>BSBN01001006.1:0-2400000 GCA_027924645.1 Cunninghamia lanceolata
TAAATGCAATACAAGACTCTTCATATATCTCTATAATGATATCCACTTTCTTTATATAAACCTCCTTGAATGGAAGGGTAAACCACTAAACCCACATAGGCCTACTCATTGCCTAATATAATTAATTACACAAGTTGTCCACATAATCGAATATAACCAACTGAAGAAATATATGCCACATTGCCACATATTAGGATCTCTATCAACTGATATACTATACTATCATAACTCTAAATGAATATGCACAAACTAGGCAATTCAAAACCCTTATAAATAGAGCTAAGAAAATGTGAACATTGTATATTGAAGAATGTAAACAAATGGCATCGTTTTATCCATTGGTAAACCCTCCATTCAAGGTAAAACCCTATAAATGAATGGCATTATTCTCTCGCCCATATGGTAATCCGCGTAAACAGAAAAGAGGGGATTTTTATGTACTACAATCATTATGGCCTTCAGAAGACATTGAAGTGGGCATTCTTATATGCTTACCTGGTTTGTATATCGACATTTGACAGTGATTACAGAGTCTGAAACAATTTTGACTGCAGAGTTTGACAATGCAGACATAAACATGTGAAATTATATTGGTCCCTATTGAAGACCATAGAGTTATTGAGAAGGCAAATGCTTGCAGTTGAAGTAGAGTTTCCTGTTAATGGAAGTCAAAGCATGAATGAAATTGAAATGAATTGAAACGTGATTTTTTGTTTTAAACCTATTGGTCTCGTTTTCAACTTGCCAAATTTAAAACTTTTGCATCAAATCCTTATGTTGAGTCACCCCTAGTCACAAATTCTTCTGAAGTGTCAAGTTGATTTCTAGTTTGAAGGACGAGTTGTTTGCCTGTTTCAGCTAAAGTCTTGAAAGTGGTTCGAGTACGTGGCAAAATCACAAAAACAATTAAATTTGAAGATTTAAGATAGCTAGGAATAAATCATATTACAAGGGTGTTACTATGTTTATTTCACCAAATGTGGCAAAGTTTCAAAGCTGCATGCCTCACGATTCGCAAGATTTAAAAGTTTGATTTTTCTGCACACAGTTTGCGGAAATAATTAAAGAGGCAATTCTATTAAAGTTTAAGAAGAATCCTTTTTCCCATGGCCTTGTATCATCTTTATGGATAATTGGAAAAAAATTCATGAAGATCCGATGCTCCAGTCAAAAGTTACGCAAGTTTTGTCATTTTTCATGCTTGCATGGTTGACTAAGTTAATATTTGTAAGTAAGGTCTATTTTGTGCACGTGTAGATATGAATCTCTAAATTGCTGAGGTGAACCATAGAAGAGAAGAAATTAATTAGAAGAGGCCAGAAAATAATTACTTTGCTCAAAAAGCTAAGTTGGCATATACTTTTCAATTTGGCTAAGTAAGGGGTTCACTTTCACTTTTCGCTAAGTGAGCGCCCACTTTCACTTTTGCCTAACTACATGAAAGCTCACTTAGAAAAAGATGAAAGTAGGGGTCTACTTTCAATTTTGATGAAGTAGAAGTTTACTTTTAGTTTTGGCAAATCAATTCAAAAGCATTACTTTCAATTATTTCTTGGAAATTCTAAAAGGCAGCCACTTTTACTTTTGTCCAACTCAATCCCTACTATCCCACATCCACTAAACTCTCCCATAATCAAGCGAATCTCCTCCTTTTTCTCACATGCAATGTATTGACAGTTATAGAAGTTTAAGTTTTGTCATCGAAAAATGAAAGTTATGCCATTTGTAAAGAGTGTTGAGGCGTAAAAATAGGCATGTAAGTGAGATGGGCAGAAACATGGAGTTTCAAAGGATGAATAAACTAATATGCCGAAGCATATTTGAAAAGTGAAATTTTTGTCACAAGAGGTAGTTGTAGTGCCATGGTAGACACGCATGCAAAGCATAGAAGCTTACACAATACATATGAACTATTTAACTAGATGCCTTTAAGAAATGTTTTCCCTCGAAATGCAATAAACGTAGGCTTTGCAAAAAATAGATTTCTTGAGAAGGGGCAACAAAACCTTTCAAGCAAATGTGATTGGCTGCTATAAATCCAATTTTTAGATGCCAAAATAGGATCACCAAAATCAGTAACAGAATGGGGACTCTTGTCAAATATTATCATTTGGAAATGTAAATTGTGAAAGCATATATAAAATAGGTGAACTATTTGATAGAATGCATCAGAGAGATTGTAATCTTGAGATGGAATTCGATGATAGCAGGAAATTCACAAAATGAATGTGTTGAAAATGCTTTAATAGTGAGTACAAAGAATAGGTGTAAAAGTATTCCACAACCCCTACCAATATTCTCCTTGTGCAGTATAGCAAAAGCTAGCAAATCATCTAGTCAAAATGTCTCAAAGAAATGTGGTTTCATGGGCTGCAACGAGTAAAGGATATTCACAAAATGGTTTTGTTGAAAATGTTGCAGGAACTTTTAAACAAATGGAATTGGCAGGTGTAAAATTGAAATGCTCAACGCTTTACCAGCATCCTCCTTACGTAGCAAGATAGGGCACATGAGACTGAAACAAAATACCTCAAAGCAATGTGGTCTCAGAGACTACAATGATTGAAGTATATACATAAAATGAGTTTGTTGTAAAGGCTTCAAGTCTTTCAAAGAAAATGCAATTGGTAGTAAAAAAAAAAAACCAAGTTCTGCGGCCATTTGCCTTGGTCATCCCCATAGGCACCAAATCATGGATTTTAGAATAAGTTTAAACATCCATTAAAGTATAACGGAATAGCATTTCTTTTTAGATATCATAATTACAAGTGTGTTGTCAAACATGCATGCAAAATGGGAAGCTAAAAAAAGGGGAATGTGAGATACTTAGCCACATTGATAGACATGAGTGCAAAATGGCATTGTAACTATTTTATAAAGTATCTCAAAGACATGCCATCGCATGGAATGCCATGACTACAATATATGCAAAAAAAAGTGATTTGTTGAAGGTAAATTTGGTAGATGGATGGCCACCCATCAAAACACAACTATTTTGGTAGATATACTTACAAAATCTAAAAGCATAAGAGAAGGCATGGAAATTGTTCGAAAAAATGCCTTAGAAGAAATACAATATTGAATTATGAGTTCACATATTCTTTAGTTGTTTATTAAGCAACGTTTACTCTCATATATCACAGCCAAAAGGATGTTTCTTGTTTTTATTGCACGTTTTGCACCAAGCATGTACAGAAATCTCTGCCCTATATGTGAGCTTGTAGTTGTGGGTTCAAATGCTTCGGGTTTACTTTTGCTCTTATACACAAATAAGGTGATCCTATTATTTACATAAATGCCAACATGGTTCGAAAGAATTTTCATATTAAATCATTTTCTTGGCTAAACATATGTTTAATGACATGATGTGCAACCAAATCAGGTTAGTCATGGCACAAAGATGCTATTGGTGTTGTGGGTGTTAGACTTACATAATCAAAGAGACTTGTGGTTTTCATTCTTGTCTATATAATACATAGCACTACACATTCTCTTGCACTTATAGAAATGATAAAGTATGTTCATTTGAACAAGGTACATTCGGTGTTGTCAAGGGAACTATGGTCTGAGTCACTATTCTTGTTGTTTCAATGGAGTTTGGTGTGGTAACACCTACACTAGGATATATTACTTCAAAGGAAAAGAGTTTGGTGAAGAAGTGATTGTGTTTCTGACAAAGTCAATATAAAATGGCTATCAACATACATATCAAGACTCCCAAGAACATGCGGATGGATGGTTTTATTCATATTCACTGACCACTTGGTGTCATCATCTCCCATGATCCAACATCATCAGGAAAGGATAGTTGAGACACAACATTGCAATTGAGTTTGAGGAAGGGCCTCAATATGTAGGTTTGGGTTATTTTAGGGGAAAAGAGAAGGTTAAGGAATGCTTTTAAGACTTCCCAAGCACAATCTCTATGCTTAAAAAGGAATTAGTCCATATTTTATATGCATGAATAGAGGAGTCTAAAATTTAGATATCTAGAGGAGTTATCAACGTTCAATGAGGTTTGATTGTCAAAAGGAGCAGAGTAAGATGGAAATAACTTAGTGAAGTTCACAACTCAAAATTTGCAAGTCTCAAGTTACCTTTTTGTAAAAAGTGACTTACGTCACATTGTAATTTAAAAGTTAGAAAATGAGCTTTGTTTCTGGAAAAGTTAGGTAAAATCTAACTAGAATAAAGCTTATTTTTAAATTATTGTATTTAAAAAAGGTAGTTGAGGTAGTTACAATGTGGTTACTAGGTGGTTACCAAATGAAAGCCTATAAATACAAGACTATTTCATAGGTAAAGGGGGACTTTTAGAATAGACTTTTATGGGGGAATTTATGGAGAAGCTTTTCAGAGACCTTTGATCTTATACTTTGTACATGAAGGCTTTTGAAATTGTATAATTTTACAAAGATAATAAAGAGAGCATTTGGTTCATGTGTTCCATTGTACCTCTGAGTTATTATTACTAATTTTTTGTATGTTAAATGAGTAATACCGTTGTGTCATTGTGTGAATCATTAGTCATCTTTTGAGGCATCTATAAATAGTACAATTGATGTAATGAAACACAATCATATATTGGTATCTTGATTTGAATGTGCTGGAGAAACTTGTCTCTTCATATGTTGAGATTCATCATCTTCTTTTCATTATCATTGTATATTAAATTTATTGTTATGCAATTCATCATATAGGTTCAGGAACGTAGTTTCTAACTTCTGTGGTGAAATCCCCTCATAATTTATCATGAGTTTGTGAAATCTAAACCAGTATTCATATGTCTACTGTTAGGGTTTCTGTTAATCATCTTTATTGTTAGCTTTCCTTTTCCTCCTTTTTGTACTTTCAGGTCAAAAGTACACAAAAACTACAAAAAAAACCCATCATACGAGGGAGCTGCCACTCTCAAACGCAAAGGAAGATCGTTGCTCTGTCATGATCTCTCCAACTATTGGTCAGTTCGTCGCTGCTTTCTGGGAAAAATAGTCATTCTTGAGAATTCATTCGCAGTGACCAATCTGTTTACCAACAGATTTTTGGTGACTTTGCTGGGGAAGATTGAAGCATTGATGCCTTTTGTTCCTTAGAAATATACAAGTATCTCTCCTAGAAAAGAAGTTGGCGACTCTAAAAGAATCTTGGAAAATGGTTTGGTATCAAAGAACCGAAAGGCATAACATGCAATTTCCTGAATCAGACAATGATAGTGATGATGAATATTATCCTTTTTCTGCATCCTCTTCTCAACAAAATCAAGTTCTTGATGAACCTAAGCAAGTTGAGTTCTTAAAGAGTTTCTACGGTGGCATGCAATTTGCTTCGAATCAGGTTCATCCTTCTTTGCTTCAAATGTTGCAAAAGATTGAAGAAAAAGATGGGAAGGAGACTCATTTTCTTGCTTGTGATCACAATTCCCTATCAAAGGAGATTCATGCACCAGAAGATAAATGAAATTGTGCTGAGATATATCATTCGCATGATAAGGACAGCAATGAAGGAGCAAAAGTTTTTCCTGCAAATGAACTGGTATTGAACGAAACGTCTTCTAATTAAAGGTCTGAAAGAGACTCATCGGAACATGCATGTACTAGAGAAGAAGAAGTTATTACATTTTATCATGATAGAACATATCCACTTGAGCAAGATGAAAAAGTAGATTGTACAGAAGCATGCAATAATGAGGAAGAAATCCTACCAAATGATGGCACGATCTCAATTTCTTGGGAAAATGTCCCTCCTCTTGTGACAACTTACTCTAGTTCCTCAACTACAACCTCCGAGAGAGATTCCTATCACATGGTTACTATTCCAGGGAGTGAAGAAGAAATTTTGATCCAAAGTGTGAAAGAGCATGAAGACGAGTCACAAAATATTTTCCCGACATGCATGCAACCTGAGAAAGAGGAGAATGATGATGAAATAGCATTTCAAGAACTTTCTCATGAGATTTTCATCACAGATTAGTGTCTAAATGCTCCTAATGATGATTTTCTTTGTGAAGAAGGTGGCATCCTTTCTCCTTTATCATTTATTGAAGAAGATTACTCAATTATTGAAACTAAAGGTACTACTCAAGACAAAGCATTGAGTACTCCCACTCCAAATGTGCAACAAGATCATAAGGATAATGGGTGTGAATCTGCACAAGAATATCTTTGTTTAAGCGATAATGTTGAAGAAGGTACCATGAGTAATGTCCATAGTAGTGACAAAGGAGATTGGAATTCTAATGTTTGTGACAATATGCCTAAAATTGAAAATATTCAAAAGATTGACAAAGAGCTACATGTTTTATCATCTCCTTCACTACTTCCAAGGGAGGAAAACATTATTTCTTCTTCATCAATTACAGAAGAGCATTTTCAAGAGCATAAAGTGCATAATTGTTAGGGTTAGCCGGAAGAAGATATCAATTAAATGCAAATAAAGATTAAATAGAGGAATGGAAATACACAGAAATAATAACAATGAGAGACAAGTTTTAACGTGGTTCACCCAAACTCAGGCTACATCCACCAAACAGAGAGTCCAATATTATTATCCAGTAAATCAAACCAATTACGATCAGCAATCCCTGCAACTCAATACCGCTGCAAAATGCTACAATACAATACCAAAACCCTAACCCTTAGCCACTTTTTATCAAGCTTTTTGTTGGTTACAAAAATAGTGTTTTCTTATGTCAGTCAATGAAAAAATAACTCCCGGTGCTTTATAAAATAATAAAAAACCATGTGAGGTTTCGGGGGCATTGCCCCCGAGCCCCCACGGGGGTGCTTCCCCTCGACCCCGCCCTGTATCGCGATAGGGAACGCACCAGGGTGCTGCCCCTTGACCCCGTAGGGATTTGGGGGGGAAACCGTGCCGATAAAAGAGGGGTAAATATAACCTCCGAGTCTGATTAGGCTCCATATAACAACAATCTCCCACTTGGAGACTGATCATAACACCACTGACCCTATAGCTCCCACTGGAAATAAGCACCCTGGACTCTGTTGTTCTATTTTTCTTGTTTTCAGTCTAGAAGACCAACTGAAGCTGAAGAGGAGCTCAGCTTCTCCCTTGTCACTGCCTTTGTAAACATATCTGCTGGATTGTCATCTGTATGTATCTTGGCCAGCTGTAACTGTCCATCATCCAACACCGACCGAATGAAGTGATACCTCAACTGTATGTGTGTGGTCTTTGAATGCAAGGCAGAATTCTTTGCAAGATGTATGGCACTCTGGCTATCTGTAAACAAATAACTATTAACCTGTTGTGTGCCCAATTCTGTCATAAAAGATTGCAGCCATATCATCTCCTTGCTTGCCTCTATTGCAGCTACATATTCTGCCTCTGTGGTGGATAAAGCAACCACCTTTTGCAACCTAGAAATCTAACTCACCATTGTTCCACCTACAGTAAAGACATAACCTGTAGTACTCCGCCTGGTATCAATATCCCCTGCCAAATCTGAGCCTACATAACCTGCTAAATCAGTATTAGAGCCCCCAAAACATAAGTGTTTATTAGATGTACCTCTCAAATATCTGAGAATCCATTTGACCACATTCCAATGTTCTAATCCGGGATGACTCATATACCTGCTAACAACTCCTACAGCATGTGCAATATCTAGTCTGGTGCATACCATGGCATACATTAAGCTTCCTGCAGCTGAAGCATAGGGTACCTTGGACATTTTCTCTACCTCCTCTTGTGTCTTAGGACACATCTCCTTGGTCAATTTCAAATGACTAGGCAAAAGTGTGCTGACAACTTTTGCATTCTCCATGTGGAATCTCTGCAACACCTTTTCAACATAAGTAGCCTGAGATAGAGTCAATTTTCTATTCTTCCTATCTCTGCAAATTTTTATACCAAGGATTTGTTTTGCTGCCCCCAAATCCTTCATATCAAATGACTGTGCTAACCATTGTTTTAACTCTCATATGTGATCCATGTTAGACCTAGCTATAAGCATGTCATCAACATATAAACATAAAATAATATAGCTGTCATTATCCAACCTCTTAAAATAAACACAATGGTCAGAATTACACCTGTTGTAGCCCTGCTCAGCCATAAAACTGTCAAATTTTAAATACCATTGCCGAGGTGCTTGTTTCAGGCCATACAAACTCTTCTTCAATCTGCACACCAGTTTCTCCTTACCTTTGACCTCAAATCCTTGGGTTGTTCCATATATATCTCCTCCAAATCACCATGGAGAAAGGCATTTTTCACATCTAGCTATTCCAAATGCAAATCTTCAGTAGCCACAATACTTAAAATAGTACGAATAGAAGTCATCTTGACAATCGGAGAAAATATCTCATCAAAATCAATGCCCTTTTTCTGTGCAAATCCTTTTACAACTAACCTGGCCTTAAATCTTTTCTTACCTCAATCTTCCTCTTTCAGCCTGTAAACTCATTTATTTGGTAAAGCCTTTTTACCTACAGATAACTTACATAATTCCCAGGTCTGATTTTTCAACAAGGAGTCCATTTCTTCTTTCATGGCAAGTTCCCACTGAACCTGTGTATCCACCTACATAGCTTCATCATGCCCTTCTGGTTCACCAGCATCTGTTAACAAAATAGAATACAAAGAGGGAGAAAACCTTTCAGGAGGTCTACTTATCCTTGTTGACCGTCTAACATTCACTGGAGTTTGTGGTATTTCTGGTTGCTGTTGCGGAGCATGAGGAACCACTGGAACATCACTATTTGGAGTATCATCCAGCACCACATAATCCTTTACTTTCTTCTCATGTTGTTGCAACTAATCTTTGTACAACACCTTCTCATTGAATATAACATCCCTGCTTCTCACAATTTTCTAATTTTCAAAATCCCAAAGCCTATAACCAAATTCATCAATGTCATATCCAACGAAAGTACATTTTTTTGATTTCGCATCCAGCTTGGTTCTATTTTCAGAATCTATATGTGCAAATGCTTCACAGCTGAAGGTTTTCAGAAAAGAATAACTCACCTTCTTGCCTGTCCATGCTTCCTCTAGAATACCACAGCCCAAAGGAACTGAAGGACCTCTGTTAATTAAGTATACAGCAGTGTTGACAGCCTCTGCCCACATGTTTAAAGGCAGTCCAGCATGCAATCTCATAGTCCTTGCATGCTCCATTATTGTCCTATTCATGCGTTCAGCTACTCCATTTTCCTGTGGAGTCCCTGGAACCATTTTCTACCTACAAATTCCATTAAAGAAACAATAATCTTCAAATTCTTTGCTGCAATACTCACCGCCATTATCAGATCTGAGACATTTTAATCTGTTACCCGTCTCATTCTCAACCAAGCTTCTCCATTTTTTGAATGTTTTAAATACATCAGATTTTTGCCTAAGGAAATAAATCCATACCTTCCTAGTTGCATCATCTATGAATGTAACATAATATCAAGAGCCACCAAGAGAAGATACCTGAGCTGGCCCCCATACATCTGTATGCACAAGCTCCAACTTTTTATTTTTCTTTTGCTTCCCATCCTTGAGAAAACTGACTCTCTTTTGTTTTCCATACACACAACTTTCACAGAAATCTATATTAATACATTTCAGACCTGGTAAAACTTTCTTAGAATAAAGTACCTTCATACCTTTTTCACTCATATGCCCAAGTCTGTTATGCCACAGTGTTGTCTCAAAACCTGTAGCAACTTTTCCAGTCTCTTTCTGCAAACCTACAACAACTGTTCCTAAACCTATTTATTTTTTCTCTGTAACAGCTAAAGTAGAAGGAACAGTATGACCTGTACAAAGATATAAGGTGCCTACTTTCACACCTTTTGCTACTACTAAGGCACCTTTTGAAACCTTCCAATTTTTATCAGTAAATGTAACAGTGCAACCTTGTTCAGTTAGCTGCCCTGCTGAAATTAAATTCCTACTGAGCCTTAGAACATGCCTTACCTCTTGTAGTAGCCAATGATTTCCATTCTGCAACTTAATCTTGATTCTTCCCTTTCCAACAATCTAACAGGGTTCATTATCTCCCAAATAAACCAGCTCAAAATCCCCTTGGACATAATCAAGGAAATACCTTCTATGGGGCGTAGCATGAAATGAGGCGCCTGAATCTAAAACCCATGAATCATCAGCATTATCTAGGGAAAGAATTAAAGCATCATCTTCAGACTTATTGCTTACCACATTTGCTTCCTTATTGCCTTCTTGTTTGTCTCCTTCTTTGTTCTTCCGAGACCAGCAATCTTTCTTCAGATGACCTGGTTTTCCACAGTACCAGCAATCCTTCTATCCTCTGGTTTGGGATCTTTTGTCCTTTGATTTTCCTCGTGACTTCCCATGACCTCCAGAACCTTTTCCTCTCTCCTTTGATCTGTCCCTGCTTTCTGCATTCAAAACACTGCCTGATGTGGATCCACCTGAGATTTTCCTACGGATTTCCTCACTCCGAATAACACCAACAACATCATCAAATTTTAGGGTAGTTGAACCAGAAACAGAGTTACTAACTACCATTACCAAACTATCCCAGCTTTCAGGCAATGAACATAATATTAAGAGAGCTCTAACTTCTTCATCAAATTTTACATTTACAGAAGTCAATTGACTGACAATTGTATTAAATTCATTTAAATGATCTGTCACAGATCCACCTTCAACCATTTTCAGATTAAACAAACGCTTCATAAGAAATACCTTATTTGAGGCTGAGGGTTTTCCATACAATTTTGCCAAAGCTTTCATCAAACCATCTGTTGTCTTTGCTTCTATTATATTGAATGCCACCGATGGTGCCAGGCACAATCGAATGGTTCCTAGTGCCTTTCTGTCAAGAAGATTCCAATCCTCATCAGACATTGTTGCCAGTTTCTTGGCTACTCCTTCCAACGGCATCCATAAATCTTTTTGATAGAGGTAATCCTCCATCTGCATCTTCCATAACTGATAGTTCTTCCCATTGAATTTATCGACCTTCAATCTACCCTCATCCACCATTGCTCCCACTCAACCGTGAGAATTTCCTGCAGACGATAATCGAACACAACTCGCTCTGATACCACTTGTTAGGGTTGGCCGGAAGAAGATATCAATTAAATGCAAATAAAGATTAAATAGAGGAATGGAAATACACAGAAATAATAACAGCGAGAGACAAGTTTTAATTTAGTTCACCCAAACTCAGGCTACATCCACCAAACAGAGAGTCCAATATTATTATCCAGTAAATCAAACCGATTACAATTAGCAATCCCTGCAACTCAATACCGCTGCAAAATGCTACAATACAATACCAAAACCCTAACCCTTAGCCACTTTTTATCAAGCTTTTTGTCGGTTACAAAAATAGGGTTTTCTTATGTCAGTCAATGAAAAAATAACTCCCGGTGCTTTATAAAATAATAAAAAACCATGTGAGGTTTCGGGGGTATTGCCCCCAAGCCCCCACGGGGGCGCTGCCCCTCGACCCCGCCCTGTATTGCGACAGGGAACGCGCCAGGGGTGCTGCCCCTTGACCCCGTAGGGATTTGGGGGGGAAACCACGCCGATAAAAGAGGGGTAAATATAACCTCCGAGTCTGATTAGGCTCCATATAACAACAATAATGTAGATTCATCACTTTCCCTTTCTCATGTGCAATCCTTCGATAAAGCACATCCTGAGTTAGTAATACTAAAAAAAGAGAAATTTTCTTTTGCAACAGATGATTCAATGATAAAGGAGGGCATTGTTTATAAGGAAGATCAGTCACAGAATACTAAGTTTTCTTCGCTTATTGGCTCACATGAAGGATGTCCAGTTCATGGTTCAATTTTCTTTGATTCAAGCTATCAAAAGAATCTTCAGATAGAGAAGATTGGTATGCTCGATGTGATGCCAAAAGATATGATCAACACTACACAGGGCAATATCAATATGATTCAAAAGGACTCAAAACTTTATGATGAGAAATGGTTGTTAAGTGTACTATTCAAGGAGTCCTCACATTTCATGTATTTCATTTTTCTCATCATTCTGAAAAGGCTACTAAGTCTATAGGTGCCTCATCCATGCCCATCTCTTTTTCATATAGGTGCCTACTTTTCACAACCTGTCAATGGATTCACATGATCTTTCTTGGGTAGTTTGAGGTAGGAGTCACCTACCATGTACATAGGTTAACTAGGTGTTTTGGTTGTGTCTGTCTTGTTCTGGTTCCTATGTGTGTGTTTTTTCATTTGTCTCATCTCTCTGTTGTTTCTCTTGTCCTTTTGCCTCGCTTGGTTCTCCTTGTTCTCCTTGTACATCATGTTATCTCCTGACTCTATAGGCCCAATGGATAAGGCACTATTCATTTCCAGAGATTCTGGGTTCATCATGTGTCCTTTATAGTCCTTGTCCCCAATTAGAGCCAATTGTTGGCCTCGTTTTCAACTTGCCAAATTTGAAAGTTTTGCATAAAATCCTTATGTTGAGTCACCCCTAGTCACAAATTCTCCTGAAGTGTCAAGTTCATTCTAGTTTGAAGGACGAGTTGTTTGCCTATTTCAACTGAAGTCTCGAAAGTGGTTCTAGTACGTGGCAAAATCACAAAAACAATTAAATTTGAAGATTTAAGGAAGCTGGGAAGAAATTGTATTACAAGGGTGTTACTATGTTTATTTCACTAAATGTAGCAAAGCTTCAAAGATGCACACCTCATGATTCGCAAGATTTTAAAAGTTTGATTTTTTCGCGCACATTTTGCAGAAACAATTAAAAAGAAAATTCTATTGAAGTTCAAGAAGAATCCTTTTGTCCATGGCCTCGTAGCATCTTTATGGATAACTAGTGAAAATTTCATGAAGATCTAACGCTCCAGTCAAAAGTTACGCAAGTTTTGCCATTTTTCGTGCTTGCATGGTTGACTAAGTTAATATTTGTAAGTAAGGTGTATTTTGCACACGTGTAGATATGAATCTCTAAAGCACCGAGGAGAACCATAGAAGAGAAGAAATTAATTAGAAAAGGCCAGAAAATAATTACTTTGCTCAAAAAGCTAAGTTGGCGTCTACTTTTCAATTTGGCTAAGGGGTTCACTTTCACTTTTCGCTAAGTGAGCACCCACTTTCACTTTTCGCTAAGTGAGTGCCCACTTTCACTTTTCGCTAAGTGAACACCCACTTTCACTTTTGCCTAACTACATGAAAGCTCGCTTAAAAAAAGATGAAAGTAGGGGTCTACTTTCAATTTTGACGAAGTAGAAGTTTACTTTTAGTTTTGGCAAATCAATTCAAAAGCATTATTTTCAATTATTTCTTGGAAATTCTAAAAGGCATCCACTTTTACTTTTGTCCAACTCAATCCCTACTATCCCACATCAACTAAACTCTCCCATAATCAAGTGAATCTCCTCCTTTTTCTCACGTGCAATGTATTGACAGTTATAGAAGTTTAAGTTTTGTCGCTGAAAAAGGAAAGTTATGCCATTTGTAAAGAGTGTTGAGGCGTAAAAATAGGCATGTAAGTGAGATGGGCAGAAACATGGAGTTTCAAAGGATGAATAAACTAATATGCCGAAGTATATTTGAAAAGTGAAATTTTTGTCACAAGAGGTAGTTGTAGTGCCATGGTAGACACGCATGCAAAGCATAGAAGCTTACACAACACATACAAACTGTTTAAGTAGATGCCTTTAAGAGATGTTTTCCCATGAAATGCTATAAACATAGGCTTTGCAAAAAATAGATTTGTTGAAAAGGGACAAAAAAAACTTTCAACCAAATGCGATTAGCTGGTGTAAATCCAAATTTTTAGATGCCAAAGTGGGATCACTGAAATCAGTAACAGAATGGGGACTCTTGTCAGATATTATCATTTGGAAATGTAAATTGTGAAAGCATATATAAAATAGGTGAACTGTTTGATAGAATGCGTCAGAGAGATTGTAATCTCATGGAATTCAATGATAGCAGGAAATTCACAAAATGGACGTGTTGAAAATGCTTTAATAGTGAGTGCAAAGAATAGGTGTAAAAGTATTCCACAACCCCTGCCAATGTTCTCCTTGTGTAGTATAGTAAAAGCCAGCGAATCATCTAGTCAAAATGTCTCAAAGAAATATGGTTTCATGGGCTGCAACGAGTAAAGGGTATTCACAAAATGGTTTTGTTGAAAACGTTGCAAAAACTTTTAAACAAATGGAATTGGTAGGTGTAAAACTGAAATGCTCAATGCTTTGCCAGCATCCTCCTTACGCAGCAAGATAGGACACGTGAGATTGAAACAAAATACCTCAAAGCAATGTGGTCTCAAAGACTACAATGATTGCAGTATATACATAAAATGAGTTTATGTAAAGGCTTCGAGTCTTTCAAAGAAAATGCAATTGGTAGTTAAACAACAAAAACCAAGTTCTATGGCCATTTGCCTGGGTCATCCCCACAGGCACCAAATCAAGGATTTTAGAATAAGGTTTAAACATCCATTAAAGTATAACAGAATAGCATTTCTTTTAAGATATCATAATTACAAGTGTGTTGTCAAACATGCATGCAAAATGGGAAGCTAAAAAAAGGGGAATGTGAGATACTTAGCCCCATTGATAGACATGAGTGCAAAATGGCATTGTAACTATTTTATAAAGTACCTCAAAGACATGTCATCACATGGAATGCCATGACGACAATATATGCAAAAAAAAATCTGATTTGTTGAAGGTAAATCTGGTAGATGGATGGCCACCTATCAAAACACAACTATTTTGGTAGATATACTTACAAAATCTAAAAGCATAAGACAAGGCATGGAAATTGTTCGAAAGAATGCCTTAGAAGAAATACAATATTGAATTATGAGTTCACATATCCTTTAGTTGTTTATGGAGCAACTTTTACTCTCATATATCACAGCCAATAGGATGTTTCTTGTCCTTGTTTTATTGCACGTTTTGCACCAAGCATGCACGGAAATCTCTGCGCTATATGTGAGCTTGCAGTTGTGGGTTCGAATGCTTTGGGTTTACTTTTGCTCTTATACATAGATAAGGTGATCCTAGTATTTACATAAATGCCAACATGGTTCGAAAGAATTTTCATATTAAATCATTTTCTTGGCTATACATATGATTAATGACATGAGGTGCAACCAAATCAGGTTAGTCATGGTACAAAGATGCTATTGGTGTTGTGGGTGTTAGCCTTACATAATCAAAGAGACTTGTGGTTTTCATTCTTGTCTATATAATACATAGCACTACACATTCTCTTGCACTTATAGAAATGATAAAGTATGCTCATTTAAACAAGGTACATTTGGTGTTGTCAAGGGAATTATGGTCTGAGTCACTATTCTTGTTGTTTCAATGGAGTTTAGTGTGGTAGCACCTACACTAGGATATATTACTTCAAAGGAAAAGAGTTTGGTGAAGAAGTGATTGTGTTTTTGACAAAGTCAATAGAAAATGGCTATCAACATACATATCAAGACTCCCAAGAACATGTCGATAGATGGTTTTATTCAGATTCACCGACCACTTGGTGTCATCATCTCCCATGATCCAACATCATCAAGAAAGGATAGTTGAGACACAACATTGCAATTGAGTTTGAGGAAGGGCCTCAATATGTAGGTTTGGGTTATTTTAGGGGAAAAGAGAAGGTTAAGGAATGCTTTTAAGACTTCCCAAGCACAATCTCTATGCTCAAAAAGGAATTAGTCCATATTTTATATGCATAAACAGAGGAGTCTAAAATTCAGATATCCAGAGGAGTTATCAACATCTGACAAGGTTTGATTGTCAAAAGGAGTAGATGAGGATGGAAAGAACTTAGCGAAGTTCACAACTCAAAATTTGCGAGTATCAAGTTACCTTTTTGTAAAAAGTGACTTACGTCACTTATTTTAACTTAAAAGTTAGAAAATGAGCTTTGTTTCTAGAAAATTTAGGTAAAATCTAACTAGAATAAAGCTTATTTTTAAATTATTATATTTCAAAAAGGTAGTTGAGGTAGGTACAAAGTGGTTACGAGGTGGTTACCAAATGAAAGCTTATAAATACAAGGCTATTTCATATGTAAAGGGGGACTTTTAGGATAGACTTTTATGGGGGAACTTATGGAGAAGCTTTTCGGAGACCTTTGATCTTATACTTTGTACATGAAGGCTTTTGAAATTGTATAATTTTACAAAGATAATAAAGAGAGCATTTGGTTCGTGTGTTCCATTGTACCTCTGAGTTATTATTACTGATTTTTCGTATGTTAAATGAGTAATACCTCTATGTCATTGTGTGAATCATTGGTCATCTTTTGAAGCATATATAAACATTGCAATTGATGTAATGAAACACAATCATATCTTGGTATCTTGATTTGAATGTGCTGGAGAAAACTATCTCTTCGTATGTTGAGATTCATCTTCTTTTCATTATCATTGCATATTAAACGTATTGTTATGCAATTCATCATATAGGTTTAGGAACATAGTTTCTAACTTATGTGGTGAAATCCCCTCATAATTTGTCATGAGTTTGTGAAATCTGAACCAGTATTCGTATGTCTACTGTTAGGGTTTCTGTTAATCAGATCTTCATTGTTAGGTTTCCTTTTTCTCCTTTTTGTACTTTCAGGTCAAAAGTAGACAAAAACTAAAAAAAACCCCATCATACGAGAGAGCTGCCCCTCTCAAACACAGAGGAAGATCGTTGCTCTGTCACTATCTCTCCAATTGTTGGTCAGTTCGTCACTGCTTTCTAGGCAAAACAGAGTCATTCTTGAGAATTCATTCGCAACCAATCTATTTACCAACAAAACCATATTAAGTTGTCAGAGCCATGGTGGAAGGGCATATTTTATTTTGAGAAAGATATATATAAATTAAAAATATAAAAGAATAATTTTATAAGAATTTGGACTCTCTCTAAAATCACTTTTATCATGTTATAGTCTTTTTAAAATTTTGATTGTATTTTATATTAAAAAAGGTTAAATACAATCATATGACCATCAAATTTAAGACATCCTAGCACTTAATCGTAACTAGAGGGTGGGGACAACTAAGCCACATAGAGAGACACTAGAAAGTATGTGTCCATTATGTTCAAGAAAGCCAACCTATAAGTTAGAAGAAGATATGCATATTGAGTGCCCTATTTACTACACTGAATAATTCTATTCATTTTTCTGCACTTGTATTTAGTTGAATTTGTTGGTTCATTTTAATTATTGTATGCTTTTTGTGCTAAAAAAATTATCATTATCATTTTGCACGAACAATTTTATATTTTGGAGAATGGATAAAGCATTTGGCATTAATGTACATAGTGTACATAGTGTTTTACAAGACAAGAATGGACCATATGCATTTATATGTTGGATAACTGATAAAGCATTGTTAGTATAAAAATAATGTCAAGATTAACTTAGATAAGCTTAATTTGTGTGAATACACTCAACCTTAGTTTGAGTGTGCACATGAAATCGCAAATATAAACATGTCCACTTGCAAGTGTGAACATGTCTATTTGGATGTGCATGTAGTCAACTAGGTAGGTGTACACACCCCTATTTAGTTTGAGGTTGATGTGTATATTTGGTACATGTTAGGTTATTATTCTTGTGGAGCACAAGTGTGTTTACACTAGCCTATATGACCCTCCTCTACTACTATAATAGTAGTGTGTATAAGACTCATAGTGAGCCTTGTAGAGCATGGTCGAGTTAATTTCAAGCTCCTCATAATTTGTATTAAATATTTCATTTTTAGCATCATAGACTAGTTGAGTGTCTATTTTAACAATTATGATTTCCACACATTTCTTTAGATTAATTACTTTTCAATAATTTGATGACGAAGGCAGAGGTAAATAGGGTCTCTACGTCATTGGATACGAACAGGAAGGCGGAGGAGGAGGCGGAGGCGAATAGGGTTTCTGAGTCACTAGACACAAACAAGAATAGGGCTGGGGGTCCCTCCGTCATTGGCTTGAAGGGTGCGGGGCAGATTGTCTAGGATTTGTGCATCATTTTCCTTGGTGTTAATGCAGGTTATGGCGCTCGTTCTATGGTACCTTAAAGGATTTGTCTATGCAAAATGAAGGCTCTTCTTAGGATAAATCTCTTGCTCACCTTATGGGATCTCCTGAGATTGTTGGTTACAGACCCTGCGCTAGCAAGAATGATTCAAGTTGCCCTCAGAGTTTTATTGAAGCGATTAACATCTTGGGTGGTGCCCAGGCCCCCCATCACAGACTAGGGTTCAACCTTTGCCATGTGCCCATTCGTCTCTAGTGGTGGTGTGTTGTCCAGAAGTTTTAGAGAATGAGGAGTATTATCTTAAGCGCAGAGTGATTTGTAGATTCAACAGTCTTTGGCCCTCTCTTTCGGATCTTCATAACTGGGTCATGGAATCATGGAAACCCTTTGTGAAGGGGTAGATTGAGCATTTCCCCATTGCTAGGGGATTATTCATTATAACCTTTGCTTCCACAGAGGAGCGGGATGTAGTGTTGGATGGTAGGGTTTGGATGTGGGAAGAGCATTCACTCTCTATCAAGCCTTGGAATCATTCCTTTAAATCACTCAGTAAGTCGCTTAATGTCAGGCCAATGTGGGTTTGTCTTCCAAATCTCCCTCTCCAGTTTTGGGAGGATTCATGCTATGAGGCCATAAGCAAGGCTATTGGTCTTTGTTTCTTGAAGGAAGATACTACAACCGCATTCATAGGACATTCTACAGTTGCCCACATCTTAGTGGATATTGACATCTCTGAACCCCTTCATGGTGAGGTGGTTTTGATGGTAGGGGATAGGCCTTGGACACAACTGTTAGACTATGAGGGTCTCTCCTTCAGATGAAGACGTTGTTTCTCTATTGGCCACTTGGCCTCCAGTTGTCCTCACTTGTCGCAAGGGAGCTGCAACTTGGTGAAATAATGCACTCACCAATCATTTGACTATTAGTGCTTCCTCAGTGGGTGGTTCTTCCTAGGAAGATGAGCCTCCTCTAGAAACTTTGTTTGTTCCCCTATGGAGCAAGTTGCAGTGAGCCCCACGATTCCTTCTAATTCACTCTCATCTGCTTGGGTTGGGTCTTCATTGGCCTCGGTTGTTTCTTTGGCTCCTGATCAAGGTCGGATTGCTACTTCATTGATTCTTGTTTTCTCCATGAATCTGCCTTCTTCTAATTCAGCTTTATGTGAGGTCTCTTTGGTTGTGGCACCTGTTGAGGATCCCCTCCTCTCACCTCACTCTAAGGACTTGGACTCGAAGTTTTCTTAAACGGTCGTCCAATGGAGAAAGAAAGGCCTCCCAACAACTATTGCTACTTCAAGGCCTAGGGTCAAGGGTGTTTGATTTTCTTGTTCCAGATCTAGTGTTGTGTAGATCCCCTTTGGTTCTATTGTCTTCTGTGGGTTTTTTTGTTTATGTGATGTGTTTTGTTGTTGTTGCCCTGTTTGTGGCCTATTTTGTTCCAGCTAGGGTTTATGTAATAATTTGTTGTGTTTCTACTTGCTTGATGGTTTAGGGTTTTATATTTGATTTTGCATGTTTTGTTTTTTGCATTGGAACATAGAATAAAGAGCATATAACCAAAACCCAAAAAAACTAAAGCATATATCAACAAAAGAACGAAGACCTAGATTGTATTTTGCCAAAAGATAAATTACAGTGACATACCCATTTTGAAATCTTCAACTTCATTTTGTTGTCGTAATTGCACCAACATTACAAACCATGTAAAATCACCATTGAACATATACAATGCAAGGCAGTCACTAATATCAATGTTGCAGAGGTAAATATGACCCAAGGTGCCAAGACTGAAGGAGATGAATGCTACAAAATGGAGTAGAACCAACATACAAAATACCCACTTCTCCTTTCAAGTTGTACGGCCTAGCTGTGAGGGAAAACAACAAATAAAATGCATAAAAATATCTGAAATATGTCCCACACTTTCTGCAGTACCTTGGCAGTCCTTAATGCCCATAAAATGTCCCAAAAAGCAGCCTCAATACACACAAAACCCTCAATATATGCAGTACGGCTAGTAAGGGGGAGGTACGGCCCAACAAAGAGGATGTAATATAGTCCAAGATCAACACAAATGATAAAAAAACTATTGTCTCCTGATTGTTCTTAGCTGCACATGCAAACTTCTTCAAATATGATCATTTCTAGCTCAAATCTTCATCAAAATGAATCAACCAAATGCCCAAATGAAGCTCCTAATGTGAAGCCTCCAATATTCCTTCCTAATGTGGTCTTTCACACACGAAGGTGATCTTGCAGGTTTTCATCTTAGCAAGTCCAGTCCAAACCCTCAAAGCCCTCAAGCTCCAATAATGCATGAGAATATCAAAACCAAAGAGTCAATAATAGTCCAAGCATATTCACAAATGAGGCACTTTTCCTCTTTTATAATTCTCTAAGAGAGGTCGATGCACTTTGGAGGGAAATATTTCTTTTAATTTCACTTTTAATATTTCCCAAGGTGAGCACTCCATAAAATGACTTAAGTGACTTTTAATTATTTTATTTTTCTTCACTTAACCATTAAAACCCAAAGTCCAATATTAAATAATAATATTAATTTACGGACTTTAAAATGGAGGCCCAAATGAACTCAGAATTCAGTGATCTATAGCTTGCCAGAAAGGTCTCGACGAGACGCATCCACTCCAAGTCTAAAAATCCTAAAACGGTACCAAACCTGAATTTACTAAAAATAGCAAATCCATTACAAAGCATCTAAACTAACACTATCATTGCCAAGTGTGCCAACTAAAGAGCTAGCTAATTCCAACACTGGGCCCTCTAAACACCATTATTAGCCTACGAGGACCCGATGATAGGCTAAACCACCAACTCTGATGCTCACTCAAAAAGGGGACATTACAGTCTGCCCTCCCTAAAATTGCTTGTCCCCAAGCAATCACAACTAAGTAGGAAACATCACTTCTTCAGAGGCCCAAGGGAAGACCTGTAGAATGACCCACCTGTCTCCAAATAACTCAAGCAACACCAGCATAAACACAAGTACGCAAAGATAAACATCATGCCATCTATCCAACTCCTGCGCACACGATTTGTGCATCGAAATCATCTCATGTGCCTATGAATCAAAGGTGAACCTGAATGCATACCACACAATGCACATGATGTAAAACTCATCAGTAAACCCTGACTGGAATCTTGATTCACAAGAAGGATCCCATAGCAAACTGTAGAGGGTCCAATAATATATCCCTGGATCCCAAACCCAAAATGGAAGTCTGCCATGCATAACATCCTCTGACTTCCACTGCACTAATCTGATATCAACTTCACCATGTCGAGAGTGGTGAAACAACCCAATGGGATCCATCCGAACCATAGTGCCAATCCTGTCACCACCTGGATCCCAATACAATCGAAACTCACATCCATAAATCAAGAGGAGGTAAGAATATCCAGACATGTCTGCACCACAACATCCCCTTTCATCCTCTACAAATCTCCTATGGATGTGTTGTCTATCCCTCATAGGTGCTGGAAGATATGAAACTGCTCCTCCCAAATCGAGGGAATGATAAAACTCTCCTCCATCACCACTGTAAAGACTAAACATGCCATCACACCTACTGACACTGCAACCTCTCTGAAGCCATGTCTCCAATGGAAATTTTTGAGACAAAGAAGTTGCAAACTCTGTCTAGTACATATCAGCATGATGGTAATCTAATCTCTAACCCTGCAAGTAATCATCTGAATATATCTAAGTTAGATACCTGCAATCTCTAGTTCCATATTTTGTAGATGGCAACCCTTCATCCCATAATGGATGGTATAAATCTTGAACCAATCCACACTTAAGCATCATCAAGTCATCTGTGTATGGACTAGAGGAGAAATTATGAGCACTCCTCACTATGCAGTCAAGATAAAAAGCACCTGCTTGTGTCAACGGTTGACCGTCATAGCCATGGGGGACACACTCCTCATCGCTCTCATCACTCGATTTAGATGATGCTTCATGTCTCTAATCCTGAATAGCTAACTGGGTAGATACTCTGGCAACCCTCTCTACGTGCCCAATAGCATACTCCCTATCATGAAAGAATTAGAGATATTTTGATTTAATCTCCTCTAGAGCACTCCTAGTGAACTGCAAATCACGAATGTGAGTACCAATTGAGACCCCATACCATCTCTCCTCAAACTCTGTTGTCCAAAGAAGGTACTCAACATACTTATGAGTGCAATCAAAACGAGATAAGGTTGAATCAACCTTCTCTCTTGTAACCTTAAGCTGATCTCTCCATATTTGTGGCTCAATAAGCTATCGATCAAAATCAGTTGCATGGGATGTAATCTCTGATTTGCTTCCAAGAGAGGGAAACAAATCAACATGAGAACCAATCTCCCAACTAGATGATACCCTGCATACCTCTTGTGAAGAAGATGGAGCAGCGTAGTGTTTTGTCACACAACTCACTGGAGAATCCACTACTTCACCATAAGAGCTATCAATAGTCTGTTGTGCATCACCTAAAATGGGACTATCCTCAGGAACACCTGGTACAACATATTGTTCCCTACTAAACTCATCCAATGCACTCATCCCATCTGTGTCATCTGCACCAGTAAATGAAATGGATGTTGCCACATCCTCCACATACTCATTAACACAATCCGTGGATGTATGAAAATCACCAAACGCTACCATAGATATCTGAATTGTATCTATAGGTGATGAGGATTGCGCCAAGCTCAACTCCACGGTAAGCTCATCTATCTATAACTTTGACTCTTGAAGGGTTGTTTGAGCACTCTTCAAAGAGTCCATGGTGACCTCAAGCTCATAGTTGAGCTCGTCAACCTCCTCTTCCTTTCCCTTTAGAGCATCATAATAGATGCCATCAGGCATGAGAAGATGATCTCTATCTGATAATAGTTGTAGGTAATTATTCTTCATTATCCCAACTACATCTCTAAGTGCTTAAAACTCGGCAAGGGAAAGTCCATTATCAAGGTGCTCATATATACCTGGAGTCCAACAACAGTGTGCCACCAACTGTTGAACAACATCAAAGTGTTCTAAGGCTGAAGCAATCATGCCTTCGTTCACCTTCAATTGCCCTGCCAAACGATGAGACCCCTGTGACAAACTGTCTCCACACAAATTTTTTGATTTGTAATATGCACTTTGGTAAGAGGTTGAATCATTGTCACTCACTATTTGATAAGCATCATCATGTGTGCCATCAGCTCTGCACACTTCCTCAACAAAGGTACTACTGTTATGTACCTCACGGGATGGCTCCAATGACATAATAGAAGCTACTGATTGGACATAATCATTGCACACTACTTCCTCCAAAGTAGATGCATGTTCATCCAAAGAGCTATCCTGGGACCCATCACCAACAAGTAAATTTTTTGATTTGTTCACATCTTCAAGGTCTGATTTGCAAAATCAAATTTGTTGTGGCTTGAATCCGCATCACATAATTCATTTTTAACACCCAGATCTTGAGTGTCGGCATTAGGGAACTCCACACATCCATCATCCTCACATGGAATGGCTGCTATCTCATGAGTAGGCTCAGCATTATAACCGTTGTCATAAAACACAAAATCAGAAAATACATCATACTTATCTACAGCATCCTCACGGAACTAGACCAAAACTTCATCCTTTGCTAACTATCCATTGCCAAGTGTTGGTTCAAGAGGTGTTTTCAAAGGAAAATTAAGTGTATCATGTGCCATAATTTCTGTTGTAGTCTTCTCCGAATCAGCTAGTTCCTCTAAATGATGAGTCTTACAGGACCCAAAGTCTTCATGCAACATACCCTGATCATGCCTCCACAAGTCAACTTCTTCATGGTCACCTCCTCCATCAAAGTAGTAGGTAGAGTCTTCTACCTCATGATATTCCTCCATGGCCGACCTAGAAGATGTATGCACCGCTATGACCTCTTTATTTTGCAATGACAAATCAAGCTTATCCAATCCACTTGGATCACTTCCCATTGAAATTTCTGAATTGTCCTTATGATCACCATTTGATTCCATGTCAAAATGATGCAAAGGTAATGAAACAATGCCAGGAACATCCAAAGAACCCATACCTTGATTCGACCTTGTAGGTTTGGCAATTTCCATGATAGCATGTCCTTCCTTCATGTGATCATTAATAGCAACACTTGAAGAACTAACTTCATCCTCATCCTTAATAGTTGCATGCATAATCATAGAATCATCTTGAAGCTCTGTAACATATTCCTTATGCTCCAAGACAATCACTCCATCAATTTTTGTTGCATCAATCTCCTCAATATCCAAGAGAGGTTCCAGCTTTCCCTCACATTGTTTGAACACTTTGTTAACCAATTCATAAGCAACTATAGTGACATCTTGTTCTTGCCTCAAAATAGCCAACAATATAGACATAAGGGGCTAGGAATTAGTAACATAATCATTAATGATTAGGACCATAATGGTTTGCATGTAAGAAAAAATAGCTTCTCCATGATCCTTACTGATAGATGCTATGAAATAAAGAAACATCTGAAGAATAAGATCATCACTTCCTAAATCGATCAAAAGATAACAAGATCTGGCTCTTACCATCACTTCTAACATCTTAACCCTTCTACCAAAGGAAGAGCCTTAGTCATCAAGTAACCCATGAAAGCTCTCAACAATTAGTTGTAGAATCTCCCTCATTATGTCATCTTCATAGGGAACCTTAGGAGTTGTAATCCTTGTGATCTCACTTAGACAGCTGGTGACTAAAAGCTTTACCCTTTTACTGTGATGTCTCATAAGCACTGGCTTAACCAAAGAATGCACCACATGAGTCATAGCAAGTTGCATCAACTCAGAAGGTGACTATCCAACCTTGTAAAGGCACACTTCTACTTCCTCCAAAATGTTGTGTAGAACCCTTTTTGACTGAGGTAGGTGTTCAAGATCCCTACCGGCACTGTAAAGTTTCTTTTGTAATTCTTCTTCATTGAATCCGTCCATGACCCTGAATTTGATACTTAACCGCACAGGATGGCAAGATACAATTGTGCTCTAATACCACTATAACATACATTGTTCTGGCTAGGGTTTCTATATCATTTTTTTGTGTTTTTGCTTGCTTAATGGTTTAGGGTTTTATATTTGATTTTGCATGTTTTGTTTTTTGCATTGGAACATAGAATAAAGAACATATAACCAAAACCCATAAAAACTAAAGCATATATCAACAAAAGAACGAAGACCCAGATTGTATTTTGCCAAAATATAAATTACAATGACATACCCATTTTGAAATCTTCAACTTTGTTTTGTTGTCATAATTGCACCAGCATTACAAACCATGTAAAATCACCATAGAATATATATAATGCAAGGCAGTCACTAATATCAATGTTGCAGAGGTAAATATGACCCAAGGCGTCAAAAATGAAGGAGATGAATGCTACAAAATGGAGTAGAACCAGCATACAAAATACCCACTTCTCCTTTCAAGTTGTACAGCCTAGCTGTGAGAGAAAATAATAAATAAAATGCATAAAAATATCTGAAATCTATCCCACACTTTATGTAGTACCTTGGCAGTCCTCAACGCCCATGAAATGTCCCAAAAAGCAACTCAATACACATAAAACCCTCAACATATGCAGTACGGCCAGTAAAGGGGAGGTACGGCCCAACAAAGAGGATGTAATACAGTCCAAGATCAACACTAAATGATATAAAACTGTTGTCTCCTGATTGTTCTCGGCTACACATACAAACTTCGTCAAATATGATCATTTCTAGCTCTAATCTTCATCAAAATGAATCAACTAAATGCCCCAATGAAGCTCCTAATGTGAAGCCTCCAATATTCCTTCCTGATGTGGTCTTTCACACACGAAGAAGGTGATCTTGCAGAGGTTTTCGTCTCAGCAAGTCCAATCCAAACCCTCAAAGCCTTAAAACTCCAATAATGCACGAGAATATCAAAACCAAAGAGTGAATAATAATCCAAGCATATTCACAAATGAGGCACTTTTCCTCTTTTATAATTCTCCAAGAGGGGTCGATGCACTTTGGAGGGAAATATTTCTTTTAATTTCACTTTTAATATTTCCCAAGGTGCGCTCCATAAAATGACTTAAGTGACTTTTAATTATTTTATTTTTCATCACTTAACCATTAAAACCCAAAGTCCAATATTAAATAATAATATTAATTTACGGACTTTAAAACGGAGGCTCAAATGAACTTGGAATTCAGTAATCTATAGCTCGCCGGAAAAGTCTCAACAAGATGCATCCACTCCAAGTCTGAAAATCCTGAAATGGCACCAAACCTGAATTTACTAAAAATAGTAAATACGTTACAAAGCATTCAAACTAACACTGTCAGTGCCAACTGCGCCAACTGAAGAGCTAGCTAATTCCAACACTGGGCCCTCTAAACACCATTATTAGCCTATGAGGACCCAATGATAGGCTAAACCACCAACTCTGATGCTCGCTCAAAAAGGGGACATTACATAGTGGGTGAGGCCTAGTCTAACAGGCAATCAAATCATACCACAATAAATAAATAAATAAATAAAATTTATTTGGCCATTTAACATCTTTACCACATTAGTGTGTTAATTTGGCTTGTGAGACCCACATGCCTACAAATTCAAATTTATGTGTGACTCCTCTCCATTATGCATCATTCGAGGGCACTATTCTTTTAGAGACCATATCTCAATCAAATGGGCACATTTTTTTAGTATAATTTTTTAATGTGTAACTTTTCAAGACCTTCGCAACACTATGTTTTTAGTAGATTTCAAAATTTTGTTGATATTTAACAAATTCTCAGACTATCAATCGCTCATTTCTATTTTGTGGCTTGGTTCAACATGTCTTGGGCATCTAAAATCCTTTTCAAACCCCCTTTTTTTGAAATTGCATGCTTTTTGAGAGAGCTTTCTATTACTACTCTCAAATTTCATATATGGTACACTATTTTCTCTATGTTGTAATGGCCTCTAGTTCCACATTTTCCCATTTCCTCATGGACAGATTTTGGGTCACTCTTCCCTCTTCGGCTTGTTATGAATTTATAAACTCGTATAGTAGGATGAAGATCATGGGAATCGTGGTAAGACCTCTTTTGATGGCGATATTACACTTCATGTTTTGATGTTTTTATTATAGTGATGACATATGTTTTTTATTATGGTAAGCAGCTGAACCCTTTACAAACAAGGCCCCTAAGGGCAAAGCAAAATAGAACAAACAGAGCAGAACAATAGCAACCAGGTTGCCAAAATAAAAGCCTAAAGGGTAACCCAAATAGTGTACAAGACACACACTAACAGCGGAGAAAAAAAAGGCAGGTTGCAAAACAACACAACCTGCAGAACAAAACAAAGGATCTAAACAACAACATATCCCAAACTAACAAATCTAACTTCCTTAGCCCAAGGGTGCAAATCCATGACAGATTTGGGGAGGCCTCTCTTTCAGCATTGAACCACAGTCCAAGAAACCTTCGAGTCAAAGTCCTCAAAGCGTGGCGATAGGGGGGTCCTCCCTAGCAGTAGCATCCAGAGAAGGCGCACATAGAGATACCAAACCAAAAGCGGCCCTAACCGAATGAGTAGTAGAAGAAACCTGGCCACGAGCAGGAACTGACGCAGTGGCCACGACATGGGTGAATGAATCAGCAGCCATGTCCACCACCACACCCTCAGGCGCCGCAGGGGGAACAAGCAAGGTATCCTAGGAAGAATTGTCTCCCTGAGAGAAGCCATCATCCGGAGAATCATTAACAATCAAGTGATCCATGAGTGCATTCTTCCACCAAGTTACAACATGCTTTCGACGAGAGTGATGACATATGTTGATAGTTTAGTTATGTTATTTTTTTAACATCATCGAGACATTCCTTGTCCAATGTGACATGGTTTGTTATACAACATCGATGGGTGTTCCCTAAACTAGTATGCGATGGCAATGAGTTATGTTCTTCAAGAGTGTCACTGAAAAGTCTTCTTCACACTAGTTCTTTATTGGGTGAACTCCACTTGCCTCCAAGAAACTTGCCACCTTTATGGGGTACCTATGCAAGTTTTGTCATATGTCGTGTTGTCTAATCTAACTTGGTTGTGACATTTCCTTAGACCATATGATTAGTCACCCTACTAATGATATACAAAAATCATTCGTCTAGCTTTGATATTGACAATATTGAACTTCTTTCTACATCAACATCAATGAACATCCTACTTCCTATGTTTTTGGATTATAGACCTTTATTTTGATTGCACTTTCTTTTAGAAAATGTGATCCTTTCTTAGAGCAACCTCATGACAATAATATGGCCATTGACTAGGTGTTGCTTTTCAAGAAGCCTTCGTTCTGGTTTGCTAGCACTAGTCTCAATGTTCTTATCTAACCTACATTTTTTGAAATCTTACCCAAGCAATTGGACTCAAACCACTCGTGCAAATATTTTAGATTTTTACTTGGTGTTCACTCTCTTTGTTTAAGTAGTGGTTCTATTCCGCTCGCATAGTTCATTGAGCTCATTAATTTAGAGCATTGTTGATCATCTACTCCTTTCCATTGGTGTCTTTTGAATTTATGTCATCTCAACTTCAACAACTTTTAGTCATCTCAACAGCATAGCTTTGGTGATTGCTTCCTTTCTAGAGCCTTATTCACCATTTCCCCTAGAGTCCTTTGATGTCTTCCTGATTCTATGTAGTTTCCATTAACTTCAACATTGTCATTTTGAAATTTATATTATCCCTTTCTACCCAATTTAGTATTAAGAGGGTATGTGATTTTATTGCTTCTTAGGTATGACCTTGCTTGGATAACTATTGTTAAGCAATTATGCTACACCAAAAACACTACAAAAGTGGGACCCATTGTTTTACTAGAGAACATAGAATTAACCTAGTAACAAGTACCATTACCTATTACAATTGGCAATTACAAAGGCTAGTTACCCATGCAACTCGGTGAGATGAAGTAGTTACCATACGGTCATTTGAGTATGATTATCGTTAGACCTAAAATAGTGACATGTTGTAAGACTCAAAGCAACAAGCATGATCTACTGTAAATGGATACCTAATTAGGGCTAGTTGATGGGATTCATACATGAGACTTAGCCTCCCTTTTTCCCATTCCCCAAGTTAATCTTATAGGGAGATGTTAGTGTAAAAATAATGTTAAGCTTAACTTAAGTAAACTTAACTGTTGCAAGCTTAGTTTAGGTGAATAAATTCAACCTTAGTTTGAGTGTACACATGTCAACTTGTAAATATGAACTTGTCTACTTTGGGTGTGCACTTGGTCAACATGATGGATGTATACACCACCATTCAATTGGAGGGTATTTGGTGCATGTCAAGTTAGTATTCTTGTGGAGGCTTAGGTGTGTTCACACTAGCCTACCTCACTTGCCTCTACTGATATAAATAGAGTGATGTATACAGTAGCATGGATATCTTAAGTAGATCTATTTAAATGGTGGTTTACTTAAGAACTATTTTATTTACTTAATAAAGTTATTCTATTTACTTAAAAAATGGACACATAAATACATACCACATAGCACTATTTTATTTATTTAAAAAGTTATTTTATTTTACTTAAGACATTAACACATAAATAGATAATTTACTTTAAAGCTGTTTTATTTTACTAAGAACTATTTTATTTACTACATATACATGGACAATAAATTTTAGCTTTTACTTAAAAACTATTTTATAGTGACATTATTTACATAATATTTTACTTCTATATCTATTTTATTTCTCGATAGTTTTCATCTAGTGGTAAGAACTATTTTAATTCAGAGCTATTTTATTTCTTTTGTCCACTAAAATCAGCTTTATTAATTTTGATTTTTTTCCCACTCACTCCATTACATCTCTTGGAGAGGCGTAAAGATTTGTTGCGAGCCGTATTTAAATGGGCACTCTAATTTAAAGGTCCTCATAGTTTGTTTGCATGATAGAATAGCTAAATATCTAACAATTCTAATAAGCACCATGTAGAGTTAAGCATTAGTGTGCATAAACTTTAGAGTTAAGCATTTGTGTGCATGAACTTTAGAGTTGAGCATTATTGTGCACAAACTTTTTATGCCACATGCATTTAGTAATTAAAGCATAATTGTTATAGTTTGAACAAAATTATGTAACCTGTGTTTTAAGTCATTTTGCTCTACCGCAACCTGCATTTATTAGATTTTGTTATAGATGCGCAATAAAGAATTTAAAAGCAAATCAACCATGAAAATTTTTCTGATAAAGGCATAAACACCAAATGTTGTCGAAGAAGATTTCCCTTCATTCCACTAAGAATTTTTTCAGTCACATTACAAATATAAGAATTATTTTTTATTGGTAACTGGGCCATAAATTATTCTACTTCCCAGAGAAAAGGGGAAAAACTGGGTTGTTTTATTTAATTATTTAAGGGTTTGCATTAGTTTCCAGTCCTTTACATGCATGTATCGATCAATTACAATCTCAATTGTTGTGTTTAAGAAGAGTTTGTATACGTTTCCAGTCCTATAATGTGTCCATCAATTACAATCTCAATTGTTGTGCAGTTGATCGTATCAATCTTACAGAACTCCCTTGTTAGCATGTCCTGAACTAAACATGCAACAAATAATTAACTCCTCGAAACTATTTCCAAAGATAAATGTTTAAAAAATGGTGATGATATTGAAGTCGACCATAAAAGTGATTGGTATGTACTATTACTACATTTATGAGCCAAAACCCTGACAAGTTCTTCCTTTATAATGGTGTCCTGAAGAGGGTTGCGTCTATTCAAAAATTGTTCTCTTGTATCGCTAGATCGTCGAATTATAATGGCAATGTGATTTCTTCACGCATATACTTCGTAATCATTTAGTGGAACTTATATCCATTAACTAAGCTCAAGTGATGGAAATTGTTATCAATATATGTAATATTCAAGTTGGAGATAATCCATAATGTTGCAGGGAATGGTGCAAAGCCAGATGCAAGTGCACAAAGCACTGAAGAAACTAATATGCAACATTGAATAGTTTTAATTGTTTAATTTGATATCCCCACAAAAATAGGTTTATGGTAGCTTTATGTATATTCCAAAACAGATACCTTGGTAGAGAAACTGGCTTCCAAAAAAATGTCAGAGAGCATGGGTGAATTTCACAACTGAAACAAATGTTCATTGTAGCAAACTAAACTAATTCTTTCCCAAAGGAGACTATTAGTTCATTAGGAGTTCTTGATTTGATGGAACTACGCCAAAAGACCTGAACAGCAAAGACCACCAAGAATATTCAGGGATGAAAGTTCAATTATAATAGTGTCATCATCCCTCAATCTATGCAAAAAGCTATTTCATTAACACAAAGTTCAAAGAGGTATATTTTTTGTTCTCAGATACATACATTTCACTTTCCTGATCCTAGAGGCACCAGCTAATAATAAAACTTGCCCTCTTCTCCAGCACTTATGTTTGGACTACTGTAAAGCATTAAATGGAAAGACAAATGCAGTCATAATTCAAGATTGTGTGTAAACACAATCTTGTTCCGAAGGCATTGTTCAAAACCACAAATTTGGCTCAAGAAAAACACATCCATAAATCATAATTTCTCTTGCATGCATGTTTGTCGACTTCTGGTAATCCTGATCTTTTAAGCATTGTTTTTTCAATAAATTAATATTCTGACGTACAAGACAAACATATTATTCTCACTCAGAGAACTTTGGCATACACAAGATGCAACTCTGACATACAGAAGATGCAGTTCTTGTCTTGAGAACAAAAGAACAGCTTTACCCTGCACACAAATTAGTTAATCAAAAATGCAGTGCAAAAATTTTACATGCCTCGCCTGCGAATAGGTTTATAAAGTACAACAGTCACAAACTTTGAACGGAACCGATGTGTTAACCCAAGTGCTACCACCGAACGGGTATTTTCTGCATTTCCAATATAAAGATGGTTCAGTATCACATTCTGTGGATGAGGCAAACTACCAGATGCATCTATATTGGCAGAAGAATTTAACAAACTGTGATGCAAATGTGGAGGAACTGCAGGTGGCTCTTTTGCCTCATCTTCACTTCCAGGGAAAGAATTACTATAACTGGAATCTGGGGACCTTGGAATGTCAAAACCATCAACATCTACACCTTCTTGTGTATTAATCTGCTAAACATGTCATCAATCGGAATAAACAAAGAAAAAAGAAATAACGTCAAATCTCCTCGTCTATCAGCTACTCCTCTAATCAAAACCTAGGATCTGACGAGAAAAATTGTACCATACGTTGACAAGTCATTTGAAAATATATGTAGGCAAATCATCCGAAAAGTATTCTCATTAACAAAGAGAAACAGATGTATAGTAGCTTACATAGTTGTCCATGTTGCTTGGATTCTCCATGTTACTTGGATTCTCCATTTCCTCACAAGTTAATCTTAGCTGCAAGTCCCATTGACAAGAAAAGTCTCAACTAAAAGCTAGTTTGAGTCCACAGATTTGACATTCCCTTTTTATAAGTTACCAGAAATACCTGCACAGTAAATATCATCACAATCAGAAACTTCTTTATTTACATGAGTGCAACCTTATAGCTTACAACTAAATATAAGGTATGCAAAGAATAAATGATTCATTTACGTGTCCTATACTGCAACTTTATTTCAACAATACCTACTTTTATTCCTTCTTGTAACTGTGTATTTTAATATAGCTAATGGCAGCATATAGTTACACGTCATCTTTTTACCAGATTGGAATACATAAAATATATCGACAAAAATATACTGAGAGATAGCTTATGGGCAGTTAACAAACAAATTCCATCAATTTTAGTGTGGTATTTTCCACATCTAGACTATTTATATATATTATCACGAAACTGTTGATAATTGTTTCATAGAATAATTTGACTTCACTAGCTGCTACAAATTCATTAAGATATCAACAGAAAAATTTAAAGTATAGATTGACAATTACTCAAACTTTCGCTTCAAATACCAGATTAACATTGGTTACTATTTGGGGCACACGTTTTCCAGAACATTAAATATATATGTGCAATTGCTTTCCAATAAATGATAGTGGCAGTGCAGATTGTTGATTTCTTGTGTGGCCCAACTCAGAAAATTCGGAAAACCTTGCCGCATAGTCAAATGTGTTAATGAGGTCTGTTGTGACCAAATCACACATCACCCCATTAGGAATAGGGACCCCCCTTTTTTTTTTTGAGCTCTGCGCTTTCAATGAGTTTTCAATGAGATTTTAATGATATCCCGAGTATCTCCTTCTGCCGATTCGGTAATAATTTCCTCTCCTATGATCTTTGGTTCATGATTAGAGGTAGATGAACTTGCAATAATGAAGAATCTTGATAAAATCCCATCTAGATAATGAGTTTTGAGGTCAATCCTGAAGAATGTTTGAGACCCTGAAAAGACTAAGCCTGGAGCCTGAAATCCTGAAAATCCTGAAAAAATGGCTAAGTCTGAAATCTGGTGAATCCTCCAAATTCTATATTTTGCATCTTAAATCCAGTGGATTCGGGACCTATCTCAAACATCCTGAAAGGTATATTGAAAAATATTTAAAGTATAAGAAATTCAATCTCTCAACTTATACTTAAATATATTTTTCAATATACCTTTACTCGCACGATCCTGAAAAATCCCTGACAATTCCAGAGGATTCAAAAGACTAATCTAGTGCGACTGGATGCCTAAGTGGCGCAAAATCACGAAGAAAAAGGCGCTTAAGCATGAGGATTTCAATCAATGATCTTATGCGCCCATCCATTCCTTGATCTAATGCGAAGATGCTTGAGGATTTCGATCACTCATCTAGTGCGCCCAAACTAAAAGTATCATTTTGAAGGAGAAAATGAAGATTTCAATGCCTTGATCTAATGCGAAAATGAAAGGACAAGTCTTGGAACCAATCTTGGAGCGAATTAAAATGATAAGTGTCAGAGGATTTGAAAAGCTCAACCAATGCGCTAGGAAGAGGATGGATCCCGAAATCTAAATTTTGAAGAGAAACTTGAGGATTTCAATCTCTCAACTGATGCGCCACCTAGAAGGAAGAGGGAGTCTTGAGGGTTTTGACTTGAGAAGGGTCTAGTTCAAAGAGGATTTCAAAAGCTCATCCAATGCGCCAAAACTTGAGGATTTTTATCCTTCAACTAATGCGCCAATGAACAAACTCAAACATTCAACACAAGTATTGGAACCACGTCACCAAACATGAGACAAGAGGATTTCAAAAGCCTATCTAAGGTGCTAGAAGCCAGAGGATTCCAATCCTTGATCTAATGCGCCTATTCTATGTCAAGTCTTCAAGGCCAAGTCTAGAGGACTTTTAAAAGCTGATCTAATGCGACCTCATGAGAGGAAACTCCAGAGATTCCAGAAGGCTGATCTAATGCGCCCAAGTAGTTTCAAGGTGAAGTTTGAGGGATCCTTATCCAAAGCGCAATCTAGAGGATTCGAAAACTTGATCTACTGCGCCCTACAAGGAGGAAGGCGAGATCCAAGGTTAAGCCTTCAAGGTTTGAGTCTAAAGGATTTTAAAAGTCTCAACCAATGCGCCAACATCATGAGGCTTCCAACAAGGTCATCTAAAGCGCAACATAAGGAAGAATGAGATGTATTTCTAGAGGATTCTCCAAGGTCATCCAATGCGCCAACACCATGCATGATCTATTTCAAGGTAAAGGCCATCTAATACATCAAAGTTTTGAAGATTTCAACCTAGTGAAGTGATGCGCCACTTCTAAGACCCCTTATCAAAACGCTCAACAAGAAGAAATCAAAAGTGGCATCTAGTGCGCCATACATGAAGAGAGAATAAAATTTCATTTTTGAAGATCTCTAACTACCCATCTAGTGCGCTACACAAAAGGGGAGAATAAAGTTTGATTGAGAAGAACTTAAACTACCTATCTAGTGCGCCATGCATGAGAAGAATCCAAATTGCCTATCTAATGCGCCAAAGTCTAGAGGGTTTCAATCCTCCATCCAATGCGCCACTTCCTTAAGCAAGTCAAAACTAAGTGCAATCTAATGCGAAATGTTGAAGAGGAGTCTTAGAGCTTCATCCAATGCGACATGTTGAGAGGAGTCGTAGAACATGATCTAGTGCGAAGTGTTGAGAGGAATCAAAAACTTCATCTAGTGCGAAATGATAAGAGAATTTAAAAACTTGAGCCAAAGCGCCACACGTCAAATGCTAAGAGGATTTCGATCCTTGATCTAATGCGCCTAGAGGGTTATGAAGAAAGATCATGCTATTTCAAAGAGGAAGACTTCACCATGCCCATCCAATGCGAAATGCAAGACAAGAGGATTTCAATTCTTGATCTCATGCGCTTGAGGGAGAAGGTAATTGCAATCTACAAGGAGATCGTCAAGACCCCATCCAATGCGCCAATCCAAGGAAGTTAGAAACATTTAATGATTTTTGCCTTGGAAAACGTGAAAATTGCATTTATTAAATAAAGATCAGTCTAAATTAGATGTTTTGCACTATAATAAAGGAGGTCGGCCTAGGGAAGAGGTAAAGTTTTTAAAGCAAATTATGTATATATACCTCATCTCCTTTTCATTTTTATCATTTTCAAAGAGCAGATTTGTTTTCCAAGAGCAGATTTGTCTTCAAGGAGCAGCAACAAGAAGTTTTCTAGAGAAGTACAAATTTGATTTTATCAAATTCAAGCAAGTGGTGGACCAAATTTCAAGGTATCCAATTCAAAGCAGCCCATCAAGTAAGTCTGATCTGAATATTTCTGATCTGATTTTCTTCTTTTTCCTTCATTAGATGCATTAAAATTGTTTAAGTATTGGTAAAATTTAAGAAGGATAAGTGGATTTTCATAGATTCCTTGAGTTTAGATAGCAATATTTCATAATTATAAAGGAAAACTTCATAAATTTAATCCACTAAACTTGCTGAAGTGAAGTCTAGATTGTGTTTGCAATCACTTATTCGCGTCAAGTCTGCAGGATCATGGCAATGACCTCTAAAGAGCGACAAGCGAAGATCCGGATGGATGCCAAGGGGAAGATTCCCGAATCAAAGCTCGTCTCAAGGTGGACAAATGTAGGAGACACGAATATGGGCAACAGCAGCTTGGAAGATATCAAGTCAATCCTTGAAGAACCCAATGGAGGAAGTCTTGCTCGAGCCATCATGAGGAGTGGAGCCATTGAAGCTGCTTGTTTTCCGCCAGCTTTGCCGTGTCCAGAGATGATCATCGAATGTGTCAAGAAATATGATGTAGATACAAGGCAAATTATAGCCAAAGATGGAGCAATACTAGCTTATTTGCAAAAGGAGGCAGTTGAAGAAACTTTCAACATTCCAACTAAGGAGAGGATGATCAGCATCTCAATACAACAAGGTCAGCAGGAATATGATGTCGACTCCAAGACAAAGTTGCAGGAGATAAGGAGAAAATGGATGGCCAATTCAGCTATGAAGTTCAATATGAATAATCCTCCACAGTTCCACAAGTCAAATTTTCATCCTGAAATTGGATACTTGATCATGTTTCTAAATAGAATGACAGGAATGCCTCAATCTGCTACCTTTCAGCCTTGGATGTACTCTTTCATCAAGTCAGTTCTCAAAGGGAAGATGATTGATTGGGCTGGGCTTATCAGTCAAAGTATACATGAGCAGTTCATCAATTTTGCTAAGACCAAGACTTGTCATATGAGTTCCTATGTAGTGTACCTTCTCGCAAGAAATGAAGTCTACTCAGGTTTGACCAAAAAAGGAGAAGTCGGCATTGGGCCTAATAAATACCTATCGCATCAATGTTATCCTCAGTTGCACCTCAAAAGTATCAATCATTATACAAGATTCAATGATGCATTTGCTATGTTCATAATGAAGAAGCTAAGAGGAGAATTTCATAAAAGGTTGTCTAATGCAGCGAGAGAGTTCATTTCAGCATATGGACACTGGTATACTCAGCATGAAAGGTACACTTACCTAAGGATCCAAGGGTTTACATCATATCCATACAGATTACCAAGGTATCCAACCAACAAGATGGTGATGCTAGAGGTTACAAGGCAACTCCTGGAACTCATCAGGTTGCAGAAGTTGAAAAAGAAAGGAGGAATCCAGTTTCCACTTCGTCTTGGACAAAATCTGGAGTGTCCATCCTTATCAGCAGCTGAATATTCTGAATAGAGCTACAGGCATATCATTTGCAAACTCATGGCACCAAGAGGCTTAACTTTGATCCTTTTCAAGTTTGCTGGAAATACAACAGAGAATTCAAGCATATCAAGCAGTTGGAAGACCACTGGGCCAGTGCCCAAGATGAAGATGATCTCCGAACACTTCAAAGTTCGAGACTCACCTGGGATTTAATCAGAGCTTCCAAAGTTTTCAAGATTCCAGACCAGTTCACCGAAGATGATACTTTGTTGATAGATGAATTTGATAAGATAAAGGATTTGCCTTATACAGTTGATTGGTCAAAGAAGGATGTGTCCGAAGAAGAATTGATAAAGCCGGTCTTAGCCATGACACAAGTATGTATCAATCAACTATTGCAAGAGATGAGTGATGAAAGCCAAGTTCTTACTTACAATAAGATGGATGAAGGAGAACCAGGACAACATAGTACACATAGCCAACCACTACATAGTGGGAATGATCAAAGTAATAATCCAGCTAGAAAAAGGAAAAGACCTAGTCAAGATCAAGGAGAATCAAGCCAGAGACCTCAAAAGAAGAATAATCCATCTACTTCATCTAATCCACAAGAAGGTGCTTCAGTTGTTCAGAATCCAATACAAGAGATAGAAGTTATAGAGGAAGTTGCCTTGATTCCATCAGAAGAGATTCAATCAAGCCCCACTGTCATAATGGAGGAGAATGATGATCTTGGTCAAGATGAAGTAGGTCAAGCAGAATCTGATGAGGAAGTAGCTCGTGTTCAACACAGTCAAGCTCAAGGACAGCGAGATCTTTCTGCTTTCCCACCTTGGTTGAGGCAAAGGATTGAAGAAAGTACAATTGTAGAAACTTATCAGCCTGCTCCAGTTGAGGAATTGCTTGTAAATGTACAAAAGAGTAATCAAAAGAAGAAAGCAACAGTCCTTTCTAAAATCACTCAAGATTCTGCCGGAAATAGAGAGGTACATATAGCTGTTCCTAGAATTGACAAGGAGTTGGAAAATATGACACCTGAGGATTACAATATGACTACTATTGGCATGGGTCCAATCACAAGGGAACAGGTAGAGGAGGAACTACAAGATTCAGTGAATAGTGTAAGAAGCATGTTGAAGCAAGAAAGAGAAGCAAGGATGAAGGTTGAACAAGATTTCAATACATTGAAGCACTACATTCAGCAAGTCATGCAGCCCATTCAACAGAAGGAAGCTACTCCAATTCCTCCGTCTATTCTTCCACAAGAAACAATATCCCAAGTTGAAAACATGAGAACTTCATCTCAGATGATGAAAGGATGGATAGAAAAGACAGAAAAGAAGGCATATACTCACCTTGAAGAAATTGTGCAAGTGTATGATAGAGTCATTAAGCTTAAAGATCGAGTTCAAGCTTTATTGAGAAATTGTGCTGAGTTCAAACCGATCAAAGAGCAATACATGCCACAGCTCAAGAGTTTAATGGAAGCTCCATTAGAAGATCTAATTCATGATAAGGTGATTGATAGAGATACTCCACATGACTTCATCACTTGGTATTTCTCCTTTCACAACAAGGGGCAACTGGTTGATAAAATTGAAGTAGATATGTCCAGGATAAGAAGTGTTCTTCTAAGAACAGAAAATCATATAGACACTGCTTTGACAACAATTTGTAATCCTTATGGAAATGTTACTATTGGGAACATGAAGCAACAAGTTAAGGCATTCTACTTTCAATATGATGGACTTGATGAAGATCAACTGGATAGTATATTCACACTTGCATATCGTCTTGGGGAAAATAAGTCTTGGATAAACGACTGGGAGAAGACACTTGGCATCTATGAGTCAGATGTAGCAGTGGCAGAAGGATCCATTAAGGCGGCGACAAGTGTACCAATGGAGGATATTGTTCAAATTGTGTCTAGATTCATTGTATCTCATAATACTACTACATAGTACTACTACATAGTAGGCACATGATGTGGCTTCCTTATCTTCTTGGGAAGCGTGCCTTTGTTCTCTCCTTCATAGCTTCTTTCATTTAATAAAGTGAGCCTCCTTCATTTAATAAAGGATAGTTTGTTACAACTACTTGTGATGTGGCTTGATCTGGTCCGCTGATTCGACCGATCAATCTTGACCCTTCTTTCCTTTGAGGTCTATAAAAGAGCTCTCATTGCTCTCATTTGAAGAGGTTGGAAATTCTGAAATTGTTGTAAGAGCTCTCTGAGATTATAAAGGATTCATTGTTTCGGTGATTCTATTTATGTTTCTGAGTGTTGCATGGTTTCAATTTTCAAACAAACATTAAGTTATAAGTTTTCTTTAAGTTTAAGTTAGTTAATGAAAGGTTGCTTTATTGCTTTGTAGTGAAGTCTTTAAGTTCATACCATTTGTAGTCTACGGCTTGTGGATTGCAGTGCATGGTTAGTCTGAACAATTGAACGTCAATTTGATCTTTATGCTTGTTGAATTTTTCATGAGCATAATTGATTTAAACATCTTGTATACCTTTGAAGATTGCACCTATCTTGTGTAGTTGTTTTATCTTGGCGAAGCAGGATTTGGTTCAATTTCACTCCGAGTAGTAAACGTCCTTCCATTTAGGATTAGATTAGTGTTTATAAACCCTACATCTTTTGCCCTTTTTTTTTATCATTCAGTTAGGATTAGAACCAAAGAACACCCATTGCTAAATCATACGCGTCAATTGCAGTACTTAGGCTCTCTAGTATTTACTTCCATAGTCCTTGAAACAACAAGTTACTTGAACAATTGTGTAAGTCCCTTTGTTTGTTAACAGCAAAATCATACTTAAATCGCTGAGCTGTCTCTTACCGAAATTATTAGAAGGAACCTTGGAGTTATCTCGTTTGATCACCTAGTTCAGCATCCGAGAGGCTTTGCTCAAGAGAGAGTCAGATACTCAGTATTTTACTCTAATTGTTGACTTGTTGAAAAACAACCATCAACAAGGTCTAGACACCTCAAAAGGGTAGCAACCTTCTTCATGTATTGTTATGTACTATAATGGTGTAATTAAGCTAACTAATCCATTGGTCAAGAAGAGCTACTATTAATCAGGCAGTATATCCATTAAGACATACCCCTTCATTCATTCATCTCTCTTGATTTCAGCATCACTCCTGAAACATATTCAACCTTTTATATTAATATATATCATATTTTTTAGATGTATTTATCATTCTAAGTACTTCGGTACCTCACGTGTATGCTATTAAGGCTTTTGGATTTTTCTCAAAAAATCTCCTCAAAGACAAGGTCACTGCATGAGAATCAATTCCATAGACGACATTACATCTTCCATTTTTTTAATGAGGACCATTTCTTGAAAGAGTTGTCCTCAACTATAAGGTCTCCAAATACCCATTCTTAAAAGAAATCAATTTTAGCCCCCGCCTTCTTTTTTATTTTGACTGCTAAATAAGTATTCAAATGCTGCTAATGTAAAATCATCTCCTCCCAATCACCTATGCACCTAATTTCCTAAATGTGTTGATCATAAATTTCCAATAAGAGGACAAACATGGGCAAGATAAAAAGGTTATTAAATAAAAAAAGAGAGATTCTCTACTTCAAAATGTGCCTAGCACCAATAAAGGACCACCGACTAGATGCTTTATAGAATGCCTGTGATTCTAAAAAATAATCACCACTTTGTTCCCTCACTATGTAGCATTGTATAATGTGATAAATTACAATGTGGTTTTCCCTGAACATTCACGGATAGATGTATCATTGTTTATTCTTCAATATATCATGTTTTATGTTTGTGTTTATTATTCAATGGAATCATGTTATCCTTAAGGTTGAAACCTTACAAGCAGGTATCACAACCTATTGTGATCATCACACCTCTAGTTTTAAACAGTTTCAGGCTTTTAGCTCTTCGGCGAGAAAATACATTGACAACTATTATGCCTATAATTCCACTGCATATTATAAAAAGTTGTAAGATGCCTTAAATATTTCTATATATAAATAAATATAGAAAATTAATAATCTTCAAATATTAATATCATAAGAAAAGATGCTATAAAAACTAAAGTATATAAGACAATTTATAGAGCCTATAATTGTTAATGCACGTAAAATTCATGAGCCATCCTTTTTATAAATGGACCTGCCATATTTTCTATGGAAGTCCAACCACCATACACCATACTTTATAGTTGTCACTTAAAAACTAAAACCTATGATCCATGGGGTTGGATAGCCACCCCTTGGTCTCCTATGCTCCAACAACGTTTCTTGTGAAGGAATTATCATGGGGACCTCCCCTATGAAGATTCTTTTGGGTCCCAAAACCGCAACTCTGCTTCCTAGGACAAAATCACACTCACAAAGCTAGGTTGTCGTCTTATAAGCATAATCAGCCCATCAACAAAATATGGAGGGTTAAAGGTCAACTTTACAGGAGTGGGTTTCATCCCCTACACTTCGAGCTCAGCTTAGACTCTGGAGGGATATTCCAAGGGGTATACCTGAAGAGGTATTAAGTTCAAACCAGATGAACGACTAAAAACATGGACAACCAAACCCAACTTATTGTATTGGTCCCAAAAGTTGTCACTAAACCAAGAACAACTGGCTGTCACAAAAATCCCTATATAGCTGATTCAACTGTGCAAATATACATGCACAAGAAAGTTGGTTTTTCCCCTAAATCACTAATAAATATTTATTTGATTTAAAAGGTGTGTGATTGGTCTAATGGAGCCAAGACCGGTGCCTATTCAATTGCTCTACAGAGTCTCAGATTACAAAAAAGAAACAAATGAAGGGGAAACAAAGAAAAGTTGGTCTAAGCACATGCTATATCAGATTGTAGGTTTTGTGCATCAAACATACTTAATAATCCAAAACAGAACTGCATGCATTCAAATGTAAAGAACAAATGACAATTACAAGGCTTGTAATATATTTAAAATGTTGTCACATTTTCAAATGTCCAATACAAATCTTAAATCAGCAAATGTGATAAGAGGAAAGACCCTAAATACATACAAACTACCATGGAGACATTCTCTGCACAATCCCTACTGCACATTATCTTTCACTTATTTCAGCACCCCATTACTCTTCTGCAACTGAACATGGTGTGATTTGGAGCCCTAGAATTATCGCTGGACTTGCACAGCGTCTAGCCACCACAAAGAACCAACCAACCCCCTCAAAAGTCTCTGAAGCATGTATATATAGCCATTCATCTCCCTCACGCCATTCCAGGCACTACACTCAGTCAATGAATATGCCCATGCCACATTAAAGTCTGGCCCATGGCCTTGTCAAGAAATCTGTCAAATTGGAAAAAATGCCCATTTTCCTAACAACTCTGAAACTTGTAAGTATCCATGCTCTTGTGTTCTTAATGATGAAAGTACCAGCAAAGGATTTGTCTACTTAGACACTTCATCCTCTCATTCAATTTTGGTCCTTTTGTATTAAAGATTTCTACCTTTTCAACCACCTACAACTGACCCTGACTTGCAACATTAATTTCTAAGTACATATTTGTCTGCACTCTACTAAAATCATGGCGGCTGGGAGTAGATGGGCGTTTAAAACAATCCGCCAAAAAATGCCCATGTAAAGCTCTTTACACTATTCTAAAATATTTTAAACTACGTTTTAAATACTTCAAACTATTACATTTATTATTTGTTTTACATATACATCTGATTTTTATTTGATTTTCAACTTTTGATATCCATTTTGCCTTTTTATCGACGATTTTTTACTTTCAAGAACCTCTGCACCTTCTTTATTTTCCTTCCTTTATCTCTCTTCGTCATCCTTGGCGCTATTTTGCCTTATCGACAAATTTCTCTTTTCTCAAACTTCTTTCTTGGCGCATCTTTCTTCCTTTTCTTGCCTTATCGGGAAAATATTCATTTTGCAAACCATGCCTTGAGCCTTTACTTTCATCTTTTTTCTTCTGTCTCCTATAGGCAACTTTTCCCATTTGCAAACCTCTCTTCCTTCTCCCTTTGGTCGCCTTATCAACGAATTTATCCTTTGTCGAACCTCTATGCCTTTTCACTTTTTAGCCTTATCAAGAAATCTCTCATTTTTCAAACCAAGCCCTAATCTCTCTTTTGTCGGCAAAATTCTGATTTCACGAACCACCTTCTCTTTGCTCCTTATCGGCAATTTCCCCATCGGCGAACTTACAAGTTCGCAAACTAGCATTCGCCAACAAAGCACTTGTCTTTTCTTTTCTTTGTCTTTTTCCTTTGTCGGCCTTTCACCCTGTCGGCAAACTACTCTGTCGGCAAACCTTTCAGTTCGCGAACCAAGCCCATCACCGACAAAGACTTGCTTTATTTTCCTTTGTCTTTTTCTTCCTATTGCCCCATCGCTCAGTCACCTTATCGACGAATCGGCAAAATCACAAACTTGTGAATTTGTCGATAAAGGCTGCAAACTTCAACATTTTTTCTTTCTCCTTGTGCTCCGCCCTTTTACCTTTGCTTTATCCTTTGTCGGTCAATCGTCTTATTGGGAAACCAGCAAAATTTCGAACCTACGAACCAAGTTCGCTAGTTCAAGAATTTGCTGATTTGCCGACAAAGAGCAGAAATGAACAAATTTTTCCGAAGGGAGAAAATACATTGACTTAGGGGAATTTTACTTAGAATTTTTTTATATAAAACCCCTATAAAATATCTCAGATGGGATCTGTTGATGATGTTTTCTTGACAACAACAACATTAGAATAAAACACCAAGTGCTCTATCCTCTCTTGAACAAAGCGTCTCGAATGCTAAACTATGTGATCAAACAAGAACGCTCCAAGGTTCCTTGTACGTAATTTGCAACGGATAGCCTCAGTGATGTGATGTGATTTGCTGGTAATCACAAAGGGACTTACGCTGAATATGCTCCTTACTTCATTCAAATATGTACTCTTTCCTTATGAAATGGAACTTCTTCTAATCAACTACGAAAAGAAAAGGTAAAAGGCAAGGGTTAAGAAGGCTAATCTAAAGACAATGACATGATGAACGATGCTATGATAGACAAATTCCCTTAGAAAACCAAATTTCACTTCGCCATGACGAGCAACAACTACATGAAATAGGTGCAATCTCCAAGGGATAAACCAAGGATTTTCATATCGTTGACACACTCCAAAGTACCCACAGCTGGCGCAACTCAAAGGAGCATCAACAATCGAACTATTTGCAAGATGTGGTTCAGGCTAACTTTACACGATGACTTGCCAACGACAAACCATCAAAAGTATGAACCAACGGGAATTTATCAAACATCATTGCATATATCCATTACATCAATGACCTCTATCTACTTTATTATCTACGCTACTTGGAACCACATCTTCATCCTATTCAAGAACTTGAAACCATGCTAACATTTCAAAGCCACAAAATCACCATGCCAAACAACAACAATGAGCTTGTATTACTTTGAAGTGTGTCATTACAACAATCTCATGTCTCTCTTCATGACTTTGAAGAGTTCCCCCTCTACTCTACTTGCTATTCTACTCTCCTACAGCAACTCTACTCCTAATCTCTTCCTATATCTATTTTTTTTTTACAAATGAGAGAAGTGAGCCTTATATAGACTCCAGAAATCACATGAAGGGCCAGGATTGATTTGACAATCAACGGCCGAGATCGAGACAACAAGGCAGTTTGTTACAAAATTTGCTATTTTTAGAACATGAAAGAGGCAATGAAGGCACGTTTCCCAATGTGATAAGCATCTTTAGAGTATCTTTATGGCGGGCCCTCTTACATGGCAGAATGTGATTAGCTTGATGATGTGTATGTGCCACCTCAGCATCTTTGAATGAATGAGTCTAATTCTCCTCATGTTCACTTTACTTAGAATATTTTCTTCTTGTTGTCTTGATGTAACTCATGGATTGTTTTGATGATCATGCTCATCTCTCATCTTGTGGTGTTGTTGTGCTTGTGCAGGATCATGCCTCTGGACAGTTGCATGGGCTCATGGAGTAGACTAGTGCCTGATGAGAGTTCTTCTTGTAGTAGACTTGCATATGATGGGTGTACATGAAGTAGACAACTCTGGATGATGACTCCTCATGCGTGGCGTTGATGTCTATGAAGTCTTCAAAGTAAGATGAACTTGATGCAGGAGCTCTCCTCCACGTGGTGATGATGACAAACTTGAGCAACTTTCCTCCACCTTCCAAACTTCTCATGTATGAGCTCTCGCTATTCACCTCCTTGGATCCTCCATCACCTACAAGAAGAAACACATCAAATTAAGACTTGATATGAAGGATTTTCAATAACAAATTACATTCAACTTATGCATGTGGGATTAAAAAATGACATTTCAAAACATATCCTTTCACATGAAATCCATGCCTAAGTGCCTAGGCGGGTTTAGAGGGACAGTATGGATTATTTGATGTGAATTCCATGTCAAGGTGTGAAATCCGCCCAGGCTGGGCGGGTTTAGGGGTGTCATCCGGAGAGTGTCTTGTGAATGACATGACATTGTCCAGGCAAAGTGCTCAAGACCGCCTAGCATGGGTGGGATTGGAAGAGGTGTAAGGAATTTTCATCACTTAAGCATTTTTAGCATGGGCGGATTTAGAGTGAGTGCATGGAGTGAATGGTGTGGAAGACATGCATGATGGTGGGAGTCACTTGACAAGGCGGGTTTGGAGGCTGTGTATGGAGAGTATGTTGTGGAAGAGGCGACATCATCCAGATGAAGGGCTCAAGGCCGCCCAGCATGGGCGGGATTGGGAGGCTAGTAAGGATTTTCACCTCATTTGAGATTCATTCCCTTCATTTGATAAGGCTTTTCTATCAACTCCAACACTTAGTGAAATCTTGAGATGCTCATGAAGTTGAAAGACACAACTTGGATGTTGGGTGATGATGTCCACTTGTCATGGTGCAAACCGCCTAGGAAGGGCGGGATTAGAGGTGACCTTTGGACTTTACCTTAAAATACCTTCCAACTTATGAACTTTCATCAAATCTTCATGATTTCTTTGTACTCCAACTCAAAACATTGCAAACTTGAGAGGTCTTCTACTTGAGCGGGTTTAAGGTTGATTTCTGGAGAGTGTGTTGTGCAAGAGGTGAAGTTGTCCAAGCATAGAGGTCAAGGCCGCCCAGGAAGGGCGGGCTAGGAGGTGGTGAGTGGATTTTATCACTTAGGCACTTTCTAACTTGGTTTTGACAATTTCAAGACATCTTCACTTACTTCCTTGATGGTTTAAAATCCTTGCATGAGATTTGCATATTAGATGAGTGGAATTTGAAAGTGATGTTTGGAGTAGTTCATGTGAAGATCAAGAGAATCCAAGCTCTCATGCTTAGCCCGCCCAAGTAGGGCGGATTTGGAAGTGAGGCTTGGATTTTTACTTATTATCCTTCATGTATGTTCCAAACTTGCATGTGTTTGTTCAAAACTCAGTGTTAGCCATTGCCTTCCTTGCAAATTTTTATGTCATTTCTCTTGGGCGGATTTGAGGTTGGTGCATGGAGGATGTCATGTGAAGACATGAAATTGTCCGAATGGAGGGTCTAAAGCCACCTAGGAAGGGTGGGTTTCAAGGGTAGGCTTGGATTTTAGTACTTAGAAACTTTTCACTCATCTCAACCTGGTCATCTCATCTCCCAGGTGTTCATCTTCATCATTACATTGATTTATACTTGCAAATTTATGGTTTTCACCCCTAAGCGGCTTTAGGAGTGTTGTCTGGAGGATGTCATGTGGAAGGAGATGAAGTTATCCAGACATAGAGCTCAAGGCCGCCTAGCATGGGTGGGTTTGGAGATGTAGTGTGGATTTTCAACATTTAATGACCATTCCTCTCCTCATGAAGTCCTTTCTCTTGAACTTGTCTAAGACTTAGCCATTTTGAGATGTTGATGAAGTGAGAAGGCAAACTTGGAGATGTTAGGTGATGATGTCCTTCTGCATTGGTGAAATCCGCCTAAGGGCGGGATTGGAGGCATTGTCTGGAGTATTTGATGTGGAGGTAAAGTTGTCCACAGGAACCTCTCGAGGCCGCCCAGGTAGGGCGGGTTTAAGGGTGACCTATGGATTTTCATTCAAAACTCACTTAATCCTCTCAAACTTTCAAGTTTCCATTGAAATGCCATCACCTTCTAGTGCTTTATGCTTGAAAACACTTCAAAATTTGATCATTTTCACCTAGGGTGGGATTGGAGACAGTGTGTGGAGGAATCCATGAGGTGATGAAGACCATGTCCATGTCTACATGCCAAAGCCGCCCAGGTAGGGCGGGTTTGGACATGACCCTTGGATTTTCATACTTCAAACATTTCTTCATGTCAATCTTGATAATCTCACCTTTTGAAAGCCATCTTCTTCATCTTTCATCAAGTAGACTTTGTAAATCATGCCATCTAAACCCCTGAGCGGTCCTGGAGGCAGCATGTGGAGAGTTTCATGTGGCAGGAGAAAAAGTCCAAGACCCCCTCCTGAGGCTGCCCAGGTAGGGCGGGTTTGGACATGACCCTTGGATTCTTCATGAAAGTGCATCAAAAACCTCTCAAATGCCTTGAAATACATTCAAACTTATGAACTTTCATTAAATCTTCATTATCTCATTGTTTTTCAACTCAAAGCATTGCAAATTTGATAAGTTTTCTCCTTGAGCGGATTTAAGTGTGTTGTCTGGAGAGTATGATGTGCAGGAGGTGAAACTATCCAAGCATGGAGATGAAGGCCGCCCAAAAAGGGCGGGTTTGGGAGAGGTGCCTGGATTTTGTCACTTAGAGACTTCTCACTCCTTGAACTTGACCTTAACCTTTCCTTGTGATGCCATCTTGAACATTGAAGCCCAACAAACTTTGCTTATTGCATGATTCTTCTCCTTGGGCGGTTTTGAAGCAAGTGTCTGGAGAATTTCTTGTGTCAGGAGACATTGTCCACAAAGGCCTCTTGAGGCCGCCCAGGTAGGGCGGGTTTAAGGGTGACCTATGGATTTTCATTCCAAACTTACTTAATGCCTTCAAAAACCTTCAAATCTCCATCCAACTTTATCACCTTCTAATGTTGTGTTAAAACACTTTAAAATTTGCACAATCTTACCTAGGGCGGGTTTGAAGGCTGTATCTGGAAGATATCATCCATGTCTGCATGTTAAAGCCGCCCAAGTAAGGCGGGTTGGAGAGTGACACTTGGAATATTGCTTATCATCCACTTGACTTCACTCAAACTCATAAATCTTACTTACAGATCACCATACCTCAGTGTTTTGTACATGAAAACCTCAACACTTAACCATTTTTTCTCTAGGGCGGTTTTGGGAGCAGTGTGTGGAGAGATTGATGTGGCAGGGGACATTGTCCATCACTCCCTCATGAGGCCGCCCATGTAGGGCGGGTTGGGAAGTAATGCATAGAATTCACCTTCAAAGCTCTTAAAAACTTGCAACCTCTCTCCTAGGGCGGATTTGGAGACTTAGTCTGGAGAAAGTGCGTGATCACAACCTTGAATCCAAGACCCCATGCCAGGGCCGCCCAGGTAGGGCGGGTTTAGAAGGTGTGCTTGGAATGCAAGTGTCATCGCCATATCGGAAATGTCCTGAATGGAAGTATATTGAAAATATGTTTAAGTATAAGAAATATTTCTTATACTTTAAATATTTATCAATATACTTCCAGGATGTTTGAGATGGGTCTAGGATCCATAGGATTTAACATGCAAATTCTAGATTTTGGAGGATCCACCAGATTTCAGACTTAGCCAATTTTCAGGATTTCAGGACATCAGGACATCAGGGTTAGTGATTTTTTATCATTCTTTCCAATTATTTCATCCTTGTTGTGAGGAGTTTAAGTAATGCTTGGTTTGGAGATGATGCATGGAATGTTGCTTGTGAACTACTCAACTTTCCTCCAACTTGCAAACCTTGCTTGAAATTCATCATTTCTCAGTGCCTTGTGCTTGAAAACCTTCTAAACTTAACCATTTTCTCCTAGGGTGGATTTAATGGTTCTGTTTGGACAAATGCATGTGCAGGAGGCTGAGTCCATGACCTCATGCCAAGGCCGCCCAGTCTGGGCGGGTTTGGAGGTGAGGCATGGAAGTTTCCTCAAAATCTTAGTTTTAGACTACATCATCACTCCCTAACTTCCTTCAGTCAGCAAAAACTCGTGAAAACATCCTAACTTTCCCTGGGCGGGTTTGAAGGTGTTGTCTGGACAAGCTCTCCTGATGGTGAAGACACTGTCCAAGAGGACCTTGTGAGGCCACCTAGTCTGGGCAGGTTTGGACAGTACCCTTGGATTTCTTGCCTTAGTCAAATTTTGGATTTCCCGAATGGAAGTATATTGAAAATATGTTTAAGTATAAGTCAGATAACTTTAAATATTTATCAATATACTTCCGGGATGTTTGAGATAGGTCCTGGATCCATAGGATTTAGCATGCAGATTCTAGATTTCTGAGGATCCACCAGATTTCAAACTTAGTCATTTTTTCAGGATTTTCGGGATATCAGACTTAGTCATTTTCAGGGTCTCAGTGACATGCATCAGGATGAAAGCATATAGACCTCTTGGCAAGAAACTGTTGAGACTTGCATACACAACACTATCCATATCCTCCAAGCTCAGAGCAAAACTAAACTTTAAAGCAAAACAAAGCGGGAAAGCAAAAAAAAAAAGGGGCTCCCATTTGCAATGGGGCGATGTGTGATTACATCACAACAGGATCTAAATAGGGGGTTTTAACTACAAGGGCAAAAGTGGGGATTTTGATGGATTTTTTTTTTGGGCAAAATAAGGCATTTTGGTAGCTGGTTTTTACATGTCCCAACAGATTCATCTACCCGCCAAAAAATAAAATAGAAAAATATTTTTTTTAATAAAAGACGAAGAAAGGAGAAGTCTAACACTAAATCTAAAGTGGTGATAATTAATTTACACGACAAACTGCAAACTGCTATTTTATTCACAGACACCATCAACTCACAGCTGACATTGATTTCAGTGTGCAGTTATTTGATCTGCCTCATAAATTTCAAATCTGCATCTACAGGCAGAGGATCGAGAACAAGCACAGCCCATTTGAGCCCATAGCATACATGATAATAGTTTCAGTTTTTTTCTACCTTGCTGTGTGACGTAGGCAGTTGTGCTAATAAGTCTATATAAGTCAAGATTATTCATATTATAATTAAAATTGATATTTCAAATTTTTACTTTTTGTATCACTTAATGGAACATTGGATTTTAATTTTAACGCTTTGTCTGCTATTGTCAATAAGAAAATTAGTAAGTAGTCCAAGTTTGAGCTATTGTTACATTTATGTTCATTTTGGTTTGCGGTTCTTGACTTTTCTATTTTATGGTACAGTAGTTAACTTGGATGTTCCCTTTTTCCTAGGATTTTGAAGAAACTTCAGCAGTCCATTTTTCAATGTTCTTACATTTTCCCATGCCCTCAAAATGGAGTCTTAGTGGAACATAGAATAGGACATATCCATGATACCTTATTTTAAAGGAATTTGAAACAATGTTCAAAATTGAACTAAAGACCAACTTATACATGTGAATAGTGACTTATGAAAGTCATTAAAAGCTAAGGTTGCTTGACACAGGTCACTGTAAAAGTAACATAAGTTGATATTAAAAGAAAACATGTATTAAAAGAAAAAGCCCTTTGTCTCGAAAAATTACTGGAAATTACTGGAAGTGGACCCAACAAAAAAGAAAATTAAAAGAAGTATAATTATTAAAAGATGTATAATGCCAACTAAACCTTCCTTTTCTGTTCCTTGTGCAACTGAAGTGAGTGGCAGGCAAATTCAAGCAGAGCATTTCTATGGTTTTCAAATGTCAAGAACTTCAGGAAACTGGAAAAATTATGTCACATTACAAAAATGAAAAATATTTAATCCAAGATTACTCTCCTTGCACGAGCATCTTGCTAGTTTGAGATTGTAACATACAAAATTCTTTTTAAGCAAAGTGATGATACTGTAGATGGTTTTACAAAGGGCTATCAGGCAAAAGGAATCCAAAAATGGGCATTACTTCCTTCTTCATAATAGGCCAAAGTCTTGAAAAATGCCAAGAAAGATGTTGCTCAGGCCCAGGGCTTTGTTCTTATTAATTGAGAAGACAGCAATCCTGACTTTGCCCTATGAAGAGGGAGCAAAACTTGTCTGAGTTGGAGACTCTGAGATGAGAAGAGCAATGTTGTCCAGTCACACAACTTGTGCTGCTGATCTACCCTGCTCTTCTTGAGAGAGCAAATTTTGGAAAAAATTAACAATCACCAAGTGCAAATCTGTGGGGCAAGACACAATCTACTGTCAACAGAGAGAACAGATTTTGTTTTCTTCTCTCCTCGTTACAGTTGATTGATGAAAAATGCAGGAGTTTCTTGATTTCCTCTTTAAGCTGTAGTTCCTAAATGTCAGCCTCTTTTAGGAAACAGTTTTGCAAGTCATATGCAATTAAAATTTGATGGTATGCTTCTTTAATGGTCCCCTTCCTTGACTATGGAGGTTAGAACTTAGAAGAGATGTTTCATATTGAAATTGGAACTTGCTGTTAAAAATATTGTTGGTGTTTCACTCTTCTTGGGAAGATGCAATGATTCCTTATCATCTGACTTGATAGACAAAATGAAGACCCAGTTGGCTTCCACACGGCAACTGATTATCCTCTAATGGCAGATCACAACTGCATCAAAACTACAACCTAGGCTTCCTTTAATGGAAATATGGGGTTACCATTCTATCCAACCAGAGGGCTCAGGAAAAGAGTCCCTTTAAGCCCATAAATGTTCATTCTAATGGTTGAAATATTACATACATAGATTGAGAAGAGAATGGAAAGACGATTGATACATGAGCTGTCTGCAATGACCAGGTGCAAACAGTTCACAAATTTCTATTTTGCTGATGGCATCCTGCTGTTCTCTTCCATAATATCAAGAAAATTAATGTCCTAAAGAGGATCCTGGGTAAATTGTAATTAGCTTCATGGGAGTTAAAGAACATCAAATCAAGTGCTATACTTGTTAATAGTCCAGCACATAGAAAAAAGGAAATTCTTGAAATTTAACGTCTCAGAATTCAGAGAGGGAACTCTTGCTTCAAAGCATCTGGGCTTTCCTTTGCATCTCAAGTCCATGAAAGAATCATGGAAACCAATTATCAACCGATACTCAAACTGGGGCAATGGATAAATCAATAAATTGCTTTGTTTTACCAGTACAACTCAGTTAAATTACTCAAAAGAAAGCCAATAAATACTCTCAATTCTTCAGCAAGTAGCAGATCAGGTCATCAAATCAAATGCTAGATTTGCAAATATTCTAACATGTAGGAAAAAGGAAATTCTTTAAGTCCCAGAATACAAAGAGGAAACTATTCGTTTAAAGTATCCCGGCTTTCCCTTGCATCTCAAGTCCATGAAGAAATTATGGAAACTGATAATCGATCAACTCAAACTCAAATTGGTGCAATGTACATATTGACAGCCCCCTTTTGCTAGTAGAATTCAGTTATTAAAGCCAGTACTTACACCATAGGGTTGTAGCTCAACTGGTTGAGCACAATTGGTGAGGGTGATGGTACGTTCCTTGATTACGCCATCAACCAAGGTTCAAATCCCCCAGAGGTGCAATAAATAAGGGATGAGGCCAGGATCGTGCCCCAGGTGAATTCGGCATAATGGATACCCCTCTGTCCTTGGCTCTAAGCTGAAAGAAGTCGATTACTCATGCAGCTTGGGCTGGTGCTCTTGATACCAATGGGTTGCTAAGACAACCTGAGATTGTTATATAAATATAGAACTTCTCAACAACAAAAAAAACAGCACTTAAAGCAACAGCAATTTAAACTCTCAATTTTTTCTGAGTGGCAGATCGGATCATTCAAATTCAGATAAACTTTCTATGTAGAGGTGTAGAGGAGCACTCAAGCACCCATTAGTGGCATGCAATCAAGTATGCAGACCAAAAAAAGAATGGGGACTTAATATATATCTTAAATGGCTAAACAATTCACTTACTCCAAGAGCTGCATGACATATGAAGCAAAATCTGGGCTCACATGGAGCGTTATAATTAATGAGGAATGCATTTCCACTAATAATAGTGAGATTGCAAATGCCTCCTGGGGTCCACATTGCTCAGGACCTGCAATTCATACTCAAAAAGAAATGGAGCTTCTTCTCTATCATTAAAATTTGGCAATTAGGAGATGGAAAAAATAAATTTGCTTGGCAATATATAGTTGTAATGGATTCCCCTTTACAAAGTAAAAAAGTTTATGACAATCCAACATCCATTGCAATCTCAAGGTCATGCTCTTTTATCTGATCATTACCAAATAGGAAGCAATAAGGAGACAGCATGGAGCTCATCCATGATACAACAAATAGGAAGTAAGACTCCTACTTTCATAAAGTAACCGCCCCAAATCCTTAATAACAAATTTATAATAGACCCAAAAGACAGGATAAATTGATTTGGCCAAACACCTAATTGGGGTAATGTTTTGTGCATCTGCATATGCCAGACTTAGCCAGTTCAACAGTTCCAACAGAAGAAAATGGAATCATCTTTGGATCACAAATAATTGTCCCAAGATAAAAACTTTTAGTTGTCTTGTCCTACATGGAACGATTCTCACCACAGACAATATGCAGGAGATAGGATTCTTCAGTCTTTCAGTATGTCTAAATCACTATAGTGGTGCAGAGACCATTCTTCATTGGCACCCCTAGGTAAAGCAATTTGGAAGGAATTTGCAATTCTTTTCGATAGTCTAGAAACTATTAGAATCTGAAAAGATTAATAACCCAGAAAACTAGTGCAAACGAATAGATATTAAACTGTGAAAACGAATGATACAAGATCAAAATAACAACACAGAGTTAGTCTCTACGAGAGTAATGCAAATGCTCAAAAGCAAAATAGCATTATGAGGATGCAAAAGCAAAGATGCCTAATACAAGCTAGGTAGCATGTTTATATAGAAAAGAGAGAGGGTGGAGGTGGCAACACCAATCAATAGGAAGCAACCATCTATCGGACTAAAGATAGCAAAATATCTTCCCAAGATAGCTAATGGATGCTCACTTGTAAGAAGGTGACACCTCATAACCCACTCACCTAATTTAACATGCTTTATGAACCTAAGCAAGATTAATAAAAGGTGTAGGAAAAACCTAGGAATAAAGGGAAAATAAATATCCCAACTAAGAAATAAAAACCTACACTAACACAAGACTCACTATGATTTCTAAAGCCTTTTAAAGCTGGAAAAAATTAAACTCAGAGTTGCAAGCAATTAAATGCATTTATCGATCAATCTCATGATTTGTGATGTGGCAAATTTGGCAGAAAAGCAATTGTCGAATAATATCAAACAGCCAGTAAACACAATTGTTGGTTCTGTTATAACTCAGATCAAGGTACAACTTTAGTTCAATTAGCCTCGGCTAACAATATCTACAACTCAACTAGTATGAGTCATACAACTTTCCAAAGTATGGAATATCCCATTTCATTACAAATTTACTGAATTCAAAATTCATCCACATCAAGAATGGACACCAACACCAGGATATTACAAATTGAATTTTGACAGTGCTTCAAGATATGAACCAGGAGAAGAATGAATAGGAAGGATAATAAGGGAAACTTCCCTCTCAGCTACTATCAAGGAATAGGACTTGAAACTAATAATTTTACGGAAGTTACTGGAGCATACAGAGGTGTTAAGCTCATAATTTCATAAAATAAAGGCAAACAAGGAAACTTCTGATTGAATGTGATTATAAAATCATTATCATCATCATTATAAAATCATTATTAGTAAAATCCAGGAAAATCAAACAACAGATAGCATCACGCTTTGTGCTATCAGCTGGATAATGTCCATACTGTGCTTCAAATTGATGAGATTATTCATGAAATGTTGCATGTGCAAATGGTCCATAATAAGCAACTACATAGCTGACCTGTTGACTAAAATAGCTATGAATATTCAACATCAGTTTACTCTTCAAATCCCTCAAGGGATTTTTGAACTCCCTATAAAGAACCAATCAATGGTGACCTTGTTGATGCCTAATCCCACTAATCAAACTAACCATGTCTACAAGTCTTTAAAATCTCTTACACCCTTATCCCTTCTCAGTTCATTAACAACATTTTGTTCCTTCAAAGGTGTTTACCCGCAATATGATGTTTCAAACAAAACTTGGAGTAAATAGCAATAACTATAAAGCGTATGATTCATACCAGAATTGCACAAAATAAAGCATTGTTTCCATTCATTGAATATATCAGTATTACACTACAATGTCACAATGCTGCCTTTCGATTACAAGTATCGATTCAATATATAACTTATGCCAAGGTTGGTTGAAATACCAACCGTTGGCAACGACTCCACAACTATCCAACTGTCGGGGTTAACCCAATAACACTCCTAAACTTAACTATGCATAACATTAATTAATTCATGATTATTTACTTGGCCGACTACATCATCCCCCTCACAAAATTAGTCATCTTCCAGACGACAGAAAACCATGAAGTATCAAGTGACATTAAGTAACCTCTGCCAACTAACGACACTGCTGAAGATTCTGGAGGAAAAGCTGGAAGTAGGAGATGAGTAAAAGTAGAACCAACACATTCGGAACACCTGAGTAGACAAACCAACCAAGGGACCCAATCTAATAGCACACTAAATGCTGCAAATGTTGCACCCCATTGCTCACTGAATTAAGATAGTACTGATTTGATGGGGGTTTGGGGGCAACGCCCCCAACGAGGCCGAGGGGCAACGCCCCTCGCGCGATTTTGGGGGCAGCGCCCCCAGCGGGGTAGAGGGGCAGCGCCCCTCGCAGGGTTCGAGGCCGTGCTCCCTGTCGCGATACAGGGCGAGGTCGAGGGGCAACGCCCCTGCCGCCAAGCCCAAAATAAGACTTTCAAAACCATTCGGACCTTCATGACGCATTTCATTTTTCTCTGGATGCTTGACAAAATCCAACACTCATCTGCAATCCAAAAACTCGTACGGTCAGCGGAGAACAATTAGTACGGCGGTTTAGAAACTCTCGACTCCTTTGTATAGCTTGAGCGGGTAAAAACATTAACTCGTATGGTCCGAATTGCAGAACGGCTTGAATCTCCTTTGTACGGCCTGTATTTTTCTTCTTATCTTTTTTTTTTTGTTTTCTTCCGAGCTTCCAATTGACCATATGCATTGCAATTAGGGGTTTATATTGCAACTTTGGGCTTTAGGATGTCACATGTGGGGTGGGGCCGTAAGATCTTCCGAGCTTCCAATCGACCATATGCATTGCAATTAGGGGTTTATATTGCAACTTCGGGCTTTAGGATGTCACGTGCGGGGTGGGGCCGTACGATCTTGGTCGTACGGTCACAAGTCGTACTGCTTGGGTCGTACGGCTAGGTCGTACGACTCACTTCATCCTCCTTTTTTTTCCAATTTCTCCCGACATTTTTTTTCTTCTTTTCCAATTTTTCATCCATGTCAAACTGAATCGGAGTTTTTTGTTTTTCTCCGACAGGGTCCACATTCGATCCGCAACTCCAACTGTATAACTTTCTTGTTGCATAAATTGTCTTGTAATAAGCCATACGGTCACAAGTCGTACGGCTTGGGTTGTATGACTCAAGTCGTACGACTCACTGCTTCCTCTTTTTTTCCAATTTCTCCCGACATTTTTTTCGTCTTTTCCAATTTTTCATCCATGTCAAACTGAAACGGATTTTTTTGTTTTTCTCTGACAGGGTCCACATTCGATCTGCAACTCAAACTGTAGAGCTTTCTTGTTGCGTAAATTGTCTCGTAATATTTCTCTGTGCGATATCCTCCAATTTAATTATTTTAACTTCATTATTCGGAGACATACCTTTATTGATTTTGTAATCGTCGGCAGGGACCGGAACTGTTGTCTTTCGGAAGCCGTGTACTACGTTCGGCAAATTGTCTAACTTTTTAACATCATTTTTTCTCTGTTGCTTTTCACCAATCGCCAAAAAATTGCAAGTCGGCGGAATTACTCTATAGTCCTTATTCCTTCTGTATGGTCTCTTTCTGCCCGATGTTTTCAATACTAGGTTCCCGTAGTTAGTTCCCTCACCCCGATTCACCTTGCTTGCCACTGGCTCCTCGTACCTGGTCACTTTGTTTGGTTCAAATTTATGTGCAAGTGTATTATCTATCTTGGCTTCACCCTCTGTATATTCTTTTTGTGCCTCTTCTGGTCGACTTGTCTATGCCACTATTTTCTCTGGAATACTATCTATTCTAGCCTCTACTTCCTTATACTCTTCATATGCTTCTGAAAAAGCGTTACTTCCTCTTGATTATTACCTTCCTCCCTTTTGTCACTCGTTACTGGTTCTCTCTTGCCAAGTGGTTGAGTGTTTGTTAATCCATCAAGTTCTTCATTCGTCAACAATGTTTCACTCGGTCCAATGTTGCCGAGTGTTTCACTAGTTGCCCGAGAGCATTCACCACTTTCTCTTATTGAAATCATATTACACTCCGGTTGGAAGAATTCATAGTCTTCCATTTGCCAATGAAATAACCCGTTCAATGAATTTGTCTCATCCTCCGAGCATTCATGGACGTCGAGAATGCCTTCCTCGTTTGGCTCTATGGTTCCTCTTTCTCTCTCCATTCTGCATCCTTCCTCACATTCTAAATCTGATGATGCCAATTCTTCACTCACTGTTTGATTTATCAAATCAATTACATACTTTCTTCTATTGCTTTCTATGGAGTGTTTCTTTTCCAATTATGATCCGCTCTGGCTGCCACCAGCCATCCTCTTCCGAGCAATGCATCGTACCCTCTTTTGTACCGGGATGACTACGAAGTTCAGCAAGAATGGCTGTGTCCCGATCGTCACCTTCTGCACCATCAATGTTCCCAACGGCTTGATGCCATGCTGGTTGGCGCCCACCAATTGGAATGTCAGTGGCCAGAGTGTAGGTTTCCCGAGACTCTTCCATGTGTCTTCGGGTAGTACGTTGACTACTGCTCCTCTGTCGATGATCGTGTTTAGGATTTTCCCTCCAATCTCCATTTGTACGATTGTTGGCTTTTTCCCGATGTTGACTAACAGTAACATTGGGTCAATGACTCGTTCACCTTACGGTGGAGGCTCTACTATTAATTCCTTAAGTCGACCTTCATGTCGCTGTCATTGGTCATTACCAACTATGTTTGTGATTGCCATTCCAAGTTGTGACATAGTTCGGAGAAGGTCCGTCACCTTGATAGGTACGATGGTTTGAAGTATTTGCCGAACAATATTGTTCTCTGCCTCAGAGCGGTCTTCTCTTCCTTCGTCATCGCCTGCTCCACTTCTGCTTTTGCTTCTTTCATTCTTTGCTTTTTTGTACGTGCATCTGGGTAGACAGCCTTCTTTGCCTGGGCTCTGGTGGTGACCACCAGTACCTCTTGGTTTTGTTCTTCCACATTCAACATTGTTACCTTTTGAGTCGCCCTTGTTTATTTATGTATCGGTAATATTTCTTAAGCAAGAGTCGGTTTACCCTATTATATTTTTGGTCATATCTTTGCTTTGTAAATCGACTCTTGGTCCTTCAAATTTTACCAGTGTGTCGTCTTTGTATAAAAGGTTTGAACCTTTGAACCCGAACCATTCTCAAAGTTCAAAGTTCAATGGTTCAATATGTCTGAAGTGTCATATAAAGCAAGCTGTCTTATTGTTTGTCTTAAGCGTTTTTGTACTTTCGGGTTGAACTTGAACCTTCCGCGCAAACTCTATAGCGGGGTTCAAGGTTCAATGGTTCAACGGCCTTAAGGTTCAGCACTCATTGTCTTCTTATGAATCGGGTCACGCAGTTTCCTTGTCTACTAATATATCGTTGAACCTTCCGCCTGTACTTTGCCGCAGGGTTCAATGGTTCAAGGTTCAATAGTTCACAATTTTATAATTGGAAACCTTTTACCAAAGCCGCGTAACTTTTTGTTGGTCTACATAACCCTTGCGGCGTTGAACCTTCGTATTGAACCATGTCTTCACAAGTTCAACGGTTCATGAGTCAAGCCCCTGTTTCGGTAAGTCAATCTTTTGCCTACCTATAAAGTCCAGTTGGCATGTTTGAACCATCACATTGAACCACCACGTTGAACCATGTCCTAAAGGTTCAATGGTTCAATAAGTTCGAAGATTTGGTAATTTGGGTCCCGTTTGCTCCCGCAGCTTTCTAAGTCAAATTTAGCGGGAAAGTTGGAGGAAAATTTGTCAGAAACTCATCATGAAATCGAGAGCTCTAATTTAGCGGAGACTATGGATAATCATTGTACTTCATGATGGCGCACGAACATTACTTGTTATTAATGAAAAAGTCAGAGTTCACGTCTTTTCAAATGTTTTTGGCACGTATTGTTCCGGGCGATAATTATTCATTCTGGTAAGTGCCATTATTAACCAAGAACAAGCTAATTTTAGCAAGAAAATATACTGTGCACTGCGGAGAAGGATAGCGCTGGAAGTGTAAGGCTCTCGTTATTCAAGTTTTCGCAGTGAATTCAAATATCCTGAAGGTGAGTTCTGTTTCCCCTGTGCTATTCCGAATTCTTATACTGGAAAGAAGAGCCTCTGGAATTTCTGTTATTTTCGAAATTCGAAGTGTTTTATTATAATCGTCCAAGTATGTCTTTGAAATCTACATGTTTGGGAGACGAACATGGCCCTGGTCTCACTTACTCTCACTCAGAATGTGGAGATACTGCATTAGTTCAATATGATTTAGAGGAATTCATAGGAAGAACTAGAAACCCTGTCCAAACCCCCACAATGAAGAAAATTGTGGACAGTGGTTTAGTTGAAGCCACAGCCTTTCCTCAAGCTATATTCTGCCCAGAGTTGGTTCAAGAGTGTATAAACAGATACGATCCCCAACACAGGTGCATCAAAAAAGCAGACGGGGATGTGTTATTCCATGTTGACAAACAAACCCTCATGTCTGTTATGAAGATACCGCCTAAGGAGGCGTATTCCAGTCTTGACATTACTGCCTCCAATGGGTATTTCTCAGAAAAGAGACCAACTTACAGAAGTGTAATAGCAAGGAACTGGCTGCTAAAATTTCAAAAGGGCGGTTCAAGGCTGCCCAGACCCCTTACTAGAGATCATTTGATACAGGAAGTAAGGGATATTGTGGTGTTGTTGCACAGACTGAGAGGCAATCAGCATGCCTATTACTGGGAGGACTGGATGTACTTTTTCATACAAGTCATCCTTCAGGGTGAACAATATTTGGATTGGGCTGAGATAGTGGCCGACTGTCTACATCAGAGTTTAAGTAATCGTCTCGGTAACAGGGATTTCTATATGTCTTCATATCTGTTCTACTGTTTAGCATCCACAAGAGATTGGTTTGACCTGCCTCATGAGCCTTTAGATGAGAACAGTAAGATTTACGAATATTATTCACAGTTGCAAAGAAAAAACTGTTATGAAAATTATAAAAGGATTAATGATGTCTTCACTGGAAAGATGACCTATGAACTGGTAGGCAACCCGGGTAAGAGAATGACCAGTGAAGCAATGCAACTGATCAGTATCTACGGTAGCTTTTTCATCCAATTTTCTGAATTCACTTATATCAGAGTTGGAGGGTTTGATGGTGAACCCTTGAAGTTGCCTAGATATGTATTCAATCGTTTTGTATTGATGGAGGTATGTCAGCAATTGGCACATGTTGATAACAAATTCCCATCAAAAAGGGGTTGTGGTATTGCTTTTCCTATTGAACTTGGGCATTATTCATGCCATTCAAAATCTGATGCCTTAAATCTGGAGGTGAACCTCAAAAGGTTCAATTTTCAATTTTTCACTGCCAGGGTTCAATTCGACAGTAAATGTTTTGTTAAAGATAACCTAGATTCTGGAACAGGGCACTCACATCTTCCTAAGCTGGAGGATTACTAGGAGGACTGCCCCGATGAATTCGAAGTTAGGAGGAGGTTATGGTGTAGATTTTCTTTGGGGCAAATAATTACCCTTAATTTAAACATGTACGCTTCTAGAATTTTTGTTGATGATGAACAAGTGGTTGATCCACAATTTGAGAAAGTAGAACACTTACCCATCCCAGAGGTGGACTGGAGCAAGAAAGAGGAGGACAGAATTGAAATTAAAACCCTTCCTGTGATAAGGAGGACTGAAAAATGGTTGAGAAAAAAAAGACAGGAAGGGCTTCAGAGTAAAACTATCCAACAATTCTCTTCAGTGGTCGCATCATCGCTTCCCATGGACTCTTCTAATCAACCCCTTGCTATCTGTGGTGCAGGTGCATCCAAGCCATCGACTGAGAAAAGCCCTGTCTCCAAGAGATCCAGAAGGGTCCTCACGGATATTCTGCCATCCCGTGTTACCAGGTTGAGGACAAAAGGGAAAAGAAAGAAGCAGACTTCTGAGACAATAATTGTTGATTTAAATTCAGAGGAAGAAGCAGAAGAGCCTATGGGGGACAAAGAGGCAAGCCCAAACAGAACAGAGGCAGTTGACACTGGTTCACAGTCAGAGGCCGTTTTGGAGACCCCTGAGATGTTGATGATTTCAGATAAACCCTCTGATGGAGAGAAACCCAAGAAGACAACCTCGGCCCCTGCACCGAAGTGGCTAGAGAGCTCTATATCTGACAAAAAGAAGGTGATTCCTTTTGTTCTCCCTCTGGAGGACATAGTAAGTAAATGTCTGGGGAAGACCCCCAAGTCCAAGAGACTCAAAACAATGTCCAGAATAAGTATTGACCCAAACACTCGTAATTGGAGTGCAAAAATAGCGAAGCCAGTGACTGAAGAAGAGGTTCAAGACCCTACAGTGCATGATTTCACTGTGGAGAGGATAGATCTCGGTACTGCCTCCAGAGCTGCAGATGTGCACCATCTTGAAGCTTCCACTAAGAGAATGGTCAGCCGAACAATGAAAGATGAGAAGGACAAAAGAGAGTTGAAACAAGCTCTGCGTTCAATGGCAGAGTACATTGAGGCCATTAGCAATCCTAACCCACAGCCGATCTCATAGGTTCCCTTGTCTTTCGACCCGAAATCACCTGTCAATCAAAAAATGTTAGATCAAGTTCATAGAAGCAAAATGGTCTCAAAAACATTTGACAACTGGTTGGACAACATAGAACAAAAAGGAACTGAATATATTCATGAACTCAAAATTGTATATGATCTGACTACTGTCACTATTGAAGATCTTAAAGCACAGGTTGTTGTTTTGGCAAAGGACGAAGGTAAGTGGACAAGTGTGATAAACCAAATAGAGGAAGTCCGGAAATATGGACTGGAGAAGTTTTTGGCAGAAAAGAACTTGACTGGTGTGGACGAGGATTTGTTGTATGTGAACAAGAAGAATATCGAATGGAGGAACTCCATATCCCGACAAGGACGCTTTGAACTCTCAAAGCTAATTAAAGAAATAACGGAATTTACTCAATCACTGCAACATGATTTGCAATGTATCGATGTAAAATACTTAAAGGATGATGGAAAGCCTGTGGAAGATGTTGAAGCAGTAGTCCAATCCTTCAGAGATAAAATCCACTTTGTTAGAGAAAATGATAATATTCTGATTGAGGATTTCTCCAGGGTTTCTAAAGTCGAGTCTCTGCTCTATCTCTGCATCGATGCACTCCCTGAACACAAGGAAAAATTTGAGAAAATGTGAAGGGAAAAAGAGGTCTGGAAATCAAGGATGAAGCATATAGGTATACCAAACTTCCCTAAAATTCAGGAGTTCGTGGCTGCCTTTCAGGAGTGGAAAACCCAACATGCTTCCCAAGCTATCGACAGCAAATCAGGAGATGTTGATTCATCGCCCCAGTCATAACCTCGTCAGCTCGTTCTTTTTCTGTTCCTCAATTTATGTTATTTCCAGCAACTTTGATCTTTTATAATCAGTTGTTAAAAACTAAATCCCGTACGCGTCAGAGTTATGCTAACTCTGGGTTTAATTTGCTCAAGGACATGGTTAAGACATATATATATGTTTTTTTTTAGAGTTTTGAAGGAAGATAGAAGTTAGAGAAAGAAAAGAGGAAGGGAATTTCAGAAAGACGGTGCTTAATTTTTACATTATGTGATGATTGTTTGAGTAAATTTTCATCTGTGAATGAGAAGAAGAACAATTGTTGCTTATTTGGATCTGTGCGTCTGAATGTGTGGAATTAGATTTTCTATGTGAAATCTCCTTTCACTTGGTAATTGCTCTTTATTTGGACAATTTATCATATGTGTTCAGTTCTTTATTGGTTTAGCAAGTTCGTATGAATGTATTCACGTATTCGAATGTACCAAAGTAGAATCTGTGTATTCTATCCTGTTGCTGTATAAATTTATCGCGTTCATGACATGGCTATGTATGAATGTTAGTCTGCCTTAAGCGTTTTCTGGTTAAAAATGCATTTGATTAGTTGAATAGGTTAAATTCATTGAAAATCATAAAGGGAGCTGTACCTAAATTCAGAGGGGAACTAATTTAAAGGGTTCACCCATTTGTTGTTTAACTCATTTGTTCTTTAAAAGAGGGGTATAGAGTCAGAATAAATTATTTTCAGAATAAAGACAAATCTGTTAGCCAACAGTTTTTGGCGACTCTACTGGGGATCTTGATAAAATCATTAATTAAAGATTGATCGCCTAAATATGAAGCAACAATGGTGCTTCCACATGAAAACATAATTCATGTTCTGCAACCCAACCTTGGATTTCAAGACGAGCAGGAAGACATTATTGGCCAGCTGAATACCCTTGCTTGGCGTACTCGTCGGAATAGTGAAGATTACAGAAGAGCAAGCAGAGTATTAGAACAAGAAGAGGAATTGGCCGATAACCTAAAATTGCTGTTACTCAGGCAGAGAAGAAGGCAGGCACGAAACGCTGCAAGAAACCAAGCTCTTGAGGTACAAAGAAATCAAGAACAGCAAAGAAATCAATAACTGCCTATCCAGTTTCAATATTTTAAGCTGGATTCTAGACCGTACACCAAGTCTTTGAGAAGAGAGGGAGTTGAGGACCCTACTTTTCAAACACTGCAAAGTCTTAATTTTCCTTATATCCCTACTCGTGCAAGAAGAGCAAGAAGTAGACCCCCTAGTCCCCCTAAATCTTCTACTTCCCCTGTCTGTCAAGCTTTAGTCCTTTCAGGCACTGCTATCCCCTTAGCTATAAATTTTCTACCCATGGCTCAACCTTGTGGAGCTGCCATAGGGCCTCTGAACCTACGGGCCAACCTAAATCCATTACCTAAAAATGCAAGAGAAAATTTGCCCAGGTTCAATGGGGACGGCAAACAATCACCAGAAGAACATTTGTGTGCTTTTGCAGCAGCATGCAGTGTACTAGGTGTTCAACACCAAGATGTTGCCATAAGGCTCTTTGTGCAGACTTTGACTGACATTGCTGCACAATGGTTCTACCACCTAACTAATTCCTCAATTACAAATTGGAACGAAATGAAGACTGCTTTTGAAAATAGGTTCAAAAATGCAGAGGATGAACATTACCTCCTCGCACAACTGACTCAGCTTAAAAAAGAGATTCATGAACCTATGAGGGAGTTCGTGGCCAAATTTAATAGAATTGTGAACAAAATCCCTGCTACTAAAAGACCGTCTGGCGAAAATCAAAAATGTTTCTTTATTAATTCTATGCCTCCTGATATTAGCTTCCATCTCAGAAGAGGTGTAATTGTTGATTTGCCAGCTGCACAAGCCTTAGCAGTCGGATTGGAGGATGATCTCATTATGGCCGGTAAATAGAAGAGAGAGGTCCAGGTGCCAAATGCCCAGCCCTCATCATCTACGGACCCTGTGGTGCAAAGGTTGGTGAATGATATGATTGCCTTAAAGAGGCAACTACCCAAAGCTGGTGCTCCCTTTCAACAACCCTATCAAGATATAAGCAGAAGGATTTCGAATCAACAAGCAAATACTGGTAGAGTTTTACCCTTGATGGCAGCACAGCCAAGACTGGCTATTGAACCTGCTCCTGGGAGAGGAAACATGTGTATTTTTCACTTAACTACTGACCATGATGGAAATTCTTGCCCAGAAATGCTTAGGTACAATCAGATGATTGCTACTCAAGATATGCTAGGGGAAGCCACAGAAGAAGAAAAGAACTTCGAGGAACCTAGCGGCTCTGAGATACACTTCCTGGAATATGAATCTGATTCAGAAAGGGGAGGTGAAATATTGGTAACCCTTGAAGATCCTTCATGCGCTGTGCTCACTAGGAGTCAGAGGAATATGAAATCCTCTAATACTCAAGAAGTACCTGGCAAAGGTAAGGAGCCTCTTACTAGAACTCATGATGCTAATTTGAAGGCTCAGGAAAATAGATTGCTACATAGAAATGATCTAGATGCTTCTTTCGATATTGTAGATTTCTGTAAGTCTGCAAAAATTCAAATTTCTCCTATTGAGTATCTCAAGTTGAAACCTACTGAACTTGACAAATTAGTCAAACATGTTAAGGGCAATCCTGCACAAACTGAATTTGAGAATCAATTGGAGGTTGATATTGAATCCCCCATTGCTAGATTATTTGCTTCCTCATCCGAACCATCCTCGTCTGCCTCTAAAACAACTCCCAATTCATCCACCAATGCTCCTTATACTGATTTGAAACCTAATCCTTTTTATGTGTCTCTGTTTATCAATGGCCATAAACTTAGTAACTGCATTATAGATTCAGGAGCCTCTGATAACATTATGCCTTCCTGATAACATTATGCCTTCCTGTGTGGCTAAAGCCTTAGGATTATCACTCACAAAAACATTTGGAAGATGTTATTCTATGGATGGAAAACAGGTTTCCTTGCTTGGGCAGATTAAAGATGCACGAGTCGCACTTGCAGCTTACCCTGACAAGAGGGTGAAATTGACTATTCTGGTAGCAGATATTCCTGCCAGTTACGGAATGCTTTTGAGCAAGACATTTTGCAAGGATTTGGGTGGACAAATCAAACTGGATTGGTCAGAGGCCACAATCCTAGTGGGGAAGCAGAAAGTGAAGCTGGAACCTGAGCCCAAGTGCAAGTTCACTGTCTACCCCTCTGATAATCCCAAGGCCCAGATTTTGTTTGAGGAATGTGAATTTGGCAACTATTTTCTCTCCTCTGAACAGAGCTATGAGTTAGATCCCCAAGAGGAATTAATGCAAAAGTCTGTACATTCTGATGATTTATGGGTTATGGAATTTGATGGCAGTTGTGCTGCTGTTGGTTCAGGGGCTGGAGTTGTGTTGATCTCACCTGAAGGTGAAATTTTTTCTCTCTTTTAAACTAGAGTTTAAAAACACCAATAATACTGCAGAATATGAAGCTTTACTGCTTGGATTATTTGAAGCTAAAGGAAAGGGTGTGAAGGTACTGAAGGTGAAGGGTGATGCTGAACTGATTGTGAAACAGGCAAGAGGGATCTTTTCTGTGAAAAATGAAAGACTAAGGCACTACAGAAATAGGGTATGGGATGAGATCGAATATTTTGATGCCTTCTCTATAGAAACAATTCCCAGAGATCAAAACTCCCGAGCAGATTCTTTAGCAGTATCAGCTTCTCTCCTTTTGCCACATCCAGATTTCAAGAAAGATTCTTATAGGATAGAAATGGTATATCGCCCTAATGTCCCCGACAATGCTGAGAACTGGCAAGTTTTTGAAAGTGATAATCAAATCAGAAAGTTTTTAGAAAATGCTGAAATGTTCCTGGGGACCTATTTTGAAGGTTCCGAAACAGAGTGTAAAGAATTCAGTCCTGACCCTGGGATTAATCCAAGAGATGATATCATTCAATTAAAGGGAAACAAAATCCCTAAAGGGCTAGTATCTTTAGAACATTTGTTTTCTCAGAGAGATGAATATGTTAAAGGCAAACCTCCCTGTATTCCTGATAAAGCAGAGGATTATGAGAAGATAAATATCGGGAAATGAAGCTAATCCTAAATGGATATCCATTGGTAAGTGCTGCTCTTTGGAAGAGAAAAACAAATTGATCAAATTGCTGATCAAATATAAAGATGTTTTCGCCTGGTGCTATGATGATCTCAAAAATTTTAGACATGGACAGTTTCAACATCATATTCCTTTGAAACCAAATGCAGCTCCATTCAGACAAAAATTGAGGAATTATAATCCAAAAGTTGCTGAAGCCATTTTCAGAGAGATTGATAAGATGCTAAAAGCTAGAATTATCTATCCAATTCATCACTCCACTTGGGTGGCAAATATAGTCCCAGTATGAAAGAAGAATGGAGAAATAAGGATTTGTGTCAACTTTAGAAATTTGAACCAAGCCAGCCTGAAGGATAACTATCCCTTGCCTGTGATGGACCACATCTTGCAGACAGTTGCTGGGTCTGAAATGATGTCTATGTTGGATGGCTTCTCAGGTTACAATCAGATAGGTGTAGCTGCAGAAGATCAACACAAGACCGCTTTCACCACACCCCGAGGAACTTTTGCCTATAGTCGAATGCCCTTTGGCTTGATTAATGCGGGAGCAACTTTTCAGCGAGCAATGGATTCATCTTTTAGAGACCTGAAGAACAGAATTATTGTTATTTACCTTGACGATTTGACTGTTTTTTCCAAGAAGAGAGAAGATCACTTGAAAAATCTAGAGTCTGTCTTGCAAAGGTGTCGAAGCCATGGCATCTCACTCAATCCCAAGAAGTCAGTTTTCTATGTGACTAAGGGAAAATTGTTGGGACACCTAGTCTCAAAGGATGGAATCAGGATTGATCCAAAGAGGGTCAAGGCAATTCAACAGCTTAGTCTCCCTTCAAATAGGATTGGAGTCAAGTCCTTCTTTGGTCAAATCAACTTTCTCAGAAGGTTCATTCCCGACTTTGCTGAGATTACAAAACACATTGTTGGGATGATGAGTGAGAAACAACCTTTCAAATGGAATGAAGTTGCTAAGAAGGCGTTTGAGGATATCAAGGAGGCGATTGCAAACACTCCCACTTTGGTAAATCCTAATTTTCAAAAGGATTTTATCATTTACTGTTATGCTTCGAAACATACCATGTCAGGTATTTTGTTGCAGAAAAATGAATTGAACAAAGAAGTTCCCATAGCTTTTATGAGCGTCCCCCTTAAGAAGCATGAGCTGAAATATTCTTTGGTTGAAAAACCAGCTTTCGCAGTAGTTAAAGTTGTTAAACAATTCAGATATTATATACTTCATTCCCATTCAGTTGTATTTGTTCCAAGTTCAGCTGTGAAAAGTATTTTGACTCAGCAAGAAGTAGGATTAAACAATAGAGCAACGTGGGTTGCTAAAATTCAGGAATATGATCTGGGAGTTAAGCCTACTAAGCTGGTCAGAGGTCAAGGCTTATGTAAGTTGATTGCTGAGAACAAAGAACAAGAAGGAGAAGGACTCCCCACAGTCTTATTGGTAAGCTTGCAGGATCCATGGTTTCTGGATGTGGCACATTATCTTACATATGGGGATTGTCCTCATCACCTGACTCCTAAAGAGAAAAGAAACCTGAAGCTAAAATCTGCAAAATATGTTATCTGGGGAGATGTCCTTTACAAGAAAGGGTTAGATGGAACTTTCCTGAGGTGTGTAGATAAAGAGCAGCAAGAGAAACTCTTGGAAGTTTTTCATAACGAAGCTTGTGGTGGACACTTTTCTTCTTCAGTTACAGCTTTCAAAATCCTCAGAAATTGTTACTACTGGCCAGGAATGTTTAAAGATGCATATAGGTGGGTGGCCAATTGTGAGAAATGTAAAATGTTCTCAGGAAGGCCACAACTTGCAGCTCTACCTTTGAGGCCTGTTGTTGTTGAAGACCCCTTTAAACAGTGGGGACTGGATTTTATTGGGCCTATCTCACCCCCCTCAAGTGCAGGGCATACCCACATCTTAACAGCAACAGATTATTTCACAAAATGGGTTGAGGCAGCCCCTGTAAAAAGAACAACTTCCGGGGTGGTTTGTGATTTTCTTAAAAGAAATATCTTGGTACGATTTGGTGTGCCCCAGAAGATTGTAGCAGATAATGCTACCAGTTTCTCTTCAGGTGAAATGACTTCTTTCTGTTATGAACATAGTATTTCTCTTTCTCATTCATCAGATTACTATCCCCAGGGAAATGGACAAGCTGAGTCCAGTAACAAAAACCTGATTACTATCATGAGGAAATTGGTGAATGACAACCCTAGGGATTGGCACAAGAGGTTGTATGAAGCACTCTGGGCCGACAGAATAACTCCTAAAAGAGCAATTGGGATGGCACCTTTTGAATTAGTTTATGGGATAGGTGCCCAATTATCTTTACCCCTGCAGCTATCTACAGCCAAACTGCAAAGTGTAATTGAGGATCAATATTTCCAAGATTCCCTGGAGAAGAGGATTATGTATTTAGCCAAGATTGAAGAAGAGAGAAACGAGTTGGTTCACCGAATTACTGTGCATCAAGCCAAGGTCAAAGAAATTTTTGACAAGAAGACAAGACCCAGGAAGTTTATGGAAGGAGATGAAGTATTACTGTGGGACAGAAGGAGAACCAAAAGGTGCACATAGCAAATTTGACTCGCTCTGGAGTGGGCCTTTCAAGATTCACCAGGTATTGGGTCCAAATTCTTTCAAACTGGAATATCCTGATGGAACTGTTTTACCCCTGTCCTATAATGGACAGGATCTCAAGCTGTATCGTCTGTAAACAGGGTCCCCTGTTTTGTACATAGTCTTCCCTTTTGTTCGGTTTTGTGTTTTCCTTTCCCATTTTTGTTTTGCCCCGGGTTGTTTCCTTTCTTCTCTTTCTTCATTTTCTGCGAAACCAGAGCTTCTGAGTTCTCTGCATTTCGCCATAAAATGCAGTCCCCAGTCAGAGCCAATGTTACCTTTTGAGTCGCCCTTGTTTATTTATGTATCGGTAATATTTCTTAAGCAAGAGTCGGTTTACCCTATTATATTTTTGGTCATATCTTTGCTTTGTAAATCGACTCTTGGTCCTTCAAATTTTACCAGTGTGTCGTCTTTGTATAAAAGGTTTGAACCTTTGAACCCGAACCATTCTCAAAGTTCAAAGTTCAATGGTTCAATATGTCTGAAGTGTCATATAAAGCAAGCTGTCTTATTGTTTGTCTTAAGCGTCTTTGTACTTTCGGGTTGAACTTGAACCTTCCGCGCGTACTCTATAGCGGGGTTCAAGGTTCAATGGTTCAACGGCCTTAAGGTTCAGCACTCATTGTCTTCTTATGAATCGGGTCACGCAGTTTCCTTGTCTACTAATATATCGTTGAACCTTCCGCTTGTACTCTGCCGCAGGGTTCAATGGTTCAAGGTTCAATAGTTCACTATTTTATAATTGGAAACCTTTTACCAAAGCCGCGTAACTTTTTGTTGGTCTACATAACCCTTGCGTCGTTGAACCTTCGTATTGAACCATGTCTTCACAAGTTCAACGGTTCATGAGTCAAGCCCCTATTTCGGTAAGTCAATCTTTTGCCTACCTATAAAGTCCAGTTGGCATGTTTGAACCATCACATTGAACCACCACGTTGAACCATGTCCTAAAGGTTCAATGGTTCAATAAGTTCGAAGATTTGGTAATTTGGGTCCCGTTTGCTCCCGCAGCTTTCTAAGTCAAATTTAGCGGGAAAGTTGGAGGAAAATTTGTCAGAAACTCATCATGAAATCGAGAGCTCTAATTTAGCGGAGACTATGGATAATCATTGTACTTCATGATGGCGCACGAACATTACTTGTTATTAATGAAAAAATCAGAGTTCACGTCTTTTCAAATGTTTTTGGCACGTATTGTTCCAGGTAATAATTATTCATTCTGGTAAGTGCCATTATTAACCAAGAACAAGCTAATTTTAACAAGAAAATATACTGTGCAATGCGGAGAAGGATAGCGCTAGAAGTGTAAGGCTCTCGTTATTCAAGTTTTCGCAGTGAATTCAAATATCCTGAAGGTGAGTTCTGTTTCCCCTGTGCTATTCCGAATTCTTATACTGGAAAGAAGAGCCTCTGGAATTTCTGTTATTTTCGAAATTCGAAGTGTTTTATTATAATCGTCCAAGTATGTCTTTGAAATCTACATGTTTGGGAGACGAACATGGCCCTGGTCTCACTTACTCTCACTCAGAATTTGGAGATACTGCATTAGTTCAATATGATTTAGAGGAATTCATAGGAAGAACTAGAAACCCTGTCCAAACCCCCACAATGAAAAAAATTGTGGACAGTGGTTTAGTTGAAGCCACAGCCTTTCCTCAAGCTATATTCTGCCCAGAGTTGGTTCAAGAGTGTATAAACAGATACGATCCCCAACACAGGTGCGTCAGAAAAGCAGACGGGGATGTGTTATTCCATGTTGACAAACAAACCCTCATGTCTGTTATGAAGATACCGCCTAAGGAGGCGTATTCCAGTCTTGACATTACTGCCTCCAATGGGTATTTCTCATAAAAGAGATCAACTTACAGAAGTGTAATAGCAAGGAACTGGCTGCTAAAATTTCAAAAGGGCGGTTCAAGGCTGCCCAGACCCCTTACTAGAGATCATTTGATACAGGAAGGGATATTGTGGTGTTGTTGCACAGACTGAGAGGCAATCAGCATGCCTATTACTGGGAGGACTGGATGTACTTTTTCATACAAGTCATCCTTCAGGGTGAACAATATTTGGATTGGGCTGAGATAGTGGCCGACTGTCTACATCAGAGTTTAAGTAATCGTCTCGGTAACAGGGATTTCTATATGTCTTCATATCTGTTCTACTGTTTAGCATCCACAAGAGATTGGTTTGACCTGCCTCATGAGCCTTTAGATGAGAACAGTAAGATTTACGAATATTATTCACAGTTGCAAAGAAAAAACTGTTATGAAAATTATAAAAGGATTAATGATGTCTTCACTGGAAAGATGACCTATGAATTGGCAGGCAACCCGGGTAAGAGAATGACCAGTGAAGCAATGCAACTGATCAGTATCTACGGTAGCTTTTTCATCCAATTTTCTGAATTCACTTATATTAGAGTTGGAGGGTTTGATGGTGAACCCTTGAAGTTGCCTAGATATGTATTCGATCGTTTTGTATTGATGGAGGTATGTCGACAATTGGCACATGTTGATAACAAATTCCCATCAAAAAGGGGTTGTGGTATTGCTTTTCCTATTGAACTTGGGCATTATTCATGCCATTCAAAATCTGATGCCTTAAATCTGGAGGTGAACCTCAAAAGGTTCAATTTTCAATTTTTCACTACCAGGGTTCAATTCGACAGTAAATGTTTTGTTAAAGATAACCTAGATTCTGGAACAGGGCACTCACATCTTCCTAAGCTGGAGGATTACTGGGAGGATTGCCCGGATGAATTCGAAGTTAGGAGGAGGTTATGGTGTAGATTTTCTTTGGGGCAAATAATTACCCTTAATTTAAACATGGACGCTTCTAGAATTTTTGTTGATGATGAACAAGTGGTTGATCCACAATTTGAGAAAGTAGAACACTTACCCATCCCAGAGGTGGACTGGAGCAAGAAAGAGGAGGACAGAATTGAAATTAAAACCCTTCCTGTGATAAGGAGGACTGAAAAATGGTTGAGAAAAAAAAGACAGGAAGGGCTTCAGAGTAAAACTATCCAACAATTCTCTTCAGTGGTCGCATCATCGCTTCCCATGGACTCTTCTAATCAACCCCTTGCTATCTGTGGTGCAGGTGCATCCAAGCCATCGACTGAGAAAAGCCCTGTCTCCAAGAGATCCAGAAGGGTCCTCACGGATATTTTGCCATCCCGTGTTACCAGGTTGAGGACAAAAGGGAAAAGAAAGAAGCAGACTTCTGAGACAATAATTGTTGATTTAAATTCAGAGGAAGAAGCAGAAGAGCCTATGGGGGACAAAGAGGCAAGCCCAAACAGAACAGAGGCAGTTGACACTGGTTCACAGTCAGAGGCCGTTTTGGAGACCCCTGAGATGTTGATGATTTCAGATAAACCCTCTGATGGAGAGAAACCCAAGAAGACAACCTCGGCCCCTGCACCGAAGTGGCTAGAGAGCTCTATATCTGACAAAAAGAAGGTGATTCCTTTTGTTCTCCCTCTGGAGGACATAGTAAGTAAATGTCTGGGGAAGACCCCCAAGTCCAAGAGACTCAAAACAATGTCCAGAATAAGTATTGACCCAAACACTCGTAACTGGAGTGCAAAAATAGCGAAGCCAGTGACTGAAGAAGAGGTTCAAGACCCTACAGTGCATGATTTCACTGTGGAGAGGATAGATCTCGGTACTGCCTCCAGAGCTGCAGATGTGCACCATCTTGAAGCTTCCACTAAGAGAATGGTCAACCGAACAATGAAAGATGAGAAGGACAAAAGAGAGTTGAAACAAGCTCTGCGTTCAATGGCAGAGTACATTGAGGCCATTAACAATCCTAACCCACAGCCGATCTCACAGGTTCCCTTGTCTTTCGACCCGAAATCACCTGTCAATCAAAAAATGTTAGATCAAGTTCATAGAAGCAAAATGGTCTCAAAAACATTTGACAACTGGTTGGACAACATAGAACAAAAAAGAACTGAATATATTCATGAACTCAAAATTGTATATGATCTGACTGCTGTCACTATTGAAGATCTTAAAGCACAGGTTGCTGTTTGGGCAAAGGACGAAGGTAAGTGGACAAGTGTGATAAACCAAATAGAGGAAGTCCGGAAATATGGACTGGAGAAGTTTTTGGCAGAAAAGAACTTGACTGGTGTGGACGAGGATTTGTTGTATGTGAACAAGAAGAATATCGAATGGAGGAACTCCATATCCCGACAAGGACGCTTTGAACTCTCAAAGCTAATTAAAGAAATAACGGAATTTACTCAATCACTGCAACATGATTTGCAATGTATCGATGTAAAATACTTAAAGGATGATGGAAAGCCTGTGGAAGATGTTGAAGCAGTAGTCCAATCCTTCAGAGATAAAATCCACTTTGTTAGAGAAAATGATAATATTCTGATTGAGGATTTCTCCAGGGTTTCTAAAGTCGAGTCTCTGCTCTATCTCTGCATCGATGCACTCCCTGAACACAAGGAAAAATTCGGGAAAATGCGAAGGGAAAAAGAGGTCTGGAAATCAAGGATGAAGCATATAGGTATACCGAACTTCCCTAAAATTCAGGAGTTTGTGGCTGCCTTTCAGGAGTGGAAAACCCAACATGCTTCCCAGGCTATCGACAGCAAATCAAGAGATGCTGATTCATCGCCCCAGTCATAACCTCGTCGGCTCGTTCTTTTTCTGTTCCTCAATTTATGTTATTTCCAGCAACTTTGATCTTTTATAATCAGTTGTTAAAAACTAAATCCCGTACGCGTCAGAGTTATGCTAACTCTGGGTTTAATTTGCTCAAGGACATGGTTAAGACACTCATATATATATGTTTTTTTTAGAGTTTTGAAGGAAGATAGAAGTTAGAGAAAGAAAAGAGGAAGGGAATTTCAGAAAGACGGTGCTTAATTTTTACATTATGTGATGATTGTTTGAGTAAATTTTCATCTGTGAATGAGAAGAAGAACAATTGTTGCTTATTTGGATCTGTGCGTCTGAATGTGTGGAATTAGATTTTCTGTGTGAAATCTCCTTTCACTTGGTAATTGCTCTTTATTTGGACAATTTATCATATGTGTTCAGTTCTTTATTGGTTTAGCAAGTTCGTATGAATGTATTCACGTATTCGAATGTACCAAAGTAGAATCTGTGTATTCTATCATGTTGCTGTATAAATTTATCGCGTTCATGACATGGCTATGTATGAATGTTAGTCTGCCTTAAGCGTTTTCTGGTTAAAAATGCATTTGATTAGTTGAATAGGTTAAATTCATTGAAAATCATAAAGGGAGCTGTACCTAAATTCAGAGGGGAACTAATTTAAAGGGTTCACCCATTTGTTGTTTAACTCATTTGTTCTTTAAAAGAGGGGTATAGAGTCGGAATAAATTATTTTCAGAATAACGACAAATCTGTTAGCCAACAAATATGTTGATGCCTTTCTGCTTTGGGCAGTCGTCGTCTTCATGATCACCCAGTCCACACCATTTGCACAGTCTTCCCCCGAGGTTTTGGGCATTTTGACATTCTCGGGCAAAGTGGCCCCATTCATTACACTTTCTACACTGTATCATGGGCCTCCCCTTACTATCGTACTGTATTCTGTTTCTCAGACTTCTATTGCTTTGGTAACCTCCAGGGGATGCATGGCTATTGTACTGGGGCTTTGGTGGTGTGTTCGGCGGTGTTGACGGTTCTCCTTGAGTGAAGGGTACTTGCGTACCCCTTGCTTTCAGATTGTATGGGCATTCCTTGATGGAATGTCCCATTACTTGGCAGATATCACAAAACAATTTCTTCGGACAATTTGCTTTTATATGTCCTTTACAGTCAGTGCACCACAACTCTCGGCCCTCTTTTGCTATTTCTTTGTCGGCCTTGAATTCTTTCATCATGCATAACATATCTCTTCTTAATGCTTGGATGGTTTTTGATTCCCCATCGATGCTGTCATCAGTACTCTCCTCATTGTCAGTCTTCTTTCCTCGGGAGGATGTTTTATTTTCACTTTCTATATCCATCGCCCGATTGTACGCTTCAACGTACGAAGACGGAGGTACGACTTTCATTTTCTTCCTCATTGACGGAAGTAGTCCTTCGATGAACCATCTCTTCTTCACTCCGTCAGCTGGTTGAGTCTCTAGTTTCCCCAACTCCTTGAGTCGGCGATTATACGCTCTCAAGTTTTCCTTGTTTAGTGTTGTATATCTCTGCTACAATTTCATTATCATCTCTCAGCAGTTTGAATTCATTCTGGAATGCCTTCTTCAATTCTTGCCATGAGGCTTTCTGTGCTACTTCTAGATCTGTGTACCAGTCTATGGCACTATCTCTCAATGTCGCTGGAAATGCTTTCAACCAGTAGTCCACATCATCTTGCCCATTGGCTATCAAAATCGTCTCGCACGTCTTGCAGTGTCGTACTGGATCTTCTGACCCATTCCCCATAAATTTTGGCAACTTCTACCTCTCGACTAGCGGAGTCACCATCCTTCCCCGATGCCCTCCTTGTGCATTGGACCTGACTGGACTAGTTCTCTCGCAACGTCCCGGTGCGTCACTTGCACTCTCGGCTACGTTCGAGTCTTCCCCGCGTCCTCTGTCAGCGTCCTCTACACCTCGAGTCTCCTCGGGTTCGTTCCGATACTCCCTCTGCCCTTGAGTCTTAGGCTCAAATCTTCCAACTCTCGGCCCTTCGTCATCCAATATGGATAACTCTCCGATGCGGCGTATGTTGTTTTCAATTTCTTCTGCTAATTCATTGTCATTCCTTTTTCCTTTATTTGTCAATAGTGTCTTGAAAATTCCTTCGTCGGTTTCGTCAACGAGGTTTTGGTGTAACTCGGTATCTTGATTTATTTCATGACAATGTGCATTGGCAATTTGTCTCAGCCTTTTCCTCCGTTCTTCTTGTTCCTTTAATCTCAATGATCTTCGTGTTCTTTCCTCTGGTGTTTCTTGCCCACTTGATGCTCGATTATTATCCTTATTGAGTTGTATGGGCATTAATTGCTACTCGTACGCGCCTTAGTTGCCAAACATACGTCTTCGGCTTGTATCTCAGCTTGGCAATCTGGTGAGGAGATGGTCGACCTCTTGGTTGACGTGCAGTCAATCCCAGATGACCGACTGAGGGATCTCTCGCCTGAGAGCCTCCTTCCGTACGTGGTCCTTCAACAAGATTTCCCACAAATTGCACAAGTCTTCCGTCAGAGCGTCTTCACGATCCTCATTTGCTTGTACTGGCTCTTCGGTCGGCTGCCCCATCACGACGCCATTCTCCCGTCTAGATGTTCACTGGATTCGCTTAGGCAACGGCGCCAGATGTTTACCCGCAATATGATGTTTCAGACAAAACTTGGAGTAAACAGCAATAACTATAAAGCGTATGATTCATACCAAAATTGCACATAATAAAGCATTGTTTCCATTCACTGAATATATCAGTATTACACTACAATGTCACAATGCTGCCTTTCGATTACAAGTATCGACTCAATATATAACCTATGCCAAGGTTGGTTGAGATACCAACCGTTGGCAACAACTCCACAACTATCCAACCGTCGGGGTTAACCCGATAACACTCCTAAACTTAACTGTGCACAACATTAATTAATTCATGATTATTTACTTGGCTGACTACGGCCGACTACAATTATGACCGACTACAAAGGGGACCCTCATTCCCGTCTTGTTCTAACTGCTAGTCCTAATCTTTGCCTTCTATTTTTGCACCTATAGACTGCTTTCCACCATTTCTTTTTATTGTCACCAAAGTTATTAAAATCCCTTATTTTCATTGGCCTTTTCTTCTCCCACAACAGCTTTTTGTCCCCCCACCCCCCTCCTCCTCCCAACTATCATAAGACAATCCCAAATTTTCATTGATTTTTTCATCCATCGTCATTTCTATTCAACCACTTAATTGATAAATCATACTTTCCATCTTAATTTAGTTTTTCATTAAAGGTTATGCTAAATTTTTCTACTATATAAATAATACAGATATGCCCCCATGCACTTATTCCCAATGGTGACTGCTCTATAATTTAGAAGTTGATGTCTAGCAGCAATCAAAAACAGCTGGCTAATCTAGAGGACAAGAAGTACTGTCCCTATGTCAGCAAGCATCTGCTCATACCTGCTAACATGTGAAGATTTATCAACACAGACACAAGTATACCAAAGCACAAAATAAAGTTGCAAAGATTGAGCTCTCTGACGGTCTTCCATGTTCGACATTTTCAGAAAAGCTTGTCATTCTCCAGCATCACATTACACTTTCAGACTTAGACGGAAAAAAGAGGCCACTTGCAATATCAAATACTACAGAATTTACTGCATGTAATGCAAAAATTAATGACATTTCAAAAGAGGCAGAAAGAGCAGTTACCAAATTAACCTGGCTCAGGGGGCTACTTTCCCATAGACCCTAAAAACGATGAGCTTTAAGTGTTTAAAGACATAGTGGGCATGGTTCAACTCTAAAATGATTCTACACATTCAGTTTTTTTATCACCCCTCTCACTATCATTAATCCTCACAAGAGCAAAATCAATACCTCAAAATTTAATAAGAAAACTTCACTAAATTTAGCCCTTATGTAGATATGAATGCTCAAAATCCTTTCAGGAATCAAGGATTAGGTTGTCAAATCAGGATTTTATGAGAGCTGCAGTAAAGCATACCAAACATTCTTAGTTTTCTTTCTCCTCTCATGGCACTTAGAAGCAGCACACGCTTTCAAGCTATTAGTGTAGGTTGGGTATCTAATCCCTCAAAATGGGTTACTTTGTTATTCTGAGGAAAGTAAAGAGAGCAGAAGTTTAGAGGGATTGACAAAGGACTTTTCCCTCAATTCTTCAGCATACTCAGTCAAAAATCACAAAGCAAATCCAACTGAATACCCAAGAAGATGAAGCTAAGCAGCTTGAAGAAGAGAGGTATTCTCCAAAATTGCAGCTCTTAGACTGCTATAACAAGCAGTAGCCCTCCAGCCAGCATCAGGTCAGTTAAGAAATTCACCTGGTCAAAGGATTTCAAAGATGGAGTTAACCCTCAAACTCTAACCTCCAGTTATGTTTGAGCTGTCAGTCTTTCCCCTCTTCTCAAAGCCCATGTTTGGGCTCGGGGTATGGAGGACCTAGGTATAATGAGTCATCATGCAAGAAATTTAACCCTTCCAAAGGCCAGCCAGGAATTCACCTGGTCAAAGGATTTCAAACATGGAGTAAGGCATATTGCTCAAACTCTAACCTCCAGATGGCTCCAGCCAGTATTAGGTCAGTTCAGAAAATCAGCTGGTGAAAGGATTTCATAGATGGAATATGGAATGTTCCCCGACCTTTAAACTCCAGTTATCTTTCAGCTGTCAGTCTTTGAGCAGTCCAAGCAGAGTCCAAGCAGAGCCAACCTGCCTCCCCCTACTTGCAAAGCCAATGTTCAGGTTCAGCGAATAGAGAACCTGGGTATAATGAGTCAAGAAATTTAAACCCTCAAAAGGCCATCCAGGAATTCACCTGGTCAAAGGATTTCAAAGATGGAGTAAGGAATATCGCTCAAACTCTAACCTCCAGATGCACTACAGCCAGTGTCGGGTCAGCTTAGAAATTCAGCTGGTGAAAGGATATCAAAGATGGAATAAGAAATGTCACCCAACCTCTAACCTCCAGTTATCTTTCAACTTTGAGAAGTCCAAGCAGACCCTCCCAGCCTCCACTTTAGAAATTCGGCTGGTGAAAGGACATCAAAGATGGAATAAGGAATGTCACCTATTCTCTAACCTCCAGTTATCTTTCAGCTATCAGTCTTTGAGAAGTCCAAGAAGGGCCAACCTGCCTCCTACTCCAAAAGCCCATGTTCAGATTCAATGTAAGGAGAACCTGGGTAAAATGAGTCGACATGAAAGAAGTTTTACCCCTAAAATGACCAGCCCCCTTCTAGCTCATCTTCTGACTAATTAGTAATAACCTCTTAAGCAATTCCTCTACCCTTGATGCTTACATTTCATTGGCACAGTTTTACATGACACTCCAATTAACATGTCTATTTCAAAAGCTCCCAAGTGAGGTCCTTAAAACTTTAAATGAAAAGAATGGTTCTCTGAAACAGTAAGGATGGGCAGGTATTCAAGACCTTGGAACCATGAACATGCCTTGGGGGCAAAATTAGTATTGAGAGCGTTTCACTTTGGAGAGACTTCCAGCCTTGGCGTGCTATCTTGAGGGCTTGAGTATCTGAAGCCCCTAAGACCTGGAAAGGATCTTTCCAGCAATTTAAATCAACAGGGGCTCCCATGTTTGGAGTTTTAACCCCGTGTCAGCACCACATTAGTAGAAACCTTAGTTGGGATGTACAAGATGATTTTTGGCCCGTTTTCTAGGATGATTCATGGACAGGGATCCCCACACACAAGTTCCCACCCCTGGAATATCGGCAATTTGGTCATCTTTAAGGAAAGCTCTGTAGTAGTTTGGGCGTCTCTGGTTTGCAATTATTGGTCTTAACTCAAGACTGAGTGCAGCTTTTTGGTGGCATGACCCTTTTTTCCAATCTGGAAGCGATCGCACAATCTTATTGGCTTCTAAAAAGCTATGAATAATATTAGAACTCCCGTTTCTGGAGAAAAGATTCTCTTTGCTGGTTTGAATGCTCATCAAGCATATATTTGGTGCATCAAGGATGCTCAGTTCTATTATGGAAGCCTAATACCTTTACAGAGATTTTTCTCAAATCTTTGTGTTCAGAAAGAATATTCCCACCCTGGCTAGACTTTGGCAGATTGGTTTCATTGGGCTCTCCACATGTGTCCTTTGCCACAGAAAGAAGAATCTAAGGACCGTCTCCTCGAGTTGCAGATTTTCCTCAGAAGTGTGATGCAGTTTAATGAGGAAAATGGATCTTCTTTGGGCTGCCCTCCCCTTCAACTCTCTTCTAGTTTGTGCTTTAAATCCTTTTCCTTTCAAGTTTCAGCTCTTTGGTCTATCATCCCATATCTTGTTTCCTAGTACTTTTTCTTAACTTGTGAATTGAGGGAGTTGGGGCCCTCTCCCTTTCTATATATAGATATCAAAAAAGATCTCTGAAAGTCTTTACATCTACCCATTAGCAGGGCTTACATAACCAGTTTTCCAGCTTGAAAATCTCAGAAAACTTATTAAAGCCTATATACATTAAGATATATATAAAGCGAAGATATTAACTTCTAATCAAGATGTACCACTTTGTAGACAGCAAAATAGTTAAATAAACAAATGATGTAATTAGTTGTCGGCATCCACTGACAGGTCGGGTAGTTTGGCGGTTGGCATCACAACCACCCTTGGTCGTGAGTATTTAAGTCATCAATGCATTGTAGTCGGATATCAGTGATTTTGCAATAGTTATTATGCAGGCATTGGAATCACAATGAATGTTTATGTGCTGTCATGACATTGTAATGTTCTGTGAATCAATGATAAATACAGTATTCCATTCCGAGTACTCTTGTTATGGTCATATGATGCACTATACTACTTATTCCTGTTTACTTCATATTCTGTGAAACACACCATACTGCGGTAAACACACTTCAGCTTTGACAGATTTTGAACCACCAGTTCCATCTTCATTCATCTGCAGCTATTTAGCCCGTTCATCTCTGCAGCTATGCTGATGCAGAGACACCTTGAATGGTGCCTTAAGCTTTTCAACATCCAGGCACAAACAGTAATCACCTTTGTTCTTCACCATATGGCTCTGCATTTTTCCAACTTCACCAACAAAAGCTTGAAAGTGAACCTCCAATTCACTGAAAGACCCTATGGAAACCAGCCCTCTAAATTCTTTACCCACCTTAGGTAGATCCCAACCAACAAAATCTAATATCAACTTCAAGGGCATGGTTCAAACCGCCTCTGTGTACCTCCCTGATGTAATGACATGCCAGTGCCTTCACCATTCCTTTGTCCTTAATGAAATCCAGTAGATTTGAGACAAACATAAAAGACATATCCGAATTCACACTATTTCTCTAAACAGATTCAAGAAAGACAGCCCCAAAAACTTCCTTGATAGCCATCTCAATACCACCATTCTGAATCATGAAGATCTTTCCCAACCACATGTCAGTGATCTCCTCTTTGAAGGACATCTGTCATTTTTCTCCATATAGGTCAAACTTCGGCTCCATGATGACCGCAGGAAATCTCTGCAAAACAGAGAACAATAAACCCATGTTCAATCAATGAGTTATGTTCTCAAAAGAAGCGCCAAGCCTCAATTTGTAATAACTCGCCATCTCCTCATGCACGAGCAGAGTGTGAAGAAAAAACTTCATTAGATCAGCAGTCACAGAGCAATGATGCAAGGGAAATATTATATGAAGTTGAAAGTTAAATGAATAATCCCAAACCAAAGCCAATCCTTGCCAACTTTCAAAGGAGTCACCAATTATTAAATCCTTAATAGAATCTATTCCTTGATTTGCTAAGTAGTCGGCAACACCATTTGCCTCTCTAAAACAATGTTGGAAGGAATAGGTAGTGAGAGAATCCAAGACAGGCCAAGCCTCTCAAAGCATATTATCTAATTTCCAATTGGATGATTTCCGATTCTGTGAGGGTTGAAAATTACCATGAATCTCCTCCTATGATCACTGAACTCAATGCCACTGTCATGTCCCCGTTTCCGGCTTGAGCATCAAGTGAAGAATGGATTAGCCTATCTATCATTCCCAGAGGCTAATACCAATGATAAGGGAATGATATTGGTTTTTGACTAACTCAATGTTGTGTTTTTGCAGGAATAAGTCAAAAACTACTTCAAGGGAACTATGACAAGACTAGCAAATTTGACTAAGTCTTAGAGTCATTTCATCAACTCCAATGGTCACATTGTCAAGTGATGCTTTCATGATGTTTGGGCGCATTTCTAGGCAATTTAGGCTCATTTTGGCGCCTAGCTTTCAAGTTCATTTATAGCACTCAGTAAGGGATCTAACTTGAGGCGCTCCATGTGATTAACCTCCTCCAACCTAGCGCCTAGTACTGAGATGAGTGGAGTGGGTGTGGATGAAGCTTTCATGCTTGGGCGCCAATGTCATGATTGAACTCACCAAATGAGTGCCTTGGACTTTGAAGGCAAGAACCAAGAAGATGAAGTCATCTATTAACCAGTTGAGCATCACTTGTACTTGATCATTCACCAAACATGTGTTTGGGGTCACTGAAAGAGCCTAATTGAGCTAGGTGCACTTTCTTGTTCTCACAAAGCCCAAAGTGCGCCTAACCTTCATGAGGCGCCAATCCAAGTTTAAACACTTCAAAATGGGCGCCTTGATCTGAGATTGGTTGTTGGATCCATCGAATGAGTAAGGAACTTCTTCAAGTGAACTTCATTCTCAAGAAGATCAAATAGAAAGTTGAAATTATCAAGTAATGATGTCTTGATACCTAGGCGCATGTTGGGCCAAGAATCCTCCATTTGAGCGCCTAGCATGGATGATTGATAGATTGAAGGCTTTGAAGTTAGGGAAAGTCACTTGGATGAACAATCAAAGTTGAAATGGGAAACTCCTAGCCTAGGCACAAAACTCCTCAATTCTGGCATCTAGGATTCAAATCTATGTGAGGCGCAAATTTTGATGAAACACTTCCATTTTGGCGCCTAGGATGAGGACTCACTCAAATGGCTTATAACATTGGAGTTGATCAAGTTAGGTGAAGTTGATTTAATAGAAGAAGGATAGAAGACTCCTAGAACTAGCTAGGTGCATTCTACTGCCTATCTCACCCTTAAAATGCGCCTAGACAAGTAAGGCGCCTATTCCATTTGCCTCAGACTCAATTAGCCCCTTGGTTTGATGATCATTCCGGACACTTGAAATGGCGCCCAGGGATTTATCAACTTGCATCATGAAGAAAGGGACTATTCTCAATTGTTGCTCAATAACCTAAGTCATTAAGTTGTCAAGAAATAATCCAAGATGATGAGGGGGTGCTTCTTGGTCTCAATCATCTCAAAAGTGCGCCCAAGCAAGTTAGGCGCAAATCTTCCTCTGTCCTACCTCCAGATAGCACCTAGACTCCAGGGACCTCATTTAGGTGCTCAATCTTCAATCAAAAGTCTAAGAGTCTTCACTGGATGTTGTTTGCAAGAATAAAAGGTTATCAAACTTCACTAGGCACATATTCATGCTCATGCAATCTCAGATTGACGCCTAGGATTCAAACATCTTCTCAAGTCACAGTTCATTCCTTCATGATATTGTTTTGGCACTTGGAAGCATTTTTGGGTCTTTACAAACCTCAACTGGCGCCTAACTTTAACAAGGCGCAATTTCACGTAGCATACATCTTAAGTTGGCGCCTAGCTTTGAGAAACTTGTAACTATGGCATCATTTTGGCGCCCTGAGTCCCCGATCTCCTATTGGTCCAAGTGGTGGTGTTGGGATCCGTTCCGGCTCATTGGATAAGGTTGCCACCTCAGACTAAGTTGTCAGATGGAATATTCTCCATGGATATGCTTCTTGGAAAATGTGCCTTTATTGCCTTGGAAGGCCTATAAAAGAAGGAGCTCTCTCATTCATTTGACATCTTATCATTTTGGCGAAATTTCTCTCTGCAAAGCTTTATGCTTGTAATCTTGAGGCCTGCGAGTTTCAAGTGTTGGGGTGATGCTCCCTCAACTGACAAGGTGATGCTTCCTTGTTGCATTGTGAGGTGTTGACATCCAGTTGACATCATTAGGTTCAATTGAAGTGATCTACATCAACTAGTGAGATAGAGCTAGTTGTGAAGAAGTTGAAAAGCATTGTATACATCTAGGCTTTAGGGCCTTTCCTTGTAATCCTTTGAATAAAACTGTATATTCATGCCATTGAGGGCATCATCATTGTAATAAGACGTTTGCATTGAGTTGAATCAAGTAATAATACAAGTACCTGTTGTGACCACTTTACAACATCAACCCCAATTAGTAATTGGGTCCCCCTTTTATTTTACTTTACATTGCCTGGATCCTTACAGATAATCCCATACTCTGATCCGGCAATATTTTCGCGGCTTGGATAATGTCAGGAGCTTAGGCTCGCTCGTCAGTATGAAAGAGAAGCGAGTGCATAGATTTTCCCTTGCATAGGACCTAAACCCTAACTGACCGTTCACAGACTATCCCCAGACGAGAGTTTTGTTTTTCCATCCTTAGGGAAGGGTTTTGTCTTTTCACACCTAGGTAATAAACCCACTCCGATCCCAGCATGAAACCCAATTCCAGTCCTGGTCCAAGACCCCATGTATGACTTAGAAAATCATTCCTGGACTCCGATCCAGGAATCCAGCCCGGAGGTCCAAATCGGAGTCCTGTCCGGAAGTACCTATCCCAGAGTCTCGTTCAAGGAATTCCTGCCTGGAATCCCGTTTCAAAGTTTATCTAGATTCTTCTTCCAACCAAGATTGCGGAGTTCAACAGAGACTGTCACTCCTTGGCATGATCATCCTTCAGTCATGGAACTTAGTCTCGGCCTGACAACTCTAGTTCGGAAGGTCAAAACCAAGGGATATCTCTTCAAATCTCGGTCCGGCACTCAACCTCATTTCATAGCTCGGAAAACTCGCAAATCGAAGACCTAGGGCAATTTCAGAAGACAATCAGCATTTAATGAATATCCCTCCGGTAGGCTGGAATTGCGACAGGAGACTTATCCCTGGTCGCATAATCCAGCTGGTACTGGATTATGCGCCCAGGACAACTTTTTGTCTTGGTCGCAAAATCCAGTACCTACTGGATTTTGCGCTCCAGGACTGAGACTATCCAGTTCTGCCTTCAGTCCTGTCCGGTCAATGCATTTGACTAAAAATCCTTCCCTGACTCCTCTGAGGATGATTGGATCCTGGAGTTAGCAGTTTGGCTTGAAAATTGGTATTTCACCATGAAGATGAGAAATTCCTCGAAGGATGGAACAAACGAACTTCGTGTCTCGCCAACAGATTCCCGGAGGATGGAACAGACGAACTTCGTGTCTCGCCATCAAAAACAGACTCTCGAAGGATATTCCACCACAATGAAATCCTGTTGCAGGAACTGATGATGATTTCAGGGCAAAGAATTCCAGACACCAGAGGAAAGTGGAAATCAGACCTAGGAAATTTCCTGGTCGCATATTCCAGGACCTTCAGGAATATGCGCCCAAGACAACTTTTTGTCCTGAGCGCATAATCCAGTAGGTACTGGATTATGCACCCAGGACAATTTTCTGTCCTGGGTGCAAAATCCAGTACCTACTGGATTCTGCGCCCAAGGACTGGAAGTATCCAGTTTCCCCTTCCTAATCTGTCCAGTCAATTCTGGCTTGAAATTCTTCCTCTGATTCCTCTGTGCATACCTGAATCCTGGAATTCGCCGAAGGATGAAACAAACGAACTTCGTGTCTCGCCAACAGATTCCCGAAGGATGGAAGGAACAAAGGATGAAACAAACGAACTTCGTGTCTCGCCAACAGATTCCCGGAGGATGGAAGGAACGAAGGATGGAACAGACGAACTTCGTCTCTCGCCACTGAATTTCCGGAGGATGGAACAAACGAACTTCGTGTCTCGCCAACAGATTCCCGAAGGATGGAAGGAACGAAGGATGGAACAAACGAACTTCGTGTCTCGTCGACAGATTCCCGGAGGATGGAAGAAACGAACTCTATATTTCTAATCCCATATCAACAACTGAACCTTCGTGGAGTAGCTAGGAGAATGAACCTACTGTAAGACCCGAATCCCACTCCAAAACTCAGGAAAATGCAAACCCTTGACTTAAATTCCCTGAAACTAAACTCCAAAGTCAAGTAGCGCAAATTCCAACCCCTGTAGGATTCTGCGCTCTAGGACAAATTTTGTCCTAGGCGCAAATTCCAGCACCTGTAGGATTCTGCGCTCTAGGACAAATTTTGTCCTGGGCGCAAATTCCTTAACCTTCAGGATTCTGCTCTCCAAGACAAATTTTGTCCTGGGCACAAAATCCTTGACCTGTAGGATTCTGCGCTCCAGGACAAAATTTGTCCTGGGCGCAAAATCCTTGACTTACTGGATTCTGCGCCCTTAAGCATTCCTGACCCAGTCTGGAATGGGAGACCTGCAGGATGAAATTTTGGAACCCAGTCTACCAGCTTCTGCATGGAAGAATTCCTCGCCTGTTATACCTTGGAGTCCGGAATCCCTAAAGGAGATAGAAGGTACTTCTAGTTTTAAAATGATGGAGCCTCTGATCCCAGTGTAAGAAAATCTATCCCTACCAAAACAAAGTGATGAAACCCTTAGCAAATATCCAAAAGACTGAACATAAAAGTCCAAGGAAACATCCCGCCAATTCCTCCACAGGTGAATTTCTGTCCTTCAGAGGATGTTAGAACTCGGGGATTCCTGCAGAACAATCCTCCTCACCCAATCATGAATGCAACTGAACAACTTGATCCAGAACCTGTAGGAGAACATGCCAGGTAGATTCCAACTCCTTCCGGGAGTTTCAACTTGAACGTATTCCTGTCCACAGAAAGCAAAATTGCAACCTTCCATCTGAGTAAGATTCCATAGGAGAAAATATTCCAAGACTTAGTTGGATTTTAGCAAAAGTTCAAGAGTTATGCTAGGGAAGAAAATCCAAAAACTCAGGAAATTCCCGACGTCACAAAATCCCAGACCTTAGGAATTCCCCGACATTGCAAAATCCCCGACATGCCAAATTCCTCGACATTCATAAATCCCCGACCACCGACATGGGAGAAAAGGACAAAAGGTTAAGTCGGCCAGCAATAAAGGTTAGGTCGGCCAGCAATAAAGGTAGGTCGGCCAAGTCTAAGAGAGGATGATTTGTATATATATAGAGGGCGCCCAAGTCTCTCTCAATCATTCCACTTCAAATACAAACCAAAGAAGAGCAGAAAAAGACATCTTAGGAGCAGAAATTCTTCATTAAGGCAGATTTCATCAAGAGGAGAACAACTTCATCCAAGGAAATTGCAGATTTTATCATTTCCAAAGAACAAATTCGTCATTAGAGCAGAAATTTCTGAAGGTTTAGGGCAGATTTTTGAACCTTCCAAGAGCAGAAGTTCATCCTTCAAGAGCAGAAATTCCTTCTTCAAGACAAAACTCTTCCATTCCAAGGTAAGTTTTTCACTAAAAAACTCATATTTCTGAGTATTCCTAAGGCAGATTTCTTGTTGGAGCATCCATTAGAACTCAGAAATTTCTGCAGAAAGATCAGAAAATCCATTAGTAAATCAAGAAATCCAAAAAAAAAAAATCAGAAATTCTGCAAGGTCAAAAGTTCCTCGTGCAAGGAGAGGTATGTCACTGTATAGAAAGAATTCCTTGTACTTGAAGATTCTTAATTTTTAGTCCCACATGCATAAAATGTCATACCAACTTCCCATGTGTGGGAATAAAAGCCTCCGTCTTACCTCTATCCTTGCCCCTTTGGAAAACTCATACTTTGCTTTTCTTTGCTTGATTACACAGGTAAATGGCAAGTGCCAAGGCGGGTTCCTCAAGACAAACTCAGGTGAAAGCCGCCTTCAAAGGAATGATCCCACAATCCAAAATCAAGTCGAAATGGGCAAACGTCGGAGATACTAACATCTATCCTTCAGTCGTGGAAGAAATTGGGAGACGAATGTATGGAATGGCTGGACATCCTCCATCCCTGCTCGCAGCCAAGATCGTCCGGAACAGAGTTGCCGCCGCCGCATGCTTCCCACCCGCCATTCCTTGTCCCGAGCTGATCGTGGAATGTTTCATGCACTATGATCCAGAGCGAAGGATGGTCGTCGATCGTAACAACACAGTAGTGGCCTATTTCACCAAAGAGAAGATTGCGGAGGCTTTCACTATCCCTGTCTATAATCCCGTCAAATTCATGAGCAAGGAGGATTCGGCCGAAATGACCCAAGCTGATCCGGCAACCTATTTTGGAGTCATCAACAAGACATGGATGCAGAAGAAAAGGACTCACCGTTCCAAGTTGCCAAGGACACTCCTCAAGTCCGACTTCAAGCAAGAGCATGGAGACCTCGTCGTCATGCTGAACAGGATCATGGGAAGTCAGCAGTCCTCCACCTTCGAGCCATGGATGTTCTACTACATCGAAGAGGTCCTCGCTAGAACAAAGATGATTGATTGGGCTCGACTCCTTAGCGACAGCATTGATGCACAATTCCAAAACTTGGAGGAATCGAAGACCTTTTACATGAGTTCCTATGTGATCTACATGCTGGCAAGGAACAACAAATATTGAGGACTGTCATGGAAAGGGCGTATCGGCAATCAAGAAGGACAAGTCATGGTCTACAATTGCTATCCTCAGCTTCATCTTCAGAACATAAACCATTTCCGAAGATTCAATGACGCATTCGCCATGCATATTACCAGGACCCTCCAGGGAGGCACTCACCAGAGACTATCACCCGAGGCCAAGCAGTGGATCAGGGCATATGGTTCCTGGTTCATCCAGTTCCCAAAGTTCACATACATCAAGGTGCAGGGATTCTCCGGCTATCCATACAGACTACTAAGGTATCCATCGGACAAAATGGTCCTGTTGGAATTAACAAGGCAACTCTCGGCTAACAAAGTCCAGAAGAAGAAGGCCGGGGTCACTTATCCAATCCAGACAAAAGACGAAGTCGAGTCATGCCCATCTCTCCTAGCTGCCGAAAAGTCCGAGGAGCTGCAGTTCTACAATTTGGTAACTCATTCCTTACGGGAGAACTTTGACCCATTCAACACCACCAGGATAGCATGCGTAAGGAAACATAGACACAAGGTACACCTAGAGGACCATTGGGCAAATGCCGAAGATGACTTCGAGGTGCGAAGAAGGATGTGTTCCCGACTTTCAATTGACATGATCAGAGCCACCGGGGTCTTTCCAGTCCCTAACCAGGTCATGGAGGATGGTAAGCTAGTCTAGCCATTCTTTGAGCAGGAAAAGGATAAGCCTCTTCCACCCATAGTTTGGTCTGATCCAGAGGTCACCCTCTTGGATGACCTAATGGCACCCGTGCTAACAGTAACACAGAAATGGATAAGTCAGTAGACGGAGAAAATGCATAAGATGGGTATCCGTCCAACTTACGACCTGATGGGAGCCCTGGATTCTCAGTCTTCCGAAGAAGATATGGCCAAGGACACTCCTGTGAAAGCACAAGAGGCGGGAAGACAGGAAGTAGGGGACTAGGCTACGGAAGATCCACTAGCAAAGAGGGTAAAGGCTCGGAAGGAATTTATCAACAGACCCAACCAGGAGGAGCGGAATGCATCCAAACCTCACCCTGCCAGCACTTCTTCCATCCGCGAGGTGGATCTTTTTAGAGGGGTTCAAACAGTTAAAGGCAAGGAACCCATGCAAGAGGAAGTGGTCCCAAATGAGCCGGATGATCAGGGAGATGATGAGTCCATGGATTCCACCCGGGAACGGACTCCCAGCCTCATAGTGGGAAATCAGCCTAACCCTCTACCTCGGAATCCAGGGGAAGCCCATCTTGAAGACATGCTCCGTCATCCTGATATGGAATTCCTCAATGAGGAGTTCAATTACGGAGAAATACCCACCTCCATGCCACAAGTTGGTCAAGGACCTCAGGAAGCACAGGAAGAAGCCATTCCATCCACAAAGCCCAATTGGTTACAAGACAGGTTGCGGAAGAAGACAATCAAGAAGAATAATCCTTCCACCGCACTTGGTGATTTTCTTGCCAAGATAGGGAAGTCGACAGTTCCAAAGAAGGTCAAGAAGTTTTCCAGGATTACCAGAGATGAGTCCGGATCCCGCCGAGTAGAAGTGGCAATTCCTAGGATAACCGAGGCAAAGGAAGACATCAGTCCTGATGACTTTGACATCTTGAAGGTCGACCTTGGACCAACCACGATGGATCAAGAAATGGCAGAACTGAAGGATTCCGTCGCCGTCATCCGAGAAAGGTTAAGGAAGAAGAAAAGAACCAGTTGAAACAGGAGAATGAGCAGCTGCGGCAGCACATCCAACAACTCATGGGCCCATTACAGTCCGCTCAAGGAGCAACGTCCCAACCTCTAAGCATAACTAAGGATTCCTTAGCTGAGGTTGAAGTTTTGAGGACAGTCGGCCACACAACAAAAGGCTGGATAGAGAAGGTCTTGGATAGAGCACATAGATTCATAGAAGACCTCGCCTAGGTGAATGGCAGAGTTACGGCACTTCTGGACAGGATTCATGCAATTCTGGATACATGTCAGCAGTTCACAGTTGTCCGGGAAGAAACTATCCCTAGACTGAAGGCACTGATGAACACTCCACAGCCAGACCTGATCAAGAACAAGGTATTACAGGCAGGTTCAATATATGACTTCCTCAGCTGGTATTCCGCCTTGCTCATGAAGAGTGATAACTTGGAGAAGATTGAAGGTGACACTTCCTAGGCCCACGCCATGTTGAAGGAGATCCAGGACAAAATCCTTGTATCATTGCAGACCTGGTTTGATTTGGATATGGCACCAGATGGGATCATTGACTTGGAAGAATTGAAGGGCAAGATGCGAAGCATATACTTCAAAGCAACTTATCTTATTGAGGAATCCCATCTTGAGGATGCATCCTCGTTTCTGATCCTGATTAACAGTGTCTAGGAGCTGAGGGCGGATTGGGAAAATATCCTTATCGCCTGCACCACCACCGCATCCGTCATGGAGTTCCGAATTGAGAACCTGCCTAGTATTCCTATGGAGGAGTTGGAAGTTGTCCTGACCAAGTTCCGGGAGACAGAGACAAAAGAGCAAGAGGAAGTTCCAAAAAAACAGGACAGTCCTATCCAGGAGTCCTAGACAGGTGGCGACCAAGACAGCTGGAAGTCTTCCTTACACATTCTGACGACCTAGACAGGTGGCGGTCTCCTGCATGAACATTCTGACGCCCCCACTTGTTTTTCTAGGATTTGTAACCCAAGGCACATGTTTCAAGGAAATCTGATTTCCTTTTGCCCTAAGATATTTTTGAGGGCCTATATAAAGGCTGAGGGATGCTTCATTTTATCTCTCTCCTTTTCTGATATTTATCATTCTGAAGCTCCTAGAGCTCCTTAGTAGCTAGTTTTTTTTATTTCTGCATAGTTTCTTATGAGCTGAAACTCCAAAATCAGTTCGATTGTTGTGATATAAACTTCTGAAGTAATAATATATGCATTGAAGAATGGTGTTCATATATTCCTTTGGATTTTGACATGGTCTTATTGATTTCTTGGAGCAAATCTAAACGATATTGAAGTTCTTTCTTGTATTTTCATGTTTTTATTAGTTAGAAAGATGGAGATTATTACTGTTAAATGATTGAATCTGTTTGTTCATACCATTGGTGATTTGTGGCCTGCAAATCATTGTGCATGGTTAGACTGAACTTAATCCGAACCTAACTTCGATTGTTCCGTATGACCAAATCCATGTCTCTTACTGAAGCAGTCTGAAAATCCTCATTCCTCCTTAGAAGATAGCACCACCCCTGCCTAGCTATTGCCTCATGACAAAGCAGAGGACTGGTTCCAGTTTCTATCTCCGACAGCAGTCTTCTTCCATCAATTAGTTAAACCCCTAAACCTTTATCTTATCTTTTTTACTTTCTTTTAGATCTTCATTAGAATTAGTTTTCCAGAGCTTCATCGCCAAATCATCCGCCTCCGTAAGAATGGAACTTTAGAATTCCAGTTGTGCATCTGTGAAAGAATTCCATCCACCCACAAATCCCAGTCTGAATCCCAGAAATGAATTCCATGACCCTGAAGGAGTAAGCCTACGTAAGTCCCCCGCGTGATTACCAGCAAATCACATCATGCTACTGAGTCTATCCCTGTGCACGTCAAGACCTAACACAAAAGGAACCTTGGAGCAGTCTCATTCGATCACGTAGTTAAGCGTTTGAGAAGCTTTATTCAAGAGAGGATAGGATACCCAGTATTTTATTCTAATGTTGTTGTAGTCACAAAAACCTCATCAGCAGTACCCAACTTCAGAGTTGATTCATGCGAGTTACCTTGGTTATCTTTTCATGTGTGATGTTAAGTGGATTAAGTAGTGCAAGTAAATTTGTCTAAGTAAGAAAAATTTAGTGAGTACTAGTTGGGTATCTTACAGTCACATTGTCAAACAATCTGAAGACCAAAAACCAAAGCCGAAGCTGAAGCTTCAATATTAATACCTTCTTTCAATCTTTTAGAAACTGCTTTAACATGGTTTCTAGAAGTATCCCTAATCACACGTACTGCCCCAAAAAGCCCCAAATTGCCTCTAAAAGCCCCATCAAAATTGAATTTGAAGAATCCGGCTGAAGGGGAGTTCAATTTCACTTTTTCCCTCCTTGAAGAAGAGGGATTAGCCCCAAACACCCCATGAACAGGACATTTCCTAGCACCTTTTGAAGGAGAAAAATTCCAGAATTATCCAAGGACAAGAACTCAGTCTCTAAAGTTTTCTGACAAATCTCAATGGGGCCCTCTGAGCTAATTTCTGCAAAGGCCTCAATTCAGACAATCAAGCCCTCAAATCATGACAACATTGTCTTAAGACGGAGGGAACTCTTTGTACCTCTCCCCTGGTCAAATCGGGTTTGTGACAGTAAGGCATCCTATAAGAATATGAAGTGTTGTCTCAACACCCACACCCCCTTCACAATCTTTCAAGATGAATTGCAATGGACCAGCCAAAGGCAACACAAGAATGAACTGCCTTGTGATTGTGGCATGGACCTTCTAATGGTAACTAATAACATAATCAGAGCTGAAATAGTTGTACCTCATCTTATACTAGGTCATTCTAAGAAAATGGTGTTCTTGATTGTATAAGGCAACTCCACCATTGTCATTGGTGCTCTTAAAGTAACATCAACTTTGTATTCACGTCTCAACAACATTCCCAGCAAGGCTTTCTATCTTCTTGGTAAGTTTGAACAAAGGGAGTGTGCTCATTGTTCTTGGGAGGCAAATTGTGTTATTTTGTGGCAAAATCCTGTATGGCCCTTCTCCATGACTCCTTGGAGCTCAAACTTTTTGACTTTAGTGATAAGTGTAGGGCCCTTGGGGAGTCCCTGTTTAAAACTTGGGGGAACCCCAGTTGACAACTTTAAGATCCTGGGGTGCATTGGTACAAACTACAAAGGAAGCAATAAACAGGGGATGCAAGTAAAAGCTTGTCTCACTAAGTGTCCCATTGCAAGATGCCCAATCCATTACTACCTTGGTTTCCTGATTTTGCAACAATGGATGAATCAGATTACTACTTTGAGGGGGATAAACACAAGGTCTAACAGGGTAGCATGGACCATACCCTGCAATTTTTTGACACTTGTGTTGCTAGTTCTTCCGTGGATGTGCTCAAAGACACCAGTAAATAGAATGCTTAGTAGCTAGGAGTAGCTCTTCTTAACAATCATGATCTTTAGTCATAAAAGACACCAGTAAATAGAATGCTTAGTAGCTAGGAGTAGCTCTTCTTAACAATCATGATCTTTAGTCATAAAACACCGACAACAAAATGACGTGGAAAATCCAAACCAGGCTAGGAACAGCAATTCTTGTTGCACATGGATTATCATTATTTTACTGGTGCATTTATCCTCCATAAGTGTTTTGAAGCCTCTTGCATGCCCACATTTTGCATAAATGTTCCTCTGGACAGTCACAACACTACAAATACATTTACACACTGGTCCACAAGGATGCATCATCGAGGCCAATGTCCAGGACATTTTGGGGAGGTGAGGGCAAAGACAGCATCTCTCCTCTTCCCCATCACCCCTTTTTTTGAAGATTAATGGATGTCCCTCGTTTTTTTCTAAATTTTGGGACACCCTAGCATTCCCAAGATGGCCATGGAACATCATGATGTCCCTTGACCGTCTCACAGACAGAAGGGTATGCAAAAAATGCTTTTAAAACAAATTAAATCCTTAGCCAGGGCTCCCCTGCACCCTAAATTACCCAAACCCCATTGTTATTTTGCATTCCCTAAAAGAGGAGTAAAAGACAAAAGAGAAGACGAGGAAGAGGAAGGTGGTCTTCTTGCAATTACCGGCAAAGACAAAACCAGGTGAATGTACATTGACATTAAACTTAAATATTTTAATTTTTTCTTTTGCATATGCCAAACTCAAAGCTTGTTTCTTTTCGGTTTTTTTTATCCAATCTGATTTTTTGACACGTTGAACCACTGGACAATGATTTTTTTCATTGTCCATTGGTTCAATATGTTGAATAGAAAAAATATATATTTAAATTTTAAATGAGAGAATAAAAGAAATTGCTGTTTTTTAAAATCTCTTTTTATTTTTTAGGTTAAACATATGTTGGTTCCAGTTATATTTTGTTTTTGGCACTTGCCCTAAGAGCTGTATTTTTTTGCAACTGGGCTTCAAAAATGCACTTTTAAATGGTTAAATATGTGTTTTGGGTACTTGCCCTAATTGTTGTTTTTTATTATTTATAATTGGACTTCAAAAATGCACTCTAAATGGACTAAAGATGTTTTTGTGTATATCTTGTTTTTGCTTATATCAAGGTTTGTTTTTGCAGTGCCAACATGTGTTACAATGATGAGCATTATGAAATAATGGAGGAAATAAGTAGTGCAAACGAGGGGGTTGGAGAAAGGGTCATTTGATTGATTTTCTAAGATGTTGGCCCAATAGACAAAGTGACCATTTAACAAGAAGAATCCTTTGTATAGTTTGCTAACATCATCGACAATAGATACAAATAGAGCAAATAATTTTGGGGGAGTTGGAATTGCAAGTGTTGTCCATTGGTTCAGTATGTCGAATAGAAAAAAAATTGTCGTTTAAATTTTAAATGACAATAAAAAAAATTGCTTTTTTTTTAAAATAAGAAATTACTGTTTTTTTAAATTTCTTTTTATTTTTTTAGGTTAAACAATGTTGGTTCCGGTTGGTATACCTTTGCATTGTGTTAAAAAATTCTTATTTTGTTTTTGGCACTTGCCCTAAGTGCTGTGCTTTTTTACATCTAGACTTCAAAAATGCACTTTTAAAGGGTTAAATATGTTTCTGTTTTGTTTTGTGTACTTGCCCTAATTGTTTCTTTTTTTTTTGTAATTGGACTTCAAAAATACACTCTAAATGGACTAAACATGTTTTTGTTTATATCACTGTTTGTTTTTTGCAGTGCCAAAATGCATTAAAATGATGAGCATGAAATAATGGAGGAAATAAGTAGTGCAAATGAGGGGATTGGAGAAGGGGCCATTTGATTGATTTTCTAAGATGTTGGCCCAATAGACTATGGGGCCATTTAACAAGAAGAATCCTTTGTGATAGTTTGCTAACATCATTGATACAAATAGATCAAATAATTTAGGGGGAGTCGGAATTGCAAGTGTAATTATTGCTCTCTTGATTTGAAAAGCACCATTACCAAGGTGAATGCACATTTTCTACATATCATTGAGAAAGGGATTGGGATTTGTAAGTTAGTCGCACTTGAGCAAAGGGCCAAATTCATCATATTGTTTCATGGAGATTTCTCCACTCAAAATCTACAACCACCCCCTCCTCTAGGACTTCTAAGTACATTTCTAGTTCTACACCCCTTACAATTCCATCTTCTGAGGTGAGCGGAGTAGAGCCTAAGGGGAAAACAAAAGGCCGTGGATTCAACTTTCAATCCACTTATAGAAATGTTCAATACACATTGCCAAGATGAGACAAAAATGATATTGCTCGCTCTCCTTATTTCAAAGAGGTTATGACTAAAGTAGCCAAAGAAGGTGCATCTTATGTGCCTCCATCTTCGACCAAAATCAATCAAAAGTGAATTCCTTGATGGAAGAGATGTAGGCCATGAATCTCTCATGGCTGTAGTATCATCATGGATGGGTAGACGAATATTCAACAATACCCACTCTTCGAGTAAGAATAGACCTTACCTTCTTAGAATGATTGACTACTCAGGAAATTGCAATTTCAGTTTCAGATCCTGAGAGATGCCATTGAAGAGGTTGGTCCTTCCACTATAGTGCAGGTGATTAATGACATAGCATGTGTGTTTACAAATGAAGCATATGTGCAGTGCAGCAAGCAAATTAGTTCAGTCCACCAACAGCCACATCCATTGGGCCCCTTGTGTACATGCCATGAACAATGCAATCAAGGACCGGCAAAATTGAGTGGGTCACAAAAGTAGTAGCGGATGAAAGGAAAGTGCAGATGTTCATTTGCAACCACTGCACCTCCTTGCCATTGTATTGATCCCTCTTGAAGAAGTGATTCCTTAAACCAGTTGAGACCCAACTTGCTTCCTAAGTTCCTAGTTTAATTCTACTGAAAAGGATGCTTGAGTTGCAGAAGCCCTTGCAACTTATGATAATGAATCAAAACAACAGAATGCACCAGATGGGGCAAATCCAAGACATAATTGAGGAAGCGGATAAAGAAGGTTGTGATCAATGTGGATTTTGGTCAGATGTGAGTCACAACACATCTAGTGTATCCACAGCATTCACCGTCAGCAAATACAGAGACTCTAACAGTAACAACCTTCGGGAGACATGAGTGTATTGCTAGCACGCTTGGATAGATGAAGGCCACTATCTCTGAGAAAGACCCCACCCTAAGTTCTACCACAAGCATGTTCACTGCATCATTCAATAGAGATGGGAAAAGCTAAACCCTCCATTAAATATGGATGCATATGCAGTGAATCCAAAATGTTATGTGGGCAGGCCAGTAGACTTGTCCCTGTTGATGACAAGGAGGTGAATAAGGGCCTCATGAAGGTCTTCGAGAAAATGTACGATCTAGATGAAGCTTCAAAAATTAGAACTAAGTGAATCGAATTTATTGAACACGATGGCTATAAGACTTGCGAGGATAGACAAACTCACTTTGGCACAAGAGAGGCCAATTAGTTGGTGGCAACTATATAGCCCTCCAAGTTTGCTACATAGACTTCCAAATCCCCTTCTCTTGTAGATTTCCAGTTCCTTTATTGATAAGAGTAATTGATTGACATATAGCTGCATCCACTTTGTTAAGGGGAACAAACTAACCTCTAGGAGAGCAAAGAAACTTCTTGTACACAATGTCTTGCATCCCATTGATCATAAGACACTGAGTACAAGGAGAGCCCGACAACACAGTGGAATGTAGAGCCCAAGGAGCTAGTGCAAATTGATGAGGAGCAGGATGTGTAGCCAAGAGTACTTGGGTCTCGTTGCAAGGCACTATTGAATCCAGTAGTTCTAGATATGAGGAATACTTCCCGAGATATCTATCCAATGATAACTCTGATTTCTAAGCTTGTTACTCAATGTACCATTGTAGTATGCATGACACAACATTTCTTTTTTTGGCAATTTCCATCTCTTAATTATGACTTCTTAGTATGTGACTTTGATTGATGAAACATAAATCATGATTAATATATGATTATCAGATGGACTATGGGATCAATGGATAGTTATTGCATATTAAACACGTTGTATTTACTAATTTAGCACCCTTTAAAGTTTCAACTTCTTTTAGTTTTATAAGTCATTCTTAATTAAATTTAATGTATTTGTATTTTAATATTCTTATGCCTGAGAAATGATGAAAAAAGGGTGTAAATAATAAATGTTTGATAAGGTCGTCCTTAAGTGGCATTAGGATTATGTCAGTGTGAATTTTCTTCCTTGGAAAGATGTAATGGGTTTCCTTTGGAAATCATCTATATAAACCAAGCGTTTAGACTCATTTGCACAGTGTGGTGTCCAGGAAGAGCTAAGAGATTGGATAGCAGAATTGACGATCCAAGCAGAAGGCTAGATCCAAGTGCAAATCCAAGTAGCGAAGATCAGAAGTTTGATGGCGCATCAATGAAGATCTAACTGTGCATTGCTTCTGGTGTAGACAAGGGACTAAAGATTTGCAGTAGCATTCAAATTGAAAAACAAATCTGTATTTCATCTGTAAACTCGGAATGAGTTCCTAGTGAATTCTATTGTATTGATTGTGAGATCTTTCAATCTGTGATTGTTGCAAGGCTTCAAGGCTTAAAAGTAATGCCTAGCAACTTGATGTAATTATTGTGGACTAAATAAAGACATCATTTTCTCTATGCATTTTATGTGTATTTGGTATTTTCACTATTTGATTAGATCTGATTGTTTGATGCTTAGATCTTGGGGTTAGGGTGGCCTGGTTGGACAGCCTTTCATTACACCCTCCATCTATGACTACACTAGCATATCTATATTAAATATAATATATCTAAAGTATGCCGAGAGATATCCTTCTTGAGGGGCCTAATGTTAGGATTAGTGATTAAAAAAAATCTCTCTCGGCGTACTTTAGATATATTATATTTAATATAGATATGCTAGTATTAGGGTTTATATTGCAAATTGTCCAATGAATGCAGAAAATTTAATATGAGTTTTCTTTATTTGGTTCTGGGAACCTAACAATCTTTATTTATTTTTAATTTATACTTAATTTTTCATTTGCAATTTATTTTTATTTTTTTGGGTTTATAATTACAACCAAAAAATGAGTGCTCTCATCTCCACCCCGCTGCAACTGTAGTTTGCCTCTCGGCGAAATAACAAAGGAGGGTGCAACAAAAGTAGAAGTACGAAACGTTGGATTGGATGACGTCAAGGCTAGTGATGATGTTAAGCCAGGGGAGGAATAATTCCCTTTTTGTTCGAGGGTGGATCTGCAACTAACTATCAGGAATAGGACCCCTAGGATGTCTACATGGAAGAGAAAATTATAGATTGTTGTAATTTGCATGGAATTGTAATTTTTGATAATGATTTTCAATCATCATAGTACATATCATATTATCAATTATTGTATTTGCATGTTGATGTGATATTGTACTTTTTTCTAATTTCATATCTAATAGAAAGCACTTCCCCAACGTTCTACAAACTCATTTGATATGTTGTGTAACTTTATTTTGCATGAAATTTGTGTTTTTAAGGAATTTAATTTTTTTTTTTTTTATTTGTTAAATTTTGTCGAGTCATTAAGTATGAGTCAAAATTGGGTCTGTCGAGTTTTGTTGAGTCGCGAGTTTAATAATAGTTTGGGATCCAGTTCAATACGGCTGGGGAGTTGTCCAAGGGGCGGCTTTTCCTTTGTGGGTCCATCCTGGACGAACCCAAGCAAACCCACATTAAACCCACAAGAATCCATGTGAACCAAGAGTGAACCGACATCAATTTGGGTGCTTTTTTTCAATTTTTTTGCTTTCTTTAATCACTTAAAAACAAAACACTAACCCTAAAAGTGACTTCTAAAGCATTTGAAAGACTAAAACAAAATAGTTTCACCTCATTGTGAATGCAAAACACAAATACCATTCATTCTTGCTTTCCATCACGCGAATAGAGTTGAACATTGATTAGTGAAAGTTCCAAAGTGGTTGATTTTCTATTCCTACACATGTGCAAGAGCCCATTTCATGCCAAGGAGATCATAGAGGAAGATTTTTGCAAAAGAGGTAAGTTTTTTTTGTTTTTTGTTTTTTTTCTCACATTTTTATTTTACAAACTCTCTTGTTTTGTTTTCATTCTTCTATGAATCTATGGCATATGCTTAAAAATTTTAAATGATTTAGATTTTATATATATATGGCAGCCAATTCTAGCTCTGTGACCCAATCCTGGTTCAAAACGTATTCAAATTCTCCCCTTTCGAAGTAGGTTGAAATAGTACAACCAGTTCCAGGCAGTGAAGGTTATGTTTGGATTTGCAATGGATGTGGTGTCAAGTATTCAAGTTCGTACAATCAAGTGAAAGCACATTTGTGTGGCATCCCTGGACAAGGCATCAAAGCTTGCCCAGGAAAGAATGGTGTATCCATTCCATCAAAGCAAGTCATAGCATTTATTAATGAGCAAGAGAAAACAAATGAAGCAATAGGCCGTAGATCAAATCATCCTTTAGCAAAGAAAGGATCTTAAGAAATGAGCCCCTGCACCCCCATCTAATCCTAGACTTGTGGTAGAGAGCCACCCATTTTTGTGGTCGTTACACATAAGAGAGCAAAGGGACTGTTGTAAATGGCATCTCACAATGAGCCTCAAGATATTGTTGATCAACACATTGCAAGATGTATCTATGCAAATGGATTGGCTTTCAATGTTGTTCGCTCAACATATCAACAACAAATGGTAAAAAAATTAAGAGGCTCCAAAAGGGTCCAAGAGCCTAGGTTTTGAGAAGGTGCATAGCACATTATCGGGAAAAGAGGTGAAGCTTGTAGAGGATTCATTGAAGCTCATAAGAGATTCGAGGGCCAAGACAGGGGTGTCCATTATTTCCAATGGATGGAAGGATGAATAAAATTGACCACTGATCAATGTCATTGCAATGTCCCCTAAAGAGAATGTTTTTCAGAGTAGTGGATTGTGATGGGGAGGTGAAGGATGAAGCATTCATTGCTAACATCCCCATGACGGCCATTGGGGAAGCAGGGCATCAAAACATTGTTCAAATCATAACAAACAACGTCAAAAATTGTAGACCAGCTGGTTTATTGGTTGATGAGCATTATTCACACATCTTTTGAACACCTTGTGATGTCCACTCCCTTAACCTTATGCTACAAAAGATTGGCACCAAAATTGATGGGATCGAATAGGTGTATGACAAAGCCGAAGAGATTTAAATGTTCATTACCAACCACCACCACGTGTCACAAAGCATATTCAGATCATTCTCAAAATTGGAGTCGTTGAGGGTAAGTGAAACATTATAAATTTTAGTATTTACATTTCATTATAGTATTTTTTTTTAAAACTTATTTAGGTTTTCTTCTTTGTTTCTTTGTTTCTTTGTTTTATAAATTTATTTTTGAATAGGTTGTTGAGACCCATTTCAGCTCCAACACAATCATCTTGAGACGAATTGTGAAGGTTAGGTAGGCACTTTCTAGCATGGTCATCAACCAAAATTGGTCCATATGTCAATGGGCCCTTGGTCTACTAGTGAAGTTGAATGTTTCTAAATGAGCCCACCAGAGATCAAGTCTTCTTCAGTTCAAGGCCCCAACACCATAAGGATGAGGTCAGGATCGTGCCTCAAGTGACTTTGGCAGAATGGATACCCCTCAATCCTTGACTCTCAGTCAAAGAGGTTTAGCCTAAGGCTCGTGCTCCCATATCTGGTAGCTAAATGATTGTGGGTTTGATATAAAACCCTCCAACAACAAAAAAAAATTGGTCCATATGGAGGCAATCCAACACTGAGAGGGCAGCAAATATTAAACAGATAATCCCAGATGACATTTGGTGGGATCGTGTCAAATATCTCCTTAGTTTCACTAAGCCCATTGTTAGTATGATGTATTATACTAATATGGATAAGCCTTGTTTGGAGAGATATATGATGGAATCGACTCAATTGAGAAGATCGAGACCTTCATAACTAAAAAAGAGTAAGATCCTAAAAATATTTTCTTCAAACAGGTGCAAAAAATTATTGAAGTGAAATGGAACACAATGACCACCCTACTACATCGTCTTACCTTTGCAGTGAGCCCAAAAATTATAGTGTTGAAATCCTTTCTATGTCAACTAGGGTTACACCATATAAAAATTTCCAAGTCAACAAAAGGTACAAGGGAGCATTCTATAGACTCTTCCCTCAACCTGATTTGCAAGATGTAGTTAGGACTACGTTTGTTGATTTTCTACACTCTTAACGGTCAAAGTATTGAAACTCTTCATGAAAAGTTCAAGAAGGATGCTAAGAGTTGGTGTACTTCCATGGCCAAGCATTCCAACACCTACAACCTCTTGCAATCAAAGTTTTATCACAAGTATTATTAATAAAAAAAAAACTATCTTTAAAGATTCATTTATAATTTTATAACTTAACTCGCTGCAATTTCATCTACGTTTGAGAGAAATTGGAGCACATACTCCAACTACTCAATAAATTGCAACCGACTACACTTAAGAAAGGCAAATGACTTATTGTACGTGTATTCCAACTTGTGCCTCCTTTCTCACAAATAAATTGGCTACAAAGAAGGTGACACAAGGATATGGGATATTGAACTAAAGTATCTAACTTGGATGCTTCCACTTCCCAACATGTTGCACTTGAGTAGGAACCATATAATGAGCATGCGAGTGCCAATGGTACTAGTTGTGGTTCTTTTAATATACCAGTACCTACATCATCTAATATTGATGATGATGATATTTTTGAAGACCCGTGAAGCCTAACGGCTAATTGTTAACATTATTTTTAATTTTAATGTTAAAGTTTGAACAATGAATATTTATCATGACATTCAAGTTTGACTAATTGGCATTGTACTATTTTTAATTTTTATGGTGGCTTTGTTTACTAAATTGTCATGTCCCCTTTCCAAGTGTAAGTCATCAGGAAACCCTTAGCCTATTATTTTATTTCTCGTATGCTATTGGGATGATGTAATGGAAATAATTTAATAATTTAATTTAAGTTGTCCTAAAAGTAACTTTATGTTATATTCATAAAAAGGCTACTTATGTTAGTTTTAGAGAATAAATGGCTCGCTACTGAAGTCCACTTAAGGAAATTTGGTAGAACAACAACAGGGGCACAGTGAAGGAAAGCCTGAAGACGAGGGAAAGAATTACAAACTATGGGAACTTAGATCATCCACAACATGTGGCACGAAGATATGGAGAAAATGAGGAGAATCACTAGAAGCATGACACCGGAAATTTCAGAGATATTCGAGGAAAAAAGAGTATGGAGCCGAATAGATTCAGACAAAACAATGAAGGAAACAAATATTGAGATCGTCAGAATGAAAAACAATGGATTAGAGAATACTAGCGTCCTAAATACAATAACTCCCAAGAAAATGAGAAAAGACAATGGCAAGGCTTCAAAGATCAGGATAATTTTGAACCAGGATGGAATTTGTGGTGGAGAAAAAAAAATACTAAGAACAAAAAGATCTGGCTTCCAAAACGTATTCTGCCAGCCACTAGTGTGAATAGGGTTCCAATTTCACCAAGACTCCCAATAAGTTACGTTTCCTTTGCCATTAGTTTGATAGAATTGGTAAATTTTGTGGCTCGCCTTAGCACTTGCGCCTTTTTTATGAAGTGGGCGGCTGACTAGCCCACTAGGGTAAAAGTTCAAAAGTGGTGCAGCAACCAATGGGGAAAAGAAGTTAAGGTTAAATCACTACCAAGAGGCTTCTTCCTAGTAGGATGCCCCTCTGCAGAACAAAAAAAAAAAGGAAATTCTGAATCATGGTCCTTTTTTGATGGACGGGGTCAAATTCTATGTAAAGGACTAGGTTCCAAACTTCAATCCAATCACTCACAAGATCACCAATACCCCAATGTGGATCAGGGTATATAATTTACCAACAAAATGTTGGGATCCTAGGATCTTAAAATTGATTGGCGATGACATTCGATCTTTCATCAAGGCGGATGACCAAATTGGAGGAGATTTCAGAATGTATGCAAGAATCTATGTTACCATTGAACTCGAAGCTCCTCCCCGGCTGAGATTGAAATCAGATCAAAATTCAAGATTTGGAGACAAAAGGTGGAAGTGGAAAGGTCCCCAACAAAATGTAAGATGTGTTACCTATTGGGACACACCTTTGAGGAATGCAAACAGGAGAAAGTACCAAGGGATGAAGAGAGACATGTGGTGGAATCAACACCAAAAAATAAGCCAGAGAACAAAGAGGTTGATCCTCCCTTGCTAGGCAACAACATTAATGAAACAAAAGATGGAAGTGATTATGTTTTGCCACCGGCTGAAGAAGTGGCTACAAAACAAGGGACTTTCAATTTCAACATGGCCGTGGAGATCCTTGGCTGTAATAGGGATCTAGAAAAGAATGATTTCAACATGCCTACAAGGAGAATGCTAAGGAGGATCCAAGCACCGAACTGGATACTGGAAGTGAGTTTTCAAAAGATGAAATAGATTTATTGGAGGAAAGAACGGTGAGTCAAACAGAATCCAAGATTTTAAAAAAAACCAAGAGAAGGGAAAAAAGCCTTAAGAGGCAAAAAATCAAATAGGGTTAAATTGGAGATGGTAGGGAAGGCTAAAGGACAAATGAAACTGAGATCGGAGAACGGGGTCAGCCTTCCCACGGAGCCATGAGGCTCATAACATGGTATGTTAGGAATCAAAAGGCACTTGCTTGATATGTCGAAACCTAACAAAACTATAATTTAGGAAACAAAGATGGAGATAAATGAGATAGTGACAAAATGGAGACCATGGTGCGGTCACTTGTGAATGCCAGAGGTGCTTCAAGCAGACTGGGGATAATATGGAACCCAACACTATAACAATAGATTACATTCAAGACAACCATCTCTGGCAAGTGTGTAGAATCAAACACCTTCCCATAAACCTTAATTTTATTCTAATCAATGTGTATGGGCCCACAAGAAACTCTCAAAAAAAGGAAGTTTGGGAGCGGCTAACTAACATGGTGCAAACAATGAAAAATGAACTCATAATTGTGGGAGGAAGATTTCAGTGCCACTTTAGATGCATCTAAGAAAAGGGAGGAAATTTCCAAGATAACACAAACATAATTGGATTTTCATAATTTCATGGCCTGCAATCACTTCTAGGATATAATCCAAAAAAAATGGGAGCTATACTTGGACTAATAGGAGACAAGGTTTCACAAACATAGTGAAAAGACTAAACTGTTTTCTCCTGTGTGGGAACTAGTCTCCCATACCCTCTTTGCATGAATGTTCTATTCTTCCATACACATAATCAAATCATTTTCTGTTGCTCCTCAGATTCCTACCAAAGTCCTCCCCTCTAAGATGTCCCTTCATTTTTTGAAAATATGTGGTTACATGACCAAGATCTAGAAAACAAGATTTCTAAATAGTAGTCTTCAACTCCAAAGATAAGAGGCATGAAACTATTTCAGTTCTTCAAGAAGCTCAGTCACATCAAAGAACAACTAAAATGTTGGAACAGAAGCCACTTTAAAAACATTTTTGTAGAAAAAGAAAAAGTGGAGATCAATCTTGTAACTCTTAATGAGGTGATTATTCAGGATGGCATGGATCAAGAGACATATCAAAAATAAAAAGAATTGATGGGGAAATATGGAACTATTGGCCAGGGAAGAGATTTTTTGGAGATAGAAGTCTAGAGAATGTTGGCTCAAGGAGGGAGATAGGAATTCAAAATATTTTCATAACTCTACAAAGATTAGGAGAAACCAAAATACAATAACCAAAGTCAAGAACAAGGAAGGCAACGTGGTGGAAAAGCTAGAAGATATTTGAGAGATAGTGGTTGGATACTTCAAGGACCTCTTGAATGAAATAGGCCCTACAAATGATCAAGCCAAAGAGACTATTCTAAACAAAATCCCATGTTTGGTGAAATCTAAGCAGAATGAATTCCTAAATCAGTCTTTCACAAAAGAAGAGATTAAACTGGCTGCCTTCCAAATGGACCCAAACAAGACCCTAGGACCAAATGGCTTCCCTACCAGCTTTTATTAGAAATTCGAGAAGATAATTGCAAATGGCTTGGTGGCAGCAGTAGAAGAGGCAAAAAAGAAAGGCACTATGCTAAAGGACATGAACAACACCTTCATTGCTCTAATCCCAAAGAATAATTCAGTTGAATCCATGGATGACTTCCGACCAATTTCCTTATGCAATACAGTCTACAAGATAATCTATAAGGCCATGACAAATAGAATCAAGGTACTGCTATCAAACATTATATATGAGGAGCAAAGTGGTTTCACACCGAGAAGATCAATCACAGATGGAATAATTATAGCACATGAAGCTATTCATACAATCAAAAAGAGCAAGGTAGAGAAAATGATAGTAAAACTCAACATCAGGGAAAGCATATGATCAAGTGAACAGACAATTCCTTCTAGATGTTATTGAAAATTTTGGGTTCTCCAAAGAATGGATCAATTGGATCCAGAGTTGCATCTCCACCACAAGATTTTCAGTACTAATCAATGGCAGCCCTCAGGGCTTCTTCACTTCCTCCCGAGGGCTTAGACAAAGGGATCCTTTGTCACCTTTTCTATTCATAATAATGGTTCAAGCCCTTGGTAGATATATTCAAGAAGAGGGAAACTTCAGTAAGTGGAAGGGAGTCAAGGTGGTGCCCAACATCAATCCAATAACACATCAATAATTTGTTGATGACACACTCTTGTTTGGGGTAGCATGCAAAAGGGAAGCAAAGGTCATGAAGCAAACATTGGATTGCTACTATCATGCCTCGAGACAACAAGTTAATTAGAGAAAGTCTGAGATATTCTTCTTCAACACAGATTTGAGAAAGCAAAAGGAGATAGCACACACTCTAGGATACAAAATAAGTTCACTCCCAAGCAAGTATCTTTGCATACCTATGTTCTCTGGAGCAAACAAGTCCCTACTATGAGAACCTCTCATATCAAACTGCAATGCTAAAATGTCATGGAAGGGCAAATGGCTTCTTGCGGCAGGAAGATTTTAATGCTTAAGGCAATCATATCAGCAATCCCCATTTATATAATGTCCTGCCTCAGAATGCCAAAAAAAAAAAAATTGTAATATCATTAACCAGAAAATGAGGGACTTCTCTTGGAAAGGAACCACTGAAGATAAAAAGTTCCCACTAATAGGGTGGGACAAAATTTGCAGTCCAAAAATGGCAGGTGGTGTAGGTCTACGAAAATGGCCAACTCTCAATACGGCATTGGGGGCAAAGCTGGTCTAGAATCTATACTCAAATCCTCAGCTCAAGGTCAGAATTTTACAAAACAAGTACTTGGACTCCCTAAACCCTATGAGAATCCTCACAACGATAAACCCTCCCCGTGGATCCACAATCTAGAATCTTTTGCTCTCCTGCAGGGACTTGATTGTGAACCATATCACATGGGAAGTAAAGATCGAGCAATAGGCATTGTTTTGGGAGGATTCGTGGAACAGTTACCCAGCTTTGAAAGATCTACAGAATTTGACAAAAGCCAAGAAGACTTTGGTCAAGAAATGGGGAATCTATGTAAGAGATTATGTAACTATGATTAAGAGGGATGGATGGCAAGAGTGGAAATGGAAATCCCTTCAAGGCCTAGATTGTAATGTCCCCATTTCCGGCTTGATCATCAAGTGAAGAATGGATTAGCCTATTCCTCATTCCCGGAGGCTAATTCTAAAATATGAGGGAATGAAGTGGTTTTTGACTAACTCAATTTTATTGTTTTGCAGGACCCAAGTCAGAAACCCAAAAAATTGGCTAAGTCTGGGTCAGGGCGCCACTTTTGATGATACAAGCCTCAAGATGCGCCTAGGAATTGATCATGCTTATTCTACTTTGAAATGGCACTTTGGCATTGTAAGTAGGTAGGAGAAACTCTCAAAGGTTAGCATTGTTTGAGATGCTTGATTAAGAACTCCATAGTTGCACCTTAAAGACTAGGCGCTAATTCATGATCCATCAACCATAAAGTGCACCTAGGCGCTAGATCAAGTATCAAAGACATTGAATTTGCACCTTGATCAAGGAATTAATCTTGCAATGTTAATGTTGTTTCCACAAGATGAAAGAATGATTCAAAGAATACAAGGCGCCAATTATTGAGTGAACAACCTTGAATGAGCGCCGTAGTTCATGCTTCTTGCAAATTTGCACCTAGTTGGTAGCTACTCAAATAAGCGCCTAATTGAGGAAGTAACTTCCAATCTCTTCACTCAGTCAAGGCGGCAGTGGAGAATGATGTTCTAACTCACCTTAATGACTCCAAATGTGAGCGCTTGCAGGGGAGATGACCATTTCAAGTTGGGCGCCAATTCACTCTTTCACAGACCTAAAAGTGCGCCTAACCATTCATGAGGCGCCAACTCAAGATCAAACTCCTCTAAATGGGTGCCTTGAGCAAAAAAAGGTTTGTTGGGATCAACAGGAACGTATGAAGTGAATAGTTCATGCAAAGAGAAGGCTTAATACATCTAGGCGCCAATCTCATCTTCAATTTCCCAAAAGTGCGCCTAGACTACATATCACAAACATTGCACTTCAAAGAAGCAAGGACTTCCTTCAAGTTGATCAAGTGAACCCTACTCTCAAGGAGATCAAGTAGGAAGTTGGAATTACCAGATAATGATGTCTTGATACCTAGGCGCATATTGGACCAAGAATCCTCCATTTGAGCGCCTAGCATGGATCATTCATAGTTTGGAGATCTTGGAGTTAGCAGAAATTACCTAGATGAACAATCAAAGATGAAATGGGAAACTTCTTGTCTAGGCGCATATTTTGTCAAAACTCCACCATTCTAGCGTCTAGGATAGAAATCTAAGTGAGGCGCAACTTCATGATCAAATTACTCCCATTTGGCACCTAGAGTAAGTTGTAGTAATTACAAGCACCTGAGCTCTCATTGGTCGACAGAATGACATTGGGATCCGTTCCAGTTCATTGGGTAAGGTTGCCACCTCAAATTGAGTTGTCAGATGGAATATTCTCAATGGATATGCTTCTTGGAAAACGTGCCTTGGTTCCTCTTATGCATTGGGAAACGTGCCTTCATTGCCTTGAGGAGCACTATAAAAGGAGGAGAGGCTCTCTCATTTGAACATCTTATCTTTTGGCAAAATTTTCTCTGCAAAGCTTTATGCTTGTAATCTTGAGGCCTGCGAGTTTCAAGTGTTGGGGTGATGCTCCCTCAACTGACAAGGTGATGCTCCCTTGTTGCATTGTGAAGTGTTGACATCCAGTTGACATCATTGGGTTCAATTGAAGTGATCTACATCAACCAGTGAGATAGAGCTAGTTGTGAAGAAGTTGAAAGCATTGTATACATCCAGGCTTCAAGGCCTTTACTTGTAATCATTTGAATAAGATTGTATAATCATGCCATTGTGGGCAATCATCATTGTAATAAGACATTTGCATTGAGTTGAATCAAGTAATAATACAAGTACCCAACTTCAAGTTGATTCATGCAAGTTGCCTTTGTTATCTTTTCATATGTGATGTTAAGTAGACTAAGTAGTTGAAGAGTTAAGTGCAAGTAAATTTGTCTAAGGAAAAATTTAGTTAGTACTAGTTGGGTATCTTACATAGATATAACTGAGGCACAAAAAGAGAGGCTAACAACAGAACTTGCTGGTAGAAAGGTTTTTACGTCAAAAGGCGATGACAACATCAAATGTTGTGGTGCAAAGACAAGAAGATATAATGTTAAGACTGGATACAAAATAGAAGAAGTTGCATTGGAAAAGGAGGATTGGCCCACCCACGTATGTTGGAAGAGACAGTACCTCCCGAAGGCAGGCGACATTGCAAAAGATAATTTTAATAGGGGATAGATTGCAGAAATTGGGTTTTAATGGCCCTTCCAAGTGTGTGTTGTGCAAGGAAAATGAGGAAACCACGGATTACTTACTTCTAAGCTACAAATTTGCTAAAAATTGTTGGAAAAGAGTCCTTAGAAAGTTAAATTGGGCCAGCCCTCTCCCCCAAGACATTCACTCTTTATTTGTGGCCTGGCCAATTCTTCATAAAAATGTTGCATTCTCAAGTATTTGGACCATCTGCCTCTCATTAGTGATCTGGGAACTATGGAAAGAGAGGAACAAAAAACTTTTCCAAGGCAAAGATATGACTTGTGATGCTTTCTTCAAAAAAGTGGAAAATGCCATTGTAGAAGTGGTCAACAATGCAACCAAGAATCAATCACTCAAGAAGAGCTCGTTCACAGCTTGGAATAATGAAATTCAGAAATCCTGGAAGGGTTTGGTGGTTGCCCCCATTTATGGGAAGGCTAGTGTTCATCCAGCATCTAACCCAAGAGCGGATGCAAGGTGGGTACCATCAAATGTGGATTGGCACAAACTAAATTCCAACAGTGCAGCTAGGGGCAACCCTGGCCAGTCTGGGGTAGGATGCATAATTAGAAACCGCCATGAGGAAATGATAAGTTCAACTACCATGAAACTCACAAAGGGAACGAATAATGAAGCTGAAGCCCAAGCATTATTGCTTGGGCTTCAAACATGCAAAAAATTTGGGACTATTGAAAGTCCAAATAGAGGGAGACTCCCAAATAATAGTCAATGCCATTAGAAAACATTCATCCCCAAATTGGAAAATCGACAACATTTTGAACCAACGTTGGGTCTTAATTGAACAACTCCAAGAATATAAAATCAACCACGTCTACCAAGAAACAAATGGTGATGTTGACACGCTAGATAACATGGCAATCAACATTGAGCAGGATTATCATATCGCCAACTCCCCGAGCTCATGGTAGGATATAGTGTCAGATCTGTCGGCCATCCTCGCACACTCAAACCAAAGAAATGAATAATGGATAGTTAATACGCCAAGGCCGTCTTTCTTTGAGGCAGAGGAGTACATCATAGAATTGAGTTCGCAATTATGAAGACAGCTATGCAGAGTACAGAGGTGGGAAATACATATTGCAATGCTACGCTTGGCATTCTCAACAATTTCAGAACCATGGACACTACGGTTTGCCTAAAAGCCAAAAAGAGGCAAATTGCTTTCAAGGGGAGGTTTTGGAGTATAAGTATAAGAAAAATTTCAAAACAAAATCGGTGATTGTTCTACATGCCATTCGTATGGTTTTGGGTGATACATTCTTGTCCACAACCCATTGATACAAGATCAACACGAACATATCTTCAATGCTCGTTGTAGTCTTCTTGGACTTAGGAGAAGCGAAGGATGTTATCCAGGTGGTGGCTAAATCCCTAATCAAACCAAGATGGCGCAGTGGGCTGAAAAGAATATTGGATGATGCAATGTTGGGATTGGGCTTCCTCCCAGACTATGGGACCTAACCAGTGATTCTTTGGCCGTACGACGGCCCGCCTTCATCATTGCAGTTGTTGGACAAAACGAGGACGAACGCAAACACAAGGCAAAATGGGGAGCTAAATTCCTGAAGGCGGTCACTGGGGCAGCTCCCTCACAAGAAGTCCACTGGTCCTTTGCAACTAAAACAGGCAGCTCAGACTTCAGCAAGGATGAGATCATGGTGGAGGCACAACAGGTATGAAGACAAGAGAATGTTTCTTTTGCCAGCATATGGGTTGTAGGAGGTTCCTTGGAGGTTGTGGTGTTGTTGCTAGATAAACTTGTATAGGTTATAGAATACAATAAATAGAATATACAATAGAAACAATATATGAAAGAAATTGCTTTTGTAATGTTTTCAATACAAGCCCTATGGGTTTTTGTAATCAAATCTTCAAAGCAATATAGTATACCCCGAGGGGTGTTTGACAGAGGCCCTCCATTGGAGCAGCCAATTGTGTGTTTTTTTGGTTGAAATCTTTTGCAAAATGGCCCCCTCTAGCCAAATTCACTCATCAAAAAAAAAAGGCGACTTATGTTTTATTATTAAAAAAAATTGTTCTTAAAAGGGCAATAAAGTGTTGCTAGGACTGAGGTCCAAAAGTAATGTTTAATTAGGACTTTCTAGACACTTTCAAAAATAAAGTTTTGGAAGGAAAGGGAAAAAGAATATAACATTCAATTATATTCCCTCAAGAGCCTATTGTTACAGGCTGTAACTGGTAAAATAATAATGAGATTATATTCACAAGGAAAGAAATTTACATATATATACAAAAACGATATTTCTATAATGAAACAATCGTAAACAAAACAAGAAAATAGAAAGTATCTGAAACAAGATTATTGACCATTAAATATAAGATTTTAATTATTCTAATACCCTCCCTTAATGGTCAATCTACTAACTACACCAAGAGACCCTCTGAATTTTACAAATTTATCTGTACTAAGGGACTTGGTGAGAATATCGGTTGTTTGATCCTCTGTCAGAACATACAGCAACTGAACTAATCCGTCTTCAACAAGCTTTCTGATGAAATGGCAATGAGTTTCTACATGCTTGGTTCTTTCATTGAAGACAGGATTTTTGGCAAGTTTAAGAACTCCCTGATTATCACAAAACAAGGGAGTCGGAGCTGCTTGAGATATTTGCATATCAACAAGCATCCGGCGAAGCCAAACTGCCTCACAAGCTGCCTTAACTGCTCCCCGATACTCTGCTTCTGTCGAGGAGAGAGCCACCGCCTGCTGCTTCTTACTAGTCCATGTGACTGCACCGAATCCCAAACTGAACACATACCCAGATGTTGATTTCCTGTCATCAATTGAACCTGCCCAATCTGAGTCTGTGAAACCACTGAGTCTAGGATCGTGACTCCTTGAGTACATAAGTCCATAATCAAAAGTGCCCTTCACATAACGCAGCACACGCTTTGCTGCTACCCAATGATCAGCCTTGAGGGCTGTCATGAAGTGTGAAATGTAGCTCACTGCAAAACTGAGGTCAGGTCTAGTGGCAGTGAGATAGATTAGGCTGCCCACTAGTTGCCTGAACAATGATTCATCCACTATAGGTGAGTCTGACTTGGCTGACAACTTAAGCCCTTTTTCCATGGGTGTGGAGGCGAGTTTGCAATCCTGCATGCGGAACTTATCCAGAAGGCTTCGAGCATACTTAGACTGGGAGATGAAGATACTGCTCTCGGTCTGCCAAACCTCAACACCTAAACAATAATGCAAGAGTCCCAGATCTATCATGTCAAATGTGCTGCGCAAATCCTATTTGATCTCAGCAATCAAATGTGTCGAGCTACCAATAATGATCAAGTCATCGACATAGACAACAAGAATCAGAATATCACTACCAGTGCATTTGACATGCAAATTAGAGTCAGATGGACTTCTCTGAAAGCCTTGATTTGTGAGGTACTTCTCAATCTTGATGTACCAAGCTCGAGGAGCCTGTTTCAAGCCATAGAGTGCTTTGACCAATCTACACATCTTGTGTTCTTAACCAACAACCATGAACCCTGGAGGTTGCGTCATGTAGACTTCTTCCTGCAACTAACCGTTGAGAAAGGCACTCTTAACGTCCATCTGATGGACTTTCCAACCAAATTGGGCTGCTAAGGCAAGGACAAGCCAAATTGTACTCATCTTGGCTGTAGGAGCAAAAGTCTCCTCGTAGTCAATGCCTTCCTTCTGTGAGAACCCCTTAGCAACGAGACAAGCTTTGTACTTGTCAAGGGTTCCGTCAGCTTTGTATTTCACCTTATACACCCATTTGCAACTAATGGGCTTCTTCCCTGGAGGAAGATCAGAAAGAACCCAAGTGTGATTTTTCTGAAGACTCTGGTATTCAGACTCCATAGCCTTTTCCCACTTAGGAATTCCTTTAGCCTCTGAATATGTGAGGCTCATAGACACTGTGAATGTTGGCCATGAGAGCAAAATTAACTGTATGTTGTTGTTTGCTCTTGTTTCTGGATGATCTACCCTCAACATCATCATGAAGATCTCCAATAGTCTTAGCCCACCATTTAGGCCGGAGAGTAGAAGTGCCAACATCGAATGCAACAGGAGGAGCTGGTACAGGTGCAACAGGTGGAAGATCAACATCATCTGGAGGAAATTCGGGTTGAGCATCATCAAAATTAGAATCTGCATCATCATCCCTCCCATCAGGTGGACCTAACAGAAGATGAACACCCAAATCAATAGCCTTCAAAGGCTGATCCTCAGAGTGTTGAACAAACGAGGAAAGAGAAAAAGGTCCTCGTTCTTCATCAAAGACAACATCCCGACTGAAGATAAGTCAATCAGTATCTATATCAATCAGTTGGTAAGCCTTATGGTTGTCACTATACCCTGTAAATAGCAGCTTTTGACTCTTGGAATCCAATTTTGTGCACTTGGCATCTAGAATCCATACATATGCTAAGGAGCCAAATATTCTCAGATGACTGATCCTAGGTTTGCGACGAGTCCAAGCTTCCTCAAGAGTCCTCCCCTTAACCGCATATGTAGGACACCGATTAAGGAGATAGACTGCAGTGTAGAGTGCTTCTACCCAATATTTCTTAGGAACACTCCTGTGTTCGAGCATGGAACGGGCCATTTCAGTGATTCTGCGGTTGCGCCACTCTACAACACCGTTTTGTTGAGGGGTGTAAAGTGTGGTTAACTGACGTTTGATGCCGTGTAAATCACAGAAGTTGGAGAAATCAATAGAACAAAATTCCCCCCATTATCTCGCCTAAGAGTGACTATGGAACAGCCAGCCTCTTTTTCTACAAAGGCCTTAAACTTTTGAAATACAGTAAACACATGATTTCTATCTAAGAAAGTACACCCACATTTTACGACTGAAATCATCAACAAGAAGCAAGAAATACCTGCAACCAGTAACAGGTGTATTCATTGGCCCACATATATCAGCGTGAACCAACTATAGTACCTTGGAGGCTCGCCACGAGTCATCATTCGGGAACAGTGTCCTATGCTGCTTGCCAACCTGACAAGCTCCACAAACACCATGATGTTGAGTCTGGATCTCAAGTAAACCGGCTACAATTCCCTCCCGAGAAAGCTGAGAGAGATAGTGCACATTTAAGTGCCCATAACGCTGATGCCAAAGACTGGTGATGGAAGAATTTCTGGCTGCCATGGCTAACTCTGGAGAATCACCTATATCCACAAGTTTGTATAGACCATGATCCTCAATACCAACAGCCACAGTGGCGCGAGTCTCCCGATCAACAAGGGAACATTTGTGTGTACTAAACACCACATCCAACTGAGGAGAGTGCCGCATAATCTGACTGACAGAGAGAAGATTAAGTTCCATGCCAGGAACATAGTAGACATTGAGGAATATGAGATTCCTCCCACCAGACTGAATCTGAACAGTGCCCTTACCGACAACTGTACCACAAGTCTGTATAGACCATGATTCTCAATACCAACAGCCACAGTGGCGCGAGTCTCCCGATCAACAATGGAACATTTGTGTGTACTCAACACCACATCCAACTAAGGAGAGTGCTGCATAATCTGACTAACAGAGAGAAGATTAAGTTCCATGCCAGGAACATAGTAGACATTGAGGAATATGAGATTCCTCCCACCAGACTGAATCTGAACAGTGCCCTTACCGACAACTGTATATTCTTCTCCTCCACCAAAAATAATTGAGTCACTGAAGGGAGAGAAATCTGTGAACCAATCACGTCGATGAGTGAAGTGTCGCGAAGCACTTGAATCAATGTACCAGGCAGAGGACTTCACATGATCTGCAGATCTTTTAGCCATAAAAGCATAAAATGCAGATTCCTTCCGCTCAGTGTGCTCGGCAACATTTGCTTTCTGCTGAGACCCTCCTTGCTTCTTCTGTTCGGAAGCCAAACGCTAACGACAATCCTTTTTCATGTGACCATATTTGTGACAGTAATTACACTGAATATTTTTTTTCTTGGTGTTGTCCTGAGGTTGACCTGAGCCTTTCTACTGTGGAGGCTAAGCCTTTCTGCTGTGGAGGCTGACCTTTGCCTTTACTCTGAGCCTGAAACTTGGCTGCAAAAGCCTGCTCTGAAGAGGACGAAGAAGCACTACTACCAAACTGTTGTTTCCAGCGATCCTGCTGCAAGAGGATAGTACAGAGCTCTGGAAACTTCAAATCAACATTAGCAAACGTAATGTTGAGAGTCTCGATGAAATGTTCATAAGACTTAGGTAGATTTTTCAAAGTGATCACGACCATGTCTTCCTCCATTTTTCGACCAATAGCCTCCAGCTGATCTCTGATCTCCGAGATCTTGTTCAGGGGCATCTGCAAAGATGTCTTCTCATCCATCATGATAGAAAACAGTATATTTTTCAAGAAGAGTGCATAGCTCTTGTCGGAGGTCTCATGCATACCCTTCAGATGGTCCCAAATCTCCTTTGTTGTTTTTCCAGTTGGAATCTGAGGTAGCTGATCATCTGTGACTAAAAGCTTGATGAGCATGACTGCTTCACGAGTTTGTTCGTCAAACTTACCCTGGTCTTTACCCGCCGTTGTTGGACGAGTAGTATTGCCTAGAATGATCTGATCAAGGTAGCGATATTCAAAGATGGTCATCATTCGCTGCTTCCAGGTATTATAATTTTTGCTGTTGAAACACTGACTACCCTCCAACATAATGTTGGTCAAAGAAGCCATCTTCACGTTTTTCAATGCACGAAAAGCTAAGCGCTGAGAAGACGCTGAATGCACAAAACCCGAGGCACAGATTCCAATGCACTAAGGCAATTATAGGCACAAAATTCGAGACAAATCCGTAGGCACAAATGTCGAGGTAGACTTCGAGACACCCGAAAAAATCAGACAGCTACCTAGAGAAGATCTCGAAAAACCCACAAGGAATCTGCAATCGAAAAAAAAATTGACTTGAAAATGAGGCTCAAAACCCTAGCCGAAAATTGCAAAACTTAGGCGGCCATGAAAGCACAGAAAAGCTTCAGGATTCCTCAAGTCGCAGCAAAAGAGAGACTGAAAAAGACGTAGCAGAAGATCTTATCAAAACGCGTCTGTGTGGAACGCGATCCAGGAAGAAAAGAAAAACCAAGAGCCAGGACCTCAATCTATGGTGAAAAAAAACTTTAATCGCGAGCAACAAACAGGAGCCTTGATTTCAGTCGACAGTACAAACCCTAATCGCGAGCAACAGAGTGAAAACACTTCGACAAAGAAGAAAAAAACAAAAATCGCAATCAGAAAGGGAAGAGAAAAACTCAATTTTTCACTGTCGCAAGAATATCGACATCCGCCAGTGTGTTCCCCGACCAGAACAAAAAAACATGGTCACAAAATCGCGTGCTCAGAATAGACAAAATCGCATGTGGACAAGAACGATTTTTCTGAGAGAAGATAAGCACGATTTTTCCAGAAATGAATCCACAAATTTTCAAAAACAAGAACAATAGATTTCCCGTTTTGACCAATTCGGCTCTGATACCATGTTACGAGCTGTAACTGGTAAAATAATAATGAGATTCTATTCACAAAGAAAGAAATTTACATATATATACAGAAAGGATGTTTCTATAATGAAACAATCGTAAACAGAACAAGAAAATAGAAACTATCTAAAACAAGATTATTGACCATTAAATATAAGATTTTAATTATTCTAATACGGTATACCTATATCATAAGGAGTTGGGCAAAGAAGAAAGCATCCAGTATGTATTATCAAACCCCAATTTCTTGAGAACGCACGAATGTTTGTCTTTGTTGCCCTAGGACGAAAACCCTTTGAAAAAATAGATTTGAGGATGAAAACCCTCCTATTCATATGAGTAATTCCACTCAAGGATTACCTATGTACTAAACAGTTGCAGAAGAATTTCCAGTTGCTTGGTGTGTTTCAGTTCCAATAGTTGTTTCAGATTTTGAGTTGAAGAAATTTGTGTGGATTGAAGAGTTTATCGATCATTTGCTTGCAAATCTGATCGCTATTATTGCTGGGTGTATATTTCTGGCTGTACACCTCCTATTACCAGTCATACCCTTGTTCATGCTGGTCACAGATTTTAAAGGGTATTTTGGTGAGCTGTACAGGATCTAAGGGAGTCACAGCAAGATTAAGACCTATTGTACAGCTTATATGCTGGCCATACCACCCCAGATTCCATTCACAACTTAGGGAATGCGGTTTTGTGTGTCGTACCAGCTTCATTATCAGCGATACCAATTCTGTATGTTGCCATACAGTTTTTGAAGGATGTTTGCAGTGTTTCAGGTGGCTGTACCAACAGCAGAGGGTTAGTATCATTCTAATATCGGCCATTCAGAGTTGAAACTGAATAATTATCATTGTTCCCAGCTGGTATTTTCTCCTACAACCTGCTGTACAGTTTGGGTATTATTGTTTCACCATATTTCTGTTTACTCTTGGCTATTGCATTTGATATATTTGCTGATATAAGTAATTTCAGCGGAGTTTGCTGCTGTAATAACCAAAGATATTGTGTAATTTCAGTATTCATGTTATATTGTAAAACTGGACGGTTCTCCACCAGTTTAGAATAGATTTGTTTCAGTCTAGAAGGCTACGCCGCCACGAATTTAAATATCAATTTCATTTCCAATTATTTGCATGCATTGTAGAGCTGTGCGGCTTGCTGCCAGAAAGTTGGTGTCCCAATCACTGTATGCTCTCACCTTGCCCAATCCGGGAACTTGGTGATCAGAAAGTATGAGGGTTTACGCATTTTCATTATAAAACTTTTTTTTTTAAAATCCAATTCAAGACATTACATATATGATGCTATGTGTTATTCTGAACTTAATTATTGCTGCAAATATGTATGTATGTTTTTTACATGTTTTTGTATGGACGAACCCAACCCCAAAAAAACTCTTGCTGAATCCATGAACCAAATCCCCAAATCCAAACCAGAACCAGTAACTCAGTGTTAAAACCCTATTCTTTATTACTACTCATTTGGGATCTAACACTGACTTTTTGGAATCCCAGAAGATATCCAAGGGTCAACAACTTTAATTGCTAGAACCTAGATATGTTATTTGCGGAAGCAATGTTAAAAAAGGATTCACAAATGATAAATAACTTTCAAAGAGTAACGCAAAGGGAAGGTAATATAAGTGAGACAGAAAAAATTATTAATATGTGCATTCTGTACATGGCATACTTTCAAAGAAGAAAGTATGGCTTTCTATCTTCCACTAGCTACATTTACACTATGCTATGTAGTTATGTATATAGATACACAACATGTTGCAAAGCCATGAAACAGCTGCTCTTCCAAGGATAATTCTTCACCTTCTCTCAGTTGAAGCTGAATAATGTTAAAATGTAAACATCAAATCTGGCCCACGGAGCATCACCTCTCCCAGGGCGAGCACAGCCCCTCAAGTCATATGAGAAGCTCTGCCCCTCCAAGGACAAGTGCAACAACAATATAGGCACTCAGAAGTACAAAATGTCGTGATCCAGCCTTAGTCATTTGGAGTGCAGATCTCTAGAACCTGGACAATGCCAATGATGAAGACTAGCATAAGGCATGGTGTGTCCTTTGATGGTGTGTCCTTTGATGGAGCCACACCTGATCTACCCAGAATGCCTTCTGCCACTGGAAATGATGTATATGGTATCTAGTGGAGATGGAATGATGATCTTGGAAGCATCGCAGACTACCGTCATGTGTTACAGTAGACCAGAAAACATGAGAGTGTCTTACCATAGGACACAACAATAGGCAGCAATATCATTGAAGTTGTATTTTAAGAAAGCACTTAGAACCCCAACCAAATTATCTAACGTTCCTCAAGGGAAAGGCTTAGGCTACTCCTCCATAGAGCTCCCAGCCCCTTTTTATATTGTACAAAAATAAAGTGTGTCATGCCCCCGCCTATTTTATCCTATAACAAGGATCGCAGCCCCTAAATTCCAGTAAATAACATAAATAAAGACATTAAATTTGCTAAGCCATGTTATCAAAGGCAGCGTTGTTTGGGAGTTATTGGAGTTTAATCAAAATTAAACTATAATTATTTTAAAGGCCGAAAAAAGACAAAAGTCGGAAAAAGACAAAAGTTAGAAAAAAACCAAAAGTCAAATTAAAATTAAATTATCAAAAGGCAGCGGTTGTTATTAAAGGGTATGACTCATTCAAAAGACAAAGGGTATTTGAAGAGTTGTGACTCCTTCCATAATAAGATATAAAAGGGAAGTTATTTCAATGACAAGATCATCAAAAAATGGGGAATAATTATTATAACAAGGAATCAATAAAAAATATAAATCATAATCTAAAGGGGCAGCAGGTGTATGAGGAGTTGTGACTCTTCCAAAGAACAGCCACTATATGAAAGGTTGTGACTCTTTCCAAGAAGAATATATATAAAGGGAGACATTCCATGAGATAGAAAGAAGGAAGGAAAAGATAATCAATCAAGTCTGATTCGAAACATCAATCAAGGGAGAAATATAAGAATCAATGAAATGATTGAGAAAAAGGGAATCAAGAGATATAATCATCCATCAGAAATAAAGAGTTAAATATATAAGAAATGTACAGCAGAAAATAATTTATTGCAGCCATTCCATCATTCTATCATTCCTTCATCCTATCATTATATTATTCTATCATTCTATTCATAGCAGATTTCAGAGCAGTAATATATGTGAGGAGTAATATCTTAAATTTAGGGGTGAAGAACAGCAGTGACTATTTGTGAAGAATAGCGATCATTATCATTAAAGGACAGCGATCATAAAGAGTGCTTCGATCATCATCAAGTGAGCAGCAAGAGAATATATCTAAGACACAGATAAATCTGCAAGGAATATATCAGCAGTGATTTATGTACAGGAATTGATATCAGCAGAGATAATATATATAGCAGCCATTCTATCATTCTATAACTCTATCATCCTCTCATTCTATTAATCTATTATTCCATCAATCTATTATTCGATTATCATATCCTTCAATTATTCTATCATTCTATTGTTCTATGATTCTATTATTGAATCAATCAAACCAGCGAATATCTGAGATATCAATTAGCAATCAAAGAAAGCTATCTTCATTGGAAGGAAGTCATATAAGAATCAAGCCAAAGGAAATATATCAAGTCATATATATACAACAAGTGTTAACAGCAAAGAAGGATATATTGCAATCCTTGAACTGAACTTGAAATCCATCAAGAGGTACACTGTATCAACCATCTAACAAATTCCGAAGCAATACAATTGAATTCAGGAGATGTTTGCAGGTAGGAAGGATGGCCCTTCCCAGTTCACGAGAGATGAAGAGGATAGCCCTCTCATGCTCTCACCAAGTCGGCCAAGTAGCGAGGGTGTGTGGCCCTACCATGGTTGGGGTGTGTGGCCCTACCGTGTTCTTGAGCCTAATCAAGTAGGGTGTGCCTCTTGAGCTTGATCAAGGTGGGTGTGCCTCCAAGGTGGACTGGTAGCTGCAAGTATTCCCAAGGAATTCATTATGGGATTGGCTTGAGGGATTGTGTTATGATGGATTGAACCAAATATCAATTACGTTGTGAAGTATTGATCTCATTATTAATTATGCTAGATAGATGAATTTAATATGAATGATGCTATGAACTGAATATTATCTTAATTTATTGATCTTTAATATTTCTAATGTCCTTTTCTAGTAGTTATTATTGTATGCAGGTAACGAAATCAGGAATATCCCAAAAAGGGACATTACAAAGTGCTTCTAATAAAATAATCATACTAGAGAATGATAATGGAAGTAAAATCAAATAAGCAGGTGTCTTTAATCATGTTTCATCTTCTATGTCTTCCATATCAAAAGAAACTTGTTGTTATCGTTCAAGTTAAAGAAATATTTCGCCCTTCTGTCATTGCAGAGATCCCTTCCCCTTTGGTCAACAAAAATACCTTTGGTTAGAGACTAACTAGCTCCCTACCCCTTTGCTTAACAAAAACACCTCTATTTAGAGATCAACTAGCAAACATATACGCCCAAAAAAGCACACCAAGCTTCTTTAATCTACCATATGCACATAAACATTAAGAGGTGATCCGAAACCAGAACACAATCCTCAATAGAACACCAAAGATCACTAAGGACTACACCATATTTCTAAGGAACTCCCAACCTAATTGTTGAAAGCCTCATGGCAAGAAAGTAACAACCAAGCATATAGCAAAGGAACCAAAACAAAGTGACAGTTTCTCCACTCAATGAACATCGAAAATAGCAATAAGTAAAGTTCGAAAAATGAAAACTAACAAATATAAAAAAGCAACTGGAAATAAGAGGTGATTTTACAGAATCCTAGATGGTTTTTTTATTTTAGAAATCCTGGCAAATCTTTTTCAATAACTTAGAAAGACTCGCCAGGATTTATACACCTTAAACAGGAAAAAAGAGAGAATGGGAGAATCTTTTAAGTGATCAAATAAAAATGATTGATTTACAGAAAGTAGGGGGAATCTCCGACTCTTCATTTTCAAATACTTTCAAATTGCACATTATTCGGAAAAAAAATGGCAAAAATACCCCATTAGGAAACATTACCCCTAAAACTATCCCTCAAATCAAGGGAAAAAGTCACTCCCTGCAATGCCTCACCTTGATAAAAACTTCAGAGCTTGAATACAAGATGAGACCTTAGGGTTGTTTACACTTTAACTCCACACCCATCTGCAGAAAACCTCCATAATATTATTGATAAACTAATGAACCAACACCCACCTCAAAAAATTTCCATATAATATGGAACGTTCCATTGCAATAAATCTAATTTCTAACATCCTCTTCTGCAACTGACAACCAACATAAAAACACACATAAAACAAAAATATCTATACATTTACAAGGCGAAAACAAGATTTTCCCCTAAAAAATGGTCAAATGAATTTCCAGATCAAAGGCAAGGAAATCCAAGGGCAAATCCATAAACAAGTCTACGGACAGACCGTCTGTGAATGTACGGTAAAGTTTACGTAGGAGATTTCAACCCTTGAAACAAAACTCTCATAATCTCACAATTTCATTATTTTTACAATTTTCGAACAAAGAAAAACGCAGAGCACCTGCTTTCCCTTCTACTTGATATTTTCGTAATTCAAAATCAAAAAAAAAAAATGCAAAAACCTCAGCATACCAGAATAGTAAAAATATCCAAAATAAAAAGGCAGGGGCATCCGTTTTCCCTTCTGCTTGACATTTTTCTAATTTAAAATCCATAATCGAAATAAAAGTAAGAATCCATCATACCAGAAAAACAAAAACTATCCAGACACCTATTTTAAAAATATTGACGAATTGTAATAACAAACTGTATTTACCTCTGAAACCGCCTGGAAAAATCGCTATCACTGTAGTCTGCGTGCATTTGTATGCAATTTAAGTAAAAGCTTATTTTCAGTGTCGGACGAAACCCTGCGCTTAAGTAGTGTGCAGATGTATAGACGGTATATTCATTTACATATTCATTCACTTTTAACCTCGTAATTCCGTGGGCTGTCTTTAATCGGAATTTCCTATGACGTCAAAGGCTTTTGGACATTGGAAATTTTGTGGGAGCTTTATGCCATTTTCTTCTTTTAGAGATGCTCAAAAGAGTACGTTTGTACTACCTGCATTGCAAGATGTGTCACTGTTTGCTTTGTTTTTCAATTACTAGTGATTTTAATGAAGATTGTGATGAAAATTGTGGAAGTGATGATGCCCATGAAGAAGGTTTTTGGGGTTTTGTATTTGTTGGAGGCGGCAATGAAACCATGCCCACTTGAAGGGATGGTCCAAGTGAAGGGCTTCCTTAAAGATTTTGACATTATTTCCATGTTAATACATAGTTTTTCTTAATATTTCTTTAAAATGTGTATTTTGGAATCACATTTGCAATTTAAAAATTCGTGTATCTATAATGGTAAAATTTGTATACTTATGTCATTTGCCATTTAATGTTGTGCCTATTATGAGGAAATGTCTTGATAGTTTTTCCCTCAACATTTTAGATCACACTCCATGATCCATCATCAGGAGATTAGAGAGTAAGAGAAATAGAAAATGATAGATCATGAAGTGTGATCCGAAACGTTGAGGGAAAAACTATCACAGTTAAATCCTAAAGCACTCATTTACAATATTATGGATTGTGGAAATCTAATGTCTATTACATATATATATATCGACAAATGGTGCAATCTTGTGCAAAGTTGAGCTGATTCCCCTAACCTTCACATATCCATAGTGTAAATTAGGTAAACAAAATGAAGTGAAAACACAAACTAAATGCAAATAACACAAAGTTATACCTCACATAAAAATCCAATCCCATCAAGGGAGGAGAAAGCTTTGCACCCAAGAGCTCCTAAGACATGATATTCCCTAGATAAGTGATTCTAATGTGAAATGCTACTCTAATTATGCAACTCACAACTATAGCTCAATAGTCATTTGGACATGGTAACATTACTCAAAACTTGGATGCTCAAATGTGTTGAGAGATGTTGTATTTATAGACTTTTTGGAGGGACTTTGATCCAAGGGTGGAAATTGATTTGGAAGATCAATGGTGGAGGATAAAAATGATGTGGAGAGCCTAGATTCAATCTTGGAGGAATGGAGGCATTTTAGGAAAAGGGGTTATTAAATGAGTATGGGGGTGAAGGATTATTTTTGAATTAAAGATTCATATGGGAAATGTAAAATGAATTAAAATTAATTTGGAGATAAGTGGAGATAAATGAGGTATGGGGATGTAAGGAGAATTAATTGTGATGTGGGATGTTTTAAAATAAAAAATTGACTTATGTGGATTTATTTCAATTTTTTATTTGGAGGATGTGAGGAAGGGTGTTAAACTAGGTTTGACCACCCAAATGAGGGGTTTAAGATTAATTAAATATAGGTTTTATTTAATTAACCCTAGGGCTAGGATGAGGTAGGCTAGGGTAGGCAATTAAATAATAGCTATTTAATTGTCTAGAGTAGGGATAGGTTAATTAATAGGTTGAATTAATTAGTTAAGCATGGTTTAGCTAATTAATTAGATTTAATGAGGAGAGGGAAATTGAAATAATAAATATTGCATATTTATTAAATCAATTGGCTAAGGTTTTAGACTATTGAATTAATGAAATTAATTCAATTTTGGGGATAATATGGTAGATGATTGGGTGATGAAGGGATAATTAATTAAATAAGAATTTAATTAATTGGTTAGAAGGGAAATTGATGTGTTTAAGGATGTCAGGAGTCAGTTTAGTGGTCGAGACATTTTTAGGTGTTTACATTTGCCCCTCTTTGACGTGGCGTCAAGACCTAGGAGGGAAGTGGCATCAGGTCGAAGAAAAAATATGCCCCAGCTGTCGGGAAGGAATGAAATGAGTAAGGGATGCCCCCTCGAGAGGTCGATGGAAAAATTAAAAAATTTCGGGTGAGTTCTCGAAAGGATGCGACAGGAGTGAACGTTGGATAGGGGATGAAAAAAAAAGGTGATAGGAGGAACAATGGAGAAAAAAGGCTGAGATCTGCACCCTGGAAGAAAAAAAGGGGGTGGAAGAATGACATGGCCCACTATATTAGGCAAAGTGGGCCTTAGAGTGCCACATTTGCACACATTGACTTTAGAGAAGAAGGAGCGAAGGAGAGATGGCAGAGCGCAACCCCCAGTTCCCTCGACTTCGACACATCTCAGAGTGGTTCCGATCGTTCAGCCGAGCACCGGAGGCTGGACCGCAGGTAGGGTCTAACCCTGACTTTTTGATTTTTGTGTTTATGTCACTTTTTTGGGGTTCAGGAAATAGGATTAGAGCGCGTAGCGCCAAAAGTCAGGCAGATTAACGCCTTCCTCTGGATTGGCACTATCCGCCAGGGTAGGGTTAGGGCAGTTTGTCGCCATCCCCCTAGGTTTTTAGCACCATCTTTTGAAGTAGCGCCTTTTTAGAAGAAATGATTTTTTAGTAGTTTAGTGCCAAATTGATGCTCGAGTAGCGTTATTCTCTGGAATAGCGCCATTTAGGGTAATAGCGCTATTTTTAGTTTTAGCGCCATATGGCGGATTAGCGCTATATAGGATATTAGCACTTTTGGTGGGATTAGCGCTATTCACTAGATTAGCGCCAAATTGCAGGGCGACGCCATTTAGTAAAATGGTGTATGTATAGTGCGCAGTAGCGCAATGTTTGGAATTAGCGCAAAGTGGTTTGCGTGGTAGAGCTATTTTATGAATTAGCGCTATTTAGAGGAAGTAGTAGCGCCATTTTGAAAATGACGCCAAGCGTTGTCTGTTTTGGCGCCAAATGATCCTGGCTTTTTTAGACATTTAGAAGAAAGGGGTTGGTTTAGAAAAAGATAGGTCGATATCTGACCAAAAAGTTGTGGATGCAGGATACATACCGATTTATAGTGTACTCGAGGGAGCGACACGTGCCATCTATGATGGCACTATTTGACCATTTCGATGATGCCACGTGGGCTTGACTGGCTAGGTTGGGGCTTCTAACAGTGGCATCGATGCCAGTTCTACGAGCTCATCGAGCTCTGATGACAGTGGTTGTGGAGCGATACCGCTCGGAGACCTGCAGCTTTCTGTTGCCAACTAGAGAGATCATGATCACACTTGAGGATGTTTATCGCATCTTCAAGCTACCTATTCGAGGCCGGTGGGTTAGATATGACACGAGGAGGGGGCGGACCACATTGTGCTATCAGCAGATGGTCGGGAGATGAGCTACAAGGGGACGTTGGCTACGGATGCAAATCCCTTTGCCTTATTCCTGTGTGCGTTGATTAGAGGTGTTGTGATGCCTAATAGGTGAGGCAAGGGTTTCCCAGTTGGCTGGGGTGAGATGATCGAGGGTATGGTCATGGATGGGACTGTGTATGCTTGGGGGACAGCGATGTTGGGCCAGTTATATCATGGGTTGCACATAGTTGCTTATCTTCATGATTCAGCGTTGTCAACTTGGGTGACTATGCTGCATGTGTGGATCTAGGAGCATATCACAGTTACACGGCCGACATGCGGGTATTACCGTCAGCCATTTGAGGCCTTCGTGTTTTTATATCAAGATGCAGAGTATACTTACACTAGACAGGTGCGGTACTGGCGGTGGATGTTAGATGATGTTATTCGTGTGACCTGGTGACCATACAGCGGAGTGGAGCCATGGCTAGATGATGACATTCACCTACCGTTTACATTTCAGCAGCGATACCTGACGGGTTGAGGAGATCGCACGATAGATATGTATCTACCATCACGGGTGATGCGGTAGTTTGGATTAAGGCAGAACACGCCACAACAGATGGCCATTTTTGCTTGGACTCCCCGAGATGCGCCCTTCTGGCCTGCAGCCATATAGCCACAAGTTGCTCGGGATGATTTTGCAACTCTACAGCCAATACAGTGGGATTGGAGGAGCATTGTGAGGGATGCAGGCACTACCCCTACATACAATATATGGTGGCAGATGTGGCGGCCGATCCAGTTTACATATCCTGCCAAGGCAGTACCCGCGGAGGAGGCATCAGGCTCAAGGGATGATGATGATGATTTAGATGACAGTGGTGGTGGTGACTTGGATAGGGATGACCTTCTGGAGGAGGGGGAGGAGATCATTAGAGACGACCTTGTGGAGGTTGGAGGGGATGGGGAGGAGAGGGTGGTTGGCAGGGATGGCCAGCTGATAGATGTGATGGCAGCAGTGGTAGTAGGACAGGGGCAGGTAGGGCAACAGGTACCTGTACAGTAGGTACTTGTTAAGCAGGTACATATTGGTAGGGTATAGCGTCAGAGAGGGCCTCGACAACATGGAGGACAGCCGAGGGTGGATAGGGGTGATCTACCCCCACCACAGGTGGCGCACCAGCAGGTTATAGGACAGCAGGTAGCAGGGCAGCAGGCAAAGGCAGGCCCCTTAGGGACAGATGGAGAGGTAGAGGTTGAGAGGCTTACACCTTGTCGGCGGCCTCGGGATGAGGAGGAGGAGTTAGAGACCCTACGGGCACAGGTGGCCAGCCTGCATGAGGCATTAGAGAGCTGGGAGGTCGAGTTGGTTCAGTTGCGGGGGGCCTTAGCTTTGTTGGATGGGGCAAATAGGCAAGTGGCAGCGTTGCAGGCACAATTAGCCCAGGCTCGGGGTGATATAGAGGTTTTGACCAGGGAGCGGGATGTGGCCCTTGCGAGAGCACAGTAGGTAGAGATTGCATTGCAGACCTCTGGCACTGGTATGGCACCAGTGTTGACATTAATGCAGAAACAACTATCCCAGGCACAGACACATTCACATCAGTTACAGGGGCAACTGACTCAGGTTCAGGGGGATTTGACAAAGGCTAGGGCACGGTTGGAGTACTATTGGGGCTTGTATTACGTGGCAGTGCCAGCGGTGCAGTGTGCCCCGAGCTACAGTCAGGTCAGTAGATCGAGGGCCTCTAGGTCTCATAGGTCAAGATCTGTTCAGTCTGTCTAGCAGACGATGCCTCCTCCCTCGTATGTGCCCCAGCAGGTTCCTCAAGTATAGGCACAGTCGTAACCACAGGCAGGATCAGATCCACAAATAGGGACACAGCCAGAGACAGTGACACAGCCACAGACAGGGACTCAGCCACAGACAGGGCCCATATCCCCCACCCGATCAGATAGAGGATCCTCCATGTGATAGTTTATATCATGTTAGCCCTTGGAGGCGTTGTATCAGGACACTATATTTTTTTAAGTATATATGAGTGATGTACATTTTTTTGCGATGATATATGATGTGATGGAGATTTTTGATGGCCTATGTGTTTGTTTATGATGCTCTATTGTGATTATGATGATGCCTATGTGGATGGATGCAGTATGCTTTGTGGATTTATATGCTATGGATGTGTTGTGTTTATGCAATTTATGTTTTTTGATGTTATAGATGTTGTATGATGGATATAGTGATGGTTTACTTATGGTGATATATGTATGGTTTGATCTGTGGTATAGGATGTATGATGGAAATAAATGCTTAAATAAAACACTTATTATGGATGTTAAATGTATTGTGATGGAAATATATGTTTATCTTAATAAACACATGTTTATGTATGGGAATATGATTATGCATCTAAATGTTGACTAAATGCAGTTTAAAAATGACTATGATTGTGATGATGTATGGTAACTAACTATTTATGAGATGATACATGCAAATGCAATGTGATGATATTAATTGAAAATGCACCTATTATGATGGTCAACTAGAATGAGTATGATTTGCAATGTTAAATGATGTATAGTGTGCAACTAACTGATTCTAAAATGAACATAATGAAATGATATGCAAATTAAAATGAATCTACATGAGATGATATGCAATCTAAAAATGAACCTACATGATTATGTAACCTAAATGATTGTGTAACTTAAATGATTAAAATGAACCTACATGATTATGACATGCAAATTACTAAATGACAGGTGAGATGCAGCGTAGGTGATAGGTGAGATGCAGACTAGGTGATAGGTGAGATGGTTAAGTCCTGATACACATGATGTTATTTGTTTGATCCTGAGTGATGGGGCTATGCGGCAGGGGAATAGGTGGGGAGAGGATAGGGGTGTATGGATGGGGGTATGGTAAGATTGGGAGCGTCTAGAAGATCGGGATGGGTATATGAGAGAATTGATAGGTCATAGGACACCACGTCATTGAGGGTGGGGGGAGAATATGATTTAGTTTTGGGATGTGTTGGGTGAGAATACGTTGGAGGAATGGGATTAGTGAGGTGAATTTAGAGGGGGGGATAGGACTAGCGGTGACGAAATCTAGGCCCAGATGGTATGGTTCAATGTGTGATTAAGATGGTGATTTTGAGCTAGTAACAGTAGTTGCATAAGATTAATTGAGAGCATTTCTTAGTTTACTATAGCAATGTAGGATATAGTTCACAAAGGTATGAAATGACCTAGGTGTTGATATATATCCCACGATTGCATGGACTAGACCTGCAAACAATAGGTTGATTTCATGCGTGCCCAAGGTAGTATAACTTTGCCTGCCTTGGGAAGGGGACTCATAGCGACGAGTGTCCATAGTGCATATAAGGTATCTGATGCATGTATATACAAATGAGGCACGTCGTACTAGAACTGACCCAGGCTTCAAGATATGAATACTATTCGTGGAGTAATGAAACCAACCCACAAGCACAACATACAGAAACAATGACCTTGTCTACTCTAGGTGTTGTCCTCTACTTACCATGATATAATGAGATCAAGGTAGCTTTGGAGATGACCGAGAGTGAGACAAAAAAGATAAAAAATCAATAATCAAAAAGACAAATCCAAAAAGATACAAATAGCTTTTGTGTGCTCTTGCCAAGAGACGTGATGATAGAATGATAGATATTTGTCCATTGTAGGAAAGATATATCCTAGGACGCAGATCAGTTGGTTTTGATTAGAAAATTTTTGGAAGATGGGCAAAAGAACAATTTGGCCAAATGTAGGATTTATAATTGGTATGTTGATTGATGATTTTTGCATTAGGTGTGATGGTTCGAATGCATACTTAGCATGTGTATCATATAATGGGTCTAGTAAGCTCAGTGAGTGGGGACCATCCAAATGGGTTGGATGGGTGCATCTTATGTCCCTAAGTACTGGAAACGTCCTTCGTATTCCAGACTGCCTACATACCCTGTGTCCACAGGATCAAGGTACTTTCAAGATGCGGGTGAAATGAATATGTAGTTCTGGTAAGACTTGATGATGTGGGAATGGTTTGGTATGGGTGTGATGAGTGTGATGTGATTGATGGATTTGGAGCGATCGATGTGTGAGGGTGATGATGCATTTGTTTTTGTATTTTTGATGATTTTGTATTATTTTTTGGAATTTTAATTTTGCGATGTTTTTGGATTTTTGATTTTTTTGTGATGTTTTTGAATTTTTTTATTTTTTAGCTGTACAAGGGGAAGCTTACAAGGATCCTCATTCCATGGATTGGGCTTTGGGTGAAATAGTGAGGAATGGGCAATAAGACTTGATGTTTTAGAATTCCAAACCATGGGATGTGTGCAATATGGAGTGTTGCGATGGAAAGAGAATTTATTAGATGGTAGAACCGGCCACTACACATGGCGCCGAAAACAAGTTTTCACCATGGTACTTATCCAAGGCGTCACCGAAGTGATTTTCACCATTTTGAAGTTTTTATTGCACTCAAATTTTTTTTTATTTTTATTTTTTCTATTTTTTTGATTTTTTGATTGGGATACTCGATGGGTTATGCATAGAATTTCTTTAGATGCAGAATGTTCATCAGCTCATCCAGAGGCTGCCCCTCAGGTGTTGCAAGCTGGTAGGCTCCTGATCCATAGTCGGTTGTGACTACATAAGGTCCTAGCCAATTGGGTTCAAACTTTCCTTGCTTAAGATGCTCTTGCAGGTTCTTCTGATTTTTCATAAGTATAAGGTCACCTACTTCAAATTTTCGGGTTCTGGTCCACTTGTTGTAGCTTCTTCGGAGGCAGTTTTGATATGCATGTAGGTGGTTCAATGCATTCAGGCGTTTCTCATTCCAGTAGTTCCAATTGCTGCAACCTTGCGACTCTATATTCCTCATCAGAGATTATGTTTTGCAGGGATGCTCGTAGAGATGGGAGCTTGACCTCAATAGGTAAGATGGCTTCGGATCCGAATACTAGGGAAAATGGGGTGGCTCATGTGGGAGTGCGGATGCTTGTGTGGTAAGCCCGTAGGGCACGGTTGAGTTGGAGGTGCCAGTCATGGCCAACTTCATTGACTGTTTTCTTGAGAATGAGGAAGATGGTTTTATTCAAAGCCTTTGCTTGACCGTTCCCTTGTGGGTAATATGGAGTGGAGAAATGGTGTTTGATGTCAAATTTTTCGCACAAAGTGCGGACTTCTTGGTTCTTGAATGGTTTTCCATTGTCAGTGACAATGGAATGAGGGATACCATAGTGGCAGATGATGTAATGGAGGATAAACTTGGAGATTTGGGTTCCTGTGGTGAAGTAAGTGGAATTGCTTCCACCCACTTTGTGAAGTACTCGGTAGCAGTGATTATGAACTTATGGCCATTGGAGGATGGGGGAAGTATTTTCCCTATGAGGTTGAGTCCCCACTATGAGAAAGGCCACGGTGTCATGATTGGTTGCAACTCTTGTGCTGGTGTGTGGATGAGATCACCATGTTGTTGACATGGTAGGCATTTCTTGATAAACTGGTAGGAATCTCGTTCCATTGTTGGCCAATAATATCCAGTCCTGAGGATCTTTTTAGACAGAGCGGATCCACTTGAATGTGCCCCACAGATGCCTGCATGTACCTCTTCCAAGGCTACTTCAGCTTCCCTAGAGTCCAAACATCATAGAAGCGTGCCATCAAGACTCCTTTTGTATAGGGTGTCGCCTACAAGTATGAAACAAGAGGCTCGACGAATGAACGATTTTTCACTGTGAGGTGGTTAGGTTAGGTGGGATGATATTATCGTGAAGGTATTGGCAGGTTTCCTGATACCACGGGGATAGGGGACTAATGACTTCACACACTAGTTCTGATTAAGGAACGTCGTATGCTGGGATGGGGAGTTCTTCTATCAGGAACTCACATTTCTTGCTATCTTTCTTCATGTCAACAAGAGATCTGATGGTGGCCATGGCATTTGCAGCTTTGTTATTGAGCCTTAGGATTTGCTCAAAGTGGATGTCATCGAAGTAGTCTTTGAAGTCATCGACCATCTTCTTGTAAAGCAGGAGCTTATCATCCTTGGTCTTGTACTCATTATTTACCTATCAAATGACCAGCTGAGAATCTCCATATACTGTCAGCTTCTCAATTTTCCATTTTATTACCATTCAGAGGCCTGTGATAAGAGCCTCGTACTCTGCCACGTTGTTGGTACATGGGAAGGTGATTTTGAAGGACTTGGGGATTGTGTCACCTTGAGGGGTAACAAACAGGATGCCTGCCCCCGAGCCTCTATGTGTGTACAATCCATCGAAGTACATCTTCCATGTTTCTATGGGTGGTGTGATTGTCAAGATAGCTTCATTGGGAAACTCTACCAGTGTTGGATGTTCTGTAGGAATCGGTGCTTCAGCCAACTGATCAGCTATAACCTGTCCTTTGATGGCTTTTCTCTCAGTGTATTCAATGTTGAATTCAGTGAGAATCATGACCCATTTCGCCATTCTCCCTGTAAGAGCAGCTCTGTTTAGCAGATATTTCAATGGATCAATCTTGGCGATGAGCTTGGTTTTATGATTGAGCATGTAGTGTCTTAATTTTTGTGAAGTGAAGACCAAGGCTAGACATGCTCGTTCAATTTACGTGTAGTTGAGCTCATAGGATATGAGAGTGCGACTGATGTAATAGATGTCTCTTTCTTTTCTGTGCTCGTCGTGTTGTGCTAATAAGGCTCTGACAACTGTCTCTGTTGCTAAGATGTATAATAGGAGAGGTTCACCTTGCCTTGGTGGAGTTAGAACCGATAGATTAGCCAAGTATTCCTTTAACTGATCAAAGGCAGCTTGACACTAGGTGTTCTAGACAAAAGTTATATTCTTTCAGAGTAGATGCTAGAATGGTTGGCATTTATCAGCAAGTTGAGCAATGAACCAACAAATGGACTAGAGTTTTCCTTGCAGACTTCTCAACTATTTCAATGTTGTTGCAGGAGGCATTCCAATAATGGCCTTGACCTTTGTGGGATCTACCTCGATTCCTCTTCTGGAGACTATATATCCCAAAAGTTTTCTAGAGGTGACCCCGAAGACACACTTCTTTGGATTTAGGCAGACATTGTATTGCTACAAACGGTCGAAGATCGTTGCTAATACATCTAGGTGTTCCTCTCTTGTCTTTGATTTTTCGAATAAGTCGTCCACATAATCTTCCATAATGTGGTGAAAAAGGTCATGGAAGATGACAGTCATGGCTCTTTGATACGTGGCTCCAGTGTTCTTTAGACCAAACAGCATTACCACCCAACAGTATGTTCCCCATGGACATATAAAGGACATCTTATGCTGGTCTTCTTCCACGATCTAGATTTGGTTGTAGCCTGAAAAGCCATCCTTGAGGGATAACATCTCATGTCCTGTCATGAGGTCCACTATCATGTCAATGTTAGGCAAGGGAAGTCGTCCTTTGTGTAGGCCTTATTGAGATCTCTGAAGTCGGTGCAGCAACAGATTCGGCCATCGGGTTTGGCTACTAGTACTAGGTTAGAAACCCTTTCAGGATAATCAATCGGGTGAATGAACCCAACATCTAGTAATTTCTTTAGCTCTGCCTTGACTAGGAGAGCCACTTGAGGATTCATTTTTCTGAGATTTTACTTTACTGGTTTTGCATCAGGGCGTACTGCAAGGTGATGAACAACCAAATTGGGACCAATCCCTGGCATGTCTGCATAGGTCCACGCAAAATTATGGTCTCTATGTTTAAAGAATTCTAGGAAATTTTCTTGCTCGACTATGCTGAGGGATTTTGCCCTAAAAGTGATTTTTGGGTCTTCTTCTGTTCCAAGATTCATCTCTTGGGCTGGCTCTACTAGAACAAGTGACCTGTCTGGATAAACTTTGTCTATCTCAGGAAGGCCCATGCTTCCATCTCCTAGCGCCTCGTAGAGGTTTTCACTAGGAGATACGTCTTTTCTTTTTACTTTTTTGGGATCTGATACTGCCGCGGAATGATTTTCACCATCAGATCCTTGTTTAATTTTTACATTTTTATGACTAGAAGTAGGGGTTGTCTCCCTGAAATATGCATGTGTATCAAGTTCCATGATGTAGCCTACTCTGTGATCTCCCAGGGGGAAGTGATCTCTAACTCCCATCATTTCAGCGATGGCTTCATCGTTTGGTGCAATGTCAAATACAGGAGGTCCTCGTTGGTCCCAGTCAATGAGGTCAGGGTAAACCAGTGGTAAGTCATTGGATGATGAGGCGATAGTGGTGACTGAGTAGATGGTGCAAATGGATGAGTCAAAGAAATCGGCAAAGTCACTAAAGGAGTCTTGAAGGCCCGTTTTGTTAATGTTGTTGACTTCTAAGGAGACTATAGCGAGCTCGGCTAAGATACATTCGCTGGTAGTGAGGGTACGTTGTGGTTGACCGTACCCTAACCCTTGAGTATAGGGGTTTCTTGTTGCTTGCAGCGATTCTACAATCCCCTGTTCATGAAGGCCAATACCGCCTTGTCCTTTATAACCCATGCTTTTGGCAATTTCAGAGCCTTTGCCATATATTTATGTTGGGATGGTGGGGGCTTCTTGTTTAGGCTCTTCGTCCTTATATAGCCATGATAAAATATCTTCAAGGACATCCTAATCGAGGAGATGTTTCTTTTCGAAGATGGGTGATGGTTTGCACTTGATGATGACTATGTTGGTTGCTTCTGTCTTCAGGATGCCAAAGGTTTTAGGGTTGGGTAATGTGCCTACACAAAATGTACCATGTAGGTCGCACTCCCCACATCCCATGTCATTGAGCTTGATCTTGACCTCGGGTGGTGGCGGTGCTTGAGATGAAGTGGTGGTGATATTTGCGGGATCGATATATGAGGTGGATGATTTGGATTGGCTTTAGTGGTAGCTTTGTTGTATGGGCAGAAGGTATGGTTATGACCTTCCAAGAAACTGCAGTATTGGAAGGGGCGGGGGTCGGCATAGAAAGTGACTTCTGTGCCATTATGAGGAAATTTGAGGCATTGATGGAAGGTGGATGGGATGGCTTGCATCACATGAATCCATGGTTTGCTGAGAAGAATGTTGTAGGGGAGGTCAAGATCAAGACCCTGATATTTTGTTTCGAGTATTTTCTGTCCCACTTGAATAGGGAGCTTGATGGTGCCTTCTGATAGTCGTTCGGTGTCATCATAGCCTTTGATTGTGATGCACTCACTAGTGTCTACAACCACATCGGAGTATCCCAAGTGTTTTAATAGTTTAAGAGTGCATATGTTTAAGCTGGAGCCACCATCTATTAAGACTCTTTTAATGGTGTGTTTGTGAATGCGGACTTCGATGTGTAGGGCGTTGTTATGTATGTGTTTAGAGGTAGGCAGGTCATTTTATGAGAAGGTGAGATGGTGAGGTGTGGCGATATGTCCTACCATGGCTTGGAATTGGGTTAGATTTAAGTCGGCGGGAACTTGAGTTTCCAAGAGGGCTTTATCAAGGACATCTTTGTGACGGGGGGATGTGCGGAGCAGCTCAAGTATGGATATTTGTTTAGGGGTCTTTCCTAGATGCTCTAGGAGGTTATACTGGTTGGTAGGGGATGGGTGTGTGTTCAAATGAGGGGGGATGGGATTTGATGTAGATGCGGGTGTTTGTTCGGTGGTAGGGGCTGTGCGGATAGATACACGGCCTCGACGAGTTGTCACAGCGCAATCAGGTGCTTGTGTCCGAATGGTGACCGTGTTAACATGGTGAAATGATGGCTCTATCCACCCTACAATAGTCATAGGTTGGGGGAGGTGAGGTGACATTGTATGCTTGATTGGATGAGGAGACTTTATTGTGGTTAGGAAGTAGATCATTGTAAGCTCCAAGATTAGCATTTGGTGATGGTTGGGTAGTTTGATCAAGACTGACTAGATTTTGATCGATAAGGTCTTGGATGCAATGTTTTAGTTGCATGCAGTTTGTTGTCTTATGACCCGCAATGCGGTGGTATTCGCAATAGTCATTTTCATTGTGCCATGCGGCTTTAAGCTCATTCTCTTGACGGGGTCTAACAGGTGGGAGTGTGATCAAACCTTTCTTGAGACATCAGTCAAGGATGTCCTCGATGGGTTCCCCTAAGGGTGTAAATTACTTTCGAGGTTTACGTGGTTTAGTCTGTCCTCTTGGATTGTTGACATTGGTTGCATATGTATGTGTAGGTGTTTGATTTTGTACATGTTGGATGGCTTTCACATCCCTAACGTCGTCGTTCAGATTGTTCTTGTTCTTCCCCCAATAATGTGGCTTGTCATTTGATTGTGTGTTGGCATTGTTGTTTGTATTGGGGGTGTTGCTATGGGGTTTTTTGTTGTTGTTGTTGTTGTTCTTGGACTTGTAGTCGTATAGTTTGATGGAGCCCTTGGCAATGAGGGCCCGTTCGATAGTGGTACCTTTGTCGATGACCTCTTCAAAGGTAGATGCACAAAGGATTTGTAAATGAAACCCTAATTCTTGGTTGAAGTTGGTCACAAACATGGTGACAAGTTATTTTTCCAGAATTGGCCATGGGAGTTTGCTTGCTAAACTTCTCCATCTTTGCAAGAAAGAAGCGAAGGCTTCTCCGTTCTTTTGTTTGGTGTTGCAAAAGTCTATCATAGACATCTCGTGCTCGAAGTTGTAGGAGAAATGGTTTACAAATTTTTCTGCAAGCTTAGGGAAAGTCCTAATTCCTGGTGGAAGATGTGCGAACCATTCAGCGGCTTGACCGTCGAGGCTTCTTGGAAATAGTCTCATTAGATAGGTATCGTTATTTGAGACTTCTAAGCAAGCGATGTAGAACTCCCTAAGGTGGTCCCTAGGGTCTCCCTTTCCCTTGTATTTGTCAAATTTTGGTGTTTCAAAGTTCTTGGGGAAAGGGTGCATGTATAATGTACGATCAAATGGATAGGGGCAAATATCCTCAAAGGAATAGTGTTTGCATTTGCCCCCAATTTGCATGTCGTCTACCTTTTGGATCAAGGGTTGTACAATGGTTGTGAGATCTTGTGGTTGTGGTGGTTGGGGTGTGTAGGCTTGTTGATTGGTGAGATGTTGGAGATGGGGTGGGATTTGATGTTAGAGATTTGTTTGGTTGAGGTTTTGGTATTACAGGTTGGTGTTTTGGTTGATGTGTGCTTGATGTTGTTGATATGCATGGAGTTGTTGGAGAATATGTGGTGGTATTTGGGGATTGGGATTATGTTGATTCGATGATGTTATGGGGTTATGTGGATATGTGACATTGGATGGATTGACATTGGATAGGTGGACGTTGGATGGGTTGGACGTATTGTGAGGTGGTTGTGAGAATAACTGTCTTAGGTAAGCGATGGTCTGAGGGTTGGGTGAAGGCACACTCGTGGAGGTACTTGCCTGCGTGGTGGTCCCTTGTATGCCTAGGGTGATTTGTGGGACGGAAGGGTTTATGGTAGTTGTGGTAGTGGAGGTGATGACGGGTTGGGAGATGGTAGGGATGGCGGTACTTGTGGGAATTGTAGATGTGGTAGTGACTGAGCTTGTGGAGGTGGTAGATACAGTAGGTGTTGATGTTTGAGAGGTGGTGGGTTGGGTGTTTGATGTAGATGCTTGGGTATTTGATGCAGTAGGAACGATTGTAGAGGTGGATGGTTGTGATGATGTCATGATGGGGGGTAGTTGAGCACCAACTTTGAGAAGATGATCAAGATATCTATTTGGGTCCGACCTTAGGATTTTATCAAGTAGGTCCATGTTATCGGCGTCTTGTGTAAAGCTCAAGACATCTAGATCATCTTGGGAAATGGTGGGGATGTTTTGTGTTGGTGGTGGTGGTGGTGGTGGTTGTAGTTGTTGTAAGAAATGAAAAGGATTTTCGTTGGGATTGTATGGGGGGAGGTAAGAGTATGTAGGTGGGTTGAATGTTTGATTAATGGGTATGTTGTTGGTATTGGTGTTAGGCATGCCATATTGCCAAGATTCTGCCATTTTTTATTCTTTTTGTGTTGTGATCTCGTGATGGGCATGCACGCTTATGGATTTGATTTCTAGAAGTAGAGTGGAATGGGGATGGAGACCTTAGATAATCGGATTGATTGTGTTGGACCCAAGGATGGATGGAAAGGGTGAGTGTAGTAAGATGGAGGATTGATAAAAACAAAGGTGTGAACCTATGGGTGATAAGAATGAATGGTTTTTGATTTTTGCACAGATTTGGACCAAAGATGGATGACAATGGATGATGTTTTCATTGATGGAAGGGATTTTGACTTTGATGTTGATTTTGATTGATTAGGATGATGTTTTTCAAAAGGATATGGTGGACAACAGATTGAGTTTTAGGTAAGATCTACATTTTGTGTTGGCACAAAGGGATGTTTCTCTTTGTTTAGGGTAGACTAATGACCTTACGCAAAGAGGGATGATTGTTTTACTTGAAAGGTAGACTAATGACTTTTCAAGCAAAATATGATGTGAATGATGAGATCTAGATCTAACTTTGGCTCAAAAGGATGACAAGTTTTGGTTGATGATTTGTTGATGGGTGTTTTGATTTGGATTAGGATTTTTTGAAATGATTTGTTTTGGTCCAAGGAGATATGCAAAAAGATTAATGGGGATGGATAGATATGGATTTGAGTGGGTTATGATATAGCAAAGGGTCCAATAAAGATGATGGTGGATTCTCTAAGGTCAAAATGAAGGTATGATTTGAAAAATTTTGAGGAGAAAATGGACGGGTATGGATGATTTTTTGGAATGTAAATGTGGATTACGAGAGAGCAGATGGTGAAGATCACAACTGAGTGGGTCTCAGTCTCAGGTAAATCAATCTAAAAATAGCACCAATCCACGGGTGAAATGGTGCTAAAATCAGACAGAGATAGAGCTGAAATAGGGTAGTGTTGGTCGAGGTCCTAAAAAAGACAGATTTTGGATTTGTTTTGATTTGGAATTTGATCAAATTATTTGGTTTGTCTCTTGGTTGTTTGTTTGAAAGTAATTTAAGCACATTAATACTCAATTAAGCACATGAACAAACAACAACCAAGATTGTTGTTTGTGAAATGTTGTGTGATTTTGTTAAACAAGCACTTTGCACAACCTAAGGTGAAGATATGACAATATTTGTTGAATCCCCTAGCTACGCCTATTCAAAGCGGGTAGCTCCAGGATCTTGGTAGCACTGGCTCCTCCTTACAATTACACACACTTCTCATGCATGCCAAGATCTAGGTTTCTTATAAGGCTTGTCCCTCACCAAACCTTTAGATTATCCCTTCTACCTCGGCTAAGAACTGCATGAATCGGGGCCGCTTCAAAGGTTTCCCTTCTACGTCAACAAATAGAAGGATTTTGGCTTGCTAAATAATGGTTCGTAATAAGGGCATCCATTTAGGTGGTTATACGTGTGGTAGCGCTACTCTCCGTTATGGAGTCTCCCAGCCTCCAAGGGTTATGTCTTGGAGGGTTTTGGGGGAGGTTGGTTGTCGGTATAACAAAACAACACCTGTTGTCTATGACTTTCAACACAAACACCTTATTTTATATAGCGCATTGGAAGAGCTTGGCTTTATCTTGTTGCCGCTTGGGTCGTTCCCACCTTTCAAAGCGGGGTGGCAGGCCCTCTAAGGATTAACAAAAGCAACACAATCACAAAAATACTTTTGATCCCCAAGTTCATACAAAGATACGAGGGGAGAGCATACGTATTTTTTATGATTATATCACACTAAACATGATTCATTTTAGTTCTTTGAATTAAGTTGGGGGTGATTAATGCAAGTGTTGTGATGAGCTTTTGATTCCCAAGGTTACCAAATGGTGCGAGGGAAGAGCATGCACTTCTCACACTACCAACACAAACCATGAAAACACTTCACATAATTTAGATTGGTTTTCTTGATTAAATGAGTGAAGAATGTAGATTGTTGTTCTTTTTAATCCAATGCTTTCAATTGATGCAATTTGTGGTTCTTTTTAAAGCCCAAAATCGAAGTGTTTTGATAGTTGTTGTTGGCACACAATTTGTGAATTTTAGAACACTAAATTTAAATGTTTGACACACACACACACACACACACACACATACACACACAAAGATTTGTAGGTTTTGTTCAATTTTATTGCACCATATCAAAATGTGTGTCTAACCTAACATGCAAGGGTTCGTTTTAAGTTTCCAAATTGAAGTGTTTTAAACAAAGATGAAGGAACCCTGCAAAAACTCATTAGTATCCTCAAAATGACAGTAAGGACCTGCACAAAGAGCAAATGTTAGTGTCAGAAAATAGTGCTATTACAGATGTCAAATGGCGCCACCAAGGACAACAAATGGTGACACTGACAGAAGACAAACTAAAAAATTGACACCCTCTACAGATAGCGCTAATCCATCAGACAATGCTAAAACTAATTACAAAAGGCGCCAAAACAGAATATGGCACTACAATGATTTATAGAAGGTGCTAGAACATCAAATAGCACTACAGAGATAGATAGATGGCGTCAAAATAATAAACAACACTAATAGAGGTATAAAATGGCGCAACTGCACGCTGTTAGAGGGTCAGCTCACAACTTGAAGATAGCACCGTTGGGTGCAGATAGCACCAATACGCATTTGAACACGTTCATCCTGCAAAATGGAGATCTCCTAACCACAAAAAGAGTGTTAGGCTGCACACATAAGAGGTCCCATTAGCATTGTTAGTCTTGATGAGTGAAAAACATGACAAAAGAGAAGCCAAATTGCATGTTTAGATTTTGAAAATTTTTGGCATAACTTCCCCTTGTATTTTCCAATATTCCTGCAAAACAGAGAGCAAATTAGATAGAAAACCCTGCAGGAAGAAGATGGGTGAAAGGGACACGTGAGTGAGTCCCAAGCAAGAAAATTTGTTGCGCCAAATAGTGCTAAAACAGAGAATAGCTCTAAAAGGAACCAGAGATAGCGCCGCTGCGTAGGTAAGATAGCGCTACACCTGTAAAAACATGTCTAGAGCACCAACACTCAACAAAAATGATTAGATTTAGACCTTGTGGGTCCCACCGGGCATGCCAATGTAGATTAGGTAAACAAAATGAAGTGAAAACACAAACTAAATGCAAATAACACAAAGTTATACCTCACATGAAGACCCAATCACATCAAGGGAGGAGAAAGCTTTGCACCCAAGAGCTCCTAAGACATGATATTCCCTATATAAGTGATTGTAATGTGAAATGCTACTCTAATTATGCAACTCACAACTATAGCTCAATGGTCATTTAGACATGGTAACATTACTCAAAACTTGGATGCTCAAATGTGTTGAGAGATGTTGTATTTATAGACTTTTTGGAGGGATTTTGATCCAAGGGTGGAGATTGATTTGGAAGATCAATGGTGGAGGATAAAAATGATATGGAGGGCCTAGATTCAATCTTCGAGGAATGGAGGACTATGAATAAAAGTAAATCTTTTATTCATTTTGGGAAAAAGGGGTTATTAAATGAGTATGGGGGTGAAGGATTATTTTTGAATTAAAGATTCATATGGGGAATGTAAAATGAATTAAAAATTCATTTGGGGATAAGTGGAGATAAATGAGGTATGGGGATGTAAGGAGAATTAATTGTGATGTGGGATATTTTAAAATAAAAAATTGACTTATGTGGATTTATTTCAATTTTTTATTTGGAGGATGTGGGGAAGGGTGTTAAACTAGGTTTGACCACCCAAATAAAGGGTTTAGGATTAATTAAATATAAATTTTATTTAATTAACCCTAGGGCTAGGATGAGGTAGGCTAGGGTAGGCAATTAAATAATAGTTATTTAATTGTCTAGAGTAGGGATAGGTTAATTAACACACTGAATTAATTAGTTAAGCATGGTTTAGCTATGTTAATTGGATTTAATGAGGAGAGGGAAATTGAAATAATAAATATTGCATATTTATTAAATCAATTGGCCAAGGTTTTAGACTATTGAATTAATGAAATTAATCAATTTTGGGGATAATATGGTAGACGATTGGGTGATGAAGGGATAATTAATTAAATAAGAATTTAATTAATTTGTTAGAAGAGAAATTGATGTGTTTAGGGATGTTGGGAGTCGGTTTAGTGGTCGAGACATTTTTAGGTGTCTACGCATATATACACATATTCTAATGCACTTGGCCCCTAACTTATCCTTACACACACATACTATGATACATTCACCTCATCTATATGCATTTGCGACATGTACCTCCATATAGTCATTGTTCACCTAGATATGACCATTTGTCCACCTAGGGTCATTTCCACAATCGTAGGGTCAATCTCATGGCCATGAACTTGACTCTTGCCTCTCTAAAATTCAAATTTTGACTGACTGGCCCCCTTTATTTTCTCGCCCTAAACCAACTAAGCACGTGTTTTGTGAAATGTGATGTTATGTGCTAGTATTTAAAGACAATTGCATTCTTTTTACACCCACACATATTGGAGCATCCTCTCTCATCCTGAAGCTTTGGAGGAGCAATCAGTAGTGAAACATTTGGATTTGGTGCACTAAAAGGAGTAACAAATCTGCATACATCATTCTAAGGCCCTTGACTATTGTCTTCAAACTTTTACACAAATTTTCAAAAGTTAGCTTTAGAGAACACGTCTCCTTATGACATAATGACGACGCTTTCTAGGTATCTTTAAATACCACTAGAGCCATGAGATAACAAAGAAGAGCAGAGTACATCAAGATCAACTAGGCAAATAGAAGAGCATAATTCCACATTGTGCAAGGTCAAATCTAAACTCAAAGAGTGAATATGTGATTGCAAACTTGATCCTTGATAAAGTACAGATCCAATGCATGTCGAAAGGTGTTTCATTGACATAAAGTTGTCATTTCTAGAGCAAATATCAACTAGATTCCAAGGTTACATCAAAGTTATTCATCATTAAGTTTGGAGCTAAGTAGCCCTATTCATTTGGCATTTGCTTTCCTAGAATAGTTATTGCAATAACCTAATTTATTGATCATAGTTGTCATTATTTAATCTAGATTGATTTGTGCTTAACTAACTAAGTTTTCTTCAGCTAGCCTAGGTTAACCCTAAGGAAGCATTATTTTCCTTTACATTTTTGGCTAACCTATCTAATCTTACATGACCCAATTTCCTTCTAGGGTTTCTTATTCATAATAAGGTTTTTAGATTTGCATCTTATTTTATATTTATATCTCATTTTCAGATCTAAAACTCTTTACATCCTTTTGTTTCATTGCATTTACGTTGTTACATCTCTTTCTACTTGAGTTTTGAGCATTACTATAATAACTTTTTTTCACCCACCCTTAGCCATCATATTAGGGTTACACTTTCATATATGATATATTGCTAATATTCTTTATTTTTCAAACTAAAATTGAACTATTGAGCTTTATTTTCCTATCTTTTGTTTATGCCATGAGCGACTTGATATCCTAATCTTTCATTGTGAAGAAGTGCTTGTCTAAACCCTAACATGGCCCAAACCAATTAGAATGAAGTTTATTGTGATGGTCATAATTAGAACAATGAGGAATATGATTGTGATGCTCATGTGAACAACTGAGACTTTGTAAATGAATTAGCTAGTTTGGCCAATGTAAAATATCCTAAACAACCAACAAATATGTTTCATGATGGGTTTGCTAATAAGCCTTTTGGGTTAGAGATTTTAGAAGTAGTTTATGCTAATCATACTTCATCTATTATGACTAGTGCATCTACTTTCACCCATACTTATACCATAGATCCATCCTGTATAATCACCACTTCGACCACCACTACTCATCCCCATAGTACCACTACTATTAGTGTCCGAACATTTAGCCCTTATCTCTTTTCCACTCACCTACCCTATGATGGATTAGCTACTAGTTATACACCTCCTATGATACCCATCACCCACATGATGTGTTGGGAATTAAGGTGTCTCAACCTTGATAATTCTTTGCATTTGTAATGTTTGTATTTATTATTTAATTGCCTATGTTGTAAATATTTGGAAATTCCATATTGTCATGTTATGGGATGTGGCACGGTGATGTGTCAATCCTACATGGATTATGACAACTTGTTATTTTGTCCTCACATGAGGAGATAGGCTTCCCACTCAGTGGTAGGAATATTCTTTCATGTGTCGGCATCCTCCATGTTGTGTAAGGAATGTTTGACCAAAACGGTTATGACAGATTCCTATGACGAATCTATGACATGTAAGAGTCAGAAATAGAAGGTTGTATGACAGGTGATGACATGTGTCATGAAGCATATTTGAATAAGGCATATTTGGGTGCCCCAAGGTGGAATATGACATGTTGTAAGAGAATATGCTATTTATAGCATGTGTATGACAGATTCTCTTACAGTCGTAAGTTGTAACTGCTACGATAGATTCTATGACGGTCATAAGTGTCGTAAGAGCATCTATCGTAGCCCATTTTAGAAATAGGTGACCCCTTTGGAATGGGAGTTGTGGACAAGTGTCAGGCACATTCTACAATGTTGACCAAGTGTCCTTGGGCGTGGGTTTTGGTCCATGAAGCCATGTTGGACGCCCATTCCAAGAAAGCTCCAATATTGCCATGTATTTCCTATTTAAATAGGTGATTGGAGATGGAGTCTGTATCACAGGTTTATAGGTACTGTTATGCTGTCGGATTGACTCTAGACATGAGTGTCGAAGACCATTGAAGCTTGCATTGCAAGTGTATTATAAACATTCTTTTAGATTTGTTAATACATTGTGCAGGTTTCTGAGTGTGGGGTTTTTCACCCGATAAGGGTTTTCCCCACCGTAAATCTTTGTCTCTCTTCTTCTGTCTACTTTCTGGCTCTTGTGTTTTACTACAATATCTCATGTTAATGGTTTAATATTGCTGTAATAGTTAGGATAAATTTGAATTTACATAGCCCTTTCCTCAATAGATTAGTGTAGGAAGCGATTTCTACATACCTAGCTTCCTTTCAGTTGGTATCAAAGCTTGATCACCTTTGGTCCTAGTTGTTGGGTAGGGGTTTTTTGAGCTAATCTTAGGTTGAGTGGGAGTTTGTACAAAGCATTATGTATCTTATTGCAACAAGGAGACGGCAGGCACATCAGGAAGGTTGAAGTAGAGAAGTTCAATGGCAGTAATTTTGAGCTGTGGAAGCTCAAGATGGAATACATGTTAGTTGACCGACCTTTGGGATAGTGTGAATAGAACTAAACCAGTTGCAATGTCACAAGCTAACTAGGATCTCAAGGATTAGAAGGCTAAGGGTCTCATAAGACTTAGTCTTACCGATTCTGTTTTGTTAAATGTCCATGAGGAGACTACTGCAAAACTCCTTTAGAAGTTGGGGGATGTGTATCAAGGTAAATCCCTAGTTAATAAACTTTTTCTGATAAAGAAGTTGTATTCTCTTTGAATGGAGGATGAAGGATCCATTACTGAACATATGAATGCTTTCAACATGTTGGTTGCACAATTGACATCTATTGGTGTAAAGATGGAGGAGGAGGATCGGTGTATGACCCTGCTTTGTTCTCTACCAGACTCATGGGATCATCTTGTTATGGCAATCGGAAGCACCACATCCACATTCAAAATGGAAGAGGTGGTTTCTTCGCTGTTGTCTGAAGAGATGCGGAGAAAGTCTTCTGAGGTAGCCAAAGAGGCCCTTGCAGTTCATGGAAGACCCAAGGAGAAAGGGAAGAAGAAGGACAAGAAAGCTAAGAAGGGTAGATCCAAATCTTCTGGAAAGTCCAAGGCTCTTTGTTGGAACTGTGGTAAGACCAGACATTTCTAAAAGGAATGCAAAGAGGAGAAGAAGAAAAAGAAGAAAGCTCCTGATTCAAATTCTGAAAAATCACAAGATGATGGTGATGCTTTCATCATAGCCCTGGCAACCCATGCATCTGATGATGTGTGGCTAATCGACTCTGGTGCATCATTCCACATGACCTCGCATCGAAACTAGTTCACTAAGTATGAGGAGTTCAATGGTGGAAAGGTGTATCTGGGTGACGACTCTCATCTAAAGATCGTTGGTTGTGGAAGAGTCTCTATCTGATTCCCTAATGGTCGAGTGAAGGGAATCTCTGGGGTTATGCACATCCTAGGCTTAGCATGAAACTTGCTTTCTGTAAGTAGTTTGAATGATGCAGGTGTGCAGGTTATCTTTGCGAAAGAAGGATGCAAGATGACTAGAGGATCTATGGTGCTTGCTAAGGGTACTCGAAGAGGTACTCTGTTTCAGCTGGAAGCATGCATTTCACAATGCAATAGTTCTTCTGACTCAAGGAAGAGGGTAATAATCACTTCATCCCCACCATCTAAACGAGGAGTGAAGAAATCTATTATTTCTAATCTTGATGGTTGTAATCGTGCATTGGAAGTTAAACTTCCTACTGAAAAGACAATGTTATGGCATAAGAAATTTGGCCACATTGGTGAGAAGGGTCTACGTACCCTAAAAAATAAGAACCTCGTTGAGGGGTTAGATGATTGTAATCTTGAGTTTAACTTTTGTGAACATTGCATTTATGGAAAACAAAACTATGTTTAGTTTTACTCGAGTTCTCATAAGTCTTCTGGTGTGTTAGACCTTATTCATTATGATGTGTTTGGTCCTGTTAATGTTCCTTCATTATCAAAATCTATATACTTTGTATTTTTTATAGATGATTACAGTAGAAGGGCATGGATTTATTTTCTCAGAAGCAAATCTGAAGTCTATAACAAGTTTAAGGAGTTTAAAGCCTTTGTTAAAAATCAGACTGGTAAAAAGATTAAATGTTTGAGAACTGACAATGGTGGTGAGTTCTGTTCTACAAAATTTGATAAGTATTACAAGGAACTTAGGATTGAAAGGCATAAGACAACTCCTTACACCCCGCAGCAAAATGGAGTTGCAGAGAGGATGAACAGGACACTGATGGAGAAGGCTAGGAGTATGCTTAGTGGAGCTAGCCTAGAACAAAAGTTTTGGGCTAAAGCTATTGCCACTACTTGCTATCTGGTAAACAAATCTCCTACATCAATTCTTGTTGGAAAGACACCCATGAAGGTGTGGTCTGGTAGAAAGCCTTCAGTAAGGCATCTTCATGTTTTTGGTTGTGAGGCATATGCACATGTGCTTAGGGAGAAGCGGTCAAAGCTAGAGAACAAAGCTGTTAAGTGTATCTTCATCAGCTATGGTGTTGGTGTGAAAGGATACAAGCTTTGGGACCCCATGGTTGAAAAAGTGTTGTATAGCAGAAGTGTCATCTTCAGAGAGCTTATACCTTCTTCCACTATTCTACAGCTAGAAGAAAAAGAAAAGAAAGAGGATGTTGTTCAGTTTCCTCTCACCCCTGAGAAGACTTAACAGAAAGACAATGTTGGACCTAATGATGAGGAGAGCTCTAGCAGCTCTGAAAGCTCAGATGAAGAAGCTGAACCTCAACCTCAGCTCTTGAGGAGGTCTACAGGGATAAGAAAGCAACCTGAAAGGTTTGGTTTTACATTGCTTGATTCTAGTTTTGCTTATGCTTTGCTTACTAACGGTGATGAACCTAGAACTATATCAGAGGCTTGGGATATAAAGGATGCAGGTTCCTGGAAGGAGGCCATGTAGGAATAAATAGCTTCTTTGGAAAATAATCAAACTTGGGACTTGGTGCCTTTGCCTCCTGGATGGAAACCCATTGGATGCAAATGGGTGTTCAAGAAGAAAATTGGTGCAGATGACAGTGTTGAGAAGTATAAGGCTAGATTGGTTGCGAAGGGGTATTCACAAGTGGAGGGTATAGATTATAGTGAGATCTTCTCTCCCGTTGTAAAGCTGACATCCATTCAATTCATGTTGTCACTCACAACAACTTATGACTTAGAGGTAGAACAGATGGATGTGAAGATAACTTTCCTTCATGGTGACTTGGAGGAAGAAATCTACATGTCACAGCCAGAGCATTACATGGTGAAAAGTAAAGAAAATTTGGTTTGCAAACTTAAAAAGTCTTTGTATGGTTTGAAGCAATCCCCTAGGATATGGTACTTGAAGTTTGATACCTTTGTGTTGTCAATTGGATTTGTGAGATCGAAATCAGATCACTATGTGTATTATAAATTTGATGGTGATCATATTCTCATTGTTGCACTGTATGTTGATGATATGTTGCTCATTGGGAAGGGTAAGAATATGATTTCTAATTTGAAATCTCAGTTGTCAGCATAGTTTGAAATGAAAGATTTATACATACTAGGAATGGAAATTATAAGAGACAGAATCAACAGAAAACTTTGGTTAAGCCAGAGTAAGTATGTGAAGACCGTGTTGGATAGATTCAGCATGGCAGATTACAGACCATTATGTGTTCCCATTTCTTTGGGGACAAAGTTGTCTATTGAGGATTGTCCAAAATCTCCTAGTGAGGTGGAGGACATGAGCAGAGTACCTTATGCTAGTGCTATTGGCAGTTTGTTGTATGCTATGGTCTGCATAAGACCAAACATTGCCCAAGCAGTGGGAGTCTTTAGTTGATTTATGGCTAATCTTGGACAGGTTCATTGGGATGCAGTTAAGCGAGTGTTCAGATATTTGAGGGGTACTTCTGAGTATTCCATTTGCTATTATGGTAATGTTTCAGGACCTCTGCATTCTACTGATATTCATGGATTTGTGGATTCAAATTGGGCAGGTGACATTGACAGTAGGAGATCCACTAGTGCTTAAGTTTTTACACTGTTTGGTGGTGCTATTAGTTGGATGAGTAAGCGACAACCTGTTGTTGCTTTGTCAACGATAGAAGCTGAGTGCATGGCAGCAACTCATGCTTGTAAGGAAACCATTTGGCTTAAGAGATTATGTTTTGATATTAGTGTTGATGCAGGTCAGATCACGATTAGTTGTGACAGTCAGAGTGCAATTTGCCTTGCAAAGAATCCAACTTTCCATGCTAGAACCAAGCACATTGATGTTTAGTTTCACTTCGTGAGAGACATGGTTGAGGATGGAAAAGGTAAATTTGGAGAAGGTAGATACTTTGAAGAATGTTGCAGATGCATTGACGAAACCAGTGAGCACAGAGAAGTTCAAATGGTGTTCAGAGTCTATCGGCCTCTCGGCCTATAGCAGTTGAATCTTGTTTTTCTATTGGCTCTTACAAGGTGTTTGATAAGTGGGAGAATGTTGGGAATTAAGGTGTCTCAACCTTGATAATTCTCTTCATTTGTAATGTTTGTATTTATTATTTAATTGCTTATGTTTTAAATATTTGGAAATTCCATATTGTCATGGTGTGGGATGTGGCACGGTGATGTGTCAATCCTACACGGAATATGACAACTTGTTATTTTTTCCTCACATGAGGAGATAGGCATCCCACTTAGTCATAGGAATACTCTTCCATGTGTCGGCATCCTCCATGTTGTGTAAGGAATGTTTGACCGAAACGGTTATGACAGATTCCTATGACGAATCTATGACATGTAAGAGTCGGAAATAGAAGGTTGTAAGACAGGTGATGACATGTGTCATGAAGCATCTTTGAATAAGGCATATTTGGGCGCCCCAAGGTGGAATATGACATGTTGTAAGAGAATATGCTATTTATAGCATGTGTATGACAGATTCTCTTACAGTCGTAAGTTGTAACCGCTATGACAGATTCTATGACGGTCATAAGTGTCGTAAGAGCATCTGTCATAGCCCATTTTGGAAATAGGTGACCCCTTTGGAATGGGAGTTGTGGACAAGTGTCAGAAACATTCTACAATGTTGACCAAGTGTCCTTGGGCGTGGGTTTTGGTCCATGAAGCCATGTTGGACGCCCATTCCAAGAAAGCTCCAATATTGCCTTGTATTTTCTATTTAAACAGGTGCTTGGAGATGGAGTTTGTATCACAGGTTTACAGGTACTGTTATGCTGTCGGATTGACTCCATAAATGAGTGTCGAAGACCATTGAAGCTTGCATTGCAAGTGTATTATAAACATTCTTTCATATTTGTTAATACATTGTGCAGGTTTCTGAGTGTGGGGTTTTTCACCTGATAAGGGTTTTCCCCACCATAAATCTTTGTCTCTCTTCTTTTGTCTACTTTCTGGCTCTTGTGTTTTGCTACAATATCTCATGTTAATGGTTTAACTCTGTTGTAATAGTTAGGATAAATTTGAATTTACATAGCCCTTTCCTCAATAGATTAGTGTAGAAAGCGATTTCTGCATACCTAGCTTCCTTTCATGATGTACCACACATCCATGCCTCTTTCATCTACCACTATTGGGCCCACCATTGCCTCACTTAGCCAACTCACTTCTATACCCAATACTACATCCCACACACTAAATACCAAGTACCTTACTTCCTCCGTGCCATTATCCCAAGCTATCACTTCATCCACCCCTCTTACCTCTTATGTTAATTCCCGCACACATCATAGTGGTCCCCAAGCCTTGTTAGTCACCATTCCTTCCTCTATCCTAGATGCACTATTCCATAAAATAAATCATGTAGAAAAGGGAGTGTATGTAAAGTTGATTGGACAAGATAGCAATGAATTTACACATGCTCAACATACACCACTATCTTTTGTTATTTGACATATTTGTTACCTACAAGTTTTGTGGCACCTTGATTTTCAACATATGATGGCAAAGGTGACCCCAAGACCCATCTAAGGCCATATCTAGTTGCATGTGTGGACTTTCTTTATGAGAATAATTTATTAACAAAGCTATTTGCACGCTTTAAAAGATTATACTATTTAGTGGTTCTTTTTTGCTTCCTTAAGGGTCTATACATTCATTTGATGATCTCACTAAAGTGTTCCTAAAGCATTTTAGTGTTGTCATGGACCTTAGAGTAATAGTTGATGATCCATTTGATTGTGTCCAATGATCAAATGAACACATTAGTGATTATGTCATTTGAATTCAATCTTAATGCTCTAAATTGATCGCCCCCTTACATATTCTTGAGTTGGAAAACATCTTTATTAAGGGGCTACTTAAACCAATATAAGACAATGTGTATTTGAGTTTTGCTTCTTTCATGGATTTGTGTGTGCATATTAAAACTATAGAATCCAAATTGCTAGCACAAAATGACTTTAAGTATGGATCTTCAAGTCAAAATGCTTCTTACCATTCAAAATATCAAAAGTAAAACAACTTTTCCAAGGGTAATGATATAAAGGGAAATGTTCATCAAGTTACTAACACTTCCACATTTCCTTCATTCAAACCAAATGCACATAGGAAGTAAATAGTAAGCTTCAAGAATTTAAATAGGTGATGTTCTTCATAGCCTGTTGAGTGTTGATTTACTTGCACTCCCTCCTGTTGGCAAGAGACACTATATGGATTCATGATTGTTGTCATTGATGGCAACAAAGTTCATCCCACACATCCGCAGGACATGGTGTGTCTCTACCGGAATTCAAAGTGAAGAATGTTGTGGTCCGGTAAACAAGAATAGAGCATGTGGCGAGGTCCAACAGATAGGTCCGGATCTCTCAGAGGAAGTATCTTGGTGAAGTACAGATTTGGGGAAGTCAAGAGGACTACATTGAGTGATAGATTCCAAGGATTTAGCCTTCGGTGATAGATGAGGAAAAAGATATGAATACTTGAGTACCGGGTTCCTGAGTGACAGTGTGAACAGAGGAAGAACTAACTGACAGAACATCAGACTATTTTCCGGATGTGTTACTGATGATGGAAAAAGTTCTTAAGGCATAAGTTATGTTTGGCCGACATGATTGATAACTTCTACAAGTATATGCTTGATCCGCATTACTTGGTGTACAAGGATTCAGCCGATAGATCAGAGTTTGTGAAAAGATTGACTATTTTGAGTGTCGACTAGAAAGTGATGAAATCACTTGTGCGGATATATATACAAGATGGATTTAGTTGTGAGAGGTGTCGTGGTTGTTTGTGATGTGCGAATAAAAGCAGAAGAGTAGAGCGAAAGCAGTAAGGAAGGTTCGATATGTGAAAGGAAAGCAGCATAAGAGAAGAGGAAAGATGAAGTGTAGCAGATTAGTGTACTGAGCCTAACCGAAACTGAACTCCAGTATATGTAAATGCTCCCAATCAATTCAAGTATTGTATAACACTCTTTTTGTAGACAGTGAGTCTCTTGTAGGCAGTGTGCCTCTTGTGAGCAGTGTGCTCGGGCAGTGAGCCCTAATTAGCAAGTGCCATTTTGTATTTCCTTATTCTTCTAACAGAGAATAATCTTAGGTTAATCACCCCGTGGTTTTCTCCCTTAATAGGGTTTCCACATCAAAAATATTGTCATGTGTATTTCCATTTTATGGTTATGTTTGCTTGTTTGAATTAATGCTGCATTGATTAATAAGAAAGTTCAGAAAGTAGAAATAATAAGGATAACTGATTCACCCCCCTCTTAGTTATCAACAATTGGTATCAGAGCTAAGTTCCTCCTAACAGTGTCTAACAGCTTGAGGAAGATCTGGGAATCCAAATGGATGCATATGGTTTAAGGGAGCAACTCAAGATTGCCCTTGAGGATCTTGAACAGTCAAACTCTGAAGTCAATGAATTAAAGGAAAGACTCAAACATGCTGATGATTTCATGAGAGAACTAAAAGACAAATTAAGTCTCTCTATGAAAAAGAGAAAGGATTTGCTTTAGCAATTGGCAAGACAAGGTGAAGCAAATGATGCAAATGAAGAGCTGAATGAGAAAACCAAGTTATGTGAAAAGTTATCAAAAGAAATCATTATGGTAAGACATGAAATGGAATCAGGAGTTATGAAGTTTACCCAAGAAGTTGAAGAGAAAAGAAAAACTGAAGATAATCTAAGACAATCTATCAAGGAGAAATCAGAAGATTGCCACTAGATGGATAGAATTATCAGACATCTTGAATCTGATCTTGAAGATGCTAAAGATAATGAAGAAAAACTTGAGGATCAAATTGTCTCTCTCAAAAGGGATCTTCAAATAGCAAATGAATATAAAGAGAAATTCAAGATAAGTTCTGCTCAACTTGAAGTTCTTCTTGGAAGTCAAAAGAAGGTAGATGACAAGTGTGGCTTGGGATATGAGAAAGGAGAAAGCTCTGGATCCGGTTAGAAGAATTTTGGATCAAAAAATCCAAGGAACAGGCCTAGAAGACCTCCGGTAAGATAGCCTAATGCTCAAAGATATCCATCCTTCAATGGATACTGCCACAACTGCAACAACTTTGGTCATAAAGCTAATTAGTGCAGAAAGAGAATGAATCAGACTAATTCATCCTTCTCTAGACAGTGTTTTAACTGCAAAAAGTATGGTCACAAATCTCATGAATGTAGAAATATGCAAATGAACAAATCATTCAATGGTAGATGCTTTGCATGCAATAGAATAGGTCATATGGCTAATCAATGCAGATCAAGAGGATATCAGTCAAATATGCAAAGAAATGTTGTTTGCCAAATCTGCAATAGATCTGGTCACAGTGCAAAATTCTGTAGAAGCAAGAATCAGGACAAAAGAGGTTTGGTATATCATAATCAGAATCAAGATAAGGGTAAACAAAAAGTGAATGCGGATGAAGTTAAAAGTGAGATGAACAAGATTTGGGTGAAGAAAAGTACAGAGAATGTAGAGGATGGATCCGCACCAGACTCTGGTGCTGATATTCCTCTCAGAAATTAAAAGGTGAGCTCTAGCTCAGGGGGAGACACAAAGAAAACCTTGTTCCCCCAGCCAGTCAATTGGTGCCAGAACTGGCACAAGAAGAGTTGCAGATTGAAGGATTCATAAGGGAAACATCTAAACAAACTATGGTTAATATTTGGAAGATCCGCAAGATGTTTAAAAATTAGGATTGATCTGGTTCTTCAAGTCATCTGAATAAGGCAAACCGGAATAACTTAGGTCGAGCATTTATTGCAACCTGACATTAAGGTTTGCGGAGCAATATAAGGGTTTTTCATTAATCACTTATTCATTCTGCATTCAAGAAGAAACGAAAAGTGGAGCTCTGCAACAAAATTCCTCAAGTTCATCGAAGATCATTTACAGAAGTCAATTCATCCAGAAATCAATCTGGCCAACTCTGTGAAACTGAAAGGTGCAAAAGGTATTTTCTGTTCTCAATATCTCACTGCAAATCTTTTGAAAGATGGATACTCCAAATATAGTAAAGATCTCTTATAGGCCCCGCCCTGAATTTAAGAAACATCCATACAAATCATTAGAGGTAGATCCCTTAGGAGCATTCTTTAGTGTTCCGCATGGTGTTTTGCACACAGAAGACATTAGGGTTTACATACATGCAAATATTGAAGAGTTTGGGGAATTCAAACTAAGAGACATCTATCACAAACAACTGATAGACGATGCTTTTGAGCTTAAACCAGAATATAAGGGTATTCAGAAGAAACATTTTGATCAATTTATTCATTTCCCCTACTTTGAAGAAGATGAATGGGTCTGGTATGTATTGAGTAGGGTGCATGATAACTTCCTATGGTTGAACAGACCTTGCCAGATCACAAAGGAGGCAATTAGGGTAGTAACTGGTTTATACTCCTTTGGAGGGATACCTGTCCTCAAATCTGTCAAAAATGACATTGTAACTGAGGCCACCGGATCAAAATTTGATAAGAGGGCAATGACCATTGAAGATATTACTGACTCGGATATCAAGTTTGCATCTATGATAATAGGATACAAGATATATCACTCCAGTAGCGAGAATTCTATATCCGGAACTGCAGTATATACTGCCTATGAGATACTGAGAAAAAATGCAGAATATGATCTATGTGAACTTCTTTTGAGCCAATTAATGGAAAACATACAAAAGATCAAAAAGGACAAGAAGAACTCTTTAAAATATGGTGCACTAATATTATGTTTATTTTTCTACTTCATGAATGAGTTGCCCGGATCAAATGGATGGGTATTGCAAAATGACAAACCGGTAGCAATTCAGATTAGAGATTACTTGCATGAACTTGGGGATGCTAAGGCAAGGAATACAGCTCTGTGGGGTTACTTCAAGCGCTTTCAAAATACAATGCAAATCAGAGAAAGAATCCTCAAATCAGTAGTTGAGAAATACAAGGATACAGTGTGCTTCATGGTAGACACTGATCAATGCCTAATGGAGGCAGTAGAGCCAAGGACAGTCTGGATCATGCCTATGGGGTATGAAGTTGATGAACAAATTGTAGAGTTGCATGTTCAACACATGCTCAGTCAGCTAAAGGACCCAAAAGCAGAAAGATTTGGAACCTTTGAAGAACTAAGTGTGAAAATTCACATTGAGCTAAGGCAACCAGAGATCAAAAGGAAGGTAAGAAAAGATGTTGAAGAAGTTGCAAAAGGTTTTGGCATCTCAAAGGAGGCACTTGATGCCAACAAGGAAAAGAGGCAAAAGGCTAAGGAAGAGAAGAAAGACGCAGAAAAGGGAAGCAAGGAAAGTGCTCCGGTAGAAACCTCAACCCGAACTAGATCATCAAAGAGATCTGCACCTGTCACAGCCAAAAGCTCAAGAACATCAAAACTGGAAGTCCAGGCATCCGGCAAAGGAGAGAAAAGATCAAAGACAAAAGCCACAAGGGCTTATGCCAGTCAAAGAGATGAAGAGGAAACTGAATCAGATGAGGAGATAAAGAAACTAAAGAAGCGGAAGAAGAAAGGATCTGGTAAACCTTCCACAAGTCAAGACAAGGAAGAAATGGCAGAGGAATTTGTTGAAAAACCCACCCTGTCTTTAGAAAGTGTAATCAAATCAGTCACTGTGGATGGAAACCTTCAACCAATGGCTGAATTCTATGATGATTATAATGAGGCTGACCAAAAGATCCTGTAGGAAGCTACAGTTAAGTATCTGAACATATATAATAAGGCTTTTATTAAAATTATATCTCTTATTCCCAAGAGCCTAGAAAAAGAGTTAGAAATGAGAAAGACTAATGCCATGGAAAAAGACCTTGAGATCCGGGAACAGATAGCTATTTAGCTATATCCTTCAATCGATCCCAAGACAATGAATATGGTATTCAAAGATTGCAAGGATGAGTTCAAGAGCAAAGCAAGGATGAATCAACTTATGCTTGGTGAGACAGACAAGGTAGCCAAGGACACAGAAGAGATCCTCCGGAAAGCCTTCAAAAGATTTAATCTTCCTATTATAGAGGACTTGGGTACTGAGCCCTCGACCACAAGTGTTGCAGGAGAGCCTTCTGAGAAAATAACAGAAGAAGCTATGGATACCGGTGCAGAAATAGCTAAGGACTTGGAATCCTCTGCTTCGGAAGAGGTGGCCCATGAACAGACTAACACCTCTCCTTTGGTTTCCCCTGCTGACTCCGGATCCAAAGGAGAAGAAAGAGTAAAGGAGAAAGAAGCAGAGGTGAAGGGAAAAGAAGATATCAGTGCGAAAGTTGTGGAGGGGGAGAAAGCTCCCAAAGACAGTTCTGTGACTACAGAAGAAAAGAAAAATCTGTCTCCGGCAAGAGACACTGCAGAATCAGTCAAGGACTTTTTGACAAAAGCAACTTTGGAGATTGATGAACCGGATCTATTAAAAGGGCCACTAGACTTTGACTCTCTATCTCCGGTGCAAACAATGAAGATAGCTTCATTTGCCAATGTGAAGGCCAAAGAGAAATTACTGAAATCTCACATGGAAGACTGTGAGCTTATAGAGGTAGCATCCAAAATTTTGGAAAAGATCATGCCATCTTTTCAGAAGGATCCCACAGCCTCCTCTTCCGGTAATCTCAAAACTCTAGTCAGCAGTGTTAATACACATTTTGATTCTCTAGAGAAGTTAGCTGAAGAAAAGGTCCAGAAGGAGTTTTTGGATAAGAGATTCTCAGAGGTACAAGGGTTGATCATTAATGATAGGAGAAATATGAATATTGGGATAAAGAGCTTAGAAAATTCTCTTAAAGATGGCGGAGAAATGTACAAATTTTGCTTATCTTGGCCCACAGTGACCAAAGATATTGAGAAGAAAGTAAAAGAGCAAGAGGAAAAACTACTAAGTTTGTCTCAAAGTTTTGATCTTCTCTCTTCCTCCATCGTAAATCAAGAGTGTCAGTCTATTGCAATCACAAATGCAATAAAGAATTTTGAGAAGGAAAGGAAGAACATAATTAGCCGGATGGGTGGACTTAGAAGCATCATCATCCCTAAGTTAGAGGCCATGCATGAGGCCATAAGTGATGCTCAGACTACCACCCGGACCAATGATCCGACACATCTTAAGAGGGCAGAAGCTTTTGCATTCTTGTTGAGTGGTCACATCTCCATTTTGGATCGAATGAAGCAAAGCTGGGCTGCAGAACTCGTCCAATTGAAGACATCTTTTGCAAACATTCTTCAGTTTATGTGAGTATGTAATATGCGGCTAAGTATAGTTAAATTTTTGAAAATTTTGGTATGCGGACCCTACCCTTTGCCATTGATGTCAAAGGGGGAGTGAGAAGCAGTGAAAAATGAGGAATCCAACTAAGGGGGAGCTCCGGAATATGTATATAAAAATAGAGCATCAGCCAAGGGGGAGCATAGTGTAAACACTTAGTCATTTTTCACTAAGTGTTGCCATCAATGCCAAAGGGGAAGATTGTTGGCAAGAGGCACTATATGGATTCATGATTGTTGTCATTGATGGCAACAAAGTTCATCCCACACATCCGCAGGACATGGTGTGTCTCTACCGGAAGTCAGAGTGAAGAATGTTGTGGTCCGGTAAACAAGAACAGAGCATGTGGCGAGGTCCGACAGACATGTCCGGATCTCTCAGAGGAAGTATCTTGGTGAAGTGCGGATTTGGGGAAGTCAAGAGGACTACCTTGAGTGATAGATTCCAAGGATTTAGCCTCCGGTGATAGATGAGGAAAAAGATATGAATACTTGAGTACCAGGTTCCTAAGTGACAATGTGAACAGAGGAAGAACTGACTGACAAAACATCAGTCTATTTTCTGGATGTGTTACTGATGATGGAAAAAGTTCTTAAGGCATAAGTTATGTTTGGCCGACATGATTGATAACTTCTACAAGTATATGCTTGATCCGCATTACTTGGTGTGCAAGGATTCAGCCGACAGATCAGAGTTTGTGAAAAGATTGACTATTCCGGGTGCCGACTAGAAAGTGATGAAATCACTTGTGCAGATATATATACAAGATGGATTTAGTTGTGAGAGGTGTCGTGGTTGTTTGTGATGTGCGAATAAAAGTAGAAGAGTAGAGCGAAAGCAATAAGGAAGGTCTGGTATGTGAAAGGAAAGCAGCATAAGAGAAGAGGGAAGATGAAGTGCAGCAGATTAGTGTACTGAGCCTAACCAAAACTAAACTCCAGCATATGTAGATGCTCCCAATCATTTCAAGTATTGTATAACACTCTTTTTGTAGACAGCGAGTCTCTTGTAGGCAGTGTGCCTCTTGTGAGCAGTGTGCTTGGGCAGTGAGCCCTAATTGGCAAGTGCCATTTTGTATTTCCTTATTCTTCTAACAGAGAATAATCTTAGGTTAATCACCTCGTGGTTTTCTCCCTTAACAGGGTTTCCACGTCAAAAATATTGTGTCATGTGTATTTCTGTTTTATGGTTATGTTTGCTTGTTTGAATTAATGCTGCATTGATTAATAAGAAAGTTCAGAAAGCAGAAATAATTAGGATAACTAATTCACCCCCCCCCCCTCTCAGTTATCAACACCTCCCATCCATCTATTAGATCCCAATAAACCACTTCTTAAAACATATAATGATTGACCATATTGTAACTATCACTGAGTTAAAGGTCATTACACACAAACTTGTATAGGTCTTAAACATGAGATACATGACCTCATTGACAATTATACAATCAAAGTTGAAAGGCTTAATTATAATGGAAACACATATGTTGAACCCCCTAATAGTTGATTACAAATTTATACAAATCCATTTCCACATCATTCACAAAATGTTGAAGCACATAATGTGGAGAATAATGATAATAATGTGGAATATGAGGACATACCACATGGTCATGCTTTTGTGGGAAATATTGAGTCTAATGTTACATTTGAGTCTTCTCCCCCTCCTCTTGATCCATCTATGATCTAGGAGGATCTACCAACATTGGTTCACATGGTAACACCAAGACCATTCTCATGGATTGGAGTAACTATGGGAACACTTCCATGCTCTGTGGTACACTAGAGCACCTCTCAAATACTCATAGTAACATAAGTTCCATCCATCCATATCTGGGAAGTTATACACATACTCCAGTAATGGTATAGAGCAATTTGCATGGGATCAAATGCTTTTGTAGTAACCATACTTTTGCCAAACCTTCTGCAGTTTTGAGCATGACTTCAACAGGGTCTAACACACCTCTAGACAAAACCATGAAGTCTAATTCACAACACTTGTTATTATGTTATCCTAAACATCACACTACTAATCCAAACAACATAGTCTACACGACAATTTAGATAGTACTCATGAGGCTCTTATCATGTTAGGTCATCTGTCGGCACACAAGGAACCTACCAATAAATGATTCAACACTATGTAACTATTAGGGGATGAGAGTCATAAATGGAAATGGTTCCACTCACATAGGAATAGTTCAACTTTCATAATGACTCCTAGACTCCATAACATGTAATCTATGTGTACATATCCATAACACAGCTAGACATCATCAATATCAATGAGGATAGGCAGACCAAAAGTTAGATATATCAGAAGGTAACAGTCATACATCTTTCTTAAGAGTATGCCATGTACAAGGCGATAAGATAAATAATGATACATTTATTGTTTCACTTCTATAGCACTCTCTTTCACTATTCTATCTCTCTTAAGCTTCTACATATGCCTACAACTTCATCTAGAACCTCATCTAGAGAGTTGTCCATTGGGATTCAACTTGGGCCATGAAATAGTGAAATCAAACTCGGTCATCTTGATCTTGCATTACTTGTCAAATGTGATCAAAGTATCTAAGCCTCAACATCAAACCTTGAGAATCTTCAAACTACCTACCAACTCATTTTAAGATGGACAAACCAACAAAAGAGGAGATACACATGGTGATCGAGAGTGAAATCAAAGAAGCACTTATGGGCTAGTAGCGATTTTTGTTCAACCAATTTGTAGAAGTCCTTGCATGTGTGGTTGCAATGACCTTATCATCAAGTAATTTTTTTGGTGGTCAAGTCCCCCCAAGTTTCAAGTAAATGTAGATGTTATGTCTTATTAGGATCGTGTAATATTTAATTACAATCCTAATGTACTTGTAATGAGCTTTCCATCCAATATTATTTAAACATTCAATGTAGTTGGAATTATTCCAAAAATGATACAATTTTAATTTTTTTTTGGATTAAAGATAGTTCATTCATATTACCAAAAAAATCAAAGTTGTATAGGTACATAGATCGTGGCCAAGTGGGCCACCATAACAGGACTCATAGATTATACAACTTTATACAAAAAATTGACAAGTTCTACAACATATGAGTATAAAACTTCATATACATTGTATTGATTAAAGCATCATAGTACTGGTCCAAAATTATTAATTTATTATCTAGTCAGCATTTTGCATTTCCTCTAAGGCTTATGAAGGAGCATAATCCAACACTGGTTCAGCATCTGAAATATCAATATCTAAAGTATCAATATCTGGTTCAATATCTGAGTGACCAACACCATATCTATCAACATATACCACCTGACTCTCAGAATATATGGGAGTATCATGAGAAATATTTGAGCCCTGTTACCTATCAGCAGTCCTAGACACTGCGAGGTGGAGATCTCTGAATTTGTTATGCAATTCTTCCTGTCTCATGTTGAAAGATTTTCATATAAACAAAAAGATTATATATTTTATAATAGAGTTTCTAACATTACATCATTACTGTTGTCATATTTTGCCTAGGTCAAAATAACCCAAAAATCCCTCCTTCCATTAGAGAAATGCAATCTAAGAAATCCTAAATGGAAGGAGGTTCCCCTTAGAAATCCCAAACATCCCCAAAAAGTTATAAGTTTTTTGCCCTTTCTTTTGCCTTAGTCAGAAAAATTCCAGTTTGGTTGGTTCATCGATTTGTTGGCTTGTCGACTAAGGAGTGAGGCAATAGGAAAATAGATAAAGGAAAAGGAGTGCTTTGTCGGTAAATTTTAAGGTTTGCAAACCTCTTGGTTCGCCAATTGATGAATTCACCAAGTGAGCAAGGTGGCGGGAAGCAGCTAAGGCAGAGATAAAGGTGAAGGAAAGCTAAGAGTTTGCCTTTGTTAGGAAACTTAAGGTTTGGCGAACCTTAAGTTCACTGATCGACAACTTTGCTGACAAAGGAAAGAAAAAGGCAAGCCAAAAGTGGTTCATGGAAATGAAGATTCGTCGATAAGGTGAAAGGTAAAACAAAAGGCTAAGGAAAAGGGCATCATCGGTGAATCGGTAAAAGGGAGAACTCACCAACAGGTTCGTGATTTCTAAAGTTTGCCTATAAGGTGATTGATCGATAAAGAGAACCAAAGATAGAAGAAGGCCAAAGGCATGGTTAGTTTACAAAAGGTGAATTTCACTGATAAGGCGAGAAGTAACAAGGAGAGCCAAGTTTGCCAAACAGAGAATTTTTCGATAAGGCAAAATGGAAGATAAAGTGGCGAAGGAAGAAATAGTTCTCAAAATGAATATTTTGCCGATAAAGCAAAAGTAAAGATAGCCAAGTTCGTAAAAGTAAAAAATTGCTGATAAGGTGAAAAGGAAGAAAGAAAAGGACAAATCCTTAGCCAAGGAAGTAGTTCGCGAAAAGAGATTTTCACTAACTAAAGAAAAAAGCAAAAGTCAGAGGAAAGTTCAATTCATGAAAGAGAGCTTTTGCTAATAAGGCAAAATTCAAAAAAAAAAGCCAGAAAAGGAAAAATCAATGAAATGTAATGCTTTATAATATTTAAAGAAATTCAAATATTTTAAAGTGTTGTAAAAGCTTGAAGGACACAATTCTCTGTTGTTATAGAAGGGATTTAATACCTGAAGTACAAATATTGTAGAAAAGTCAGAATCAAGTAGTTGAAACAATTAAATCCTACAATGTGATTGTAAAAGAAGGGACAAAATGGACTTTGCTGGCGTATGAAGGGATTTTAGACCTTCCTTCCTAAATGTGCCTGACACCCCTATGTGTGGGCAATCTTCCTCTACAAAGTTTCAGACCTAACAGGGCATGGTCGTCGTCCCCTTTCTGTAGATCTTCTAACAACACTACTGGGCCAAAATTGAATCCAACGTGGGTATGTGCAAGGTCAGTTGACTGATTTTTAACACCTATTGCTGTAGAATAGATCCAAAAAGATATATATACATGAAAAAGAGATGTAATTGTGGTTAGTTGTTCTTCTAGGTCATCACATGAGTGGAGGAGTTTATTGCAAATCACAGGCCTTGTAATGCAATTGCAAGAATCAGTAGAATTTGATGTATTGTGCCTGCATCTAGGCCTTTAATGTCTTCTAGTATGGTTCACCAATGAGTGCAATTGATTATTTTGTGTCTTCTTCTCCTGCAACAAATTGTTTTGCTTTTGTAATGGCTTTCTAGCCTTCATGACTAATACAGACTACTATTTTGCCTCTCTTAAGTTTGATACTGTGTTCATTTGTGAATTATATGCTAGTATTGTGGGCAAAACGGTCCCTTTCTTAGCTCTAGTTCTTTACCTGAACCTCTGTATGACTTATACGAGTCTATGTGAGCTTTCTTCAATCTTGAGGTCATTGTTATGTTAATTCAGACACAGTTAAACACATTTACAAATCGAGTGCATAACCCCCTCTTCAATTCCTATATTTTCTTCCCCTTTTCCTTGTGAGCAACATTAGATTTAGCTTCATTCTTTGATCCTTAAGCTCAGAAAGAGGAACCAACCTTCTTTAGAGGTTTGGTCTCAATTGTAAGATCCCACACCTTGAGACCAATCCCATGTTACTCTGAAATCGTTGAGACTGTCAAAGCTTAAACAAAAGGGTGTAATTCAGGTGATAACAATTTCTGACACGCCTAGTGGGACTCTCTGCTCTGAGTAAGAGCTGAACTAAGAAGGATTGGTGTTGTTCTTGGTTCATTTCCTACTATGGAAGCATTTAACAAGCATCTGGCAACTCTGTTGGTCTAGTATTCAGATCAATTCAACATTTCATGTTTGGAGTGCAGACCAAAGCTTCTTCTTCTAGTAACTTTCAATTCATTGAGTTATCCTTTACCGATTCAAGAAGAAGTAGACTATCTAGGTCCCCTGTGAGGGAAAATAGGAGTGTTGTTCCATCTCATTCAAGAGCCCAGTCTACACCCCCTCTAGTTAGGTTCCAATATTCAAGAAGGAGCTTGCATATACCCATAATCAACTTGAATATCCTCAGTATGGAAAGGAACCTTCCCTTTGTTGCTTTCAATGGAGGAAGCCCTCTTGACCTAGCCCAGTATGATGATATCCTCATCTCAGCTCTAAAAGCAATCCCTTTATTCATTGGTGAAAACTCTACTACCCTTGTTGAGCATAGCATCTGTTCTACTCATAATGTCACTACAAACAATGTCACTGTGAGACTTTTGGCTTCTTCCTTTAAAGGAAAAGCCCTCTGGTGGTATAGAGGTTTGCCTACTAAATTCTATTCACTATTGGGATCTTTTGGGAACTAGATTGTGCCAACACTTTGAAGATAAGAGTGATCATTTATCTATGATGGAGTAGCTAGCTACAATCAAAAGAGCCCCCCATGAATATATGGTAGATTTCAACTACAAATTCCAAAAGACATGGGACATGATCCCATTATTGGTGAAACCCTCCCCAAATACTACATTTATTTATTATTTGAAATATTTGAATCCTAACATTGTTGTCACGATTTAGTCTATGGGAGGAATTGTGTTACCAGATGCATATGACATGGCCATAAGGGTAGAAAATTGTCTGATTCAGGCTGGGAAGATTGCTCCAAGGCCACCAATGCCCTTATTTCTAGAGGCTCCTATCATTTAGCCTGTTGTGGCTCCAATTCCCACAACAGGCAGCCTTGCTACTCCTCTAATTACACCTACAATTAAGAAAGAGAATAAGAAAGATGCTCTAATCAGAAGCTTGACCAGTAAAGTGGTAACATTAGAGAGACAACAGACACAACCCAGTAGACCACATCAACCATTCAATTAGACTTATCAGCAGAATAGACCACCATATCAAGGTAATGTACAGAGGCAAAACCATGTTAGTTACATTAGGCTGTTGAATGTTGTCCAGCCCAATGCAACAAGAACATCTAGACCTTTGGTGCCCATATAGAACAATTTGGGTTAGGATAACGATTAGTGCTACCCCTGTAATCAGCCACATGATCAGGATTTGTGCCAAGGTGGCCATTTTAGTCAGGCTTTGATAGTGCAAAGCCAGTCAGTTCTTCTAGAGCAACAAGTCAACTTTAGTCTAGATATGGTAGGGGGAAAGAACAAATGTAAAACAATTCCACGTTGATGACTTGGACACAGGATGATTTATGTGGTGTCAATCAGAACACAGACCCAATAGTGTACAATATAAGGGCCAAAAGGAGGGTGACTGAAGATGTAGCAATCCCTACAGTTGCTCATGCCTCCACTCCTCACACATCTACGTCTCATATGCTTTTAGCAAGCACAACCATAACTACGGCAGCAGAGGTACCTTCAGCCCAAGCAGATAGTTCTACTGGGCGAGCAAATTTGGTGCAGACACAATGGCCCCAGACCAACCAACAAGCAAAGGTTGACTATGCTATTACTAAAACTTCTCAGAAGGTCTGTCAAATCCCCTTCAGTATAGTCGATCAAATGAAAAAGACTCATATGAGCATCAATATATGGGACGCCTTGTTAATTTTGGCTCAAAGGGACTTGTTATAGGAAGCATTGACAAGATTCAATCAGCCTATTATAGAGACAACAAAAGAAAAGACAACCATTGTCCCAGCAAGCCTGTGCCAACCAAAGGAGGAAACAAGCACAAGAAAAATTAGTAAGCCCCCTCCCTTTTATGTCTCCCTAATCATTGGTTACAAATTTTTACATAATTGGATAATAAATTCTAGGGCAGGTACTTCTATTATGCCTAAAAAAATAGTTGATAGGTTAGGCATTGAATATGAGCCTGTGACTAAGGGGGTAGTGCAACTAGATGGTACTACTATCAAGACAGTAGGTGTGATTAAGGATTTGAATGAGAGGAACCTCTTGCAACAATATAATGAAAAATGCACAAAATAAAAGAAATAATAGAAACACAGAAGGAATTTTCTGATCATAGGCCACTTCGATGGGGCAACCTCCTTTGAGCAAGCTCAATACAATAAATTCGTGGATGCCTTCATTGGCCTCAACACGTACTTATGTACTAAGTCTATTCTAAACAACTATTACTTCCAATGAATGTGGGATAATACAATATACTCATGGCACGACTTACAAAGCATATGCGTCCAACAAAAATATACTAACAAAGTAAAGAGAAAGGTTAAACATGGGTTTCTAACATCCCCTCCCTCTTAGAAAAGCTTTGTCCTCAAAGCTTAAGATGTGGAAATTGTTGCTGAATCTAAAGGAGTGGTTCCCATGGAGCATCCTTTGGTTGCATTCTGTGCCATTGAATTAATACCTTTGTGATGGATCGAGAGCGAAGCTGACGAGTGCACCTGTCGAGGATTGCCTCCGGCTCCAAAATGATGGATCCTTTGTTATCTAGTTCTAGTAAAATAGTTTGTGCTCTGATGTTGGTGCCAAGAACTTTCTTTAGACAAGAGACATGAAATACTGGATGAATGCGGGAAGGAGGAAGCTCCAATTTATAAGCAATTGACCCAATCTTCTGAAGAACCTTATATGGCCCATAGAACTTTGGAGCCAACTTTTGATGCCCTTTGAGTTTCAAGGATGATTTCTTGTATGGCTATAGACAAAGAAAAACCATATCACCTACTTGAAAAGTGCGCTTAGAACAGTGTTGATCAGCTTGTTGTTTTATTCAATTTCTTGCCATGTGAAGATTGTCCTGCAAAATGCGAAGAATCTAATCTCGAGTTCATAGAATCGTGTTGACTGCCTGCACTGGTGAACTACTGGGGGTGTATGGAAGGAGTACTGGTAGTGCCTGACAATAGACTGCTTCATATGGAGTCATTTTAGATGTAGTGTGGTAGGAGGTATTGTACCACCATTCAGTGAGAGGGACCCACTTTGCCCAATGATGCTCTTATTTTGAGGTGAAGCAACGAAGATAAGTTTCCAAACATTTGTTGATAATTTCAGTCTGACCATCTGTTTATGGGTGATACCCTGAACTCATCTTCAATTTGGTGCCAGTGTGTCAAAATAGTTTTGTCCAAAAATGACTGGTGAAAGTTGCATCACAATCTGAGACAACGGAAGAAGGGATGCCATGAAGACAGAAGATCTGGTCCATGAAAATTTGTGTGACTGAGGAGGCGGTATAGGGATCGATGAGGGCACAAAAATGACTATATTTAGAGAGGTGATCAACCATAACCAAGATCATTGTCCTCCCTCCAGATTTAGGGAGCCCCTCAATGAAATCCATAGAAATATATGTCCAAATCTATGTAGGGATGGGCAAGGGTTTGAGCAATCCAGGAAGGAGTGTCATTTCACCCTTGTTGAATTGGTAGGTATCACATTCGGCCACCATTTGCTGTATTTCCCTTTTATTCCCTTCTAAAAGAATTTACGCCATGCCTGCTCATAAGTTTTGAGGAACCCAGAGTGCCCTGCTGATGGAGAAGCATGGAGTTCATAGAAGACAGCTTGTTGAAGATCTGTGCTTTGGGAAAGCACCAGACGACCCTTGTATCTCAGAGAAGCACCATCCCAAGAGTAATGCGGTACAGGAGAAGGGTTATTGGCCAACTATTGGATGCTTTGAGATAATGAAGAGTCATTGACATAGCCCTGCTGGACATATTCCAACCAATTTGGAATAGAGATAGAAATAGTTGAAAGGGAAGCTTGGTCATCAAATGTGTGAGAAAGAGCATCCACCATAATATTGTCCTTACCCTTCTTGTAAGTGATCTCATAGTCATAACCCATGAGTTTGCTAACTCATTTCTGTTGTGCTGGGGAGGAGACTCATCATTCTGGGAAATATTTTAGACTCTGGTGATTAGTCTTGATGCAGAAATGATTCCCTAGTAGGTATGGCCGCCACTTTTGTACTGCATGCAAAATAGCCATCATTTCCTTCTCATATGTAGAGAGTACTAAATGCTTACCAGAAAGGGCTTTGCTGGTGAACGCAATGGGGTGTCCATCTTGAAGGACAACAGCACCAAGTCCATTGCCCCAAGTATCACTCTCAATAGTGAAGGTCTTGGAAAAATCTAGCATAGCTAGAATAAGTGTAGTACACATAACTTGTTTCAATTTTTCAAATGCACACTTAGCAACATGTGTCCATGTAAAAGCATCCTTTTTCAACATAATTGTTAATGGAGTTGTAATCTTCTTATAATCCTTGACAAACTTGTGATAGTAGCCAGTCAATCCCAAAAAACTATGGAGGCTCTTGAGTGTCTGAGGATGCAACCAATTTTTCATAGCATCTATTTTGGCAGCATCCACTCGAACCCCTTGGGCTAAAACAATATGCCTGAGATACTCCACTTCCTCCTACCCAAAGACATATTTAGACTGTTTTGCACAGAGATGATGATCAGAGAGAAGTTGCAGTACAAGATCTAGATATTGGAGATGCTCAGCCCATGTTTTACTATAGATGAGGATATCATCAAATAAGACTAGAATGAATTTCTACAAGTAGGGCTGGAATATTTTATTCATCAATGCCTGGAATGTGGAAGGAGCCTTAGTGAGGCCAAAGGGCATGACCAAAAACTCATAGTGGCCATCATACGTGCAGAAAGCCATTTTAGGGATATCATCCTCATGAACCTGAATTTGATGATACCCAGAATGAAGATCCAACTTGGAGAAAAAGTGAGTACCATGAAGCTCATCAATAATAGGAATCAGAAACTTATCCTTGATTGTGATGTGATTAAGTGCTCAGAAATCAATGTAGAGGTGCCATGACCCATCTTTTTTCTGAACAAGAAGAACTAGTGAAGAAAAGGAACTAGTAGTAGGGTGAATAATACCTTGCTTCAGTAAGTCCCGAACGAGCATCTCAATCTCTGTCTTTTGGTGAAATGGGTAGCGGTAGGGCCTGATGTTGGGAGGAACGCTTCTAGGAAGGAACTGAATACGATGGTCCTCTGGTGATGAAGGTGGCAATCCCACTAGTTGAACAAAGACACGTGCATATCTATCCAAAATTCGTTGTAGATCTGAAGGAGTAGTGGAGACCGCTGATGGTTGCATCTGAATGGAATGGAGTTGAGTGATGACACCATGTGAATTCTTCTTAAGGAGATTTTCCATGTGATGTGAATTGATGATGCTGAGAGACCCTGGTTGTAAGCCCTTCAATGTGTGTTTTTGCCCATTGTCTGAAAAGTGCATCCAAAGTTCATCAAAATCCCATAAGATGGGTCCAAGTGTGCATAACCATTGAGCGCCCAAAAGCACATCACATCTACCTAAGGGCAAGGCAAACATGTCAAAGTGCAAGTTATAATCTCCAATAGAGATACACATATTGTGACACTTCCCTTTGCAAGGTAATGTGCCCCCATTGGCAATCATGACTTCAAAGCTGGAGCAAGGATGGACAAAAAATTTAGCTTGTTTGGCAATCTGAGGGTCAATAAAGTTATGAGTGCTACCAGAATCAATGAGTATTGTAAGAGGGAGCTTCTTGAAGTAACCCTTGACCCACATGGTTTGTGGGGTGGCGACTCCTGCTAAAGCATGGAGAGAGATCTCTGGGTGGTCTTCCTGAGAAGTAGGGTCAACAGGTGGTTGCTGAGTTTCGACCTGATCATCCACTGTATCCTGAGCATCTTCATAAACATCAGTTGCAGGCAAAGAATCCACATCCAAGAGATAGAGCTTTTGCTCAACACATTTATGTCCCCGAGTGAATTTCTCATCACAATTATAAAAAATCGCTTTTTCTCTACGTGCCCACATCTCTACTTTAGACAAATGCTTGATAGGAGTTGTTCTAGGAGTTGGCGTGATTGGAGGTCTTTGGGAAACCATATTTTTGAGTGGAACAAAAGTGGATTTAGAGCATTGTTGATCTATGATCTTGTCCTCCGCCAACTTAGCCAACCCTAGGGCTTCCATCATTGTGTTGGGACAGAACATTTTAACCTCAGATCGGATTGCATCCTTCAGACCACTGAAAAAACAACTCCTGAAGAATTCATCAAACAATCCCTCTGTGTGATTGGCCAGTTTCTCAAATTATGTCTGATATTCTCTCACAGTGCCAGTTTGGCAAATTTTAGTGAGTGCTCCTGTGAAGTCATCAAAAGCACTAGGGCCAAATAGTTGCAAAATGAGTTTACAAAAAATTGTCCATTTTGGCTCTTCATGAGCCTTGATGTACCAACGAAACCATTGAAGGGATTCATGTTCCAAATGAAAGGATGCAAGTGGGACTTTGTTGACATCAAAAGTATTATGTAGACTGAAATATTATTCTGCCTGGTATATCCATCCAGTCAGATCATCGCCATTGAAGTGAGGAAAATCAAGCTTTGGCCCACAAAAATTACCAGAAGAAGAGAACCCAGTGTCTGTAGAAGACTCTGGCTACCATATATTGTTCATGGCTGAATGCTGAAGATTGAGGCCGAGAACCTTTTCATCTAGATCTTGGAGTTTGGTCTTGAGGGTTGCAAGTTCATCCTCCATGTTTTTTGCTCCTATGCAGGTGACAACCATAGCCAGGAGATTTTTTTTTGGGAATGGGTAGAAAAACAAAAACAAAAACTTTTTTAGTAAAGGAAAATTTGGATTTGGGAAAAACTCTGATGGGCAATTGGGCTTTGACTAGGTTTTGGACACTTTTTGAGGGACAGGGAAGGAGAAAATGGGGATTTCAGAAGCGGGGTGAAAGAATGAGAAAATGTGTCCAAGAGGGACAAAGGACTAGAAATAAGAAATGAACACTATGGAAAAATTTGAAGGCTATTGGGTGAGAATCAAAGAAGTTATGGCAAACCCTAAAAATAGACAAATGTGGGATTTCTGGCTTCGATAAGTGGAATTTGGGATAGGGTCCTTAAGGAAGGAAATATACATGATGAAATTCCAGGGGTTCTAGTGAATTTTGAGAGGAAATAGAACGAAAGGAAGGAAGATATGGCCAAAAAATGGATTTTTTTTTTGAAATGATCTACAAACGGCTCTGGACAGATTCAATCTGTGATTTGTCAACTGGCAATAGATATGGGCCCCGGGTATGTTCAGCTTCCTAAAGGTTCAGGGGATTCACTCAGCTACTAGTGTTGTCTAATGACTTGCGTATTGGGGTAGTACCCCTCACTCCACGGCTCAAGTAAAACTAATAACTGCTTTGCCACAAACAACAGCTCTTGGTTTACCTCATGGATGGGAACTAGTCAATTAGGTAGGGGCCATTGTCCTTTTCGCTGGCAGGTCCTCTCAATGGGCTAGCTACGTCGAGGTTCCTGTGGTACTCCTCACAATGAGTTTTAGGGATATGCCCATGCACTTCCCACAGTTAAGCAGATAGGGATTATTCCTTGATCCGAACCTACAATTGAAATGAATAATACAGATGCAAAAAAAGAACTACTGCAATAATCATAATGTTTGGAGGCCACTGCGGAAAAAAAATTTGGCAGAAATTCCACCAAGCAAGCCCAAGAAAGTGCTCTGATACCAGATGAGAGGAACCTCCTGCAACAATATAATGAAAAATGAACAAAATAATAGAAATAACAGAAACACAGAAGGAATTTATTGATCACAGGCCACTTCGAGGGGGCAACCTCCTTTGAGCAAGCTCAAAACAATAAATTTGTGGATGCCTTCATTGGCCTCAACACGTACTTATATATTAAGTCTAATCTAAACAACTATTACTTCCCATGAATGTGGGATAGTACAATATACTCATGGGACGACTTACAAAGCATATGCGTCCAACAACAATATACTAACAAAGTAAAGAGAAGGGTTAAACACAAGTTCCTAACATTGAAGCTCACCTTGCATGCATGTCCTGGTTGCTTTGTTTTACAAGATATCTCAATTATTAATCTCCCTACATACTTTGGCATATGCCTATCCAGGGATTTCACTACCAAAATAGGTGGGTACTAGTCTTTTGATTGGTCCCACATGTTATTTAGAACAAGATATGGCACTAAGGTGACCATTAAGGCTAAGCCTATTGAATGATCATGCAGAGCTTTATACACCCATCCATTTGAAGATGAACTACACAATCTATGATCCAAAGGAGGATGACAACAATATGCATGAGGCTGCAACACTCGTAGAAGAAATCCCTGATATATTGCTTGATGAGTGGGCAAACTATTTTTAGTTTGATACTCTTGAGCATATAAAAGACAAAGGGTTGGGTACTTATTATATCCATGAAGAGGATGCCATCCTCCCTAATCTCAAAAAGCCAACAAAAAATTTGTGTGGAGTAGTAGTTATATTTTGATGGCTTCAGAAGTAAAAATGGAGCAGGTGGTGGGGCTGTACTAATTTCACCCCATAAAGAAAGTTATTTCTCTGCTTTCAGACTACAGTTCAGGTGTACTAATAATGTGGCTGAATATGAGGCCTTAATTTAGGGTATATAGCTGGTACATAAGAGAGGAATAAAAATTTTACAAGCATTTGGTGACAGTGAACTTGTGGTCCACCAAATCAGATCACAAAGTGCTTCAAACAATTACTTGCTCAAGTCATATAAATACATAGTCTAGGACTTGATTGAAGACCTAGATGCCTTCAATATCCAAGCAATGCCTAGACAAAGAAATAAAGATGTTGATGGGCTGGCTACAATTGGTGCTTAGTTTGACATTCCCCAGAATGTCAAATAAAACTCAGATAAACATGTGAAGATGGTTGTCGGGCTTGTTGTGCCTGATAATGTTACAAGTTGGCAAGTATTTGAGAATGACCAGCAAATTGTAAATTTCTTGCAAGATGAGGTAGAGTTTGCTACTAATAATTAGTCCAAGTTGCAAGAGCGATATGGTGACTAGGTGATTTAGCTGAAGACCAACAAACTACCTAGAGGATTGATAACTTTAGAAAACATATTTGGTGCTGATGATCAACCAAAGAAGGAGAAAATGAACATGATAGTCAAGAAAGAAGACTATGAAGAGGTGGATATTGCACAGGGCAGATTTCTAAAACATGACAAGGTATGTGATCAAGTTGAAAGGCAAGGTTTTGTTGAACTTTGTATTGAATTTGATGATTTAATTACTTGGGATTATAGGGATCTGAAATGCTTTGACCCTAGTTTAATCCAATAGACCATTGATTTATCCCAATGCAAACCCTGTCCACCGGAAACAAAGGCCATCAACCCCAAAATTGATCCATTAAAGAGAAAAGAGCTATCCAAACTCATAGAGGCCAAAATCATTTATCCAATTAAACATTCCTCTTGGGTGGCTAACCTAGTTCCAGTTAGGAAGAAAAATGGGGAAATCAAATTGTGCATGGACTTTAGAGACCTAAATAAGGCCTCCCTCAAAGACCACTATCCACTCCCTTACATAGAGTGAATCCTCCAAACAGTGGCAGGAGTTGAAAGATTTTCACTCCTAGACAACTACTCAAGCTATAACAAGATTCTTGTAAAAGAATTAGACCAGTATAAGATAGCCTTTACCACCAAGTGGGGTACTTTGGCTTATCAGAAAATGCCATTTGGGTTGACTAATGTTGGGGAAACCTTCCAAAGGGCAATGGATTTGACCTTCAAAGGCCCGGTCAATGATATTCTTTTAGTGTATCTTGATGATTTGACTGTGTATTCTAAGCATGCAGTTGACCACCTAGGTCATTTGAGAAAAGTCTTTGAAAGATGCAAGGAATATGGCATATCATTGAATCCAAAGAAGTGCGTATCTGATGTCCCTGAAGGCAAATTGTTGGGACATATAGTCTTAAAAGAAGGGTTGGCTATGGATGCAGAAAGAACTAGTGCCATTCTAGCTCTCCCCCTTCCCAGTCACAAGAAGGGCCTGCAAAGTTTTCTGGGAAAGATTAACTTTGTGAGGAGGTTCATACCCAATTTTGCTTCAATATTAAAACCCCTCACTGCCACGTTTAAGAAAAACGCTACCTTCACATGGTCAAAAGAAGGTAGGGAGAGTTTCAAATCTGTCAAGAAAGCCATTGCACATGCTCCCATGCTAATAAACCCTAACTATGAGAAGGATTTTATCCTTTACGCCTTTGGAGGCAAAGAGGGCATATCAACAATTTTAACTTAGCAGAATGAAGAGAAATTGGAATAGCCAATTGCTTTCTTCAACCAACCTCTCAAAGAATATGAGCTAAAGTATGATTTTGTTAAAAACAAGTGTTTGTTGTGGTGAAAGTGCTCAAAAAGTTTGTGGATATGCTTTCAAACAATAGTTGATGGTGAATCACTCTGGTATCAAAGAGTTTCTTTTGAGAAAAGATATCAATGAAAAGAGGGCTGGGTGGATCAAGAAAGTAATGGAATATGATGTAAACATCAACATCACCAAGCTAGTACAAGGCAAAGGCCTGTGTGAGAAGATGGTTGCGGACCTTGAAGATGGAGATGACATTGTATATGCCCTTGGACAGACACAACCAACTCGTTCCTACACTCTAACTGACTAGTACCATCATATGGTCACATTTCTACAGTCGGGTAGATACCTGGATGGACTGGATCAAGCCAAAAGGAGGTATTTTGGGCTCTGGTCTATTCCTTATGTTCTTGTTGATGGTGGATTTTTTAGGAAAGACATCAATGGAGTTCTTCTTAGATGCATTGCACAAGATCAGACCTCTAAAGTGTTAGAAGAATTTCATATCGACGCTGTTGGTGGCCATTCTTCTCCAAGAACAATTGTTGTCAAAATCATGAGGGATGGTTATTACTGGCCCAATTTGTTTAGAGATGCCCATGGATGGGGAAGAAGCTTCAAAGAATGTGAATTATTTACAATGAAACAAAGATTATCTACTCTTCCCTTGCACCCTATTCAGTCTAATCAGCCATTTGCCCAATGGGGTTTAGACTTCATTGGAATGATCAATCCACCCTCTAGTGCTAGTGACAAGTGGTTTAACAACCACTGATTATTTCACAAGGTGGACAGAGGCAGTTGCATTGAAGGATGCCACAAAGGCTGCCATTTTAGATTTTCTTAAGGGTATAGTTATTGGGTTTGGTGTTCCATTCACCATTATTTCTGACAATGCCAAGGCCTTTATAGGCACAAAAATTAGTGAGTGGGCACTTAACTATGGGATTTACTTGAAGACATCATCCAATTACTATCTTCAAGGCAATGAACTGACTGAGTCTACAAATAAAAAACTTGATTAGAACTATCAAAAAGATAGTGGAGAATAATCTTAGATCTTGGCATTCCAAGTTGAAGACAACTCTTTGGATTGATAGGATCACCCCTAAGAGGGTCATTGGTAATTCATCTTTTATGCTAGTATATGGAAAGGAAGTAAGGCTTCCACCGTCACTTGAATTGCCTTCCTTTAAGCTGGCATAATAGGTGGAATTGTTAGAGAATGATGCCATGACAGTTAGGTGTGCTGAGCTGATGGAACTTGAAGAAAAGAGGGATGTTGCTTTGAAGACCCTTGAAGCCCACCAAGATCAGGTCAAGAGGACCTTTGATAGAAAATTAGTTGACAGAGTCTTCCAAGAGGGAGACTTAGTGCTAAAGTGGGATGAAGATAGAGCTAAAGCTAGGAGGCATTCCAAATTTGATGCCTTATGGAGCAATCCATATATCATCACCAGTTGCAAGCAGGCTAATGCATTTCAACTCTCCAAGCTGACTGGTGAATCACTACCAATCCTAGTGAATGGGATTCATCTCAAACCTTGATTTTAGTTTGGTTGTACGATCCTTGTAAATAATTAGAATAGGTATGTTTTTGTTTTAGGTTTCCCTTCCTCTAAGTGCTTTTGCATAGGTAACTTTCTCATTAGGAGATGGTTTGCCTTGTTGTGTGTTTTGTTATGTTTTCTAGATGTAGTTTTTAGTTTTGGATGGTCTTGTTGCTACAGTTTCTTTTTTTGACTCTGTACCCAATGGATTGTGTAAAGTCAAAAAATGTCCCCTTGGGGGCTTTTCCCTCTTTAGGTTTAGCTCCTAGGTCTTTTGTGTGCATTTAGGACATCTTACATCATAATTTGGCATCTCAATGGAATGAACCCTAGGTATCATGACAAATGGGGCCTAGGGGGACCCCTTGAGCTTAACCCTGCCCAAAATAGGGGGAGGACTTGGGCGTCTGCGCCCTAGTCCTACCCTATTTTGGGTTAGGCCCAAATTTTGAGTGTCAGTTTATGACTATTATTTGGTCCCTAGGCCGACACGGTAAGTTTGAATTTACGAAATCTTGGCGGGAATGTTTGTAGTTGCATATAAAAGCATGTTTAGGCATTCATTTGTAAACTAGATGATTACTAGAAAGATATTGTGTTCTTGAGATTATGTTCATTTAATTTTGGCATCCTAAAGGTGATTCAAGGCTTTCATTGTGTTGCAAGAGCAGATTTGTGTTGTCTATGTGTTTGTGTTTACAGATTTGAGCATCCATTTCCTCATGGAATGAAGAGCTTCTTCCTCTCATGAGATCTTCACTACAAGGTGACATTTATTGTGTTTGTGATCATTATTTCATTTGGATTTTGCCCCTACCTCACAAGAGCATGCAATCTCTATCTGACAAAGGTGTTTGGAAGACTTAAGTGTCCTTTCGGGGCTTGACTGAGGCAAGCTCCTAAACACCACAACCCCCTCCCAAAGTTTATGATTACAGGTTACAGGTTGATGATGTAGACAAAGTGAAGTTGCAGTAGGGCATGTTGGAGTGTCGAAATTAGCAGAAAAAAGAACACCCTGGACTTCGGTTCCCTCTCATTAGTCCTCAAAGTTTCATGATGGGAAAATCTCTAGGACAACATATACAGGTTGTAGACCTTGTTTCCAAATCATGACAAAAAGCAAGGCCTTGGACTTGGGTGTCTGCTCTTTAGTCCCTGACTTTTCCGCCTCAAAACCCCAAAAATAGGTGCACAATTATTTGTTATTTTACAACTTTCTATAGAAGCATTTTTCATTTTTCATCTGTTTACTTATGTATTTGCATAATTAGGGTTTTGATGTGTAATTGAGCATAAGAGAAGGAAAATTGATAATTAGATACCCTAATCGAAGTTTCCCTACATTTGTAAGTGACCAAGGACCTGATAGTGCTCTGCCACTCAATCCGAAGGTACGAGTGAAAGGAGGATTTAAACACTAAACTAAACAATCCAAATTGTACACCTAAACATTTTGGTGAACCTATGTTTTTGGACTTGATTGCACCTTTATGAGTGTTTTTCTTCAGATATTCTTTGATTTCATTCATTCATATAGTCATTCATCTTTTTGCATTGAGAAAAATTAAAAAAAATAGAAAAATTTGAAAATTTTGAAAAAAATTACATTTTAGGGTTACTAATTTGCATCAATTCATTCTAATTTTTCCTAATTTATGATTTTTACATCAGATCTGATATAAACTACAGAAAATTACAAAAATTTAATAATTTTCATTGCATTTTCATCATATAATTGCTAGGGTTTTGTAGAAATTTTGACAATTTTCATAAAACCTAGTAATTCCAAAATCTAGGGTTAGTAGGGAAAATCTTCTTTCAGATTTTTATACTGATTTTAGAGACTCATTCAAACTTGCATTTGGCTGTAGTTTTGCATTTTAGTATAAATTTGCATTTAGATTTCAAATATTTGCATTTTTGCATAGAAAATTTCAACAAAAAATTAGCAATTTTCATGCATTTTCATTAGATTTGCACTTGCATTTTGCATCCTAGAGTGTGGAAATCATTTTAAGATCTAAGTATATTTAATTTTAATCATAAATTAGATTTCAAAACATTCATATAGCATTTTGTGTCAAGATCTCAAACCTAGGGCTTTAAAAACATTGATTTTCACTAGATTTGGCCTTATCGACTCTCTAAATTTACACTATAGGTGTATTGTGAAGAATATTTTTGCATTAATTTACTATTATCAAGGTAATTATTTTCTTCCCCTCCTAAAAATCTTCACACCACCCTTTTATCTGGCTCTTGTATTGAAAATTTGGTGAAAAACTACACATTTTTGCTATTTTTGCCCTAGGGTTTGCCCTAGTTTGCACTCAAAGTGTATTGTGACAAATTTTATGGATTGAGATGACTGAAATCATTAGTATTATTTACTACACCTTTTAAAATTCCATACAACACCCCTTTTTGTAGGTCTTGGAATTGAAAAACCGTGAAAAATTGTCTATTTTTGCTATATTTTCACTAGGGGTTGACCTTAAGTAACACTACAAGTGTGTTGTGATAGATATTTTGGAATTAAGTGGATGTAATTACTGATATAATTTGTTTTAAATCATCATTTTTCTCACAACACCCTTTGTCATGCTCGTTTGCATTGAAATTTGGTGAAAAAAATTGCATATTTTAGCATATTTTGACTTGTTGTCATCTTAGATTTGAATCAAGAGTGTGTTGTGAAGGATATTATTGCTATTTTGGATATATATCATACATATAATTTTCTACCCCTGATCAAAATCCATACAACACCTTTTGTTTCATTCATTTACATTGAAAAAGTACAAAAAATCAAGCATTTTAGGCCATTTTCGCACATAGTTTTACACTTGCCTTTGACATACTTTTGGAAAAACTTTTAAATCTGATTCAACATTTGATTTAAACATATAAAGATGGCCTCTAATCGCAACAACAACAATAGGTTCCCTCCTCAACCTTACATGAAAAGAAAGGCTCCCGAACCTGAAATTGTGTTTACACCTCATGATAGAACAATTGGAGACTCTGAAGGGCCTCTTTACATCACTGTGAAAATAATGGGAAATATTGTGGATGGAACTCTTATTGATCCTAATTGCATGACTAATGTTGCCACTGAAGAGTTCCTCTTTTCACATCAATTAGTGCAAGGTTCTTATGACCCTTCGAACACGATGATTAAGACACATAAGGGAACCTTTATCAAACCTTTGGGTAAGATATCATTTTTGGTAACACTGTCTGGAAAACATGTCAAAAAATGGTTTGATGTTGTCCCTATTTTTGACCTCTTCCGTATTAAACTAGGCACCCGTGGTTAAAAGAAATGAAAGCTATCCCTTCAACAATACACCATTGTCTAAAATTCCCTTTCGATGGAACCGTCCCTCACAACAAGTATAAACCTTTGGTTGAGAAAAAACATTACATATTGGATTATTTTTGGGATAAAACTAAAAACGAACCGGAGCTGCGAACAAATTTTACCTTTTTGAGCTATAGAAACTACAAAGCAAAACTTTTACACCCAATGCCCGGTCCTTCTATGCAAGAAACAACAAAAGATAAACAACCCGCATGTGAAGAGAACCTTAGACTGAAAGGACAAGGTCCCTATGCTGAGGTTCCTCCCCCAAAATCCTTACAAGGATTAGGAGGTCATTATCAACAACAAAATATTCCACCATGACAAATGAGGTTGGATCCCTATGCTTCATCTTCTACATTGCACAAACTTATGAAAGAGGAAAGCCCTATCTTACAAGAGATAAGTGGTAAAAGGAAACGAAATAGACAAGCAAGAGAAAGAAGAAGAAGAATACAAGCTTATGCTATAAACCTTGCCTCTCAACAAGAAAACATTGATCCTAACATTAAACCAAATAAACATGATCCTAACAATGAACAATATGATGAGCAAGACATGAATTGGGCTATGGTACCTTATGTCCCAGTTTCCTCTAACATTAGGGAGTGGGAGGATGATGATGATTTACTTAATGATGAGACTTAGCACTATGACCTTACTAGGTAAGTATCTCTAACCCTTTATGTCTCTCGTGATGTGCTTCCCCCGTGATGTGTTATGTATTGTTTAAGGCTTCTGGGATGACCTCAGATTCTCCCGTAAGGTCCAGGATACCAGGAGATCGCCTCTGTTGTAACCTTCTTCTATGTGTATCATCATTCTTCTATATTTCCTCTCTCTGACTTCATTGTTGTGTGTTGTGTCTTACGAACATAGCATTGCGGTTGGTGACTTGGGGGCACCCTCTTACGTGAATGTCCCTAAGACACTTGTTTCTCCTCTCATATTTATTGTTTCCCTTCCTCTAGTGTTTCCATCTAGCGAGCGAATGATGAAAAACTGATACAGACCTAGCATCCCTTTTGAGAGCAATAAAAAAAATGGACTTAGTTCCTAATATGATGATGGGGTTGTATATCTTATTCGATGCTTGGCTAGTGGAAGCACTCGTGCTTTCCGCGTAGTGAATTTGATGATGTTTCTATCTCATTTACAAACCTTAACAATACTGTTGTTCTGTGCACCTTTGTTTGTCTTTGAATCTAGCCTTGGTAGTACTCGATTCAGAGAGCTTCGTGATATAGTCCCACAGTTATCCTTGAACTCTGAATTCATGGTATAACCTTGGCTCTTTGTGTGGTTAATCATATGCATTGATGATGATGTTTATCATGATTTTGTAGACACTAACATGTTTCTTGCAGGGATGTGTTTGTGGGAACATTTGGCGATCATGAAGTACATGTCACCTCCAGGGGGCATGTGCTTTGCAAGAGCTTGTGTTCCCTTGTATGTCTTCTTCCTACCTTAACGTGCTTGATATCAATACCTAATATCAACCACCTTAAGGTGTGGGCATATATAAGGTAAACTGTCTGTTGTAGACATTAGCTATGTGCTTGTCCTCAGATGCAGTTTAAAGACCAGCTCAACGAGTGCTTCCTGCATCCTAAGTTTGTTTGCAATCAATCAATCAATCAATCATGTAAGCCCTATGCAGAGGCAGGATATCACGTATATCCTTTTTATCTTAAGCCCTTTGCGGAGGCGAGGATGGTATATTTCTCGGAGCAAATTACATCATCCTGTCATTTTCAAAAGTCCTTTACGGAGGTGGGGAGTAGTTCTGTGACTAACTCAACCCTTAAGCATGTCTTTGACGATTGTTGTGGCAAAGCGCAATTGTCAGTGTGTGCTTGTAATGTGCCTAAGACAGTGTTGAGCCTAGAAATAGGAACACTCTATCACTTGTCTGCCGTGTTTTCTATGTCTTTAAAGTGTGTGTGTTTGGTGTGTCTGTTGCCCCATATGCAGTCTAAAGACTAGTTCAATGAGTGCTTCCTGCATTTTGGGAGGTTTTGCATGTCTTACGTGTGTGTTGCCCCATATGCAGTTTATAGACCAATGCGATGAGTGCTTCCTGCGTTATGGGAGGTTTGTTTACTTTCCTGTACTTGCATCTACATTTCATGTATATAAGAAAAAGAAAAGAAAAGAAATCATGCCTGTCTTCTATGCATTAATGTGTCTTCTATGCCTTTGTTGTCTTCTCCGTATTCTGCATGATTGTAACTGTCTTCTCTATGTTTTGTGTGCCTGTTACTGTCTTCTATGTGATTGGTGTGTCTTCTCTGTGCTTAGCGTGTTTGTTGTGTTTGTGACCGTACTTTAATGCATGCATTGGCCTCGCGTTTATACATACAATAAAGTGGGGGATAAATGTAATGTCAGAAAATGTCCCTTTGGGGGATTTTCCCTCTTTAGGTTTAGCTCCTGGGTCTTTTATGTGCATTTAGGACATCTTACATTGTAATTTGGCATCTTGATGGAATGAACCCTAGGTATCATGACAAATGGAGCCTAGGGGAACCCCTTGAGCTTAACCCTGCCCAAAATAGGGGGAGGACTTGGGCGTCTGCGCCCTAGTCCTACCCTATTTTGGGTTAAGCCCAAATTTTGAGTGTCATTTTATGACCGTTATTTGGTCCCTAGGCCAACACAATAAGTTTGAATTTATGAAATCTTGGCAGAAATGCTTGTAGTTGCCATTAAAAGCATGTTTAGGCATTCATTTGTAAACTAGATGATTACTAGCAAGCTATTGTGTTCTTGAGATTATGTTCATGTGATTTTGGCATCCTAAAGGTGATTCAAGGCTTTCATTGTGTTGTAAGAGCAGATTTGTGTTGTCTATGTGTTTGTGTTTGCAGATTTGAGCATCCATTTCCTCATGGAACGAAGAGCTTCTTCCTCTCATGAGATCTTCACTACAAGGTGACATTTATTGTGTTTGTGATCATTATTTCATTTGGATTTTACCTCTGCCTCACAAGGGCATGCACTCTCTATTTGACAAAGGTGTTTGGAAGACTTAAGTGTCCTTCCGGGGCTTGACTGAGGCAAGCTCTTAAACACCGCAACCCCCTCCCAAAGTCTATGATTGCAGGTTATAGGTTGATGATGCAGACAAAGTGAAGTTGTAGTAGGGCATGTTGGAGTGTCAGATTTAGCAGAAAAAAGAGCACCCTAGACTTGGGCGCCTGCTCATTAGTCCTCAAAGTTTCGTGACGGGAAAATCTCTGGGACAACAGATACAGGTTGCAGAGCTTGTTTCTAGATCTTGACAAAAAGCAAGGCCTTGGACTTGGTCGCTCGCTCTTTAGTCCCCAACTTTTCTGCCTCGAAACCCCGAAAACAGCTGCACAATTATTTGTTATTTTATAGCTTTTTGTAGAAGTATTTTCCATTATTCATCTGTTTACTTCCGTATTTGCATAATTAGGGTTTTGATGTGTAATTGAGCATAAGAGAAGGAAAATTGATTTCAAATACCCTAATCCAAGTTTCCCTACATTTGGAAGTGGCCAAGGACCTGATAGTGCTCTGCCACTCAATTCGAAGGTCCTTGAATGTAACGGGTGAAAGGAGGATTTAAACACTAAACTAAACAATCTAAATTTTACGTAAAAACAAATTGTATAAGGCAACTAGATCCCTATGTTTAGCAGGCAAACAACCCTGCATAGTCACCAAAATGCTGTCATATTTTTCCTAGGTCAAAATTGCCCAAAAATCTCGCCTTCCATTAGAGAAATCATAAATGGAAGAAATCCTAGAAAATCCCAAAAAGTTCTAAGTTTTTTGCCCTTTCTTTAGCCTTAGTCGACAAAATTCTAGTTTGTCAATTCACCGATTCACTAGTTTGCCGACTTAGGAGTGATGTGGTAGGAAAAGGCAAAAGAAAGCAAGGCAAAGGATTGCTTTGTTGGTAACTCTTAAGGTTTGTGAACCACTTGGTTCATCGATTGACAAATTCATCGACTGAGCAAGGTGGCGGGAAGCAGCTAAGGCAAAGATAAAGGTGAAGGAAAGCAAAGAGTTTGCCTTTTTTGGCAAACTTAAGGTTTGGTGAACCTTAAGTTCACCAATCTGCAAGTTTACCGATTAGCAACTTTGCTAACAAAGGAAAGAAAAAGGCAAGCCAAAAGTGGTTTGTGGAAATGAAGATTCACCGACAGGGTGAAAGGTAAAACAAAAGGCTAAGGAAAAGGGCGTCATCGGAGAATCAGTAAAAGGGAGAACTCACCAGTAGGTTCATGATTTCTAAAGTTCGTTGATAAGGTGATTGACCAATAAAGAGAACCAAAGATGAAGAAGGCCATGTCGAGCTGAAGGCCGTATTGACCATTGAGGCTAGATGTACTACAGAGCTGAGTAGCTCAGGGACTAGACGAGCATGAGGTAGGCTTCTGCCCAACTTGTATTTTTCATTTATGTCATATTTTAATGTATTTTTCATTTTTTTGAGCCAAAAATGGACCTAGGGGACATTTTTTCAGTGTCCACCTAGGGCACCATTGTCCTCTTGGGGTGCCCCAGACCCTTCTGAGTGCTCAGGCCCTTCCTGAGCACCCCATACCTATCTAGGCACCCAAGTCCAGGATCAAGGCTATTATTGATTTTTGTGATTGTTGATGAAGTTATTGGAATTGAAGTCTGATGTACACTGTGTTTATCATGCTTCTGAATCTCCCAAGAATGCGAGAGCATGTTAGTGGTCGCCTATACACATTACTGCTTAGTCGACCAGGCACACTTACAGACGCAGAGATGGGACATTTGTGAGATGTTGGACTATGGTGGGTGTACACGATGCTTATGATGACATATCATTGTATGATATTGATGGCACTTGTGGAGCAGTGGAACTCAAATACTTCCACTTTTCATCTTCTGACAGGATAGATGACTATTAATTTAGAGGATGTGTACAAGATACTATGATTACTATTGCGTAGCTAGATAGTTAGGGTCACAGAGCAGAGTTTTGAGGACTGCACTCAGGTGAGCCAGATGTACTATCTTGGACACAGTGTCATCAAGTGATTTAGGACACATTGACATTTGATTCTTAAAGTAGAGTGTGGTTGTTATACTGATCATACATTGCATCATGATTGATACCATCGCACTAGTTGTTACACTGGATGGGTGAGGCACTCACCTTCATGTGGGCCTAGTCCATACCATTAGAGTGATGGAGGAGTAGAGGATAATATAATCTTGGGGACGGAGTATGCTTGTTCATTTATATTATGATCTGGGTCGCTATGTACACTATGAGGCACATAGCTTGATGATGTGCACACTCCTACAAGTGTGAGCATTTGAGCACATTACATGCACGAGGCTGGTGGGGTATCCGATAGAGACTATCAGGACAAATCCATGAGCACATGCCTAAGAGTTTAGGAGACTGTGGAGATGTGGTGATTTAATGTTTTGGAGGATTGTGTTAGACATGTTCCAACCAGAGGTCGTCATGTGGATACCATATAGGGGATGCAGACCATGGATGGGATAGATGAGGTAGTTAGCAAGGATGTAGAGGGATTGGTTGTTAATTGGTCACATAGATCACATTGTAGTTGCCTTCTATTATGATAGAGTGATGAGGTAGTTCAAACGAGTGCAGGGAATTCCTGCCACACAACAGTTCTACATGAGGTATTCATGTTACGAGGTGCAACCTCATGATAGGGTACGCCTTACCATCTCAAACATGGTGTTGAGTGATCTAGATGATGTTACAGAGGATAATAGTCCCGTCTCCAAGGCTGATGATGTAGGTGGGAGCCCAACATATACAACATGGTGGGAGACAACATGCCCTGCTCCTATCTTTCATGTTGATCATCCTGTTGGCAATCCTGGATCTTGGGTTGAGCGAGGAGATGAGTAAGAGGAGTGGGAGGGAGACAGCGGTAGAGATTATTCTAGAGATGATGATGATGATGAGAGGTAGATGAAGCCAACTAGCAGAGGGTGTAGGTGCCAACAAGGAGGGACTTGGGGTCCAAACTCATAGCCTATGACCCTGGCGCATAGCCAAAGGAGTACAAAATTGCTTCGAGCATGGGGAGTCGAGAAGGGGTACCACAACGGTGTCCCAATAGCTGGGATGACTATATACATCAACACAATTGCTGTTCCACGTGATCCATCATGGCAGGAGGGTGATCCTGGTGAGGATTATGTTGCAATGTTGAAATTATGTTAATTTAAGATGCATAATGTTGATTTGATTGAGATGTTGACATTGACAGGTTGTCATTGAGACCTAATACTTTAGCTGAAAATATATTAGTTGTATCGGTCGGGTTGTGTCCACAGATGTTTGCAATAGGAGGTAGGTTCAAACATCTTAGCTTAGCAACAATTTTTTTCTAGATTTTTAGGAAAGCTTTTACGATATAACTATAAGCTACAAAGCATGTAAACTCAATCTATAAAGTATATAAACTTAATCTATAAAACATATGGACTTTAAACCATGAATTAAAAGAAACATTCTAATCTAAGAAAGTAAGAAATACTTTGAATCTAAATTCACACTATCAACTTACACTGAACTCCTAAAGAAGGCAATAGCTCTGGAATTTCTTTCCACAGAAAACAACTCCAGAACTCCAAAAATTATAAGATAACACACATAACTCCAGAAATTACAACTGTAGGTTACACTTTAATGAAAGCAACTAAACACAACACGTTGCAGGTTAACATTAACACCATTCTACCATAACATCATGAAACAAAGGGTTATAATTGTTGTCATATTCTTCTCCCTAGCCAAATAGCCCAAACCCATAAATCTCTAAGTGTTTTCCCCTTTAGAAATGAAAGGAAACCCCCCCAAAATCGACTAAGTCCAAAAATGTTGAGTTTTCCTTATGTTTTTAGCATTTTCAAAGTTTAAGAGTTTGCAGTTCTTCCCTTCGTCATGTTATCCTAATTGGCTCCGAACTCCACTTATTTCCCTTGTAAAATCCTCTAAGTGTTCAAAGTTCTTCAGGTGTCAAGGGTCAGAACTTTCTTCTTTCTTCTTCCTTCTTTGGGAAGGTAAAAGGTAGAAAGCCCAAGGTCCAATTTCCAACTCTTTTCCTTTGGAAATTTGGTTGTGTTTCAAACTTCAGACTTTTTCTTCTTCCCTCTTCCTTTCTTTAAAAGATGGAAGATGGAAGGCCCAAAGCCCCTAACGGGTGTTAAATTTTCTAAGGCATTCTACCATTCCGTGGAGCCTTTTGAGTGGACCCCACAACAGTCTTGCAAAACCGCGGAAAGAAGACAGGTGGCAGGTTTCGTCAGCTCAACATTCAAAGAACCCAAAGGAGGCCACATGGCATAATCTGTGACTCTTCTGCTATTCCGCGGAGTATTCCATTGATGCTTTATTGAAGACCGCGGAACAACGAGAAACTGCCATGTGGACAAAAGACAAGTGATAAGGAGGAAGTCTTGGGGTCCAAGTTCTACTTCTTTCTTTCAAAATATTCTAAGTGATTCAAACTTTAGGGATTGGACCTTCCTTCTTCTTCCTTCTCATGGAAAGTAGAAGATGTAAGGCCCGAGGCCCAAACTCCACCGAAACTTTCAAAAATTGGCTAAGTCCTTAGATTTCCGGGGCTCAAACTTTCCTTCTTCCTCCTCTGGGAAGGCAGAAGACAAAAGGCCTGAGGCTCGAAGTCCATCGATATTATGATCTTCCTTTATAAAGTAGAGCTCGGGGACAGGGTTTCCTCCTTTCTCCTTCTCTTTTAGAAGGCGAAACATTGAAGGCCCAAGGCCCAATCTTTGACGGCTTCCACAATCTTCAGAAACGAAGGGAAAAGAGGCAGAATCCAGGATCCACCATGGTTAATCATGATGAAATCTTGCTGATTAGATAGAATGTAGGCCAGGTTGAAAGTCAAACATCTAGCTCCAGCTAGAAATTGTTGTTGGACATTTATTGTTGCTGGTAGAAGAAGATGCAAGGTTTCAATGCAAATATTTGTGCAGCTACTTCTAAGAATATATTTTATGCATTTATGTCAAAGACAAGCAGATATTTTTAGACATTTCTTTTGTAAAATAGCTTCTGATAGGCCCATAGGGCGAATTTATTACAGTAGGTGATGGCGCCTCATTGTAAAATGCTATAAAATGCATGGAATCGAATGTATTATGTTGGCTTTTGGTCTAAAAAACCACATCTCCTTTTAGTTGTAACCTTGCCTCTTTGAGAATAAACAAGAGATTTTACCTTTTCATAAATTCTTTTGCTTTGTGTAATACTTATGTTGAGTATGTATTTGTGAATATTTCTTTCCTTCTAGATCTCAATTAGTTTCTTTTACCTCTACAATTCGTTTGTGATTTGTGTATGCTGGTCTATTGTTTGTTGTTATTATGTGCATATATAGTTGATTTGAGGGCTGAACATTCAAACCTGGTGTATCACCTTTTCATTTCTAGTTTCTCTTTCTTCCCCTTTTCCCCAGCAGTGAATAGATTAGGTTTAGTCTTAGCGCACTCTGAATCTCATATTCAAAAAAGGAATGGAGGTTTGATTTCGTTGCAAGGTCCCACACTTGGAAATCATCTCAATGTTTCATTGGATTGCAAACTAGTGACTTTGCCGACTGAGTTTGCAACTTCAAACTTTTGCCAGATGAAGGCTCCCTTTTCAATGAAAACACTTGCAAATTTGTCCTTAAGCTGAGTCGGGGAAATTGCCTATTGACGAACTAAGTTGTTGGTGAACTAGTTAGTTCGCAAACTAAGAGTTTTTTGACAAAGTTTCCTTTGATCAACTTTGAAAATGTGAACTTTCCTTTATTACTTATTCAATGAAATCACCCATTGACGAACTAAGTTGTTGGTGAACTAAACAGTTCACAAACTAGGAACTTTGCTGTCCAAAATCTCCCCTTAGTCAAACTTGGAAAAATGTAACTTGTCTTGAAGAGTTGTCAACGAAAGTGTCTATCGGCTAACTAGGATGTCAACAAACTGTTGGATTGGTGAACTAAACAGTTCGTGAAATGGGAAATTCTTTGACTGGCTCTAACTTAGCCAATTTTTGCCCAATCTTCACCAAAATGAAACTAGGGATACCCAATTGGGTCTTTAATAAGACGGTGCCCTCAATTTGGCCCAACAAATCTGAATTTGCTCCTAAAATACAAAAACAAACTCTGCAAAGAAAACAAAGCCAAACAACATAGAAAATAGAACATATTTTTGGTGACACGGGATTGCCAGTGAACCCGGATGCTATTGCATCAAACGCAATAGGTAAGAGAAATGTTTCTTGAGGCTGTAACTCAAGAACATTTTGGCAAGTCTGGAATAGAAATCCCATACTTAACCAATTCAGAAGCTTGCATCCAAGAGGCTTCATCAACTGGTTTACCCTTCCATTGGACAAGATACTCCATGTATTCCTTTCCCCTTGTTCATTTAGCCACACAAGAATCAATCACTTGATCGACTTGTTCAAACTATTTTTCAGGCAACTGATCTATCCATTCACATTTATAATGAACATCTGAATTGAATCCCTCTTGTGTGCTTCACTCTCCTTCATAATATCGATACAAATCTGCCACATTGAAAATGGGTGAAATATCTACACCTAGTGGAAGTTCTATTTCATAAGCATTGGATGAAAACTTACACAAGACCTTACAAGGTCCAATCTTCTTCCATTTTAATTTATTGTAAGTTCCATGTGGGAACCTCTCCTTCTGCAAATGTGCCAAGACTAAATCTCCAACTTGAAACTCTTATTCTCTCCTATGAATATCAACACGCTCCTTATATTTGGTGGCACTTTTCTCCAAATTTTCTTTCACTTGTTTATGCAAATCATAGATATACTCTACAAAATCTTTAGCTACAACAATCTTCCGAGTCAAATCAACACTATCCCACAATTCATCTACCCTTTTGGATTGTAACCATACACAATGTGAAAAGGATTTTTCCCTACATTTCGATTGACTGAATTATTATAGGCAAACTCTACCTGAGCCAAAACCAAGTCCCGCTGGTTAGGTTTATACCCTACCAAACATCTCAATAAATTTCCTAGACTTCTATTTACAACTTCTGTTTGACCATCACTCTAAGGATGGTATGCTGAACTAAAACCCAACTGTGTACTCATTTTCTTCCACAAGGTATGCCAAAAATGACCAACAAATTTCACAACCTAATCTGAAACTATGCTCTTAGGCAAACCATGTAATCTAACTACCTCCTTGAAAAATAACGTAGCAATGTGGGAAGCATCATTACTCTTTTGACATGGAATAAAATGAACTATTTTTGAAAATCTGTCAAGAACAACAAAAATAGAATCATTACCTCTCTGTGTGTGAGGCAATCCCAAAACAAAATTCATACTTGTATATTCCCATGGTCTCTGGTATAGGTAATGGTTGATATAAACCAGTATTTTGCTTGACTCATTTAGCATATTGACAAACTCTGCAACCTTGTACCAACTTCTTCACATCTGCAGCCACACTAGGCTAGAATAAACCTTCACTCAATTGTACCAACATTTTATCCACATCAAAGTGTCCACTCAAACCACCACTATGTTTTTCTTTCAGTAAATTCTCCCTCGTTGACCCTTGAGGTATACACAATTTTTTTCCTTTGAATAATAAACCTTCCTGAATAAAATATTCTAGTTAGTGCGTTCTATCCTTTTCTACTAGATTCATACAAGTAGTCCACGCTTCCTTGAAATCAACATCATCCTTATACAATTCTCTCATAGAATCAAAACCAACCACATTCACTCTCAATTCATTCAACAATAGACATCTCCTACTCAATGCATCATCTACTCTATTAGACTTTCCACTTCTATGTTTTTAAAAAAATGAATAACTCTACAGAAATTCAACCAATTTTATGTCTCTGATTCAACTTACCTTGGCTATTAATGAACTACAAAGCATGATGATCAGAACGCAATACAAATTCTTTCAGTAGAAAATAATGTCTCCACTTCTTGAGTGCCTGTACAATTGCATAAAATTCTTGATTAGGCACAAAATATTTCTTAATTGCTTCATTCAACTTCTCACTAAAGTATGCAATTGGTTTCCCTTCTTAACTAAGGACACCTCCAATCATTGTTCCGCTTGCATCACAACCTACTTGAAAAATCTTCCCAAAATTAGGGAGCACCAAGACTGGCTATTTAGTCACCTTGCTCTTCAAAACTCTGAAACTCTTCTCAACTGATGCTGTCCACACAAACTCCTTCCAATTACCCTTTATTGTCTCAATAATAGGTGCACAAATCCCACTAAAATTTTGAATGAACTTCCTACAAAAGCTTGCCAAGCCATGAAAACCTCTGGCTTGAAACATGCTACGAGGGGAAGGCCAATCCAGAATCACCTTGACCTTTTCTAGATCCATTTTCAGACCATCACTAGAAACTACAAATCCCAAATAAACTAATTCCACCTTCATGAAACTACAATTTTCAAATTTACTAGCAATTTCTCTTCTCTTAGCCTTTGCAATACTGCCCTAACATTCAACAAATGTTCTTCCTTTGTTTTAATGAAAATCAAAATATCATCAAGATATACAATAAAAAACTTACTAAGAAATGGATTCAACACTTCATTCATCAACCTCATGAATGTGCTTGGAGCATTCATCAACCTAAACGACATCACTAACCACTCGTACAATCCATCTTTTGTCTTGAAATAATTCTTCCACTAGTCTCCTTCTCTGATTCGAATTTGATGATACCCACTTTTGAAATCAATCTTCATGAAATATTTTGCTCCACTTAGGCAATCCATCATATCATCCATTCATGGTAATGGAAATCTATATTTGATTGTTATTTTGTTAATGGCCCTCAAATCTGTACACATCCGCATTCCCCATCCTTTGGCATCATTCTTCATAGGCATCATCCTATACGGTTTCTTGTTTAGTAAACTCGTACTAGGTATTAAATCCACACAAGGACTAATATTTCTCACGAGTGGCAATCCATTTGGAAACTCCATCATTATATCTGAATATTCTTCTAGCATCTCTTGAATTTCCATGGGTAGCTCTTCTTGCTTTTTTGTTGTCATGACTACTTTAGGTTTGGGAATAAGGGCAAAACACGACCCTCCTTTCTTCAATTCTTTTAAGTATTTCTTTCTAAAAATCAAACAAACTCTGGGATTACTCTCTACTTCATCTTCCTTATCCTTCATAGGATTTAAAGTATACTCCTTCCCATCCTTCTTTATCCTATATGTATTTGTTCTCCCATCATGATCAACTTGTCTATCAAACTGCCATGGTCTACCTAGCAAAATATGACATGCATCCATTGGCATTATATCACACAAAATTTTATCCTTATAACTACCAATTTGAAAATTAACTAAACATTGCTCGCTTACCACCAATTGATGCTCTTTTTGCAACCAATAAACTTTGTAAGGGTTGGGATGCTTCAACTGCTTCAACTTCAATTTATTAACCATTTCTTCAAACACAATATTGTATGTGCTTCCACTATCTACTATCACCTTACAACATTTACCATCCGACTCACATTTGGTTTGAAACAAATTTCTCCTTTAAACAGGTTCAAATTTCTCCTTCTCTAGATTAAAAAAAATCCTTCTTAACATCAAGGATTCTCCATCCCCAGGATCTTCTCCACATTTCAGTCAAGCCACACTTTCACATTCTTCTTGTGCCACATTCACTCTTTCATCTTTTCCTTTTCCACTAGTTATCTGAGGACATTCAAATGCCTGATATCTAATCTCTCCACATTGAAAACAAGTACCACTGAATCCTCTTCCTCGGTCTCTTCCAAAAGATACTTTGCCTCTGAAATAATCACCCCTTCCTCTTGAGTAATCCCCTCTTCCTTTACTTTCCTGGGTATTCATTTGTGATGAACTGGCCTCTTCCATGTGAAAATTTACCCCTACCTCTAGAATTATTTTGCTTTTTGGCAAGCTTACCTTCAGCCTTCAGAGCATATTGGTAGGCTTCCTCAACACTTGTGATTTGCACCATGCTCAATTCATCTTGAATGGAGTACTGTAATCCATTGATATTGTTAAACACAGAGAATATTGAGAGGGGGTGAATCAGTATTTTGAAAAAACTTTTCATTCACACATTTGTTAAAACATTTATCAAATTCAACAATATGAAAGCAAAGTAAACAGAAGAAGAGCAGCCACAAATTCATAACACATGGACACCAGGATTTTACGTGGAAAACCCAAAAAGGGAAAAACCACGGTGAGTGTTAGCTCACAATATATTATGATAGCAATACCGGATTACATAAGGCTCACTGCCCAAAGAAATGCTCACTATAGGTGGACTCATTGTCCACAGAGAAAGAAAGATAGAAGATAGAAGAAAGGATTTGCTCACTACCAAGAGTTGACTGCTACAAATGCATCTACAGAATGCTGAGGTGCAGTTCCATTTTCAGCTTAGTATACAGATTCAAATGTCTTCATAATGTCTGCTCTGCTTTACATAAATTCTGCTTTACATAAATTCATCTCTTACTGTCTTCTTCTAGTCACAACTTTGCTTTTGATCGCACACATATTTAGTTCATACACATCGCAATGTATACACACTTCAACACTAAAATCTAACCCATATAAATATCCACAACTTTGAATTCAATCTCAAAACTGAGTCAGCCTATCAAGCACAACACTTTATCAACTTACATTAACTCTATCAGCCCAACACTTTCACTAAAATTCACATGGGACTCCAAGAATCACATCAACCATTCATAATGCCTCACAGATCATATATTATCAACCGCAGATCATGATGCCCTGATGTGGTGAAATGCGAAACTCGGAACTATCTCCTCTGCCTTGGTGAAATACTAGCAAACTGACTGCCGAAACTTGGAATTTTGTAGGTGATCTTTCGAATCACTTTAGACTCTGTAACTCCTTGAATGGATGCTTCTGACACCTATCCATACTGCCTCAAAACCACACACCAATACAATCACTTCTGGATAAATGCAGACCAAAATACCCATGCACTCTACACTGTTCCTAACTTAACTATGTTCACCCGGACTTAGACCAATCACAGCTTAACTTCCAGAAGTCATCAGGACTTGCAATCTTGAACATAACACCTTCAAACAATTTTGAATAACATACCTAAACTGCATGCCTTGGCCATCAACTGTAGAGGAATACCACTTGAGTTTCTGCTACTAACTCTGTGTTGTCAGTACTTAGCCATTCTGCCTTAGTCTTTTATGTCCAGACCAGGACCTTGTATGCAGGTTGTTCCATGTTGAGTTCCCAATCATCCTTAGCTCCATCATGCTCTATTTGCCTTGTTTCCATCAATGACAACATTACCAAATCAGCAGTGTCTCTTGACTATGTTGCCAACAATCTCCCCCTTTGGCATTGATGGCAACACTTAGTGAAAAATGTGTATATGCTCCCCTTTTCTATATACACTCTGTTCTTTCACTCCCCCTCAAGTGTTTGCCCATTTTTCACTGGTCTTCTTCTCCCCCTTTGACATCAATGGCAAATGTGTATGTATAGGGGTCAAAATTTTGTCAAAAATGCAAAACTGTCATACTCTGCCACATATGTACACATACAATCTTTAACTTAGTTTGTTGTGGGTTTCAGGATGTCATTGAAAATAGTCATGATTTGAGCTATCTCTCTATCCCAAATCTTCTTAGCATTGTCTAGAATTTGAATATGGCCACTTATTAGGAAGATTAATCTTTTTGATTTTTGCATATCAGAAGGTGTGTTCATTAGTGCACTTACTTGCAGTGCTTCTGCTACAAGATTTGACATTGAATCTAGCTTGGGACTTATTAGTCCTCTCAATTGACACATTCTATTTTTCATTTGGTCTCTTTTATTAACTAGCTTACTTAGCTCATCATGGATATTGATCACTTGTATCCCTTTGTTGCTTACTGACTCAGTTGCCGGATCAAATGACATAGAAATGTTTGTCAACTGCGGTTTCAGATTGTTAATCTTCACTTCTAAATCCTTTGTGGCTTCTAGCCATGATAAACAAAATTTGTACAAGTCACAAGCTTCTTTTATGGCACTTTGTATTTCTTATTCTGTGGTCTAAAGAAGTTTTATCATTGATCAACATGATTTTTAACTCAACTAATCTTTTCTCATCAAACTTTTTTTTGACTTTTGTTTTTGCAAATTTTCCAAGGATTCATAATGTTTGCTGATTGATTTGATCATACCCTATCTTTCTAGAATTCAGGCATCAACTTTCCTAGTACATCAGATGCTACAACAATGAGCTCATTGTATTGCATGTGTGTTTTCATCATCTCTTCCTATGTCTTTGCTTGTACAAGTGATACCAGTTTGAACTTCTGTACAGGTGACATTAAGTCCAGGTTTATGGGACTTTGTAGTAGTTTAGACTGATGCAGGAGCATCCAGTGATGTAAGGGTACTCTTGCATCACCCAAAAAGATGTTGCTTCAAAATCATTATAGTTGTTTTCATTTCTCTCCATAATTAGTGTTTCTGGTTCCATTATCTCTTGAATAATGATGTAGGACTTTCAGTTTTTTTTAAACTGCTAAAAATAGCAACCTACCTGTTTTGGAAAGTTTAACTGCCATTTTAGGAAAGTTTGCTTTTGGGCACAAATTGAAGCAAAAACTTACAGAAATCTTCATAATGAAAATATAAGACCTTTGGCGAAGGAATCAGGCAAAGATCATTTGTGAGCTGAAACATATTAAAGCCCTTGAAAATTTCTGAAATGAGATATGAGGCACTAAAACATCCCATAATGTCCCAAAAAGTTGACGGAAATCTATTTACATATTTTTGGCGTGATAGTTCACATCGCAAGCTTTTCGGTGCTTAAACGATTCATCAATTGGACACCCGGATAAAAAATTATGCTTCCCGGAAGTTGACCTACTTTTGGAGGGAGTTGCAAATTTCAAAATTTAGCTGGAGGCCACCAGAAAGTGCTATTTATGACAATTTTGGGAACCCTAGGTAGTAGTAGAGTTAAGGGGGCAAGTATAGAGTCAAGAATATATGGGAAAATAGAAACCCTAGTAGATTTGGGGTTACAGAAGACTGAAGATTCTAGAGTCTTGAGGTTAGGAAAGCTGTAATATGTTGCAGCCAGTACAGGATTTATCCTCTGATTGTACTGAGCTTCTGTAATGTAATGCGTTGACTAGATTAATAAATAAATATTCTATTTTCTATGTTCTAATTTTGTTGTTGTGTGTTTTATGATTTACCCCCTTCATCAAGTGGTATTAGAGCAAGGGTTCTTGAGTGTGTAGACAAATCGCCGATCGTGAGGCAGTTTGCACCAGGACCTGAGGTTGTGGGTTTATTGCGGAGATCAAGATGCCTCCACAAAGAAATCATATTGGGAGGAATGCTTTGACGGAAGAGGGTTTTAGAGCCCTACAAAGGCAAATCGATGCATTGCAAGAGGAGCCGTGAAGAGGGTTTGAGCCAAGAACAAGAGAAGAAAGCTAGGATGATGTTGAAGAAGAGATATCTGAGGAAGAGAAAGAAGTTGCAGGAGATCCTACATAAGCTAGGTTGTTGAGGGCCATTTAGAATATCGAAAAGAGGCCCAGGATCAAAGTTTCTACATATTCTGGAGATTTGAATTCGAAACAGCTTATTGATTGGATCAATGACATGGAGGAGTATTTTGAGTATGAAGATGTGGAGGACCCAGATCAGGTCAAGTTTGAAAAAACAAAGTTGAAGGGCCACGCCATTATTTGGTGGAAGAAGGTCCAATTAGAGAGGAATAGAAGAGGAAAAGGAAAGATCACTAGATGGGATCGGATGGTGGAGAAACTGAAGAAGCAGTTCATTCCTGCGGACTATGAGATGGAGTTGCTGAAAAACCTGCAAGGACCGAAGCAAGGTAACAAGTCTGTTAAGGAGTATACATAAGAGTTTTATAAAATTACTATCAGGATAGGCCATGCAGAGCCCAACAAGGAGAAGGTAGCCTGTTACATTAATGGGTTGAGGCCAAGTATTCAAGAGGAGATGAGCCTAGTCAGAATGCCCACCATGGAAGATGTGTACCAGTTTTCCCTGAAGGTGGAAGAGAAGCTAAATAAAAAATTTGATAGCAAGCAAAGGGGAAGAGGTCAAGGCAGAAGGATTGGTGGAAGACCCTATGGAGGCTGTAATGAAGATTAAAAGAAAAGTGAAGAAGTTAGAACTAGTCGAAATCAGAGAGGGGATAATGCCTACCGCCCACATGACCAAAACAATGGTGAGCAAAGAGGAAGAGGAAGGGGTTGACCTCGGCAAGGACTCGGAAGAGGAGGTTTTAGAGGAACCTGTTTCCAATGTGGAGAAGAAGGGAATCAAACATATGAGTGTCCACAACAACAAGGAAGGACAAATAGAAGACCTGAAGGTAATGCACGAGTTGTACATGTAGATGAAGATGCGCAGTTTGAGTGTTCTAAAGATGTTGAAAGGGGAGAAACCCTAGTTGTCAGAAGAACTTTGTTGAATAAGGAGAAAGAACCCAATCAGAGGAAGAGTCTATTTCGTACAAGGTGCAAATGTGAAGGTAAGTGTTGTGATATTATTATTGATAGTGGAAGTACTGACAATCTTGTTTCAGAGGAGATGGTTGACAAGTTGAAGTTGACAAGAACAAAGCATCCACATCCATATCGGATTGCATGGTTGCAAAAGGACCACAGAGCTTTGGTCAATGAGCAGTGTTTAGTGAAATTCAAGATTGGGGACTACCATGATGAGGTGCTGTGTGATATCATACCGATAGATGCATGTCATATGTTGTTGGGGAGGTCGTGGCAGTATGATAGGAGTGCTATCCATGATGGCCGTGCAAACACATATTCCCTAACAAAGGATGGAGTTCGTCATAAGTTGAAGCCCTTTAAGGAGGTGGAAGAAAAGGTATGTAGTATTGCTAGAATTTTCATGGTAGATGGTAGACATTTTTTGGAGGGTATGAATCATGAGCATCATTGCTTTGCATTGATCCCTAAGATTAGTCAAGAGAAATGTGAAGATGTACCAGCAGAAGTCTTAGAAATGTTTGAAGAATTTTAAGATATTGTCTTTGATAATGTACCAGAAAGTTTACCACCGATGAGGAAGATAAGTCACCAAATGAATTTGATACCAGAAGCTAGTTTGCCGAATAAGGCAGCCCACAGAATGACTCCTTTAGAGAGTGAAGAGCTGAACAAACAAGTTCAAGAGCTATTAAGGAAGGGACTGATAAGGGAGAGCCTAAGTCCATGTGCGGTACCTATAGTACTAGCACCAAAGAAATATGGAAAATAGAGAATGTGTAAAGATTCTCAGGCCATAAATAAGATCACGATCAAGTACAAATTTCCATTACCCAAAATGGATGACATAATGGATTGTTTGAGTGGAGCCAAGTACTTCACGAAGATTGATCTAAAGAGTGGGTATCACCAGATCTGAATCAGATAAGGAGTTGAATGGAAGACAACCTTCAAGATAAAGGAGGGTTTGTATGACTGGTTAGTCATGCCATTTGGGCTAACCAATGCATCGAGCACATTCATGCGGCTCATGAACGAGGTACTGAAAGAATTTTTGGGGAGTTTTGTTATTGTTTATTTGGATGATATTTTGATTTTCAGTAAGACTTGGGATGAGCATCTAATGCATATCAGAAGAGTTTTAGAGAAGTTGAGGGAGGAGAAGTTGCTTATTAATCTAAAGAAATGTAGTTTTGCAAAGAAGGAGTTGGTATACCTGGGATTTGTTGTCTCAGAGGAAGGTCTCAAGATGGACCCAGAAAAGGTGAGGGCTATCCTTGAATGACCTACGCCAAGGAGTGCCACAGAGGTACGATCTTTTCATTGTTTGGCAAGTTTTTACAGAAAGTTTATCAGAAATTTTAGTAGCATTTGTGCACCCCTAACAGAGACAATGAGAGGGGATAGAAAAGAGTTTAGATGGACTAAAGGAGAAGACAAATTTTTTGACACATTGAAGCAGAAAGTTACAGAGCAACCTATTTTGGCACTTCCAGATTTCAATAAGGTATTTCAGGTAGATTGTGATGCTAGTGGTAGTGCTATAGGAGTTGTTTTGAGTCAAGAAGGTAAGCCCATTGCCTATTTTAATGAGAAGCTTAATGATGCCAAGAAAAAGTATTATGTTTATGATCAAGAATTTTATGCAATAGTTTAGGCTTTGAAGAAATGGAGACATTATCTGTTGCCAAAAGAGCTTGTTTTATATACTGATCATTAGGCTTTACAATATCTTAATAGTCAAGGAAAGTTGAATCAAAGGCACTTAAAATGGGTTGAGTTTTTGTAGAGTTATACTTTTGTTTTGAAGCACAGGAGTGGGAAGTCCAACAGAGTTGTAGATGCCTTGAGTAGAAGGCAAAATTTGTTGACAAAAATGAAGATAGAGTTTGTTGGGTTTGATGAGCTCAAAAGTTTGTATTTTGAAGATCTAGATTTTGCAGAGGCCTAGAAAGCTTGTTTGGAACCTGTTACTTTGGACAAGACAAAATGGTTGGATTTCATAATCCAAGATGACATGTTGTTTAGAGGAAGCTAGTTGTGCATTCCAAGGAGTTCCATGAGAAAAAACCTGATTAAAGAGAAGCATAGTGGGGGATTGGCTGGACACTTTGGTCAAGATAAGACCATTTCTATTGTTGGTGAGAATTGTTATTGGCCATAGTTGCAGCAAGATGTGAGGAAATTTGTGCAGTGTTTCAGAGTGTGTCAGATGGCAAAAAGAACAAGTTAGAATACAAGGCTATATCAGCCATTACCTATACCAGAGAAGCCATGGGATGATATTAGTATGGATTTTGTTCTTGGTTTACCAAGACACAAAAAGGGCATGATTCTATTTTTGTGGTGGTGGACAGATTCTCGAAGATGGCACATTTTAGTCCTTGTAAGAAGACTAATGATACTATTCATATTACAGAGTTATTTTTCAGGGAAGTGGTGAGACTACATGGTCTACCTAAGAGTATGGTTTCAGATCGAGATACCAAGTTTGTTGGTTATTTTTGGAGGACATTGTGGAAGAAGTTGAAAATAGATTTGAAGTTCAGTTTTGCACACCATCCATAGACTGATGGATAGACAAAAGTGGTGAATAGGAGTTTGGGTAACCTACTACAATCCTTAGTAGGAGATAAGCCCAAGGGATGGGATTTGATTTTACCATAGGCAGAATTCGCTTACAACAATTCTATCAATAGGAATATTGGTAAATCACCATTCCAAATTGTATAGGGCAATAGTCTAAGAAATGCTTCAGAGTTAAGGAAGCTAGACAAAGAAGAAAAGACAAGTGCCGAGGTCGAAGACTTTGCAGAACACCTGAAGAATTTACATGAAAAAGTGAGAAAGCACATGAATAAGATGAATATTCAGTACAAGGCTAAGGCAGATCAGAAGAGGAGATATAAGGAGTTCCAGGTAGGAGATGAAGTCATGGTTCACTTGAGAAAAAAAAAGGTTCCCAATTGGAACATACAATAAGTTGAAAATGAAGAAATTTGGATCGTGTAGAATCCTATAGAAGCATGATTCAAGAAATGCATGAGGTAGAGCTACCAAGTGGGATCAATATTTCCCCTGTGTTCAACATTGCTAATTTAATAGAATACCATGAAGGTGGAACAGAGGATGGACTGACATAAGAATAGTGGAGTATTTCGGCATCTACTTCAACGGAGGAGATAGAAGAGATCTTGGATAGCCGTGTGGGAAGAAGTACTCAGAATAGGCAATATGAAGAATATTTGGTGAAATGGAAAGGACGGCCTATTGAAGATTCTTCTTGGTTGTCTAAGGCAGAGGTTGACCATTTGGGTTTTCCTCACACAAACACGAGACATGATAGGGTCACTTCTCAAATTACCCTAGGTGTTTGATGTAGGAACATCCAGTGGTGTAAGGGCAATCTTGCATCACCCAAAAAGATGTTGCTTCAAAATCATTATAGTTGTTTTCATTTCTCTCCATAATTAGTGTTTCTGGTTCCATAATCTCTTGAATAATGATGTAGGACTTTCAGTTTTTTTCAAACTGCTAAAAATAGCAACCTGCCTATTTTGGGAAGTGTAACTGCCATTTTAGGAAAGTTTGCATTTGGGCACGGATTGAAGTGAAAACTTACAGAAAGATTCATAATGGAAATATGAGACCTTTGGCAAAGGAATCAGGCAAAGATCATTTGTGAGCCAAAAGATATTAAAGTTTTTATTTTCTGAAAAGCCCCTAAAAATTTTTGAAACGAGATATGAGGCACTAAAACATCCCATAACATCCCAAAACGTTGATGGAAATCCATTTAATTTTTTTTGGCATGATAGTTCACATCGCAAGATTTTTGACGCTTAAAACGGTTTGTCAATTGGATAACCGAATCAAAAGTTATGCTTCCCGAAAGTTGACCTACTTTTGGAGGGAGTTGCAAATTTCAAAATTTAGCTGGAGGCCACTAAAAAGTGCTATTTATGACTATTTTGGGAACCCTGGGCAGTAGTAGAGTTAAGGGGGAAAGTGTAGAGTCAAGAATGAGTGGGAAAACAAAAACCCTAGCTGATTTGGGGTTACAAAAGGCTAAAGATTCCAGAGTCTTGAGGTTAGGAAAGCTGTAATGTGTTGCAGCCAATAGAGGATTCATCCTCTGATTGTACTGAGCTTTTGTAATGTAATGAGTTGCCTAGATTAATAAAGAAATATTCTATTTTCTGTGTTTCAATTTTGTTGTTGTTTGTTTTATGATTCACCCCCTTCATCACAGACTCATTCAAGTCTTGATGTTTCTCCATAAATTCTTTTGTATCCATAATAGTGTCTCTTGCCAGACCCAAGACTTCATCTCCTTTATCCTATTTAGGGGGTTCCATGTCTTTGTCCTTATTTGCACCAATATTCTTCTTCGGTGCAGGTCTCCTTATCTACTCATCAGTCTTTTCAATATCAGCCTATTGCTTGGGAGGAATACCAATCTTAGATTGGTCTTGATTTGTCATATCCATTTCATCAATATCAGGGGCTTGATCATCTCTATCTAAACCTTGGTCCTAGCTTATCTCCAAAACAGATGTATCTCCATCATTTGCTCCTTCATTGTCATAAATGGTAGGGAGATTAAATTCTTTCAATATCTTCAGAGTGGTTTCTTCAGTTTCCTTAACCACTTTTTCAATATTGCCTCCCATAAGAGTGTTCATTCTCCTCTTTCTCCTGAATTCTTTATTAAGAGCTTTGGAGATCATGGTCTTTTCTTCTAGGGTGATCTCCAGACATAACCTCACAAGTGTGTGCTCTCTGATTTCAGTATCTTTGGCCATGGCAGTTTCTTTGCTTGCATACATAATGCTGCTCAAGCTATCAAGAAGATCACCAATGATCTCAATAAGAGCCTTATTGTATATGTTCAGATACTCTACAGTGGCATCTTCCAAAATCCTTTTATCTACATCATTATAATCATCATAGAATTGGGCCATTGGTTTCATATTTCCATCCATTGTGACAACCTTAAGGACATCTCCTAGGCTTATTGTAGCCTCTTCTGGCTATGTTACATCTTGCCTTGCATTTTTCTTTCTTGTGTCCTTCCCTGAGGTTGTCTCTTTACTGTTTTCAGAGACTTTTGTAGCCTCAGTTTTCATCCTTTTTACTTCATATGTTTCTATCTCTTCCTCATCGACTGCAATGCTTATATGCATTCTTTTGGCCTTTGTTTTCTTCCTTTTGTGATTGGTGGTAGGGGTTTCCACACTTGCAGATGGTGCAAGATCAGAGGGAATAGATGTAGCTTCTGCAGAGGTAGATCCTCTGGTTCTTCTTCTTGACATTTCTAGTTTTTCTAGCTTTCTCTTGGGCTCTTCCAGAGCTTTAACTAGTTCATTTTCTTTCTTTTCTTGCCTCTTCTCCTTTTCTTTAACTTCTCTTTCTACCTCAACTCTAGCTCTTGTAGCTGATATTTGTTCTTTGGTGAAACCTTTGCTTTGTGAATATTCTTCTACCATTTTCTGGGCCTTCTTTAAGATTTCTGATTTCCTCACTTCAACATGGATTTCCTCATAAGTTCCAAATCGTTCTTCTTTGGGATCTCTTGGTTTGCTTAGCATATGTTGGGCATATTTTCCAATATTTCTCCATCTACTTCATAGCCCATTTGCATGACCCATACTGTTCTAGGCTCAAAGGCCTCCATCAAGCATTGGTCTTTGGTTACAATGAAGTATATGTCATTCTTGTATTTTTTCACAATTGCTTGGAATTCTTTCTCTTGATTGTATCATTCTCTGGAAGTTTTTGAAATAGACCCATAGGGCTATATTTTGTTCATCATAGCTTCCAATACTATTTAAATGATCCCTAATTTGTACAGCAATTGGCTGACTATTTAACCAGAACAGGTTCTTCATTATTTGCAATTCATGCATAAATTAGAAAACAAATAGATGATCAACGTACCAAATTTGAAGGGATATTTTCTTTCTTTTACTCCAGGTTCTCCATAACTTGATGTCAGAGCAATTCACAGATATCATAGTCTGCATTTTCCCTAATCATCTGATAGGCAGTGTTGGAGACAGAGTTCTCCTAGTTGGTGAAATAGACTTTGTATCACAATACCATGGATGCAAATCTTACAGCATGATCTTCAATATCATTGATTGTTAAAGCCCTTTTATCAAATTTTGCTCCGGTGGCCGCCAACTTTCAATAGGGGTACACTACCGATAGAGCATAGTCCAGTCACAACCCTAATTGCATCCTCGGTGATCTTAAAGGGCTGCCCCAACCACATGAATTCATCATGGATTCTGCTCAAAACGTACCAGACCCATTCATCTTCTGCAAATGTAGGGAAGTCTCTATATTGAATGAATTTCTTCTCCTCTAGAGATTTGTATTCTTCTTTCAGCTCAAATTGATCACCGCTTAGATGATTCAAATACAAGTTTGAGAATTTGTTATCACCATGCTCTTCTAGGGCAACATGGATGTAAGCCCTAACATCTTCTGCATGCATCACACTGAATGGAATCTCTAAAAATGCGCCATTTGGATCGACCTCTATTAATTTGAATGGATGCTTCTTGGATTTTGGCCTTGCTCTTTTAGTTATATCAATCACATGTGGAGTTGCCATCTTTTGCAAAGATTCAAATAAATTTAGAGTAGGGTTTCAAATCTAAAAAATACCTCTTTTATAAGAATTAGGGTTTTCCTTGATCTTGTCTTGATTTGCTTTGGGAAACACTGAGTTGCTTGGAATTTTGCTTTAGTTTGCCTTAGACACTTGACAGTTTGAATGCAAAATGAATTTTCTGTTGAATGAGCCCCTTTTTAATTTTTGACTTAATCACCATAAATGTTCCTATTAAAAGGCTGTCAAACACATCTCTGCACAATGTAGTCAATTAGGATTGCTCCACAATGTTTCACATTTGATCCGTTTCTTCTAAAATTTCTTTCAAAAGATGTCATTTGAATCTTTACAACATATCTTCGTGTTGGATCTCAACACTGACAATCTAGCTAGGGGATTGAGATTTTCATTGTAGCTCCCCTTGAGCCAGAGCTCACCATCAACTTCCTTGAGGAAGTATCTGCACCAGAAACTGGTGCAGATTCATTCCTGACCTCATTTATCTCCTTAATCTAGACCTTGTTCATTTCTTTCTTGATTTCCACTGGATCAATCTTGTTCTTGCCTTTATCTTCTCTTTGCTCTATTTTCCTTTTCTCTGTAGGATAGTCTCTTTTCTCATTCTTGCTTCTGCAGAATCTTGCAACGTGTCCAAACTTGTTGCAATTGTAGCATAAGACATTCCTTTGTCCTTAATTCCTTCTATTGATTGGATTTGTTCTTGATCTACATTGATTAGCCATATGTCCAAATCTATTGCATGCAAAACACTTTCCATTGAATGATTGATATTTCCTTGCACTGTAAAAACCATTCCTTACCAGACTTCTGCATTCATTTGATCTATGACAAATTTTATTGCAATTGAAACATTGACCAGAGAATGATGGAACTTTTTGATTCATTCTATTCCTACACTGAGTAGCATTATGACCAAACTTATTACAATTAAAATAGTGGCCATTGAAAGATGGGTACCTTTGAGCATTTGGTTATCTGATCGGAGGTCTTCTAGGTCTTCTTCTTCGATTCCTGAGTTGGTTTCCTTTGTTTTGCTTCAACACAATGTTTGCCTAACTTGATTTTGAACTTTCTCCTTTCTCAAATCCTAAGCCTTACCTGTCATCGGAATCTTTTGACTAGCAATCATCTCATCAAGTTTTGCAGAACTCATCTTGAACTATTCTTCATAGCTCTTAGCTTTCTCCAAATCTAATTTCAGGCTTACGACTTCTTTTTCAAGTTTGGCACATTCTTCTAACTTGCTTTTTACCATTAGATTTAGATCTTCTTTTGCTTTATCTCTTTCTATAACTTCCACTTTCAAATCATCTAGGTTTTCATTTGTTGTTATCAATTGTTCACTAACCTCTTTGTATTTTTCTTTGAATTTCTTGACTTGTTCTTTTAGCTTTAAAATGCATTCATTAGCTTCTTGTATGTTATCCTTCAGATCCCTGATTTCTACTTCAGATTTTTTCAAGATCAATAAGAGCTGCTTCCAGTTCAACATTGTTTGAGAAATTTCTAAATCTTCTAGTTGTCATGAGTGAATTCTCTCAGATCTTCCTCAAGATGTTAGGATTCTTCCAAGGAACCTTGCTTTGATACCAATTGTTGAACACAGAGAATACTAAAAGGGGGGTGAATCAGTATTCTAAAAAACTTTTCATTCACACATTTGTTAAACCATTCACCAAATTCAACAATATGAAAGCAATGTAAACAGAAGACGAGCAACCACAAATTCATAACACATGGACACTAGGATTGTATGTTGAAAACTCAAAAAGGGAAAAACCACGGTGAGTGTTATCTCACAATATATTATGATAGCAATACTAGATTACATAAGGTTCACTGCCATGGGGCTCACTGCCCAAAGAAATGCTCGCCGCAGGTGGACTCACTATCCATAGAGAAAGAAAGATAGAAGATAGAAGAAAGGATTGGCTCACTGCCAAGAGTTGACTGCTACAAATGCATCTACAAAATTCTAAGGTGCAATTCCATTTTCAACTCAGTATACATATTCAAATGTCTTCATAATGTCTGCTCTACTTTTTCTGCTCTGCTTTACATAAATTCTGCTCTTCATCCCTTATTGTCTTCTTCTGGTCACAACTCTGCTTTTGATCACAAACATATTTAGTTCATACACATCGCAACGTATACACACTTCAATACCAAAATCTAACCCATATACATATCTACAACTTTGAATTCAATCTCAAAATTGAGTCAGCGTATCAAGCACAACACTTTATCAAATTACATTAACTCTGTCGGCCCAACACTTTCACTAAAATTCACATGGGACTCTAAGATTCACATAAACCATTCCTAATGCCTCATAGATCATATCTTATCAACCGTAGATCATGATGCCCTTATGTGGTGAAATGTGAAACTCGGAACTATCTGCTCTGCCTTGGTGAAATACTGGCAAACCAACTGCCAGAACTTGGAATTTTGTAGATGATCTTTCGGATCACTTCAGACTCTATAACTCCTCAACTAGATGCTTCTGACACCTATCCATACCACCTCAAAATTTCACACCAATACAATCACTTGCAGAGAAATGCAAACCAAAATACCCATGCACTCTTGACTGTTCCTAACTTAACCGTGTTCACCTGGACTTAGACCAATCACAACTTAACTTCTGGAAGTCATCAAGACTTGCAATCTTGAACATAGCACCTTCAAACAAGTTTGAATAACATACCTAAATCTCATACCTTGACCATCAACTATGGAGGAATACCACTTGAGCTTCTGCTACTAACTCTATGTTGTCAGGACCTAGCCATTCTGCCTTAGTCTTTTATGTCCGGACCAGAACCTTGTATGCAGGATGTTCCAAATTGAGTTCCCAATCATCCTTAGCTCCATCATGCTCTATTTGCCTTGTTGCCATCAATGACAACATTACCAAATCAGCAGTGTCTCTTGACTATGTTGCCAACAGATATATCTCAACACCTTCTCAGCATCATCACCAACATGACCAGCTTGAATATTTAATCTATAGAATTCTTCGGTATATTGTTTTACATTCTTCTCCTTCTGCTTCAAATTCTGTAATTTCTTGAACAAACTAATTTGATGGTCTGCAGGCAGAAATTTGGCCTTCAATTTGGTTATCATTCTTTCCCAGGTTTGAATTTTCTCCTTTCCCTTTATCTATCTTTTTGTCTAGACATGATCCCACCATAGGGAGCCATGACCCTTCAACTTTGTGTTAGAAAAATAAATAGTGTAGAATTGAAATAACAGTGAATTAGCAATAAAAGAACAAAATAAACAACACATATTTATGTGGAAAACCTGGTAATGTACCAGGTAAAAACTATGGGCAAAGATCTCTCAATTTTATTCTCAGAAGAAAATTTGCAGTTACAAAACTTTTTCTCATGCCTTGGCATTCAAGCTCAACTAACTTAAATAATCACAAAAAAGTACATGCAAAAATGGATCAAATCTAAAGATAGATCTCCATGCATAAAAGCCACCAAGCCCTTTCCTCTTATTAGCTTCTCAACAAATTTTGAAAACCAAGAACTAGTTCACAAACTTAAAAGTTTGCCAATACAAAGTCTCAAGACATCAACTTCTTTTATCAGCAAAACTTGTCTTCACTCTTTGACTTCTTCTCAAAAGCTCCATTTATATGCTTGTCATTGAATTGACGAATCGATAACTTTTGGAACCCACGAACTGGCTGATACTTAACATTTTCCTTTGATCGGCAATATTCCAATCCCATGAACCAAAGAAATGTTGACTTCAACTTTGAAAGCCTTTATCGACAAAGTGAGCCATCGATGAAATAAGCCACCGACGAAGTGATCCATTGGCAAACCTAAGGGTTCACAAATTAGTGACTTTGCTGACTGAGTTTGCAACTTCAAACTTTTGTCAACTAAGGGCTCCCTTTTTAATGAACATAAGCACTTGCAAATTTTCCCTTAAGCTGAATCAAGGAAATTGCCTACTGGTGAACTAAGCTTTCGGCAAACTAGTTAGTTCGCAAACTAAGAATTTTCTGAGAAAGTTTCCTTCTATCAACTTTGAAAACATGAACTTTCCTTTATGACTTAGTTGGTGAAATCACCCATTGGTGAACTAAGTCATCAGCGAACTCAACAGTTCGCAAACTAAGAACTTTTCTAACCAAAGGCTCCCCTTAATCAAACTTGGAAAAATGTAACTTGTCTTGAAGAGTTGTTGACAAAAGTGTTTATCAGCTAACTGGGCTGTCGACAAACTGTTGGATTGATGAACTGAATAGTTTGCAAACTGGGAAATTCTCTGACTGGCTCTAACTTAGCCAATTTTTGCCCAATCTTCACCAAAATGAAATTAGGGATACCCAATTGGGTCCTTAATAAGATGATGCCCTTAGTTTGGCCCAACAAATCTAAATTTTCTCCTAAAATACAAAAACCAACTTTGTAAATAAAACAAAGCCAAACAACTTAGAAAATAAAACATGTTTTTGGTGACACAGGATTGCCAATTGTTGGGAATTAAGGTGTCTCAACCTTGGTAATTCTCTGCATTTGTAATGTTTGTATTTATTATTCATTGCCTATGTTGTAAATAATTAGAAATTTTACTTTGTCATATTGTGGGATGTGGCATGGTGATGTGTCAATCCTACATGGATTATGACAACTTGTTATTTTGTCCTCACATGAGGAGATAGGCATCCCACTTAGTGGTAGGAATATTCTACCATGTGTCAGCATCTTCTATGTTGTGTAAGGAATGTTTGACCGAAACGGTTATGATGGATTCCTATGACGAATCTATGACATGTAAGAGTTGAGAATAGAAGTTTGTAAGATAGGTAATGACATGTGTCATGAAGCATCTTTGAATGAGGCATATTCAGGCACCCCAAGGTGGAATATGATGTGTTGTAAGAGAATATGCTATTTATAGCATTTGTATGACAGATTCTCTTACAGCTGTAAGTTGTAACTGCTATGACAGATTCTATGACGGTCGTCAGTGTCGTAAGAGCATCTGTCATAGCCCATTTTGGAAATAGGTGACCTCTTTGGGATGGAGGCTGTGGACAAGTGTCAGACACATTCTACAATGTTGACCAGGTGTCCCTAGGCATGGGTTTTGGTCTAAGATGCCATATTGGACGCCCATTCCAAGAAAGGTCCAAAATTGCCTTGTATGATCTATTTAAATAGGTGCTTGGAGATGGAGTTTGTATCACAGGTTTACAAGTACTGTTATGCTACTGGATTGACTCCAGACACGAGTGTCGAAGACCATTGAAGCTTGCATTGCAAGTGTATTGTAAACATTCTTTCAGATTTGTTAATACATTGTGCAGGTTTCTAAATGTGGGGTTTTTCACCCGATAAGGCTTTTCCCCACCGTAAATCTCTGTCTCTCTTCTTCTGTCTTCTTTCTGGCTCTTGTGCTTTGCTACAATATCTCATGTTAATGGTTTAACATTGCTGTAATAGTTAGGATAAATTTGAATTTGCATATCCCTCTCCTCAATAGATTAGTGTAGGAAGCGTTTCTGCACACCTAGCTTCCTTTCACCAATGAACCTGGATGCTCCTACATCAATCACCAATCAAAGGTTCATCCCCAAGAGTAGTGTGGGCCCAAAGGGGAAAAGATTATGCACCAAGAGGTGGTGGATTAGGACTATCATCATCATCATTAAGAAAAGTAAAGTGTCTTCAAATGATGAATAAGGAGGAGTAGGTAGTGATGAAGAAGTAGGTAATGATGTATCCATCTATATGAAGTGCTCATCAAACTAGACATTTCATTGGAAGAAGACATCTCTATTGACAAGATCAAACAACCTGCAAGCCTTCACATCCTCACAATAGACAACAAAAATCAAAAGTTGACTCTTCTTCTCCATACCCTTACACTAACCATCCAAAATGAATGCCCAAGCCTCACTACGAAATACTATAAAGAAGAAAACATTAGGCTTAACATGGGATTGAGCCTCCTTTTGAGTCATATGGAATTTTCTTGTGGAGAATACAATTTTGAATGTAGCTAGCATAATTGATTACTTCTTGACCTAAAAGGTGGTGCCATGGACTTGGACTAAATCATGCGATTGGATATCTCCCATGAAGTCACATTCTTCCTCTTGGCCACACCATTCTATTGAGGAGGGTAAGGAACCATGTGTTGATATTAAATACCATGCTCACTGTAGAAATCCTGAAATGCTTGGTTCACATTCTCCCCCCATTATTAGTGCATATTTGATGAATAGAAAGACCTGATTACTTCTCCACAAATGATTTTAAGGTCTTGAAAGTGGTGAAAAGTTCACTCTTGTATTTGAGAAAGTACACCCATGTGCGTCGTGAGAAGTCATCAATAAAGGTGAGCACATACTTGGCCTATAAAAATGAAGTAGTCAAAAATAACATAAGATCACTATGAACCAACTCAAGGGGTGCCTTGAAACAAGAGGCCTTACCTTTAGGAAAAGGTTCTTGATGATGTTTGTCAAGTACACAACATCAGAGAACCCCCTTAGTGTATGAAATCCTAGGAAGAACAATCACCATATCTTGTGTGCTCAACTATTGAAGATACATGTAAATCAAATGATCCAATTGTTCATGCCAAAGCTTGCTCAAAGAGTCAATGTGCAATGAGGGATGATTCTAAAGAAGACTAAAAACCATCAAACCTATACAAATATGATCACGATCAACCATCCCTATAGAAACAACCATCTCATGCTTCTACATCTCTCAAATGACAACATGTGGTGGAAATTTAACTATCTTTCTCTCACCAAAATGACAAATATAATAGATAGAAAGTAGGTTAGCAAAAAAATTTAGAACCAAGAGAACAACATTGATGCATCCATCAACCAACTATACTGTACCTAATGACAAATCAGGAATTTGTAAAGAGTCTCCCATTGCAAACTAAGAAATATTTCTATTAAAAAGTGAACAAAGTAGATCATGTGAATGTTTCATATGGTGAGAAGCACTTGAATCAAGTATCCAATCATGAGAAAATGAACCCTACAAATCCCATGTAGAAAGGGCTTGCCCCTTACCTATGGAAGAGGGCTTGGAGATATAAATCTTATGCCACTACATGGCTTCCTCCAAAGCCTCTAATACTTGCCAATATCTAAATTCATCATGTTCAAGTTTGCCACAAAAATCACAAGGATCACTTGTCTTCTTCTATCTTGGAGGAAGACTCACTTGACTTAGAAGAATTGGAGGGCGGTGTGGACTTTTGAGTTTTTTTGCTTCGGTTTGAAATGAGGCTCACCACCTAAAGTAGATTTTATCTTAGGCTTCCTTTAAATCTTACCTTTTCCCTTGGATGATTGAGCTATCAATGAGCTTGGCTCTTAGAGCTAAGAAGTGCATCCAACTAAATTTGCTTGGCATGTTCCCTAGTAAGACGCTCACAAAACAACTAAAAGGTGTACATCTTAAAATCAACCCCTAAGGCAGCCATGGTGGAATATAAGGTAGATTAGAACACCTGAAATGGGCCCTTCAACTTAGACAAACAAAATCAAGAAGATACATTCTTTATCTATTTTATCATGTCTGCAACCTTTCAACTATGACAATATCAACTTGAACTTTGCAAGGAAGTCCTCGATAAAAGAAAAATCATTTGGAGAGAGTGATGTCAAATTTTCCTCTAGTTGCAAAACATGTAACTCATTAATGGTGTCAAACAAATGCTTAGATCTAATGCACTTTGCAACGCGAGACAAACAAATATCAGATACATGCAATCTTATTAGCCCCATGGTGTCATTTTTAATTTTCACGTGTGATAGTTGTGTGGAGTGAGGAGCTCAATAGTCATAGGTTCTACCATGATTAGCAACAAACACTGAAAGAACAAAAAGATAATGGGTGCTTAAATAGTGCCTTACACCCCCCAAAAAAATGTATTAATGTTATAATTGCTACCCCCAACAAATAATAGGCACTTAAGTACAATTTGTACAATGGACAAGCTTAAATCAACTGTTTATAATACAACAATTTTTACAATTGTTAGAAAGAATGCTTGCCAAACATAAAATTAGAGGTTATAAATAGATTCCTTGCAATTTTCTAATAAATTTTTAATTTTTTTTTTCAAAATTTGACTTTGTGAGAAAAACGTATGCCTGTCACAAAAGAAAGGGCAAAAAGAGCTTCAAACTAAAAATATAATCACCTAGAGCATAATTTGGAAAAATCACCTATGATGCTTTGAAAAGCTCAAACAGAGCTTTTCATCACCTTTAAGAAGTTTGAAAAAGGCCTATGTGGGTAAAAGTTATGGCTTGTCAAAAAATGCCCTTTAAGGGCTAAAAAATGCACAATGGTCATTGTTTAAGCAACACACAAGTGACATGGAGCTATTGTGGGGCAAAAATATACTGGGAACCACTAATTGTAAAGTTGAGCACTGAGTTAAGCACTTAGGCACTAGATCTCAGCACTAAGCGCTCAGATAAAGCTTGTTGGCTTTGTAAGTGGTTGACCAACTTGCATGAATTCTTAACAGTTGTCTACATGCCAAGAAACTTGCGTAAGGTACACACAAATCTGTCAAGTTCTTAGTAGAGTACCTACTGAAATTGAAATGTTGGGGGTCCTTGCCTAGTGGGTACCCCAATGTACACTCCACTGGTACTATAGAAAATAAAAAAATCCTTAATATTTGCAAAAACATGTACCACGAATTTGTAATAACATAGAGTGTTGCCAATTACATAATATGCTTTAGAATATGTTGCAGACAATATTGCATATGCTAGACCTGCACAATGACTAGGCCTATGGTGTATTGATCATATGGCTGCACAAACATCATACAACCAAGAATATGAGAGGAACCTCCTTCAACAATATAATGAAAAATGCACGAAATAACAAAAATAGCAGAAACACATAAGGAATTTATTGATCGCAGGCCACTTCGAGGGGGCAACCTCCTTTGAGCAAGCTCAATGCAATAAATTCGTGGATGCCTTCATTGGCCTGAACACATACTTATATACTAAGTCTAATCTAAACAACTATTACTTCCCATGAATGTGGGATAATACAATATACTCATGGAACGACTTACAAAGCATATGCGTCCAACAACAATATACTAACAAAGTAAAGAGAAGGGTTAAACATGGGTTCCTAACATCCCCTCCCTCTTAGAAAAGCTTTGTCCTCAAAGCTTAAGATGTGGAAATTGTTGCTGAATCTGAAGGAGTGGTTCCCATGTAGCATCCTCTGGTTGCATTCTGTGCCACTAAATTAATACCTCTGTGATGGATCAAGAGCGAAGCTGACGAGGGTGTCTGTGGAGGATTGCCTTTGGCTCCAAAATGATGGATCCTTTGTTATCCAATTCTAGTAAAATAGTTTGTGCTTTGATTTTGGTGCCAAGAACTTTCTTTAGACAAGAGACATGAAATACTGGATGAACGCGAGGAGGAAGCTCCAATTTATAAGCAACTGACCCAATCTTCTAAAGAACCTTATATGGCCCATAGAACTTTGGAGCCAGCTTATGATGCCCTTTGAGTTTCAGGGATGATTGCTTGTATGGTTGTAGACAAAGAAAAACCATATCAACTACTTGAAAAGTGCGCTTAGAATGGTGCTGATTGGCTTGTTGTTTCATTCAATTTCTGGCCATGTGAAGATTGTCCTGCAAAATGCAAAGAATCTAATCTTGGGTTTGGAGAACCATGTCAATTGCCTAAACTAGTGAACTGCTGGGGGTGTATGGAAGGAGCACTGGTGGTGCTTGACCATAGACTGCTTCATATGGAGTCATTTTAGATGCAGTGTGGTAGGAGGTATTGTACCACCATTCAGCGAGCGGAAGCAACTTTGCCCATAGATGCTGTTGTTTTGAAGTGAAGCAACGAAGATAAGTTTCCAAACATTTGTTGATAATTTCAGTATGACCATCTGTTTGTGGGTGATACCCTGAACTCATCTTCAGTTTGGTGCCAGTGTGTCAAAATAGTTCTATCCAAAAATAACTGGTGAAAGTTGCATCACGATATGAGACAATGGAAGAAGGGATGCCATGAAGACAAAAGATCTGGTCCATGAAAATTTGTGTGACTGAGGAGGCAGTATAGGGATGGCTGAGGGCACAAAAATGACTATATTTGGAGAGGCGATTAACCACAACCAAGATCACTGTCTTCCCTCCAGATTTAGGGAGCCCCTCAATGAAATCCATAGAAATATATGTCCAAATCCGTGTAGGGATGGGCAAGGGTTTGAGCAATCCAGGAAGGAGTGTCATTTCACCCTTGTTGCATTGGTAGGTATCACATTCATCCACCATCTATTGAATTTCCATTTTCATTCCCTTCCAAAAGAAGTTACGCCATGCCTGTTCATAAGTTTTGAGGAACCCAGAGTGCCCTGCTGATGGAGAAGAATGGAGTTCATACAAGATAGCTTGGTGAAGATCTGTGCTCTGGGGAAGCACCAGACGACCCTTGTATCTCAGAGAAGCACCATCCCAAGAGTAATGCGGTACAATAGAAGAGTTATTGGCCAACTGCTGGATGATTTGAGATAACGAAGAGTCATTGACATAGCCCCACTGGACAGATTCCAACCAATTTGGAACATGCATAGAAATCACTGAAAGAGAAGCTTGGTCATCAAATGTGCGAGAAAGAGCATCCTCCACAATATTGTCCTTACCCTTCTTGTAAGTGATCTCATAGTCATAACCCATGAGTTTGCTAACCCATTTCTATTGTGCTAGGGAGGAGACCCATTGTTCTAGGAAATATTTCAGACTTTGGTGATCAGTCTTGATGCAGAAATGATTCTCTAGTAGCTATGGCTACCACTTCTGTACTGCATGCAAAATAGCCATCATTTCCTTCTCATATTAGAGAGTACTAAATGCTTACCAGAAAGGGCTTTGCTGGTGAATGCAATGGGATGTTCATCTTGAAGGAGAATAACACCAAGTCCATTGCCGCAAGCATTACTCTCAATAGTGAAGGTCTTGGAAAAATCTGGCATAGCTAGAACAGGTGTAGTACACATAGCTTCTTTTAGTTTTTCAAATGCACACTCAACAACATGTGTCCATGTAAAAGCATCCTTTTTCAACATAGCTGTTAATAGAGCTGCAATCTTCCCGTAATCCTTGACAAACTTGCGATAGTAGCTAGTCAGTCCCAAAAAACCACGGAGGCTCTTGAGTGTCTAAGGATGCAACCAATTTTTCATGGCATCTATTTTGGTAGGATCCACTCGAACCCCTTGGGCTGAAATAATATGCCCAAGATACTCCACTTCCTCCTACCCAAAAACACATTTAGACTATTTTGCATAGAGATGATGATCAAGAGAAGTTGCAGTACAAGATCTAGATGTTGGAGATGCTCAGCCCATGTTTTACTATAGATGAGGATATCATCAAAGAAGACCAGAATGAATTTCTGCAAGTAGGGCTGGAATATTTTATTCATCAATGCTTAGAATGTGGAAGAAGCATTATTGAGGCCAAAGAGCATGACCAAAAACTCATAGTGGCCATCATGCGTGCGTAAAGCTGTTTTAGGGATATCATCCTCATGAACCTGAATTTGGTGATACCCAGGACAAAGATCCAACTTGGAGAAAAAATGAGTGCCATGAAGCTCATCAACAATAGTAATAAGAAATTTATCCTTGATTGTGATGTGATTAAGTGCTTGGAAGTCAATGCAGAGGTGCCATGACCCATTTTTTTTCCAGACAAGAAGAACTGGTGAAGAAAAAGAACTGGTACTAGGGCGAATAATACCTTGCTTCAGTAAGTCCTGAAGGAGCATCTTAATCTCTGTCTTTTGGTGAAATGGGTAGTGGTAGGGCCTAATGTTGGGAGGAATACTTCGAGGAAGGAGTTGAATATGATGGTCCTCTAGTCGTGAAGGTGGCAATCCCATTGGTTCGGTAAAGACACATGCATATCTAACCAAAATTTGTTGTAGATCTGAAGGAGTAGTGGAGATCGCTGATGGTTGTATCTGAATGGAATGGAGCTGAGCGATGACACCATGTGAATTCTTCTTGAGGATCTTTTCCATGTGATGTGAACTAATGATGCTGAGAGACCTTGGTTGTAAGCCCTTCAATGTGTGTTTTTGCCCATTGTCTGAAAAGTGCATCCAAAGTTCTTCAAAATCCCATAAGATGGGTCTAAGTGTGCATAACCATTGAGCACCCAAAACCACATCACATCCACCTAAGGGCAAGGCAAACATGTTAGAGCGCAGGTTATAATCTCCAATAGAGATACGCACATTGTGATACTTCCCTTTGCAAGGTAATGTGCCCCCATTGGCAATCATGACTTTAAAGCTGGAGCAAGGATGGACAAAACAATTAGCCTATTTGGCGATCCGAGGGTCAATAAAGTTATGAGTGCTACCAGAATCAATGAGTATTGTAAGAGGGAGCTTTTTGAAGTAACCCTTGACCCACATGGTTTGTGGGGTGGTGACTCTTGCTAAAGCATGGAGAGAGATCTTTGGGTTGTCTTCCTGAGAAGTAGGGTCAACAGGGGGCTGCTGAGTTTCGACTCATAAACTTCAGTTGCATGCGAAGAATCCACATCCAAGAGATAGAGGCTTTGCTCAACATATCTGTCCCTGAGTGAATTTCTCATCACAATTATAACAAAGCCCTTTTTCTCTACGTTCCTGTATCTCTGCTTTAGACAAATGCTTGATAGGAGTTGTTCTAGGAGCTGGCGTGATTGGAGGTCTTTGGGAAACCATATTTCTGAATGGAACAAAAGTGGATTTGGAGCGCTGTTGAGTTGTGATCTTGTCCTCCGCCAACTTAGCCAACCTTAGGGCTTCCATCATTGTGCTGGGATGGATCATTTTAACCTCAGATCAGATTGCATCCTTTAGACCATTGACAAAACAAATCCTGTAGAATTCATTAGACAATCCCTCTTTGTGATTGGCTAGTTTCTCAAATTTTGTCTGATATTCTGTCACAGTGCTAGTTTGGAAAAGTTTAGTGAGTGCTCATGTGAAGTCATCAAAAGCACTAGGGCCAAATTGTTACAAAATGAGTTTGCAAAAATCTGTCCATTTTGGCTCTACATGAGCCTTGATGTACCAACGGAACCATTGAAGGGCTTCATGTTCCAAATGAAAGGATGCAAGGGGGACTTTGTTGACATCAAAAGTATTATGCAGACTGAAATATTGTTCTACCTGATATATCCATCCAGTCAGATCATCACCATTGAAGTGAGGAAAATTAAGCTTCGGCCCACGAAAATTGCCAGAAGAAGAGAACCTAGTGTCTGCAGAAGACTCTGGCTGCTGTCTATTGTTCACGGTTGAATGCTGAAGATTGAGGCCGAGAAATTTTTCATCCAGATCTTGGAGTTTGGTCTTTAGGGCTGCAAGTTCATCCTCGATATTTTTTGCTCCTGTGCGGGTGACAACCATATCCAGGAGAATTTTTTTTTTTGGGAATGGGTAGAAAAATAAAAATAGAAACTTTTTGAGTAAAGGAAAATTTGGATTTGGGAAAAAATCTGATCGGTAATTGGGGTTTGACTAGGTTTTGGACACTTTCTAAGGGACAGGGAAGGAGAAAATGGAGATTTCAGAAGCGGGGTTAAAGAATGGCAAAATTTGTCCAAGAGGGACAAAGGAGTAGAAATAGGAAATGAACATTATGGCAAAATTTGAAGGCTATTGGGTGAGAATCGAAGAAGTTATGGCAAACCCTAAAAATAGACAAATGTGGGATTCCTAGCTTCGATAAGTGGAATTTGGGATAGGGTCCTCAAGGAAGGAAATATGCAGAATGAAATTCCAGGGGTTCCAGTGAATTTTGAGAGGAAACAAAGCTAAAGCAAGGAAGATATGGGAAAAAAAGGAAACGAGAAGATTTTTTTTTTGGAAATGACTGGACGGGATTTGCAAATGGCTCTAGACAAAGTCAATCTATGATTTGTCAGTTGGCAATAGATATGGACCCCAGGTATGTTTGGCTACCTAAATGTCCAAGGGAGTCACTCAGCCACCAATGCTTTCTAACGACTTGCATATTGGGTTAGTACCCCTCACTCCACAGCCCAAGTAAAACTGATAACTGCTTTACCACAAATGACAGCTCTTGGTTTACCTAACAGATGGGAACTAGTCAATCAAGTAGGGGCCGTTGCCCTTTTCACTAGTAGGTCCTCTCAATGGGCCAGCTACTTCAGGGTTCCTGTGGTACTCCTCACAATGAGTTTTATGGCTATGCCCAAGCACTTCTTATAGTTAAGCAGATATGGATTATTCCCTGATCCGAACCTGCAATTGAAATGAACAATACAGATGCAAAAAAAAGAACTACTGCAATAATCGCAACGCTTGGAGGCTACTGTGGAAAAAAATATTCAGCAGAAATTCCACCTAGCGAGCCCAAGAAAGTGCTATGATACGAGATGAGAGGAACCTCCTGCAACAATATAATGAAAAATGCATGAAATAACATAAATAGCATAAACACAGAAGGAATTTATTGATTGCAGGCCACTTCAAGGGGCCAACCTCCTTTGAGCAAGCTCAATACAATAAATTCGTGGATGCCTTCATTGTCCTCAACACGCACTTATATACTAAGTCTAATGTAAACAACTATTGCTTCCCATGAATGTGGGATAATACAATATACTCACATGATATCTTACAAAGCATATGTGTCCAACAATAATATACTAACAAAGTAAAGAGAATGGTTAAACACGGGTTCCTAATAGAATATTGAGCCCCTTAGGAAAAACTTCTACCATTAATTGTGCCAAACCCTATTGAGTTTATTGTTGATTAATATAGATTTGGGCCTTTTGGACTCAACTATGAGGTCCTATTTGGAGTAAGATGCATCATTTGAAAAAAATTGAAAAAGTCTCCCTTAAAAAGAGAAGGGGCTTGTAGATTTAAATCTTTGATATCATGTTGAATTCACCAAAAAGACTCACAGAAGCAAGAACACTTTGCATCACCAAAAAACCTTCCACACAAGAGAGAAGCAATGAAAAATGGTATATGCCAATAATGGTATAATGTATATAAGATGAATAATGTACAAAAGAACCTTTTTATGTATAGGCAAAGGTGAGACGTGAGACAACCTAGGTGTCATAATCACATGACTTGAGACACAAAAAGTAAATGCCTTAAATAAACTTGACTAACTAGGTATGATAATGATCTAAAAGGGAACTAGTTATGAACTATACCTCAATCACGCCAATATTATATGCTATGTTCCACCATGTTTCCAAGATAGGGATGGTAGGAAACAAAGGGATGCATTTCTAGGATGACAGGGGACAGGGGGCCTTTTTTAGGGGATGGCAGGGGGAGACAATTAAAAAATAGGAGAAATTAAAAAATACAGAAAATTTCAAATATTCATAAGGTAAGGCATTCATCATATTCATTATATAGCCATATTATGAAACATTAGAGCTAAATTGAGAAATTCACATGAATCAACATACAAATTAATAAGATTTCAATGTCTAATCATTGATTTTTCATTACCACTATGCATATACAACAAAATGAAAAGGTCAAAAGGCTACAACTAAAAAAATACAATGTAAACAACTAGATTTGATGTTGCTATGCCTTTGCCTCATCTTCACCTAAATCAAAATTAGACTCTGAATCTAATTCACTACTAATATGAGGGATTGCCTCTAGTTTAGTTGCACCATATAATACTTGGTCCTCAATTGATTTGTAGGCATATATATAGTCAAAACCTACTAATAGAAAATCTCCAAACTTGTGCCATCAAGGATTTGCTTTTAGTCACTTCCAAACTTGTACTTTTTATTGTGTTGTGCACGTGTACAAAACTATGATACATGATTATAACATGAATTCAAAAGGTATCGTGGTAGATCCTAATAAAATTAAGGCAATAGTGAATGGAAAGCACCTAGAAATGTGGTCGAGGTAAGAAGTTTTATGGGACTAACCAAATATTATAGAAGGTTTGTGAAAGATCTATCAAGAGTAGCAAACCCTATCACTTCACTGCATAGGAAGAATAAAAAGTTTGTATGGATGGAACAATGCAATAAAGCTTTCCAAATTTTAAAGGAAAAATTGACCATGGCTCATGTTTTGAAGGTTCTTGACCTAAATGGTCACTTTAGTGTTGTAACAAATGCTTCAATTGAAGGTCTAGGGGGTGTACCCATGCAAGGTGAGAGTGTAGTTGCATATGAATCTTGACAACTGAAGCTCATGAAGTGAATTATGCTCTCACCTTTCCTTGTGTGGGATCTTGATGATTAGAACTTGTGGGTAGGTTGATCTAAGGGGATTGTTTGCCTTTTATTTATTTATTTATTTTTATACTTCAAGTTCAATAGTTCAAATATTTAAGTTTAAAATATGGATGCTTATTCACCATATGCTCTCACCTTACCCTTTGTGGGATCTTCGTGATCATAAAGTGGTAAGTTGTTCTTTGATTATTTTTTTTAGAATAAAAAACTTATAACTACTCATAGCATTTGGTAATAATGATGCCTTTAGTTCACGTTAATAGGTCATGCCACCATACTTAAATTACTACATTTATGGCCTACCATAGCTGTAAGAATGACGACTGTGGCATTGTCCCTATAAATCCACTGGAGAGGAATGAGGAAAACTAAAACTTAATAGTCTGAGTGAACAAGAAATCTTCCTTGAGCCCATGTTGCTTAGAATCTGCCCAAACTTAATGTGGGTGAGTTAGATCCTGATATGGCACATGAACCGTGTCCTTGTAGTTGGTGCCCACCTAGTCACTCTTGCTCTCGTGGCAAGAGCCAATCAAATGGAGGCAAAATCAAGGGGTTGTTTATCATAGATCATTGTTAGGTTGATTATGTTGTGTGTGTTGATGTGTGTAGTTATCAAATATTGTTGTAGAAGTTATGATGTTGTTGAGGCTGAATGGGTGTGAGGGTGGTGATTCTAGTATGACCTAGAAGGTCACTTGTTCTAAGCTTGTTTTATTTGTTGATTGTATAGAGGTGAAACCTATCTAACCTCCTTTGCTCTTGCTAAATGAATTTTTGGAGTCTATTCTTGGTTGTGAATTTCCTCTACTTGCCTCATTTGTTTGTTTTCTCATTCTATAAGCCTCAATATTAGTTCTTGTTCTTGGGCTATTTTCTCAGTGGGAATTGGTAGGGGGATGGTCTTCCTGATCGCCTCTAAGAGGGATTTGACCCAATCTTCCCTTATACCTGGGCACATTGAATGTTAGACCAAGGGGAAGGGTATTTGTTTATTTTGATTGGTGCCTTGTGATGGAATCAAAGGTTTTTCTTTGTTGTTCTTTTTTTGTGTTTTGAATGTTTTGATGAATTTCTAAATGCAACTAATCTATATGTATGCAAGCAATTTTGGTTCTTTTCCCAACTAATCTCAGTCTTTGCACTACTTCTACCAAATTCTCTTATTTTAAAGTGTTTGGAAGCAAATGTTATATCAGAAGGGACGAAGAAAATCTAGGAAAGTTTGATGCAAGGTCTGATGAAGGTATTTTCCTTGGGTATTATACTAAAAGCAAAGCTTATCGGTGCTACAAAAAGAGGTTAAGAAGGATTGTTGAGAGTGCAAATGTCAAAGTTGATGAAGATCTACAAAAGAATTCAAAAGTTGATGGTTATGAATTAGATGAGTCATCCTGTAGAGAAGAAGAAAATGCTAGTGAAAAGGAAGTACAAATTGAAGAAGAAGAAGCTTCATAAAGGACATCTGAAGCTATAGAAAAGACTCCTAAAAATCCCAAGTATGTGCAGAAGCATCATTTTGAAGATCAAATCATTGGTGATAAGGACAAAGGTGTGCTAACAAGAAGGACAGTCGCTAAAGAACAGGTAAATCTATGTTTACTCTCTAAAGTTGAACCTAAAACAGTAAGCAAAGCATGCAAGGATGAGTATTGGATCAAGTCTATGGAAGAAGAACTAATGTAGATTGAAAAGAATCAGACTTGGGAACCTGTCCCAAGACCAACAAACAAAAATGTGATTGGAACTAAGTGGGTATTCAAGAACAAACTGAATGAGAATGGAGAAGTGGTAAGAAACAAGGCAAGGCTTGTGTGTAAAGGTTACTCATAGGTAGAAGGAATAGACTATGAGGAAACATTTGCTTCGGTGGCAAGGATGGAGACCATCAGGATGTTTTTGGCTTTTGCAGCACATAAGGATTTCAAAGTATATCAAATGGATGTGAAGTTTGCTTTCATGAATGGTGAGTTGGAAGAAGTATACATAGAACAACCAGATGGATTTTAGTTATTAGATAAACCTGACATGGTTTGTAGATTAAAGAAAGCACTATATGGATTGAAGCAAGCCCCCAAAGCTTGGTATACAAGGTTAGACAAGTACTTATTATAGAGAGGTTTTAGTAAGGGTTCTACAAACAATAATTTGTATATCAAATCAAGTGAAGATCAAATTTTGATTGTTGAAGTATATGTGGATGATATAATCTTTGATGGAATTGAAGGCATGTGTAAGAACTTTGTAGATGAGATGCAGAAAGAATTTGAGATGTCAATGTGTGGAGAAATGAACTTCTTTCTTGGGCTATAGATCAATCAGATAGATAAAGGCATTTTCATTTCACAATCAAAGTATGTCAAGGAAATGTTGAAGAAATTTGGAATGGAAGACTCTAAACCAGTTTGTACTCCTATGGCAACTGGTTGCAAGCTGAGAAAGAATGATGAATCACCTAAGGATGATCAGAGCAAGTATAGGTGAATGATTGGAGGATTGTTATACTTGACTATTACCAGACTGGATATTATGTATGCAGTTTGTTTTGTGGCTATATTTCAAGAAGATCCCAAAGAGTCACATGTAGCAATGAAGAGGATATTTAGATACTTAAAGGGCACTCTGGATCATAGATTGTGGTATCCAAATGGTACTGACTTTTCTCTGAGTGCTTATACAGATGTAGATTGGGCTGGATGTGTAGATGACAAGAAAAGTACAAGTGGTGGTGCATTCTTTCTTGGATACATTGTGGCATCATGGTTAAGTAAGAAGTAGGATTCAATATCTCTATCTACTGCAGAGGCATAATACATTGCAATAGCATCTTGTTGTGCACAAATGTTGTGGATGAAGCAAACTTTGAAGGATATTAGTGTTGTGTATGAGGAGCCAATTCCTATCTTCTGTGATAATACTAGTGCCATCAACATTTCAAAGAATCCGGTGATACACTCAAGAAAAAAACATATTTCAATCCGGTATCACTTTCTAAGAGAGAAGGTTGCAAAGAATGAAGTAAAGCTTGAGTATGTGCCTACAAAGGATCAAGTTGTTGACATATTCACCAAGGCACTTCCTAAGGATACATTTCAGTATCTCCAGGAGAAGTTAGGGGTTATTGCCCCTCCTTCTTTGAACTAGATGCATAAGGAATTGCATTAGTCTTGTGGATTTCAAGATTCATTCCTTATTGTGGATTGATGTTGGAGGCTACCTCTTAGGGGGAGCAGGTAGTGGTCATGATGATTATTGTAGATAGGGGGAGTATTCAGAGAAAAGAAAATAAAAAAGATGGTGTGACCTGATAAGAGTGAAAGAAGAGGTGTGTCACCCTTTGCCAATGATGTCAAAGGGGGAGAGAGAGCAATGTGAAAAAGAAAAGAGCCAATGCTCAAACAGAGGGTAAGATGTGTAAAAGAAAGGGGGAGAGTAAGAAAGAAAAGAAGTCTGGTACAGAGCTGTGTTTTGATGGTTTTTCACATTATGTGTTGCCATTAATGACAAAGGGGGAGATTGTTGCAAGTATGTGCTATCGATGTTGTCATTGATGTCAACAAGCTTGTGTTGTCATTGGTGTCAATTGATGAGGTTGTTGTTATTTGATTGAGTTGCTTTGTTGAAGATGATTTGGTTGCCTTGAGGAAGTACTAAAGATGTTAGGAATATGTTTCTAATGGTTAGTTTCCAAGTGCTTTTGAGAAAATTTGATTAATAAAGGAAACAATGTGGTGAAGTGGCTTTTTGGCTTAGCGAGTAGTGTTCTATTTTTGCTCTACATTTCCTCTATATTGAAGATCTATCTTTACATTTTGGATATGTTGTTAAGAGATGTTCAGAGATATTATATTCCAAGTTTTGTGCTTTGGTTCATTATGCAGAGGAAGTTGGGTTCACCAAAATATGGACTGTGTTTTTGAGTGTTGTAGATATGTCTGGGAGAAATGTCTTTGCTCCACATTTCTCTGCAAAGAGGTTTTAGGTTTTGTGGTTCTAGAATTGTGCTTATGAGGTTCATATCCTTCTCTAGTTGAAGTTGTTCATGGTTTGGTGGTCTGCAAGTTGATTTCTTGAGTGACAATATATGACAAAGTCAGTTGAGTGCTCTGGTATGAACTTTCTTCAGGTGGAAGCTATTGCAGAAGAGTTTGTTGGTTTTTAGGTTGCTTCAAGATGTTTATGGAAGATTCTAGAGTGTGTTCAAGAGTTGTGTATGGTCCACAAGCTGCATCTTGCCTTGAGGAAGTGTGTATTTAAAAAGTTCATTGTATTACACAAGTTTGGCCAACCTTGTGTGTTTGTACTATTTGTGGAGCTGCTTTGGTGATTGTGAAAGTGTTGTGTAGCATGCTTGGATGAATTTAGGTCCAATCTAAGGTGTGTTGTGGGTTTCCTTCATTCCTTTCCACCACGGGAATGCTTAGTTCCAAACCTAATTTGAATCTTCTAGGTTAAAGTGATTTGCCGACCTTGGAGAATGTTCTCAAGGTTGAAGATAATATAAATAAGTGTCAAGAGGTTGTGATTGAATGCACGCATGATGGATATGATGTGAGTAATAAAGTGGTTGAGTGAGTGGAGCAGTACATGCCTTCATGTGTTAGATTACTAGATGTAGTGAGTAGAAGGTGTCTACTATCTTTAATTGGTGCTACATAGATGATGTTGATGTTGTGGTGAATATTGAGCTTCATTGGAACTGTACTCCATGCATGTGTTAGATGCAACTATAATAGTTCAATCTTGGCATTGAGCCACCATCTCTATCTCTTTCTTTCAGGACAGTGAGTCCTTTGGCAATGAGCCACATGCAATGAGCATTCTTGGACAGTGAGTCCACCAATTGTATCAACCTTGATCGGTTGCCTTGTTGATATATATTGTGAGCTAATCCTCACCGTGGTTTTTCTTATCTTGGGTTTTCCACGTAAAATCTAGTGTTGTCTTGTGTATGGTGTTGTTATGATTTAGTTTCTGTTATTTACATTTCATTGTTATGATTAATGTGGATTTGAGTGTGTATGAGAGTTTTGAAATTTTAAGTTACAATTGATTCACCCCCCCTCTCAGTTGTCTTGTGCATTCAACAATTGGTATTAGAGAAAGGTTCCTTGGAAAAGAGCTTAACCACTTGAGGTAGATTTGGAATGGCGCACAAGAAGAATGTTCCCCTGTTTGATTGATTTGACTATACTTTCTAGAAAATAAGGATGGAAGGTTATTTAATTTCTCTTGGATATGGCATTTGGAAGTCTGCAATGAATGTCAAAGCCTATGAAATTGATGGTAAAGCAAGGTATGCTCTTTTAAGTAGTCTCTCTAATTCTGAATTGGTGGAAGCCATGGATTTGAAAACTACTAATGAAATATGGAAAAAGATAGAGAGTATTCATGAAGGAGATGATAAGGTCAAGCAAGCTAAAATACAAAATTTGAAGCTCATGTTTGAAACCATGCGAATGTCTAAAGATGAAAATATCACACTACTTATAGAGGGTGGATGAAGTTGTCAATGGCATCAAAGGTCTTGGTGGAAAGATGGATGAACAAGAAGTGATATTGAAGGTACTCAAAACTCTTCCTAAATCTTACAGTCATAAGGTTTCTGCTATTAAAGAATTGCAAAATTTTAAACAATTTACCAAAGATCAGTTGCTTGGCACCTTAACTACTTTTGAAATAAGAGAATTTGGTACAAGTAGTGCAAAGACTGAGACTGCCTTCAAGGCTAGCAAATCTGAGAAGATTATGGAATTAGATCAAGAGGATTTAGATGATTTGGAAGCCAATTTTGCAAGAAGAATGAAATTGGGTACTGGTAAGTACAGTGGTAAGTTACCTTTCAAGTGTTTTAGTTGTGGCAAGATAGGTCATTATGCATCAATATGTCCAGAAAGAATTTTGAAGAGCAAGAATAGGGAAAACAAATGTAGAGTGCCTAAGAAAAGCTACTATGTCAGACAAGATGCAAGTATATTTGATGATGAATCTGATTATGAGAACTGTTGACATTTCTTCTGAATCAGCATTAGGGTTTGCCACTTCTAATGCACAGGCAGATTCAGGCCAACTGAATACAGGAGGTTGCGTGAGCTCCTCCCCTTCACTTCTGGTTCTGCCGCACCAAGGGGGGTATCCCTATAACTTAAGATGTAACCTTGACTAGCTCAAAGATAGAAAGATCTAACTTGACAGCAACAGGCAGAATACTCTCATGTATGGACCAAGATCTGCATGATAGATCACAAGGCTGGCAACATTCTTGGACATGATGTCTGGTTGGGTATGAGAGCATGCAGGGGGTTCCTAATCCTACTCCTACAACTAACAGGTGGAGGTGTGAAATGGTTTGATATGAATTTGGATGCAAAGCTAGACATGGTGTATAACACAAGAACACAGCATGATTGGTGCCTATCCAGGGCTTGGAGTCGGTAGACATACACCTGTGAATGATCAGCATAAATAGCTAAAACTGGATTTCAGGGGGATACACATGATATCTGCCTTACAGATATCTCCCAATATAGAGTGTTGAGCTATCTTTACTTATGGCATCCCTACTGCAGTATACCCTTCCCAATGTTCAACCTGAAAACAGTTTAATCTGCCCCTTGAGCAGAGGTTAAAAGATCAGACATTCAACATAGGAATTCTATGCTCTAGAATCTAAACATAAGCAAACATCCAGATCCAGAAGAAGGATACATGCAATACTGGAGACAGAATTAACACAACACATGCTAAACAGCATTACTCATATAAGATCAACCATGAAACCAGTGGATTCATGCCAAGTCCTACAACAGGAGATACATAAACTCACAAGATAAACTGTACAGAGCAACCAGATCAGCTGGTTTTGGATTACAGAGCCAAAAATCTACAACTTTCAACAACCTTGAATGATCAACACCATCTGCATCATATAGCAGGAGGGCGTATTCAGCATTGACTACCAGGTTGACCAAAACTCCCGCCAGATATACCGTACCATAGAAATGGCGCTTAAACTTGAATGCAGCAGGTAGGGGAGGAGACAGGAAGATTTTTCGAGCCTTGCGCCGCCGCCTAGGGATTCAGATCTTCAATCAGGTACAACATTCGTCCACGCCATCGCCCATACCTCTGCAACAACTGCCATTGATGGCGCACCAACCCGCGGCCTCGGGAAGAACATCAAACAGACAGTCGCAACCGCTTCCCGCCGAGATTCATCATCATGATATTTCGAAAATGCAGGATACAATATCCCACATGCACCCCGCAGCAACCTCCTTTGCACTTTATATACTAGGTCATGAGCATATATCATGTCGGCGCTTTTGCTCCTGACGACACTAGTATAGACTTCATCATCATCATCCTCCAGCAGCATGATATCCTGTTGTTCGAAATATCACCCTGACGTCATCATGATATTTGAAATACAAACCGCATGATAATCGGCACAACCTGATCCTTCGGAGGAACATCCTCCTGCTGAGCTTATACCAAAAGTCTGGCCGATGAACATCCTGATGACGTCATCATCATATCCTGCTGACGTCATCATCATATCTGCCTACTGCGCACCTCCTCATATCCGGATGAAGTCATCATCATGTTTGCAAATATCAGGAGGTCTCTTCAAGATGATCAGTGTTAGAAATATGACCCCCGCGGGACCTTGATGACGTCATCATCATATTAACATCATCATGATATTCGGAAGACAACCGGATATTTGGAAATATCCTCCTGATGTTCAAATATCAGGTTGCACTGTAGCTCCTCTATAAGATCGGGGCGATAACTGAATATGATGATGCTGCTTGTAAAGATCACCCCCAGTAGATAATGCGCGAAGCAAGCAGGCGGATATCTCCTTAATATTAGCATCATCATGATGCTCGAACAAACAAACATATATCCGGGTGATATGAAAATATCACCCCCTCCTTCGGAATATCATGATGCAGATAGGCAGAGAAAAAGATATCACCCTGAGATAAGGATGACGTCAGCATCATCAGGATGAGAAACAAAGAACAAGAAGTGATACAACATCATCAGGATGATATTGACTAAGATCATCCTGACGTTCAAAATATGATGACCCTAGTGAATATCGGGTCGCACTTAAAACTCTTCAACATCATCATCAGGATGATCATAACCAAGATCACCCGATGATAGAAATATCACCCCGGCGAAATATCATGAAGGCAGAAAATATGATGACCACCGCAAGCAGCAGGATGACAACTGAAAAATGATGATGATGACGACCCTTAGGATAAAACAAGTTAGGTCGAGCAACTCAAAGAATAAGCAACATCATCATCATGCCTGCGCAAGGTGATAAATGGAAGATCACCGGAGACTTTGAAGAATCACCCTCGCAAGCAGATAAGGGCGCACTGTAGCTCGTCAGCATCATCAGGATAAAACCCGAACATCACCCGACAGCGAAATATGATGATGACGATGAGAAACCGGTCGACGGAGAACATGATGATGATGACCTTCATGGAAACAAACATGATGATGATGACCTCCTCCTCAAGAAAATATGATGATGCAGCTGAAAAATACTGAGGAGGTCCATTACTTAGAGCAAATGGGCAAGAAGATAAAGGCTTCAAATGAAGAAACCTCCTGATCATGACAAATCAACCCCTGGTCAAAATGAGTGTCAACAAGAACAATGAGGATAATGAATGTCTGTTCATAGCTATAAGAGATGATACTATTTCTACTAACTCTGGGAAATGTGTGAAGGAAAAGGCTTCGGAGGTAAGTGTTAATGCTGAAAACACTGTGATATCTGCTTTCCATACTACACAGGAAAAGAACCTTTGGGTCATTGATAGTGGATGCTCAAATCATATGACTGGTGATAAGAGTAAGTTTGTTAAACTTGAAAAATATGATGGAGGATTAGTTAGATTTGGTGATGATAATGCTGCTAAAATATGTGGAAGAGGCTCATTTAGTTTTGATGGCAAGCACAATACTAATGATTTTCTTTATATTAAGGGCTTAAAGCATAATCTTTTGAGTGTTGGACAAATGTGTAGCAAAGGATACAATCTTGTGTTTTAGGATGATGGTTGTGAGATCAGAAGAGATTCTGGAACTCTGATAGCTATTGGAAAGAGGACAGATGGAAATGTTTATCATCTCAAAGGTGGTGATGGTTATTGCTTCAAGATTCAGATTGGTGAGAGTTGGCTATGGCATAGGAGATTGTGTCACATCAATTTTGATAGCTTGATAATCATAAGTTCAGAGAGATCTGCCAAAGATTACAAAGGCCACAAATGCTGTCTGTAAGGAATGTTAGATTAGAAAGCAAATAAGAAGAAGCTTCAAAGTCAAGGATTAGTCTTCTACCAGACTATTGGAATTGGTGCATACACATTTTTGTGGCCCTACCAATGTAAGTAGTTTTCAAGGTGATAGGTATTTCATGCTACTGATTGATGATTATTCTAGGATGACATGGGTTACTTTTCTCAAAGAAAAATCTGAAGCCCTAGATAAGTTCAAAGCATTCAAAGTCATGGTTGAGAATGAAATGGATATGACAATTAAATGTTTGAGGTCTAACTGAGGTGGAGAGTTCACCTCCAATGAGTTTAACATGTTCTATGAGAATCATGGGATAAAGAGGCAATTGTCTGCCCCTAGAACTCCTCAATGGAATGGAGTGGTTGAAAGAAAGAATAGGATTGTTCAAGAAACTACAAGGACAATTATAAAAGAAGAAAACCTACTGGAGGTCTACTAGAGAGAAGCAATTCATATTATTGTTTACATACTAAACATAGTGCAGGCAAGAGAAAATAGTATAAAGACACCTTATGAGCTATGGTATGGAAAGATTCTGACTGTTAAGTACTTCAAAGTGTTTGGAAGCAAATGTTATATCAGAAGGGATGAAGAAAATCTAGGAAAGTTTGATGCAAGGTTTGATGAAGGTATTTTCCTTGGGTATTCTACTAAAAGCAAAGCTTACCGGTGCTACAACAAGAGGTTAAGAAGGATTGATGAGAGTGCAAATGTCAAAGTTGATGAAGAACTACAAAAGAATTCAGAAGTTGATGGTTATGAATTAGATGAGTCATCCTGTAGAGAAGAAGAAAATGATGGTCAAAAGGAAGTACATATTGAAGAAGAAGAAGCTTTGGAAAGGAATCCTCAAGCTCTGAAAAAGACCCCTAAAACTCCCAAGTATGTGTAGAAGCATCATTTTGAAGATCAAATCATTGGTGATAAGGAGAAAAGTGTGCTGACAAGAAGAAAATTTGTTGAATAATAGGTAGATCTGTGTTTACTCTCTAAAGTTGAACCTAAAATAGTAAGCACAACATGCAAGAATGAGTATTGGATCAAGGCTATGGAAGAAGAATGAATGCAGATTGAAAAGAATCAGACTTGGGAACTTGTCCCAAGACCAACAAACAAAAATGTGATTGAAACTAAGTGGGTATTCAGGATCAAACTGAATGAGAATGGAGAAGTGGTAAGAAACAAGGCAAGGCTTATGTGTAAAGGTTACTCATAGGTAGAAGGAATAGACTATGAGGAAACATTTGCTCCGATGGCAAGGATGGAGGCCATTAGAGTGTTTTTATCTTTTGCAGCACATAAGGATTTCAAAGTATATCAAATGGATGTGAAGTATTTTTTCTTGAATAGTGAGTTGGAAGAAGTATACATAGAACAATCGGATGGATTTCAATTATCAAATAAACCTGACATGGTCTGTAGATTGAAGAAGGCACAATATGGATTGAATCAAACCCCCAAATCTTGGTATGCAAGGTTAGACAAGTACTTATTATAGAAAGGTTTCAGTAAGGGTTCTATAGATAGTAATCTGTACATCAAAGTAGGTGAAGATCAAATTCTGATTGTTGAAGTATATGTGGATGATATAATCTTTGGTGGAAATGAAGGCATGTGTAAGAACTTTGTAGGTGAGATGCAGAAATAATTTGAGATGTCAATGTGTGGAGAAATGAACTTCTTTCTTGGGCTATAGATCAATCAGACAAACAAAGGCATTTTCATTTCACAATCAAAGTCTATCAAGGAAATGTTGAAGTAGTTTGGAATGGAAGACTCTAAACCAATTTGTACTCCTATGACAACTGGTTGCAAGCTGAGCAAGAATGATGAATCACCTAAGGCTAATCAATGTACATATGGGTCAATGATTGTAGGATTGTTATACTTGACTGCTAATAGACTAGATATTATGCATGTAGTTTGTCTTGTGGCTAGATTTCTAGAAGATCCTAGAGAGTCACATGTTGCAGTAGTGAAGAGGATATTCAGATACTTAAAGGGCACTCTGGATCATGGATTGTGGTATCAAAAGGGTGCTGATTTTTCTTTGAGTGCTTATACAGATGTAGATTGGGCTAGATGTGTAGATGATAGTAAAAGTACAAGTGGTGGTGCATTCTTTCTTGGAGACAGTGTGGTGTCATGGTTAAGTAAGAAGTAGGATTCAGTATCTCTGTCTACTGCAGAGGTAGAATACATTGCAACAACATCTTGTTGTACACAAGTGTTATGGATGAAGAAAACTTTGAAGGATATTAGTGTTGTGTATGAGGAGCCAATTCCTATCTTCTATGATAATACTAGTGCCATCAACATTTCAAAGAATTTGGTGATGCACTCAAGAACAAAACATATTTGAATTCAATATCAATTCTAAGAGAGAAGGTTGCAGATAATGAAGTAAAGCTTGAGCATGTGCCTACAAAGGATCAGGTTGCTAACATATTCACCAAGGCTCTTCCTAAGGATACATTTGAGTATCTCTGGGAGAAGTTAGGGGTTATTTCCCCTCCTTCTTTGAACTAGATGCATAAGGAATTGCATCAGTCCAGTGGATTTCAAGATTCATTCCTTATTATGGACTGATGTTGGAGGCCACCTCTCAGGGGGGAGCAGGTAGTGGTCATGATGATTGTTGTAGACAGGGGGAGTATTCAGAGTAGAGAAAAAATAAAGATGATGTGACCTGATAAGAGTGAAAGAAGAGGTGTCTCACCCTTTGCCATTGATGTCAAAAGGGGAGAGAGAGCAATGTGAAAAAGAAAAGAGCTAGTGGTCAGAGAGAGGGTAAGATGTGTAAAAGAAAGGGGGAGAGTAAGAAAGAAAAGAAGTCTAGCGAAGAGCTATGTCTTGATGGTTTTTCACATTAAGTGTTTCCATCAATGACAAAGGGGGAGATTGTTGCAAGTATGTGCTATTGATGTTGTCATTGATGTCAACAAGCTTGTGTTGTCATTGGTGTCAACTGTGTCTACTGATGAGGTTGTTGTTGTTGTTTGATTGAGTTGATTTGTTGAAGATGATTTGGATGCCTTAAAGAAGTATTGAAGATGCTATCAATATGTTTCTGATGGTTAGTTTCCAAGTGCTTTTGAGAAAATTTGATTAATAAAGGAAATAATGTGGTGAAGTGGCTTTTTGGATCAGCAAGTAGTGCTTTGTTTTTGCTCCACATTTCCTCTATATTGAAGATCTATCTTTGTGGTTTGAATATGTTGTTAAGAGATGTTTAGAGATTTTATATTCCAAGTTTTGTGCTCCGGTTCGTTGTGTAGAGGAAGTTGTGTTCACCAGAATATGGACTGTGTTTGTGAGTGTTGAAGAGATGTCTGGGAGAAATGTCTATGCTCCACATTTCTCCGCAAAGAGGTTTTAAGTCTTGCAGTTCTGGAATTATGCTTATAAGGTTCATATCCTTCTCTAGTTGAAGTTATTCATGGTTTAGTGGTCTGCAAGTTGATTTCTTGAGTGGTAGTATATGACAGAGTCAGTTGAGTGCTCCATTGTGAACTTTCTTTAGGTGGAAGCTGTTGTGGAAGAGTTTTTTGGTTTTTAGGTTGCTTCGAGATGTTTATGGAAGATTCTAGAGTGTGTTCAAGAGTTGTGTATGGTTCGTGAGCTGTATCTTGCCTTAAGGAAGCGTATACTTAAAAAGTTCATTGTATTACATAGGTTTGTCCGACCTTGTATGTTTGTACTATTTGCGGAGCTGCTTTGGTGATTGTGAAAGTGTGGTGTAGCGTGCTTGGATGAATTTAGGTCCAAGATAAGGTGTGTTGTGGTTTGCCTTCATTCCTTTCCACCATGGGAATGTTTAGGTCTAGACCTAATTTGAATCTTCTAGGTTAAAGTGATTTGCCAACCTTGGAGAATATTCTCAAGGTTGAAGATAGTATAAATAAGTGTCAAGAGGTTGTGATTGAGTGTGTGCATGATGGATATGATGTGAGTAATAAAGTGGTTGAGTGAGTGGAGCAGCACAGGCCTTCATGTGTTAGATTACTGGATGTAGTGAGCAGAAGGTGTCTACTATCTTTCATTGGTGTTGCGGAGATGTTGTTGATATTGCGGTGAATATTGAGCGTCATTGGAACTGTACTCTATGCATGTGTTAGATGTAACTATAACAGTTTAATCCTGGTAGTGAGCCACCTTCTCTATCTCTTTCTTTTAGGACAATGAGTCCTTTGGTAGTGAGCCACATGCAATGGGCATTCTTGGACAGTGAGTCCACCAATTTTATCAACCTTAATCGATTGCCTTATTTATATATATTGTGAGCTAATCTTCACCGTGGTTTTTCCTGTTTTGGGTTTTCCATGTAAAATTTGGTGTTGTCTTGTGTATGGTGTTGTTATAATTCAATTTCTATTATTTATATTTCATGCTTAATCATCATAACAAGCTTAAGGATTAATTGGATTAATGTGGATCTGAGTGTGTATGAGGGTTTTGAAATTTTAAGTTACAACTGATTCACCCCCCCTCTAAGTTGTTTTGTGCATTCAACACTAATTACTATAAAAATGAAAGATAAATGCAACTATATGACTTTTCCTAATGCAATTTTATCTATGTTTTTGTATTTTGTGATTTGATTTGATTGTAAACTATTGAAATTGTAACTATTCTTAACACAATGGAAATAAATCTCCTCTAAGAAAGAAATAATTTCTACCTATCAAGAGAAATATAAACAATGTTTTACTTCTTCCAGAGCAAAATTTGTGATCTAATTACTATGAAAGTATAAAAGACCTTGTACGAATAGGGTACCAATGCTAAGCTTATGTCCTCAGAAGTCTTGTAACAATTGTCTTCCCCTCAGCGACAACATGGTCCTCCTCTTGGTGATAGGGATAAAAACAAGGATGTGAAGGAAATGGATTGAGCTTATAAGCTATTGCAAAAATGAAAAGGCTCGCATAGTCCTACGTAAAGCATAAGAATGCTAATGGGGCCTAATGTGCATAAGATTGAGAAATACGAGAATGCAGGAATGAATTAGCCTCCTCAAATGAATACATAGGTCTAGATTCAACACCAATGGTGGTGGTAATTGGGTAGATAACTGGGATTCATTAGGGATGATCTATTTTTGATTGGAAGAGAATAGAGGCTGTAGAGGAGATCATAGAAGATTGATTGGGAGATGACAAAGGTTTGATTGGGAGTGAATAAAAGAGTGATTGAAAGTTGAAAATTAGTTAGGAGAAGTCAAGGATCAGTTATGCATGGAGGGACTCTCAATCACAAGCTAAAAACAAACGTAAAATGGGCTAGACTAGAATAAATCTTGCATGATAGAAGATGATAGGGTCACCCCTTACAGGAAGTGGGTAACCCATATTAGTAGGGCGAGTCACCTGAGTGACCCACACTTAAGTTGCAAGGTCGCTTGGGTGATCCTATAAGTCATATGGGAAACCCACTCAAGGTGGATTAGATAAGCAACTAGAAGGTACATAGGACTTTGGAAAGTTAATTTGAAGGTTGGGGAGGAATGATCAAGGGGGGAAAACATTGGGAGACACATCACAAAGAAAGAAATTGTTGAGAGGAGTATAATTCATGTCTACCTAGCCATGATTAGGACTTTTGTATCATCATTGGACTACCATGTTGACCTATACGCCTTTTTCATACTTACAGGGCCAAATGTGCATTTTAGGTAAACATGAAAATATTCACACAATTAAAGCTTAATGTCAAACATCTTAGAGTGTGTTTACAAAGTAGATTATCTTCTTTCTATAAGATTTTGTCCCTATTTCACTCGAGTGGGTGGCATCTAGCAAAGAATTGTATGGGGAAATTTGGGACCTGGAAAGTGTTGTGTACTTGCTTATACAATTACATAAAACATAGAATCAAACATAACTACATATACATACACCTGATTCTCATGAACCTTGGTCCCATAGAGACGAGGCATGTAGGTAGTCTGGTGAATGATGTTCCTGGTATGTATGTGCAAAGAGCATTGCAAAGTCTTGTAGTGCTACTCTTAAGTGTAAGTATACTCTAAATTTGAGGGGCTAATTAAGATAAAAATAAGGTTGACACTGATACTCAAAAGAATCCTTGGGGTGGATTACTTTTATCCCTGAAGTGAGTAGATCAAAATTAGAGGTAGGGTACAAGATGCTTATATTATTTTTCTATTATATATCTCCTAATTGACAAAAACCTTGACACAGTATTATGGACATACTACGGTATTTCAACAAGCAATTCATGAACCCAAATTGGCTCTGAAAGAGTCAAAGTCTAGCCAAAAACACTTTTAAAATTGCTTGTCCTAAGAAGCTCATATGGTTGATATTGCTACCTATACCATAATGGATAGAAGAGACCATATGGATAATTATGTTGCCTATCCCATATTGGATAGGGGAATGGTTTGAATTGGCTATGTTAATTTATTCATCCTATATCGAAAAGTAAGCCCAATTGATAGAAGAGCCTAGATTGACTAATGAATATGAATGTCTTATATTGTACAAGATAGCCCAAACTATCTATTATTATCACTTGAGTATGTAGTTAAACCAAAATATTCTAAAGAGTAAACAAGTCAACTTTAAGCAAATAAGTCCTTCAAAAATAATTAATTGATTAAAAAAATTATACTTAACTTCACCTTAAATTGTGATTAATGGTAAAGAAATTGCTAAAGACCAAGTGGGTCATTACATGTTATTCTACACTTATTATCATTGTTATTCTCCTACACCATCCTCCATGGCCATCAATGACCCCAAATTGTCTTTTGTAATTCATGAATAGTGATGCATTAAACCATTATTAAATTATTCCATGTACTATGCTTCTTGGATTATTCCATGGCTTCTTCAAAAAAATTGAAAACCTGTAATCTATCACTTGAACCATAAATTGAATTAATTTGGATTTTTTTGTCTTTAAACCCTTTGTAACCTATCTTTGCTCTAAAAAATATTTGTTTATTACTCCTTCACTACATAGAGCCATGTCTACAAGCATGCATGTAGTCTTTGACTCTGCAACTGCATTTCCTATGCACCACAAGGTAAAAATATTTGTTCTCCCTATTGTATATCATATATATGGTGTAGATTCGTGCTTTGCTTCACTATTTTTTGATGCACCTATCATCATATTAAGCCATGATTGCTCAGAATGGATCTTTCAGATGCCTTCACAAATTTTAGTATTGTTGCACACTCTACCTATAGCAATCTTAATATTTTATTGTTTTATTAGAGGAATGCAATTTTTTTAAAAACTTTAGACGGTTGGGACATCTTTGACATCATCCCTAAAGTTTCCTATTGTGGATAAAGTGAAATTCTTTTATTTAGCTAATTAAGTTTAGTAAAATGTAGATATACACTAATGACTTAAACTTATCTTCCAAGTCATCTCCTACATGGGATAAGAAGCTTTAGGAAGGTTAGGTTTTTAGCTAAATAGTATAAAGATAGTTGCAAGATACGATATTGTAATTCAATGAACGTAATGATATAATTCTATGAAAACTTTAAGGAATAGTTTGTAGAGCTTTCCTTGTAAGACTCTGAAGGATTCCAAAGCTAATTTAAAGGTGTAAATTATCTGTGTACTTGTGTTTGTTTTTGTATTTTGAATTTTGATTATAGTGTGAATTATGTAAGGACATAGTCATCTAGCTTGGGATTTCCTCATGGTATTAGAGCTAGAAAGGCAGGAGGAAAATTGTGTAGCCAGGAGAAGGAATTTTAATGATTTTTCATGATAAAATTGCACAGGGCTTTCATCTGAATCATGCAATATTTAGAAGCAAAATCACATAGGGTTCAATGGGAAATTCATGGCCAGTAAAAGAAAGGAAAATCACAAGATTTTTAGTTGGAAAAAATCATGACTAGAGAGAAATTGTGTCACATGAATTTGTGTTAAAAATCATAGGATTTTTCAGTTGGAAAAATTACAACCAAAAAGAAATCATGTCGCAGTAGAAAGGAGCTTAAAATCACACGTAATTTTTTAGAAATCACCATAAAAGAGCAAAAAAATACAAGAGGAAGATGAAAAGTCTCAAATGAGTTTTTGATAGATTTTTCAATTCTATGACTAGGGTTCTACAATGGTTTTTTAAAGTTAGGTGGATTTTTTGGTGCCTAGGGTTTGGCCGAAATTCTGTAAGTATTTTCACAATTCTTTTGGGGGTGGCTAGTGTTTTTAGATTTTAACTAGCAATAGCTAGGGTAGAACTAGGGTTTTATAGTGGTGGCTAGGGCAACCATATGGTTAGGGTTTATAACCTAGGATTTTGAAAAAGGTATTTTAAAAAAAAATGAGCATTTTTATTTCCAGATTTGTGGGTTTTGTTTTGAAAATAAAAATATTTTTAATGGCATTTCCTAGCCTCAAATTTGAGGAGAGGTTGCATGGTGCATTAAATTTCTTGCCTTGAAAAGTCATGGTGATTTTCTTAATCGAAGAAAATGATCTTTGAGATATTGTAAAAGATCAAGTGACTCCACCTATGGATGCACAATCTTTGGCAATTCATAACAAGAAAGAGATAAAGGCCAAATGGATGATGATGAGTGTCAGGTAGCACCCAGAACAATACACCTTTTTACCTTCCTTTTCCACCCCTTTTATTCTATTGTCCTGGTAATTGCACCATAATAGACTGATGAGATTTGTTTTAATTACATTAAGGAGAGATGAATTGTTGAAGGTCATGATTTTTGATTGAAGGACTAATGTGCAACAAACTAATGAAAATATGCAGAAAAGTCTCTCTTTTTGTGTCTATAGGTGTAGTTGTATGGGAAAAGGTAATTCTGAGCATCTCTGGAGATGGTCCTAATAATCTCCAGAGCTGACATGAAGGATACTACACTAGACTCCAATGTTTTCCCAATGTGTTGGAGGTATTTTAAAGCAAGGGAGCCAAGGGCGGATCATCTCCAAAGCCATATAGTAGTCATGGGTGCATCTCCAGAGCTCCTGGTGACAACACACGTCTCCAGAGCCTCCTAGTGATAGTGCAGAGTCTCTGGCACCGCTATCAGTCTACACCTCCGTAGGCAACTACAGTGCTCTGGAGGTTACTCAGCCAACACTAGAATGATCGGGTGAAGACTTTAGTTGACTGCTAGGGATCTAATTTCCCTTTTATTGATTTTGCATGAGTTCTTAAAGACTTATTAAATACCTACATTTTAGGGCCTCGCTGCCCAGTTGTTATTTAAGTTAAAGACTCTAGATTTAGTGGGACTGCTGTACCACTAAAACCTATTTCAGTTTGCATGATTTTACTCTGTAGTTAAACAATTGTTAAAATAAGAGATTGATGATATCTCATAGATAAACTAATAGTTAGAACAAAAGGATATCTCATTGCTTGATTTGATATATGTTAAGGTAGAAGCAGCAAAAAGATAGACAGATTATTGCTATTAGATTATTGTAATCTTCATTTTGCAGATTTGAAATGCTTTTTGAATACAAGCATACTAATGGAATTAGACTAAAGAAAAATTGTGTTATTATATTTTTGTACTGAGTTTTTCCTTTAGTCTTTAGTCCTGAGGGAAAGGAGCAAGGGCCCATTCCCACCATCAAGACAGGAGGCTAGTATATATTTGTTTCATTGTCTTGTTTCAAATTCTATTAGGAAGATAGTTTACTGCTTTCATAAAGATAGATTTATTTCTGTTTAATAGTTATTTCTAGTAAATGGATATTTTCAGTTGTATGGATTAGAATAGGTCAATTTCAACAACTTACCATTTCAACATTGTTTTAGTATTTTTAGAATTCCCTTTCACAACAAACAAATTAGCAATATTAATCTTTGAAACAGTCAGATCAGTAGAAGTAGTTAGTGGAATGGTAACTATGGAACCCCTTATTACAGCTAGCCTAGGACACAACCATGGATTTGACACATGAAAAATATGATTAAATGCCAAGGTCTAATGAGCCTTGTCATTTTTGGTGCCATTGCCGGGGACTCTTGTGTTAATGAGGAAAACTTAGTTAATAGTCCTTTTTAGGTTAAATTAAATATGTATGGTTAGACCTATGGATTCTAAAGGTAGATACATAAAATGAACACCCTAGCAGCCAACTATAGGAGAAAGCAATAGGGTGGCACAAGATCTTGTTGAAGAGGAACACTTAGAACCTACCTTGGAAACTACACCCCAACATGATATTCCCTCAAATCCTCAAAGTCCTTCACTCTCTAAGTATATCCAAGAACTACAAGAAAGATACCAGGCATATCCATTACCATAGTCCACTTCCTCAGAACCCCACACCGAATCTCAAAGAGAAACAACACCAGACATGGATGATAATCATGATGAGGAAGATAATCAAGCTGCCAGGACCTTTTCATACCCTATTGTCCTTTCTCATGGCGATAATGCCCCTATGAAGAACATTTTACCTTCACATTTACCAAATTTTAGGGGTCTTGCTTCTGAGGATCTATATTAGTTTCTGTTTGAATTTAAGGTTGTATGTCAGACTTATGATTATGGATCAGACAATCAAAAACTCAAACTTTTCCAATAAACCCTGAAAGATTTTGCTATGAGATGGTTTATGGGCTTACCCCAAGACTCCATTCACTCATGGGATCAAATGGAAACTGAATTCCTAGGCAAGTACCAGGATTACTTTAGGGTCAGTGATAAAAAGGAGGAGCTGTTCAAAATTAAACAAAGAGAGGATGAAATCTTAAAGGACTATCTGGATAGGTTCAACTTTGCCTTGAGGAGATATGGCAATCCTGTGGCTCACTCCTTGGCTAGAACACTATTTGTAAAGTGATCAGACAAAGAATCAAAATAGGCACTGGATCTAATGGGGAGAGGGAATATTAACAAAATGGATATGCCTGCTATAGAAGAACTCTACAGAAATTATTCTAGAACCCAAGATGGAGTGAGAACGCCCAGATCTTTTAAAGGGAAGAATGAGATAGGACAATTAATGGAAGAGATTGCAAATCTTAAGACAGATATTCTAGTCCAACTAAATACCACATTAGATGGGATTCAGGCAAAGACTAGAACAACTGAACAAAGTAGAACAACTGAACCTCTCTCCATATATTGTCCTAGATGTAGGAACAAACACCTGTTGAGAGAATGCCCTTTAGACAAATCAGAAATCTGTCAGATCTGTGATAGGGAACACCCTACCAGTTAGTGTGATCAGCTCCTAGGCTTAAAAAGGTTGACTAAGAAGAATGCCATAGTAGAGGAGGAGTTGAATTATGTAGGGCAAAAATAAACTGGCAATTTCCCTTATAATTAGTACCCAAATCAAGCTTCCTATAGGGGCCCTTCAAACTGGGGAAACAATCAATAGAATCCAATGTGGAAGGGGCCTCAAAACATTTCTCCTTGGGGACCACAAGATTGGTCACACCAGCAATGGCATAACCAACATTTGCAAAACTAGCCATGGGGAAATCAAGAATGGCCACAACAGTTCTCACATCAATTTGGATCACAAAACATGCAGCCTTAGTGGGGTTCTCAACAGGGTTATAATCAACAATACCAAGAACAACCTAGACGTTTCCAACTTCAGCAACAAGCACTACTAACTGGATCCCCCAACACACAGGGATAGTCACAAAATGAGCTAGTTAGTTAGCCACCTTTACCAGTCCAACGTGTAGCAAACCCATGAAATAAACAAGGAGTAGCTATTTACATGACAGAGCGAGAAAATATGGCTGGTGTCAATGCTATTCATCTCAACAATCTCCAGCTACATTCTGGGAAAGCCCTTCCAAGACCATCTCCCCTAATTATAGTTGAAGTAACCAATGATGTGGAACTTGAAAATCCATCCACTCAACCTCAGGAGGAGATTACTATTGAAACTATGCTAGAAGAACAGTCCTTAGGTAACTCTGGAGTTCCTCCTAAAGGAACAGCTCCAAAGAATGCCTTTGGAGCCACTTTTTTGAAGAACTCTAGCGCTACTCCGGAGATAGAAAAACCAACACCTTACCCAGAATGGCTCAAACAACATGTCCCTCAGAAAACTATCCTACAAAAAAAAGTCCAATGTACCATGGAATTAGAACTTCTACAGGAAATCAGACAGTTGAATATTGAAATTCCATTCTTACAAGCAATCAAGTATGTGCCTGAACTAAACCAATTCATCAAACAACATTGTGTTAAAACCCAGGGCAGGAAGAAAAAATTCCCTGCTACCATATAGGTGGAAGGGAGAGTGGTGGACCTTCTCGTGGGAGAAATACTCCTCCCAAAATATGGAGACCCTGGAAACCCTGTCATAACTGTCTAAATTTCAGTGGTAGACATATCGAATGTTTTGGTTGATTTGGGAGTAGCACTAAATGTGATGACAATGCACACCCTGGACAAGTTATCTTTGATTGGTGTCCAGGCCACATCCACAATCCTCCAGCTAGCTGACCAGTCAGTAGCTATTCCAAAAGGGGTATTAACCGATGTCTCGGTAGTGGTGGAATCATGAAAATTTTTAGTAGATTTTTTGATATTAGAACCTAAAAACCAGCGTAATGCTTACCCCTTGATCTTAGGAAGACCTTGGCTGGCTACAACAACAACATTTATTAATTATTGAATAGGAGATATGGTCATTTCCAATGGGATAGATTTTACGAAAATCTCTTTATACCCTCCAGCTAAACCATCAATACATTTCTCAGGAAAAGTGTGGGTAGATGAGCCTAATAACATGGGAAATAATGCCTCAGTAGCTATGGTTACCATTAAGGAACATTTGGATGATTTAGAAGAAGAAATAAATTATGACACAACAAAAGACATACCCACATTCTTATTGACAAGGATATAATGGAATTAGCCCAATACTCAAAAAGAGAATTGCTTACTGCTACCCATTGTACCCTTGCAAACATTATTCCTTTTGGAGAAACCTTTTATAGAGACTTGGCCACATTCCTGTCCTCTTAACACTATGACTCCAGGATATGAGGTAGGAACATCTATGGATCATATTAGAAAGTAGGTCATGATTTTACCTAGGAAAACATTGAACATCAACACCCAGTTAGCAGAAAAATAGGAAGAAGCATTCCTCAATATTCTGGTCTCCCATTCAATAGATTTTTCTTGGGAATACCAAGATATGAAGGGAATTCATCCTAAGATCTATACTCATCACATATACACTAAGGATGTAAAATCGGTCAGACAACCCCAGAGGAGATTAAACCCAGCCCTAAAAGATATTGTTAAAACTTAGAGAAATCGCTGCAAGTAGGGTTCATATACCCTATCTCAGAGAGTTAGTGAGTCTCGCCCCTAGTCATAGTGCCTAAAAAGAATGGAAAGTGGAGAGTATGTATTGACTATAGGGAACTAAACAAAGCCACAAAGAAGGATTATTTTCCCTTACCATTAATTGACCAAGTACTAGACAACCTTGTAGGGAAAAAGTACTTCTCATTCCTAGATACGTTTAGTGGGTATAGCCAAATTCAAGTAGCACCTGAGGACCAGGACAAGACCACTTTCACTTGTTCTTGGGGAACTTTTGCATACAAAGTTCTTCCATTTGGACTATGTAACGCTGTAACTACATCTTAGAGGGTTGTTTTAACCATTTTTGCTGAATTGGCTAATGAGTGTATGGAAGTCTATATGGATGACTTTATTGTGTATAGAGGCACCTTTGAGGAAGCTCTCACAAACCTAGATAAGGTGCTACAATGTTGTGAAAAAAATCAACTATCCCTAAGCCATGAAAAATGCTTTATGATGGTAGAGGAGGGAATTGTACTTGGACACCACATCTCAACAAAAGGGATCAAAGTATACTAGAATAAAATAGAAGTGATAAAAGAATTACGCTCACCTAAAAACCAAACAGATGTTAGAAGCTTCCTAGGTCATGCAGGATACTACAAGAGATTTATATAGAATTTCAACAGAATAGCCGCTCCTATGTTTCCCCTGCTTACCAAAGATGCTAACTTCTCATGGATAGAGGATTGCCAATCAGCATTTGAAACCATCAAAGAGAAACTTACTATCACACCTATTTTGAGGAGACCAAATTGGACTTTGCCATTTCATATACAAACTAATGCTTCAAATGAGTCCATTGGGGTAGTCCTAGGACATAAAGAAGAGGGCGAAGTTATGCATGCCATCTACTACATCAATAAGAACCTTACTCCAACAAAAAAAAACTATACCACAACTAAAAAGGAATTCTTGGCAGTCATTTATGCTATAAACGAATTCTGGCATTATATCACAGGGTACAAAATATTTGTGCATACTGATCATGTAGTTATCAAATACTTAATGAACAAACTTGTAGTGCGTGCAAGGATAATTAGATGGAAGTTACTATTGCAAGAATTTGACATTACCATAATTGACAACCCAGGGAAATTCAATTTGGTTGCTGACTTTCTGTCAAGGTTGTATATAGGTGGAGAAAACCAACCAGTGGAGGAAAAATTCCAAGATGAACATATTTTTGTTGAATCCTCTACTACACCTTGGTTTGCTAACATAGCTAATTTCTTAGCTACAGACTTGTTTCCATATCATTTCACCTCAAAATAAAAGAAGTGATTAGTAAAGAAAGCTTATCTTACAAATGGTTAAATGGTTTACTATTTAAGTGTGGTCCTAACTTTATTTTACTTAGGTTCTTGAGAGCTAATGAAATTTTTGATGTCGTGAGAGCATGTCATGATGAACCCTTTGATGGACATTATTCCTTACAAAGAACCATTCACAAAATTCTAGGAGCTGGTTACTATTGGCCCTCTCTTCATAAGGACACCAAGAAATATGTGCAGCAGTGTGACCAGTGCCAAAGAGTGTGTCAACCAACCTTTACTCAGGAAATGTCACTGCACCCTCAAATAGTGTTGAAAACATTTGAACAATGGGGTCTAGATTTTGTGGGACCAATTTCTCCACCATCTTCAGGAAAAGAATATATTTTGGTAAGCATAGACTATGTAACTAAATGGACAGAAGTTTAGGCATTACAGTTTGCAAGGGAAGAAAAAGTTGTTGATTTTCTCTATAATAGAATCTTCTTGAGGTTTGGAGCTCTGAGATCCATAGTTTCAGACAGAGGACCACAATTCACTTCTCAGGTAATTCAAGCTTTCATAGATCTATACCAAGTTAAACACAAAAAGTCTTCACCTTACCACCCCCAAGCTAATGGGTAGGTAGAGGTGACTAATAGGGAGCTAGAAAATATCCTGACAAGAACAGTGGCTATGAATATAAAGGATTGGGCTAGCAGGTTACCTGAAGTAGTTTGGGCCTACAATACCACCTGGAAGTCCACAACCAAGTTCTCACCATATGAATTAGTTTATGGAAAGAAATCCATTCTGTCCATAGAATTTGAATTGCAAACACTAAAGACCGCATTAGATATTAGCCTACCATTGTCTATAGCACATTAGAACATGATTCTTCAACTCAATGAGCTGGATGAAATCAGGATAGAAGCCATACAACAAACAGAACTTGTTCAATATCAAAAGAAATAGTGGCATGACCAACACATCAAGAAGAGAACATTTTAGCAAGGGGATTGGGTTCTCCTATATGATTCTAAGTTTGAGGAATTCAAGGGGAAGTTACAAACTCATTGGATGGGACCTTACCAAATCAGGGAAGTCTATGAGAATGGAACTTTTTTGCTAGCACCCATTGATGGAGGTGAAGACACATTCTTAGTAAATGGCCATAGACATTGGCTCTATACAAGGCCAGCTACTAAGGAAGAATTTACCAAGGACTTGTGCTTGGTGACAGGGGTCACATCCTCTGCCATAGGTTGAAGAAATTCAAGGACTATATATATAAGAAAGGTTGAAAACCAGCAAATGGCGGCCTTTCTTAAAAAAAAAGAGAAAGATGGAAAAATAGAAAATGGCTGTCTTTCTCACTAGGGGGATTGAAAACCAGTAAATGGTGGTTCCCTTCTTCTTGTAGGACTTCAACAGATGATCTCCGGAGCTAACCAGTCACTCTAAATCCACTAAAACACATCTCTGGAGCAGTCTAGGAGCACATTCAGTGCTTCACCAATAATGGAACCATCTCAAAGAATAAAAAAGGGCAGGGACCCACCTCTCTAGGCATCAAAATGGGGACACCACATGATGAGGTCAGCATGACTCATCCTCCACTTTTAAAAAGACAAAGCGATGAGGTCAGCACGTGACATCATTTACAATAAAAAAGGAAGTTGCTACTGAATACGCACGTCATCCAGGCTACTCCTCCTGACGTCACCTGATAACACATAATTTCCAAATCTACTCATGAGGAAAGATTTTAGATCACATGACACTTAAGATATTGACGCCATTCCAAGTGACGTGAGGGCTGTACACATGCCAAGTCACACCACACCTCATCAAAGCCATGACGTAGCCATCATCACGAAAAGTGATCCAGGTAATTTGCTCAAGTTAGTTAATTATTGCTTTTCTTGTCATTTCTATTTTTAGGTGTAGTTACTTTGACATGTACCCCTGCCATTATTTCCCTTTTCAATCTATGCATGTTGCCTTAATCTCCACACCATTGACCTCACTCCGGAGTGTCATATCATTCCCTGTGATTATGACTGAGCCATTAATTCAAATTAATTGAAGTCGATTAACCCTCTCGTAATCCAAGCAATTGCCTTTAATGGATATCAAGCCCCCAGTTTCAGAAATTACAGAGCTTTCCAAACCTCAGAGGTAATCTTTAAGATTTTATAGCCATAGTCTTCCAAAAGAGTAAAGGAAAAGAGCAAAGGCAAAGAACTACAGAGAAGGCCAAGGGAAGGTTCATTCATAAGGGGTGAAATAATACAGGAAGATGGGCATGAAAAAGAAATCAGAACCTGAAAATGCAACATGACTGCTGCTAGACCAAGCTGCAACATATATCTTAAGGAACACTGGGTGGTTGGAATTTCTAGAGAAGTTTGAAGGATTTCAAGATGAAATTGTAGATGATTTCCTGCACCATCTAAAGAATAACCAAACTACAGTATGAGGGGTCCCAATCAGTGTCTTAGCCACCATTATTAGCCATATTTAAGGGCTACCAAAACAAGGTGAGAGATTCTATCATCTAAAAACCCTGTACACTGATTTGATTAAAAATTTCTTAGTAGAAGGTGAACCTGAAATCTAGTTGCACTTAAGTAAGAATGAAGTCAAGGGGATTTTTAGGACCTCACTCACACAACCATGGCAATCTCTAGCTATGTGGTTAATGAAATATTTTACATGTGATGGGCAATTCTCTCTAGTTTTAGGACCCATCATGAAGATGCTAATTTTCTTAAGGCATGGGCATGCCCATCCAGAATTTAGCATCAACCTCCCAAACTTTTTGTATTTTGCTCTTGTAGCATCGGCAACTAAGTATCAACAGGGGAAGGGTCCCATGAAACACCACGACCTCATTTTATTGATTGTAAAACACCATTTCCTATCCCAAGCTGAAGGAGAGGCCTTATGGCAATCATTTTTAGATAACAAACCACAGGACATGACACCAAGCAGGGCATAGGGTACAAATGAGATTTCCTCTACTCAGCAGAATGAGGAAGTAGTGCCTTCTACTTCCTCCCCAACCACAGGAAAGGGCAAGGGCAAGAAATAAACAATGGAGGAAACACTAACTTCTGCCCCTACTACTAACAAGAAAAAGAAAGGGAAATTTTTTTTGGGAGAAGCCTCAGCTACCACAGAACAGCTGGAAGAACCTATTACAGAGAAACACTTCCATACGACTCGCTCAACAAAATGAAAGATAACCTTAGTTGAGGAGTCTACTCCAACCAAGAAAATGAGGGGAGCTATCATCATGGAAGAGGATATAACACCTGCCTCTACCTAGACTTCTGGCCACAAAAGGTATAGGAAAGAAATAGGGTGGAAAGAGAAAACAAAAAGGACTCTAGGAACACCTAAGTCCAGCAGGCATCACAGGGCTGAGGAAGAGTCTGATGAGTCAGATGAAGTCCCTCTGATTAGAAGAAAAATACAAAGAAGAGTATTTGAGGGAAGTACTCTGGAGTCACTTGCTCATCCAAGGTCTCAGACTCTAGATCCACAACACACTCAAGCTCTGAAGTTAGTAGAGAAAGAAACCCTAACCATTTCTTTAGATTCTAAGGGTAGTGAACCAGCTCTGGAGACACATGCTCCACCAATGCTCCAAAGAAGCAAGAGGAAGAGACAGCCTACTCAAGTTGAACATGACACTACTCTCTTAGCTGAGGTCCTCATGGGCTTCAGAACTTCTATGGAGGAAGCTAGACCTTCATCAACCCCAACATTTGTAGAAGTAAGCCAAGAGGAAGTTCAAGAAAAGGAGACCTCAGGGGATGATGAGGATCAGTAGGGGGAAGCAGCTAATAATGTAGGGCAGGAAGACACAGAAGCCCCTGATGTAGAAAGATTAGAAGGGGGAGAAACAAGAAGTTACTCTCACCCCTCTGATCAAGAGGATTGACAAGGATCATTGTACCTTATCATTTAATCATATTTCTTTTGTCAAATCCAGGGCTGTGTCCTTGGCTATCTGCAATTAGGAATCCTATAGTTTCTAGTTTTATCTAACTCTAATGACTTCTACTGATTTAAAGGAACTAATCTATCTGCTATGAAATGAATTCCAAGAATATTGAAAATAGAACTAAACAGTAAATTACTTAAAGCAAATCTATAAACTGAAACATGCATCTATCTATGAAAATAGTAAATATCTTTTAAAGTAAAATCTGAAACAAAAAAACAACAGTACTAGCCTTCTGCCTTGGTGGTGAGAGTGGGCCCTTTCTCCACACCCTTAGGGTTGAAGACTAAAGTAAAGAATTAGCACAAGAGAATGATATCACAACTCAATTCAGTCCAATTCCATCAACTTTGTATTTTGCAAAATATTGATATCAAAATGAGATTACATAAATCAGAAGAAATAATCATTGTCCTTTTCTGCTACTTCTGTAAGTTTATATCTAAATCTGTGATGAGAGATCATGCATCCTATTCTACTAGTTCATCTAAGAGATAACATCAATCTCTTTATTCTACTAATAGTCTAACTACAGAATAAATATCCATGCAAATAAAAATAGATTGAGTGGAACAGAAGTTCACCATGAATCTAAGTCTTAGTCTTAAATACAAATGGGCAGCGAGGCCCTGAAATATAGGGATTAAATCAGTTCATCAGTAATTCATGCAAAAACCAAAAAAAAAGAGATAAAACTTCCAATAGTTAACTATAGACTGCCCTTAATTACTCAGGTGATGATTTGAGTAACATTAGGAGCATCTCGATCACCACTGGAAGTGTTTGACCAACAACTGTGCTGGAAATCTACATTGTTCTAAAAAGGCACCAGAGATGTATGTTCCTGTCTGTGGCTCTGGAGATGTGTTTGTGACCTTCTCGTTCAAATCTAGAGATGCTCAAGACTTCAATCCAGCTCTGGAGATGCTTCACCTTCTTATCCCAAAAACTTCTCCATTAAATCTAAAACTTTGGAGACTAGACGTGGCGGGTTGATGTTGGCTCCGGAGATCATTAGGACTACCTTCGGAGATGCACAAAACTGTCTACTTGAACACCTGCACCTATTGATTGAAAAAGAGAAGACTTCTGTATATTTCCATCAATTCAATGCACATTAGTCCTTCAATCATAAACTATGATCTTAAGTAATTCATCTCTTATTAATCATCATTTAGAACAATCTTGTTAGTCTATTTAGGTGCAGTCATCAGGATAATGGGATAAAAAGGGAGGAAAAAAGGTAAAAATATGTATTTCATGGGTGCTACCTAGAACTCATCATTTCCCCCAGTACTTAAGGATTAGCAGGTCTTCCTGCTTCTCACAATTTGGATTTATTCTGGTGGAAGATCCTGTCAATCAAGCTGTAGTCTTGTGCATAGGTAGTCCAAGTGGTGTGGTTGGTATTACTATTTCCCTTGTACTGATCAACCTATTTCAACCACTCCTGCAACTTATCATCTTCCATCTACTCAGCCCAGATAGGTAGTGGCTCAATTATGAGAGGGGGTTTAAAATGCCCACCTATCCACTCCTGTTTGTGTTTATCCATCATTTTGGATATTAACTTTGCCTTCCTCATAAATAACCTTAAGTTAGCAGGGGTCACCACTTCTCTCATTTTTTGCTCTGAAGTTAGAATGTTCCACCTTTTCTTTGCTACTGCAAGAACTAGATTAGCTGAACTGTTCATAAAAAGACCAAAATCAATGGAACACTCTTGCAGATTTTTCAGATACAATGGCAAATTTTTTTTCTGACTTTCAGGGTGATAGACATATGCTCTGAATTGGACCTCAAAAGCATACAGGTTTGGACACTCCTTTCTGATGAAAATATTTGTTTCTGTATCCTTCTTGAGATGAACCTCCATTTGCTCATTCCAAATCTAATGATTCCTCATCAGTGACATGAATGCTTTGAGTTGGCATTCCCCCACAAAATAATTAGGAATGAAGGTCATATCATCAACACAGAAACCATGCAAATATAATTCACACAATTTTTTTTGTCCTCATCAGAACTCCTTGTATATGCTTCCATGAATCCCTCTGTTGTCTCTGTATTCTCAGTCAGATCAGACAAGATTAAAGATAACTTCCTCTACATGACTCTTTCCTGTAAAAACATAGCATAACTAGCACTTGGAGGCCTACAAGATAGAATTTTAGAAGAAATGGAGGCCATCTGAATGACTTTTTCCTCCAGGGTTTCTACTCTTTTTGTCATGGCAATAATTGCCCTCTGTAATTGCAACATAGGCTTGGAAGCTTCATATTCTCTACATCTCCTTTCCTAGTCGAACATGGCCTTGGGAATATCAATGGGGATTGGACCCACATATGGATCTATTTGTACCTCCTATTCACTGGTTGTCCCTAGGCCAAATAACTCATGAATATATTCCTTCTGATCATCTATTTTGTTGTTGGCCCAAGTCAATTGGTTATCTTGGCTCTGTACTTTTTCAATTAATGCTACAATTATTATGAGACCATTGTCTTTGGCCTTGGTAAGATCAGAAATGTTCTGTACTGCCTCTACCTCCTTCTCCTTAAGGATTTTAGCTGCCTCAGTCTCTTGGGCTTTCAATTCTACTTCCTTTTCTTGAATTATTTATTGTTTGCTCTGGAGCTCTTCTTGCAGTTTCTCAATTACCTCTTTTTACTCCATCTCTTTCTCCTTCATGACCTTGAGGTCAGTGATGATCATATTTTTCCCCCATATTAGTCTTTTCAGATTATCAATCTCCTCTGACATTTGCTGTTCTTTTGAAATTTCAATATCCTCTTGGTCAGAGGGGTGAGAATGTGCTCCTGTTTCTTCTTCTGTCTCCTGTACCTCAGGGGCTCCCATAGCCATTGGCTCTTTACTGCTAGCTACATCCATTTGCTCTGCTTCATCTTCCCCTGCAGTCCCCCTATCTTGAATCTCTTCTTGGGTCTTCTCTGCAACTACTGGCACTGATGAAGGCCCTACTTTTTCCTCAGAAGCTCTAAAACCCAAAAGGACTTCAGTTAGGAGAGCAATATCTTTTTTCAATCTGGGAGAGCTATCTTTTCCTTTTGCTTCTCCATAGCATGGGTGGAGCAGGTGCCTCCAGAGCAAGTGTATCATCCTTAGACTCAAAGGAAATGGTATAGGTTTCTTTTTGTGCTGACTCTGAAGCAGGAGAATGCTGTGAGGTTGGACTTAGATTAACAAATGGCTCAGGAGAAACCCCTCTTTATTTCTTCTTTCTTATTAGGGGAATGTCATCTAAGTCATGGGATGGCTTTTCAGCCCAATAATGTATGTCAGAGTCTGTTTTCTTTGAAATTTTCTTTGTTGTCTAACCTTGGCTTTCCTTTGTTGGTCTTATTGGGGTAGATTCCTCAGCCAAGGTCATTTTTCCCCTTGCTAAGTGAGTCATATATGTTGTATGCTCAATAACAGGTTCTCTAATTTCTTTTCCTTTCCTCTTCCTGTTAGAAACAGGGGTAGCAGATGAAATTGCCTCCAGTGAGGGATTTTTACCTTTTTCAACAGCTGTAGAGGAAGTTGAAGGCTTTGTCCCTTCTTCTTGCTGGGTAGAGGAAACCTCACCCACTTCTTGAGCTCTCTCTAGCTCTCTGTCCTAGGGTTGGTTATCCAGAAATGTATGCCATAATTCTTCCCCATCATCTTGGCACATAAAGTGATGTTTGACTACCAGAAAAATGAGGCCATGGTGTTTCATAGGACCCTTGTTTTGTTGATACTTTTCTGCAATTGCTTTAATGGAAGAATACAAGAAATTGGGTATATTTATACTGAATTCAGGGTGTGCATTCCCATGTCTCAGAAAAATATATATTTTTATTATTGGTCCTAGAACTAAGGAAAATTGACCATCACATGTGAAATATTTCATCAACCATGTAGCTATGGATTGCCAAGGGTTTGGAAGTGAGGACCTAAGAATTCCTTTAACATTGTTCTTACTTAATTGCAACTGTATTGCAGGTTCACCTTCAACAGAGAAATTCCTAATCAAATCAACATATAAAGTTTTTAGATGATAGGACCTCTCACCTTGTTTAGGCAATCCATAAAGATGGCTAATAGTGGTTGTAGAGAGATTGATTTGAACTCCCCTTACAACTGTCTGATTATCCCTTAGGTTTCTTAGGAAGTCATCAACAATATCCTCTTGAAACCCCTCAAACTTTTCCAAAAACTCCAGCCATCTTGCATTCCTCAGAATGTCTACTGCAACATCATCTTGCAAAAGACCTGTAACACTTTCTGGCTCTGATTTCTTTTTAAGCCCCATTTCCAATTTTTATTTCTATCCTATATGCTTACAATTCTTCCTCACTCCATAGGCTCCGGAGGATTGTATCAGCTGACTTTGTTCTTCAGGGTATTTTATAGTTTGAACAAGGATTATGATGTCAATTCATTTAATGGTTTGGATTATGGAAAGAGAACTTAAAATTGATTAAAGTGCTTATGCGGTCATAATTGAAGCAGAGTGATGGGACACTCTGTAGGCATGGTGGTAGTGCAGCAAAGATGGTGGCATGCATGCATTTGGGAAGGAAAATAATGGCAGGAGGATGTGTCATAATGACGACACCCAAAAATAGAAATGACAAGACAGTTGCTAATTAATGTTTAATTAAGAGAGAATTACTTGAACCAATCGTAATGATGAGGAACTGATGTACTTGGCTGAAATTCTATGGAGTTGATGAGACTTGACGCGATGTGGTACCTGAGTAGCTTCTTCATGACTTGAAATGACGTCAGCATCTTTATTGTCACGCAACCTGCAATCATTCCCGCTGAGTGGTTCAAGAATCCATGTATCCAAGTGACATCAGCGTAGTCCTTGTAAGTACGCATGCAAATGAGAGTAATGATCTCTCTTGAGATGCATGATGACTTCATCTTTGTTCCTGCCATAAAGTGGAGGATGAGTCATGATGACCTCATCAAACACCATCTCTACTTTATTACTTGGAGAGGTGGGTCCCCTCCTAATTATATTCTGAATAGCTTTTTATTGGTGGAGCGCTAGAGGTGCTCCTAGTGTGCAAGCACCGGAGGTGCTCCTTATTCGTGAAGCACTGGAGGTGTGTGAGAGTAGCTCCAGGCACCTGATCACCTTCGTAGCTTGATTATTCTTATCTGACATGAAGAAGGGAACTGCCATTTGCTAGTTTTTAATCCCCTTGGTCAAGAAAGACAACCATTTGCTGGTTTTCTATCTTCCTCATTTTTTTTCTCTCTTTTTTTAAGAAGGCTGCCATTTGCTAGTTTTCAACCCTCTCTCTCTCTCCCTTTTTAAAGAAGGCTGCCATTTGCTAGTTTTCAACCTTTTTTTTCAGTCCAAAATTGTGACAAAGGATGTGTCCTCTGTAACCAAACATAAGTCTCTGATGAACTCCTCCTTAGTGGATGGCCTTTTATAAAGTCTAATTCAGTGTCCATTCATTAAAAATGTGTCTATGCTTCCATCAATAGGTTCCAACAACACTGTTCCATTCTCAAAAACTTCCTTTATCTGATAAGAACCCATCCAATGTGTTTGTAGCTTCCCCTTGAACTCCTTGAATTTAGAATCGTAAAGAAGAACCCAATCACCTTGTTGAAATGTCCTCCTCTTGATATGTTGATCATGCCATTGCTTCCTTTGATACTGGACCAGTTCTATTTGCTAAATGGCTTCTGTCTAGATTTCATCTAATTCATTGAGCTGAAGAATCCTATTTTGTTGGGCTATGGACAATGGTAGACCAATATCTAATGCAATTTTAAGTGTCTGGAGTTCAAATTCTATAGACAGGATGGACTTTTTTCCATAACCTAATTCATAAGGTGAGAATTTTGTTGTGGACTTCCAAATGGTATTGTAAGCTCAAACTGCTTCAGGTAATCTGTTAGCCCAATCTTTTCTATTCATTGCCACTATCCTTGTCAGGATGTTCTCAAGTTCCCTATTAGTCACCTCTACCTGCCCATTGGCTTGAGGATGGTAAGGTGAAGATTTCCTATGCCTGACTTGATATAGATCTGTGATGCTTTGATTACCTATGAAGTAAACTGAGGCCCTCTATCTGAAACTATGAATTTTGGGGCTCCAAAGCTCAAGAAAATCTTATTATAAAGGAAATCAACAACTTTCTCTTCTCTTGCAAATTACAAAGCTTGAACCTTAGCCTATTTAGTCACATAGTCTGTGCATACCAGAATATACTCTTTGCCTGATGAAGGTGGAGAAATTGGTACCACAAAGTCTAGACTCCACTATTCAAATGGCTCCATCATTACTTGAGGATGCAGTAACATCTCCTGAGTGAAGGTTGGTTGTCCCATTCTTTGGCACTGGTCACACTACGACACATACTTCTTGGTATCCTTATGAATAGAGGGCCAGTAGTAATGAACTCCTAGGATCTTGTGGATAGTTTTGTGGGAAGAATAATGCCCACTAGATGGTTCATCATGACATGCTCTCAACACATCAAAAATTTCATCAGCTTTTAAACACCTGCATAAAATGAAATCAGGACCACATTTAAATAGCAAACCATTTAACCATTTGTAAGATAAGCTTTCCTTAACTAAGCATTTTTTCTGTTTTGAGGTAAAATGGGATGGATACAAGCCTGTAGCTAAGAGATTAGCTATGTCAGCAAACCAAGGTGCAGTAGAGGAGATAGCAAAAAGATGTTCATCTAGAAACCTGTCCTCCACTGGCTGGTTTTCTCCTCTTGTATTCAATCTTGACAAAAAGTCAACAACCAAATTAAATTTGCATGGATTATCAACTATGGTAATGTCAAATTCTTGCAATAGCAATAACCACCTAATGATCCTTACACCCACTACTGGTTTATTCATTAAGTATTTGATGGCTTCATAATCAATGTGAACAAATATCTTATATCCAATGATATAATGCCTGAATTTGTTTATAGCATAGATGACTGCCAAGAATTCTTTTTCAGTTGTGGTATAATTTCTTTCTGCAGAGGTAAGGTTTTTGCTGATGTAATAGATGGCATGCATACTTTCCCCTTCCTCCTTCTGTCCTAAGACTGCCCCAATGGATTCATTTGAAGCATCAGTTTGTATATGGAATGGTAAAGTCCAATTAGGTCCTTTCAAAATAGGTGTGACAGTAAGCTTCTCTTTGAGGGTTTCAAATGCTGATTGACAGTCTTTTGTCCATAGAAATTCTGTGTCTTTGTTAAGCAGGGTAAATAGGGGGACAACTGTTCTGCTGAAATTTTCTATGAATATCCTATAGTAGCCTGCATGAACTAGAAAACTTCCAACATCTGTCTGATTTTTGGATGAAAGTAACTGTTTGATTACTTCTATTTTGTTTTGATCCACTTTGATCCCATTTGCTAAAATGTGGTGTCCCAATACAATTCCTTCCTCCACCATCATGAAGCACTTTTCATGGCTCAGGGATAATTGATTTTTTTCATAGCACTTCAGTACTTTCTAGAGGTTTATGAGAGCTTCCTCAAAGTTGTCTCCATACATAGTAAAGTCATCCATATAGACCTCCATGTACTCATTTGCTAATTTAAAAAAAATTGCTAAAACAAGCCTCTAAAATGTAGCTAGGGCATTACATAGTCCAAATTGAAGATCTTTGTAAGCAAAAGTTCCCCAAGAATAGGTGAAAGTGGTTTTGTCCTGATCTTCAAGTGCTACTTGGATTGGGTTATACCCACTAAACCCATATAGGAAAGAAAAATACTTTCTCCCATCAAGGTTGTCCAACACTTGATCAATGAATGGTAAGGGAAAGTAGTCCTTTTTTGTAGCTTTGTTTAGCCCCCTATAGTCAATACACACCCTCCATTTTCCATTTATTTTTAGGCACTATGACTAGGGGTGAGACCCATTAACTGTCTGAGATTGGATAAATAAACCCTACTTGTAGTAATTTTTCTATTTCAGTCTTAACAATGTCTTTTAAAGCAAGATTCAATCTTCTCTGGGGTTGTCTGACAAGTTTGATATCCTCAGTGTATATATGATGGGTAGAGATCTCAGGAGGAATCCCCTTCATATCTTGGTATTCCCAAGCAAAAGCTGCTGAATGGGAAATCAGAAGTTGGATAAGTTTTTCTTCTTGATTTGCTGTTAATTGAGTATTGATATTAAGTGTTTTCCCTGGTAAAATCATGACCTATTTTGTGATTTGATCCATGGATGTAGTTAATCCATACACTGGAGTCATGGCTATTGAGGAGATAATAATGTGGAAGCAACATGTGGAACATGGCTAAGTCTTTGTAAAAGGTCTCGCCACAAGGAATGATATTTGCTAGGGTACAATGAGTAGAAGTGAGAAGTTCTCTCCTAGAATCTTGGGCAAGCTCCATCACATCCTCATTGATTAGGATGTGAGTAATGTCCTCTGTTGTATCATAGTAGATTTCTTCTTCCAACTCACCCAAATGTTCTTTAATGGTGACCATAGCTACTGAGGCACTATTTTCCATGTTATCTGGCTCATCCACCATACTCTTCCTATATAATGTATTGATGGTTTAGCTGGAGGATACAAAGATATTTTCTTCAAATCTATCCCATTAGAAATGACCATATCCCTAGTTTAACAATCAATAGATGCTGCTATTTTAGCAAGCCATGGTCTTCCTAATATCAATGGATAAGCATTTCTCTGGTTTCTTGGTTCTAATATCAGAAAGTCTACTGGGAATTCCCATGACTCTATCACAACTGGGACATCAGTAATTACCCCTTTCGGGATAGCTACTGACTAGTTAGCAAGCTAAAGGATTGTAGATGTGGATTGGATACTTGTGAGGGCTAATTTGTCTATTGTATGAACTGTCATCACATTTATCGCTGCTCCCAAATTCACCAAAACATTTGAAATTTCTACTCCTGAAATGTAAACAGTTATGACAGGATTTACAGGATCTCCATACTTTGGGAGGAGCATTTCTTCCATTAGTAGATCTACTACTTTCCCTCCCACTTGGATTGTAGAAGAAAATTTTTTCCTTCCTATCCTGTGTTTTGACACAATGCTGCTTAATGAATTGGTTCAGTTCTGGCACATCTCTGATTGCTTGGAGGAGTGGAATTTCAATGTTCAGTTGCCTAATTTCTTATGACAGTTCTGATTCCAGGGTAGATTGGACTTATTTTTGTAAGATCTTTTTTTGGGGAACATGTTGTTTGAGTTGTTTTGGGTATGGTGCTAGTTTTCCCATCTCCAGAGCTCTTACTAGAAATGTTTCTAGGAATGTTCTCCGGAGTCAGCCTTTTAGGAGGAACTCCAGAGTTATCCAAGGATGATTCTTTTTGCACTGTTTCAGTAGTAGTCTGCTCTGGGAGTTGAGTGGATGAATTTTCAGGGTCCACATCATTGGTTACTTCAAATATAGTTTGAGGAGATGGTCTTGGGAATGCTTTCCCATAATGTAATTGGAGATTATTGGAATATATAGCGTTAATACCAGCCATGTTTTCTTGTTTTGTCATGTAAACAACTGCTCCTTGTTTATTTCATGGGTTTGGTATAGGTTGAGCTGGTAAGGGTGGTTGGCTAAATGGTTCATTTTGTGACTGACCTTGTGTATTGGGGGGTCTAGTTAGTAATGCTTGTTGTTGAGGTTGGAAACATCTAGGTTGTCCCTAGTATTGTTGATTATATCCCTATTAAGGACCCCATTGAGGCTGCATGTTTTGTGATCCAAACTGTGGTGGCCACTGTTGATTTCCCCAAGGCTAATTTTACCAATGTTGGTTTTGCCATTGTTGATTTGGCCACTCCTGCTATCCCCAAGGAGGATTATTTTGAGGCCCATGCCAAGTTTGATTTCATTGATTATTTTCCCAATTAGAAGGACCCCTATAAGAAGGCTGGCTTGGGTACTGATTATAAGGGAAATTCCCAGCTTGTTTTTGTCCTACATAGTTCAATTCTTCCTCTATGATGGCATTCTTCTTACTCAACCTTTTTAGGGCTGGAAGTTGACTACATTGACTGGTAGGATGTTCCTTGTCACAGATTTTACAAATCTCTGATTTGTCTAAAGGGCATTCTCTCAACAGATGCTTGTTTCTACACCTAGGACAATAGATGGAGAGTGGTTCAGTTGTTCTACCTTGATCAGTTGTTCTAGTTTTTGCTTGAATCCCATCTAATGTGGTATTTAGCTGGACCAAAATATCTATTTTCATATTTGCAATCTCTTCCATTAACTATCCTATTTCGTTCTTCCCTTTGAAAGATTTGGGTGTTCTTACTCCATCTTGGGTTCTGAAATAGTTCCTACAGAGTTCTTCTATATCAGACATATCCATTTTATTGAAATTCCCTTTTCCCATTAGATCCAGTGCATGTTTTGAATATTTGTCTAATCCTTTTACAAACAGGGTTCTGGCCAAAGAATGATTTACAGGATTGCCATATCTTCTCAAAGAAAAGTTGAACCTATCCATATAATCCTCTAAGGTCTCTTCCTCTCTTTGTTTAATTTTGAATAACTCCTCATTCTTATCACTGACTCTATAATAGTCCTAGTATTTTCCAAAGAATTTTGTCTCCATCTAATCCCAGCAATGGATGGAATTTTGGGGCAGGTCCATAAACCATCTCATTGTAGAATCCTTTAGGGTTGAGGGAAATAGTTTGAGTTTTTGATTATCTGATCCCTAATCATAAGTCTGGCATACCACTTTGAATTCAAATAAAACCTAATTTGGATCCTCAGAAGCAAGACCCCTAAAATTTGGCAAGTGTGCAAGTGAAATATTTTTCATAGGGGCATTATCTCTAGTAGCCAGAACAATGGGGTATGAAAAGGTTCTTGGAGCCTGATTTTTCTCATCTTCATGATTATCATCCATGTCTAGTACTGGTTCTTCTCCTTGAGGTTCTAGGAAATTAGGTTCTATCAAACCGTCTACCTGGAATTTTTGTTGTAATTTTTGGATATAGTCAGCAAGTGGAAGATTTAGAGGATTTAAAGGATTATTAATTTTAGATGCAGCTTCCAAGATAGGTTGTAGATGTCTCTCTTCAACAAGATCTTGTGCCACCCCACTGATTTCTCCTATAGTTTGTTGATGGTGTGTCTGTTTTATGTATCTTCCTTTTGAATCTCTAGCTCTAACCATACAGATCTATCCTAAAACTGTTTAGCTAAGTTTTCCTAATTAAGACAATATATCCCCAACAACAACACTAAAAATGACAAGGGTCGTTGTACCTTATCATTTATTCATATTTCTTTTGTCAAATCTAGGGCTGTGTCCTTGGCAATCTGCAATTAGGAATCCTATAGTTTCTAGTTTTATCTAAATAACTCTAATGACTTCTACTAATTTAAAGGAATTGATCTATCTATTATGAAATGAATTCCAAGAATATTGAAAATAGAATTGGACAGTAAATTACTTAAAGCAAATCTATAAACTGAAACATGCATCTATCTATGAAAATAGTAAATATCTTTTAAAGCAAAATCTGAAACAACAAAACAACAGTACTAGAGTGGGCCCTTTCTCCACACCCTTAGGGTTGAAGACTAAAGTAAAGAATCAGCACAAGAGAATGATATCACAACTCAATTCAGTCTAATTCCATTAGCTTTGTATTTTGCAAAATATTGATATCAAAATGAGATTACATAAATCAGAAGAAATAATCGCTATCTTTTTCTGCTACTTTTGTAAGTTTATATCTAAATCTGTGATGAGAGATCACACATCCTATTCTACTAGTTCATCTAAGAGATAATATCAATCTCTTTATTCTACTAATAGTATAACTACAGAATAAATATCCATGCAAATAAAAATAGATTGAGTGGAACAGAAGTTCACACTGAATCTGAGTTTTAGTCTTAAATACAAATGGGTAGCGAGGCCCTGAAATATAAATCAGTTCATCATTAATTCATGTAAAAACCCCCCAAAAAAAGAGATAAAACTTCCAAGAGTTAACTATAGACTGCCCTTTATTACTCAGGTGATGATTTGAGTAACATCAGGAGCATCCCGATCACCACTGGAAGTGTTTGACCGATAGCTGTACTGGAAATCTGCATTGTTCTAAAAAGGTGCCGGAGATGTATGTTCTTGTCTGTGGCTCCAGAGATGTGTATGTGACCTTCTTGTTCAGCTCCGAAGATGCTCAAGACTTCAATCCAACTCTGGAGATGCTTCACCTTCTTATCCCAAAAACTTCTCCATTAAATCTGAAACTTTGGAGACTAGATGTGGCGGATTGATGTCGGCTCTGGAGATCATTAGGACTATCTTTGGAGATGTACAAAACTATCTACTCAAACACTTGCACCTGTTGATTAAAAAAGATAAGACTTCTGCATATTTCCATCAATTCAATGCAGATTAGTCCTTCAATCAAAAACCATGATCTTAAGTAATTAATCTCTTATTAATAATCATTTAGAACAATCTTGTTAGCCTATTTAGGTGCAGTCATCAGGACAATGGGATAAAAAGGGAGAAAAAGAGAGGTAAAAATATGTATTTCATGGGTGCTACCTAGCACTCATCAAGGATGTAGAGGTCCCAAGAGAACAACAACTGATAGAAGAAATTGATAACATAAAGAGACTGCTGTGGGGGAAAAACTTAATCATCACTAACCTCAAGAAGGTCATGAAGGAAAAAGATATGGAATAGAAGCAGGTAATTGAGGAGCTGCAAGATGAGCTTAAAGAGAAACAAAGGATCATTCAAAAGAAAGACGCTGAAATCAAAGAGAAGGAAGAGGAAGCAACACAGAATATTTCTGATATTATTAAAGCCAGAGACAATAGTCTCACATTAATTACAACACTAATTGGAAAGACAAAGTCAGGCTAAGCAGCTGACATGGGCCAACAACAAGATGGATGATCAAGAAGAGGCCATTCATGAGTTGATCAATCTAGCTACTACCATGGAATAGGGGACTCACATAGACACATATCTTGGGGTGCTTCCAATAGACATCCCTAAGGCCTTGCTTCACTTGGGAAGGAGATGTCAGGAATATGAACATGTAAACACCTAAAAATGTCTTCATCATCAAACTGACTCCCAACATCACTAAACACACCAATTCCTCTTCCAAACAATTAATTAAATTTTTATTTAATTAATTATCCTCTTTAACACCTATTTTTCCTTCTTTTATCATGCTCAATTGAATTAATTTAATTTATTCAATAGTCTAACATTACCTAATTAATTAAATAAATTGTAAATATTTATTTGATTAATTCCCCTTTTTACTAAATCTAATTAATTAGATAAATCATGTTTATCTAATTAATTTGGCCTATTATTCAACCTATCCCTACCCTAGCTAATTAAATATCTATTATTTAATTACCTAGCCTAACCTACATGACTCTGGACCTAGGATTAATTAAATAAAATCTTATTTATTTAATCTTAACCCCTCACTAATACATTTCTTAATTTTTTCCAACCATATTAATTAGGATAATAACCTTCATTAAAATGGTTAAACCCCAATTAACACCCTTCCCCACACATCTCCAATAAAAAAATATTATTATGCCACATAAAATATTTTTTTATACACATATGCCAACCACCTCATTAAAACCTCTTACACATGTCATAAGAATTTAATCTCATTCTTCCCTAAATGAATTTTTAATTTATTTTACTCTTCCCCATGTGAATTTTTAATTCACATCTAATCCATCTCACCCAACCTCATTAATTCCACCCCTTTCCCAAGATAAATTTAAAATTCATCTTTATTCCTAGCCCTCCATTTTCTAAGATTGAATCTAGGCCCTCCACATTACTTTCATCCTCCACCATTGATCTTTTAAATCAATCTCCACCCTTGGATCAAATCCTCTCCAAAAATGCCTATAAATACAACACTCCTCAAGCCATTTCATCATCTAATTTTCTAGTAATGTTATTATGCTAAAATCTTCCTAGAGCTAGTCTAAGTTGTGAGTTGCATTGAGCCATTTGAGACCATTTCACAACCATCTCCATTTGGGTAAAGCAAGAGTGAGTTTGGGTGCATCATCCTCCACCCTATTTTGGATTGTGAATCCATTTGGGAGGTATAATCTTTATGTTTTTATGCATTGGTTTTATGTTTTCAACTTCATTTTGGATTTCACTAATCATATTGGCACGCTCGATGCGACCCAAAAGGTTCAAAACTAATCATTTTGTGTGAGTTTTTCTTGTAGAAATGTGATTTTTGAAGGCATCAGTGCTATCATTCCACGTAGTGGCACCATTTTACTGAGGCGTGGCGCCATTTCCTCATGAAGCGGTGCCATTTCTGGCTATACCAGCGCCTTCCTTGCATGACAACTTTGCTTCAATACTAACTTACATATATCTGGGTTTTCTGTTTCTCATCATTTTTAGTACACATTTGCTCTCAGTTTTTGCAGGTTTTGCACAAAAATGGAGAAACTATGGCAAAATTTTGAAAAAAATCCATTTGACATTTGGGTTATTTTTTGTTTAGTTGGTTGTTTAAAACGTCTGTGCAAGTCATTATCTTCTGTATTTTGATGCTATAAGGCTAATAAACAACCACTAACCACCCTTATCCAAGGATTTTTGGTTCAAAATTTTGTGTTTTTGAAGCTTTTGACCACTATTGCACCATATCAGCGCTATCCAGACCCAGAACGATGCTTTCTTCTGCAACTAGTCAAGAAAACTAAATTTCTAACCACAAAAGTGCCTTTTCTTTGAAGTTTGGCACCTTTTTGTCATTTTGGCGCTATTTCTGTCTGTATTGGTGCTATCTTGTATTTCAGTGCAATTTGTAATTTATGTAGGGCCTTTTGTAATTTCAGCGCCATTGTAACAATCTGTAGCGCTATTTCTAGGATAGGAAATCTCGGTCCTATGAACAGTCAGCAGCACCATTTTTCTGTTTCTGTGGCATGATTTTAGATCTTTGTGGAACCCTTTGTAGCTATTTTGATGCTATGTTTTGTGCTAACTTTGGGATCTGTGCAGGGGTTTGTCTCTATCATGTAGGTTATATTTGACCATCCAAGACCACAATCTTGAAACTACTAACATTTTGCAGGGTTTTATTAGCATAAATCACATTTCATTTTGGTGCTAATAAAAAGAACACTTGCTTGACAAAAAATCCTCAAACAAACATTTCATTTTGGTGTACCTAAAAAGAACCATTTGTTTGCCTAACATAGACAACACTTGAATTTGGTGCATTAAAATTAACAAGTGTTTGCAACAACAACTTTAGGCACACTTTGATTTGGGTTTAAAAGGAACATTAGCTTTTGTTTGGTTTGTCTTGTGCATTTGCACATTTTTGTTAGTAGAACCCAAGGGATAGAATCAAAGTATCCTCTCCCCTCACCTTTTACAAGGATCTTGGGTGAAGAGAAACGGTTCTATGCTCTTCTTTTTTTATTTTCTTAGAGTGGGCCTGCCTTTAAGACACATCCGCAAGGAGAACTCACTAGTGACCCCAAGCGGCACTTTCATTTGGTTCGCTATATAAAATAGGATAAGGTGAAAGCCAAGTCTGATTCGGTATCAGCGTTTACCATTCGATGCTAGCTTGAAAATAAGTAGTACCTTTGTGTATATGAAACTCCTAATAGAGCTAATCAAAACCTTAAGTGGTTTATCGGCTGCATGTAATGTGTCGATCCCCCAAATGTTCCCCCACTAAACACCTTTGGTTAGAAGCCTACCCTTTTTTGGCCTTTTGGCGATTTGTTTCAAGACAAGGGCATAGCTAGTTTTGCCCCCAAGATTCTCACCATATGGCTCCCTTGAGATGAGATGGAAATCCTCAACTTAGCATAAGCTATACATAGCTTTCTAAGGAAACGGTGGTTGCATCATCCTTCTAGTGCAGAAGGCCCCTATCCATCCTCTCTCGAGAAGATAATATAATGAGACACGCCTATTTGTTAGCGTGTTAGAATTTGCGTAAGAGATTCCAATTTGTGGGCTTGGCAAGTCACCATTCACCTTGCCCTTAGGTAGTTTAAGCATTTTTTTCAAGTGTTTTTCAATTGTGTTAGACCTGTGGAAATTTGGGCCTTTGAGGGGCTTCTTAAACATACACATTACGCTCATACGTCATGAAAAACCTTTGGCCATTGTGTGCTTTTTATTTTAAAGTGTTTGCAAAAACTTACGAAGAGACAACATCATTGAAACATCACTCCAACATTTGGCAAACCTTTGGCCCCCACAAAATCTAAATTTGGCCTCAAAATCTACCTTTGCTAAACCATTGTCAACCACTGACCTATTTGGCGCCATTTCATAAATCTCTAGCGCTATTTCTGCCTGTTTTGGCACTGTATACCTGAGTTTTGGTGCCATTTATAGATCAACTTACCCACTACCTTAGAAAATTGTTGGGACCTTTGAGACCTGCCTATCCATATTCCATATTCACCTTTCCCAAAATTTATCAAAACCAACGTCCATTTTTATCCAAAATTTCTCATCCATATTCCCATTTTTACCTTAGAGAATAAATCATTTCCATTATTGGACCCTTCACCATACTATTGAGCCCAACCATAATCCATCCATTTCCATAGCTTTTCATCCCCTTTAATTTTTACCTACTTTTGGACCAAATACATCCTTCTACAATTTCATCCCCCAAGCCATCTATCTCTTCTACAATTTCATTCCCCAATCCATTTATCTCTTCTACACCAAACATATCCAAAATCTCATAGTCAAAACATCAACCAACACCAAAAATCATATCCAAAATCAATCTTTGAGCTAAAGTTGAATCTAGATTTCATCTTTCACGCCCTATTTTGCTTGATTGGTCATTAGTCTATCTTCAAGTAGAATAATCATCCCTTTTTGCTTGAGGTCATAAGTCTACTTTAACAAAGAGAAAACATCCATTTTGCAACACCCAAAATCTAGACCTATTTGAGCTCATTTGTTGACTTCAACATCCTTTTCCAAAAACATCATCAAAATCTATCCTAATCAAACATCAAAGTCACCTAAGGTTTTCCTTAGTTGAAAGGATCATTCAACCCATCCCCAAAATCTCTCTCATCAAATCATCCTTTTCAATCTACTCCATCCTCCATTCTTTTGGTCCAAAGTTTTTGTGGAAATCAATATCCTTGACACTTACCATTCTTAGGTTGACACCTTTTTGAGATTTATCTCCCAAAGGTCAAAACCTATAATCAAAATCACACCTTAATCTCTTTTTTAGGGAGTATACTCTCTTACACCTAAATCTTTGCCCCTTTCATCACCATATCCTCTTTGCATCAAATAAATCAAACCAACATCTCTAAGGTCTCAACCTCCATCCACTACACAATCAAACTCCATATCCTTGCATGCCCATAACAAGATCTCAACACAAGAAAAATCAAGAGATGGCCAACCTTGGAAACAACATGGGCATAGGAATGCCTATAACTGATCAAAACAACATACCAATTGGCCAACAAGTACCCAACCTACCCATGATCTTGCAAATACCCCCATACAATCCCAATGTGAATCCCTTTGCCTTCTTATAATCACAACCACCACCACCATCTACCCAAAACACCACCATCAATCAAATCGATCAAGATGTCGTAACCTTCACGCAAGATCCCAATAACATGGATATACTTGATAGAGTCCTAAAATCAGACCCTAATAGATATCTTGATTTTCTTCTCAAAAATAATGCACAAATACCTAATATCACTACCTCATCCCAACCATCCACATCTAACACCAACCCCACTACATCTTCACAATCATCCACGCCATACAATAACCCCAACACATCTCAAACAAATCCCATAAATCCCACCAATATCACAAATACCACCAATCCCACCAATCCCACTAATCCCACCAACATCACAAATCCCACCAATCCCACTAATCCCACCAACATCACAAATCCCACCAATCCCACTAATCCCACCAACGTCACAAATCCCACCAATCCCACTAATCCCATTGTAACGTCAAAAATTGTCCTCCTATATGGAATGATACAATTTCCCTCAATTTAGCTCCTCACTTGGGTGACCTCTCAACCTTTTCTTTTCTGGCCTTCCCAAAACCCTGATTGACTAAGTCTAGGAGCAATTTATTCACCTTTTGAGGTAACTTGTTGATAAAACCCAGAAAGGGGATTTGAGATTTGGGTCCCTAGGACCCCCAAAAATGTAGATCTGAGTGGAAATGGGGGCTTGGCCTTGGGTGCCCACGCCCTAGTCCTCCTTTGTTTCCTGGGATTTTGAATTTTGGTAGGATGTCAACTCCCGCTGAGTGCCTCAGGATTCTGTTTTCAAATTCTCAGTTTTTGTGCGATATCAGGATGTTATTTCAAAATTGAATTTCCCTAAAGCTAGATATAAAAAAATATTTGCAAATCATTTTATCACACACAATTCTTATGCAAGATTGATACCAAAACTCTGTTACAATTGCTATTGAAGATTAGTGACTTGTTGAAGCTCTTGGAAGTATTTTGTATTCGCTATCATGGAGACAATGGATGAGGATTAGGAATCAAGATTTTGAGTTTATCTTGCTCTTCCTAGGGTTTGTACACCCTTTACATGATCAGGAGAAGGGTTGAAGCCTCCAACAACAAGCTTGGAGATCCTCTGCGAACATTGTTGATTCGCCTTCTTGTTCATGCAAGTCTTCATTTTGTTTCATCTCCTTGAGGTGAAATTGTATGTGTTTATTGATGCAAAGCAAGTTGTTGATCTTCCCTTGATTAAGACATCTAGGGTTTGATATTTCTGCATACACACATTGTTAGGTTTGCATGCACTTCTGTAGATCTTTTTCTTTGGCTATTGTTGAGGTAGAAATACCAAAAATGGGGCTTGACTGAGGCAAGCTCCTATATAGTCGCAACATTTTCCTTCTTTTGTATGTGTAAATCATGTTTTGCAGGTTCTGACAGAAAGAAGCTACAAAAAGGAAGATATTGCGGATACAGTTGCGATAAACTTTTAGATTTTCAAATTCTAAGACTTGCGAGACACTGGAGTGGGCACCCTAGTCCAACCAGGGGTTATTTCTGGGATCTAGAAGCCTTTTAGCAGTCTCAAACACCATGTGCAGAAGATTTTCCAGTTTAGAAACTTGCAAGACACTGGAGCGGGCACCCTAATCCATGTGGCCCTCAAAATCTGGGTACATAGTCTCTGAAACCCTCTCTCTGCACTTTCATGATCAATTTTGCCAGTTGCTTCATCAGTTTCCAAATATTTCTGATTTAAGGCATAATTAGGGTTTTACTTGGTTAAAAGGAAAACACTTGATAAAACCTTAGTTAGGGTCTTAGGTTTCATAACCACATGAGTGTAAGGGACATACAAAGTGATTAGAAGTTTGTTCATAAGCTTAATCCTTGTCTTCCCAATGCTTAGTAGGGAGATTGTGATATTTAACCTAGTTTAAACAAGATATGCAATTTCCCACTAAACATTTTGGTGAACCTGACTTTTAAAGAATTTGCATCCTTTTAAACTTCAGATCTGAAATAATTTGCTGTTCTAGAGCATAATTGGATTGAAAAACCTCTTTAGTGAAATTGCATATGTTAAATTGTGGATTACATTCTTTATTGTTTCACTAAAAGAGTTGAAAAATTATCATTTATTGTTGGAAGTTTTATTTCATTTGCAAAGGCCATCATTGTGCATTTAAATCTTGGTTTAAATAGAGCATGTTAAAATGTCAGATTATTTTTTGCAAGATTTTCATGCTTATGATGAGCCATTTAGTCATGATGACTTCGATATGTTAGATGAAGCCCTTGAGGATTTTATCTTGATTGAACATTCCACTAGGCCTCTAAGCCGTCTGACAAGGTGTCGCTGTACCTCATCTGAAAATGATGTCAATAATCTAGGAGTTGTGTCCATGGCTGTTTGCAACTAGGGATTCTATAGTTATCAGTTTTCCTAACTAATCTGAACTGCTTCTACTAACTTGAAAAGATTAATCTATCTACTTACTAAATAAATTTAAGGAATGCTAAAAATAGGATAAAATAGGAAATTTACTCAAAGCAATCTTAAAACAGTAACATGCATCTACCTATCAAAATTAGTAAATATTTTACATAACAAAAAGTTGAATTAATAAAATAATGGTACTAGCCTCCTGCCTTAGTGGTGAGAGTGGGCCCTTGCTCCACACCCTTGGGGCTAAAGGCTATAGTAGGAAATCAACACAAAAGAAGATTACAAATAGATCCAATCCAATTCATTCACTCTACATTCATGAAAATATTGCTAACACAGAACTAAGATTACCAAGAATCAGAATAATTCAATCATTGTATATTTCTTCTGCTATTTCTACAAGTATATATCCAAAGAGTGATGACACATCACTTAACCTATCTATCAGTTCTTCTATGAGATGACATCCACCTCTTTATTACGCTAGATGTTTAACTATGAAACAAAATCATGCAAATAAAAGTAGACTTGAGTGGAACAGAAGTCCACTCAAAATCTAAGTCTGAGTCTTAATACATTTGGGCATCGAGGCCCTGAAAATAAGGATATTGAATTAGTTCCATCTGTAACTTCATGCAAAAACTTTGAAAAGATAAAACTTCAACAGTTTAACTAAAGATGACCCATCATCACTCAGGTGATGATTTGAGTGAAATGAGGGGTATTATGACCACTGCTGAGAGTGCTTGGTCAGTAGCTTATGCTAGAAATATGCCCTGCTCTCAAGAGGCGCCGGAGATAACTATTCTTGACTGTAGCTCCAGAGATATGTCTGCAGCTCCGGAGATATGTCTGCACCTCCGGAGATACGTAGCTTCCTCTATTGAGCTCTGAAGATGCTCCAGACTCTCGTAGAGCTCCGAAGAGGCATTCCTCATTTTCTTCAAAACTTCAGGTATCATGGCACTTTGGTATTGTCTCCGGAGATCATTGAAGACTATCTTCGGAGATGCACATAATTGCTATTCCTGGCATCTACACCTGTTTAATCAAAAAGAGAGAAGTTTTCTGCATTTTCCATCAATTCCATGCACATTAGTCACTCAATTAAAAAATTATAATCTTAAGTAATCTATCTCAATTAATCATAAAATAGAATGATCTTGCTAGCTTATTTGGGTGTAGACATTAGGAAAGATGGACTCAGGAAGGAGAAAAAGAGAGGCAAAAAGATGTGTTTCATGAGTGCAACTTGGCACTCATCATCCCCCCATACCTAAGGTTTGGCAGGTCCTCCTGCTTCTCACATTCTGGATTTATTCTGGCGAAGCAGCTTGTCAGTCAGGCTATAATCCTGGGCATAAGTGGTCCAAGTTGTTTAGTTGATATTACCATTGCCTCTGTACTCATCAACTTGCTTCATCCAGTTCTACAATTTTTCATCTTCCATCTGTTCTGCTCAGAAAGGGAGTTACTCAATTATTAGATGGGGCTTGTATCGTCCACCTATCCATTCCTGCTTATGGTTATCCATTAGTTTGGATATCAACTTTGCCTTTCTCATGAATAATCTAAAGTTTGCAGGGGTGACCACCTCTCTCATTTTCTGCTCCGGGGTCAAAATATTCCATCTCTTCTTTGCTACAACAAGTACTGGATTTGCTGAATTGATCATGAAAAGGCCAAAATCGATGGAGCATTCCTGCAAACTTTTGAGGTATAATGGAAAAATTGTGTTCTTACTATTAGGATGATAGATAAGGGACTTGAATTTGATCCTAAAAGCACTAGGATTGGGATATTCCTTCCTGATGAAAAGATCTATTTTTAAATCCTTCTTGAGATGATCTTCCATCCTTTCATTCTAGATCTGATGATTCCTCATCAGGGACATAAATGCTAAGAATGAAAGTGATATCATTAACACAGAACCCATGTAAGTATAATTCAAATAGGAAATTCTTGTCCCCATCATTGCTTGTGGTATATGTTGTCATGAATCCTTTTGTTGTTTCTGTATCCTCAAACAAGTCAGATAGGACTAAAGAGAATTTCCTTTGTACGACTCTTTCCTATAAGAACATGAAGTAGCTAGCACTTGGAGGTCTGCAGGATAGAATTTCTGAAGAAAGGGAGGCCATTTCAATGATTTTGCCTTCCAAAGTTGCTATTCTTTCTGTTTTGGCAGTGATTGCCCTTTGTAGATGCAACATAGGCTTGAAAGCCTCATATTCTCTACACCTCTTCTCCCAATAGAACATGGCTTTGGGAATGTTAATGGGGATTGGAACCACATAGGCATCTGTTTGTATTTCCTACTCATTGGTTGCCCTTGGACCAACCAATTCTTGAATATATTCCTCCTGGTCATCTAGTCTGTTATTGGCCCAAGTTAACTATTTATCTTAGCTTTGTACTTTCTCAATCAATGCTGCCATTATTGTGAGGCTATTGTCTCTAGCCCTGGTGAGCTCAAAAACACTCTATGCTGCCTCTTTTTCTTTTTCTTCCAATAGTTTGGATGCCTCAATTTTCTTTGCCTCTAACTCTGCCTCTTTCCCAATTCTCTGGGCCTCTAATTCTGCCACTTTCTCCTGGATGATCTTGTCTTTGCAATGGAGTTCTATTTCTAGATTTGCAATGATTTGTTTTTTCTCCATTTCCACCTCTACTTTGACCTTCTTGAGGTCAGTAATAATTAGATTCTTCCCCCAGAGTAATCTTTTTAAATTTTCAATTTCTTCCACCATCTGTTGTTCTTTAAAATTTCCACATCCTCTTGATCAGAGGGATGAAAGAAGCTTTCTTCTTCTGCTTCTGTGGCTGTTGGTTGTTCATCAGGGTTTTCCATGGCCATCTACCCTACACTGTCAATTGTACCCTTCTGCCCTGCTTTATCCTTTTCTTCAGACTGCCTGTCCTAAGGGTCCTCTTGGGGTTCCTCTTCTTCTGCTCGCACTGATGAAGGTCCAGCCTTATTCTCATATGTTCTAAGTTCCAGGAGTACCTCAACTAGGAGGGCAGTATCTTTCTCAGCCTGTGAGAGATGTCTCTGTCTTTTGCTTCTCTGTAGCATAGGTGGGGCAGGTGACTCCGGAGCAGGTCTCTCTTCCTCAGAATATGAGGAAATAGTAAAAGTTTGTATATATTCTGTCTCCGGAGCACATGATGGTTCTAAAATTGGTCTCTTCGAAGCACATGATGGCTCTGAAATTGGACTCTCTGGAGCACATGATGGTGTTGGGGAAATTTCTCTTTGTTTCCTCTTCCTGACCAGAGGGATCTCATCTAAATCATGAGATGGTTCTTCAGCCTACCAGGTTCCCTCTATTCTCTGTCCTAAACTTCCCTCTGTTAATTCCTTAGGGCAAGATTCCTCAGTTATTTTTCTCCTAACTGAGCGAGTCGTGTAGGGGGTTTGTCTAGGAGCAGGTTCTGCAATTTCTTTACCTTTCCTCCTTTTATTAGGAACAGGGGCTGCAGATGAGGTTGCCTCCTGTGAGGGCTTCTTTCCTCTGTGAATAGATGTGGAGGAGGTTGAAGGCTCAGTTTGCTCTTCTTGGTGGGTAGGGCAACTCTCACCTCCTGGCTGTGCCATCTCTAGTGGTCTGTTCTAGGGATTCTGCTCAAGAAAGTGTTGCCATAATTCCTCCCCATTGGCCTGAGACAAGAAGTGGTGTTTAACTACTAGAAAGATAAGACCATGATGTTTCATTGGACCCTTATTTTGTTGATATTTCTCTGCAGTTGCCCTGATGGCAAAATATAGAAAATTGGGAATGTTTATGCTATACTCAGAGTGTCTATTTCCATGTCTTAGAAAAATCAGCATTTTCATGACTGGCCCTAAAACTAGAGAGAATTGACCATCACAAGTAAAGTATTTCATTAACCAGGTGGCAACAGATGCCCAAGGGTTTGGGAGTGTGGACCTCAGAATTCCTTTGACTTCATTTTTATTCAAATGTAATTGAATAGAAGGTTCACCACGAACAGAGAAATTTTTAATCAAATTAGTGTATACAGTTTTCAAGTGGTAAAACCTCTCACCTTGTTCGGGAAGTCCAGAAATGTGGCTAATAGTGGTTGAGGAAAAATTGATTTGTACTCCTCTGACAACTGTCTGATTGTCTCTTAAATTCCTAAGGAATTCATCCACAATATCCTCTTGAAACCCTTCAAATTTTTCTAAGAAGTTTAACCATCCTGTAGCCCTTAAAATGTTTGCTGCAGCTCCATCCTGCAGAAGGCGTGCAACACTTTCTGGCTCAGACTTCTTCTTGACCCCCATTGCTGAATTAGTTCCACCTTCTGTGCTTAATTCCTTATCTCCTCAATCTGTAGTTTATCTCTTCCTCTTAACCCTATAGGCACCGGAGGACTGTGCAATGTGCTTTGTAAGCTCTAGAGATCTGTTCAATTTGCTCTGTAGGCTTCAGAGATCTGGTTAATTGCTCTGTTCTTCAGGGTACTTCAGAGGTTCGAATGAGGAATGTTATGTTTCTTAGCTTAGGCTTATGCATATTAGTTTGAGTACCAAGGTAGTCATAAATGTGACAGAATGTCAGGACACTCCGGAGGCAAGGTGGCAATATGGCCCAGATGGCGGCATGTGTGAATTTTAGAAAGGAAATGATGGTAGGAGGTCGTGGCATCATGGCAGCACCCAAAAATAGAAAGACAAGATAGTTGCTAATAATGATTAATTAAAGATAGAGTTACTTGGATTAGTTTTAATGATGAGGGCGATGTACACAACAGAGATGCTGCGTCATTGTTGGAGACTACACCTGTCATGGCACATGAGCAGCTTGTGGTGGTTGGAGATGATGTCCACTTACTCTATTGGTACACGACCTACAATCATTGCGCTGAGTGATTCAAGAATCCACGTTCCTTAGTGATGTCAACGCCGGCTTTGTGAATACCCCTTCAAATGATATTTGTGCCAATTGAATTTATTCTTTTGTGATAAAGTAGAGGATGAGTCATGATGACCTCATCATGTGATGTGTTTACTTTACCGCCTAGAGAGGTGGGTCCCCTCCCTTATTATTTGAAACTGACTTCTTTATTGACAGAGCGCCGGAGGTGCTCCTAGTTGGGAAGCGTCGGAGGTGCTCCTGATTTGAGAAGCGCCGGAGGTGCTCTTGGTTTGAGAAACACCGGAGGTGCATTTGACTAACTCCTGGCATTTGATCATCTCCGAAGCTCAATTATTTCAATTGTCCTGAAGAAGGGAACCGCCATTTACTGGTTTTCAACTCCCTTGGTCGAGAAAGACAGCCATTTGCTGGTTTTCCATCTTTCTCTTTTTTTTTCCTTTTTTTTTAGAAGGCCACCATTTGCTAGTTTTCAACCTTCCTTTTTCTATTTTTTTCTTTTAAGAATCAATCCAACACTGGGATAGAGGAGGTATCCCCTGTATCAAAAACTCAAATCACTGAGAAACTCTTCTTTAGTAGATGGTCTTTTGTAGAGCCTAATTCGGTGACCATTCACTAGAAATGTGTCTGTGCTTCCATCAATAGGTTGCAATGATACTGTTCCATTTTCAAAAACTCCCTTGATTTGATAAGGACCCATCCAATGAGTTTACAATTTCCCTTTGAACTCTTTGAATTTAGAATCATAAAGTAGAACCCAATCACCTTGTTGAAATGTCCTCCTTTTGATGTGTTGGTCATGCCATTGCTTCCTCTGATACTGAACCAGTTCTGTTTGCTGAATGGCTTCTGTCCGAATTTTATCCAACTCATTGAGCTAAAGAATTCTATTTTGTTGAGCTATAGACAATGGTAGACCAATATCCAATGCAGTTTTAAGTGTCTGGAGTTCAAATTCTATAGACAAAATAGGCTTTTTACCATAAACTAATTCATATGGTGAGAACTTTGCTGTGGACTTCCAAGTGGTATTGTAAGCCCAAACTGCTTCAGGTAATCTACTAGCCCAATCTTTTCTGTTCATTGCTACTATCCTTGTCAGAATATTTTCAAGTTCCCTATTGGTTACTTCTACTTGCCCATTCGCTTGAGGATGGTAAGGTGAAGATTTTATGTGCTTGACTTGATATAAATCTGTGAATGCTTTGATTACCTGTGAAGTAAACTAAGGTCCTCTATCTGAAACTATTGATCTTGGGGCTCCAAATCTTAATAAAATCTTATTGTAAAGGAAATCAACAACTTTTTCTTCTCTTCCAAATTGTAATGCTTGAACCTCAACCCACTTAGTAACATAGTCTGTGCATACTAGAATGTACTCCTTGCCTGATGATGGTGTTGAAATTGGTCCCACAAAGTCTAGACCCCATTGCTCAAATGGTTCCATCATGACTTGAGGATGTAGTAACATCTCCTGGGTAAAGGTTGGTTGTCCCATCCTTTGGCACTAGTCACAGTGCTACACATACTTCTTTGTATCTTTATGAAGAGAGGTCCAGTAGTAACCAACTCCAAGGATCTTGTGGACTGTCATGTGGAAAGAGTAATGGCCACCAGATGGTTCATCATGACATGCTCTCAACACATCAAAAATATCATCAGCTTTTAAACACCTGCGTAGAATGAAATCAGGACCACATTTAAATAGTAAACCATTCAACCATTTGTCAGATAAACTTTCTTTAACCAAGCATTTTCTTTGTTTTGAGGTAGAATGGGATGGATACAATCATGTAGCTAAAAGATTAGCTATGTCAGCAAACCAAGGTGCAGTAGAGGATATAGAAAAAAGATGTTCATCTGTGAACTTGTCCTCCACTGGTTGATTTTCTCCTCCTGTATGCAATCTTGACAAAAAATCAGCAACCAAATTAAACTTTCCTAGATTATCAACTATGGTAATATCAAATTCCTGCAATAACAATAACCACCTGATGATCCTTGTACCCACTACTGGTTTATTCATTAGGTACTTGATGGTTGCATGATCAGTGTGCATAAATATCTTATATCCAGTTATGTAATGCCTAAATTTATTTATAGCATAGATGATTGCCAAGAATTATTTTTTAGTTGTGGTGTAATTTCTTTCTATAGAGGTAAGGTTTTTGATGATGTAATAAATGGCATGCATACCTTCTCCTTTCTCCTTTTGTCCTAAAACTGCCCCAATGGACTCATTTGAAGCATCAGTCTGTATGTGAAATGGCAAAGTCCAATTAGGTCCTCTTAAAATTGGTGTGACAGTAAGCTTCTCTTTCAAGGTTTCAAATGCTAATTGACATTCTTTTGTCCACAGAAATTCTGTGTCTTTGTTAAGCAGGGTAAACAGGGGAGCAGCTATTCTGATAAAATTTTCTATGAATCTCCTATAGTAGTCTGCATGACCCAGAAAACTTCTAACATCTGTCTGATTTTTGGGTGAAGGCAACTGTGTGATCACCTCTATCTTGTTTTGATCCACTTTGATCCATTTTTTTTGAAATATGGTGTCCCAGAACAATTCCTTCCTCCACCATCACGAAGCACTTTTCATGGCTAAGGGATAATTGATTTTTCTCACAGCATTTCAATACTTTCTCAAGGTTTGTGAGAGCTTCCTCAAAATTATCCCCATACACAGTAAATTCATCCATATAGACCTCCATGCATTCATTGGCTAGTTCAGCAAAAATAGCTAAAACAAGTCTCTAAAATGTAGTTGGGGCATTGCATAGCCCAAAGGGAAGAACTTTGTAAGCAAAGGTTCCCCGAGAGCATGTGAAGGTGGTTTTGTCCTGGTCTTCAGGTGCTACTTGAATTTGATTACACCCACTGAATCCATCTAGAAAAGAGAAATACTTTCTCCCATCAAGGTTGTCCAGAACTTGGTCAATGAATTGCCCATTCTTTTTAGGCACTATGACAAGGGGTGAGACCCATTGACTGTCTGAGATTGGATATATGAACCCTACTTGAAGTAATTTTTCTATTTCAGTTTTGACAATGTCTTTTAAAGCAGGATTCAATCTTCTCTGGGGTTGTCTGACATGTTTAATATCCTCAGTGTATATATGATGGGTACAGATCTCAGGAGGTATGCCTTTCATATCTTGGTAATCCCAAGCAAAAGATGCTAAATGGGAAATCAGAAGTTAGATGAGTTTTTCTTCTTGAATGGCTGCTAACTGAGTATTGATATTAAGTGTTTTCCCTGGTAAAATCATGACCCATTTTGTGATTTGATCCATAGATGTAGTTAATCCTCACATAGGAGTCATGGTATTGAGAGGACAAGAATGTGGAAGCAACATATGGAAAGTGGCTAAGTCTCTGTAAAATGTTTCCCCACAAGGAATGATGTTGGCGAGGGTACAATAAGAAGTAAGAAGTTCTCTCCTAGAATCTTGGGCGAGTTCTATCACATCCTTATTGATTAGGATGTGAGTAAAGTCTTCTATTGTATCATAGTATACTTCTTCTAATTCTCCCAGATGCTCCTTGATGGTTACCATAGCTACTGAGGCACTATTGTCATTATTCTCTGGCTCAGCCACCCATACTCTTCCTGTATAATGCATTGATGGTTTAGCTGGAGGATATAGAGATATTTTTTTTAGATCTATCCCATTAGAAATGACCATATCCCTAGTTCGACAATCAATAGATGATGTTGCTATAGCCAGCCATGGTCTTCCTAAGATCAATGGATAAGTATTTCTCTAGTTTCTAGGTTCTAATATCAGGAAATTCACTAGAAATTCCCATGAATCTATCACAACTGGTACATCAGTGATTACCCCTTTTGGAACAGCTACTGACTGGTCAGCAAGTTGAAGAATTATAGTTGTGGATTGGATACCTGATAGAGCTAATTTGTCCATTGTGTGGACTGTCATTACATTAATTGTTGCTCCTAGATCAACCAGAACATTTGAAATTTCTACCCCTAAGATGAAAATAGTTATGATAGGGTTTCCAGGGTCTCCATATTTTGGAAGGAGAATTTCTCCCATCAATAGATCTAGGGCTTTTCCTTCCACCTGTATTGTGGAGGGAAGTTTTTCTTCCTGCCCTACATATTGATACAATGTTGTTTAATAAACTAATTTAGTTCTGGAACATCTTTGATTGCCTGGAGAAGAGGAATTTTAATGTTTAGTTGTGTGATTTCTCGTAAAAGTTTTGATTCCAGGTTGGTTTGGATTTGTTTTTGTAAGATCTTTTTCTGGGGAACATTATGTTTAAGCCATTTTGGGTATGGTGCTAGTTTTTCCATCTCCGGAGCATCTCCGAAGCTCTTGTCAGAATTGTGTTCAGGAATGTTCTTCGAAGTCGATCTTTTAGGAGCAACTCTGGAGTTGTCCAAGGATGATTCTTTTAGCACTTTTTTGTTAGCAATCTCCTCCAGGGGTTGAGTGGATGAATTTTCAAGTTCCTCATCATTGGTTACTTGAACTATTGTTGGAGGAGATGGTCTTGGGAATGCTTTCCCAGAACACAACAGGAGATTATTTGAATATATAGCATTAATTCTAGCCAGATTTTCTTGCTCTGTCATGTAAACAACTGCTACCTATTTATTCTATGGGTTTGGTATAGGCTGAGATGGTAAAGGTGGTTGGCTAACTAGTTCATTTTATGATTGACCTTGTGTGTTGGAGGGTCCAGTTAGTAAAGCTTGTTGTTGAGGTTGGAAATGTCTAGGTTGTCCTTGGTATTGTTGATTATATCCCTGTTGAAAACCCCATTGAGGTTGCATGTTTTGTGATCCAAACTGTGGTGGCCACTGTTGATTTCCCCAAGTATGATTTTTCCAATTTTGGTTTTGCTAATTCTGCTCCCCCCAAGGAGGATTATTTTGAGGCCCATGCCAAGTTGGATTCCACTGATTATTTCCCCAATTAGAAGGACCCCTGTAAGAGGGATGGTTTGGATACTAATTGTAAGGAAAATTCTCAGCTTGTTTTTGTCCCACATAGTTCAATTCCTCTTCTATTACAACATTCTTCTTACTCAATCTTTTCAAGGCTGGAAGTTGACCACATTCACTGGTAGGATGTTCCTTATCGCATATTTGACAAATCTTTGATTTGTCTAAAGGGCATTCTCTCAACAAATGTTTGTTTCTACACCTAGGACAATAGATGGAGAGTGGTTCAGTTGCTCTGTTTTGATCAGTTGTTCTGGTTTTTAGATTTGTAATCTCTTCCATTAACTGCCCTATTTCATTCCTCCCTTTAAAAGTTTTGGATGACCTCACTCTGTCTTGGATTCTAGAATAGTTCCTGCAGAGTTCTTCTATATCAGGTATTTCCATTTTGTTGATGTTCCCTTTACCCATTAGATCTAGTGCCTATTTTGATTCTTTATCCAATCCTTTTACAAATAGGGTTCTGACCAAGGAGTGATCTACTGGGTTACCATACCTTCTTAAGGTAAAATTAAACCTATCCACATAGTCCTCTAAGGACTCTTCCTCCCCCTGCCTAATTTTAAATAGTTCTTCATTTTTATTACTGGATTTGCAGTAATCTTGGTATTTTTTCAAAAACTTTGTTTCCATCTGATCCCAAGAACGGATAGAATTCTGGGGTAAACCCATAAACCATCTCATCGCAGAATCTTTCAGAGTTGAAGGGAACAATTTGAGTTTCTAGTTATCTGATCCATAATCATAAGTTTGGTAGACTACTTTGACTTCAAACAAGAACTGATCTGGATCCTCAAAAGAAAGTCCTCTAAGGTTTGGCAGGTGTGCTGGTAGGATATTCTTCATAGGAGCATTGTCTCCAGCAGCCAAAACAATAGGATATGAGAAGGTTCTTGGAGCTTGATTTTCCTCTTCCCCACGATTATCATTTTCCATGTTTAGTACTGGTTCTTCTCCCTGAGGTTCTAGGAAATTAGGTAATATCAGAGGATCTGCCTGAAACTTTTGTTGTAACTCTTGGATGTAATCAGCAAGTGGAAGATTTGGAGGATCTAAGGTATTGTTGTTTTGAGGTGCAGCTTCCAAAGTAGGTTCTAGGTTTCTCTGCTCAACAAAATCTTGTGCCACCCCACTGCTTTCCCCTATGGCTTGTTGTTGGGGTGTCTACTTGATATATCTTCCTTTCAGATCTCTAGCTCTAACCATACAGATCTATCCTAAAAATTGTTTTAACCTAGTTTCCCTAATTAACACAAGTTATCCCCAGCAACGGCGCCAAAAATGACAAGGTGTCACTGTACCTCATCATTTAATCTATTTTTCAGATGTCAATAATCTCGGGGTTGTGTCCATGACTGTTTGCAACTAGGGATTCTATAGTTATCAGTTTTCCTAACTAATCTGAACTACTTCTACTAACTTGAAAAGATTAATCTATCTACTTACTAAATAAATTTAAGGAATGTTGAAAACAGGATAAAACATGAAATTTACTCAAAGCAATCTTAAAACAGTAACATGCATCTACCTATCAAAATCAATAAATATTTTGCATAACAGAAAGATGAATTAATAAAACAATGGTACTAGCCTCCTGCCTTAGTGGTGAGAGTGGGCCCTTGCTCCACACCCTTGGGGCTGAAGGCTACAGTAGGGAATCGGCACAAAAGAAGATTACAACTAGATCCAATCCAATTCATTCACTCTGCATTTATGAAAATATTGCTAACACAAAACTGAGATTACCGAGAATCAGAATAATTCAATCATTGTATATTTCTTCTGTTGTTTCTACAAGTATATATCCAAAGAGTGATGACACATCACTTAACCTATCTATCAGTTCTTCTATGAGATGACATCCACCTCTTTATTATACTAGATGTTTAACTATGAAAGAAAATCATGCAAATAAAAGTAGACTTGAGTGGAACAGAAGTCCACTCAAAATCTAAGTCCGAGTCTTAATACATTTGGGCATCGAGGCCCTGAAAATAAGGATATTGAATCAGTTCCATCCGTAACTTCATTGAAAAACCTTAAAAAGATAAAACTTCAACAGTTTAACTAAAGATGACCCGTCATCACTCAGGTGATGATTTGAGTGAAATGAGGGGTATTATGACCACTGCTGAGAGTGCTTGGTCAGTAGCTTATGCTGGAAATATGCCTTTCTCTCAAGAGGTGTCAGAGATAACTGTTCCTGACCGCAGCTCCAGAGATATGTCTGCATCTCCAGAGATATGTAGCTTTCTCTATTTAGCTTTGGAGATGCTCTAGACTCTCACAGAGCTCTGGAGAGGCATTCCTCATTTCTTCAAAACTTTAGGTGTCATGGCACTTTGGTATTGTCTCTGAAGATCATTGAAGACTATATCTGGAGATGTACAGAATTGCTGTTCCTGGCATATACACCTGTTGAATCAAAAAGAGAGAAGTTTTCTACATTTTCCATCAATTCCATGCACATTAGTCACTCAATCAAAAAATTATAATCTTACGTAATCTATCTCAATTAATCATAAAATAGAACAATCTTGCTAGCTTATTTGGGTGTAGACATTAGGAAAGATGGACTCAGGAAGGAGAAAAAGAGAGGCAAAAATATGTGTTTCATGAGTGCAACTTAGCACTCATCACCGTCATTATTTCAAAGATTTGTAAATGTAATTTATGTTCCTAAATCTAAAGAAGAGATTGAAAAACCAAAAATTGTGGTCACTCTATGTGCAAATGTGGTTCAACCATCCTCTAAACCTGTGCTTATTGTTAAAGGTCTTTCATCTCCTTCTCAATCTCCTGATCACATTTATGATTATGCAAAACAAATAGTGAAACAAGACTCACAACAAACCAATCATAATGTGGTTTCTCATGCATATAACACTCGAAATAACAAACAAAGTACACAACAAATGAATGTTCCGATATCTTTACCAGCATCTCAACCTATGCTTCCTCAAGCACCTCATTTAACATATAAAAGTAGTAAAGACTATGATCTTGTAGAGCAACTTCATGCTACTCTTGTAAAGATATCTCTTTGGGAACTTATACAAACTTCACGTACTTACCATGGAATGCTTTGAGAAGCTTTACAAACGGTGATTATTCCTCCTACTGCTAAACCAAATGATGTTGCACTTTACTAGATTGTATGCATGCAACAAAAATAGATATTTTGTTTCAACAACATGAATTACCATCTCTCGAGGTTCAGAATCAGTATGACCCTTTATTTATCTTTATTACAATAAAAAAACATTGGTTAAGAGAGTTATGATTGATAATGGGTCAGCCCTTAATGTTTGTGGCATTGATTTATTGCATAAGGTTAAAATTGATATATTTGCCATCAAACCAGAATAATTAAGTATTCGTGGCTTTGATAATGTTAGACGACAATCCATGGGCACTATAACTGTACCTATTCAAGTGGGACCTGTGATGGTGCCTACCTTGATTCATGTAATGCCTTGTTCTCTATCTTATAACATGATTCTTGGTAGACCTTGGATACATGCACTAGGAGCATTTCCTTCTACTTTGCACTGTTCAATTAAGTTTATATTTAAAGGGAAACTACATACTATCCATTTAGATCCTGAACTTGATAATTGTTTGCAAATGGAAGTGCATAAGTATGTTGTTGGTCCTAAGAGTTTAAATAATCTGAAAGCTGATTTATTAGCTCCTCTTGCCTCTAAAAATGTTATGCAAGAGTCTAAGCAATCGAATGCATTTGTTGGTGGCAACTGGGGTTCGTTAAATTTTGCATCTTCCTCCACAGGAGAATATAAACTTAAAAACCCCATCCTCGAAGCCTTAAATATTGCATCGATCACATTGCATGTTTTGAATGATAAATATAAGGCCTCTTTGGTGACAAATAAGGACAATACTCTTAGTTATACTACTGATTATGAAACTTATGAAGCTTCGCCTTCCTCTAAAGAATTGGTCTCTCTATGGCAGAGGATTCTGAATCCTTTGCAAAAATTGTGACTATGTAGGTAATGGTTGCGGCATAAATCAACAAGGAATCAAAGTCCCTATAGAGTCTGCTACGCGACATTGCTCAAATGGCATTGGATATAATCCTTTTAGGGAGTCCAAAGCCCACAAACGCCCTACTCTAAATGTGAATACAATATCAACACTTAGTTTGATATTTCCTTAGATGATTGACATCAATTGTCCTCCAGGATCACTTCCTTTGGATATGTTTATGGCGGATGAAGCAATATGGAGTTGTTATGTGCTTATGATGATATTCCTTGTTATCACCATAAACATGGCCTACCTTATTATTTAAACAGTGATGCATATTTTGGAAAGACTACTAGCACAATAACTGCTACAGTAGAGCATAATGAAGAACTTGAAGAACAATTACAATTCTACAATCCCCCAGACGATAGTACTCTCCTTAATGGAAAGACTATTGATGTCATTATGGATAAGGATAACCTTGAAAAAGTTATCCCTATTGGTGATTGTTTAAATACAGAAGAAAAAGAAGAAATGACTAAACTGCTAAATGAGTTCTCAGAATTATTTTCTTGGAATTATTCAGACATGCCTGGTATAGATCCGTAGATTGTAATGCACAATATTGTGTTGAAACCAGATGTTAAGCCATTCAAACAAAAGATTCGCAAGATGAATCCTAAGATTTCTTTACTTGTTAAAATTGAAATAGAAAAACTCTTACAAGCTGGTTTTATTTGACCTATTGATTACTCTCCATGGATCTTGAATATTGTTTCCATTGCTAAACCCGATGGTCGTATAAGAATGTGCACAGATTTTTGAGACTTAAAATCGGCATCTTTGAAAGATGATTTTTCACTCCCTAATATCGATATGATTGTTAATTCCATAGCTGGACATGAGTTGCTATCTTTCATGGATGGATTTTTAGGACATAATCAAATCCTTGTAAATCCTCTCGACCAGTATAAAACAACCTTTATAACACCTTGGGGTACATTTTGTTGGGTAGTCATGTCGTTTGGACTTAAGAATGTAGGAGCTACTTATCAGCATGCAATGACTTATATTTCATGATTATATGCACAACATTCTAGAAGATTATGTTGATGACATCTTAGCGAAGTCTATCCATCGTAAGGATCATGTTACAAATCTTCGACAAATATTTGAGAGCATACAAAAATATAATGTGCGATTGAATCCCCGTAAGTGTATTTTTGGTGTGGACAGTGGAAAGTTACTTGGGTTTATTGTTTCAAATCAAGGTATAGAAGTCGATACGAAAAAGATAGATGCGATTGTTATGCCAATATCAAAGAACATATCTCAACTTCGTAGTTTGTAGGGAAAGATACATGCCATCTACCGATTTGTTTCACAACTCGTGGATAAGACTTGCCCCTTTACACAACTATTGAAGAAATATTCTCACTTTCAATGGAATTTTGAATGTTAAAAAAATTTCGATGATTTAAAGGATTACTTAGCTAATCTGTCTGTTTTGCAACCTGTTGTTTCTGATAAACCATTTATGTTGTACATTTCAGCATCTAACAATGCCCTAGTAGCTTTGTTAGCACAACATAATGCTGAAGGCAAAGAATGTGCTGTCTATTACATCAGTCGTACTTTGCTCGATTATGAAGTATGATACACTGTTATAGAGAAGCATTGCCTAGCTTTAGTGTTTGCCACTCAAAAGCTTAGACATTATCTCTTAAATGCTGAAGTGCACGTGATGGTAAAATTTGACCCTTTGAAACATCTCTTCGCAAGAACAGATTTATCAGGTCATCTTGCTAAATGGGTTATGTTATTAACAAAATTTGAACTTAAATTCATTTCACAAAAAGTGATTAAAGGACAAGCGATAGATGATCAATTAGTTGAAGCTCCCTCACCCTTTTTTATACAAAATGTTGATACTTTTCCTGACAAATAGATTTTAACAATCTCTGCGGATGAAAAATGGGAGTTATACTTTGACGGATCAAAATGTCGAACTGGCTTCGAGGCTGGTGTTATATTTATACCCCTTGTTGGTAAGATGATTCCCTTATCATACCACTTAGATTTCTTATGCACAAATAATATAGCTGAATACGAAGCTCTTATCACTGGATTTTGTGCAGCCTTGACTCTTAATATCAAAAACATTACAATATACGGAGATTCTCAGTTAATTGTTAAACGAATAATGGGATCATATCAAACTAAGCACGATAAGCTATCTCGGTATCGCGAGTTTGCATTATCTTTCTTAAAACAATTCAAATCATACTCAATCTACACCATTCCTAGGAAAGATAACCACATGCGGATGCAATGGCAAGTACAGCTTCCCTTATATCCCCTAATGGTTCTCCTGAGGAATTTACCTTTGTTGTTCATAATCTTAAGACACCGATAATTGATGACCCTATAGTTGCGAATGCAGAACTCTATGGTAATACATACACGGATGAATGTTTCTACATATTCAACTATCTACGTGATGGAACCATTCCTGATTTGACATCTAAGAATGCCCGACTCTGTTTATGTAAACTAGCAGCGCAATACAATACATTATATTATCGAATGTCTTGTATCGACGAAGTTATAATGGTGTTTTACTCCGATGTTTCAGTAATTCAGAGATTCTGATAGCTTTAGAAGAAGCTCACTTTGGTGTCTGTGGAGGGAATTTTGGTGGAAAATCATTGGTGCAAAAATTGTTACGTATGGGGTACTACTGGCAGCATATGGAACAAGATTCCTTTGCTTACGTCAAAAGATGCTCACAATGTCAACAACATAAGCACCTAATCCATGCTCCCGCTTAAGAGCTTCGTGCCCAGGTGTCACCATGGCCATTCTCTATTTGGGGTTTGGATCTAATTAGCAAAATTTCCCCACCCTCCTCTCAAGGACATACTTTTATCATTACTGCTATTGATTATTTTACAAAATGGGTGGAAGAGGTCCCTTTGCGATCCACAACCATTGATGTAATATGTCGATTCATACAAGATAACATAATTTCTTGATTTGGAATACCTTCCTCCTTGGTTTCGGACAATGGTACACCATTTAAGAACAAGGATGTGAAAAAGTTCCTTGAAAAATACCATATACAACATGGCTTCTCTACGCCTTATTACCCTCAATCAAATGGCCAGGCAGAAGCTTCAAACAAGGTTATTAGATAGGTTCTATGGAAAATTGTTAATAAACATAAAAAATATTGGCATACGCAATTATCCTATGCACTAAGGGCTTACAAAACAAGTATTCGAATGGCTACTAGTAACACACCATATAATGCCCTTGGAGTTAGAAATTCCTTCCTTGAGAATTTCCTTAAGAGATATCATGGATGATGACATAGAACGAGAGAAAAGATTACATGAACTTGAGATGCTTGATGAAAGACGTATTAACGCTCTTGAACATCTCAAGGCTTATCAAAAAGGAGTACAGTGAGCCTATAATGTGCACGTCATACAACATTCATTTAACGTTGGGGACTTGGTGAAAAAGGAAAGTTAAGCCCTAATTGGCTTGGACAGTATATAATCACTGAAACCTTTGGATCTAGAGCATATAAATTAGCTGATGAGCAAGGTACGCCGCTTAAAGAACCTATTAATGCTACGCACCTCAAAAGATTTTATGCTTAGAGATCTAATGTTAAATGTTCCTAAGCTAATTAAGCACATAGATTAGCTTCAATTTCAAAAAGATAGTACTATTTTGTCTTAATTCATTTGGCATTACATCTTTGGAAAATTAAGCCCTAAATGGCTTGGACCGTATATAATCACTTGAACCTTTGGATCCAGAGCATATAAATTAGCTGATGAGCAAGGTATGCCGCTTAAAGAACCTATTAATGCTGCGCACCTCAAAAGATTTTATGCTTAGAGATCTAATGTTAAATGTTCCTAAGCTAATTTAGCACATAGATTAGCTTCAATTTCAAAAAGATAGTACTATTTTGTCTTAATTCATTTGGCATTACATCTTTGTTCAGTTGGTCATTGTTGTATCATGCTTAAGTAGTAATTGCTTAGATAACTATTGAATTAACTAAATGTAGCATGGAAATTAAAGTTATGTGTAAAATAATTAATCATTGTATTTGTTACTACATGTTCTTTTTAGAATTGTTAGTATATCACAATAGCATTAATTATAGCATTTAGACATCATCACTAGTTGCATTTTTATAAAAATCACATGTGATAGATCAAAAGCCATTACACATAGATAAAAAGGAAATAACCATCATATATATATACATCTCAGTTTCATGTATACATTAGAGTCGACTATCCCTCAAAACAAAATGGGATGTTGTAGTGCCTAAATACATATATCACATAGCTAAGCCTTGATTACCAGTACCCTCAAGCCCTCGTGGTGTGCGAGTGACAAAAGGCTGACCATGTGTGGCTATGGATTGTGAATGACTCCTAAAGACACTTCGTGATCGTATCCCCTGATCTTGCCTCTCATCTCTATCATCTACTCATGTGCCTCCTAGTACATCCTCTAGTACCAGTCTCTCTCAGCTTGAACCCTATCTCTGTCAGCTCTTGCCTGCTGGAGCTCCTGCAATAAGAACTCACTGACAGCTGGCTCTCCCTTCGATGTAGGAACCGCTACTGTTTGCTCTCGCTGTGCCCTAAGATCAGCCTCAGCATGCTCAGCTCTCTGTTGAAACTCCTCTCTCTCATGTAGATTGCTCTAGCATGGCCTCTATAGTAGTCTTGTTTCTGACAATTGGCATAAATATCTCAGCATGCCACCCAACGGATGATCGTGGTGAATAACCTACCCGCACTCACTGCTCTGAGGCATCTGTAGGCACTATGTCTCCTATGACGTGACTCACAAAGTCTCACCATGCATTAGTCCCAACTGCAAAACAAAGGATGAGATAGATGTTAGACTCCCATATAAATATCACAAATAATAAACTCTATAAAACATCAAATAATAAATCAAACCTAACTTGGATCTCCATCTCGCCAAGATGGATCTCAGATCGCCGATGGTGTGATGAGCTCTACTGTCTGATCTGTAGCTGGGGGCACTGACCTACTACTCTCCCCTCACTCTATCTGACTAGGCCTTGTATTGTCTGTAGGAGTAGGACCACGAGCCTTTGACCACAGTCTCGACTCTCTCTCCTCGTCAGTGTTTGCCTCCTGCTGGCTCTGTCATGATCTTACTCTGAAGATGTACTATGATGAGACCTCCTCGAACCCATCCTCGTCATCCTCCTCAAGATCGTAGTGTCCTGCAAAATTAGTGACGTCATCCTCCACCCCTATGTCACTCACGTGACCGGCCCAAGGTCAAGCATCTCCTGCAGGATGCCGTGGTGGAAAGATAGGTGTAGGCCACACTGTGTGCCACTAGGTCCCATATGCTCAGGTACATCCGACATCATCTATGTCTGACACTGGCTCTACATCCTCAGGACCCTCATCGTCACTAAGTGGCATGTTTTCTACTATCGACCGTTGGATGATATTTGCCTTGACTACGTTGCAAGCAACCTATGCGTAGCTCAGATGAACTGCAGGAACATCCTGGATCTGTTTGAACTATCATGCCACTTTGTCAAAGTAGAACCAACAGACAATATGATTGAGGCGACCGGCCATCAGCTGATCCCTCTGCATCCTTGCTAACTGTCTTTGCTGGCAGGCCATCTGATGTAGCCACGATATGGTCTCCAAATGATGTCACCGGGATATAATCTGTCAAATACTACTCTCCAGAATAGTAGATTTCCATGCCTCCAACACCTGACCAATGGATAGACGTACACAAGCGGATGGGTGAACAATGCCTCTATAGGAAAACCCACCGGTCATGTGCACCTGATGTGATCAAAGGCCCAAACCTATAATAATGTGCAGACCATTAGACTATGCATCTCATAATGGACATATCGCCCCAAGTCACGATAAAGGTGCACAAGCATACTGCACCCCCATGCGTAGACAATCTGATGCTCCTCCATCGCTCTAATGGTGTGAATGAGACCCCCTATGAAGGTGAGTTCCTCATCCATTTGGTGTGATGGCTAGTGCAACTGTGGCAATCATGATCCTCTATAGTAAGGGAATGTCTATGCATCCCTACCCTAGCAAACAGAGTTGAATATGTCATCGCTCTGCCTACGAAATAGTGTGATCCAAGTAGTCTAGCTGACTCTCATGAGTATACCCTACTGAGTGATGTCTAACAACCCTCACTGTCTCTCCTCAGATCGGCAGTTGAAGGATTCTGAATACATCCTCTAGTGTGATGGTAATCTCGCCTATCAGTAACTGGAATGTGGATGTATCTGCATCCCACCTCTCAATCAATGCCATGAGCATAGCATAGTGGAATCTGATTGTGGGCATATCAAGCACCCACCATAGGCCCATCGTCTATAAATGCTCTCTCTCTGCGACAGTCAAGGCACTAGCGTGCAATCGTAGAAGTGCCATTAGACGATTGCTTGTGTGCTCACACATCTTAGGGACATCCTATAGATCAGAAAGTAAGCAAGAGTATCAGAATCCCCTCTAGAAACTAAAATAAGCTATCAAGAACTGAACAGAATGCCTGTGCCTAGGGCTTGTGTGTTTTGTGGACCAGGGTGCCCCAGGAAGACTAGGGTGCCCCAGAGGGACTCTAGCACCCTAGGTAGACCCAGGCACCCCTGTCTAGGACTCCTGTCCACCTTCCCCTCTTGGCATAGACATCGGTAAATGTGAAAGCAAAAGTACAATGAAAGATGATAGAATCGTGAAATTAGGACCCTACCTGGGCCTCAAAATATCTCTGCTACCCGGGCTCAGAGCATTTCTGGTCGTGGTGGGTGATATGGATGTCGGATCGGCATGGTCGTTCCCCTATTCTCCTTCTCTCTCTCTACAATGATATAAAAACAAGAATGAGTTAGTGATAAGTGACAACTCCCTTTTACATAAAGTAAGTGACTGAGAATTCCTATCCCTAACTAGGTGCAAAAGTGTGCTCTTTCACTCTTGAGTCCTTTTTCTTGAGTTGTTAAACTCTGATTTTAGTGTTGTTTGTTGCATTGGAATCTTGGTTTGCTTTCTTTCTTCCCCAATGTGTTATGTTTGAGTGGTGTTTCTTCAAATGACCCTCATAACACATTTTCTTTGAAATCGATGCATGTGGATATCTCCTTGTTTCTCCTCTCGGACTAAGCAAGCATAAATAAGGGGGGGCATATATCTCCCTTGATTTCCCCCCTTCCCATCACTCAACCCCCTTAGTGTTTTTTTATACTGACTTATTGGTGGTGGTTGCAGGTGATTTGGTTTTAATTTTCTGACAAGTGTTCCTTTGTAGGTTGCAGTTCCTAACTTTGTGGCCTTGCAGGATTGCAAACTTGGGGGCTTCTACCTTCTTGGCGACAACACTTCGGCTTCCTCTATAGTATCCTTTTAGGTATCCTTTTCATGATTGATGTATTTACTTTTCTTTAGTTGCATATGCACGTAGTGTCATATGGCCACTAAAGTGGGGGCTAAATGTAATATCAGAAATTATCCTCCTATATATAATGGTACAATTTCCCTCAATTTAGCTCCTCACTTGGGTGACCTCTCAACCTTTTCTTTTCTGGCCTTCCCAAAACCCTAATTGACTAAGTCTAGGAGCATATTATTCACCTTTTGAGGTAACTTGTTGATTGAATCTGGAAAGGGGATTTGAGATTTGGGTCCCTAGGACTCCCAAAAATGCAGATATGAGTTGAAATGGGGGCCTGGACTTGGGTGCCCACGCCCTAGTCCTCCCTTGTTTCCTAGGATTTTGAATTTTGGTGGGATGTCGACTCCCGCCAAGTGCCTCAGGATTCCATTTTCAAATTCTCAGTTTTCGCGTGATATCGAGACGTTATTTCAAAGTTTGAATTTCCCTAAAGCTAGATATAAAAGGACATATGCAAATCATTTTATCACACACAATTCTTATGCAAGCTTGATGCCAAAACTCTGCTACAATTTCTATCGAAGATCAGTGACTTGTTGAAGCTCTTGGAAGTATTTTGTATTCGCTATCATGGAGACAATGGATGAGGATTAGGAATCAAGATCTTGAGTCTATCTTGCTCTTCCTAGGGTTTGTACACCCTTTGCATGATCAAGAGAAGGGTTGAAGCCTCCAACATCAAGCTTGGAGATCCTCCGCGGACATTGTTGATTCGCCTTCTTGTTCATTCAAGTCTTCATTTTGTTTCATCTCCTTGAGGTGAAGTTGTATGTGTTTATTGATGCAAAGCAAGTTGTTGATCTTCCCTTGATTGAGACATCTAGGCTTTGATATTTCTACATACACACATTGTTAGGTTTGCATTTGTAGATCTTTTTCTCTGGTGATTGTTGAGGTAGAAATACCAACTATGGGGCTTGACTGAGGCAAGCTCCTATATAGCCACAACATTTTCCTTCTTTTGTAGGTACAGTTCGTGTTTTGTAGGTTTCGACAGAAAGAAGCTACAGAAAGGAAGATATTGCAGATATAGTTGCGACAAACTTTTAGATTTTCATATTCCAAGACTTGTGGGACACTGGAGTGAGCACCCTAGTCCAACCAGGGGTTATTTCTAGGATTTGGAAGCCTTTTAGTAGTCTCAAACATCCTGTGCAGAAGATTTTCCAGTTTAAAAACTTGCGGGGCACTAAAGTGGGTGCCCTAGTCCATGTGGCCCTCAAAATCTGGGTACACAGTCTCTAAAACCCTCTCTCTGCACTTCTGTGATCAATTTTGCCAGTTGCTTCATCAGTTTTTAAATATTTCTGATTTAAGGCATACTAAGGGTTTTACTTGGTTAAAAGGAAAACACTTGATAAAACCTTAGTTAGGGTCTTAGGTTTCATAACCACGCGAGTGTAAGGGACAGATAAAGTGATTAGAAGCTTGTTCATAAGCTCAGTCCTTGTCTTCCCAATGCTTAGTAGGGAGATTGTGGTATTTAACCTAGTTTAAACAAGATATCCAATTTCCCACTAAACACCCATCAATGTCACAAATCTCACAAATCCCACAAATGTCTCAACTATAAAAAATCCCACCAACCTCTCCAGCACATCAAACCCAACCATATCCATTTTGCAAATCACCCTAGGTATCCCTAGCAATCCCATACACACGAGTGCCTCCACAAGTGTGCCTCCACTCAACCCCAACACCATAGCCTACATGAGTCAATTTCTCTCACAATCGTCTCACAATCCATCTAACACCAACCCATCTAATTTCACATATGTACAACCTCTCGTAGTATCATCTACACAACACAATCCCAATCCACAATTACCACCTCACGTTCTCCAACAACTTCACACATACCAATAGTATCTCGCTCAACTTAACCAAAATCAAAACACATCCCACAAAACCAAACATCCCACTACCAAATTCCACCTAACCTCCAACAACTCATCAACCAATAGGCATACATCCCACAACCTCCACTAACACCGGACCTAACAAGTGTTGTACATACCCTAATCCAAAAGGTGGATGACATGCAACATGGTGGCAAGCGTGAACAATATTCTTTCAAGGATATTTGTCTATACCCGTTCGATTGGATGTTGCACATGCCACCTTTTCTAAAAAAATTTGAGACCCCAAAGTTTGACAAATAGAAAGGTAAGGGAGACCCTAGGGAACACCTTAGGGAGTTTTACATCACTTGCCTTGAAGTCTCACACAATGACACATACCTAATGATACTCTTTCCTAGAAGCCTCGGTGGTCAAGCCACCGAATGGTTTGCACATCTTCCTCTTGGTATTAGGACCTTTCCTGAGCTCACGGAGAAGTTTGTTAACCATTTCTCCTACAACTTTGAACACGAAGTTTCCATGAAGGATCTTTGCAACACCAAACAAAAGAGTAGAGAATCCTTTGCCACATTCTTGCAAAGATGGATAAGCTTGGCAAGCAAACTCCATTGGCCGATCCCTGAGAAGCAATTAGTCACAATGTTTGTGGCTAATCTTAATCAAGAGATGGGCTTCCATTTGCAAATTCAATGCGCATCGACCTTCGAAGAGGTCATTGACAAGGGCACGACCATTGAGTGAGCCCTTATTGCCAAAGGATCGATCAAGTTATATGATAACAAACTCTACAACAATAACAACAACAACAATAATAAAGTCAACATTAATGCCCCAAATACAAGTAATAACAATGCACAATCAAATGAGAAACCTCACTTTTGGGGCAAGAACAAGAACACTTTCAATGACGGCGTCACCAATGTGAAGGCCGCCCAAAATGTACAAAGCCAAACACCCTCAAACGGACCCACCAAAAATAATGTAAATATCCCAAAAGCACTGCCAAAACAAAATAATACCCCTTGAAGGAAATTCATGCCCTTGGGAGAACTAATCGAAGATGTCTTGGACAAAATTTTAAAAGATAATTTGATAACTCTTCCACCCATTAAGCCTTACAACAAAAATCAATCCAAACCTGTGTGGTATAATATAAATGACTATTGTGAATAATATGTCGTGGGCCACAAGACAGTTGATTGCATGAAGCTAAAACATTGCATACGAGATCTCATAGATAATGGCAGAGTCAAACTCAAGGAAACCCCACAACAATCACCTAATGCCAACCTTGGAGCTTACAAGGTTCCTTTACCTAACCAAAATAAGGGAAAGGCCTCATCCTCAAACCAAGCTTACAACATCACTCCACCTCCCACTTCTTATGATTCCATTATGGGTCGTATAGAAGAATCCTCCAACCATGTCAACACAATCACCCTTTGAGCTAAGGCACCTGATTGCACTGTCACTACCCATCATGGCCATGTGTCCATCCGTGCAGCTCCCACCATTGATCAAACATCCACATCCATGCCAAACCATCAACCAAACCGTTCATCCATCCGTCCACCATCGACCCATAAATACAACCTCCTAGATCATCTAGGTAAAACCCCTGCCCAAATATCCATTCTTGAACTACTTCATACATCTCCCCTTCACAAGGAAATCCTTGACAAAGCCCTTATAGAAACCCAAGTCCCCACTAACCTGAATGTTGAACAATTCCAAGCCATGGTGGGTCATATCACTTCACCTCACCATTTAACCTTCTCCGAGAAAGACCTTCCCGCCTCCAATGGTTCACACAATGACGCCCTACACATCAAAGTCCGTATCCACAAACATACCATAAAAATAGTTTTAATAGATGGTGGCTCCTGCCTAAACCTTTGCACTCTTAAATTATTAAAACATTTGGGATACTCCGATGTGGTTTTAGATTCTAGTGAAAGTATAACCATAAAAGGATATGATGACACCGAGAGACTATCTGAAGGCACCATCAAACTCCCTATTCAAGTAGGGCAGAAGATCTTGGAAATAAAATGTCAAGTGCTTGATCTTGACCTCCCATACAAAATTCTCCTCGACCGACCATGGATACACTCCATGCAATCATCAATGCCTAAAATTCCCGCATAATGGTGCGGAAGTCACTATCTACGTTGATCCTCATCCCTTCCAATATTGTAATTTCTTGGAAGGACATGATCTCACTTTCTGCCCATACAACCATGCTACCAAGAAGTCTACATCTCAAGCCAGCTCCACATCATCCGCATCATACATTGATCCTTCTAATATCGCTACCACATCGCAAACAATTCACCACCTGAGGTCAAAATCAAGATAAGTGACATGGGATGTGGGGAATATGACCTGCATGGTACCTTCTGTGTAGGGAATTTACCCAATCCTAAAACATTTGGTGCCCCAAAAGAAGAAGATGTCTCTACAGTCATCATCAAATGCAAACCATCACCCATCTTTGAATGAATGTATCTCCTTGATCAAGATGTACTTGAAGATGTATCCTCCTAGTTGTATAGAGAAGAAGAAGCAAAATAGGAAGCCCCTACCATACCAGCTAAAATCTATGGCAAAGAGCTAGAAATTGTCAAGTACATGGGCTATAGAGGGCAATGCAGTATTGGCCTCCATGAATAGGGGATTGTAGAGCCAATCCAAGAAATAAGAAATCTCTGGACTCAAGGGCTAGGGTATGGAAAATGAGTGTATATTCTCACTAGTGGCGAATGTATCAAAGGTGAGGTTGCTAAGGTTTCCCCTATAGTCGATAACATTAATGAAACAAACCATCAAGACTCCTTTAGTGACTTCACTAAATTTTTTGAGTCTTCCATATGTCCCATCTATACCATGACCACCACTCCATCTGATTCCCATGACCTTCCTCTTGTATACTTGCAACTTATTGATTGGGATCAACAAGGACCTCTTGTCCTTGATGTCGCTGAAAATGATGAGGCAATAGCATAAATGATGGGGGTTAGAGATCACTTCCCCCTTGGAGATCACCAAGCTAGATACATCATGGAACTTGATACATCTTCTTATTTCAGAGAAACCACCCATGCTTCTAGTCGCAAAAATGTAAAAATAAAAACAACACCCCCTAGTGAAAAACCACTCTGTGGCACTTTCAGGTGAAGAAAAAGACAAAATAAAGGATGTATCCCCTAGTGAAAACCTTTATGAGGCACTACAAGATGGGAGCACAGGCCTTTCTGAGATAGAAAAAGTATATCCAGACAAAACACCAATCCTTGTAGAACCATCACAAGAAATGAACCTTGGAATAGAGGAAGCGCCAAAGATCACCTTCAGAGTAGAACCCCTTACCACAATAGAAAAAGAGAATTTCTTAGCTTTCTTCAAACAAAGAAGCCATAACTTTGCATGGACCTATGTTGACATGATGGGACTAGATCCTGCCTTGGTTGTTCATCATCTCATAGTGTGGCTCGATGCAAAACCTGTAAAACAAAAGCTAAGAAAGATGAATCCTCATATTGCACTCCTTGTTAAGGCAGAGCTAAAGAAACTCCTAGATGTGCGGTTCATTCAACCAATAGACTATCCTGAGTGGGTATCCAACATAGTACCTATAGTGAAAGTCATTGGGGGCATTTGATGCTACATAGATTTTAGAGACCTTAACAAAGCATGCCCTAAAGATGACTTTCCCTTGCCCAACATTGACATTATAGTGGACCTCATTGTAGGGCATGAGATGTTATCCCTATGGATGGCTTTTTAGGATATAATTAGGTCAAGATTGTAGAAGAGGATCAACACAAAACATGCTTCATATGCCCATGGGGGATATACTGTTGGGTTGTAATGCCTTTTGGCTTGAAGAATGCAAGGGCAATTTATCAATGCGCCATGACAGTCATCTTTCGTGACCTCTTCCATCACATCATGGAGGATTATGTGGATGACTTGTTGGGAAAATCTAAGACAAGAGAGGAAAACCTAGATGTGTTGGCTAAAATATTTGATAGACTAGAGAAGTACAACATGCGGCTAAACCTGAAGAAATGTGTCTTTGGGGTCACTTATGGAAAATTTTTGGGGTACATAGTCTTAAGAAGAGGAATTGAAGTGGATGGACCGCTAAAGTTAAAGCCATAATAGAGATGCCCCCTCCAAAAACACTGAAGCAATTACAAAGTCTACAAGGGAAGCTCCAATCCATCCGTTGGTTCATAGCACAACTTGCCGATAAATGTTAGTTGTTTCAGCATTTGCTAAAAAAAACACAGCCTTTGTCTGGGATAATTAGTGTCAAGCGCCCTTTGATCAATTGAAGAAATACTTGGCTAATCCCCCTGTTCTCACTCCATCAAAACAAGGAGAGCGCCTCCTCTTATACATCTCAACCACAGAAACATCTATAGGGGCCTTGTTGGTGCAGCATGACAAACAAGGAAAAGAAAGAGCAATATACCATATCAATCGCATCTTGGTGACCTATGAGCTAAACTATACTCCCATCGAGTGAGCATGCTTAGCTATCATCTTCACCTCGCAGAAGTTGAGACACTACATGCTTAATCATAAGACCAATCTCATTGCCAAGATCAATCCGCTAAAGTATTTGCTAAATAGAGCAGCTCTCACAGGTAGAATGGCTAAATGGGTAATAATCTTAAGCGAGTTTGATATCGAGTATACATAAAGGAAAGCTATTAAAGGACAAGTCATTGTTGATCAATTGGCTGAGGCACCCATCCCGACAGAAAACCTACACTTGCAGAGTTCCCTGATGAGTCTATATTGACTGTAGCACCAGCAACAGAACCATGGAAAATGTACTTTGATGGGTCTTATACACATCGAGGCTCAGGGGTAGGCATTTTGTTTGTTACCCCTCAAGGAGATACCATCCCAAAGTCCTACAAGATTACATTTCTATGCGCAAACAACGTAGCGGAGTACGAGGCTCTTATCACAGGACTCTATATGGCGATCCAGTGGAGGATTGAGAAACTCATGGTCTATGGAGACTCCCAACTGGTCATCTAACAGGTGAATAATGAGTATAAAACTAAGGATGATAAGCTTTTTCCCTACAAAAGGATGGTGGATGATTTTAAAGATTATTTTGATGACATCCACTTTGAATAGATTCCAAGGCTAAACAACAAAGCTGCAAATGCCATGGCCACAATAGGATCCCTGGTAGATATGAAGAAAGACAACAAGAAGTGCGAGTTCCTGATTGAAGAACTCCCTATACCGGCCTATGATGTTCCCCAATCAGAATTGGTGTGCGAAATTATTGGTCCCCTATCCCCTTGGTATCAAGAGACATACTTATACCTCCATGATAACATTATTCCCCCCAACCTATCACCCTCCCAATGAAAAAGATTCATCTGCCGAGCCTCCTGCTTCACTCTCGTAGGCGACACCTTATATAAAAGAAGTCTTGATGGTACACTTCTATGATGTCTTGACTCTAGGGAAGCCGAAGTAGCTTTACAAGAGGTACACAAAGGCATTTGTGGGGCGCACACGAGTGGACCTACCTTAGATAAGAAAATTTTGAGAACGGGGTACTATTGGCTAACTATGGAGCAAGATGCCTACTGGTTCGTGAAAAAGTGCCTGCCATGTCAACAACATGGGGACCTCATCCATGCACCATCACAAGAATTGTAGCTGATAACAACTCCGTGGCCCTTCTCACAATGGAGACTTGACCTCATAGGAAAGATTCATCCACCATCCTCTAATGGTCATAAGTTCATCATCACTGCCACCGAATACTTCACCTAGTGGGTTGAAGCAATTTCGCTCACTTTCGCCACCGGAATCCGAATATCCAAGTTCATCCTTCACTACATCATATGTCGTTATGGTATCCCTCATTCCATTATCATAGATAATGGGAAACCATTCAAAAACCAAGAAGTCTGCACCCTGTGTGAGAAATTCCAAATCTAACATCATTTCTCCACTCCATACTACCCCCATGGTAATGATTAGGATGAAGCTTCAAACAAAACCATCCTGCATATTATGAAGAAAATAGTTAATGAAGCTGGCCAGGGCCTACCGCATGAGTATTTGCACACCAACCGGAGCCACCCCATACTCCCTAGTATTCAGATCTAAAGCCATCCTACCTATTGAGGTCGAGCTCCCATCACTTAGAGTATCCCTACAGAACATAATCACTGATGAGGAGTACCGAGTTGCAAGGCTGCATGAGCTAGAACTATTGGATGAGAAATGCCTGGATGCATTCAACCATCTGCATGCCTACCAAAATCATCTACGAAGAAGCTACAACAAGAAAATCAAGAACTGCAAATTTGAAGTAGGTGATCTTGTCCTCATGGAAACCCAGAAGAATCTACAAGAACGCCCTAAGAAAGGAAAATTTGAACCCAATTGGTTGGGACCTTATGTCATCACTGTCAGCTATGGATCAGGACCATATCAGCTTGCAACACCTGAGGGGCAACCTCTAGATGAGCCCATGAATATTTTGCACCTGAAAAGGTTCTATGCATAACTCATCGAGTATCCCAAGGCAAAAATACAAAAAAATAAAAAAATAGAAAAAATAAAAAAAATCAAGAAAAAAACTTGAGTGTAATAAAGACATCTAATGGTGAAAATCACTTCGGTAACGCCTTGGATTGGTACCATGGTGAAAACCTATTTCAGGCGCCATGTGTAGTGGCCAGTTCCACCATCTGATAAGCTCTATTCTCCATCACAACACTCCATATTAAACACCTTCCATGGCTTGGAGTTATGAAACATCAACCACCCACCTTGCATCATCCCACCCAAGGCTAACCTATCGAATGAGGATCCTTGTAAGCTTCCTCCTGTACAAGTCAAAATCCAAAAACATTAGAAAATCCAAAAATCCAAAAAAATTACAAAATCCAAAAAATACAAAAATATTAGGAAAAGCAAAAAAATACAAAAGCACTCACATCCTCATCACACTCATCTTGAACATCATCAACTTTCGCATCACGCACCTCATCTTCAGCATCCATCCCAAACCATTCCCACATCATCAAGTCCTGTCAAAACTACATATTCATCTCACCCGCATCTTGAAAGTACGTTGATCCCGTGGACACAGGGTAGGTAGGCAATCTAGAATACGAAGGAAGTATATAGTACTCAAGTACATAAGATGCACCCCTCCAACCCGTTTGGATGGTCCCTATTCACTAAGCTTGCCAGATCCAACAAATGATACACACGCTAAGCCTATGCCCGAAACATAACCTATGCCTGAAACATCACACCTCAAGCAAAAATCATCAATCAACATACTGACAATAATCCAAGACATGGCCTGACTGTCCTTTTTCCCACCTTTAGAAAATTAACCAAAAAAATCTAACCGATTCGTGTCCTAGGATATATCGTTCCTACAACGGATAGAATCTATCATCCTATCAACACTTATCTTGGCAAGAGAACACAATGGTTGTTTGTATCCTTTTGTTGGTCTTTTTGATTATTGATTTTTATCTTCTGAATGCAAGAAAGCAACTTTCTTTCAACTAGTATGATGATATGCAACATTGACTAGACATGTTGCACTATTATCATAGTGGTTGGCAAATAAAATGCAATTCACTTTTGTTTGTAGGGGTGAAATAATTACTAAGTATGGTCAATCATTTCTCTCTCCTACTTGTTTTTGTATGTTGTGCTTGTGGGTGGATTTCATTACTCCAAGAATAGTATTCATATCTTGAAGCTTAGGTTGGTTCTAGCATGATATACCTCATTTGCATATACAAGCATTAATACCTTATATGTACTATGAATACTCATGACTATGAGTCCCCTTCCCTCAGCTAGGCAAGGTTATACTACCTTGGGTATGCATGAAATCAACCTATTGTTTGTAAGTCTAGTCCATGCAATTGTGGGATATACATCATCACCTAGGTAATCTCATAACTTTGTGAAATGTATCTTACATTGCTACAATAAATCAAGAAATGCTCTCAATTCATCCTATGCAACTACTATAGCTAGCTCAATTCATCTTTCAACACTCATCCAGCCATACTATTTGGGCCTAGATTTGCAAATTCCCCCTATCTATCCATTCCCCCCCAATCTTCTAACTAACCCCCCTTCTCACCTACTCTCAACCCATTCTAACCAATCTAATATATCCAGAACCAAAACAAATCCCCTCCCCTCAATGACGTGGTATATCATGACCTAGTAACTGCCTTTCCCTCCATCCCATTCCCTTCCCCAAACCTACCCAACCCATAAACCAAACCTACCCTTACCCAACCCATAAACTAGTTCCCCTCCCCACCAATTCCCCCACCACCAAGCCCCATCACCCAGGGGTACAAGAACATCACGTGTGTCATGACTTGATCACTTCATAAATCATTACATTAGGCCATTAGTTGCATTATAATAATTATCTAAACCATTGCATTTTCTTTTTTCATTTTTTCCATATGCATACATAATATATGTTTATTAAGGTGAGCATATATTTCCATTCCATTACATGTTACATCCATAATAAATGTTTATTAATCTGAACATTTATTTGCACTCTACATCCACATCATAATCCATAATCAACACATGAATACATAACATAAGCAAAGCATAATATCATCACATAATAACATCATCATGCATAATCCATCATCATCATAAGCATTACATTCGCAACATCATTTATCCATGAAATATAATCAACTCATAGCATAATAATGAAGACATGAGGGATACATCCCGCCAAGTACCATCTGCACACATCATAAATATCATAATAAAGTATCCATCTATAAATCCACAAAGTCATCCCAGATATCAAAAATATCAGAAAATCCTTACAACAATTAATATTTGAATTAAATTACCATTAATAAGGGCTTGCTAGCATGCCCGCTAAGTACCATCAGTGTAATCATTACTCATAGCATCACATAAAAAAAACCATTTATCCCATTTTCATCTAAAATAAACCATAACATCATATCATATTATGCAACTATGTGGTCGACATGAGGTAGCAATCCCAATAAATCATAAGCACATCATAACATCATACATTATCATCACACATAAATCATAACATTATATCATCATCTGCATCATCAGTACATCCTTAACATCTAATAAACTCATCACATCATCATAATATACATAAAACCATAACTGCATCACATCATCATGAAACATAGGTGCATACATCAAATCCATAACACAACATAAATGCATAACCATCATCATCATAGATCATCAGGTATCATCATACATCGCCAAAACATAATGTACATCACTCAAAATAATACAAGTCATGATACAAAAGGCCTCAAAGGGCTCATAAATGTGCATCAATATACATCAGCCTTGGGTTAATGATCCCTTGCCTAAATCGGTAGGAGATCCGAGCTATTGCTATTGCTGCTGTGGTGCTGGCTGTGGTAGCTGTTGTGGTACCTGTGCTTGGGGGCCCATTGGCTGCTGAACCGACTAAATGGATTTGGACCTGCGTGACCCAGACATCTGAGAACCGCTCTACTGGCTATAGCTAGGGATCCGCTGACCCTCTAGAATCGCCAAATAATAAGCTGTGTGATAATACTCAGCTTAGCCTCTCTGCTCTACCACCTGTCCTTGCAGTTGTGTAATCTGTATCTAAATCAGTGCTAACACTGGACCCATGCCTGTACCTACTGCAACCCCCTACAAGCTCACCACCTGCCCCTCTGCTTGTTGGGCCCTTGTCTTTGCAGCCTGCCGTTGGGCTCTCTCTGTGTCCCTCTCACCTGTCAAGGTGGCTATCTGGGCCTATGCCTATGATAACTATGCCTGTACCGCACCCACCTGCCCATCTACTCCGTCTAATAATGCAATCGCTCCTTGCAACTGCATTAACTCCTACTCCCGCCTCTCCAAGGTCTCCTATAAACTGGCGACCTGTCCCCGCAAGGTTTGTATCTCATCCTCATCCTCACCTCAGGTGTGCTGATGAGAGGAATGCTCTCTCGGAGCTGAACAATCCCTGTACTCGAGATGCTTGCCTTTGTCAGCCAAGCCCCTATGAATCTCATGGCAGTCTTAGGAATGTGCTGCTACACATTCCTATGCCTCACCTCCAACCCAGGTGTCTGCTGTGTTGTAATGGCTACCTGTGCCTGTTGCTGTGAAGGTACCTATGGAGGGGGCATAAGCTCCTTGTCTGCTCTCTATCGCTGATGACCTGATGCTCACTATCGAGGTACCCGCTGACCTGGCACCTGTCCAATCTGAACCTGTTGCTGCTGTAAAACCTGTGGTGCTCCCTCACCCTGTTGTGTAGAAGCTTATACATGTGGCATGACCTCCTATTGTGCCTGCTACTATCCTTGCGGTGGCACCTATAATGGTGGTATCACCAGCTGTCTACCTCTCCCTCTCCCTTGTCCTCTCACAGCCTCCACCTGCTCATATGCTGTCACTGCCAATACCCCGATCAGATCATCATCCTCTATCTCCATCTCCTCTACCACTATCTGCTCCTCAATAACAACATCCTCATCTGCTCCTACCTCCTTGGTCATGTCTGGATCCTCAGCTAGATCTATCATACGAGTAGGTCGCCACATCTGCTACCATGTGTCATATATAGGTGTGGTCCCTACATCTCTCACCATACTCCCCCAATCCCACATCAATGGCTATAAAGCCATGAAGTCGCCTATAGCCACCTGAGGCTATATGGCCGGTGGCCATCTCACATCCTGCTGTGTTTGCGTGAATATAGTCATCTGCTGAGGAACATCCTGTCGCAAGCCAAATTGGTGCATGAACCGTGATGGCAAATACATGTCGATGGTGTGGTCACATCAACCCATCAGATACCATGGATGGAATGTATATGGCATGTGAGTATCATCATTTGGCCATGGCTCTACCCCGATATATGGCCGCTAGGTGACTCGAATCAGATCATCCAACACTCGTCACCAATACTGCGCCTACCCTATGTAGGAGTGCTCATCATCTCAATACAAAAATACAAATGCCTTGAATGGACAACGATAGTATCCTCCTCTAGGCCTCGTGATAGCAATATGCTCCCACACCCACACATGCAATAGTATAACATCGGCTGATAATGTTGAATCATAGTGGTAAACCACTGTATGCATCTCATGATACAACTGTGCAAGCATACAAGGCCCCCAGGCATAGATAGTCTCATCTTGAACCATCCCCTCTATCATCTCTCCCCATCCGACCAGAAAACCTCTAGCCCGCTAATCTAGCATTACCACACCTCTAATCAATGCACACAAGAACAAGGTGAACTGATTTGTACCCACCGCCAAGATCACCTCGTAGCTCATCTCTCGTCTATCCATTGATAACTCTGGCTATCCTGGGACAAATGCTCTGCCTAAGGCCCTTCGTCCTCTCTTAACATCATACACCACTCGCTCTCCATGAATAGGTAACTTGAGGATGCAATAAACATCCTCAAGTGTGATAGTGATCTCTCCTGTCGGTAGGAGAAAGGAGCACGTCTTGGGATGATAACGCTCTAAGAGAGCCATCATCAATGCTCTATAAGCTCGTAACACTGACATCTTTGATACTGTCAATAGTCCTAACCTCACCAATCGACCTTGTGTCGGTCCATCAAAGCCATCAAACAGCTGCATCACAGAGGGCACACATCGCTCCTGCGAGCTCACAATGAAAGATATGGTCACCTGCATCCACAAACACTTGTCAAAAACATATCTCTTCTTCCAAAATCAAACCCTTTGCACCAAATTTTCTTCCACTACAGGCCAAATTCATTTTGGCGCCCCAATAACCCTCTTTTGCGCCAACCTCATAGATGCCGCTACCCGATTCCCATATGGCGACACAACAGAAGATAGCACCATTACGCAAATCTTATGCGCCATTTTAGCCAAAGGCATTGTTCCATTGAATGGTGCCAACTCACGAGATGGTGCCAACTCATGAGATGGTGCCATGACACCCAATGGCATTAATTCTCTAGATTGTGCCACACCTCAACATGGCGCCAATCCACTAGATAGCGTCATTTCCCCATATTGTACCGATCGAGACAATCGCGCCACACATCACCCTGTTTAGCACCACTTCACCAAACCCTAACCCCACCCAATATTGCGTCAATACAGATGATGGCGCTAAAATGACTTGTTTTGGCACCGATTCTCCCCGGTTTCCCCTAGTCAGATGGCGCCAATCTGCGACCTTTAGGCGCCAATCGATTCCTCGATGGCGCCAAAACCCTACAACTCATTTTTCTTGAAATAATAAATGTAATAAATGCAAAAACAACAAAGCTAGGGTTTGAGTCTACCTGGGGGCCAGCCTCTGGTGATCTCCCGTACGGTCGGAAGCGCTCAGAAATGTGCTCAAAATGCGAGAATAGGGGGTTACGATTCACCATCCTCTTCATCTAAGTGGCTCTATGTGTGGAAATGTGGCACTTTTAGGGCCCACTTTTCTATTTATAGCAAGCCATGTCATCCTCCAACACACTATTTCCTTCCCAAGGTGCAGATCACAACTTTTTTTGCCCATTTTTCTTCCTGTCAACCTGTTTTTCCATCCCCTATTCGACTTTCACCTCCGTTGCATCCTTTCGAGAGCTCACCTAAATTTTTTTTAATTTTTTTCAACTGTCCTCTCAAGGGGGCATCCCTCACTCATTTCATTACTTCCCGGCATCTAGGGCATATTTTTCTTTGACTTGACGCCACTTCCCTGCTAGGTCCTAATGCCACATCAAAGAGGGGCAAATGTAGACACCTAAAAATGTCTTCATCATCAAACTGACCCCCGACATCACCAAACACACCAATTCCCCTTCCAAATAATTAATTAAATTTTTATTTAATTAATTATCCTCTTTAAGACCTATTTTTCCTCCTTTTATCATGCTCAATTGAATTAATTTAATTAATTCAATAGTCTAACATTACCCAATTAATTAAATAAATGTGTAAATATTTATTTGATTAATTCCCCTTTTTACTAAATCTAATTAATTAGGTCAATCATGTTTATCTAATTAATTTGGCCTATTAATCAACCTATCCTTACCCTAGCTAATTAAATATCTATTATTTAATTACCTAGCCTAACCTACATGACCCTAAACCTAGGATTAATTAAATAAAACCTTATTTCTTTAATCTTAACCCCTCACTAATCCATTTCCTAATTTTTTCCAGCCATATTAATTAGGCTAATAACGTTGATTAAAATGCTCAAACCCCAATTAACACCCTTCCCCATACATCTCCAATAAAAAATATTATTTATGCCACATAAAATAATTTTTTATACACATATGCCAACCACCTCATTAAAACCTCTTACACATGTCATAAGCATTTAATCCCACTCTTCACCAAATGAATTTTTAATTCATTTTACTCTTGCCCATGTGAATTTTTAATTCACATCTAATCCATCTCACCCAACCTCATTAACTCCACCCCTTTCCCAAGATGAATTTAAAATTCATTTTTATTCCTAGCCCTTCATTTTCCAAGATTGAATCTAGGCCCTCCACATCACTTTCATCCTCCACCATTGATCTTTCAAATCAATCTCCACCCTTAGATCAAATCCTCTCCAAAAATGCCTATAAATACAACACTCCTCAAGCCATTTCATCATCCAATTTTCTAGTAATGTTATTATGCTAAAATCTTCCTAGAGTTAGTCTAAGTTGTGAGTTACATTGAGCCATTTGAGAGTATTTCACAATGATCTCCATTTGGGTAAAGAAAGAGTGAGTTTGGGTGCATCACTCTCCACCCTATCTTGGATTATGAATCCTTTTTTGAGGTATAATATTTATGTTTTTATGCATTGGTTTTATGTTTTTAACTTCATTTTGGATTTCACTAATCGCAGAGCAATCCAAGCCAATGCTGTGACTGCCATGTCACAAAAAGTATAGGCGTTAGAGGAGAAGGTCATCAAAGTGGCCACTCTCTCTGTCGAGATCATATCTTGCAGACCTCCTAGTGGCAGTTATACTCTACTTTTGCAAGAGAGAATCCTCTAGAGGAAAATATCATTGGTCCTGCCTGACTTAACTGAAAATATACAAATAGAGGCAGACTTCATGGAGGTATATATGAAAAGTTCTGATGAAGATAAGGACTTCCTGTGTGAGCTATATTTGCATGATTTCTACATTAAAGATTATACTTTCTTCATCAACTACTTTGTGGGAGAATGCCAACTCAGGGCATTTATGTCGCTGATGAGAAATCATCAGATTTGGAATAAAAGGATGGAAGCTTACACAAAGAAAGATGCAGAAACAAGCCTCTTCCTTAGAAGAGAATGCCCAAACCCCATGGGTTTTGAGATTCATTTCAGGGTAAAAATTTACTCCCTAGAGAGTAGAACAAAGATTTTGCCTCTATATTAGAAACACCTATAGGAGTGTGCTATTGATTTTGGTCTCCTCATGCACAACTCATCCAGTCAGATGCTCCCAATAGCGAAGAAAAGGTGGAATACTCTAACTACAGAGCAAAAGATGAGAGAAGTAGTGTCCCCTACCAACCTCAGGTTATTTATGAGGAAAGCCAGAGCAATGTCCAAACTGATGGACAAATACAAACAAGATTGGATATGTGGTCGTTTCAGACCTCCTCTCATTATTGAGCCACTGCCCATATGGGCATAATAGATGGAAGATGCCAAATTTTAGGATTGAGATAAGATTGTAATATTCATTATTTCAATTGAATTTAGATATTGTGTTCAGATCCGTATATTAGATAGAAAATCCTGTGGTAGATCTATAAAATGTGAAAGGATGTCATCAAATTAGTTTTTCGATTTGTATATTGAAGCAGTTTTGCCAGATCTACAAATTGAAAGGGACAAGTTGATCGTGGCATTCTTTAAGAGACATCTTGGAATGGATCTTTTCGGCGAGGGTGGAGAAGAGACTACAATGGTAATTTACTACAAATATCGAGTAGAAGAAACTATTGAAAGATATGAAAAATATATGCATCAGTTAGAAAAATTGAATTTCTAGAATATGAAGAACTAATAAGAAAGATTTCATAGAAGAAATGGAAAAGTGAGAGTGAGAAAGATCCAGTCATAATAGACCATGTGATTACCTAGTATGACATATACAATGATCTTATTGAAAAGATTGAAGATATGCAAGAGAAAATATATTTTCCTCTTTTCATGAAATTGATGGGGGCAACAGAAGAATACTGCACACCATTGCAAGAGACCATGCCTCAATCCACTACTTGGGGGGAGAAAGAACAGTGAAATTCAGAGCCACAAGGCATCATTGAGAAAGAACAAAAAGGACCCAACATGCAAGTTGAAGGTATAGATTCTTTGATAGTAAATGTTTTATTGACTTCTAATGATTGCATGTGTTAGCAAATTAGTGAGGATGTCAAGGAGGGAAAGATGTCACTTGTTGGTTGCAACAAGCTCAATATGGAGGAAGATGCACCAAATCATGAACTATTCCCCGAACTTGCAAATGGTGAGCCATTGATTGATTTTCAAAGTAGCATTGTGAATGGATATGCATTTAAGAAGAACATTCTGATTAGCCATAATTTGGGGGTTTTAAGTCACAAAAATGGAAGTGTTGAGGATATCTCAACAAATTCTATTTTGGCAAATGAGGATGGGCATTTTTTTTGCAGCCAAAGGTATGAAAAGTATTTCAAATTTGTTGCTTCCTATGTCACTAAAAAATTCTTGTCATCGTAGAACGCATACAAAAAAAGGGTGAGAGTAAAAGATACAACTTGCACTATAGGGCATGTGGACTCTTTGATTTAAGTTCCAAATTGTTTTTGCACATGGGATCTGAGTGATCTCTTGAGGGTCGAAGTGGATAGATGCATTGATGTCACTAATCACTCGTAGAAGCTAAGTACCACAATTGGAGACAAGATTGTAGGTGATGACCACATGGAGATAGTCACCATGGGGTGATTGATGCTAGATGATGGTAAGAAAAATAGAAGTCATTTTGATGTCCAAGATTTTATGACTAAGTGTGGTATGGTGTTTTGGGTATCAAGCTACAAACAAGTTGGAGGATTCATGAAGGATGAGACACTACAAATTCCTATCATCATGAAGGTGAGGCAATTGGTCATCACTTTTGGTGAATCAGAGATATGCAAAGACTTCTATATCATGGGTCTTGGAGGGATAAGTAAAACATGGAGCTCACAATGGGTGCATTCTACATGAGAGTTCACAATGGAGTTGGAATCCAAGAGAGAAGAGGTAGAACTTCAAGGCATAGAAGAAGGAGATCCTAGAGTTGCCATGGCTATGTGGATGGAAGATCATTTGATGACAATCACAACTTTTTCCAAAGGTGAGATGCTTAATCATAATGGTATTTGGTCTATTTTTGTTATGCTCAATATTACACTTCTAAAGTGGCCAACCAAAAGAGATAATTGTTAAATGGGACTTTCTTGTTGAGGAACACCAATTTGACATAGCCGAGATGAGTATTGGTTGCAATAGACATGAGCCAAGGGCCACTTTGTGTATGGTCCCCAAATTTAGATCTACTACCCTCAACATATCTAGCACTTACACCACACTTTCCTTGCAACCAAAGAAGAGTTTTTAGTCACATGGTGGAGTAGTTTTAAGCCCATTATCATTGTTGAGGTGTTTGCAGTTAGTACAAGCTGCTTCCCAACCATTACATTTATAATTTTTAGTAAAGGAATGCAATGTTACAACCATGGTATGGGGAAGATCTTTTTGCCTCATGCGGTGTGTAAGAAATATCATCCTTTGGGGATACTAAGTGCCAATATTCCAGTTGATATATCACTGTTTGGAAAGAAATTCCAAATAAAATATGATTGCTACAACCACCTTCCAACACACATACAATCTTATCCAAGCCACCTTTCAAGTGGTAAAGCTTGGGGCATTATGGTAAGAGTCTTTGGAGTCCAAGGTAAACCTTATAACACTAGTTTAGAAGAGGTGAGCATAATTGTTGACATAGATTGGTCATATTTCTTTGCAAGGTACATTATAGAGATGAAATTTAAGGAAAAGGACATCATATAGGTGTACTCAGCCATAGGATTGGGTGATTTTTTGTTTGATGTTGCTATTGGAATATTTTTAGTCATTGTATGGTTGTTTCCAACTTCTATGATGTTGATTTTTGTGAGGGATTTTCAATATTATAGCTGTTGTATCATTTTTATATTGCTGATTTTCAAGGTCTTTGATTTTGGATTGTTATTATCAATCATATTCAACTACCGGTTTGTAGATTTTTGAAAATTTTTCATGTATCATGTTATTTGTGAAGAGTTTTAGCCATTGGAGCTACAAAAAATAATTGTTTCAACTACTGCATTGTATTTTGGATGAGGTTTGGAATAAAATTTGACTGTTGCAACTTCATTTCAGCATGTATGCAAGTTGATTGGTCCAAACTCATGAGGGTTTTAGCCTACAATACAGTGGTAAGGACAATTAGAACTCAAGGGAGTTATCATCATGCTCATTATGAGATCAGAGTGGCACAAAAAAAATGTGGTGGCAAATTCATAGGGTAGCCTTTGGTCTTGTAAGAGTTTGTGGATATTTTTGTTCATCATCACATCAAAGAAGAGTGTATGGAGAGTTGGATGCCTTCATTGCTTCATCCAAGTCGAAGATGGAAAAGTATAATTAACCATCTCATCACGAGTCTCCCAAAGGAGTTGTTCCACTTGACAGAAACAAAATCCAGATGCTATATAGCATGATTCATAGTGTTGGCACAATGGTATTTGAGCATTCGAGTATGCTTGGTATTTTTTGGCAAAAGTTGTCTCATTTGACAGGTACAAGAGCTAGACTCTATGGGCATTACAACATGATTCATCATCTGGGTTTGTAATTTCTTGTGGGAAAGCAATTTTGAGAAGGACAGAGTGTCATGTCCCCTTTTTCGGGTTAAAATAAAATTAATGCTACTATTTAAGTTGGGCCCGATAATTCTTCATTTAAGGGCAACTTAATAATAATATTATTAATTAAAATAAAAGGTGTTTTTAAACACTAGTACTAAAATGAATACAAAATAAATTAAATTAAATTAAGAAAGTATTTTTAAATACTTGGAGGGAATTCGAAAAGGGTAGATCAATGAGGCACCTATCTTTATTTGAGCATTCATTCAAGTCATACTTTCACATCCAATTTCTAGATTTGAGTAGTTTGTTCAATCTAAGGCATCCAAGGATGAAAGCCCTTGGTGTGTTGGTGATCAGAGGACAAAAACCATCTATCTCATCAAAGGCAATTTTGTTTAGGGATTGTGGTTGTATTGAAGTGGTTTGGATTTGCAAGCAAATTTTCATATTAGTGGTGCCCCACAACATTTAATATCTACATACCATTTTATTGTGGAGATTTCCAAATATTAAATTGTTGCTTCAAATTAGAGAAAGAAATTGCAGCCTCCAAGTTATATTAATATTTTCCATACGATGTCGTACAAGTTCAAAGGCATTTTGGAGTCTCCCATACTATTATAAGGATAAAGCGTAGCATTTAAAGAAGAATTTATTCTTTTCTCATAGCCTTCGTACTTATAAGCACTAAAATCATGCACAACCTTCACGAGGACCCTGATGATGACTCACAATCCTTGTCATGTACATGTAAGCATGAAATAATGCCCTCTCAGTAGTAATTCTCTTGGTAGCATGTGGTTTCTTCCTCCTCTTTTTGTTTCCCCTTTGTCGTGCTAACCCCTTTCTCGCTTTCGACACTTGTCAATTTTTGTTTCTCGTGCTTGTGACTTTGTCCCTAAGCCTTGTATTCATCTTGTTGTTGTGATTTGACCTTCCCCTAGTATTTTTCATCCATTCCCACCCCTAGGAGGCCTCTAGAGGACCCCCCAAGCCATCTCCAACTTTTAGTTTTCAGTTCCGATCAACCTATACAAATCTCCCCCTATTATTTCAAGATCTAACCAGGAGATTTGACATTTGCAAGTGGAGATTTGGATTTTAACCCCCTTTTGACCAGTTTTCGGAAATCCTTATGATTGATGTGCAACCAGCTTATAAAATCTTTGGTTGCATAGGAGAAAAAGCTCATAGAACCGAAGGACCAGTATTTGAAACGACAATAGTAGATCTGAGAAATGCAGACCCTCACGCCTTCTTAGATCCTGAGGAAGACTTGGCAGAAAGCTACACTCCATTGATTCCACTAAGCGAGTCATGTATCCCTGAGACACCAGAAGAAAACAAATCATATGAGCCACTCGTGCTATCAGAAGATTCCTATAAACCAATGACGCCATTGGAAGAAGTAAATTCCGTTGACAATGAATCAAAAAATGGGGTAGGGAATCTCCCAAGAATGTTCGTAGTTTCTCAACAACAGATGTGACCTACTGCCTCTGCCTCAGTGCAATCAAATGAGCTTGGTAAATGGGAAGCACCCTTAGTATATATCAAGATGGTTGAGAGGCTCCCAGATGAAGATGAAAGCAAGGGAACATTTAACAAAGAATGGAAGATGTGAGTAACAGTGGGAACAAATGATCTTGTCATCTTTGAATTACCAAGGAGCTACATAGGATATTCCATGGATTTGAGAATTGAACCCAACGGAAGAACGAGTATAAGCTTGTTCCTCCTAATGAGCAAAGGGGGCCTCAAACTCCCTTCGAGTTATTCCAATTCCTCCAAAATATTCAAGATCGGCAGGAAGTAAAGATTTACATGCAAGATCAATTTGATACGCTTATGGAATTACTAAGATGCAACTTTAAGATTTACTTTGTCTCACGTTACCAAGAGAGACCTTAGAATTGGGAGCACCAGAACCAAATGATATCGTGAAACCCTACAGAATAGGAGAGCTTGTCTTGATAAGAGGTAGCACAAAGAACAAGAAATGAAGATGAGAAAGGAAATTTACAGAGGATTGGAAAGGTCCCTACATGGTTAAAGAAGATGTCGGTAATAGTGCCTATCTCTTGTGCACGATGGAAGCTGAGGACTTTGGTGAAACAGTCAATGTCTTTCACCTTAAGAAGCATCTTGCATTTTAGTGAATGACTGGCTCTTGTATTATTTTCATTTCAATAAGGAGTCTAAGGTTGCCTAGGTGTAGGTGATCCTTTTAGGTTTTGAGATTCCCCTATTTTTGCAATCACCATTCTCCCCCTTCATTCCTAGTGATTCTAATCATAACTTAGCTCTTACCTTTACAATAATCCCAGTCATAACGACTCATGATGTTAAGTCTATGCAAAGTCAGTATTCAAACCAATAGTGTTCAAAGGAAGCTTGCAAGTAGACCTTCCCAATTTTTCCCTAGTAGAAAGGAAGTCTAACTGGATTATGAAACTTTTGGTGGTGCTCATCCCCTTAACTTTCTCGGCCAAAAATGTTAGGAGGATCAAAACTCTGAAGGAAGCAATCTAAAATACGAGTGAATAAAAAATGAGTGATAAAAAAAATAAGAGTGATGAGAAAAGTGAGAATAGAGAGATCAAATTATTGTATATCCAAAGCTCAAAAGTATTCATTTTCATAAAAGTCAAAAATCCAAAAAAATGAGAAAATCAAGTGAGGCATTCCAAAAAATACAAAAAAAGGAAAAAACATAAAAAAAAGAGTTACAAAAAAAACAGTGATAGAGAGAAGATTGTTGAGTGTTTGTACCCTTGGGTGGAGATAAGTCTAAGCTCAAAGCTTCAAGGGTGACATTCTATCAAAGGAAATAAGAGAGAAAGGTACAAAGCACACACATGCACTGGTTGAGCAAAGCCAACAATCTAATAGTCTTTAGGGCCATTTTCTACTGAGGTATCCTTGTTCTTCCCTATTTTTCCTTTATCCTGGGTCTATCTTGATTGCCATCTATGATCTAAGTCCAGCGACCACCAATAAAATTTGTTGCTTGTCTAAGTTGAAAGCTTGTCAAAATGTCTCATCTAGATAAGGATTAGTGTTTAGCCTTTAGAAAAAGCCTAAAAATCAAAAGCACTCCATCTCTTTCCCATTCCCCACTTGAGTTTCAAATCCTAATCTCACAAACTTGAATAGATCTCCTACACCAGGATAACCTGCAATCCCCTGGATTGAAAATCATACTAAAGAGTAGTCATATTGTTTGTTCCATAATGCATTCAAACCAAAATCAGAAAAAAAGATCCAAAGCAATGAAAGTCAGTGTCATAACTCATGACATTCCATAGAAGTAGAAGTTTTATTTTGGCATCGCTTGTGTTCTTGCATTTGCATATCGTCCCCTGCATTCATATATATATGCAAAAAAAAGAACTAAAAACATATTGTATAAACCTAAAAATGGCAAATTGAATTAAATAAATATTTATTATTTATTTTAATTCCTATTTCTTCTATCAATGAATAAATTCATCAATTTATTTATCTAATTCACATTCATCTTCAATATTCCAAGAATTAAATAAAAATCTATTTATTTAATTAAAATCATCCAATTCTAATGTCATCCCTAATTAAATAATTATAAAATATTTAATCAATCATCATATCCCAAAGTCAAAAAGTCCATAATTCCACATCATCTAATCCACCTCATCATGTTGCACACTTAATTAAATATTTTAATATTTAATTATCTATTTATCCTCACCCACATATCTTATTATTCCTCCAACCATCCCTATTCTCATGGGCATGGTCTCTCCATCTCATCTTGGTCAAAAGACACCTTGAGACACTTGTCCCATAAGTCCCTATATTCCTTCCAACCATCCTACAAACAAGGTCTCCTTCTTTGACCTTCACTCTATGGTCTTGGCGAGCCTTGTGACATGTGGCCTCATGTCACACCTTTTTCTCCACCTTGTCAAGGTGAGAGGAACATCCTCCATATTTCTCTCCCTCATCCCAACCAACCAAATATACACCGTACACATCACAAGACTAAGTCTCCACCGTTGAGTTTGTGACACTTGGAATTGGCCCCTCCTTGGCCTATAAAAGGAATCCTCATTCCCTCATTTCAAACAATCCAAGAGCTTTTGTAACCTTACTCTGCAGAAATTCTACCAGCGTGCTTTTGGCAAAGTATCCTCATTGCACTTGCATAATCTCATTATCATCACAATCATCCAACCATGTTTCCATATCTCCATTACCCATCTTCATAAAGTTGCATTGTTAGTTTAATCTTCATTGCATTATCCATCTATAGCCATTCTCCTATTGTCATCTTCAACAACAAGGAAGTACACACTTCTAAGAGCTCAACTCATTCATAAGATCAACATGAGATAGGCAACAATGGAAGCTATGAGGTGAATCGGTCTACGAAGGTAATATCTGTGTTTATTGTATTTGCATCAATTTCATTGAGTAATTGGATAGTAAGTAGTTTAATATTGTTGTTCATATTTCCTCTAACATTTTTGGCACCCACCGTACTAATTTCTTTTTGGAGAATTCCTTGCACAGAGGAGGCTCCGCAGATCTGCTCATACAACAACATTTCATTTATAGTTTCATTCTAGTTGAACATTTCATTTCGATCGTTATTTGTTGAGTCTCTCATTGGTTATTTTTATTGCACATTTAATTGGTAGTTTGCTCTGGTGTTTTAGTCATCATTTTGTGTCGTCGCTAGTTTTAAAGCTACCTGATCTCCCTTCTGTTGGCATTTGGTCCATTTAATGGTGGTGATAGCTACGGTCTAATTGATCTGGTCAAAGTTTTAGTAGGTTTTCTTTTTCTATTTGCAGGTGCCAATTGTACTCTTCTCTCAACGATTGATCCACATCAGGCTTCATTCCTTGTTTGGCCTTCCCGGATCAAGCTCAAGGACCTAGAGTCCAGTTCAGAACTCTCAACCACCTAGTTCGGCCCCATGCAACTAGGTCTTGCACCTTTCAAGCTGACACCTGCCATAGTACCGTCTTTGTTGTATCGACCATTAATGGTCATTACTAAATACATTTAGCATATTCACAAATCAGTGTCCAAATCTGCTAAGTATCTACACATTCATGGTTTGACAAAGTCTTTTCCAGCTAAAGGTGTCTCTCACGATCAAGGATCTAACATTTATTGGCTAACTAACATTCGTTGTTGTGGGTTAATTTTCACCCATTTCTGATTTGTTATAGTTTGAATTCTCTTGTTGTTTTTGAGTGTTGCAGGTATTATTAATCATCAATGGAGACTATTAACAAAATGTTCTTGCAGATTTAAGAGTTGGTTTAGGCATTTATAGTTACAACTTGCATACAAATCTTCATCTAGATTTAATTAGGGGGGAGTAATTTGACATCTTCATGCAAATTTTCACCTAGATCTAATTAGGAGGAAGTAAATTGTATTTTTGCATTACAACTTGCACATAGTCCCAACCTCGATGCATAAAACTGAACAAATTTTTCATTTTGCTATCTTGCACTACAAACTCTCATTTAGCTTAAATAGGGGAAAGTAATTTGTTTGATTCTTCAACAACAATCTTTGCATAGATTTGTTTAGGAGGATAAAATTAACCATCTTTTCAAAGTTTTTGCTATCTTGTCAATTTCTTGTGCTTGGTAGAGTAAAACACACTTAGCTTTAACTCTAGGAGGATAAAGAACCAGTGTATTCTGTGTTTGAAAATGGTGATAGGACTATGCTCTCCCCTTTTTTGGTGATCAAAATGCCAAACTCATTGTTTTATTTGTGTAACCTTTAGAAGAGGCCTGCCCTTGGGATTGTGTTTCTTCCAAGTGGGACAACCTCGAGCGGTAACGGGCTAAAGCCAAGCTACTTCCAAGCTGCTTTAAATAAATTGTGTTTGTGATGAAAGGCACAAACGATGGGTGTTGTTGTGTTATACCGACAAAAGTTTCCCATAGTACCCTTGTGGTGCGTTTAAATCTGTTGAGCCTAACCTCTTCAGACTGGGAAGCCTCCATAACGGAGTGAATTTCCACACGTATAACCACCTGAACGGATGCCCAAACTAAAAGCCAATTGTTTTAGAAAGCCAAAAACCCCTATTTGTTGATGCATGAGGTCAGACCTCTAAAGTCGTCCAACGTCATACACTCATCTAGTGTGGAGACAGAAAATCCAACTCTTCAGAGGGATTGTAACTTGGTATGTGTGAGAAGTGAGTGCACTATAAGGGGGAACCGGTGCTACCAAGTTACTAACTGTCCGCCTTTATGTAAGTGGTTGGAGTAAAAACCAAGTTGGAATTCGAAGAATATTGCCCTTGCCATCCTTAGGATTGTACTTGTTTGTTTTACATTTATCAAAAATTGTATCAAATAACCATGGAAACCTCTTGTTTACTGTGTTTTCTGGCAATAACTTGAGTCAAGACAATACCACAAACTTTAGAGCAACTTAGGAAAACGTGCAAAACAATACCACAAATTGACAATAGAGAGTTGTTCCCTACAATTTGAGACAAAAGTGAAACCATTTCTAGATACCCTTTTTGCTCTAGTCTACACTTGGAAAATAACTTCAATCTTGCAGTCACATCCTCATGCCATTTTCACAACATCACCTTTGCATACCATTATCTTACTATCCAAACACATCAAACCAAAACTAAAACTTGCATCAAGGCATAATTGATACTCTACCAAATTCAAACAGTATCTAGCTAGTTTCATAATAGGATTCCAATCATCCTTCACATCGAAACTATACTTGTGTATCTTGATAAAAGAATAGTCTACATCAATAGTGGAGATCATCTATCCCTATTTTGACTACCTTCTATATCGACACTTCGATTTCTATTTCTATTATAGCTCAAGAACACCTTGTTTGGACAACATAGAATCAATATAAAACCTTAGCAAAATCTAGTCTAAACATATCCAATCAAGTTCACCTCATATCATATCAATCCAAAACATCAAACCAAGTCCACCAAGTCTCACAATCCAACTTCACCCACATCTCAAACTTGCATGGTTCAAACTAGGTCCCAAGTGAAACAAAAACAAAAAATGGGTTCCATTCACAATGGTGGGAACGATTCTGATGAAGAGGAAATTAACCAAGAGGAAATCCTTAAACACCTCCAAGATCCAAAATTTCAAATGATAAAGGATAGGGTCGTTGCCACGGATCCTCATAAATATTTTCTTATGCTAGCTCAACAAGGAGCTAAGTTACCCTCAAATTTTGATGTCTCAAATCTAAGAGAGATCAACTCCTCAAATGAAGCTGAGTCTTTGAAAGATGGCTCCAAAAATGACAAAGATGGCTCCAAAAATTAGAAAAGGCTAAGGATACACCCAATCCCTTGGCCACATTAACAACACAAATCCAAGCCTTGCAACAACAATTGGTGGACATCCAAAGTGGGACAACCACAAAATAGTACTCCCTTGAGGATATCTCACCTTATCCCTTTGATAAATCTTTGCTCATGATACCTTTTCCCTCAAGGTTTGATGTTCCAAAATTTGACAAATATAGAGGAAAAGGTAATCCAAGAGATCATATAAGGGAATTTGGTGTCACATGCCTAGAAGTCGCACACAACGAAACATATCTTATGCGACTATTCCCAAGAAGATTAGGAGGACAAGCTATGGAGTGGTTCTCACGCCTACCTCCCGGCATCCACACTTTTGATGAACTAGTAGACAAATTTGTAACACATTTCTCATACAATATCAAACACGAAATCTCCATGTTGGATCTTTGTAATAACAAACAAAAAGGGGGAGAATCATTCGCCTCTTTCCTACAAAGATGGAGACAACTTGCAAGCAAGTGTCCCTACCACATACCAGAGAAGCAAATGATAGAAATGTTTGTTCACAATCTATCCATAGAACTAAGCTATCAAATCCAAATACAATGTCCAACTACTTTTAGTAACGTCATTGAAATCTACTTTTAGTAACGTCATTGAAATAGCAAAGGGGCAAATTAAGCTATACAAAGACACCCCTATTTCAAGCAACAATGTGGACAAGTCACGATTCTGGACTAAGAACAAACCCATTGTGAACAATGGTGTTGTGGATGCTAAACATGCGGTACAAAAACAACCGATCTTCAATCTATCAAACCCACAAAACAACACACCATCCACCAAGCCTCAAGGCAATGAGTAAAGACTAATCAAATTTCCTCCTAGAAGAAAGTTCACACAACTTGGGGAGTCACTTGAATCCGCCCTTCGTAAGTTAATAGCGGGTAACCTCATAACACTTCCACCAGTGCGAGAGTATAAACCAAAATTTAAACCCTCTTGGTAAAGTGATTCTGACTTTTGCGAATATCACAGAAGCAAAGGTCATAAAACTAATGATTGTCAAAGACTAAAACATGTCATTCAAGACCTACTTGATCAAAAACAAATATCAATTGACATCTAATGAAGAGCATATAGCACTCAAAAATCATGTTCCTCACTATGAGAAAGGAGGATCATTCAACCAAAACAATGATGGTGTAGATAAAGCAATCTATAATAACGTTTCTTACGAGTACACCATTAATCATATCTCACAAAGTGATTCACACATCAATGTGATCACCATCAATAATAAGCTCGACTGTAATGTGACCACTCGTCGTGGAAACATTACTCTCCAAGGGGCTCCATCCAAATCATCCTCCACATCGAACCAATACAGCATCCTTGACCAACTCCATAAAACACCTACACACATATCCATTTTGGAGTTATTGTGTCTATCCCCATCTCACAAAGCCATCCTAGAGAAGGCACTCTTGGAAACAACCATTCCTACCAACCTTGCCCAAGAGCAATTCCAAGCTATGGTGGGTCATCTAACCACACCCCACTTCTTGTCTTTTACTGAAAAAGACATGTCTATCACTCAACCACACAATGCATCCCTCCACATCAAGGCCCAAATCCATAAACACCGAATAAAACGGGTCCTAATAGATGGAGGTGCTAGTTTAAACATATGCACGTTAAAGTTAATCCTTGCATTGGGGTTTTTAGAAAATGTTGTTGATCCTAAAAATAAAATAACTATCAAGGCATATGACAAAGAAGAGAGAACTTCCAAAGGAACTATGGTCTTGCCAATACGGGTTGGGCCAGTAGAGAGAGATGTTGTGTGTCAAGTTCTAGACATGGAGCTAGCATATAACATTCTTCTAGGTAGACCTTGGATCCATGCAATGAAGGCCGTTCCATCAACATACCATCAATGTATCAAGTTCCCACACAATGGCCAAGAAATTACCATACAAGGTGACCCTGATCCATTCCAGTATTGCAACACCATCCAATCAAAACCAGAAGTTGTAATCCCCACCAATCGAGCAACTTCCTCTTCTTCAAACCATGTGGATCCAAGTTCTCTAGCTTCTACCTCCAAAACATTAGATCTTAAAGTCAAAGTCAAAGACAAGGGTGTTGGAGAGTATGTCATTGAGCAATCTTTTTGTCTAGCATAGTTGCCTATATCATCCATCCCTTATCTTGCATCCTCCTTTTTCTTAGTCATCCTTTATCATTCTTCTTCATTGTGAGATTGTTCGTCATCCTGTCGTCACATTCTTCTTGTCTAATCTCCTAAGGGGGCATCCTATCGTCATTAACCTGTACTGGGGGTAAACTGGGGCATGTATCAATCGCAGAAAAATTTTATTCTTTGAAACAACGTGATAAAACACATTGTCTCAAAGAGGGGCAAAATATATACAACTAAAAATGGCAAAGTGAATTAAATAAATATTTATTATTTATTTTAATTCCTATTCTTCTATCAATGAATAAATTCATCAATTTATTTATCTGATTCACGTTCATCTTCAATATTCCAAGAATTAAATAAAAATCTATTTATTTAATTAAAATCATCCAATTCTAATGTCATCCCTAATTAAATTATTTAATCAATCATCATATCCCAAAGTCAAAAAGTCCATAATTCCACATCATCCAATCCACCTCATCATGTTGCACACTTAATTAAATATTTTAATATTTAATTATCTATTTATCCTCACCCACATGTCCTATTATTCCTCCAACCATCCCTATTCTCATGAGCATGGTCTCTCCATGTCATCTTGGTCAAAAGACACCTTGAGACATTTGTCCATAAGTCGCTATATTCCTTCCAACCATCCTACAAACAAGGTCTCCTTCTTTGACCTCCACTCTATGGTCTTGGTGAGCCTTGTGACATGTGGCCTCATGTCACACCTTTTTCTCCACCTTGTCAAGGTGAGAGGAACATCCTCCATATTTCTCTCCCTCACCACAACCAACCAAATCTACACTGTACATATCACAAGACTAAGTCTCCACCATTGAAATCGTGACACTTGGAACTTGCCCCTCCTTGGCCTATAAAAGGAATCCTCATTCCCTCATTTCAAACAATCCAAGAGCTTTTATAACCTTACTCTACAGAAATTCGACCAGCGTGCCTTTGGTAAAGTATCCTCATTGCACTTGCATAATCTCATTATCATCACAATCATCCAACCATGTCTCCATATCTCCATTACCCATCTTCATAGAGTTGCATTTTTAGTTTAATCTTCATTGCATTATCCATCTACAACCATTCTCCTACTATCATCTTCAACAGCAAGGAAGTACACACCCCTGAGAGCTCAACTCATTCATAAGATCAACACGAGATAGGCAAATGGAAGCTATGAGATGAATCAGTCTACAAAGGTAATATCTTTGTTTATTGTATTTGCATCAATTTCATTGCGTTATTGGATAGTAAGTAGTTTAATACTGTTGTTCATATTTCCTCTAACACATATCATTGTTATCATACTTGCATTATTAGAGTTAAGGGTCTACACAATAAAAAAGTTCTAAAAACTTTCAAAGTACACAAGAGATAAGCATTCATACGATAGCATTAACCATAAAGACAGTTTTTAATAGATAGATCAAAGGTTCAAAGTTTTACAAGAGTACAAGAGCCGAGACAAAATGCTCTCAAGAGAAGTAAGGCTTCCCATGCAAGGGGGCACGATGATGAAACAAATAGGCGAAGTCCTTAGGGACGGTTCCCTCCAATCAAACCATCAGGGATCTTACTCCTTTGCCTCTGAATAGCACTAGAATCTCCATGAGACCTATGGGAATGAGGAACCTTGCTCTGAGCTCGAGAATGATAAGGACCTGTTGTGCTCGACCAGGGTGTCGAATCCCAAGGCGAGCCATCTCATGAAGAACGATATTCTCACCTCTAAGAATGAGATTCTCTGATCTCAAGGAAGCATTCTCCTTGCAGCCATGGTAGGCAGGAGCAAAGATGTCAGTATGTCAGCCAACTCTAGTAGGCACTCCAGGATCAACCAGAAGTCACTCTCGAGGTAGACTAGTGAAAGGACCAATCAAATCAAATGAAACATCATGAAGAAAGTCCTCCATTCCTTAGCACTACCTAAAAGATAAAGACAAAAGGAATGATGATTCATAATTTTAGGCAAAGAAGGGCAATGCAAAATTCGAAAACAAAGGTTAACTTACGAGGATTGTCGGGTTGCCAAGAAGGGTCAAAGCGCTACATCACATCATCAGAATGAGGAGGTCTAGGACATGAAGAAGAAGTATATGGTATCTCCCCCTCATCGGAGTTAGCCTCATGGGCATCCCTAGCTAACCCATCGTCTGATTGATCATCTCCATCAGGGGCATAGCCCTCATCAGTAGAATCAGAGTCCTCCACAACAAGTCCATGGGAAGGAGCTCCTCTCCCTCCCCTTTGTCCACCTCTCGAGATCCTAGAAGTTTTGGTAATCAAAACCCTAGGAGTCAAAGGAGTCCAAACCACAGGTCTCTGGCCAACCTCACCCATCTCCTGGATAGATTTGGTAGCATGTAGGAACTAGGGGCAAGTCCTCAGGAAAGTCACCACCTAGTTGTTGAAGGACTCGCTCAATACGGTGAGCCTTGACAAAACCATTACGATAAGAAAGCTCTGAAACGCAGTAGTCTCGAATCTGCCTATCATGAGACCATGTGCCCTCCATGTCCACATAAGGATCAAAAATCATATATGCATCTGTAAGAGTAGCCATAGCGCATAACGAAGTATCAAAGTGGCCCACACAAGCCCATTTGGCGGCTCTTGGAAGTTTATGATCAGGAAGTGGAATCTCCTTCTGATATGGCTTGATATGCTCATAGATCTAGGTAATGATCATAGCAGAGAGGTTGAACATAAGAGACCCACGACGAGCAATACAATAGAAGTCTCAGTAAAACATGGCGAGAATGTCAACACCCCATGCAAAAATTGTACCCTGCTCAATGCACTAGATGATGGGTGCCCAACACTATCGTAGACGAGCCAAGGCCTTATCTCCGAACAGCCTCGATGCAATCAACTCAATTAGGAACTTCCTCAAGAGAGGAATGCAAAGCTGCGGTACTGTAGTAAGCCGAACACCAATCTAATCCTCAAGACAACTCACCCCATAAGCAGAGCCCAGGATGCCTTGTCCTCAAGGGACTCGTTGGTAGGTAGAACAAGTGCATACCCTCTCATAGGAACTCCAAGAATGCGATAAACATCATACAAACTAATGGTCCATTCCCCTGAAACCTGGGGGAACCTGAAGGTGTTCCTATCGGCATCCCAATAGGTCAGAATGTCGCAATAGATACGGGAGACAAGATGAACAACTGGAACATGGCAAATCCTCCCTAAACCTGCCCTCTTCAGGACAGCAAGATCATCAAGACATATTGAATCGTACATCTCAGATAGCCATAACTGCTCATGGTTTGCATTCCAACGAATGCGCATATCTTGTCATCAAAAAGAAACTTTCGATTGGATCCCATCAAACTCAAAAAATCCAAAAAAATCATATAACTTGCAAAAATTTCACAAAAAAAACATATAAACCCTTCAAAATTGCAATAAATTGACTATTTCAATGTTCAAATTACACCAAAACGGAGCGTAGTAAATGTCAGAAAACATCAAATTTTAGTCAGAAATGAACTGGCTGGGTCACCCCTTTCATCAGGTCAGATCTCCCTCAAGCAACACATATGTATAACAAGATCTCCCCCGAGCGACCTTGTTGCACAAGCAGATATCCACCAGGTGACCTTGTTGTTCAGCCAAATCTCCCCCGAGCGACCTGGACTGGCAAAAGGGGCGACTATTTTTTGCCTTCCCTCATGCTAAAAATGCTCTAAAAATCACAAATTTCGATCGATTTCGACAAACGAATGATCAATCCTACTCTAAACGAAAAGACAAACATAATGCAATAAGAAAATTTGACAAAAATGATACTTTCACAAGATTTTCACAAAAAGAAAACTAGGGTTTATAGGGGTTTTTGATTGATTGTGCACCTAATTCACAGCGGCAGAAGAAGAAGTAGCCATCCTCGTGATCTACTCCGTGATATCTTTCCAACAACTGCTTGCACGACCGATTCTGTTAGCATTTTGCTCCATTCACACTAATTTCTCCACTCTTTTCTTCTTTTATCTTAGCTCGCATTATGCATTTTTAGAGTAGTTCTTGCTTTTATGCATCTCTCGTGCTCTCATTTTGCATGCTTTCATCCCTACAAGTCCCTTCAACAAAGGAAAACAACTAGGCAAATTCACAAGATCTATGATATGTTAGTCATTTCAGTTTTTATTACTTGTTTTGATATATTCAGATGTCGAACTAATGTTAGTTATTGCAAGTACTATTGTGGAAAAATCGACATCAGGTAAGGCCTATTTGAGGAACGGTACCTACCTTTCATGTAGACTACCATCCCCGAGGGCAAATATGTAAGCACCAAAATCACACGGCCTTCATGAGGACCCCGATGATGACTCACAATCCTTAAAATGTACATGTAAGCGTGAAATAATGCTCTCTCAACAACGATTCTCTTGGTAGCATGTGGTTTCTTCCTCTTGTTATTTCCTCTTTGTCGTGCTAACCCCTTTCCCACTTTTTGACACTTGTCAATTCGTTTCTTGTGCTTGTGACTTTGTCCTAAGCCTTGTATTCGTCTTGTTGTGATTTGAACTTCCCCTAGTGTTTTGCATCCATTCCCACCCCTAAGAGCCCTCTAGAGGACCCCCAAGCCATCTCCAACTTTCGATTTTCAATTCCGATCAACCTATACAAATCTTCCCCTATTATTTCAAGATCTCCCTGGGAGATTCGACTTTTGCAAGTGGAGATTTGGATTTTGACCCCCCTTTTGACCAGTTTCAAAAGGTAGTTCACCTCCTTTTCACCTCCCTAGCAATCTCCAACCCCATTTTCACCCTAGGACTTACCCTTTGTGGGTCACCCATGGGTTGCCCCTGGGCAACTAGGATTGGTGAAAGGGACGACTAGTGGGCGACCCTTTCGTCTTTTCCAGCCGCGAAAGAACTCAAGTTTTTGACCAAAAAAAGCTTAGTTTTGACCCTTTTTCTTTCTGTTTGCATGGGTTTTTGGCCTAAACATAGAGTTAGCTATTCCAAGACTCAAAACATGCATAATTAGCTTCTTCTTATCTTTAGTTGTAAACTCATGCATTCTTGTTAACTCCATTTCTTTTTCAGTGATAAGCTATACTGGCTTGATCACTCTCTAATTAGCCCAGATCACTCTCGAGTCTTCTGAGTTAACTCTCCAATCAAGGGAGTTAACTCTCCATCCTCTCCCACCTCTTTTAGCCTCTTTCAACCTATAAATACCCCTCTCCCTCAAGCACAAAGGGAGGCAATTTCATTTGTGCATCCAGTCTTTTGCAGGTTTTTTCTCTCCAACTAACATCCATATGCTCATACAGGACATCCGAGCCTTTTGCTTTTATTTTTATTTCGTCTAAGCTTTGCTAAAAGCTTCATATCGCGTCGATATGCTACCCAAATCGCAAGCCACAATGCTCACAAGCTCACATTGAGCTCACATTCAAGCTTTCAAAAGCTCTTTTTGCATCCCCTTTTTTATTGTTGCCAAGAGGACCTCCCCGCTGCTACAAAAGGATAAGAGGTTGCCAACACAAGGATTTCTGAGGGTAGTGGAGGCTCAGGCGTCTCTTATTCTAAGTTCCTTAGTGCTTTTTCTTTCATAGTAATTAGAAAATCTTAATTTGCTCTTGGAAATAGTAAATGCATGTTGTCATTTCCTTGATAGGCTAGGTAAGGATTTTGCATTGTTAGATTAGTTTGCTTTCAAAAGTTCTTAGATTAGTTTTACTTCAAATCAATTTCATTTTCCTAGAGTAATTGTTCCAAAAATCTAGAAAATCAAACGAAAACATAGATCAGAATGCATTAGTTAACTTCATACTAGATTGCATACATATTTCAAATCCTAGATTAGAAAAAACACTTTATTTCCTTTAAGATCTAAAAAGCACAAAAATATTGTTTTGCACTCATATAGGCTTGCATGCATCCAAAAATTAAAAAGCACAAAAATATCAGCATCACAAAGCCATTACAAACCCTTGATTCCAACACAAGGTCAACACAAAGTCAAACCTTAGGTCAAACAAACCCTAAGTCAAATCGAGGTTGACTTCAACTATCTTTCTCGATTTGGGCTCACGAATGTGCCCTGGGCTTAGAGGCGAGTGGGTGAGGGAAATCCTCGACGAGATCAAGGAGATTCACCCTAGACCACAACAAGATCAACAAACAATTCAAGAACAACAACACATGTTGAGGATATTCCAAACACGGGTTATCATCCAACAATTGAAGAACAACTCCAACTCAACAGAAGTATCAATGAAAACAATCGTCAACCTACATAGTGTTGAAATCTTAGGAATCCAAATAGAAGAATGGTGACTAGTGACCCTTCGGGTCATATAGTTATTTCAATAACAATGGTCATAGAACATCAGATTAGAATCAACGCATAAGAAAGGCCCCTGGACCGACTGACCACTCTCCACTAAGTCCAGCTTTCAAGCAAGTTAGATCGCCCCAATGTCTCGCCTCCTCTCAACTGGCTACTCCCACGAGAGTGAGAGTGACATGGAGGTTCACCCCATGGCAAGGAAAGGGGTCCATGTGCGTGCCAAAGCTGACTCAATCGCCCTAGGCTACGGAGTCATGTTTTTGAGTGTACAGTACCATGATTTTGGGATGTTGTAGCCTTAGAGGGGACAAAATCGGATGCATCTTACTTCAGTTTGTCATATAGGGCAAACTAGGTCTACTGTACAATATTGAAAGGGAGTTGTATGAAGTTCAACCTGCTATAACTTTTTATCAGCATTAAGTTTGTCTCTTTCTGTTATTTGTCTTTTATAATTTGTAGTTGTTGATTTCCAATAAAGTTGATTTATTGAGGAGTATTGTATGAGTTTTGTTGCTGCTACAACTGTATGGTCATGTATGAGTGGGTTTTGTCTTCATTATAGTATTCTTTGCTGATTATGCTAACATACCAATATAATAATAAATATTCAGCCCTTTCCATATTTCATATTAGTGCAATCCAACTTATTAGAATCAATAATATTTGGGTTCATAATATTAATATATGCAGAGAAACTTCTTCTGTACCCTATCCTCAGTTAGCTGTTGTAACAAAATATATTTGTTTTGGGGTTTCATTCATCAATATATATGACAAGGTTGGGTATTGATTGCATAATATATTGGTCATCATCATTTGGCTTGGATTTTGGGCTGGATATATGTTCAATATTTTGTAACAGTAGGGTAATGTGTTGGGTACAATTGGTAGTGATATTCAATTTGTTTATGATCAGTGTTAGCCGCTAAATCATATATTGGTGTTTATTCTTAGACATTTCTAATTGTACAAGTTGCTTATCAAATGGTTGTTTATCATTATTGGTGTAAGGGATTGATTTCATGATTTAGCATTTCCTTTCAGCATTCCATAATTAGATAAATATAAAAAAATTGCAAATTCCCTAAAATACAGAAGGGGACACTACAATGCATTCAGATGTGTGTGGACCGATGTTAGTAGCATCAATTATAAGAGGTATGTATTATGTTTCCTTCATTGATAATTTCTCTCACAAGACATGGATCTACTTCATAAAGACCAAGGATGAGGTATTTAACAGATTTCAAGAGTTCAAAACTCTAGTTGAGAACCAGTTAGGGAAGATCAAAGTCTTCAGATCGGACAATGGGGGTGAGTATACCAAGGAGTTTGAGGGTTTTTGTGAGGTAGGGATAAAGAGGGAGATAACAATTCCGTACAACTCATTGCAAAATGGGGTTGCAGAGCAGAAGAATTGATCCATCATAGGGGCTGCTAAGGCCATGATTCATGACCTGGACTTGCTCATGTTTCTTTGGGCAGAAACATGTCTTACAACAATTTACATCCAGAACAGGTGTCCTCCCAAGATCTTGGAGGACAAGACACTAGAGGAGGCATTCACTAGTGTGAAGCTGGAGGTAAGTCATTTCTGCATCTTTGGTTGTCTAATTTATATCCATAAAACCTATAGAAAAGAGTACAAAATTGGTACCTTCCAGCATGAAGGGTTTATTTGTGGGTTATAGTGAGACTTCAAAGGCCCATAGGGTCTATATTCCAGAGCTAACAAAAGTTGTTAGTAGGAATGTAAATTTTGAGGACTTTGCATTCAAAAAGTCCCAAGAACTCATTCCAGTAATAGAAGATGGGGAGGAGGAATCTCTTAAGGTTGAATCTTCAAAGATTCTAGTTATTTCTAGTTTAGGACAACAGTCTTCAGGTGAGGAGGAACAAACTTCAACCCATTTTTCTTCTTTTGTTAGGAGACCTTAATGGTTTGAATAGACATTGACGGATGCTCATGAGCATGTTGAGGCTCCTAGAAGCACATTCGGGGATAGTAGGCCTTTGAAGAAGTTTCCGAACTACATAGCATTGATGAGCAACATCATAGAGCCTTCCAGCCTCCAATAAGCAGTTTCCGAAGATTAAATTTTTCATTGAATAGTATAAAGATAGGTGCAAGATAGAATATTGTAACTCAGTGAACACAGTGATATAATTCCATGCAAATTGTAAGGAACAGTTTGTAGAGGTTTCCTTGTAAGCTTTCGAAGGAATGCAAAGTTGATTTGAAGGTGTAAATTATCTGTGTACTTGTATTCATTTCCACAGTTTGAATTTCAGTTATTGTGTGATTTATGCAATGTTATTATCTAACATTAGGACATAGTCATCTAGGTTCAAATTTCTTCAAACATTCTTATTTATTTGTCAAGTAAACTCATTTGATCACACTAAGGATTTACTACTTATACCATGATGCAGAAGACAAAAATTCATTACGTTTCAATTATAACAATGCTAATAATTGAAAAATGTTAATGCCAAATGACAAAAAAAGAAAACAATAACTACTTTACCAGCTGCTTGGTAAACTTGGTTGAGTTCTATTAGATCTAGAAACTTTTTTAGACAGATCACACAGCTTTTGAAATTTTTAATTCCTATGATTTCTTTCTAGTGCTTAAACAGTGAGAGATCAGCCAAATGGCTGCCTCATAAGCTAGCTATAAAAACATTCAAACATCTTCATCACCTGAATTCATGATATTAACAATGCTCAATGATAGTATAAAGAAACGCACAACTAAAATGTATCTTATTCCAGTTTTAGCAGTGTTGATATTTCAAAGCTTTGGATGCTCAAAATTACAGGAAACAGATACATTCTGGAGCCGATAACTCAACATTGTGAAGCTCTTGTAGATGGAAGAACTTCCATTATACAGAGCAAGCAGCTTGTGAAGTTTTAAGTCCTATAATTCCAGTAGCTATGCAGTATGAACTTATCCAACTGAGGGTCTCTTGCATTAGTGAAGCATAGTCAACTAATAAAGCAATGCATCCTAGCTTCATGCCTCAATTTTCTCAATAGGTATAAGAAGTGCTTAAGATGTCCAGAAGAGAGCCCAATCATTTAATTGGAAAACATGTATGTGAAAGCTAGAATTCATCACCTAGAATGGTTGAAAGAACCAGATGCTGCACAAAACTGACTTGTCCTGATAGCTCATCAATCGTCGGTTCCTGATTTTGGAGAGTGAGAGAGGACTCGGCACTGCATCAATAAGATAGACGAGTAGGCCCTAAGTTGAATGTAGTTGAGAACTCAAATTATAGATTAAAAACAGAATTTTACTGGCTGTAGATTGATGACTAATCCATGAAACAGTACAGAAAAAAGCTTTCAAAGCTTCATTTCCACACAAAAAATGTGGTAAGATTCAAACTCAGCATAATGAAAGAGATGTACCATCTAGTTTTTATATAATAAAACAGTTTTCTAAATTAAGCAGACATAAAAGGTTTATCTCCAGATCAGTTTTCCTAAGCACAATGTGACAAGGACAGTATGGATGTTAATGAATTCTGTGACCAATGTCCTCCTATTTAGGACAACCCACCTTCATACAATTATCATAACTAGTTGTTTCTTCAAACTTCAAATACTCCATACGGAAACTGAAGGATAAATTCAATTTTTGACATGAACACTTTTAATTCACTTTCATGATATTAATGACATGAACTATAGAAGATTTATACATCCAATATATCCCTAGCTACGGGAATAGCATTAAATGTATACATTGAGCTACATATACACCAAGGATGCCATGTTTCCTGCAAAAAGTCGCTCCAGCTTTTGCAGTGTTTGAAGAACAAAGCCTATTAAGGTGAGATAGTTCACAAGAGTCATTTTGAGTACAAGGATCATGACAATTATTGTTAACTTAAACTAATTGTTCCAACTACTTGATCCAAAGGGCTCTGGTTCAATGGCAAATGGGATACACTCTATAAAGGAGACCAAAATTCAAATCCTCTATTGGCTCAAAGTAATGATTGAAGGGGATTTATAGGCAGAAAATTGGCATATATGACCTTGACTGGAAATATATATGGGCCTTAAGGACTTCAACATTCATGAAATATGGACTCAATACAACTGCACTTACAATTTATGAACAATATTTGCTTGCCTTTCATTTTTCACGAGGATTTCCAAGTTGTGTTCACCTGTTTGATACATGAAATTATTTCAACTTCATTGACATGGAGACTTCAAAATAAGGTATGTTCAGGAATAGCTGGGCTAGCTTTGAAACCCAATGAGCCTACAAGTCTGCAAAAGTATTGAATGAAGGATATGCTTCTATTTTTTACCTTCAGTTTTGAAATCCAAGGAGAAAAGATGTGGAAAATAGGTTCAAACGACATGCATATATCATTCATCCAATTCCAGGTCAACACTGCAACCAGTTAAGATAAGGAAGGCTACAGCAAAGGCAAAAATTAAAGATCTATGTTCTTGTGACTGTCAAGATATGATAGAAATGTCTTATTAATCTTTTGAAATTTCCATTAACTGTAGGTACATTTTATTAAGTTTACACTTCCCAAATAAAGGACAAATCTGTTTTTTGCATAACCAGATAGTTTTATCATTTGTATCCTTCTTATCGAAATGACGCAAGGAACACCACAAGATCTAGAACTTTGAGTTGTTCTGTTTATCCCCTCAAGACTAGTATTCATTACTTCTGTCATCTGATTCTGTAATGCCCAAAATCAGACTACTTAATATTTACCTAGCAAGGATGGTTAGTGATCTCAACCTTCTAGTTAGCTCTCATCGCAAAGATTGTCAGTATTTTTTCACCTAGCTGCAAGTGATCATGGTAAGGTAAGGACTGTCGATATTTTAGATGCTTATTTCTTGACACAAAAATACATGCAGGTTTATGACTATCTTGAACTCATATAATTGAATAAACTACTCTGTCTAAACAGTCTTCAGATATCACTCTAATCTAGGCTGTCCACTTATATTTGAGTGTCTTTTGCTGTGATTCTAGGCTGATTTGAAGCTTAACTCTAACTGTGTTAATTTTCATGCATTTCCACAGCAGTTTCACAAGATTGCACAAGCTATTAACAGAATTTTCATTTTGTTTAAGACCCCAAGTTTCAGTACCGTGTGCCTATACACTGCAATGTTTTTGGCAACAATGCCCAAGTCTCTGGTTCATTTATCCTCAACCTCTACATCGTGTTTTAGGTGTACATCCTAGTTACTGTCCACTCCCATAGAATTTAGTTCCAGGAAGCCCTTTGAACATCTCAAACAGTCATGTTTTATCCTGCTGTGGTCTAAAATTGTCTCAGATCTTGATTCTTGAACAACACTCTGGAATATAATATCTTATGTCTAGTGCTATATATTTGCTATTTATCATAGTCGAGGAATTTTTTGAGAAAATTTGTAGTGAGAACCATTTTGCATCATGTGATCAACAGTTTGTGTGGACCCAACCATAGATTAGTTACCTCTTCCTGAACCTTTCATTGGTTATATTTTGACTTTAATATTTCTTTTTGCCTCATAAAGTTCTTGATTTCACAAGCATGGTGCTGCAACATAGTGTGCACATTAATAGTAGTATGAAGATAATCTGTCCACATTAACAGAAGTACGAAGACCTATCATTCTCTTTCATGGAGTTCCCATAATATCACACAACTTTTTCTCGCTAGTGCATTTTCATATTCCATCTGTGCTTGACTTGATTTTTTATATTGTGGCCATTGGAATATTATTATTCACCACTATCATTTTATTTAATATATGTAATATATATTTGTTTTAAATGATGTGAGCTTCATGTTCACTCATGCATATCTCAAGTGACCATTTTGGGGATCCATGCATATGTCTGATGATCATATTGGGAATTGGTTTTTGCTTTGCATCTTGAAGTTATTATCACAGTATAAAACTGCTACATCTTATATTCCACATGATTCTTCTAGGTGACTGGCCATGAATGCCAGCTATGTTCACCCAAATTTGGCATACTCTCAGAGTGGAGATTCTAATTTAGTATTTGGAAAGATAGATACTGAACTCTTTTTTTAGAATCTTTTGTTGACTCTCATTTTTCCTTGTATACTAAGTCTATGTTTTGTTCTAATGTTAGACAAATTCAAATGCAAGCTAACAAGGTTGCCCTAGAAGTTGCCAACTTTTAGACTCTTATTGAACATTGGGCTAATGCTCCTTGTCCTATTGCACGTGTGCCACCTTCCCCTTCTCAAAGGGACCCATCTCCTCCCCGAGAATGTAGATGCGGTCGTAGTCACAATGATCATACCAGGTACCATTCTCATGGTTCACATGACTCTCCTCGACAAAGAGGACGTGGAAGGTCCTAGCAAACATGTGTGCCTTCTGTTACTTCTCAGACATGTACAAGGGTGCCTTAGATTGACCAGACAATCGCAAGGTCCCTCGTTTGAGTTTGGCTATCTCTCTTGCAAGGAATGACATGAAGCCTGATGGGCAACAAAATGAAGAAGGAGCCATTATAGGGTGGGAGACAATTCCTAAAGACTAGGGCCTCCTAAATGGCTAGAAGCCCTCTAATCATGATCCACCACCTCCTCCCAATGGTTCAATAGCTCTTACTACATAAATGTTTGACTGCAGTTGTGTTTTTCTGTTTTAGTCTGTTTTATGGTTCGCCTTGCCTAGACTTTTGGGGGTCTGATTCCATTCCACCCACCTTTTATTGTGAATTAGTGTAATATATCTCTTTTCTAAAGTAATATAATAGACATTTATTCATCAAAAAAAAAAATCTTGTCCCTTATAGCAGTCCTACAATGATGATCAACGTGGCTTCAAGGCAAGGCCCTGAATTTAAAGGGCTTATTTCATTGTGTGCCTTTTTCACTGAATTCAAACTAGCATTGTGATTACTCAATTTCCTCATGGGTTCTTGACTCCTCCAATCAATTGCACTTCAATAAGATACCAGAACTTCAAGCTTACCAGGTCACCTTTTTCTGAACCTATAATTCATGCAGGGACACCCGCTGTCTCCCTCTATATCCCCCTGCTTGTCTCAACAATGGTACCCTGTGGCTTGTAAATGCTTCAGGTTCCCTATTCTGTCTGCATGGCTTAAAAGTTTGTTTTCATCTCCTGTTCCATTCCAGGGTACCAAGATTATGTACGATATAAGAAGTTTTTCCCTAATTATTGCTTCCTGTAATGTTGGTGACTGAAACTATCAATTGACCCAAAACATCAGAGTAGGACATATTCTGAAAGGATAAAAAAATCACATTCTTGCCTATTTTTTCCACAAAGCATCAAGGATAACATTTCTCTGTGCATGATATACCAGATCAAAATTAAGAGCAACTCAAAATCTGAGTACTGGTACTAAAATTTGATCAAAATCCGATAGTTTGAGTTTTACGTGTGAAGCAGAAATCTTATTGATTAAAGAACAGTGCTATAGGTATGGGTGATTCTATGTTTCTGTTGAAGAACACTTATCTGTCTCTATATTTAGGCAGTCCTGATGATATTTCTTAGTCAAGTTGGGCAATGTGTTTCACCTACCAAATAATGTTTCATTTTCCTTTTCTCAGGGCATTCTTCAACTGACAAAGATACAAGTAAACATGCTGTTCATTTTCAAATTTCTCCTCCTTCCTCAAGATACAGAAAAAAATAAAAAAGAGAAATCCAGTTATTTGCAAAGGCACAATGAAACTATTATATCCTGTCTTCTCTACATCTCATTTCTTTGCCTGTTAAAATGAAATAAATAGTCAAAGCTCATGATCCATAGAAGAGATGTTCAGATATATTTTTACTCAAATTTTCAGAAGCACCAAAAAAATAAAGAATAAGGTATGTAACAAGTGATCTATGTACCTGGTTATAACCTGTACACTGGTACTAGAAATGGAGGTACAATTCTTTGTGAGGCTTTCTTCAGATGAAAGGCTTCGTTCTGGCTGTTTCTTGGCCTCGCAAATTGGCATACTATATACAAAAGAAGATAATAGAGGATCTAATGTTGCACTTGAAGAATAGAAACCTGCATCAGTAGAGGTCCCTTTATGAAAAGAATGATGCACTCGTCCATGTGGATCCTTACCCAAAAAGGACAACTTACGATTTGAAGGAATACCTCCATTATGAGAAGTTCTCCTTTGAGCGTGCCTTGTAGTTAAGGGAAACAAAACATCATAGTATATGCTATATTTACTATGTGTACCTAGTAGGTATACCACATGGTTCCTTTATTTTCATGTCATTCAGATTCTTAGAGTAGATAAAAATATGGAGGAATGATATGCTAAGTAGATTCAATAGAAATGCAACTAAAGTCTGTAGCCTACGCTACAGTATAACTTGAGATATATCACAAATTCCCTACTGCTAAATAATATAAGATAGGATATTTTGAACATATAGCCATGCTGAAGAGTAATATGCCGAACCATGTCCTTACCAATTTTAGCTGTACAGATAGGACATACCTGCATTAAATGTGAAAGAAAGCGAGTTAAAAGGGACCTAAAAGTAAATCACTACGTCAAACCCAAACATTATATTTACACGTACATCTCTAGAAAAGATCAAAATGGGCAACTCTTTTGAGAGAAAGAAAAACTTCTAAAAGGCCAACCTCTTCAAATTTTAACATATCTGCATATTCTACAAGGGAAACCAAATTCTTTTTCCAGAGTCCCAATAAGTATAATGCTTATAATTTTTTCCCAAGTACAAGATATGCATGTGCAATGCCATGTGTTTCAAAGCCATGATCTTCCTGTCTATAATGCATCCTTTCCTTTCCACTCTGATGTCAACATCCATGACAGAACAGATTTTATAAGTGTGGATATGGGTTCTTAATCAAAAACTAAACCTGGTTTTCAGCAAGCTACTCACTTTCCTCATTATTTAACAACACAAGCACCCATGGACTTGGGATACACTTTCTGTGAGATTTGTAAGAATGGAATAATAACTTGCAATTCTATTCCATTATATTGAAGAAACGAAATGGAAATGCTTCCAGAAATCAATTCAGATAAAAACTTTAGGAGTCAGTAAATTAGACAAACAAATCCTAATATCATGTCAGTCTTAGTGCCACATCTTTAATGAGAAGTGGTTCACAAGAACCTATCTCTAACTAGCTTGAAAGGTCCACTTGGAATTCACTGCATCTAGATGATGCTCACAGGTGATGTAATGGGATTGAAACAAGTGAAATGAATTATTGCATTGCATCAATAAACACTGCCTGGACTTGAACTTGGTAAGCAACACCTCCCAGGAGTTCACCCATCCCAATACTATCCAAGCTCAAGTGTGCTTAAAAATAGAGTTTACCAATTATCAGGCCCACTTAGCTTACCATCCTATTTGCAAAACATTCAGCAAGTATCATGCTTTACGAAACATTCATTGTGGATAATACTTGCTAAAGGTTTCACAAATGGGCAAGCAAGCTAAGTGGACTTGATCATGAGGAAACTTCATGGTTAAGTGTTCTTGAGCCAAAATACTACTTGGTTGGGTAACCTCCTGGATGCAGGTCCCTGCACTGTCAATGGAGGCTATGCAACGGTTCATTTCTATAGTTTCACTCCGATTGTTTCACCTTTCTGAGCATAACGCAGATGCAAGTAGTGCCAAGTGGATTCAAATCTGTTCATGAATGATGGGTCATGAAGACTGATTCTCAGTTGCCCGCAGCTGATTCAGAACAAAAGAATATTACATAACGGTCCCTGCAGAAGCACCTAATGCATAAAAATCCTAAGGAAATAAGTCATGATACTGTTTTTTTCTCATCAATAAAAGAGTGGATATATTAAATATAGTGGTTGTATGAAAGCCTAAAGGTGCAGAATATACAGGACTAGGGAACCAACTAATGCTGAGAGATCATTGAGCTGCAGAAAGTTAAAAACTGAAATGTCCTTGGAGGCATATGGTGTAATTTATAATGAACCATAAATAGCATGTGCTCCTTATCCAGAAGTATGTAAGAAAGAAGACACACACATTGACACAACCATAGATTGAAAGGCCTTCACGTACCTGCACATCAATCATTCATACTGAAATGACTGAAGCTTACACCAACACAGGCGTAGATGCCACTGACAGTTTTATTTTTGGTATATATTATACATTCTACTGTAGTAGGCATGAGTTTTCCACAGTCCATAAGTTTAATCCAAAAGCACTACACTGTATTCAACATTCTACTGGTTATTATTAACTTAATTTCTTGGGGCATTGTCTGTATCAGAAAGAAGAAGAAAAAAAGATTTTTTGGGTTTGTATTGAGCTAGTCAGTCTCAGGGCTCCAGATATTTTCTCGAGCTTATCAGAACGGCCTACTTTAGAGCTCAGCTGTGGGGGAAAAGGAATGGGTACAGACCTGTTGCTGGAAGCTACATGATCTCTGTAACCCAAGGATTACATGCAATTGTAGAAGAAATCATTGTAGCAACAGTAAAAGCCTGATAAGCTTAGCTCCATAGAGGATTGATGCTACCTGATTGGGCATTGGCTAAAAGACATACCTGTTTCCTACTTGCCTGGAAGCAATGCTCATCCTGCAGATGGCGACAAAGTGTGTCTGCATCAAAATCCTTGTAGCAAAAGGGGCAAGCAAGATCTTGTCGGATTTCTTCATCTTCCTCCTCCAAACCCTCCAAGCGCATAAGCCGATCTGTATCTACAATTAGATACATTGTAAAAACTGCTTAATGAAAAAATTAACTCAAAACTTTTAATAGGAGAGGACCATGTAGGATCCATGCAACAACAATATTGCATATATAATTTGAGCCATAATGTTTGCAGATTAATTGTTTTCAGATTCAACCTATGCAAAACGATATTACTAAGTTCAGGAGACTTCAAGTTTACACAATCCATGATTGTTTTGAAAAACAAGCTTCATGAGAAAATTTTCCAGACAAGTTTAAATCTACATTTCAAGCTGCACTTTGTGACTCATATTGATTACTCGTTACCCATTAGCATTCATCCTGATGATAGAAATGCACAACGTTTCAGACTGCTCTGTAGGAGAAAATTGCCTAGACAAAAGTTTGAACGGACATTTTCCCTAGTCAGGGTGAGTGATAATGGGCATTAATGATAATGGATAACAAAGGTGGATTAAACTTTTGTCAACGCAATTTTTCCCTGAAGCTTGTTTTCTAATGTAAAAGTTCACATATTGACTTCGGATAAAAGCAAAGAGAAAATAATTGGAAGGGATGATAAAAACCTGCAACTAATTCATTGGTTTGCTGGCGCTTAATACAAGCAGCCCAGATTTCTTCATCCATTGTAATTCAAACTGGTCCTCCTCTGTGACTAAACCCTTACCTTAACTAAAACCAAGAAAAACTGCAGCTTCCAGCATTAAATGCACTATACTCTCCTGAATTAATTGGGTCCTGACTCCTAACAACTAGTCCAAAACATATTGGTATTAATAAAAAACAAATGGGTGTGTAGGAATTTGTTTTATATTTTGAGGCAGGAGCATATTCAGTCAGAAATAAATAACTTCCTTCCCCAGAGGATAAAACCAACGTGCTGTTTCCAATCAGCCTTTCCTTTCGACCGGCTGAACCGGTAATCCCCCGTGCAGCAAGTCGGCCGCCGGTAATTGTCGTACTTCTCGGAATCTTCCTCGACTGTAGAGGACACGGCAACTTTAGGTGATTTTGTGCGCTGGCACTTTTTGGCTTTCCCTTCTGACACGTGGATTTTGCCATCTTCTAATTTGTGGTCTAGGTTTTTATGATGACGTAGTAAGTTAGGGCTTTCTCCGAGATTCCCGTCAACTGACAGCTTTGTTACTTGACGCACTGACTGGGGTGTGGGGCCCATTATCTGCAAACAGAATGATGGTGTATGTGTGCACACATGGTGTCCACTATAGCCTGGAAATTTCAAATTTATAAGTTAGAGGAGTACTGTCTATACGGCCTTAAATTGAAGCAATTTTTTAATAAAAATATATATCAAACAATTTTCCTTAGGGATAATTTAGACTAATTAAGTACAATCACTTTAGATTAATTAATTATAGTTAGGAATGATAAATTAGATAAGGTGTACTTGTTATTCTAGGAAATGTAAATGTGAGAATTGTGGTACTTAGGTCTATGACTGAATAATGTGTCTTTGTAGAAGATTTTGATATTAGACTATGCTCAGAAAACCATGTCTCTTTGTTAGGAAAGTGTTTGGGAATCTTTGTTGGATCTATGCTCTAATAGAGGACAAGTTTGTGGATCTAGGATGAAGTTGTAGTCGTGGATTAGTCCTTTGAGTTTAGACTTGTCCCTACACATAGTGATGTTCTACTCCTCTACTCATCTGATGGATAGGTGTTTATTATGCTCTTGCTAAAGATTTAGGCGATTGGTAGTATTTAGAAATACCTTAAAGGGTTGTTGATTCATCACAAGGAGACAAGTTCTCTTAGATCAACCCTCGAAAAGTGAACAAGGATTGAAAATAATAAGCAAGACCTCTAGTATGCAAATTTGTTACTCTTTTTTGTACACTAAATAGAAATCTGTCACTATTAGTTGTTTCTAATGCTCTAGGATGAGAGCATTCCAAATGATGTGTGGATCATACTTGATTTTCTTAGAATTAATGCATTAAATTTCTTTGAATACTAGCATATAACATGAAATTGCATCAAACATGTGTTTAGTTGGCTTAGGGTGGAAAAATAAAGGGGTCTAGTCAACCAAATTGGATTTTGAACTTCAAAAAGGAAGGGGATAAGTATGAGACTGTGGAAGTGTCCCAATGCAGGCAAACAGTTGGATCTAGGTGGCTAATGGATAGATGGAGGTAGGTGCATGGCAAGGATATTTTTAGTGGTAAATCTTCACCAATTGGCAAATAGTTCATATCCGCAAATTTGAATTTGGCAAATATATTGCTACCGACGGGTGGCCAAATCGCCCAGATTTTACGAATTATCGGTCAAATGCATTTCAATTCGCCATGAATTTATTTTATGAGGCATTTGTAACTAATATATTTGCCAGAGTAACCTACGCGTTTCTAATGGTGATTCACCGAAATTTTAGATGCATGTATTAATTTGCCAATAGCATTACAATGTTCACTATGTATGAGGACCCATTTCGCCAACACCATTATAACTCCATGATAATCCAAGGGCCATAATCGCCTTGAAAATTACAACGTATGTGTTTGATCAAGGTCCGATTCACCCAACATTTTATATGCACCATGTTATAATCACATAGGATTCACCAAAATTTTATTACACTGTTTAAAAATCTCGCTCAATTCGCTAAATATAGATTGATATAAATACAATCAAAATTATTTAATCTTTTACATATTTTGTTCTGCTCCGAGCTCTCGATTAGAATCATAGGCACGTTACAACTATAGGCATTAGCGAGTCAGTGAAAGCCTAAAGGTAAGTGATCATTTGAATTTCTTTATAGTGTTATAAGATTATTTATCTGAATCTCTTTTCCAGTTTTACTTTATTCATACAGATGATATTGAGTAGGGAGACATCTAGAACGGCCAGGGAGTTATATTCTATAATTCCTTCTTAAACAAAAAGACATTTTTTTGCAGCTTTTATTTTGTGAGAGATGTCGAGCAAGAACAAGTGATGTAGAGGCAAATTGGATAGGAGAAGATAGACAAGATGACAAGGTTCTCTTTCACTCAAAAGCTCAAAATCAAAGGTCTTTACACAAAAGTGGGAACAACAGAAAGAAACTCATGGATCATCATGGAAAGGTTGGTTTGGGATGTTAGGGGACCCATTCCATCCATTGGCCAAGGTAGACTAGACTCAGGATTGGTACTTCCTTCACAAACCCCAAAAATGGCTTGTAGCCCTGGAAAATGAGGACAGTCCTAGTAACTCTTAACACAAACCTTCAAATGCAAATCTCAAACAATTAGAAGATACCCTTTATGATCCCCTATCACATATCCAAGAATGGGTTTGGGTTGTTTTGGATGGTATGCCCCAACCAATAGCCCCTCCTAGTGTTTTAGAGCCCCAATTAGGCCTAATTTGTGAAGCAAGTACCCTTGGATGAAGGCTTGAAACTTCCAAGACTACTTGGACATGTCAAGGGCCCTCCAAAACCATAGAATTTAGTATTCATTTGTTGTTAGAACTGACTGTCATCAAATTCCCTACTGCTGTTGTCTCTCACAAGCTTCCTAGCACATGGTTTTGCTAGGTTTTTTACATAAACTGCCTCAAACCTTCTATCCTGCCCAAACTCTTGCAAAACAACATGATCACAATCCATTCCACTAATCCTTGAAGTGTTACATCAGTGGAATGGGGGTGAGAGCATAGATTTTAACCAAAACCCTAAGGTAGGGTTTTACAAACCAATGTCTATAGAAACCTTTATAACTTTCTACCACAGGAGTTTCAAAGCACCAAACTAAGTTCAAAGGGAAGTTAACATCATAATCTAACTGATCAACTTATGCAAAATGGAAACCAACCCCGTACCTCTGCACAGTACAGACTGTTGCAGCGAGAAGATTCAGGAAACAGTCCCCAAAGAGCAGTTTGTGGAAAAATAGATGTATCTTGCCCTGTGGTCAGTGTCAAGACATCAAACTAACTTTGTTTGAAGGCTACTCCATTACTCCACACATGCCATTAATTGTGAACCATGACAATATCATACAAAGACAAAATACGGCTTAGAACAATAAACTTACTCAGGAAAAATGGGCAGAACAGAGATCTCTTTGTTTATTTCTTATCAAACTCCCTTCCCCTTACTATTGGCAGGTCTTATACAACATCTGAATAACCATATAACTGCATGGTAAGGCAATTTGGGTTCATGGAGGAGGTTTTGCAACTGTCCTTTACCCATTCCTGCCACCTAACATTAGTTTATGGTGATTACAATTGTTTTAGCCATGTATGGCATTTGTCTTAGTTTATTTTGTGATTACAGAGGTATTATCCCTGTTTGGACGTGTGTGCTATTCTTCTCCAAAGATGACAAGCCTTTGACAAGGCATGAAACTTACAATCACCTCCTACATGCCTTAGAAAGGTTTACATACATGACTGTCCCTTAGGACTTACAAGACTGCCTATTACAACATGGCACCATGGCTCTTATTACAACACAAGAAAATGGTCTTCATGACCTTATTGAAACAACAAAACAAGATGATCATCAAAGCAAGATGACTCAAGACCTTAGTCTTCTTGGTGCTCCTACACCAACAAGTCTATTGAAAGCGGTAAAGGGAGGCCATCAAAATGTAGAAACATAATGTCATACTTTGGCAATGTTTGTGGTCCATCAGATGGAGCTACAACATTAGCACTTTTGGTATATAATGACAAACAAGCCCAAGGCAATACCTTAGATGAAGATCTAAATGATTTAATTGACTTGAATCAAGATGGCAATGTTGCAGATGATGTTCTAGGGGATACCCAGCCCTAGGGTAGCGGAAATAAGTTCAATGACTTGGATGCCAATGCCGCAGATAATGTTCCAGGTGGTACCCAGGGTAGCCGAAATGAGTTCATTGACTTGGATGCCAATGCCATAGATGATGTTCCAGGTGGTGCCCAGGGTGGCGAGAGTGATAAGGAAGATGTAGATCATGTACACAAGGGGAAAAGAAAAGTCAAATGAAAAATGAGGTGTGAGTGGGAGATGACAAGAAATTTTTAGATTGATTGGGTGTCAAAGTACCTATTCATTGAACTAGTGCAAAATGCAAATAAACATGAACCTCCAATAGAATGCAAGTGTAAGATTTGCAGTTGGAAATATCGTAGGGACAAGAAGTTGCAGCTAAAACTTGACACTATAAAAAAACAAAGTGGTAAAGTTAATGAAAAACAAATCATAGACGGAAAGGAAAAATCAGTGATAAGATGGAAAACAAAGGAAGAATGTCTTCATATTAAGAATGCCCTCAAATATGATGTGTGCATATGCAAAGAAAGGCAAAGCTTGTTGCATGTGGAGGTTCAATTGAAGCTCAATTTGGAAAGATGATGGGAGAAGCACAAATGGCAAAATTGTTCAGTTGAGTGTTGTTTTTCATATTTTGACCAAAGGGCGTCTTATGACTAACTACCCAGAATATAATAGTTTATTATCTTTTATGGGTGTTCCTAACTTTCCTAACCCACATTAGTCAACAAACAGTGGATGGGAATGGGCAAGTTGTCTTACTGAGGTGGAAAAACAAGATTTACAAGAAAAAAATAAAATAGTCAACATTTATTGCATTATCTTTAGATGAAGTTACAATAGTAGATAATACTTCTTGGATATGTATGCATGTGTATACTGTAGAAAAACATGTCTACCAACATCATCTACTCTCTGTTTATAAAATGAAGAAGAATGCGACATCACAAAATCAATTTGAAGTAGTTAAGAAATCTTTGAATGAAATTGGAGGTATGGATGACTACACAATTTCCAAAAAGTTGGTGTGTGTAGGGGTTGATGGAGCTTCAGTAATACAAGGTCATATGAACGATCTTTGCGTAAATCTACAAACTTCTATTTCACCATACATGATTTCCATTCATTGCATGGCCCACATGATGAATTTAGCATTTAAAATTGTGAGCAAGTTTTTCTACAGTATCAAAAGTTGAAGATCTAATCTGCGAGCTCTACTCATACTTCTGTCAAAGTCCCAAACCATTTATGGAATTTCAAGAATTTGTTGAGGGAATAACTTTAGGAAACAAGCTTCTTAAGGATGTTGACACCAGATGGATCTCCTTGCATGGATCAGTGGAACGCGTTTTTTCAGAATATCAATCTTTGATTGGAGTAATATACGAACATCGATTGGAGTAATATACGAACATCGCCACGCAATAGACAAAGCTCCTAACCTCTTACATAGGTTAAGTGACATAGAGACACTCCTAACATTATCTGGTATTCTTCCCATACTAGAGGAAATGAACATTCTTGTGAAAAAATCCCAAGACAGAACCACATGTATATTTCAGAATATACTAAACTATGTAAAATGATATGCATGACCCTCAATAATCTATATCTATCAGAGCAATCATTTATAAGTCCAAAGTTTGTTGGCTGACACTTGACGACAAATGTGAACAATCATGCTAACTATTTACAGCTTAATGCAAGCGAGGAGTTATGTGTCTCTGTATGGATATATGAGATACCAATGCACCATTTTACCAGGGTTAGACGTACTATCAAAGAAGTACTTGTTACAAGGGAAGATTTTGACAACATTGTTAATTTTGTAAGTACTACTTTAAAGGATATTATGAAATCTCTTTCCTCAAAGATTAGAGACCGATTGCCTCGCAATGAACTGCTTGAAACCATGTCTGTTGTGTATCCTCAATATTGGGCTAACTATCAACTAGCTAATTTTCATAACAAGATAAAGACCTTGGTCAATCATTTTTCCAAAAGTTTAGATATCAATGGACAACAAATAGAAGGAATTATAAATAAATCTAAGCTTACAAAGCAATTAGTCCATTTTGCAACATCAATGATGGAACAATTCAAACTCATGGAGAGTCCCCACATAGATGGATCGATAACAAAGCTTTGAGAAACCTTAAGTCAGAGTGAGATATTGTGTATTCAATATCAAAATATTTCAAAATTGCTAATTTATATCAAACCATGATATTAGGGTCGGTAAAGGATGAGAGAGTTTTCAGTGCATTGGGGTTCTCGAAATCAAAGATAAGAAACAAACTTGACAAGAATTTGGAAAATTGCTCAAGGATGTATACAACTAGGTATGATATTTGAAGTTTTCCTTTTGAAAGGGCACTCACAATCTGGAGGTCCATATGTGAAAGAAGAGGGTTTTGCAACACTTTAAACCATAATGACACACATGACAATGACACAATGAATAACACATGTACTCATAGTGAGGAGGTGCCCTTAAGAGGACGTATGCACTTGCAGAGGGAAGAAAATGATGACCAGGATCAGGATGACTCTCAATCTCAGGGTCAGAGTAAGCAGATGAATTGGCAAATGGAAGAGATTTAGCACTTACTAGGTATTTATAATGTATTTCATATTCAAAACTCCAAACTATTGTTGATGATATTTTATTTTTCTACCACTGAACAGTGAATCTTGAATCTTGAATCTTGATATAAATTTTTTATTTTCCATTTAAAAGTTAATAGATCGACATACTACTATATTACAATGTTCCATTTTAGAATCTAAATTTTAAACATTGTTTCCAAATTTGATTAAATATTTTAGCATCTAAATTTTACACATTTTTCAATTTCCATTTATAAATTAACATATTATTAGTAATTTCATATTATTATTGTGTGATACTGATAAGTGTTACATGTTGATGTATTCAACTAAATGCATACTAACAACACTAACAGTAGCATATACAACATTAACAAATGTTTAACATGTGTATCTAGAAACCAGAATTTTCCTGACTTAAGAAATTAAATATTACAGATAATTTGAACACAAAAAAGGAAAAGAGTCTTATATTGATTTTCAAATGAAGGAATACAATGTACATAGAAGTATTGTCAAATTAACAAATCATTCTATCAACTTTTGTAGCTTGCTCCACTGTTCATCTGATGGAAGTGCAATTTGTTATCACTCATAGTATCTGACTTGTAGATTTATTAACAATTTATAGCTGATTGATAACTTTAATGTATGAATCAAAGTTGCATTCAAACTTATCACTGGTTTGATAGAATCCAAAAATTTTGCCTCATCTAGCTTCTGAGGATCAGGTAACTGGTCCAAATCCAACTTCATTTTATCCTCCATCTTCTTTTTGAGAGCACCCTTTCCAATGTATCGCTCTGTATTGTCAAAATCCCACGGCAAACCAAGCTCTTTCAAGTATTCTACCTTTTTATGCAGCTTTCGCAAAAAAAATCAATCTGATCCAGAATTTCATGTGCTTCACCTAGCTTCGTACACTTCTGAATGATAGATGATGTTGGTATCGAGGCTTCAATCCAGTTGTCAATTCCTTTGGATGCCAATTCATTGTCACTGATTCTGTAGATTGTTTGCAAAATTTGTTTTGCAGTTTTCTGTCTTGAAGTCACCTTTTTGTTGTCTTGAATGTATCGTTTGAACTTCACATTATGTGCTATCAGACCATCAATCAATTCAAACAATATAGACAAATCATCAGTCCTCTACATTATTTCCTCCCAAATATTTTGTATTATGTCTTATTATTTTTATATAAAATTTAGATACTCTATTTTGGGAAGACTTTATTTCTTTTTCTGCATTCCTCAACTGTAGCTATAGTTGTTCAATGGTTTTCCTCTTTTCCTCCATTTTTTTCCACCATGTTGCCTTTTGTGTCTATTTGTCCAGTTTGCCTTGTGATGTCTTTGAAAAGTCCTTGGCTTCCATTAGCTTTTGTTGTATTTTTTTGAATTGGCTATTTCATTATCATAATTCTTTATGCTTTCATCTAACCTTTGCTTCAATTCATTCAGTTCCACCTTTGTCTAATCATTCTCTTTGCTTTTAAATGTAAAGGAATATTTTTTTATCATTTTCTCTAATTCATTGCTCTTGTTATCTACTACTTTCCTCTTGGTTTTCTCATTTGCTAGGTTTGCTTGTAACTTTTCTATTAAATTCTGCAACTTATTTCTATCTCTCTTGCTCTAGCAATGATGTGTACACTACATCGTTGTTCCTTTTTGATACATTAATTTTGTCAACATTTTTCATTCCAGAAAAATCCATTTGGATAGTGCTCACCTCATAGTTAGAGTGTTGCATCTGATTCTCTAGTTTATTTTGAAATTTGGGTACAACAAACATGTACTCCATGGTTTATGTATCTGAGTCATATGTAGGCAATACCCTAGTTCTTGCAGGCTTAGAAGTTACAACAGATGTACTCTCTAGCATTTGCTTCTTGTGTTTTTTAGATTTTTCTACTTTCTTGGTAAACTCAACATTGTAATCAAAACCTAGGACTGCTGGCACAATTGAATGCTTGAATGGGGAAGGAGTAATTGTTTGAGGCTGGGGATTAGCCATTCCTATCCAAGTCACACTAACAACAGGAGGGATGCCTTCTGTAAATAATTCCATTGAGGTGGAAATGGAGGAAGTTGGACTTGTACTTGTCAAAATCTTTTGCCTCTTCACAATGCCTTGTTCATTGAGTTTCTGTATAGTAAATAATGCTAGTGGCCTCTTCTGAGTATTTTCTTGTTGTAGCACTTGCTGATTGCTACTATCCGTACAATAGCCACCAATAGCACTAGATTCTAAACCATCTCCTTTACCAATCAAATGAGTATCTTGAAGTTCTGAAAACCCTTGTGGTACTGGTTGTACTTGTGATTGTATCTGACTCAAACTATCAGGATTTTCATTTGAAGCTGCAACAAATTCAACTATACTATTTGTCCTTGTATGCCTTTGGGCTTGCTTATCAGTTGAAGCTCCAATGCCTCAAAAATCACGAGGTTTTCTAGTGTCTACTTGTGTTACCACCCAAGGGCTGCCTTGATCATTAGTGCCCAAACCGCCACCTTCATAACCCATTTTTTCAATTATGGTTGCCCCTGAAGTATATGTATATTTTATGGTATCACTTAAACTAGGTTTGTATGCATAGACTTTAGTGGGAACCAAGGGTTGTTTTGCCTATCAGTATCACTTAAGTTTGAAGTGAGTGTTAAAACCATTTAAAATAATTTTAAGTTTGAAATGAGCATTAAAACTATTTAAAACATTTATGATCACTCCCAACAATAATTTTAATCTTAAGCCTTATTATTCAAACCACTCAAACAATTTCAACCATTGAAGTCATGAATACAGAAAAAATATTTATATATAGTGATCTCAATAAGGTCATTAAGGTAAACATAAGGTCATGAAAATGCCATTTAGTGTCATAAGACCTACATTGCCATATAGGAATACGATGAATGTATAAACAAAGTCATATAGGCATATAATGATATACATTGGTAAAACATAAATATATGCATACAAATTCATATTGGCGTACGATGATATATGTTGGCAAAATATAAATCTACACCTAAATGTCATGAAGACATACAACAAAATGTCTAAACATAGATGTTGGGATAAGTTGCCATTAACTTGCAATCCTAACCAATTCATGTGTCTCCAAAGTTCTTGGAATGTGTTCCCCAACACACAAGGACTTTGAGAGATTAATTATTTATTAATTATATCACTTTGACTTTTGCAATCAATTCCTAATTGACAAGGTCAAACCTGGGTGTCCATTTTTAGAGTGGGGGCCATGAAGACTTTGTTGACTTCTCCTAAGTCTATTTTGAGATTTTGATAACTCCTAGTAAGTGGGAGTTAAACTTGGGCATCCCCTTTTGATGGGGACTTATATTTAGACTTGGAGTTGTGCTTTTTTTTATGTACATGAGTGGATAATGTTGAGACACTTTGCATGGATATAATGTTGGAGTTAACTACAGTGTTAGAGATGCATGAATTGGATATTGCTTGCATGTGGTCAAAATAGCTTGCATGGACTTGCATGTTTTTTCATGTCACTTGCATGTTGTTGCATGTTACTTGCATGTGCTTGCATGTTTTTCCTATGGACTTGCATGTTGTTGCATGTTACTTGCATGTTGCTCCTATGGACTTGCATGTTGTTGCATGTTACTTGCATGTGCTTGCATGTTGTTGCATGGTGCTCCTATGGACTTGCATGTCACTCCTATGGACTTGTATGACCTTGCATGTTGTTGCATATCAGTTTTGTGAGATTGCTTGCAGAACACTCCAACTCTAGAAACTTGCGGGATGGTACATATCAGTATTTCAAGTAATGAGTATCAGTTGCATGTTGTTGCATGTGCTTGCATGTCAGTTATGCCAGTTTTAAGATATTACTTGCAGAACACTCCAACTCTAGAAACTTGCAGGATGGTACATATCAATGTTTCAGATAATGGGTATCAATTGCATGTTGAATTAGGTGTTTGCATGTACAGAAAAAGGGAATTCAAAATAACCTTTGGGACATCAATCTTGCATGTTGTTTGCATGAAATTGATGTGTGTTGATCACTTCAGTCAACAGAAAGTGATTGGGCAAATATGGACACCCAATTAGAGGACTTTCTGTTGTTGCTTTTATTTGGAAATGTATTTGATGTTGGCAAAGTTAACTTGGGCAAACTTGGGCGCCCACATCAAGGACAAATAGTTAAGAGAAGGCTTGACTTTATTTGACTTCAGTCTTCTCTATTTGGAGTGCTTGGGTTTTGCATGAGCATTGGTTTCTATGTTATCAATTACAATTTATTGTAATTTGAGTTTCAAGCTTTTGAATTAAGAAGCTCTTGAATTAAAGAAGCTTTTGAATTAATTAAGAGCCCCATACATTTTCCAGAGAGTTTTTTGTAAAAGACTTAGAAGAAGAAAAAAAGCAAGAAGCTTTTGAAGGTTTTTACAAGTTTGAAGATTGAAGAAGCTTTTGAAGTGCATCAAGGAATCAAAGGATTTCAGTATTGAATATAATCTTTCACAAGAGATTTAATACAAGCATAAACACTTTCGGTGTGGAGTTTTTTCCCGAAAGGGTTTCTCCACGTAAATACTTGTCTTCTTCTTGCAAATTTCTTTTACTACATTGATTAAATTGGAGAAATACTCTAACATCTAAAATGAAAGTAATTTTCAGATTTACACATGCTATTAATTTCATATTTGAAAACATTTAAAAGCTACATAGCTGCAACTTTACCTTGTTCTCTCTCCCTTTTTCCAACAATAGAAACTATGGAATGTTATGGAACAATCAACAACTCTTGCTCTGCCAGGAAGATGGAGAACCAATATCATAATTGACATCTCTCCTCTACTAACTGGACCTTCTCTCAAAACTTTTTTGTAGCTCCACCTAGTAATACAATTAAATAACATATAAATTAATATAGAAAACATAAAATATACAATGGTGTGTAAGTAAATAATTAGTTACCGCAAGTTGATGATCCTCCTCAATCATTTGTTTCTTCTCTTTATCCCCTCGAGGGGCAGGTACCTGAAGTGGAGTTGTGACCTTTTGTGACAAGCATGAAGAAGAAAATTAGACTAAAAATTAATATCATTTATTTATACTAAATGATATGAGATAAAACAACAAATACCTAATGACATTTACATTACTGGCTCATATCTCTATCAAAGGCATTGAATACAAAACTATTGCAACAATGCCCATCTCCATTATTCCATGAATATCAAGAGGAGTTTGTACTGATGTCATCAACTAAAAATAGGAATAAAGTTATTTGGCCAAAATTTACATAACTTTATTTACATACATAATGATTAAAATAGTAAAACTTACTTCAATGAAAGTTGATATTTGATGACTACCACCAACGTGTCCTGATGTTGGAGGTCCAACATCCACCTATTCATCATCAAATTGTCATTTTAAGATTAATGTGATATATGACAAAAAATTTCACATGTAGCATATTTACTATTTTGTTACAAGTTACATACCTATGGACTTGACATACCCACATAACCATGTGATGAAGGGCTGACAGATGCAAGATGTATACTTTGACCTTGGAATCTTATAATACATATAATTTTTTACATTAATTTTCATTTATAATGGATTAATATAGTTAATTTTAGATTTCAATAGGAAATATACTAAATTGCACAACCTTATTAAAAAATTCCTTTCGGTCAATGCCAAAGGTCAAATCTAGCAACTCATTGGTCAAGACCATACTATCCAATATAGATGTATCATGTACTCGACCCTGTGTAGCATACTCCTCAAAGTGTGGAGTGTCTTCTTTGATGTGTTTATCGACATCATGACCATGTGCATCCTATGCTTTATACCTTGTCAAAAAATCCTCAAACCCATAATCACATGTAGATCTAAAAGTACAACAAATGCATGGTGAGAGTCAATGCCGAGAAGGCTCACCCTCATCACCCTATGAAAGAGGCATGCTATGTTGTAACAAGGTCTATGTGAGGGAATTGATGGATTGCAAAGTTTTTGTGCCTCAACACTCTTATTCATAGAAGGGATTGTGATATGTTGAATAGATGGGCGAACAAGGAGTCTCGCTAGCTAGTCCTAGGCACAATGTGCCCCCTCTCTATCATGTGTAGAGGAAATCACACATCAAAATAATTTAAATTTTCTTTGAGGATGAACTCATAATAGAGTTTCCTCAAGAAATATTGAGGCACTTCATTGTTGTTGCATGAGGGATGGTCAAAATCCATCCACCACCTATCCCAAAAATTATCATTTATTCCTTGATGTTGGTACCAATGAATAAAAAATATTTTACAACTTGTATGCATGGATTCATTAGTTCTAGGGTCGACAAATAATGCACATAAATGAGTTTTCATTATTTTCTTGTCTTTCTCTTGTTTATATGATAGTTTTAAAGAATAATATTGTTGAGCATTCTTTCTATGATTTGCCCATGTATTTATTTGGTCACTTACTGAATCTATATGAGATATTATAGATTCCAAGGAAATTTCAAGAACTCTTCGATGTGTGTTCATTACATTTGGATTTTTTAATATTTCTACTAATGTTTGAAGCTCTTTTTTATTTTGTTCATTTTGCCCTAATATATTTGCTTGGTATCACAAGGATGCTTTGGAATGGATAGAGGAGTTTGAGGGGGGCTATTTTGTGTCTTCTCTTCAGTAGGAGTTTCATCATGCATTTCATCAGATGGATGAGGGTTTCGAGGTGTTGAGGGGTTTTGATTTGCTGCAATTTAAAAAAAAAATGAAACAACACAAATAAAAAAATAAAAGTGTTTCATTTTAATTGAAATTGCTAAAAAAATCAACAAACTTATCTCTTGCACATCCACGTGCTATGATTCCTTCAACCAAACTGCTCCAAACACAATCGCATTTTGGAGAAATGGGAGAAATGGTCATGGCTACTTTTTTTTTGGTTTTATGTAGTATAAATGTGAGTGCATTATATGTGCTCATGTTATGACTTGGTAGTGACTAAGCCTTAGGCTTGTCACTACCAAACCATAACGTGATCATGTTATAACACAAGCGTGTTATGGTTTTTACAATGTGAGTGCTTTATAATTTTTGTAACATGATCACATTGTTGTGCATATGTTACCTAAGGTTGTCACTGTTGTGGTTGTCATTGATGTCAACACTCAGTTTGGGTTGTCACTGATGCTTATGTTGCTAATGTTCATGGTTGGAAGTCATGCCTTGATGGTGTGCTAACAATGATGTTGTTGATATTCATGGTTGGATGCCATGCCATATTTAATGTCAAATTTATATTGAGTATATCTGTTATCACACTAGTAGAAAAATAAAAATAAATGACTTAAAAAACTACCAAAAATTGGTCATGTGATCAGTAGTTTGGTCACGTGACCATTGGTAGTTTATTGCCGGTCATTTATCTCGCGACCAAATTTATGACCAAACAAATTTTAGCCATTAATTTGGTAGTATATTTAGTCATAAATTTGGTAGTATACTTAGTCATCAATTTGATAGTATATTTGATAATTTGGTAGTATATTTAGTCATCAATTTGGTAGTATATTTAGTCACTTAACCATTGGTTGTTTATTGCTAGTCATTTATCTCGCAACCAAATTTATGACTAAACAAATTTTAGTCATTAATTTAGTTATTAATTTGGTAGTATATTTAGTCATCAATTTGGTAGTATATTTGGTAATTTGGTAGTATATTTAGTCATCAATTTCTATTAGTTGGTAGTATATTTAGTCAATTGGTAGTTTATTTAATTATTTTTTAGGTTTAAACATAAAACACAAAAAAACATAATTAATCATTCATTTGCACATAATGAAACAACTATTAAGAAGGCAAAATACTGAAATTTTATTGAGAAAATGTGTTTTTACAACAGATACAAGATTTAAATATGTCTTTGCTTTGAAAAATGTGTTACAAAGTGTGTTTCTCAGTGCTGTGACTGAGAAAACTGAGTTACAATGCTCTATTTTTTGCCTATACAACTCTAAAACATGAAATAACTACTTGCAAAATGAAGCCTAAATATTTCATCATAGGCTTTTACATCTCAAAATCTGAATAAATGTATCAAACTCGCTTAATATTGTTAATTGCTACATTACTTCTTCTTTGCTGCATCTCCTGCTTTGGTCTGCACAAACATAACCCAGCAATGCAATAAGTAAATTGCCTCTTTGTAACAGAAAACAAATAAGCAACTTACTTTAACATGTTCTTTGAAAGAATATTTACCTTCTTGACTCCACGGATCTTCTTAGATTTGTTTAGACAGAGTAAGTCAATTTTATAAATAGTCAAGTTTAGACAAACATTCTTGCAACCCCCATTCCTAGTAATCAATTTATGAACAGTCACCAGATGCTAAGTTTGTTAGTTATGGGTAAACAACACTTCAGCATCAACAATCAGATGGGCTTGACCACTGACCCTATGTAAATAAGTTTATGAAGTTTTAGGAAAATCAAAGTTGATAACAACATTAATTGCTTGAATATCAATCCCGCTTGTAAACAGATATGATGTGGCCAGATATAAAGGACAATAAGAACCATAAGCAACATAATAAACTAACAATTCTATACAGATTGCACTTAATGGGTAATTACAAAATATTTATTATTAACTACCTGATGATACCAGATTTCTATAGGCACCATTGCGAAAATCATGGAAGACTATTAGGGTGAGACTACAACATCTTTGCATGAATGTAGAAACAAGAATACCCAAGCTCTATTATTTTCTTTGCTAAGAGTTCCACGGTTCACAAAATTGTAAAAGATTATTGACTGATTGATTTGGAGCTGCAAAAAACAACAAAAAAAGTCATTGTATGATCAAAGGAATGTGTCTGAAACCAACCTTGGAGAACAGTGTGTTGAGACGGTGAACCTTCTGCCTTTCTTCAACAAATGCATAATACTGTGTAATATCTTTAAGTGTAAGTTCATCCATGAGGTTGATGACATATGGCTTGCGTAAATATCTGTCTTTAAAGGATTTAACAGTTACTGGAAATGTAGCAGAAAATAATAAAATTTGCCATGTTTTTGGAAGGAATCTAATAAGCTGCTCCACCAAAGGCTGAATCTCTAGTGAAAGAAGTTTGTCAGCATGAAAACAAATGAGAACTATTAGCCCAACTTAATTAAGCAAGAAGTAATTGGCATAAACCACACAAATTATATAAATTTGTAATCTCTGATAAATATATACAAATATGGTATCCATTATTAATTAATAGTAATATGACTTTGTACATCAGTACATGTACATTAAAACATTAACAATAAAAAACAATATTCCAAAATTTTCATAATATCAATAAGTTTAGGACCTATTCACAATGCAAAAGGAGACATCTGCATTACAGACCTAATAAAATTATTTCCTCCAGTTATCAGTATAGAAATATATAAAACAAAGACTTCCAGAAATAGGAAGGAGCCAATGTCTAATTTATATCAAAAGGTTAACCAACAAATGGTATCAAAGAAGCAGTCAGTCATGACAAGAAAGAAATATGCATATTCAAAAAAACTCACTTACACACCCTCCTTCTTGGTCTTCATGCGCTCCAAATACTTTCTCAAAATATCATCCACTGTTGGGCTACGTGGAAGCTTAACCAACTGCAATCAAAATAGTATGAACTATATATAAGTTTGATGCTAAACAAACAAAACACCTAGACCATCACATACTAATCAAAACATAAGCATGTCAATTTTGGTAAAAATATTCTAGTAAATGGCTATAAAAGTCTAAATGATACATACTGCTCAAAATATAAATTGAATATACATACTAGACTCAAGTTATAAAGATATGCACAAAATGGATTTTGCAAGGACACTCTCAAAATCTTTGAATCAATTAAGCACTCTGGAACATATCCTAACATTGTAAGCTTTGCTTGTATTCTAGGTGCATGCAGCCATGTAGGTTTAGTGGATGCGAGTTGTACATACTTCAATCACATTTATAACCCTTATTGCATTACACCTACAGTTGATCATTATGTGTGCATGGTTGACCTCCTTGCCCATGCTAGCTATCTTGAAGACACCCTAAACTTTATCATTGAGATACCTGTTAAATCTATGCTGGTTGTATGGATGTGTTTTCTTGGTGCATGTAGATCACATATGAATATAGGCTTAGGAGTATTTATAGCAACATTGCTTTTTGATTTGGATCCTAAAAATGCTGCACAACTTATGTTCTTCTCTCAAACATCTATCCAGAAGTGGGTAGGTGTGGTGAGGTAAGGAGATTGATGAAATATAGAGGAATTAAAAAAATCCTCGGATGCAGTTGGACAGGCTCTTCCCGCATCACCGCGGGAGTTTATAATAACTATTAGTCACTACTAAGGTTATAATATATATTACTAGTGCAATCATATAGTAATAAATATATGGTTAATTATTTTATATATTAAATTCATATATAATATATAATCTTAAAATACATATACTATAATATATTTATCCACTTATTAATAATAAATATATCAAATTGATTAATATGATATTAACCAATAAATTATGTAACATTGGATAAATAAATTATAATAACCATATATTATAACTAATAATATAATTAATTATATTAATTATATAATATATCAAAATAATTAATATTATATATTATATAATAATATATATAATACCTAATATATGACAAATATTAATTATAGTTAATAAATAATAATATTACAATATAATTAATAAATAAGTATATAATTTATAATATATTATATTTGTGTCATGCCCGTGACAAGCCCACATGCATGCTAGCCATACAAGTGGGTTAATAATATAATTTCTCATCAATGACACTCTCGTGAACAATCTTCTTATAAACAAGAAATATCCAAGACTATAAAGTAGAGAGGACTATGATTTAATTTTAAAGGTGTAATCTTTACAACAACTTAACTTACTTAATTATTTAAATAATCTAAATAACTTTCACATAAATTTATCATAAGAAAATATTAACTAACAATCTTATGTGTTCATAAAATACTATTATAACCTAACTAATAATAACCCAATTTATTACATAGGGTTTTTATTTTGTTATGTTCACCTGATTTTTTCTTAATCTCAATATTTATTTATTAACTCAAGGATAGAGTTATTATTCAAAGTTTGTGACTAATAATAAAATAAAATAAAATAAAATTAATTCATTCTAACTAAGTACAAAATAAAATTTAAATCTTTCTCATTGTTTACATATTTAGAACTAAAAGAATCTCCACATTATTTGTACATGAGTAATTAATTTAGGATAGAATTCAAAATTCATGGGAAATAAATGACCTCAAAATAAATTAGATTATTGTTTAATTATTAATAACTAAGTTTCCAATTGGAAACTTCTAAATCAATTTAAATCTAACTAAACCTACTAATTCCACATTCATACAAACTTATTATTATTATTATTATTTTAAAAAAACAAACTTATTATTATTATTATTTTAAAAAAACAATCTAATTTTAACTAGAGAACTTATGTAATGAAGAAAACTATAGCTAAACTAAATTTCATTAAAAATATAATGGTTAGAGCAACTTAATAATTTAATTAATTAATTTTACAATTAAAACATAGAATTGAATCAATAATCACGTATTATTACAAGAGAGAACTACCTATTTAAATATACATACAAGATTATTTCCACTAAACTAATAAAATAAACATACAAATTAAATTAAACTTATCATAAATTTTAAACCTATTTAAAAGTCCATACAATCTAATTAATTTATTATTAACTTAAATCTATCAACATACATTCTAACCTCATTTAACTCTCACACACTAATTAGAAACTTCTAAAAAATACAATTTAACTAACCTATTATTCCTCACAATCATGCAAACTTATTCAAAATCAACTCTTTAATTTTCATTTTTTTTTCTCTTCATTCTTCATAACAATTTTTTTTTCATTTGTGTAGGTAAGGTTTTAGAGAGGATGCACAGCTAGAGATGGTTTTGACAAACACCCAAAGAAATTTATATTTGTATCATTAGATTAAGGTTATTATTAATAATCCTATCCTATTAATTATCAATTATAATATTTTATAATGGAAGGGGGATTTTTGGCAGAAATTATAGTTGGAAATGCTCTGGTAGACACGTATGCAAAATGTTGGACAGGCTTCCTGCATCACCGCAAGAAGCCTGTCTATTTGGCAGAATGCCTCAAAGAGATGTCATCTCATGGAATGGAATGATTGCGGGATATGCACAAAATGGATTTTTTGAAAAGGCTTTAGAAACTTTCAAGCAAATGTAATTGGCAGGTGTAAAGCCAAATTCCACAACCTTTGCCAGCATCCTCCCTGCCTATGCCAAAATGGGAGCTTTGAACAGGGTATGGACATCCATCAAAGCATAATGGAAGGGGGATTTTTGTCAGAAATTATAGTTGGAAATGCTCTAGTAGACATGTATGTAAAATGTTGGATAGGCTTCCCGCATCACCGCAAGAGCTGTCAAGAGTTAATGTGGGAGTGCACTCCCGCACTAACTCTTGACAGCTCCCGCGGTGATGCGGGAAGCTTGTATGTTTGGCAGAATGTCTCAAAGAGATGTCATCTCATGGAATGCAATGATTGCGGGATATGCACAAAATGGATTTTCTGAAAAGGCTTTAGAAACTTCCAAGCAAATGCAATTGGTAGGTGTAAAGCCAAATTCCACAACCTTTGCTAGCATCCTCCCCGCCTGTGCAAAAATGGGAGCTTTGGAACAGGGTATGGACATCCATCAAAGCATAAAGGATAAAGGAATTATGTCAGATGTTGTAGTTACAACTGCCCTGGTAGACATGTATGCAAAATGTGGAAGCATAGAAAAGGCACGTGAACTATTTGAAAAAATGCCTAAAAGAAATGTGGTCTCGTGGAATGCCATGATTGCAGTATATGGACAAAATGGATTTTTTGAAAAGGCTTTACAAACTTTCAAGCAAATGCAATTGACAGGTCTAAAGCCAAATTCTACAACCTTTTCCAGCATCCTCCCTGCCTATGCCAAAGTGGGAGCTTTGGAACATCGTATGGACATCCATCAAAGCATAATGGAAGGGGGATTTTTGTCAGAAATTATAGTTGGAAATGCTCTGGTAGACATGTATGCAAAATGCCTCAAAGAAATGTGGTCTCATGGACTGCAATGATTGCAGGATATGCATAAAATGGATTTGTTGAAAAGGCTTTAGAAAGTTTAAAGCAAATGCAATTGGCTAGTGTAAAGCCAAACTCCACAACCTATTTTTTTGAGACCATGTTTCCTCTTTTTACAATTTGTCTCAAAGAGGACGGAATCAGAAATAGTGGCCATATTTTAGATACACTCCAATAAAAGAAATCACTTATAAATATTCTTAGGCCCTTTATGGAGCATAATTGAATCCTCAATTTACCTTAGGTTATTCTCAATAACAATTTATCATTTGGTTCCACAGCATTGAGCTATTTTCTATGTTCTTTGCAATGTTTTGTTTCTAGAAGTTGAGGCGTTAATTATCTCATATTTATCTTAATGTGCTGAGGCCAGTTGCCTGTGAAAAATCCTTTCTAAATATATTCAACAATATTCTTTGAAAATTGTTTCAGTCTCCAATTATTGTTCTAAAAGAGCTATCCATCAAAGTGTTAGCTTTTGGCCAAGATAGAGTTGTAGCTAGCCAAAAGGAAAGAATTACTTTTTACCTGAAGTTGAACTAATGGGGCACTAATGAGCATTGACAAGGAAACCATGGATTATTTATTTGTTATTACCTAAGCATATTGAGTGTACAATCATCTTCTTTGCAGGATCACAATTAAGGTTGAAAATGCCCAAGCGTGATAGTAATTTGTAAGATTGCTAATTTGGAATAAACTTCAGTCGTGTAACTTTTTGTAGTTTTCAGATGGAAACTAGCCCAAAAGGTCACTAAAGATAGATAAAACTAGTTAAAAAAAGAGAACATAAAATTTTAATAAAGAAGGAAAAACCTTAGTTTATAATTGGAAATAAGGAAAGGCTTCCAGATCTTTAGAAAGGAATTTGTGTATCCTAGAAGTTGTTTCTAACATGTTTGAAACCTATTTCCAAGTTTCTGAAACATTTCACTATCTTGGAAATTTATGGAAAGTTGTGGAGGGGCTAACGATTACAGGATATGCACAAAATGGATTTGTTGATAAGGCATAAAAACTTTCAAGCAAATGGAATTGAATATACATATAGAGAGAGATGTATGTGGAATCATAGACAAGGCATGTAAACTGTTTGACAAAATCCCTAAAAGAAATGTGGTCTAATAGACTGCAATGATTGCATGATATGCACAAAATAGATTTGTTGAAAAGGCTTTAGAAACTTTCATGCAAATGAAATTGGCAGGTGTAAAGCCAAATTCCACAACCTTTGTCAGCATCCTCTCTGCCTGTATCAAAATGGTAAGCTTTGGAACAAGGTATGGACATCCATCAAGGCATAATATAAGGTAGATTTTTGTTAGATATTATAGTTGGAAATGCTCTGATAGACATATATGAAAAATGTGGAAGCAAAAACAAGGCACACAAACTGTTTGACAGAATGCCTCAAAGAGATGTCATCTCATGGAGTGCAATGATTGCAAGATTGCACAAAATGGATTTGTTGAACAGGCTTTAGAAACTTTCAAGCAAATGCAATTGTCAGCTGCAAATCCAAAGTCCACAACCTTTGCCAGCATCCTCCCTGCCTATGCCCAAATGGGAGCTTTGGAACAAGGTATGGACATCCTTCAAAGCATAATGGTAGGGGGATTTTTGTGAGATATTATAGTTTGAAATGCTCTCATAGACATGTATGCAAAATATGGAATCATAGACAAAAAATGTGAACTGTTTGACATAATTCCTCAAAGAGATGTCATCTCATGGAATGCAATGATTGCAAGATATGCACAAAATGGATTTTGCAAGGACACTCTCAAAATCTTTGAATTAATAAAAGTACTTTGGAACATATCCTAACATTGTAAGCTTTGCTTGTATTCTAGGTGCATGCAGCCATGCAGGTTTAGTGGATGAGAGCTATACATACTTCAATCACATTTGTAACCCTTATTGCATTACACCTACAGTTGATCATTATGTGTGCATGGTTGACCTCCTTGCCTATGCTGGCTATCTTGAAGACACCCTAAACTTTATCATTGAGATACCTGTTAAATCTGTCCTGGTTGTATGGATGTGTTTTCTTGGTGCCTATAGATCACATATGAATATAGGCTTAGGAGTATTTACAGCAACACTGCTTTTTGATTTGGATCCTAAAAATGCTACACAACTTATGTTCTTATCTCAAACATCTATCCAGAAGTGGGCAGATGTGGTGAGGTAAGGAGATTGATGAAGATAGAGGAATTAAAAAAATCCCCAGATGCAGTTGGATTGAAGGGCATAAAATGGTACATGTTTTTTGTGTAGGAGACAGATCACATCCATGCTTTTTATTTTTGCAAGGGGAAGCATACCCTTTGCCATACTGAAAGAAAGAAAAAGAAAAAAATTGACAATCTAAAAATGTGATTAAGTTTCTAGAATGGTCGAAAAAATAAAAATGGCAAAACAATAGAGTATCGTACCTCATGCTCTCGAGAGCTATCTTCTGCAGTCCTGGATCCGAATCTTGAACTCTTTCGACATATACTTCTAACTGATGTTTCAAAGAAAAGGATAATGAATCAAAACCCTAAGCCTAACTCTGATTAGATTAATTAGTACAAAAACTAGGCAAATAAATACCAGGTCTTCTTCCTTCTTCTCATCTTTGATTTTCTTAGCGTCCTTGGATGGAGGAAGAGGTGCTTCCACGTTGCCATTACCGGTGTGGGCTAGAGAAGGAGCCATTTTCACTAACCAAAATCAAAATCATTAAATACCCAACAAAAAAATCCAATTTTAAAGTGCTAGAGGCTAGATCAAAAAGAAAATAAAAAATCATCCTGTGGGATAAAAAACACATTTGAGCACAAACTATCCAAGTGCTTAATTTAAGCTTTTACAGGTTTGTTGCACAGTGCACATAAAGAAGAGAAGATGGGTACCTGTGGAAGCATTCGAGTGTGGCCTTGTCAAAAGAAACTTCCTGAATAGGAGATGAGGACATCCAAGTCATTGATCTATACAATCTCACCTTGAAATCAGATTCTTAATGCACCACTGCATATTGGGGTTCCTCCAATCTCAACGCAGACATTCTTTCCTTGAGAAAGAACAAACCAAATCAATAACACAAACCATATACCCAACTCCATTTTATCAGTGGGAGCTTCAGTTGGGAGCAGAGCCATTTTCACTAACCTTTACTGAGCGGCAACAACAAAGGAGAGCGAAAGTCTAGTGCATTGGCGTGAAGGATATTTTCAAAAGAAAAATCAACGATGCCAGAGAGTTGTACAGCTATAAATTTTGGCGCCCATATGATAGGGTGAAAATTAAATTTGGCACCCATTTAATTAAATATATTATAATATTATATTATTCTATAATATTAAATATATTATAATATAATATTATATAATAATATTGTTGGGAATTAAGGTGTCTTAACCTTGGTAATTCCTTGTATTATTTTCATTGTATTTATTTATTTATTGCCTATGTTGTAAATTAAATTGTAAATTCATATTGTCATCTTGTGGGATGTGGCACGGTAATGTGTCATCCTACATGGAAGATGACAACTTGTAATTTTGTCCTCACATGAGGAGATAGGCGTCTCACTTTGTGGTAGGAATATTTTTCCATGTGTCGGCATCTTGGATGTTGTGTAAGGGAATATTGACCGTAACGGTTATAACAAATTCCTATGACGAAGTTATGACATGTAAGAGTTGGAAATAGGAGATTCTATGATAGGTGAAGACATGTGTCGAAGAGCATCTTTGAAAAAGGAATCTTTGGGTGCCCCAAGGTGGACTATGGCATGTTGTAAGAGAATATGCTATTTATAGCCTGTGTATGACAGATTCTCTTACAGCTGTAAGTTGTAACTGCTATGATAGATTCTATGATAGTCTTAAGAGTCGTAAGAGCATCTGCCATAGCCCATTTTGGAAATAGGCAACCTCTTTGGGATGGGGTGTGTGGACAAGTGTCAGAAGCATCTTACAATGTTGACCAAGTGTCCATAGGCGTGGGTTTTGGGCCATGGGGCCAAGTTGGATGCCCATTCCAAGATAGAGGCAATTTTGCCTTGTATTTTCTATATAAATAGGTGCTTTGAGGAGGAGATGTATTACAGGTTTTTAGTTTTGTTAATACATTGTGTAGGTTTTGGAGTGTGGGGTTTTTCACCCGATAAGGGTTTTCCCCACGTATATCTTGTGTCTCTCTTCTTCTGTCTCACTTTCTTGTTTATGTGTTTGCTGCAATATCTCTGTTAGTGTAGGAAGCGATTTTCGCACACCTAGCTTCCTTTCAAATATAATATTATAATATTATATAATCTAATATTATAATATTATATTATAATATAATATTATATTATAAATATTATATACAACCCACTCCCTCAATTCAAAATATTTTTTTAATCATCCACTTTAGTTGTGTTTTTTGCCGAATGACCAAATTAGTCATTTATTTAGTCATTTCAACCTATGACCAAATTAGTCCTTTATTTAGTCATTTATAGATGTGTTGTAAAAAGTTTGGTCACGTGACTAAAAGTTTTAGTCACCTGGTCATTTATTTGCCATATTTCTAGTAGTGTCAGCAGAGATGGTATCATGATGACATATTAAGACAGGAATTAGAAGCATTAAAATAAGGATTAGAAGTAATGTTGATGTTGGGGAGATGTTTCTAATTGTCTGTAGCATGTTGTATGCTCTTTCCTATTGTTCCTAAGGAAGTATGTGTTGCTACAAAGAGGCTTTAATCTCTGAATGTTGGTGAAGGTTGTTGCTGCAAGAAGTTGCCTAGAAGACTGGTTGGGAGAATGCTCTGCATTCCTTCGCATTTGCAGATATGGTCATGTGGTTCAAAAGTTAAGTTCAGTATGATGAGAAGATGATTCAAAGTTTCACATCATTTGTTCCTTCACAGAGAAAGTTGTAAGTGACAGAGTGCAGGACTGTATTGTCTGGTGGCTAGTTTCAGTGTTTGATGGCTTGCGCCAACTTGTTGCTATATGAAGTGGGGAATTGGCTAGTAGATAATGTTCGTGAGGATCTTGTGATGTTTCCTGTTGCTCTGCAATGTGATTTCTGGTCTTTTCAGAATAGGCTGTGGTCCAGAATGAAGGTGTTGTTGGGTTATGATTTTGCCTGGCGGACTGAGGAATGTTGAAGGTGTGCGCCACAAAGTCCTTGTTGTGCAGAGTTCAAAGAATATTTGGAGATGTTGTGTGGGTCATGTTGACTCATCTAAGAGAAGAACAAGTAACATTTAATCATCCATGCGTACCGCCAAGTTGTAATGACCGATGTGCTACAAGCTTCATGTTTTCTTGCTTAAGGGTGACCTAATTCAATTGTGTGAAGCGTGCGGATGTTATTCTATGAAGGATGATACTATGAAGGATGTTTAGGACCAGGTTAAGCATGTGTTGGAATCTGCAAGGCGTGTTCCTCTTCCTGGTGTTGCGTGTAGTTCATTTTAGGGCCTACCCTCTACACGTTTCGTGGTTGTTTGATCCTTGGCCAACTTGTATTTGTAATATTCTTGTTGTCTCTGGGTGACTTGAATGTAATCAATGTAATATCATGTATATATTGTAAACCTAGTTGATCTAGGTGGTGTGTGATTGTGAGTGTGTGTGCAAGAAGTCAAATATGGATGTGTAATGCATTATGATGTGTGACTGAAAGAGAAAGAGCAGAAGGGGTAGATCCTGTCTGGAATCATCTTGAAGATATTCTTGAGACAGAAGGGAAGTAAAGAGTGTGCCTAACTGATTGCTAGAGGCAGTGAGCCAAAAGAAAAACTTCTTGAAGGCTAAAAGCAGTGAGTCAGTAAGATGCAGAGAAGACATTTGAAGAAGTTGCATAAGTTATCAAAGCAGAAGAGCAATCATCAAAAGAGGAGTGAAAAGGTAGAATTGCAATCATCAAAAGGAATGAGCTTCATTATAAGTTTCAGACAGTAGAAGGACTATCATGCTGTAATCTTTTCTGAGTTTGTTCTCAATTCAAGGAGTAGTTGCTTCCTTGGGTTGAAGCCCTAAAACAAAGTCTATAGGGAATTGTAGCTTCCTTGGGAGTGACCCTAAAACCTTTCTTTAGGGAGTAGTAGCTTCCTTGGGTTGTAGCCCTAAAACAAAGTTGTAATTGTGATTCTTTTGTGAGGCTGGATTAGGACAGTAGCCCCTAGTAGCTTTTCTCACTGTGGTTTTTCCCCTTTGGGGTTTTCCATGTACATCTCGTGTTATGTGGTGTTGTGCATTGTGTTGATCTTTTATGTTTCTATTAATGCTATAAAGGTTAAGTCTTAATTTACTTTGGAGCTTTTGAGATTTGTTTGATATTGATTCATCCCCCCTCTCAGTATCAAGTGTGTTCAACACACATTACAACTTATTTCAACTCAAAGAATATATTTTGGCCACTTTTTGGTCCTCATCTTTGTGCACATGCCCTCATGTGTATGTATAGTCCTTATGATACACACAATGATTATATGAGTTACTTTTCTTGTGGAATTATGAGCAAGTGAATGAAGTGAATCGTCATGAAGGTTATTTAATTTATAAGTTTGAATTGGTTTATGTATATGTGGTCAGTTGAAAACCAACTCATGTGGGCTTAAAGTGTTATTTGTATGTTGGTAATTTGACTCCCGAAACCTATAAGACTATGTGCATAGGTTAATGAATCACTCTATTTGGTACTATAAAAAGATCAACTAGTCTAAGGTGTGTGAACATTTAGGATAATATGTGTTAGATTAGTGGTCATGTACCTTCCAAACACCAAAATGCCAAAACTAAGATAGATATAGAAGTTAACTTCTATGCCATCACAACCAAGGTTGAAAGAGGGGCACTACAAGGGCCTAGGTAGAAGATGATTGTTCTCTCAAAATGTAGTTCATCCTACTCTTCCCTAGGTATAAACTGAGAATAAAATCCTATGATCGCTTATTAGCTAAGCTTAGTGATAGCTTCCAAGAATGACAATAGTCTAGAAGTGTGCTCTACCAATAAATAAAATTAATTATATCATAGGGTTAGCCAACTTTTACTAGTAGTATGCAAGTGATGGATGTTAGGAGGCAGCTACTTTTATTTATAGTTTAGGCAATAGATGTCATGATATACTTGTCTTAGGAGTTCAATATAGTCATTGGTGTATCAAAAGGAATGTGTGCGCTGACAATGTTGTATCTTGCTTGATGTATGGTTCTCAAGTTTTTAATTGTTAAACTTATTTAGGTGATTGATAGCGCAACCATTAGTTCTAAGTGAAATAAAACCATAAGACATCTTGGTTATGTTTATCTAGCTATATGATAATTTTATCTGTAGGAATCAAATTTTATACAGGTGTGGTCTAACTAAATTTCACCAATTCCATGCAAGCAATAGATGCTAGAAGTTTAATTGTTGTATTCTAAGGTTTAGCCATCTTTCACTAATAGCACACAAGTGATAGATGTCAAGAGCTACCCACAATATGATAAGGCTTAGCTAACCAATAGTATGCAAGTGATTGATGCTAAGAGCTATCCACAATATGATGAGGCTTAGCCAACTTTCACAAGTAGCATGCATGTGATAGATGTTTTGAGCTACCCTATACCAAGTTGGACCAACTTTTGCTAATAGTACATGCAGACAATAGATCTTAGGATTTACTGACTCAAAGGTTGAATGTGTTGGTATGTGAAGTCAGTTTTTTTATTTCAGCAATGACGATCAATCCAAAACAAGTACCACGGTTATTTCAGCATGATTAATTGCATGTTATTTTGTGGTTCTTTAAGTTAGTTGAGCTTGAATGTGAATGCATTGTGAAATTTTGTAACAACGAATTGCTTCTAAGAATAAAATTATTGAGAGATCTTTGCTCGTGGTTTTTTCCTGGTACATAACCAGGTTTTCCACATAAATCTTTGTTGTCTATTTTGTGTGCTTTATTGCTATTTCACTGTTTATTTCAATTATGCACTGCATATTTCTAACAGAATGGGTTGTGAAAATTTTATTAATATTCACATGTGTTATGTGTTGTTACACTTACACCCTTCTCGATGATGACAATAAGTAGTATGGAATGCTTGTCTCATCATCACAATTGGCTACGAACTAGGAAAAAAATAGACCCATGGTGTAGTATGGGATGCACTAGTTTTTATTGTCCCTATTGCCACCTTATTATATAAAAGCTTATGTGTAGTGAACTAGGTAATGGGAAGATGCATGTACTAGGGTCAAATCCACTTCTTGTTTCTAGATAGTAACTATACTTATATATGAGGTATGTATGAGTTGGTCACTATGTGTATGTGTGATGTATGTATGAATTGGTTGTTATATAATTTTATGTCCATATTTTTTTATCAACATCATAGTAACATTTATCTTGGATATCTTTGTCATCATACTATTGTACATAGATTGTATTGTAAGTATAACATTAATAAATGGTTGTGATTTAAAAAGAAGATCAAAGATGTCATCCCAAATGCAAAGACAAAGTCTTTCTATTATTGTGGGTGTGAACTATGACAAGTCCTCTTATCCCCAAAAATTAAGATATGTAGGCAGGCACTAAAGATGGTGCTCAAAGAATAGGACTAGCTCTTCGATTAGTATTCCATTCATAAATAAAATTAATTGATTAATTAAGATTGTAGTTAAGATGTAACAAAAATAATACTTATAAATAGTAAAAACCAAAAATGGTTATTATTACAATTGTTATTAGAGATAATATTACAGAACAACGTTCGTATTCGTTTGAAGGAATAAACCTTTAGTCCATTCTTTGAGGGAAAAAATAAAAAAACTGAAGGCAGAATCGGATTTTGTAGTACTCTGTTCCAAACCTCATTGCACACTTGCTGCTCAATTTCCAAAAGCATGAACAAGTACTTCGTGAAAATATTTGATTCATAAAAGTAGGTGTCATATTTTGGGCCAACTTCAAAGCATCGACCACTATACTCTGGAATCAATGGAAAGCTGAACTTTGCTACGAACCTACAAGAAAAGAGCTAATTGTAAATGGTCGTCTTCCTGGATTTTAGAATACATTTCTTAATGGCTGTTCTTAGAAAAATGCCAATTGCCATGAGCCAAACAAATTCATTGATTATGCAACCATCAACAAAATGGTAAGTAATGATAAAATTAGTTGCAGATATAAAACTACTGTACTGGTAAGGAAAGATTACATTCAAAGAGATATCATTGACGAGCTGCTGCATGAGGAAGACCTCCTGATGTGTGCAACCAATACTCTGTCACAAGCTTTCCAAATAATGATCCTTCCCTCTCCATCAGCTTTAATGGCTTATCACACTCCACCATCTCACCTGTATGAATAGAAAATTACTATCATTCAAATTAAATAGCAGGGAACATGCCTACTTTCGCCACTCTGCTTTAAGTACAGCAAGTTTGATTCAAAGATATTCATGCATGCAATAGAAGCATGAGTATAAAATGTTAGAGCTTACCATCACTGATTGCAACAACCATGTCACTGTCCATCACAGTAGGTATTCTGTGTGCAACAGTAATTACAGTGCACTCTGCAAATTCTTCCCTGATTGTTGTTTGGAGTATAGAATCTGTGGCATTGTCAATTGATGCTGTTGCTTCATCCAACACCAGGATCCGACCCCGTCTCAGCAATGCACGGCCCAAGCAAAACAATTGTCTCTGTCCAACACTCCAATTGCCTCCATCATCCTCCACTGCATTTTGTGGATGATTAAGAAAATGTCAAAACAAATTACTTATATACTTTAGCAGCATCTTCACCTCAGATTGCTATACTTAAATATCATTCACTTCAATAGTTAAAGGTCAATTTTAGCCAATAAAAATGAGACAGATATTTATCACTTTTTATTGTGAATGGAATGTAAAATTGCTATTGACTGTTTGAACATTAAAGTGGACAATATTTAAGTAGAGTACATCCAAAACTATTATTGATGTAGAAGCTCAAACACAGGACATTTGCCACACTCATTTATAAGTTGTTGAGTTGATGATGCACAACCAACCCATAAATGCAGATTTAACATCACTTCTTGTGAGTTAACATGTTGAGAGATTTTGGTAGATTTGTTGTCCTAAAAATGGTAGTTGTTGAATCTGCCCTGTTTTGAAGGGAAGAGGTAAACGTGAACTGTGATAGAATAGCTTGAAATAGATTGCTAGTCTTTAGAGGAAAAAGAGATGGGACTTAACAGCATATGAAGCTGGATGTTTTGGTTTCCCATTGTATTATAGGTATATGAGAAATTTTCAGGTTTTTCTTTTTTAGCTGCGCTTACTTTTTTCGTGCTGGGTGGTCTTCTATCTTCTATTTCTTTACTGCAGAATATGGATCTACATTAATTGGTCTCAAAGCATCCAAAAGATGCTGGGAGAACAGATCTAATTGAGAGGACGTCCTAAGGAAAATAAAACGAGGAGATGAGATGTTTGAGTTGCCATTCTAAGTGTAAAGGTGAACACATATTTTGTTCATGTGTTGACAACTGTGACTTTTGAATTTTGAATTGAATACTTAAAATCGTGAGGGGAAGTGAAGGTTTGGTTCGAGAAAAACCATTTTTATGCTTAGAGAAGCATTGGTATCATAGTTACTAAGACTTTTTAGGATTCATCCAAATTCAATGGATAAAGTTTAATCAATTGGTATGTTGTAAAATAGATGGCTAGTCAAAATTTATTCGACAGAAATATTTTCGACGATTTGATCGACAAAGCACATTGTTGAACAGGTCGAAGGAATTGCATTTTACAGGTCGATAGCAAACGTCAACATCAAATGGGGTCGAAAAATGAGTAAACAGTCGGCACGACAACATGCCGGTTGTTTACGGTGAGTGAATTTGATGAGTCTCAAGACGAGCAAAGTGAATCGAGGCCCCGAGACTCGAGACTTGGGTAGCAAACTCAACGAGTGTCCTCTGTAAAACTTGGCTATGATAGTTAGGTGGAAAACTTTAAAAAATTCAAAACGTTTAAACCTAAAATACCTACAATATTTTTTAACATTTTAAAATGATATGCATTTACAAGCACAAGCAAAGATTAAAAAAAAAGAGAGAATTAAAGTTAAAAATACAATCCATTGAAACAAAAATCAAAAAACGTATTGGCAACAAATATAGTTAGACCCTAATTACTGTTCTATTGCTTTGACACTCTCATTTTCTGAAGGGTTTGGGAGACTCTTGGAGATTGGTTAGAAGCAATAAAATTGTGAAAAATGGCATATGTCATGAAGCTCTGTGTGGTCTTAAAGGATTTAATTTGGGCTTAGCGGCGAGGGCCTCTAGGAGGGTGCTAGCCCTCGACCCCACAGGGGCAACAAACCCCATACCCTTGCTCTAGTTTTAAAAACAAGGCCATGTTGAATGTAAGAAGCAAGGTTGTTTTATTCTTCTGATTTTTCCCAATTAAATCCCAAGTAATTGAATTACATTTATACTTGTGGTTTGCCAAGTCAATCATTTCCTAAATAATGTTCCTATGACATATAACAACATTTGCAAACTTGTCTAAGATACAAGCACAAGACCCCACATAAAGCAAGTGATTCTAGGTCGAGTGATACAAGCTCCTCTCTACCATAATTCATGACTCGATTTTGTGATTTTTATTTTTGATATCATAATCTATGAGCATTGTACACTTAAAACTCTTGGGAATATTTTTGTATTTAAAAATGTTGTTTCCTTTAACTCATTTTCACTTTTGTACTCATTTGATCGATGTATAATTTTGTATGTGATCAAAGTAGCTTCTAATTGATAAGTTTATTATGTCTTTAAAGTTGATTTATTAAAGGGTGCATGGTAAAAACTCTAAATCCTTAAAAATCTCTATATTTCATGGTTTTTCAATTTGCCAAGTCCAAGTTCAAATAAAAAATCATGTCGTGTCTAAACAAGTCCAAGTCTTATAACTATGATTGAAGAAACTAAGCAAAAGCTAAAACAAAGAAACAAATTATCAATACAGGAGTTTAAATACATGGTAAATGAAGGAAGAGATGGAAAAACCAAAAAAGAAAATTAAAATTAAAAATATTATGAAGGCCATCAAAACTTTATAAGAGATGATTTTGAAAGAAGATTTCTCAACATCAATAGAGAAGAGAAGGAGAAATTAGAAAAGAAAGTTGGCATCCAGATCACATCATGGATTGCTAGGATGAAAAGGAGGAGAACTTGTGGATCATAAGGACTTTGGAAGAGGTTAAATAATTTCATGATCTTGAAGGATTGTCTCCTTTACAAAAACCACAAAATATAATGAAAAGGAATAAAACATCAGAGGAAGACTTTGTTATGAAAGGAAAAGAATTGAACGGACATGTTATAAATGCAACAATTGAAGAATTTACAACCAAGAAGATTAAAGAGGATATAGTCTTGATATGCCATCAAAAGATAGAAGAAGCCTATTTGGGGCTCTCTTGAAGAAAATGAGAATGTACCTTTAGAGAAAAGGGTCTCCATTGTTGAGGGAAATACACCTTGGGAAAAAGTCTTTTGGCTTTGAGTAAAACAAATTTTTGTCTTTAAAAAAGTAAAGGCTCACATAAGGAGACTGCAAGATCATTATGAAAATAAGAAAAATGGAGGAAGAAAATCATATGTGATAAAATACACATATTTGAAAAAACAAAGAATTGAATGATACTTTTATGGAGGTGGATCACAAGGGAAAAACAGAAGTTTGAGCAAGGAGGCTAAAAAGTTTTTTTACCAAGAGAATAAGAGAATAATGTAGGAAAAGTGGTTGAGAAAAGATTAGGGAGTGGTTATTTATTTTTGTTAGAGAGAACATAGGGGAGTTATGAATTGGGTGGTTATTTTTGTTAAGGAAGTGGACATGTAGACTTGTATGTATAAATTATAGCATAGCGGGTGGATGGTTATAATAATGGGCTTAAATATTAAATAAAGTTATGAATTGGGTGGTTATTTTTGTTAAGGAAGTGGATACATGTAGACTTGTATGTATAAATTATAGCATAGCCGGTGGATGGTTATAATAATGGGCTTAAATATTAAATAAATAATGTAATAAATGGTGTAATAATGGGTAGTTTTGGTGGTAGTTATGTTATTAAGGTTTTAGTTAGAAAATGAAAGAGGTGTGGTAGTTGCATGTAATGTGGTTTTAGTTGTTTAAGATAGTCTTATGGAGGAGCTTCAGGAACTATTTTCATGGAGTAGAGAGTCCCATTAGACTTTTTTTTTTTTGGTGCTACAAAATAAATTCTACTAGTATATAGGAGCCCCTACTTTTTAGTTTTCAGATTTAAGGGGATACATTTGGGGTGGGGTTTCCTACCAACTTAGGAAATTTTGTTGTTAAATTTAGATTCATGCCAATAAATTTAAGGATAATTTTTGGAGGAAAAAATTCTTGTTCAACCACCAATTTCCTCACAAATTTCAGCTAAATTATTTAACATTAGTTGTTGTTAAAAAACTAATGGAACCACCAATTTTGGTAAATTTCGAAGTTTAAAATTTTAAACTTACCTAATATTACAAAATTCATGGTACCACTTGCTTTAGAATGCTCCTAAAAAATTTCAGCAGCACTTACTGAAATATTTGAGAAAACCCCCTCTGTAGGACGGCAACCTTAGAGCCCTCGTGAATGGTACATAATCATTTGAATAATTGTTTTAAGCAAGACTCATCAATTAGTGATGAGCTTAGACAATATAATATTATAAGATATATGATTTAAAATGAATGGTGTGAAATTATTCCTCTTATCATCTCATAATGCATGCATTGGAGATTTCTTTTAAGCCCAAGATTGCCTGATATAGGCAGATTAGAGTGTTTATGACATATTTTCAGTAGAAGAAGCAGAGCATAGGCTCTGCATCAATCTTCTCTCGGATAATTCAATGGTATTGGAAAGGTAAGGTCAGTATAAAATTTACCTTGTGCATCGAGGCAACTTTCCTTTTCTCTTATAACATCTCCAAGCTGACACATCTCCAAAACCTTTATCAAAGAAGAAAACAAAACATTAAATTACTTCCCATTTTATGTTTTGTAGAATAAGATGAAATCAGAAATCATGTCAAACAGTATTTAAATACCTCCCAAATTGCCGAATCTGAGTGCTCAGATAATGGATCAAGGTTGAAGCGAACAGTTCCGCGGAAAAGAGTTGGTTCCTGAGGAATAATTCCTAGGCGCGACCGCAGATCATGAAGTCCAATGGAGGTAATATCCAAAGCATCAATGAGGATTCTACCCCCTGCAGGTTCAACCAAGCGAAAAATAGCACTGATGAGAGTGGTTTTTCCACTTCCCGTTCGACCAACAATGCCAATTTTTTGCCCTCCTTCAAATGTACATGTAATTCCCTGAAGAACAAGAGGGCTGTTTGATCTATACCTAATCTGCACTGATATGGAATACATTTTAGAAAAAACATCACTATGAGCTCCAATTATACTCTGCAACAAAAAAAAATATAAATTGGGTGGTGTGGATTTTAGTTATCTGGTTAGGAAGCACAACTAAAGGTACCTTCAAGTCTTGAAATTCTACTTTTCCATGGGAGGGCCAATCCTTTGGTGGTCTACTAGATTCTATTATTGCTGGTGCTTCACTAAGAATGCATGTGTACTGCTTGATGCGTTCGACGGATACAATATAGTTTGCCAGAGTGCATTGGTTTTGGATACTGAAAACCAATGCTATGTTCATAGAGAGGCCATAGGATAGGGCCATCCCAACAAAACCTGCACAAGTTTAAATTACTAGTTAAGATCCTCTTTATGCAATAGTATACTAGATTTTGTAGTCATAGAAGCAATTCTAAGATGATTTTTAGTCATAGAAGCAATTGTTGTAGTTATAGAAACAATTCAAAGATGATTTTTAGTCATAGAAGCAATTCTTGTAGTCATAGAAACAATTCCAAGATGATTTTTAGTCATAAAAGCAATTTTAAGATAATTTTTGGTCATAGAAGCAATTCCAAGATGGGCATTTTTTAAGCATATTTAGGCGCATTTTTAGGTGTTCCGACTTAAGGGAAAGAATTAGAGTACAAGCAAGCAAACAAATTAACTGTTGAAATGTGAAGTCGGTTTTACTTATTCCAGTAGTGACAAGCAGTTGACAATGAGTACCTAGCTAGTGCCTCATGTACCCGCCCGGTGGGGCCGAAGGACAAGGAAATGAAACCGAAGGTTGTTGGACAGGGGTCGCAGGGGGGCTGGGCGTAGCCCCCATGCTAGGAATTTTTTTTTGGGCCATGTTCCATGTGTACACCATGCAAAAGTGCCACTCGCACTTTTATGCATGAAAATCTATCTTTAAATTTTCATTGTTTTTGCATGTGTTTTTTTGTGATTATTTAAGTTAGTCGAGCTTGAATGCCAAGGCATCAGAAAAAGTTTTGTAACTGCGAATTTTCTTCTGAGAATAAAATTGAGAGATCTTTCCCCGTGGTTTTTTCTTGTAGATTACAGGTTTTCCACGTAAATCTGTGTTGTCTATTATGTTCTTTTATTGCTAATTCACTGTTATTTCAATTCTGTACTGCTTATTTTTCTAACATAAACTTCAGTTTCATCTACCATACCAGGATTAAAGGTACCCGCCGGAAGTAGAACCATAACAAGAGCAGACGAGCAAAGAACTATAGAACTTAATAGCTCTAAACGTTGAATCAACCATTCATTAGTTGCAAAACTGTGGAAGAGGGGACTTGAATTTCTGTCAAGTAGGTCCAAGTTCTTCTTTAAAAACTGATCCTGCACCCTGAAAGCCCTGATTGTCACTGCTCCTGATATGGACTCACCAAAATGACTTGCGATGGGTGATTTTGTCGTACCATTGAGTCTCATCAATTCTTTAGCAGAAGCAAAGTAGTATTTCTGTTCAAATTGACAAAACAGAAATTAGTTCTCTAGCAAATATACTCACAGCCAAAAGTCTTTCTCTTATGGCTAATACTTGATATACTTATTACACACAAAAAGATGAAGTTCTTCTCAAAAAGCTAAATTATATAAAAATGAGGTTTTACCTGAAGTTGAATTGTCAAATAAATCATTGGCAAGGCAGCAAACAAAACTTGCCATGTCACAACAGCTAGAACACCAAGATTGCTGTAAGCATTCATAGTGTCAGACATGGTAAACATGAAGCTGAAAGGAAGGTCAACATCAAGAATGCTCAAATCTGAAGAAACCTGAGAAATTAGATGAAGATTTAGAGTCTTAAAATACACTGAATTGATAATATTGAATCTTTGATAAAGCAACATCAAGAAAACTAAGAATACATAGTGATAGGGTTCAAAACGTACCCTACTCAGAACTCTTCCCAGTGGTGTGGCATCAAAAAATGCCATCGGTGATTGGAATAAGGAAGTCATGAGCTCAGAAAAGATGGACTTTGATGCCTCAAGCCCCAAATTGACTACAAAGATTGATCGAAGGACTACAAAAATTGAAGTAGTGAACCCAATACTTGAGTAGACTATGATTAGCACCAAAGTGCTGACTTGGGGACTCTGCATCTTAGCAGCCATCCAAGTATTTCCTAAGATCTGCCCGATCACAAATACAAGATGAGAAAGAGCAGCGGTGGAACAATATAAGAAACCTCCGTTCTGTTTCAAATAGTCAATGTATGGCTTCAGACCAGTATCCCCAATTTCCTTTTCTTCCTTTTTAACTAGCTGATCCACTCTAGGTGCTCTACATGATTTCTCTGGTCTCTTTTGGCACTTGACCTTTTGAATTTCTCTCTCTTGATTCACAGGTTTCTCTTTTGAGGATGGCATTGTGACTGCCGATTTGTTAGAACCCATGGTGTCTTTATGTGCATTTACAAGCTCCTGGAATGCTTCACTTGATGCTAATAACTCTTGGTAGTTCCCAACTTGTAGAACCTCCCCATCTAACATCAACTGCAAAAGAGTGTGGCCTTATTGTTATACCAGAAGGTGAATTTGCAGAAATTTCAACCATAAAATTCTTATAAAGTATAGGAATTAATATTTTGTGTCAGCCACTTTAAAGTATCTTGATTTATTTCCCATAAGCAGTGTATTTGCAGTCAGACAGCTCTTATACGACTAAACATGCTAATACTAACCAATATGGTATCAAATACTGGTAGGAAATCAACTTGATGTGTTACCAGGATCACTGTCTTTTTTGAAAGTGCTCCCATGATGTAGTCCTACACATCAGAATCTACAATTTTTATGATCCAAAGTTCAAAATCATAACCTGGAAAAGTGCTGGAGATAAAATTGTTCCCAGCCAGTACCTACACAATATTTCAAGAAGCTTACAATTACATCAAAAGAAAACCAACATAACCGAGAAAAGTAGCATTATTTATGAACCTTAAACAGGCCTGTGGCAGTATGAGCATCAACTGCACTGAAAGGGTCATCCAAAAGATAAATATCAGCATCCTGGTATAGAGCACGGGCAAGTTGTATACGTTGTTTCTGACCGCCACTCAGATTGACACCTCGCTCCCCAATTTCAGTTAGATCACCAAAGGGGAGATTCTCCAGGTCCTTCTCTAGTGAGGCCTTTTGGATTACTTCTTTATATTTCTGCTTGTACATGGGGCTCCCAAATAATATGTTTTCCTGCACTGTTCCACTTTGAATCCATGCAGTCTGAGAAACATATGCAACAGTGCCACAGACTCGCAACTGCAGAAGGAAGATATTGGAGCAATGAGAAAAAGTAAAGTGCATCGACAAGTAGTTTTATTTCAATGGAACAATGGATACTCACGTTGCCCCTCAGCTTTGGTACCTCCCCAAGAATTGCAGCTAAAAGAGTTGATTTTCCAGATCCAACTTCCCCACAAACAGCTACTTTTTGACCATGTTCAACCTCCATATTGATGTTTCTCAACGTGGATTTTGATGAATTGGTATCCCAGCTTAATGTCGCTGTTTTAACAAAAATAGAGTGTTGGGACCATTGTTGGGTTTCCCACTCAACAGCCCGGTCCTGCAACTCATCGCTTTCTAGAAAGTTAATGACACGCCCCAAGGAGACCTTTGCTTGAATGATAACAGCAATGACATCAGGAATTACTTGAATTGGGTCTTGAACCAGGCGCAAAGTGGCTATGAAAGTGAAAACATTTCTTGGAGTAAGAGGGATTTTAAGAAGATAGCATGTTGCAAATGTGGTAGTTGAAACCAGTATGGGAGATGACCAAAACAATATTGAATTGTAAGCTTTCCGAAACTGAACTGCTGATAGCCATTTGCACTCTACCTTGCGCAACTTTTCAATACCAGATCTGAAATGTTCCTCCCATGCATGCAATTTCAGTACCTTCATGTGAACAAGAGCTTCTGTGATAGCCCTTAACCGCTCATCTTGGACTGACATGAGTTCAATCTGGAATTTATGCTGCATTTTTGCCAATGGAGAATTACAAAACATGGTTAGGATTATTACTGTCAAGGCTGCAACTGTGGCCCATCCAATTGTCTGGGAGAGGATAGTTAAAGCAAATACAAGCTGAAGAACTGTTGTCCAAGTCAGATGAAGCCAGAAGGGAAATTCACCTATACGATAAGCGTCTACAGACACATAGTTCATGATCTCTCCTGCTCCATGGATATGTTTAGCTTCATTGGATAGCTTCAATTGTTTCTCATAGATTGCTGTAATTAGCGAGGAGCGCATCTGGAGACCAATCCTTCTAGTGCCAAAATACCATTGCCTTTGAGACATGGACTCTAGGAACTTGGCTAGAAAGAGTGCTCCCACTAAAACATATCCTTCATATTTGATTGATTGTTTGTCTTCTGAAAATCCAATAAACGCATTTAAAACAAGTGGCCCACAAGACACGGTGAATATTTTGAGAAAAGCGTAGAATCCAGTCCTTACCAAGTTTTTCCAATGACAGAAAGCCAGAGTCCAGAAAATAGGAGGGGGGGCAGATGGGTTTTTTTGTTTTTGCTTACCTAGCTCTTCAATAAATTTCAAATAACTGTTCTCTGCCTGATCTTCCTCACAAACTTGAGGCAAATCATTTTCTTCAAGAGGTCTTTTTCTGCCTTTTGACAAAAGAGAATTCAACCACCAAAATGTCATCCTGCCAAAGATTCCTGTTTTGGCAAAAGGAGTCACTTCTGGATTTGACCTCTTCAGCAATGGATCTTCGTGGGCCTGTTCAGAATTCAAAAACCCATTTTGATTGTGCCCATTTAGAATGGACTCTGATAGAAGACTACCCCCTGAATTTGTCAAATCCTCTTTTGCAGCACAGATGAGCATCAAACAACTTGCTAACCATGAAATCAAAGCAAGAAATAATTGAGTTGAAGGTTCTCTGACACTGATAAAATTGAACCCAGCAGAAACAAAATCCAAAGTTTCAAGCAAAAATGTGATTATCCACCAAATACGAAGAAATGTTGTTACAGTGCATGTGCACCGAAGGGTTACTGTCAAAGCGACCATAATCCATGCTAAACCTTGCACTAAAAGGACAAGCCACTTGTGCAGGGGAGTTATGGAAGTTCCATCCCATATTTTCTTGTACAAAATCCCAACTCCCAATCCCAAATTTACCATACCCAAAATGCCATTAATTGCCATAATGGATATTTGGAATTGTGTTCGAGGCTTCACATTTCTGAGAATACTTGTCTGCCTAGACCATTTGAGAAGCAAAATAGACCCAAATATTAGCAGGAATACCAAATGTGTGATCGAAATCAAAACATTCTTGCTGCATGAAGGCCATCGGAAGGTGTGTAAAAATTGAGTGTTGAAAGAAAGGGATAAGTGGCAGGTCTCTCCACAATCTGCAGAATACGATTTTGACTCTCCACAAAAACTGGTCCAGAGATCTGAGGCAAACAAATGAACTTAATTCAATGTAATGCAAGGCAGGAATTTACCATGTTGAAGAAGTTCATGATAAATTTCAACTATCAAAAACAATCTGATAAACATTTAAACATCACTCTTTATATGCCATGAGACCTGGAGATCGCTCAGTTAAACATTTAAACATTAAAACTATCAAACTCAATAAACCAAGGTTTGAAATTCACTGATAGGTCTCACTCCCAGTATTTGTTATGCATCTAGGTGTTTGCTGATGCGAAAATTTTCGGAGTGGTGTCTATTCGCAAATTTTATACCTACATGTGGATGTTTATAATTTTCTCATAGTATAATGAAAACCTTTTGCTTACAATTTTAGAAAAGAAAAGGAAATATATCAAAATCTACAAATGCAAGTATAATGAACTTACCAGTGAAAGTCATCACCATTTTTTCACAAAATAGGTTACAATGCTTCTTCCCTTTTCAAATGTTGTTAAAGAAAAAGAAGTCTCCACACGTCATTTGGCGTTGAAAATTGGTCTGACGTTTCCCTCTGTTCAGTACATGGACTTCATAGTCCCATGCATAGACAGTCACTACGCTTGGTGAAGGAAACATCAAAGATTCAATACATCTCAGTTCCCACTATAATTGTTAATTGGGTATGCGAAAATTCATATAGATGTTGGAAGGTCCTAGTAGCTCAATTGGTAGAGCACTCCAGCAGCAAATGGAAGGTCCTAAGTTCGAGTCCTAGCTGGTCCATATGAGCACTCCAGCAGTAAATGGAAGGTCCTAGGTTCGAGTCCTAGCTGGTCCATATGAGCAGCAGCTCAACAATTGGTATCAGAGTTAGGCTAGGAGCCCCAAGCACCTGTAGTGTGACTTAAGGGGGGTGGTGGAAGTAAGCCACACCTGGACCAACGATGGGCTGGCCACAAGGGGCAGTAACTCAGTTGGTAGAGCACTTCAGCAGCAAATGGAAGGTCCTAGGTTTGAGTCCTCGCTGGTCATATGAGCAGCAGCTCGACATTTACAAGGGGCCCTTGGCCTATTGGTGAAACTGTTTGGTTCACAAAGAGCCAAGTCATGCTAAGTGCATTGGCCCAACACAATAGGAGATGAGACCAGGATTGTGCCTCGAACAAATTTGGTGGCGTGAATACTCCTCAATTGGGTACTCAAGAATTCAAACCATCTCGCTGTGATTGTTAATTGGGCGTGCAAAAATTCAAATCATTTCACTGAATTTGCAAATTGGTTATGCAAGGATTAAAACCATATCACTGTATTTGCCAATTGAGTATGCAAGGATTCAAATCATACTCATATAACGACTGTTGAAAAAATTCCAACTGATCAAGAGGATCCAAAACATAACCCAATTTCTCAGATATTCAACCAACCTAGACGAATGAGATTCTACATATCCTAAACTCTTAGTGTAACCTATACTTCTGAAATTACTGGATCAGAGAAACCAATTTATAAGCATAACCTCTGAAAACAATGTGGGAAAGTCCAAGCAAGATATAAATAGAAATGGGTTCTCAGTCAGTTAAATCTACTATTCTATTCTAAAACATCTCTGTAATCTAATAGATAAAAGTATAATAACAAACATAATCTCTGCAACATTTCTAGACTATAATAAATAAAGAGAACAGAGCTTGTGTCCGTTTAAAACAAAACTGAACTTCATGTGACAGACATTAATAGTAATTGTTGCACTTCAAAATCTAAGTGGTAAGCATTAAAAACTTTTTTGGTGGCCACTTCCCCGTCTGAATATAGGGAGCTTCACGTGATAGTCCACATCAATTTGTCTTGTCAGAGGGAATATTTGCTACAACAGAAAAATGGTCTTAGACTTTTCTAGGGTCAAAAAAAAATCTGATTTCTGTTACAATTTCTTTGGTGTGGTCAATGAGATTTGTTTGAAGGAATACTCTTTTAGTGCAACTGGATGGTGATCTGACTCGCGTGAAGCAAAACATTTTCGTCAGCCATGACGTGCTATATTTTGGTTTGCAACTTGTTAGACAACCGGGACAGAAATTGAAATGCTTTTTAAATCCACTTGCTAGAAGGTGGTGGTCTAACTTTTGTTGTTAATATAATAAGTTGTAAACTTATTTAAAAAATTCTTAGTGCTGTTATTTAAATATTTTAATTTTTAAACTATGTTTTAGTATAGTTAGCCTTTTTAATTAAAAAATTGGATACTTTATTTTAAATATTATATATGTGCAGATAGTATTGACGTCTTTTTTAAATTAATTAAATATGTGCAAGTGAGTTTACACTTTTGAGTCAACTTGCACAAATAGAAGTTTTTTTTATGAATATTCCTATTATACTTTATATTAATTATAAAAATAGTACAATATTCAAAAAAAGGTTTGGGTGGTAAAACAACACACCAACAAAGTCCATCAGGACCAAGTCCATGACACCAATGACAATAAAAATAAAAAGGCCAAGCCCAAAAAGCATCTAAGCAGCTAAAACAATGTCATTAGAGGGCAGATATCGATCATCAATATTACTTCCCCAAACATCTCCAGGGCTGGTGACATCTACCGGCTCCCAGCCAGAGAGAGTGCCTCCATCTTCAGGGTTGTCCTCATCAGGCTACTAACCATGGACAGGAGAGATGGCAAGTTGCAAATGAGGAAACTTGTCAGAACTGGGCCAACCAGCTCCCCCACGCCCCTGAGAAGAAGCCAAGGGCTACCTGGAGGGCTAGGGCCAACCACAAGTAGTAGAGTCACAAAAATTCTGAGGCTGAGCCCCATGGGAGTGGGAGCCATGGTCTCATTTGGCAGATTGGATGTGCCCACACCAATGACCTCTCGAAGGAGAGGTAGAATCTGACAGCACCCTGGAAACAGTACAAGGGGCATTTCCCTAATGATCTAGCAGTTCCTGAAGATGGGCAACCTCCAGTGCAACTTTACTAGCTTGCACCTAGATCTACATTAAAACATTGAAACAAATCATAGCTTTAGTGTAGAGAGAAAAATGAACATCAGTTGTACAATTGACAAACAAAGCATCATTTATGTCTTTCCAAATATTGAAGAGAAACTCCACCCTGAAAGCATGCCAAATTTGAGAGTACTTATGTGAGAGACAAGGCCAATCTCCCAGCAAAACTATATATGCCATGAGAAAGGGGTAGGTTGGAAAGGCCTGAAGAAGTCACGAATCCAACTCTAGGCTTCTTGAGCCTTGGGACATAACCAAAAAAGATGTTTAAGGCTCTCAAGTTGTCCATAGAAAGGACAATGAGGGCAAGGAATTCCCATATGAACAAGTCGACCCCCCATCGAAAGACCTTGGTAAATAATACACCATGCGAAATGAGCCAACTTGGGCTCCAGTACGGTTGACCAAATGCATTGGAACCAACGATACCACGTTCCAAGAGAGGACTGAAGTTCCCAGCGAAGGTTAAACTGCTCTACCATGGGCAAATGTGGAGAAAGCCATAAATAGCCTTTGCAAGGTCTGTAATTCCAGAAAGGGATATTCAGGTACCACTTCAAATCCTTCCACCAGGGTTTGAGAGACCGAACCCCAATCTTATGCAACATCTGAGGGGGAATAGATTTAATAACAGCTTGAAAAGTCTCATGATCCTAATTGGCAAGATTAAATTTAAGCTTGAATTCAAGCCATGCCAAAAATTCTTAGTGACCCTATGAATAAGGTTGGGCAACACACACACACTGCATTTAAAAAAGTAGAGAGCGTGTATCCAAGGTAATTTGGCCAGGGGTCGACCTTGAGAACTAACATCTTGAAGGGACACCAGTGCTAATGCAATGCCAAACAAAAAGTTTTTAGGCTTCATTGCCTTCAAGAGCCCTAATAATCCATTTGGCACAAAGGGCAATTCCTTGCCAATGGATGGAAATTATACCAAGCCCCCCAACTTCACGGGGTAGGCAACAAAATACCCAAGCCACACGATGGAATCCCTAATGCCCATCACTAGAGGCCTAGAGAAAATCTCTGAGAAGTTTCTCAATCTTAGATTAGGAAGTCATGGAAGGGACCCAACAAGAGGAATAGTAAACATGTGTGGCTAAAAGAATTTAAGAACAAATCTGAAACTTACTAGCCAATAAAAGAGGCTTGGTTATCTAATACTGAAGCTTTTTTCTCAATTCTAGCAATCACAGCCTGTCAAAGCTTGGCATAAGAGGCTTGGAAAGCAAAAGGAATCCTTGGGAATCTAAAGACTTCCCATGGTCAATCCATTTCCACCCAAAAGAATTAGGCTAGCCAGGTTTGGGAAGGAAGGATTGATGATAACACTGAGTCTTTTTCCATTAAATGTTGGAGCATGAAGCCTGGAAAAAAATGTCCATGTAGTGAAGAGCCTGTTTGACATTGTTCTCCTCTTCAATGAGAGTGAAAAAAGAGTCATCAGCAAAAGTGTCCATTAACCAACTGCTGGGAATAATTGAGGAGAGAAATCCCTTTGACATGGGATTGGGATACCGCCTGAGCAAGTAAATAACCAAATCCTTCAGCTACCAAAACATAAAGCGTCAGAGCAAGAGGACAACCTTGACAAATGGACCTATGAAGTCCAAAGCAGCTAGACTATTGACCATCAATGGTGATGCATGTAGAAGCATTGACAAATAACATCTGAACCATTTGGATGAAGTGCGGGCCAAATCTGAGAGCTTGCAACATGGCCAGAATGAAAATCCATTCAATACGATCATAGGCTTTGGAAAAATCAATTTTAAGGAAGAGGGCAGACTACTTAAAGTGGCAAGCACATTCCATCCCTTCCCACACAGTAATAATATTGTCCAAAATAAATCTGGATTTGATGAATCTAGTTTGTTAGGGTCAAACAATCAAAGGAAGCACGGAGCAAAGCTTTAAGGCCAAAGCATTGGAAATGATTTTGTAGGATACATTGAGCAGTGGGGCGTGTGCATGAAGATGGGGGACCAAACGTGGCCACCCCACTTTTTGGTCCTAGAAAAAAATTCGATCACATTATTTCTTGTTAAATATAATTAAAAAAATAGACCCGCTGCCTCATTGTTTCATAGTGATTTTCAAGAGAAGAGCAAAATGCGAGTAGGGTTTTAACGCGAACATGTTTTGGAAAAATTGAAGGAGAACTCCATCGAGAAAGATGTCGCATCGCCATTCCTGCCATGGACAAGCACAACAAACTCAACAAACAAAAGCAGGTAGGGTTCTTATCATTTTCTACATTTTAAAATGAATTGAATTTCTTTTTCATTGTTTTAATTGAATTTCTATTCTCAATTTTAAGTTAATGAACCAATGCAAAACCCGACTCTAGGGGATCAAATTCCATGTGAGGAGGAGCCTCAAAGCCCTCATCAAATGCCGCCTTCACGTCCTCACCATCCACGTGACACAAGAAAATTATTTAGGACAAATCCAAGAAAATAAAAAATAGCTTGAATCCTTAGTTCAAACATTAAAAACTCCAATGCAAGCACCGATCGTAGGAGAGCCCTTGCTAATTCATTAAAGGTCATTATTTCTCATATTGACTCAGTGAAAAACCAAATCACCGAATGGAAGGACTATAGGTAGAGGCGTTAGCGATTTTATGCGAACAAATTATCTTACAAACATGTTAAAGACAAAAAATTACAAAATATGAATTATGTGCACTTTTTATCAATTCTAAAACTAATCAACCACTACATGAGAGTTGCAAACGATTCCTGATTCATTGGTGTGTGCACGATGGTATATCCAAAAACTTTTGGGATATATGGTATATGGTTTTTGATGACCTTCCCTGTAGTAGCAATGAGCTCCCACAATATTTTTTTGTAGAAACTCTATTGTGAGTTCGTCCGCAACGAGATTCCTAACTACTTTGACATTCGGGAGTTCCAGGGTAGAGGTGGTGGCTCTGCACAAGATAGACAGGGGGCAAATCGTGACCAGAACCGTCCACCTAGACCCCTCATGAGGCCACAACATATCTCACTCCCTTCAACTTTGAATGAGAGTGTTGAGGTGGAGACACTACATTCTTTGAGTTCCCTCACCCAGTCTTTGGCATAGCATGGCGGTGATCTTACCCAGGCTAATGAGGGTGGAAGCAGTATGCGTCGTCGGTCCCCACATCTTTGTGGATCATGTGGGGCTTTGTGCAATTATGGGACCCAAGACACTCCCCATGTAGACATTCCAGATGATGTTGTAGAGTGTCAGGGCCATGCGACGCGGGGGCAACAACAGGTGGAGACATTCTTATTGGATGATATTGCACTCACAGATGAGATCTTGCAAGATACGTTTGGTATTGATGCCCAGGTAATATTTTAGAAGGTTCTGCAATTTAATATGTTTGTATTTGAAATATCTAATTAATTATATGAAAAAATATTATAAGTCGAAATTAATGTATGTAATTGTCTGCACTATGAAATTCCAGGGTCAAAGTATTCATCCTGTGTTTGTTAGCTGTCCATTGCAGGGTTATGAGAGGAGGTCCAGTCGAAAGGTATGTAATTTATCACAAGATTGTAAATATAGTACATGTGAACTTTTTTTCATATATCAATGGTAATCCTATTTAGTGACAATTTGATGATGAATAGTTGGATGTTGGAGCTTCACCATCACAAGGATTTCCTTGGTCCCCACACAGAGGTTGTTTCACGTAGGTAAATTTTACCATTTCTAATAATTATGCATTTAAATAGTGTTATGTATCTATTTTGGTCAAATAATTTTGAACTCTATTTTCAAATGTTGACAAGTATGGAAAATACTCCTCATCTTCGTCAGTCCGTAGAGGTGGGCATTATTGTAGCTATTTTGTCTGCAAATCCTTTGACCGAGGTATGAGCTAGTAACATGAAAATATCAAATTTTGTATTTCTTATTTTATCTTTACATCATTTAATGTACATAAATGATATTCATGTTTACTCTATTTTGCTTCTTCATGCTTCTCACAGGAGGTCGTAACTCTAACCAGTCTAGTGTCAGATGAAGTGGGACAAAAAATGATCGAGAGGGATCACCAGTTAGTAGTAAGTGATTGATTACATATTTCATGTTATATATTTTGAATATTTTCTATATTAATGTGGATATTGTTTGATTGTATTAGCAAGGGGATCTTCAAAATCTTTATCGAGGAGGTCTAGTTAAGGAACGAGAGAGGATGAGTCATTAACTAATTCTCCATCTTCACGAATAAGCAAGGGTTGTCGATTATTTGATAGCAATCCATAGGAAATTTAATTTTGGGACATTTTGTTGCATATGCCTATTTGGCTTTGTAAACATATTTTTGTATGTTATCGATGTATATCGTTGTATATGCCAGTATGGATTTATTTGTACATGCCTATATGGCTTGGTATATACGCTATATGTTATTTTCATGACATTATGTATATTTTCATGACATTATGTATATTTTCATGACATTATATACATTTTCATGGCATTATATATATGTTGACAGCATCCTTGCAAAGTACATTTTGTGCATATCTTGCAATCATTGCATTCCATGAGATTGCATTTCTTTGAGGCATCATGACAAACAATTCACATGCCTTGTCTATGCTTCCACACTTTGCATACATGTCTCCCAGGGCAATTACAACTACAACATCAAACAAAATTCCAATATCCTTTATGCTTTGATGGATGTCCATACCTTGTTTCGAAGATCCCATTTTGGCATAGGCAAGAAGGATGTTGGCTAAGGTTGTGGAATTTGGTTTTACACCCACCAATTGCATTTTCTTGAAATTTTCTTTAAAGCCTTATCAAAAAATCTATTTTGTACATATCTTGCAATCATTGCATTCCATGAGACAACATTTCTTTGAGGCATCATGTCAAATAATTCATGTGTATTGTCTTAGCTTCCACACTTTGCATACATGTCTAAAAAGGTAGCTACAAATACAACATCTAACAAAATTCCTATATCCTTTATTCTTTGATGGTTGTCCATACCCTATGTAATTTGGCTTTACATGTGCCAATTGCATTTGCTTGAAAGTTTCTAAAGCCTTATCAAGAAATCCATTTTGTGCATATCTTGCAATCATTACATTCCATGAGATAGAATTTCTTTGAGGCATCATGTCAAATAGTTCACGTGTATTGTCTATGCTTCCACACTTTTCATACATGTCTACAAGGGCAGATGTAAATACAACATCTAACAAAATTCCTATATCCTTTATTCTTTGATGGTTGTCCATACCCTATTCCAAATATCCTAATTTGGCACAAGCAGGGAGGATGCATGCAAAGGTTATGGAATTTGGCTTTACACGTGCTAATTGCATTTGCTTGAAATTTTCTTTAAATCCTTTTCAAAAAATCTATTTTGTACATCATTGCATTTCATGAGATGGCATCTCTTTGAGGTGTCATGTCAAATAGTTCACATGCCTTGTCTATGATTCCACACATTGCATACATGTCTACAAGGGCAACTGCAAATACAACATCTAAAAAAATTCCTATATCCTTTATTCTTTGATGGCTATCCATACCCTGTTCCAAAGATCCTAATTTGGCACAGGCAGGGAGGATGCTTGCAAAGGTTATGAATTTGGCTTTACACGTGCCAATTGCATTTGCTTGAAACTTTCTAAAGCCTTTTCAAAAAAAATCATTTTGTGCATATCTTGCAATCATTGCATTCCATGAGATGGCATCTCTTTTAGGTGTCATGTCAAATAGTTCACATGCCTTGTCTATGCTTCCACACTTTGCATACATGTCTACAAGGGCAACTACAAATACAACATCTGACAAAATTCCTATATCCTTTATTCTTTGATGGTTGCCCATACCCTGTCCAAAGGTCCTAATTTGGCACAGACAGGGAGGATGCTTGCAAAGTTTATGGAATTTGGCTTTACACGTGCCAATTGAATTTTCTTGAAAGTTTCTAAAGCCTTTTCAAAAATCCATTTTGTGCATATATTTCAATCATTACATTCCATGAGATGGCATCTCTTTGAGGTGTCATGTCAAATAGTTCACATGCCTTGTCTATGCTTCCACACTTTACATGCATGTCTCCCAGGGCAATTGCAACTACAAAATCTGACAAAATTCCCATATCCTTTATACTTTGATGGATTTGTCCATACCCTATTCTAAAGATCCCATTGTGGAATAGGCAAGGAGGATGCTGGATAAGGTTGTGGAATTAGGCTTTACACCCGCCAATTGCATTTGCTTGAAATTTTATTTAAAGCCTTATCAAAGAATCCATTTTGTGCATATCTTGCAATCATTACATTCCATGAGGCAACATTTCTTTGAGGCATCATGTCAAACAATTCATGTGCATTGTCTATGCTTCCACACTTTGCATACATATCTACAAGGGCAGCTACAAATATATCTAAAAAAATTCATATATCCTTTATTCTTTGATGGATGTCCATATCTTGTTCCAAAGATCCTAATTTGGCATAGGCAGGGAGGATACTTGCAAAGGTTATGGAATTTGGATTTACACATGCCAATTGCATTTGCTTGAAAGTTTCTAAAGCCTTTTCAAAAAATTCATTTTGTGCATATCTTGCAATTATTGCATTCTATTAGATGGCATCTCTTTGAGGTGTCATGTCAAATAGTTCACATGCCTTGTCTATGCTTCCACTGTTTGCATACATGTCTACAAGGGCAACTACAAATTTACAACATCTGACAAAATTCTTATATCCTTTATTCATGCTATAATGAAGCATGACATGATAAAATAACAAGATTCATATTTACAACACTTAAGAATATGTAGTAGTGTTGCTCATGTCATCAATACATGTTATATCCCTTACTTCCTCATGCAAATGGATAAACTATATTTTCATCTTCACATACATGGCTTACAACATGTGACAATAAACCACTACAAGTTGTATATGCGCTTAACAACAAGTATACATGTGATACAACACCCCAAAACATGTAATAGTGTTGTACGTGTTTCCCAACTTGTTATTACTTCATGCAACTATGGATACTACATACTTGCAACACCCCAATGAACTTGTTGTTGTTGTACATGCTCTCAAACAATAAGTATGCATGTGATACAACTTTCTACTATCATACCATAGTGTCATCCCATGTTACATATGCATGCTTCCTCCCCTAATTTCTCATGCAAATGGAACAAAAATACACTTTTCATCCTATCATACATGGCTTAGAACATGTATAACAAAAGATGGAATTCTTACCCACATTCTATGCACGTACATTAGTGACCAATATACTTTTAACACATAGGGAGAGAGATATAGGGAGAGAGACATAGTTTAACACATGTTTGACATTATATCCTCATTTCACCGTCTATATGGGTTACGGACACAACAAAATGAGGAAGAGAGGAAGAAAGAGAGCATAGAGAGAGAAAGAAACACGTTTGGTGTTACATCCCATGTGTTTCTACCATTTACTATTTACCTAGATTGGTTAATTTGTTTGATCAATGAATGATTGTGAAATCTTTGCATTTATGTGTTTATGAACCTTGATTTGAAATATGAAGAAAAATGGAATAATGCAATGTCTTGTATTATATATGATTAATGTTAAAAAATGTATGAAGCAAATGGTTATATTTTGATCAGCTAACTACTGTGATCTGAGTGGATGCAGGAACAGGTTGCTCCTCCAAAAGGGAGGGGAAGTATCAGTCAGGAGAAGGACTTAGTCTAGCAACCCTAGAGAAACCTAGATTGAGCAAGAGCACACACACCATCCTATTTTGATCTAAGTTGTGTCGAGTCAGTTTGGGTAGCAATAATTGATCTAAGTTATGAGTCTTGATTCTTGATTTGGTTGATTCAATCCTGCATGTTGTTAAGTGTTTGGTTGTTTGAGTAAGGTTTTATTGTGATAATTATATAGCTCATGCGAATCTGTAACATCCATGTTCTAAAAACACAGTAAAACTGAAAAATTTACCATAAGTAATTTAACAAGGTAAAAATGAGAAAGAGAAAATTTTTCTTTTATTCAACATATAATAGAGTAACTACAATTACAAGATTTCTCGTTACAAAATACAATAAACCATATTGTCTTTCTCAAGTAAAATGTTTACAAAAGTAAATCAATTACAAATATCTGCATTAGATAATGTTTTACATAGTCCCAATAAACACAAGTCTCAAATATATACTACATTCAGAAATCTAACATCTTTATCACAAGCCTCGGCATGTCTTCTACTAGAGAGAGAGTATCTTTCCAGTGATTTACCTCCATCCACAGACCGATCGTCTCCCACACATCTTCCACATAGGAAGTGGCCCTACCCTTCACGAGGAATATAGACCAAAGTGACCAGTGGTAATTTGCCTTTCCGAGTACATAGTGTTGTATCTTACACAACTCTATCAACCGTACAACCCTAGATACCCTCTAGCTAAGTATGATTTCTAATAGGTTATGCAATCCAGATACAGTGAACCAACAATGCATGCAGAGACATATGCATTACTATGGCCATAGTTTCAATATAAAATGATGATCACAATGAATGTTGTCGTAATGTTCACCCACCCTAACTCGACCTGGATACTATCATATTCCTACAGTTTGACTGTCAACTACGTTTAACTTATGAAGTCCTGACAATTTCAATATTTTAGTTTCCCTGACCTAGACATGTTTTCTTTCACTATCTATAATCCATAGACCTAATCAATTACCTTTCATTACGAGGATTCTCAATGCGTCAATACAATACCCAAGATCCAAGACTTATCAATTCATTAGAATTTTAAGTCGATTTATAACAACTAAGGTGGTTACCTTACCTAGGTTAAGCATCATAGTCTAAGAAATTATTTCCTTTCTTAAGTAAGAATAAATATACATAGTTAGGGTACTTGTCCCTTCAATCATGATCTACATAATGATCACAATGATTTAATATAAATAAATACCTTATCTGGTTAAGTTAAGGTTTAACTAAAGAGTTTTATCTAACTCAATCTTGTCTTTCTGACTTAGATGGATTCACAAGACACTATCATTGCTCCATAGACCTTATGGAATGACTATCTATTCTTGGGTATCTCTTTGCATCTTTGCAACATTTGAGATTCATCACTTATCGACAAGTAATAGCTAAGAGAAGTTGTGACCAAAAGGTATAATGAATTTAATGTTTTGACTAACCATTTAATGGTACCTCTTGCATGCTTGCAAAACCCAAGGTTTATGACTTATGTCTCAAGTCAACTTGTAACTAACAAATAGGTTCCTCTACCTAAGGTTAAATATTATCGACTAATAATAAATCTCTTTTCAATATGATAAATATGAACATTTATTATTTAGGGTTCTCGACCTTTTAATGTCTACCCCCATAAAATAACTAAACAGGTTATAACCATAAAGATGTCATCAAATAATCTTCAACCCTTCTAGGTTAAACTAGGGTTTTATTTTACCCTTGAATAATCTATTATATCCAAAATAACCCTATCTCATAACTTCAAGACTAAGGTTTATAAACGACCTTTGGTTTAACTCAACCAAGGTTAAGAATACTATGGTTTTGTAATAGATAATAACTTCTATACAAAAGGAATATGAATACTTTCAATTTACCTTCACGTGATGCCATTGTCCATCACTTCTTATATACTCATATATGATTCCACTCAAGTTCTTATCTAGCTAGACTTAGTTTAATCACAACATAATGGTTTACTACAAAGTTATTCTCATTTATCGAATACGTTGTAAGGATAGTCCTATGGACCTTAATGTCTCTATCATAACATTTCCAATGAGTTATCACTTGATTTATATAAAAGGTGGCTTCCCAAGCTTAATAAGATTTCTAAGTTCTCTTTGAAAAGAAACCATTATAGACATTTATAAACTTAACAAGAAATGGTTTCATACTTCCATTAACCACCTCAAAGATTGAAGTATCTTACTCATCTATGTTTAAAAACCTATCATAGTTCTTCATGGCACTTAATATGTATGCGAGCAGTATAAAATATCTCATAACCAACTTTCGGTCTATCTTAATATCAAACCTTCTCTCTAATTCAACTGTATTTGCTATATAATCGACTTCTTAAAAAGAAGACCCTCTATGATGTATTGGAATATAATGAACACATTATCATTTCTACAATTATGTCATTTAATAAACAGACTTCGACACAATGCAATGATCCTCGACTTGGGCTATTTAGCCTTTGGGAGCATCGGCCAGCCAACTTATAATGGCGAAATCATTTACTCCAAATGGTTTAAAACATAATGAAAACAATTATTATACAGTTCGTTGTTTATGAATCGAATATCATAGACATATTAAAAGATAATATCGATTCTCCTAATTATGTAACCAAAAGACGTTATGAATCAATACAATTCTATTTTTATCATCACATAGATACTAAGTGATACCTGTCAATGACTCAATGAGTTATCTGTAGCTGAGTATAATGTTCGGTCCGCCTGTATGATGGCACCTACACCTCTGTGTTATGGAAGCGATCTTTTCTCTCCATTTTCCCATGATCTCCATGTGTGTTCTTCTCTCTACCACCATGAATCCTATATCCTTCACTCATAAAGAGGCGTGGGATTTAATGACTCTTCAAAGCTCATTATGAATTGATTTCTACCACTCACTCAGTTGAAAGGTAATTCAGAATTGCAATAGACCACTCCCCCATTCAGTTTACAATCGATCCCATTTAATCAGCAAAGATTAACACATGTTTTCGTTAAGGCACAGAATGTGGAAAAGTTCATCAAGTATAACGATAATACCACGTTCCATCTTAAAAGAGGTTGACACAAGTATAACCATCGATGGTCATTATTATTGATCACTTTTAAGTGATCTCAACTCCATCACTTGAATTAATGAAGGCGTTATAATTTACATGCTCAAGGCTACTTAAATGGATAAGTCTTATTAAATAATATGAGCTATTTTCCTCATTTGGTTTATAAATATATCTATTTGTTTATATCAAATAAGGCCTACATAACATTGATCTCATTCGATGGTTATGATTTAATCAATAAGAATAATAGCAATTAAAAAAAATGATTTACAGATTATGTGAATGGGTCGAGTTTACCTCCCCATCACAATCCTTCACTAAAATCTTGACATTAAACGTTGACAATAAAAACATTATGTGACTTAATAATAATAACACAACCATTTTACGACAATGACGTCGTAACTTTTACATTAAACGTAAATGGTCATAATTCTTACTCAGACGGCATCGTTTATGTTACAAATGACTATGTCGACACACAACAACTTAAATAGAATATATTTGAAAGATATCGACTTCCTGTCGATTGGGTTCAAAAGTAAACTAACAAGACAAAACGTACCTCTTACAACACTGGTTCACATTTTTATTATACGTCTTACTCATCTTGGCTAATTGACCACTTGTAACCCGAGGTCTATATCTCTCTTCTTGAAAGATACTCTCTCTTTCTCCGAGAGTTATCTGAAAACCTGCAATCCTATATCAAACTTGTAACCAAACGAATTATGATCAGTGCATCATTATTCAAATAATAAATCAAATCTCATAGTGCAAATATTAAATTGATAATAACATAATCATTTCCATAATTTCATAAATGACATTCAATACAATTCCATGTCTTTCCTTGACATTTATCTAAACATCATAATAGATTTACTTATTTCCAAGTAAAAGTAAAAAGTATAGCAAGACAGAAATTAGGGATGTAACATATCCTTCCCCTAAAGATTCATCATCCTCAATGATATAAAGTATCAAAATGTGACTAAAACAAGTTCATTGTTTTCAACTAGTAACAACATTAAATAAATGAGAAAACTTTTGGTAAAATTCATGGTAATCCTCCCATGAAGAACTATCATTTGCATATTGGTCCCACTGGACCTAGCACTACATAACCTCTACATTACACAAGCAGTGCTTGCGAACTTCAAGCATTTAAGAAGCTTGATTATAACCATTTCTAAGTTTTGCACTTGTAAAACATTCTAAGAATATAATATTCATACATTATATAAATATATTTTTCATAGATGAATCACAAAAAGCATTATGCCTCTTGGCAATCACTGGTAATAAATTGATTCTTGAAATCAATAGAATTTATAACCTTAAAAATTTAGAAGGGTCCTTTATACTTAGGAACTAGTTTGGAATACATTCCATACTTTATGAAACTTTTTCTGGGGTTTGACCCTCAAAAGAACTTTTCTTCTCTAACCGAGAATTGTCTTAGTGTACGCTTAACATCAATGTAACTTTTCTATTTATTATCAATTTCCACTGATCTTTTCTGATCAACTAAATCTTTTCTTCTATTTCTGATAACATTTCCAGACTAATGCTAATCCTATCTTCTAGCTTACCCAGCTTATAGGAGTTCGGCATCTTTTCTTATCCAATGTTTCAAATGAATTCATCTTAATAGCAAAAAGTTAGGTATTATTAAAAATTTCACAAGTGATAAGTAGTCTCCCCACTTATATTGTTGATCCATGTAATACATTTGCAACAAGTCTTCCAAAATTGGGGTAACTCTCCCAATTTGCCCATCGGTTACAAGATGATAAGCTATACTCACATTGAGTTTAGTCCTTAGCACAGAAAACAAAGTTTGCCAAAACCTTGATGTTACATGCACATCTCTATCCGAGATAATCTTTTTAGGGAAGCCATGCAATCTAAACACTTCTTGAACAGAATTGTGGCTAACACAGGTGCTCCATCAGACAAATTCCCTGGTATAAAATGTGCTACCTTTGTGAGCTTATCCACCACAACTAAAATGGCATCATGTTTATTCCTTGACATAGGAAGACCTTGAACAAAATCCATACTAATAACTTGCCATTTCCACTCAGGCACATCATGTGGATACAACAATCCTGCAGGGTGTTGGTGCTCTGCTTTTACGCTTTGGTATTCTAAATAGCTTGCTACAAATCTTGTAGCATCATTTTTCATTCCTTTCCAGAAATAAAGAGGTTTAGCATCCGCTAGTAGTTTGGTTACTCTAGGATGTCCAAACTATGGTGCAGTATGAACTTCTTTCCATACTAAATCCCTTAAGTCAACTGAATCAGGAACATACATTCTATCTCTATACCTCAATAGTCCATCTGACTCAAAATGAAACCTATCATACCTTGAATCTTTAGGATTTACTATAAGAGCTTGCTTGACTTGCTCATAATACTCATCACCTAATAAATTTTGCAACACTTAATCTTTAAAGTTTGCATGAATAGTGATAATTCAAGAAATATGTCCCCTGTGACTTAGAGCATTGGCTACTCTATTCTCTTTTAGTAGATCAATTGCCTCTTTGACATTTATCTGTCCACTCAAATAATTTCTCGTAACCATTGCAAAATCACTTGCACATGTTGGTAATGTTTGCCTTCATTCTTAAAATAAATAATTATATCTTCCAGAAAGACTAGAACAAACTTGTCTAAACAATCTCTAAACAAACTCTTCATGAGATTTATGGATACTACAAGGCATTTGTAAGACCAAAAGACAGCACTGCAAACTCACAGTGCCCATTTCTTGTCCTAAAAGTTGTTTTATGGGTATCCTCATCCTTCAATCTTGACTGATGATATATTGATCGCCAATCCATCTTTGAAAACACTAGAGCTCCATGCATCTAATCAAAGAGGTCATCAATACATGGTGAAATATATTTGTTCTTTATCAGTTCCTTAATGAGCATACGATACTAAATACACAATTGCAGAGTCATGTCCTTTCTCTTGACAACGATAACTAGTGCACCCCATGGTGAAATACTAGATCTAATCAAACCTTTAGCCAATAATTCTTGTTATGGGGCTTTTGATTTCATTCATTTTGTAGTTATCATATTGCAAGGTACTTTTCTAGGTGACTCATCCCAAAACTCTAGGACGACTAAAATTTTCAGTTGCTCCAATCACCTATTCCATCAACTTTGGTGGAATGACTTTCTTCATATTTAGGACAATTCTAAGGCAAGCATATCCTTTGCTTCCTTTTAGGGTCTGTGGTTTCAAGATTTTCATTGCTCACACTATATTCATGGTGATTTTCCTTGCTCATCCCATGAGAAATCTCATTTTCCCCCCTTCAGGGTTTCCTTGATCTCTTACTTTCTTTTCCAAAATACTAGGTATCTCCTTGGTTTTTACAAACATGGTTAGGATTGCTCCAATTTGATCAAGAGATTAACTGATGATTTATTCTCTTCTAGACTCTCACCCTTGTTTGGTTCTTGTATGAAACATGTCATTTTTCTCATGCCAGATAAATAAGTTATCTAATAGTTTTCTAAATTCTAAAGCGACTCAAAACATCAAAACAAATTTAACTCATAACAATCCAATAGATTGGCACAAAAGATTCTCATCTTTATTATAATTTAGTCAGGAGTATCTACATCCTTATTTATATAGTTGATACGACAAAACTACATGTCATTGTCGATTTAACAATCTTCCAATTAAACAAACATAGTGGGTGGATGTACACACAAGTACTCCAACACCTTTTCCTAAAATAGAAGCATCACATCAACCTTCAAGTGACATGTTGTGACTAGATACAGTTTACTAGGTTTTACTACACAAGTAGAATTAGTAGGATTCTTGGCTAGTTCAAAACGTTGTTTTCTTTCTAGCTGAATACGCTTAAGTGTATCAGCAAAAGTATCTGAATCCTCTAGCCATGCACCCTTAGAATAAATAATATGCTCTATAAGTTTCACTTCCTCAATAGGTTCCTTCTTAACTACTAATTCAGGCATATGCTGTGGAACATATTTTTTAGCAGTTTTCTTGGTTCTTCTCCACACCATTCTGGCAAAAGAAATTCAAGCATTAGCTAACCGCATAATGTTGACTACAGGTTAGCATAGTGGACTCATAAACCCTAGTGTTGAACCTGGTAGCTCTGATACCATATGTAACATTCATGTTCTAAAAACATAGTAAAATCAAAAAATTTACCATAAGTAATTTAACAAGGTAAAAATGAGAGAAAATTTATTTTATTCAACATATAATCAAGTATCTACAATTACAAGATTTCTCATTACAAAATACAATAAACCATATTATCTTTCTCAAGTACAGTGTTTACAAAAGTAAATCAATTACAAATATCTACATTAGATAATGTTTTACATAGTCCCAATAAACACAAGTCTCAAATATATACTGCATCCAGAAATCTGACATCTTTATCACAAGCCTTGGCATGTCTTCTACTAGAGATAGAGTATCTTTCCCATTATTTACCTCTGTGATGGGTAAAATGGGATAATATTAAAATGAATATAAAACCCAATAACTTCGATGAAATATGCAAAGAACAAAGAATAAAACAAGTAAACAACTTACAGTGCTTTGTTACCTGGTGGCTTCCATCGTTCGCCTATTCTCGATCTATCTTTGGTGATGAATGTAGCCCTCAGGAAGCTTGCTTCCTTGCTTTGTTTCCTCAAGATGATGAAGGAGAAATGGTTAGGATACTTATTGTATTGAAGATGAGCAACACAATTGTGAAATGGATTATGAATGATGTGAGAGTGGGGGTGCCAATGGCGCACTATGGATTCGACAGAGTAATCTTACTTGAAAGCTTCGTGATATGAAATGGAAGAACAGAGGAGTATTTTAGACTTGTGCGAGAGAAGATCAACAGTGTAGAAGAAATAAGAAGATCAATGGTAGAGGATGTTTGAGAGAACATGCACGAATATGAAGAAGACATGTGTCATTCAAAAAGATGCTTTGTTGAGTTAACTGCTTTCTTGATGAGGATGAGCTTTGATTTCATAAATTAGAATATATCTTTCTAATTTAAGAGTTTGTTGATAAAGAAAAGTTGCTTTAAATCAGTTAACTCAGCTTTTGCTTTTGCATGACAAGGAAGATTTATTTTTAGAAGATTTGGAAGATAAGAAAGCAAATTAAATAAATAAATTTATTTAATTATTTGAGCAAGATTTAGAAGAATAAATAAAATATTTGATTATATTTTATTTTTGGAGACTCAGATTTAATTTAAATAAATTTGCATTTTATTTAAATTTGGAAGAATGAATGATTTAATTAAATAATTATTATTTAATTGTTTGGAAGAATAAAGTTGATATTGATGAAATTAATTAAATAAATGTAATTTATTCAATTAATGGGAGGAAAATGAATCAAATAAATAAATTGATTTATTTATTTATTGATAGAGGAACATTAAGATGAAATAAATATTTAAAATATTTATTTAGGTAGAGTCATGTCATTTTTAGGTGTATACATTTTGCCCCTCTTTGATGCAATGTGTTTTATCACGTTGTTTCAAAGAATAAGAATTTTTGACAATGATACATGCCCTAATTTGCCCTTGGTACAAGTTTAACAACAGGATGCCCCCTTGGGAGATTGGACGAGAAGAAGGCAGAAGGCGGGAGATAGACAATCTCACGAAGAAGAAGGTGAAAAATAGGTTAGGTTGAAGAAAACAAGACATGGTTAGGAGAAACAGGCGTGGGTAGTAGTCACAGTTGTCACACAGTCAGCTATGGTTCACTTGCTATATATAGGAGCTGGGTCCACAAGTCTTATTCATTTGCACACTTATCCTTAGTGGATTTGTCTTTAAGAGCTTAGGAGACTAGAGGAGCTAGAGCAGTCGACAGAGATATGGATATTCCGCGCGAGGAGCACCGTTTTGAGCGAGTTCGACAGTTCAATCGGCCATTAGAGGCAGGACCACCGGTATGTAGTTTGACAAAACTCGCTTAAAGTCATTTATTAGGGTAATAAATGCTTAGGAAAAATAGCTAGGATAGATGCACCGAATTGCAGTTCAGCACATATGCGCCCTGAAATGGCGCATATGTCAGGAAATCGCGCATTTGAGTAAACATGCGGCGCATATGATACATCTGTGCATATAGGATAGGGATTGACACATATACTATGGAACTGCACATTTGACACAAGAAGCGGCGCATATGCCCAGAACGACACATATACGCCAAGGAATGATCCATTCACAGTGAAGCGGTGCGTCTGATATGATTCGATGCATTCGTGACCTGGTTCGATACTTTTGCACTAAGACAGTCAGCTAACTTAACAAAATTAACCCAATTGGCACCTTGATCGATGTGTCAATTGATGAGCGATCTCCAAGATTGCTGAGAATCTAGTCAAGAGATGATATTTTGTTTTGATCAATTTGATATGTTAAGTCAGTGATAGGATATTTTGATTGCTTTGAGTAGCTTTTGCTTGGATATGGGCTTTTGCTTGACGCTATGCTTTTCTTGGTTGCAGGAGGACATTCGTGATATTTTGATGTCATGAGAGCAATTCCCTTTGCCATTGTTGCAGTGGTATATGCTGACGGAGATGGACTGCGAGGCTCTTGGTGCTATGTGTCTGCACTATGTTTGTTTCATGCCTGAGGTTCACGTGAACCTCGGTCTGTTGACTGTGGCGGTGGAGAGATTCCACAGCGAGGATGGGACATTCCATCAACTGACCGGGGAGATGGCGATCACTCTAGAGGATGCTTACCGGATTCTACATCTTCCCATCTAGGGGGAGTTGGTAGAGTATGATCCATAGCGTGATGCAGGACTAGCAGAGTGTAGACGCGTGTTTGACAATCCGGAGTTGGATGAGTAGGTGATTTCATGGCAAGATATACATGACTACTATGACTACTTCCCAGGGATAGTGGCAGGATTGATCGGTAGCATAGTATGCCCCGATAGGAGATCACATGGGTTCCCTATTGGATGGGGGAGGGTGATGGAGAGCATGATTACTGATGGGACTCGATACTCATGGGGTGTGTGTGTGCTAGCACACTTGTATAGGGATATGCACCAGGTTGTGTATCACAGAGGGGCTAGCTTGTCAACAGGTGTGTCTCTTTTACAATTTTGGTTGTGGGAGCACATAGCGATCACACGACCGATATGTGTCTTTCATAGGCAGAAAGGTGAGCCTTACAGCTACAGATACATAGGCGTGATTTCCCAGCACAAGCTGGGAAAGCTTGAGTATTGGAGACATGTGCTAGATAATGTAGATGCAGCTATCTGGTGCCCATACCTGGACTGCGAGGTATGGGAGGATGAGGACGATGAGTTGCTGTATTGTTTCCAAACTTAGTGGCTCATTGGCAGGACACGGTTCATACTAGAGTGTCAGATTGTCAGCAAAGTACAGAGGTAGTTCGGTAGAGTGCAGGACAGGCCACAGGGGAAGGCTCGATTTGCGAGGACCCATGCAGAGAGACTGAGGTGGGGTCTCATGGCATCTTATGAGGAGGCCTTAGCAGACTTTTGGTAGATCCCTTATGCAGCTTGGCCGATGAGGAGAGAGATAGTAGACGCGAGGATGACTCCAGATTATGAGGAGTGGTTCACCGCTCATCCATTTCCTAAATATTTAGGATCTAGAGAGCTGGCTCCTCGCATAGACAAGGAGGATTCAGATGATAAGGACGGGACTAGCAGGAGGAGGAGGAGACAGAGGAGGGGTGGAGGGGGTCGGGGAGAGGGAGATGATGGTGGGGATGGAGGAGGAGGAGATGGAGGCAGACTAAGACGGAGGAGGTTTGGGGAGGGACCCTCGGGACAGTAGCATGTTGCACAGCTTCAGGCTGTAGGGCAGGTGCAGGTACTGGCACAATAGGTGGTACAGCAGAGATAGATGCCGCCACCATAGCAGATGGCATAGTAACAGGTGTAGGGACAGGGAGAGCAAGCTTCGCAACTAGATTTATAGCAGCAGGCCATTGCTGCGCTACAGGGTCAGGTGAGACAGCTGAGGGCCCACCTTAGAGCAGCAGAGTCTTGGAGAGAGGCAGACGTAGGATGAGTATCAGAGATCTCCAGAGAGTGAGACTCATCCTTGGCGAGGGTGCGGGCAATTAGAGTACAGAGAGACGCGGCAGTGGTAGCCCTAGGTATAGATAGTACCACTAGCTTTCTAGTTACATAGGTGCAGTAGGCACAGACATAGCTTGCACAGGTACAGGGTGAGCTTATCAGAGCACAGGCTAAGACACAATATTACAAAGGATTATATCATGGGGCAGTGCCAACAGACCAACGTGCACTAAGCTATAAGAGCCAATCTATGGCTTCACAAAGGGCAAGTGAATCTCGATCTCTAGCATCAGTGAGAGGCCCCCAGCAGTCAAGGGGTGACAGAGGAGAGGGCAGTGCAAGAAGCAGTGTGCCACGGCAGCAGGGCTAGCCAGTTTTTTATATTTTTATCAATTTTTGACTTGATGTATACACATTTTTGATGGCTCAGATAGCCTGATATATATATATATTTGTATTATTTTGCCCCAAGACATGTATCATTATCTTTTTGTAATTTGTATACATTTCATGACATGACTCTGAGAGATGGACAGATATTTTGATATATTGTACATTTGGACATGTTTTATGCTTATATGATGATTCCGCTATTGGTGTTCTACATGTTTTTGTTCTATGTTTATATGTCATGGATGCAATCTATCTTATGATTATATGTGATGCATATTTTGATTATGTTTATGCAGTCTTAGATGGATTACGATGATCTAATATGCAAATGCAAATGTGAATGTTATTGATATGATTATGCAGCTCTATATGTATTTGTCTATGTTTTTTATTTTGATATGATATACGGATGCAAATGTATATGGATGACTTGATGCATTTATTATGTATGCAAATGATTTAATCATGTGAATGACTGTCTCATGTGATATGTTATGCAATTTATGCTATGTTTTTGGTATGTCCAAATGTACTCAATCGACACAGAGATGACATAGATAGGTGGAAGAAAAAGAATGAAAGGATTACAGGCTTTCATTTGATACTCTGCAGGATGTTCTTATTGCATGGATGATATGGATTTATGGATATGGAATAGATGTGGATATTTTGTCATCATTAGAGTGCAAGTATTTTGATTTCATCATTGGGCTCTTTTTTGTTTCTTTTCTCTTTTTGAAATGTTGTAAGAAAATATAAGCATTTAGGTATAATTAAACCGAGATGACCTGAGTATTCCTTACATGGATTTTGATATAGCAAGTTGATACAAGCATCTAGTCAAACTTGAATCTAGATGACCTAAGTACCTCTTGCATTTCAACAAACAAGGATTGCCCCTTTTCATGTTCAGACCTATGAAGTCCTCAATGATCTTTTGTTGATCATGTCGTTAGACAAAAGTCATCACATTACTAAAGTTTAATCCACAAATAGTAGACAAAGCAGGATTATGCCCCCATCATAGCTTCTCTAGCTTTTAGCATCCTCAAGTAGCGTAGAAAGACATAATGACAAAAATCCAAGACCTTGGAAGTTAACTTGTTCACAAAACATTCTTGCATTAGATGTGTCTTTTTTCCATAATTGATATAGAATCAATTTGATTGTTTTGGTATATGCTTTGCTTTGGACAGGTTGATGTGCCAAGATTTTTGTTTTGGGAAGCTTGCTTTTGCTGCACATGCTTGTCTAGTGAAAGGTATCACAATCTTTATTGGTATCCTCTCAGAACATGTGGCATTCAAGAATCCAAATCTGCAACCAGGTCAAGGAGTTTTCGCCAATTTAGACAAAGGATCGACTTATTGTGGGTGACATAGCAAACAGATATGGAGAGACGGGCCCTAAGGGACCGACCTAGTGCCTCAGGGGATCATTGCTAAATGGCCTTGCCTACGTGATGATGCAGAGGCAACGTAGTTCAGGGTGAACCTGATGGACCTAGGACCTAGGCGATGGCAAAGATGCAAAATTGGCATGGAAAGAAGGACAGATGACACTTGATGGAATGGATAGGAAAGAAGTGGAGCAAAGTGGAGCCTCGGGGGCGCATTGAGAATGGCCTTGCCTATGTGATAACTCAGAGACGATGTAGTTTGACAACGGCTCAATGGATTGGTTCAAGATGAATGATATGATGGACACAAGAGAAATGAGGTCGCAACAGATGGAGGAAGTAGTTTTCTGCAGATAGCACCTGTTTACCAGGTTTTCACCACTTGCTTGTATTTGCATGATAGCTAAAAATACGCATGACGCCTATTTGCCAGGATTTCATCATGGTATCTATCCCAGGTGCCTATTTGCCAGGTTTTCACCAAAGGATAATTTTTTTTGTTATTTTTCCATTTTTTTTTATTTTTTTGAATTGTTTTTATCACTTTTTTTATTTTTGTTTGTTATTATTTGACTCCCTTGCATTGGGGTTTAGGTATAGAACTTGTGAAGATGCATGCTGTTGATAGGATCATCAAACAATTCACCTTCAGATGTAGCCAATTGGTAAGCTCCTGACCCATAAGCTGCAACGATGACATAAGGACCTAGCCAGTTGGGTTCAAACTTACCTTTCTTCTCTTGATCTTGCTGATTTCTAGGATTTTCTCTAAGGATTAGATCACCAACTTGGAATACTTAGGGCTTTACCCTGTGGTTGTAACTTCAGGACATTCGTTGCTGATAAGCTTTGAGATGGTTAAAGGCATGTTGCCTTCTCTCTTCGAGCAACTCTAACTCTTGGAGTCTAGACACTCTGTACTCTTCATCAGTTATGAGACCTTTTAACAAAACTCGCAAGGATGGGATCTTGACTTCAATGGGCAAGATGGCTTCAGATCCATAGACCAAGGAGTATGGTGTTGCACCTGTGGGTGTGCGGATACTCGTACGATAGGCCCACAGCGCTGGATTTAATTGGATATGCCAATCATGGCCGACATCATTGACAGTCTTTTTCAAGATTTTCAAGATAGTTTTATTTGATGCCTCCGCCTAGCCATTGCCTTGGGGTAATAGGGGGTAGAAAATCAGTGCTGGATATGGAATTTTTCACATAGTTCCCTAACATCCTGATTTTTGAATGGTTGTCCATTATCCGTGATAATGGATGAAGGGATACCATAACAACAAATGATATAGTTCAAGATAAAGAAGGCAATTTGTTTGCTTGTGATATTGGCTAAGGGCATGACTTCAATCCACTTCGTAAAGTACTCGGTGGCGATGATTATGAATTTATGGTCGTTGGATGAATGAGGGTGGATCTTGCCCATTAAGTCAAGTCCCCACTGACAGAAAGGCCAAGGAGTCGTTAATGGCTGCAACTCCTGTGCTGGTGCATGTATCAGGTTCCCATGGTTTTGGTACTTCTTGCACTTCTTTACAAAATGATAGGAATCTTGTTCCATGGTTGGCCAATAGTATCCCATGCGTATGAGTTTCTTGGCTAGGGTAAGGCCAATAGAGTGGGTCCCACATATACTGTCGTGCACTTCGCTCAGGGCGGTTTGATGTTCCTCACTATCGAGACACCTAAGGAGAGTACCATCAAGACCTCTACAGTATAGGGTATTGGCGACAATGGCATACCGGGATGCTTGACAAATGAAGGTTCATTTTTGGTTGCTAGAGAGATCAAGTAGGAGGGTATTCTCTTTAAGATAGGTAAATATTTTTCCATAGAGGGGGGAGTCATTTCCAACAATGTGGCAAATGATATGGGATTCAGGGGTGTCATATGCAGGATGGGACGCTGGCTCTACCAAGAACTCATAACGTGATTGATTATTTGGAATATCGAGGAGAGATGAAATCGTTGCCATGGTGCCTGCAGCTTTGTTCTTAATCCTTGGTATCTGCTCAAAAGAGATCTTGACAAAGTATTCCTTGAAGTCATCTACCATCCATTTGTAAGGGATTAATTTCTCATCCTTTGTCTGGTAGTCGTCATTTACTTGATTTATGACTAGTTGTGAGTCACCATACACCTGAAGTTCTTTGATATTCCATTCAACTGCTAGCTTGATGCCAATGACTAGGGCTTCATATTCTGCCACGTTGTTAGTGCAGGGAAAGAGTAGTCTGTATGATTTAGGAATGGTATCGCCACTAGGGGTGATCAACAAGATACCTGCTCTCGACCCATGCTGAGTGTATGAGCCATCGAAGTAAATTTTCCAGGTTGTTGTGTTTATGTGAAAGATAGATTCATTTGGAAATTCGAAGCTTAAAGGGGTATCATCTATTAGAGGTGCCTCTTCCAGTTGATCTACAAGTACTTGGCCTTTTATTGCCCTCTTGTCTACATATTCGATGTCAAATTCGCTGAGAAGCATGACCCATTTGGACAATCTACATGTTAGGGCTGCTTTGTTGAGTAACTAATTGAGTGGATCAATCTTTGCTACTAGTTTGACAGAATGTGATAACATGTAATGTCTCCATTTTTGGGAAGTGAAGAGCACAGTGAGGTATGCTCTTTTAATTGGCGTGTATTGTAGTTCATACCCAACAAGTGTTCGGTTGATATAGTAAATTGCTTGTTCTTTCCCTTCATAATTTTGTTGTGCAAGGAGAGATCCCAGAGCTATTGGTGTGGCTGAGATATACAGTAGCAGAGGTTTACCCTGAATTGGTGGCATCAATACAGGTGGTTTCATGAGATACTCTTTTAACTACTGGAATGCCTGTTCACATGAATCATTCCATTTGAAAGGGACATTCCTATGTAGAAGGTGGGAAAATGGATGGCACTTGTCTGCCAATTGAGAAATGAATCTCCTTGTAGATTACAGTTTTCCTTGAAGAGATCTTAGTTGAGTGAGATTCTTAGGAGGCGACATTTCCATGATGGCCTTTACTTTAGCTGGGTCGACTTCGATTCCATTGGTAGACACTATGTATCCAAGTAGCTTGACTGATGTAACTCCAAATACGTACTTCTTCAGATTGAGACACACATTAAACTGTTCCAGTCTTGTGAAGATTTTGTCTAATACTGCCAGGTGTCCTTCTCTTGTTAGTGGTTTTGCCAAGATGTCATCAACATAATCTTCCATTATAGTGTGCATCATGTCATGGAAGATTGTGGTCATAGCTCTCTGATATGTTGCACCGGCATTTTTCAAACCAAATGGCATGACACACCAACAATAGATACCACATGGACATGTGAACGTAGTCTGTGTTGGTCTTCAGGTGCAATTTTGATCTAGTTGTATCCAGAGAAACCATCCATTAGTGATAACATGGTGTGCCCTACCGTGAGATCTACAATAATGGCAATGTTTGGCAGGGGGAAATCATCTTTTGGACAAGCTTTGTTCAGGTCCCTGAAGTCATTACATATTTGGACTCTTCCATCTGGTTTGGCAACTAGTAGTATGTTTGAAATCCACTCAGGATAGTCTATTGGTCTGATGAATCTGACGTCTAACAGTTTCTTTAGCTCTTCTTTCACCATGAGGGCTACATGTGGGTGCATCTTCCTAAGTTTTTGCTTTATTGGCTTAGCTCCTAGAGCTAAGGATAAGTGACGCATTATGAGATTTGGATCTAGCCCTAGCATATCTGCATATGTCCAAGCAAAGTTGATCTATTTTCTTTTGAAGAATTCAATAAACGTTGGCTTTTCTTGTGTGGTTAAAGATTGTGCCATGTGAATCATTCTGGGACTATCACCTGTACTGACATTGATCAGCTCTACTGGTTCTATCAAGATTGAAGATCTTTCCTGATGTGTGAGATTGGGTAGAGGGTCAAGCCTTCCATCCTTCGGTGCCTCAGAGAGGTTTTCACTGTTGGATACATCTATATTTTTACTTTTTTCATGATCTAACACTACCCCAAAGTGGTTTTCACCATTAGATCTTTCTTTCATTTTGACATTTTTGAGACTGAAAGGCTTGGTACTCTCTCCAAAATAGGCCTTGTCATTGAGTTCTATGGCGTAGCTAGCTCTGTGGTCCCTTGCGGGTATGTGATCTCTAAGCTCAAGATAGTCTATGATGGCTTCATTATTTTGAAAGGTATCAAGCTCAGGGGTAGTATCTTGCAAGCCCTAATCTATGAGTTTAGGGTACAATAGCAGTAAGGGATCATTGGGTTGGTCTGGTTTGATGGTATTGATGGTCAAGATAGAGGTGTTATGGTGGTTATTATAAGCACGGACAATGCCTGCAATGGTACTCTCCATTAGCTGATCTATTAAGGGGGGTATCATTCCTTCCTCACGACTTTCACTATCATTATTATGTGGGTCAGACTCTAGCGGTCTAGCCCTTAAACTTTGATCCTCAGTTGCATGGATTGGGTCATACTCATGGACAACATCGATATCTTTTTCGTCACACGATAGCTTAGAGAGGCTCTCCCACTCATATTCGTTGGAGTTAGTCTCACTCCCCATTTGCAGTTGGTGAATTTGATCAACCAAATTAGTAGTAGATGTTTCTGGTTGTTTGCCTTTATGCTTATTTGCTCTGTTGGTTCTTGTTGTGCTAATGTAACCTAGCCCTGTAGTGTTTTGGGCTATCAAGGTATGAGGTTGGATGGGTTCAGTGATACCTTCCTTTCTCAAATTGAGGGGACCGTGTCCGTCATACCCCATTCTTTATAGCATTTGGAATCCTTGACCATATTGCTTAGTTTGTATAGTAGCGTGATGGTCTTGTTGTGTTGATAGAATGTCTTCATCCTTATATAACCATTGAAGGATATCCTTTTCATCACTCTCATCTTAAAGGCTTCCCCATTTGATAAACAGACCTTTGGTAGTTTCGGCTATCTTGGATTTGCTCATGGAAGGCCTTCCATATGATTTGGGAGATAGAGGGAGTTGTGCTAAGCAAAAGGATTGGGCGATTGTGTACTCACCCAAGCCCTTATCTTTGAGTCTGAGATTAGGTTGGGAAGCTTTTAATGTGGAAGCAATTGAAGCTGGGTTAACTCGGGATGAGTATGAAGCAGAAGCATGGTTATGAGGAATTACAACTTCAGGTTTAGAGTGAATGGAGTTGCAATATTGAAATGGGTTGGCATCACCTTGGATGGTGATCTCTTGGCCTTCATAAGGGAACTTGATACACTGGTGGTATGTTGATAGTACCTCTTTCAGAGCATGTATCCAAGGTCTCCCAAGAAGAACGTTATACGCTAGCTCCATGTCAAGGACTTGGCATGCTACATCTTTTACTATAGGTCCCACTCTGATTGGTAAAACAACAGTTCCCTTGGAAGTTCTCTCTTCCTCATCACAGGTTTTGATAGTGATTTTATTTTTTAGATCAACAGCTTTCTCCGCAAACCCCAATGCAAGGGTTAGCTTCAAGGTACAAATATTCAAACCGGCTCCTCCATTGATTAGAACCCTTTTTATCTTATGTTTGTGGATGAAGGCTTCGATATGAAGAGATGCATTATGAGGTTGGGTAATTGACATATCATCCTTTTCAGTGAATGATAGGGAGTGTGGTGAGGTAACATGACCTACCATGGTTTGAAACTGTTCTTCGGCAAGGTTCATTGGAATAGAGGCTTTGGAAAGAGCTTTGTCAAGTATGGCCCTATGGGACGGGGACAGACGCAGAAGTGCCAGGATGGAGATATGTGTAGGTGTCTTATGGAGTTGATCCAGGATATTGTACTGATTAGATGGAGAGGCTAGGACTCCTCTAAGAGTGACTCTATTGCTGCGAGTGGTGGCATTACAATCTGAGTCTTTGTTTATCATGATCACATTGACGTGCGAACCACTTTCCGAGATGTGGCTAACAACATAGTCAAATGACACATTTGTGTAATTGGCATTGTTAGTTCTTCTATTGTTTTGATTGGAAGATCCTCCCTGCTCATAGTTGGGAAGTGGATCTTTGAATGCCTGATGATCATTATTAGAGGTATGTCCATCAAGTGATACTTTGTTTTGATCTATTAAATCTTGGATAGTGTGCTTGAGCGCAATGCAATCATTGTCATTCCACCAATGACGTTTAACTTTTGGTTCATATTCTCACGCTGTTGGAAGTGTTATGAGTTTGTTTGTGATCAACTTCGGTAGGGCAGTTTCTAATGTTTCCCCTAGGGGTGTGAATTTCCTCTAAGGTTGATAGCTTGTAAACTGTGATTCAGTGTTTTGTGGTTTATTTTATGGGGGGTTGTTTTGAGGGTTCGGCAAGTTGAAGATTGGTTGCTTTGGTGTTGCATTTTTGGCATCTACCACTCCATCATTCACAATGTTCTTGTTCTTTGTCCAGAATCTTGGTTTATCTATGTTGTTATTGGTGTTAGGAGTGTCCTTATACAGCTTTATTTGACCTTTGGTGATTAAAGCCTTTTCGATGATTAGACCCATCTCAATGACCTTACTAAAGGAAGTAGGACATTGAATTTGTATCTGGTAGCTTAGTTTAATTTGTAAGCTATGGACAAACATCTCTAGCATTTATTTTTCAGGCATTTGATGTGGGCATTTACTTACCAACTGTCTCCATCTTTGTAGGAAGGCGGCAAAGGATTCTCTACCTTTTTGCTTGGTGTTACAGAGATCTAAAATTGAGGTGTCATGCTCAATATTGTAGGAGAAATGTGTGACAAATTTGTCCACAAGTTCGTTAAAGGTTCTAATGCCAGGCGGTAGTCTAGAAAACCACTCCATGACTTGTCCCCCTAGGCTTCTTGGAAATAGTCGCATAAGACAAGTATCATTGTGGGCGACTTCAAGGCATGCATCGTTAAATTCCCTAATGTGGTCCCTTGGATCACCCTCTCCATGATATTTGTCAAATTTTGGTATCTCAAATTTAGAGGGGAAAGGTATCATGATCAAGGTCCTATCAAAAGGATATGGTGAAATATCCTCTAGGGAATAATGCTTAGTTGATGTTCTTGTTTGCATGTCTGTGAATTATTGTTGTAAAGCTTGGATCTGCTGGGTCATTAAGCTTAGGGCATTTGTAGAGTCGATGGTTGCTTTGCTTTTGTCTTTGGTTATTTCCTCTTGTGTGCTTCCCTCAGGATTTCTTTCCTCCTCAGGTTCTTTTAGAGCTTCCACATCAAAATCTTTATGGAGATTGACTCCTAGTTGTGCTAAGTGAAGAAAGAATCTAGTAGGGTCTTGGGCAAGTACCTTGTCCATTAAGCGTTGGAACCTTTGATCTTGTTGAGAGTGGAGAATCTCTTCCAGAGAAATTTCCTCATCATTGTTGTGAGAGAATGAAATAGTTTTATCAGCCATTTCAATTTGCTTTTGTTTTTGGGACCTTCTTAAGACCATGCAAGGTGACTTGAGATGGGATGGAGTGAGTTTGAAAGTTTTTTGAACAAGAGGTGATAGAATACGCCAAGGTTTGAACAAGTTTTTCCTTAGATCAATTAGAGTCAAACAAGTTGGTTGGAACAAAACAATAGTCAAAAGCAAGGATGATAGAAATCCAATTACTTGATGTAGACTAGTTTTTCACAAGCCACTAGTGGAGTTCTGAGAGAAAAGGATGATTGATCCTTGATAGTGGAGACTCACTAGGTTTGTTTCAGGTTTGATGCAATCAAGAATAGCTTGGTACTAACCTAGTTTTTGATATCTTGCTTGATTTTGGAAGAGTTTTTGTGAAGTTTTTGGATGATGCGAGTGTGGGAAAAGTAACTATGGTATGGAAAAGAACATGATGATTCACTTGCATGATTTTAATCAAATCTGGGAAAATTGAAACAAGTTTGAAATAGGTGTTTGAAAAGCTGAAAGTTTTTCTCAAAGGAAGTACGGAATAGTTTTCTGGAACAGATGCATAGCAGTAAATGCGCAGGAATAGAAGGCAAAAGCGCAGCAGGTCGAAGCACATGTGTCGATCTGGAAAAGTTTGTATGCATAGCAACAACAAGTAAATGCGCAGTAGGTCACAATGGATGCGCAACAGGTCACAGTGAATGTGCAGTTCTGGTTTTTCAATTTGTTTTTGTAGAGTTTTAGGCACATTTTTCAAAATTTTCTATTTTTGGTTGAAAACTTGGTCTTTTTTGCTTTTGATTTTCAATTATGGCAGATAAAGACACAGCAAACGCATAGAAGTTTTCATGATTCTTATCTTTTTTTTTTTGGTATTTTTGTGGACTTTTTGACACAAGAACAATTACAATCCTAGGCTGGAAAAGATAGTATTTGTTGAGTCCCCTAGTTGTGCATATTCAAAGCGTGTAGCTTCAGGATCTGGTAGCACCAGCTCCCCTCCACGGTACTCACTTCTCACACATACCAGATCCAGGTTTCCTTAGGCTCGTCCCCCACCGAACCTTAGGATTTTCCCTACTACCTCTACTAAGAATCACATGAATCGGGGCCGCTTCAAAGGTCCCACCTTTTGCACCAACAAATAGAAGGATTTTGGTATACTAGACAATGGCTAAGTAGTCAGGGCAACCGTTCGAGTGGTTATACGTGCAGCAGTGCTACTCTCTATTATGGAGTCTCCCAGCCTTCAAGGGTTAAGCCTTGAAGGGTTTTGGGGGAGGTTGGTTGTCAGTATAACATAACAGCACTCGTTGCAAGAAGCTTTCGCCTCAAGCACAATTTATTTATAGTGGATTGGTAGGGTTTGGCTTTAGCCAATTTCCACTTAGGGTCGTTCCCACTTGGACAGGCGAGCATCCAAGGGCAGGCCCCTCTAAAGGTTGTACACGAAAAATGACAAGTCTGGTGTTCTGGACACCTAGTAAAGGGGAGAGCATAAGCCTATTGTCATTTTGAAGACACAGTAAATAGTGGTTTATCCAATCCTATTTAAAATGAGAAAAACTATATGTGTTACTCTACTTGGGCACTCACACAGTTGTTAACTTTGAAGTGATTAAAAGATAGCAATGGTTCTTTCCTTTGCAAGATAGCAATATTCTTAACTAAATGAGATAGCAATATGGCAAAAGATAGCAATGATTTTTCGTTACTACCCTCCTAGTTAAGAACTATGTGAGATTTGCATGCACATTTTTTTACTTTTTCTCCTAGTTAACCTATGATGTGTGTTTTAATAGAAATGCAACTATCCAGCTCTTAAGCCTGCACGAAAATCAAAGAATTAATCTTACAAGACAAGTGTCAGCATTAGAAAGCCAGCAAGAAAACCCCTAAACTACTCCTCAAATCATATGCGTAGCTTAAGAGACTGAATGCACAGAAATAGTACTCAAAAGCGCAATAATTACAAATGTGCAGGAGAATAGGTTATATGCACAGAGAGAAAGAATGTATGCGCAGAGAGAAAGAATGTATGTGCAGAGAAGGTATAAGCGCCGCAGAATAAGTTAGATGTGCAACTTCTTGGAAAAAATGTGCCAAAGAATTGCATGCACTGAAATAGATGTCAAAAGCATAGCTTCTAATGGTATATGCGTTGAAATAGCGTGTGCTCTGAAATAGGGGTCAGATGCACCACGAGATTGCTCGTATGCGCCGAATGGACCTGTGCAGAGACTTTACGGAACCTGTCACTCAAGAACTCAGTTTTTTTTATTAGATTTGGGGCAAAGGCCCCGCGGTGGGCACCAGAAATGTTATGGGTAAAATGGGATAATATTAAAATGAATATAAAAACCCAATAACTTCGATGGAATATGCAAATAACAAAGAATAAAACAAGTAAACAACTTACAGTGCTTTGTTACCTGGCGGCTTCCATCGTTCGCCTATTCTCGATTGATCTTTGGTGATGAATGTAGCCCTCAGGAAGCTTGCTTCCTTCCTTTGTTTACTCAAGATGACGAAGGAGAAATGGCTAGGATACTTATTGTATTGAAGATGAGCTTCAACACAATTGTGAATCGGATAATGAATGATGTGAGAGTGGGGGTGCCAATGGCGCTCTATGGATTCGACAGAGTAATCTTACTTGAAAGCTTCGTGATATGAAATGGAAGAATAGAGGAGTATTTATAGACTTGTGTGAGAGAAGATCAACGGTGTAGAAGAAATAAGAAGATCAATGGTAGAGGATGTTTGAGAGAATGTGCGCGAATTGGAAGAAGACACGTGTCATTCAAAAAGTTGCATTGTTGAGTTAACTGCTTTCTTGATGAGGATGAGCTTTGATTTCATAAATTAGAATATATTTTTCTAATTTATGAGTTTGTTGATAAAACAAAGTTGCTTTAAATTAGTTAACTCAGCTTTTGCTTTTGCATGACAAGGAAGATTTATTTTTAGAAGATTTGGAAGATAAGAAAGCAATTTAAATAAATAAATTTATTTAATTATCTATGCAAGATTTAGAAGAATAAATAAAACATTTGATTATATTTTATTTTTAGAGACTGAGATTTAATTTAAATAAATTTGGAAGAATGAATGATTTAATTAAATAATTAAAATTATTTAATTGTTTGGAAGAATAAAGTTGATATTGATGAAATTAATTAAATAAATGTAATTTATTCAATTAATGGGAGGAAAATGAATCAAATAAATTTTATTTATTTATTGATACAGGAACATTAAGATGAAATAAATATTTAAAATATTTATTTAGGTGGCATCATGTCATTTTTAGGTGTATACAACCTCCATCCAAAGACCGACCGTCTCCCACACATCTTCCACATAGGAAGTGGCCCTAGCCTTCACGAGGAATATAGACCAAAGTGACCAATGGTAATTTGCCTTTCCAAGTACATAGTGTTGTATCTTACACAACTCTATCAACCATACAACCCTAGATACCCTCTAGCTAAGTATGATTCCTGATAGGTTATGCAATCCAGATACAGTGAACCGACAATGCATGTAAAGACATGCATTACTATGGCCATAGTTTCAATATAAAATGACGATCACAATGAACATTGTCGTAATGTTCAACCACCCCAACTCGACTTGGATACTATCATATTCCTACAGTTTAACTTTGTCAACTACGTTTAACTTATGAAGTCCTGACAATTCCAATATTTTAGTCTCCCCGACCTAGACATGTTTTCTTTCACTGTCTATAATCCATAGACCTAATTAATTATCATTCATTACGAGGATTCTCATTGTGTCAATACAATACTTGAGATCCAAGACTTATCAATTCATTAGAATTTTAAATCGATTTATAACGACTAAGATGGTTACCTTACCTAGGTTAAGCATCGTAGTCTAGGAAATTATTTCCTTTCTTACAAGTAAGAATAAATATACATAGTTAGAGTACTTTTCCCTTCAATCACAATCTACATAATGATCACAATGAATTAATATAAATAAATACCTTATCTGGTCAAGTTAAGGTTTAACTAGAGAGTTTTATCTAACTCAATCTAGTCTTTCTGACTTAGATGGATTCACAAGACAGTATCATTGCTCCATAGACCTTATAGAATGACTATCTATTCTTGGGTATCTCTTTGCATCTTTGCAACATTTGAGATTCATCACTTATTGACAAGTAATAGCTAAGAGAAGTTGTGACCAAAAGGTATAATGAATTTAATGTTTTGACTAACCATTTAATGGTACCTCTTGCATGCTTGCAAAACCTGAGGCTTATGACTTATTTCTTAAGTCAACTTGTAACTAACAAATAGGTTCCTCTACCTAAGGTTAAACATTATCAACTAATAATAAATCTCTTTTCAATATGATAAATATGAACATTTATTATTTAGGGTACTCGACCCTTTAATGTCTACCCCCATAAAATAACTAAATGGGTTATAACCATAAAGTTGTCATCAAATAATCTTTAACCCTTATAGGTTAAACTACGGTTTTATTTTACCCTTGAATAATCCATTATATCCAAAATAACCCTATCTCATAACTTCAAGACTAAGGTTTATAAACGACCTTTGGTTTAACTCAACCAAGGTTAAGAATACTATGGTTTTGTAATAGATAATAACTTCTATAGAAAAGGAATATGAATACTTTCAACTTACCTTCACGTGATGTCATTGTCCATCACTTCTTATATACTCATATATGATTCCACTCAAGTTCTTATCTAGTTAGACTTAGTTTAATCACATCATAATGGTTTACTACAAAGTTATTCTCATTTATCGAATATGTTGTAAGGATAGTCCTATGGACCTTACTATCTCTATCATAACATTTCCAATGAGTTATCACTTGATTTATATAAAAGGTGGCTTCCCAATCTTAATAAGATTTCTAAGTTCTCTTTGAAAAGAAACCATTATAGACATTTATAAACTTAACAAGAAATGGTTTCATACTTCCATTAACCACCTCAAAGATTTAAGTATCTTACTCATCTATGTTTAAAAACCTATCATAGTTCTTCATGGCACTTAATATGTATGAGAGTGGTATAAAATATCTCATAACCAACTTTCGGTCTATCTTAATATCGAACCTTCTCTCTAATTCGACTATATTTTCTATATAATCAACTACATAAAAAGAAGACCCTCTACAATGTATTAGAATATAATGAACAAATTATCATTTCTATAGTTATGTCATTTGATAAACAGACTTTTACACAATGCAATGATCCTCGGCTCAGGCTATTTAGCCTTTGGGAGCGTCGGACAACCAACTTATAATGGCGAAATCATTTACTCCAAATGGTTTAAAACATAATGAAAACAATCATTATACAGTTCGTTGCTTATGAATCAAATATCATAGACATATTAAAAGATAATATCGATTCTCCTAATTATGCAACCAAAAGACGTTACGAATCAATACAATTCTATTGTTATCATCACACAGATACTAAGTGATACCTAGCGATGGCTCAATGAGTTATCTGTAGCTGAGTATAATGTTCAGTCCGCCTGTATGATGGCGCCTATACCTTTGTGTTATGGCAGCGATCTCTTCTCTCTATTTTCCCATGATCTCCGCGTGTGTTCTTCTCTCTACCTCTGCGAATCCTATATCCTTCACTCATAAAGAGGCATGGGATTTAATGACTCTTCAAAGCTCGTTATGAATCAGTTTCTACCACTCGCTCAGTTGAAAGGTAATTTGGAATTACAATAGACCACTCCCCCATTCGGTTTACAATTGATCTCATTTAATCAGCAGAGATTAACACATTTATTCGTTAAGGCAGAAAATGTGGAAAAGGTCATCAAGTATAATGATAATACCACGTTCCCTCTTAAAAGAGGTCGACACATGTATAACCGTCGATGGTCATTATTATTGATCACTTTTAAGTGATCTCAACTCCATCACTTGAATTAATGAAGGCGTTATAATTTACGTGCTCAAGGCTACTTAAATGTATAAGTCTTATTAAATAATATGAGGTATTATCCTCATTTGGTTTATAAATATATCTATTTGTTTATATTAAATAAGGCCTACATAACTTCGATCTCATTCAATAGTTATGATTTAATCAATAAGAATAATAGCAATTAAAAAAATGATTTACGGATTATGTGAATGGGTCGAGTTTGCCTCCCCATCACAATCCTTCACTAAAATCACGTCGACTTGACGAGATCGTCACTTGACATTAATCGTCGACAATAAAAACACTATATGACTTAATAATAATAACACAACCATGTCACAACAATGACGTCGTAACTTTTACGTTAAACGTAAATGGTCATAATTCTTACTCAGACAACGTTGTTTACGTTACAAACGACTATGTCAACACACGACTTAACTAGAATAGATTCGAAAGATATTGACTTCTTGTCGATTGGGTTCAAAAGTAAACTGACAAGACAAAACCTACCTCTTACAACACTGGTTCACATTTTTATTACACATCTTACTTATCTTGGCAAATTGACCACTCATAACCTGAGGTCTATATCTCTCTCCTCAAAAGATATTCTCTCTTTCTTCGAGAGTTATCTGAAAACCTGCAATCCTGTATAAAACTCATAACCAAATGAATTATGATCAGTGTATCATTATTCAAATAATAAATCAAATCTCATAGTGCAAATATTAAATTGATAATAACATAATCGTTTCCATAATTTCATAAATGACATTCAATATAATTCCATGTCTTTCCTTGACATTGATCTAAACATCATAATAGATTTACTTCTTTCCAAGTAAAAGTAAAAAGTATAGCATTACAAAAATTAGGGATGTAACAGAATCCATGATATGTTCTTATACATGAGTCGATACGAGCATGAATATACGTCGGTAGACGTACCTACGTACATTCATGAGCGTATCACTCATAGATATGGAAATATCGATTGGACTGTGCGAGAATTATCATCTCTATGTTGTATATGCATTTTATGATATTTTATCTATGAAAATTTTATGGCAATAAATGAATTTATGGATAATATGTTATAAGTGATTTTTACGATTGATGATATATATATATAATATTATTATATTCTTATGTTTTTAAAATAAGTAATTATAATGCTTTTGGAAAAATGAAATTGTATTGCTAATATTATCCATTTGATATATTTGAATATATATATATATATATAATAAGTTTTAATAAGCATGATGGGCTTTTTCATAAGAGGCACGTGGCCTAAAGACAAGGTAAGGCAGTGCATGAAGCGCTCAACATGGAGGCCCATGTGTATAGACCATTGGGAGGTTAGTAAGTTAGAAGTTTAAGGCTTCTTAAAAGCCTATCAAAGCACTTATAAGAGCTCATAACCTTATGAACAATGCTTGGTGAGTTTAAAAACAAACTCTTTTGCTAAATTTGACTTTGTCTTGAGCGCTCATGGGAAGTTAAAAATCAGTTTTAAGTTTTTAAAGAAGCTTTCCTTGTTTTCCAATGTGCTTATGACTTTTTCCATGGAAACCAATTTTACTATGATTTTGGAAATGTGGCAATTTTATCAAGAGTGTTAAATCTTCTAGAAGTCTGATTTTTTTTGTGATTGATTATGTGTCTCCTATTTTTATTATTCTTTTGACACCTCTAAATTTAGTTTCTAATTAAGTGAAGTTGTGGCATTTTCTCTAGATAGTTTGTAGCTTGATCTCTCTATGAGTTTTTGTATATAAAGAATTGCTCTCCCTCATTTCAATACACGCAAGTTGCAGCCAAGAGCCTTCTTATTCTTGTTATTGAGTCTTTGAGCTAGTTTTTGAGACTTTTGTCATTTGGTTTTTGGAGAGTTGTTCTACTTGGAGGAGTGTTCTAGTGTGTTGGAAGGAACTTTAGCAAGCGGTTTCGTTGACTTATTTGGAGCTAAAATCACAGGCATGGGAATTTCTCTTCCATTATGATTTTCATTTTTATGACATTTTTTGTGTTGATTGTTATAATGGAATGCATTGTTTGTTTACTTGATTTTGTAATAGAATATATATACATATATATCTAGTAAGTAAATTGTGATTAGTCTCTATATTAGGGATTTGTACCTAGATGGATTTTGTGAATAATTATTGATTGGTGTTTGGTTAGATAATTGTATAAGGGGAGAGATAATAACAATAAATGGCAAATGGTATTACTTAGACATATGTGCCTAGTAACACATGTAAGGGGTTAGCCTTGGGATAGGTGATCCATTGAAGAGGTTGATAACCCAGTATAGAGATTGTTGTCTTTCCCAATCAAGAAGAAGGGTGGGTGAATATGTGACGATGAAAACTTTGGCCAAAGTAGTGTAAATTGCCAATGTTTACACTGTCTAGTTTCACTGTGAACCAAGATTGCATTACTTAGTAAGGATGTCATTTTAATGGTTGTTGTCATAGTATGATAGTACTAGATAATGTAGGACACAACACCTTGCTCAAATTAGGCTTAATTTATTTGGGGTTACCAAACTAATTCCTTCGTCAAAGGGTAGGGGCATTTACCAGTTTCGTAAATGTGTGGGGGACCACAGTTAGTCCGTGGTTGGAGGTAAAGTGCTTTAGTGATGCTTCCCCTCATGCAGTTAGCATGCAGTTGGTAGCTAGGAATATTGAAGACAGACAAGTATACAATCATACATGTTACTATTTTTCAGTTAAGCTCTTGAAGCTTGTATGTATATTGTGAAAAAGTTGTAAAGATGAATATTCAATTCTTTTAATGTGAACTATAATTTGGATTATGCAATGGAAGTTATTTAAGGAAAAATTGTATTGCTTTAGTTATTTGTATATTGATTGTATTACCTTAGAGTTAAACTTAGTAAATCTTAGTTGGTAGAACAAGTGGCATGTTACATGTGGTATGAGAGGTAACCAAGTTCAGCTCTGGAACCTATGCACTCAGTAAGCTGACACTCTAAAGTTGAAACTAGTTTTATGCGAGAATGGCATAGAAGATTAACTAAGAAATTTGTTAGGAAGACTATTATCCAACGCTTACCAAGTTAGTGGTCAAGAGAGAACCAACTGAGGAGTTAATAAATCTAAGAGTCAATTTAACTCTGTTGAGGATGTATAACGGAAAGATTTTGAGATTTGGATTAGAAAGGTAAAACCTTGGTCAAATGTTATTAGACTAAGAGCTTAGGAAGAGCAGTGTCTATATGAATTCAAGATCACTTTTATATCTCAAGAACTTAAGGATGGGAAGATCTTGAAGTAATCAACCAGGTGCAGAAGTAGTTGAGTTTGGAAGATTCTAGAAATTGTATCAACGATACATAGATAAGTTGGGATTTTTGTCTAAACCCTAGATGGAGTGGAATAAGTCAAGAGGGATAAAAGGATCAATAAAGGACAAGAAGTGACGTATGGGCATAAAATGCTTGGAAAAATAGTACAGGACTTGGAAATGCTTTTGATTTCTAAGATTCAAGAGAAAACCAATTACCATATATAAAGAATCGTGCATAAATAGAGGAGAATAAGAGTTCCTAAAAGCCTTTTGGAAAAGGTGTCAATGTGTAGTAGAGGACATAAATAGAGAGGATCCTCTTGGGCAATATTTTGGATGAATAAAGAGTGGGATTAGTATCATTCTTTTGTTAGATTCTACATGGAGTTTGTAAGATAATTCGTAACAGATGTAAAGAGAAGTTAATAGTTATTTTCATAGCATTTTTGGACAAAAGTTGAGAGCTATGTATTTTGTCTCTTGGTGGAGATAGAAAGTATAATTGCAATGATGAATGTGATCATTACCGAGATATTTAGACAAGTTGATTAACTAAACTATTCTAGGAGGTAGGGAATAGAGTTTTGTAAACGAAGGGAAGAAGTGTGTGTTCTAACTGAAGTTCGTGTATGTTGTTGTATCACCATCTTAGAATATCATCTATGTGATGAACGATAGATATTTCATGATGTAAGGGTGGATGTGTTTTAATCTTTTGATTTTTGAGTATAGTGAAAGTCTTAAGGGACTTATTTATTATTGTGCTAGTAGCATGGTCTCTAAACCAATGTAAGTTTTTGGAAAACTCGAGTGTAATACAACAATCTACTCCCTTGTTAGTGACTTAGTCATCACATACTGCATAGTCAGTGTATCTTTTGATTTTGACACTTCTTGAATTTTTGGTAAAATTCCTTTTTAAATACTTGCAAGAATTTTTCATTATTTTATTCCTTTATTCTAGAATGGTCTAGCCACCAAATTTTGAAGATTACTTATTTTATGATCAGTTGGTCAAAATTTAATTGATTGAGCTCAACCTTTTGACTTATTGTTGAAAATGAAATTGCTTATACTTTGATATTGATTTAAGGTAATGGGGTGGCTATACTAGAGAATTTTTTGTTGTTCACTATATTTTGTACAATGTTCACCTCTATCATGTCTTGGATGGGCCTTCGATGGATTGTGTAAGGGAGTAAATTGTAAGAAATGCACTTGGTATATTCCTAACTCTATAGATTTTAGAAACCTTGTGAGGTAAGAAATTCATTCTAAATCATAATCGGGTCATCTAGGAGTAACTAAATTCCTAGTCGATGTGAAATCTCTTTATTTCTGAAAAAGAATGAAGAGTGATAGCAAGTTGTCTAGAATGTGAGAGAATCGGGGATGATTATAGCACCCTATAGGGAATTGGTATCTATATGATATTCCAAGAGTGGAAGTGGCAGATCATTAGCCTAAACTTTTTAAAGTATTTAGCACTAGAAGCTTAGCTTTTTATAACTCGACTTATCACTCTGAGAGAGGCTGTCAACTTTAACCGTCTGCTTTTGGTCTCTCCAACCAAATCAGAAGACTTACCACTTTCTAAGGATATGTCCTTAGAGTATAGGGTGAGTCTCGCCATGGTGTTTAGGAATCCTTATGTTTCATCTTGGCAGAAGCAATTGTAATTTCTTTAAGTGATGATTCGGTGGAATATGTTCCCCAAAATTAAGAATCTAAGGATAAAGCTGAGGGTTATTACTCATTCGAGGATAATCATGAACTAGAATCTGAGGGATATACTCCACTCAGTCATGTAGCTGAGAAGCTAATCAAATCCTTTTTGATATAAAGGAAAGAAAAGTGTTTTATCAAAAGCTTATGTATATGAAATCTTTCTTGGGAAAAAGTTTTGAACATGAATGAGTGTTTCTATTTGGAAATGTTAAATGTTTTTAGAACATTGGGGAACATTCATAGAATTTAAATCTTTATGGAAACCCACAGGGTGAACTATCTTGTTAAGATGGTTAGAACAAGGATTAACTTTGGGGGGGAAGCAAAGTAGGACAAGGAGTTGAGAATATGGATACTAAGATCAAATCCTAGTGATGTTTATCAAGACAAGAGAGAGTCAGAATATTGGAACAAGGAAAGGATTAAGAGGAGGAGAATGGAAAGAGGGTTATCTAAGGACATGAGAAAAAAATTACATCTCCGAAGTTCGAAGGAAGTACCAGATGCCTCAGGTGGAGGTTTGGGTGGAGTGTTAAATCAAAAAGGATGAGTCATAGCCTATAAATCAAGAAGCAAAAATTGTTGGCAAGAGACACTGTGTGGCTTCATAAGTGTTGTCATTAATGGCAACAAAGTCTATCCCACACATCCGGAGTACATAGTATGCCTATACCGAAAGTCAGATTGAAGATTATTTTGGTCCGATGAACAAAAATAAAGTATGTAACAAGGTCTGACAATCAGGTTTAGATCTCTCAGATGGTGTAACTCAGTTAGTTGCGGACTTGGACAAGTCAAGAGGGGTATATGACTATTGAATTCCAAATATTTAGTCCCCGATGATAAAGCAAGAAAAAGATATGAGCATCTGAGTGTTGGGTTCCAATCAGGTAGAGCAGACAGAGGAAGAACTAACCGGCAAAGTATCAGACTTCAATCTGGATGTGTAAAAGATCCTAATCAAGTAATCTGTAGTATTATACATTGTTATCCAACATGATTTATGATTTCTATGCCTATGTTTTTTATGCGCATCACTAATCAAGCATGGATTTAGCCGACAGATTAATAACTTGCAAATATCTTAGTTGTTTTTGTTGCCAACTAAGAAGTTGTTGGAAATCCTTGATGCGGATTGTAGACGCCTAAAATTGGCTCGGGTTGAATTAAGTAAATACTTTGGGATTTATCTTAATTCTTATTTCCTTCTATCAATTAAATAAATATTATAAGTTTATTTGATTGATTCATTATCCTACAATTAAATAAAATCATTTTATTTAATTGAAATCCCTAAATTCTTCTAATGTCTCAAATCCTAAATCCACCTCATCAATCCACCTCATCTTTCCACCTCATCCCTTTCACCTCACCATGTTGCACATATAATTAAATATTCTTAATATTTAATTAGCTAATATCCTCCAAAATCCAAAATTGAATATTTAATTCAATGTTCCCCATTAGCCTTCACCAATTGAATTATTAATTCAATGGTTCCCCATTATTCTCCACTCATTGAATTCTTAATTCAATGGTACCCCATTATCCTCCACCTTGAATTATTAATTCAATTGTCATAACTCACTATCCTTCACCTTGAATTCTTAATTCAATTGTCATAACTCACTATCCTCCACCTTGAATTCTTAATTCAATTGTTGTCATAACTCACTATCCTCCACCTTGAATTCTTAATTCAATTGTCATAACTCACTATCCTTCACTCTGAATTTTTAATTCATCCACAATGAATAAAAGATTCACTTTTATTCCCAGCCATTGATCTCATCAGTTGATCCTCACCCTCCATTCTATTTTCAAAAAATTTATAAATAGAACCCTTCTCTAAGCAATTAGGGAGACTTCTTCTGGCATCCTTACTATGCCCAAATTCCTCTAGGGAATCTTCTTCTTCTTCTCAATTCTCTTCTTCATACCGTCGTAATGCAGAAATCATCCTAGCTGTCCCATATCATCCATCATTAGTGTGTTGAAGCCCATCTTCAATCACACAAAGTATCATAGCCATTTCTCGTTGTCATCTTGAGGAATCGAAGCAAGGAAGCAAGCTCCCTGAGGGCCAACCTTCATCATTCAAGATCGAGAAAGAATAGGCGAGCAATGGAAGTCGCAGGGTAACAAAGTTGTAAGTTTGTATTTCATTTGTTTATTCTCGTTATTCGCACATTTCATTGTTGTTTGGGTTAATATTATCTTAATCGATCAATCTCATTTTCCCTTTCACATTTTGGCGCCCAACGTGATCTAACCCCATCTTTGTTTGTGATGTTTTTGTCTTAAGAGGTTTTGTTGCAGGGATACAGGTGTTTTCCAGAGCACATTTGGGCATCAACTTCCACAAATGATCTCCTCCGCACAAACCAAGCTCATCATTGAGTCGAGAAGGCCTCAGAGGTAAGAAATCCCCTATCAATTCTCTAGTGTTGTTACTTGAAATTTTTTTAAAAAATTTTTACTTTTCAACGTATTTTTCAAAAAAAAAATTAATAAATAAATAAAAAATTAAATTAAAAAATTGAAAAAAATAAATACATTTTGCATTAGGTTTTATTTTTTATTCTATTTAACATTTTCATTTAAAAAAAAAATAACAAAAAAAATAAAAAAATAAACTTTGGTAAAAAAACAAAATCAAAAATACAAAAAAATAAATAAATAAACAAAAAACAAAATCACAAACACCACCCCCTCTCCCCTCCCCCAAACCCCCCACGACCCTCCCAACCACCCCACCCCCTCTCCCCCTCCCCTTCCCCCCGTCCCCCACCCCCCCCTTCTGCCCACCCTGACCCCCATCTGCCTACCCCCGACACCCCTCCCTCCCATGCCCCCCGACCCCTTCCACCCCACCCCACCATCCCCTCCCCCCGCAGGAACCTAACCCTCCCCTCCCAGCTCTCTACCCGCCACCCCTTACCCAGCCCTCCCCCTTGCGCTCTCCCCTACAAACCCTTACCCCTTGCGGAGACCCTCCCCCGTGCCACCCACCATCCGCCTCTTCCTCACCGCTCCACAGTCGCCCACCGCCCTACGTACCCTCCACTCCTGCGCGCCAAACCGCCCTCCACCCGCTCCCTTCTGCTCTCCACCCACCACTCTGCCACCGCCTCCTGCGCGCCAAACCACCGCCCGCCTCCCCTCTGCTCCGCCGCCCCCCTTCCACTTTGCCCTCTCGCCTCCCCTCTCAATGCCACCACCCAACCCCTGCGCCATCCTGCCCGCCAACCACCACTTCCACCGGCCTCTACCTCCGCTCCCTCCACCGCTGCCGCCTACCTTGCACTCATTCTATCTCTCATTTCTTCATAATCTTGTTTGCATACACACTTCAATTTGGGCTCATAAAGTGAACATTTGTCTTCATCACATATCAAATTGGGCTTACAATCAACCAGTGTTTTCAATCACATCTTCCAATTGGGCTTAAAATACACCATTGTCTTCCATTCACATCTTGATTTGGGATTTAAAACAGAACAAGTGTTTGAAGTGCCTTCCTCACATTTCAATTTCTAAGGGATAATTTACAACTGCAAGTGTGAATCAAGAGTGCATGTGTATGCTCTCTCCTTGCACCGCAAGGTGACCTTGGAGATCAAAAATACCTCACTTGATTTGCTTTTGTTTACCCTTTTTCTAGGAGGCCTGCTAGGGGATTTCATCACCCCTAGGGACGACCTCATCCGAGGCTGAATCGAAAGACACCCTCATTGAATTCAGAATCTTATCACTCTTGGCTAAGCCCCAAAGATCTTTCTACCTTTGGGAAGTGAAGGTGAAGGGTGGGTTACCCCCTTCTCCCGGCTGTGTGATAGGATTTCACTTCTAATCCCTAGTCAACCTTGTGTAAACATTGCCCAAACCTAATTGGCCATACCCTACATCAAAACTAGGCATTAGGGCATGTTGATGTGTCTTCCACATGTGCTTGTTAACTAATCAGCATATTCTTCAAATTCAACAATTCAAAGTTGATTATGTGTCTTGTGTGAGTGACTCATGATTATACATGTGTGATCATTGAACATTGCCAAACCAATCAAAAACTAGAATTGACACACTTGTCTCAACTTATGGCACATCTGCACTCTGTTATGACACATTTACTACTCCACATTCCAAACTTGTAAGCTTTTCAGTCTTGTGTCCATGGCAAACCACCTAGAATATATTGATCAAGAAATCTAATATCTGGAATTACAAATAAACTTAGGTCCCTCGCCCCAAGACTGTATAGCAATTTGTCAACATCTCTAAGTCTTAAAACAAGAATTGACAATCTTGCAAGTTGAACGTGCCAGCACTAGCTATGCCTTGCCCCAAACTCCTGTCTTTTTCCCATACTCATGACAAGGTAACCACCACCTCAAGAGGGAAATCGTATACCACTTTGGCTCCTAGTCCTCCTTCGCTATCTTCTAAGACACACATCTCAAATCATATCAGTTCTACACCAACACCGCCATCTAGTTCCTCAAACTCTAAATGGATGACCAAAAAAGAATCAGATGAGTGGTGGGAAAAATGTTTTCCAGATTTATACAACGCAAGAAAAGCTAAGGAGAAAGCAAAATCCATTCATTCATTACCTCATCCATCTACCCATTCAACTATGAAGGATGTGCTCCAAGGGCTATTAGCAGAGAGTCAACCATGTCCCCAAACTCCAGTCCTTGATCGTACCAAAGATTCTTCCAATGCCTTGTCAAATCCTATAACCCCTTCATGTCATCTGCAACCCCTTGAGCTTATCGAAGAGCCTTCTACCATGCACCAAAGTCAAGGTCTGTCACACATCCATATTGTCAACCAAGAAGCTATCCAAGATCTATCTGCTTCCATTCCCACAACCCAAGAGTTATGTCAAGGGCACACCTTAGAGCATGTGGAAACATTAACCCCTTGTCTAAACCAAGATCAAAACATTCCCATCTGACCCTTGCATAACCTTTATCTCTTCAATGATCCTATACCTATACATGAGCAAGAGATCCAATTTCCCACTAGGCATAACCTCTATCTTTTCCCTAATCAAGATACTACTGTTGATGAAGAAGCTATCCATGAGCAACTTGATCCTATGCCTGAGCTAGAGATCCAATGGCTTTTCTATGATCAAGATGATATCCATAATCATGAACCTCTCCATGAGCCACTTGATCCTATCCATCTCCTAACAACTATACATGAGGAGACAATCCAATTCCAACCCATGCATAACCTATATCTCTCCTATGATCAAGATATTATCACTGATGTGGAATCTATACAAGAAAACATTAATCCCATCACGCTAACTCCTATCTATGATCAAGATCCCATCTATGATGACACGCATATCTATGATCAAGCAGACCATGATGATCCTCTTAGCCCACTCTATGTGTTCCATGGTCCTGAGCCTATCACCCCATCTAGTCCTACCCAAATCCAACAACTTCCACTTCCCTTGATGAGACACTTGCCTCCCAAGCAAGCGTAGAAGATCAAACTAGTAATACTCCTCTGCCATCCATTATTGACCAAGCTGCAAATCCTCCACCATATATCCTTGGTCTTACTACCTTCATGCGTGAATGTCCTCTCTTAGAACACCAACCACCCTTATCCACTATCTCGCCTTCTCCATCCAATTAGAAACTTGTGTTTAGTATTCCACCTACACATAATCCTGTTGTCCACCGTATAATCCAGAATATGAACTATCAAGGTAAAGGCTTAGGCCTTCATGAACAAGGTATTTTGGAGCCCATCCATGTCAATGTCCCTGCACCTTCATACGGCTTTGGATACATACCCCAAGGTGAGCAAACTCAAGATGTTGGTACTTCCTCCACTCCTCCTAAGTCTACCACTTTCCATCGCAAACCCTATCATATCCCCAAAACATATGTCGCCATCCCACCTCCCTTATCATACACATCCCAAAAGCATGTGACCATACACCTTCCACCCTCCAATCTCCCTCCACTACTTCCAACTCCTACTATCCCACCATCCAATCTACCTCCGCTACTTCCAACTCCTAATATCCCACCATCCAATCTACCTATGCTACTTCCAACTCCTAACACCCCTCCATGCTTTTTACCACCACTTCTTCCAACACCTTATCCATCCATCTATAAATCCTCCAAATATCCCAATCATGGCCGACAAATGCACATTTTGTCTAAACAAGGAGCTTTCACCAACCTCACTTCTACCATCCCATAGGGATTCAATGACAAATATGTGGATGCCTCTACTTATAAAGTAAAAAATCCTAAGAGTCCTCATGACCTAGGATATAAAAGCCAAGAATCAAAAAATTATCCATATCAAAAGCTGCATACACCCGTACACCTCAATGCCAAACTGAAACAGGTGTGGGTCCCCAAGCAACAAATGATTACCCCAAAAGTTGCATACACCCAAACCCATACCTTCACAGGTACTACCTAAAAACAAAATGGTTTGAGTACCTAAGCAAAAAGCCCTAAAGTTACATGAGGCATCCACCTCTCAAGAATTCCAACCATCTACTTTCTCCCATTCCATCTAAGAATCTCAAATTCTTCCATCTCACATGACGAACAAAAATCAGGACAATACTTAGTCTATGTGGATTCCTGCATGCCTACATCATGCATCCACAAGCAAAAGTCTCTGTTGCTTCCTACACTACTTTCCCATCACTAGCTTCAATGTTTACCACGGTATGTGCGACCGTTGATCATGATTCCTTTCCATTCAACAACACTTCCGTATAAGTCCATCTCCCCTTCCTTCTACTATTATCTTACACATCTTCCTCATCCTATTCCTATGGTCCATGCTTTTGCATAAGCCTTCCCTCCATATCCTGCGTCACAATCCACTATCTACCTCGGCCATATCACTTTCATACGATCCCCTACCAACATCTGTGAGAACACTTGACATGGTCCATGCGACAGTATCTATCTCGCAGGACTATCCCCTTTCAAGGAACTATATACTTGAGTCTTTCCATACCCACCTTCTCCTATCTAAATATTCAAAAACAAAATAAGAGAAAAAAAATAAAGAAAAATCCCTTCATCCAATGGTGAAAACTTGGCAAACAGGCGCCTTGGATAAGTACCATGATGAAAACCTAGCAAACAAGCATCATGTGTAAAGTTGATCTTCTATGTCACCTACACTTGGGGGCACCTTGTCTCATCAGCATATCACTCTTCCATTGCATTTCCTATCCTATCCTCTATCCATTATATACCTATCCTGTCCCATCCATCCATCCAAACTTCCTTTCCTCTATTCTTTGGTCTTGATAAAGATTGGGGGCACAATGTTGACAAATGTTTTAGATGTCTCTTGACATACCTTATCCCTCCAAAACATGCAAATCCTTCATTATCCTCTAATCCTCCTATCATCATAAACATTACCATGAAAAATCCTAAGTATTCTACCTACAACGGGGCATGTTATACTTATGCGACATCGTCCTTGGAAATCACATCTTTGGTTCCTTCTACCTACCTGTTCCATTCACCCATACATCTACATATCCGTGGTGTTTCCTTGTCATCGAATCATCTGATGCATATCTATTGCATATCTGGTCCATATCTTGGGTCCATTAGGGTTCTTCCCGAACTACGTTGCCTCTGCATTGTCACATAGGCAAGGCCATTTAGCAATGAGCCCCCGAGGCACTAGGTCAGTCCCTTAGGGTCCATCCCACCAATAAGGATTGTGATACCTTCTGCTAGACAAACAAGAGCAACAAAGCACGCTTCCCAAAACAACAAAAATCATGATGCAAAACATCAACCTGTCCAAGGCAAAACAAAGCACCATACCAAAACACTCAAAATAATTCTATCTCAATTATGGCAAAAAGACACATCTGATGCAAGCATGTTTTGGTAAACAGGTTAACTTACAAAGTCTTGGATTTTTGTCATTATGTCTTCCTATGCTACTCAAGGATGCCAAAAGCTAGAGATGCTATGATGGGGGCATGATTATTTTCTTTGTCTGCTGCTTGTGGATTAAACTTTCGTAATGCGACGATTTCTGTCTAATGACATGATCAGCAAAAGATCATCGAGGACTCCGAGATCTAAACATGAAAAGGGGCAATCCTTGTCTGTTGAAAACTCCATGTAAGTAATACCCAGGTCATCTCGGTTTAATTATACCTAGATGCTTGTATTTTCTTACAACATAATACAACTCAATGATGAAAGCGCTTCAAAATACTTGCTATATCAAGATGACAAATATCCATATTCATATCCATACCGTATCCAATCACATCTCATATCTATTCCATACCCATACCCATATCCATACCGTATCCAATTGCAAGTCTATCCTTAATCCATGCCAAGCAAGTCAAATCAATCTTGTCAAATGATCCAATCACAATCAGTGGTCTTGATCCTTGTCTGGTCTTAAACCAACTCAATCAATCAATCCATTGTCTTATACAGGATGTTGCATTGTCGAAACCAAACCGACACACGAGTCTTATATGACATGTTTCATTTCCTGAAACTAGACACTATCCTTCATGTTGCTCTAGGGATCCATCATTCCCTGCCATGACAACACGCCTGCCATGTTGGTCTATGGATATATTATTCCCCGCCATGACAACACTATCGTATCAAATGTCTTAGACAGGATGTTGCATTGTCGAAACCAGACCTAGAGTCTTATACGACATATTTCATTCCTGAAATGAGACATCATCGATCCATATCATTGGTTTACCGCTCAACAGGGGCAATACCTTGTTTGTGCTTGTGTCATTTGTGCATACTTGCTTACTTGCTTGTGTGTGTCATCTTTTTATCTTGCATTCCCTATCATTCATCCCTTTCTTCTGCATTCAACCATTTCATTCTTGTCAACATATCTTATCGTGAGATTGTCCGTCTCACGCCTGCCGCCTTCTCCCCGTCCAATCTCCCGAGGGGGCATCCTATCATCATAACCTATATCAGGGGCAAACTAGGGCATGCATCATTATCAAACTATTTATTCTTTGAAACAATGTGATAAAACACATTGCTTCAAAGAGGGGCAAAATGTAGATGCCTAAAATTGGCTCGGATTGAATTAAGTAAATACTTTGGTATTTATCTTAATTCTTATTTCCTTCTGTCAATTAAATAAATATTATAAGTTTATTTGATTGATTCATTATCCTACAATTAAATAAAATCATTTTATTTAATTGAAATCCCTAAATTCTTCTAATGTCTCAAATCCTAAATCCACCTCACAAAATCCACCTCATCAATCCACCTCATCTTTCCACCTCATCCCTTCCACCTCACCATGTTGCACATATAATTAAATATTCTTAATATTTAATTAGCTAATATCCTCCAAAATCCAAAATTGAATATTTAATTCAATGTTCCCCACTAGCCTTCACCAATTGAATTCTTAATTCAATGGTTCCCCATTATTCTCCACTCATTGAATTCTTAATTCAATTGTCATAACTCACTATCCTCCACTCTGAATTCTTAATTCATCCACAATGAATAAAAGATTCACTTTTATTCCGAGCCATTGATCTCATCAGTTGATCCTCACCCTCCATTCTATTTTCAAAAAATCTATAAATAGAACCCTTCTCTAAGCAATTAGGGAGACTTCTTCTGGCATCCTTACTATGCCCAAATTTCTCTAGGGAATCGTCTTCTTCTTCTCAATTATCTTCTTCATACCGTCGTAATGCAGAAATCATCCTAGCTGTCCCATATCATCCATCATTAGTGTGTTGAAGCCCATCTTCAATCACACAAAGTATCATGGCCAATTCTCCTTGTCATCTTAAGGAATCGAAGCAAGCAAGCAAGCTCCCTGAGGGCCAACCTTCATCATTCAAGATCGAGAAAGAATAGGCGAGCAATGGAAGCCGCAGGGTAACAAGGTTGTAAGTTTGTACTTCATTTGTTTATTCTCGTTATTCGCACATTTCATTGTTGTTTGGGTTAATATTATCTTAATCGATCAATCTCATTTTCCCTTTCACACGGGTATATATACCCAATGGATTCAAGCCTGTAAGTGTGTGATAGTGATGATATGTATGGTTAAGTATGAAGAAAAGCAGAGACAAGTGCAAAGGCAGTAATTCAAGCCCGAAATGTGATAGAAAAGTTATATTGAGCAAAGGAAGAATGAAATGTGCCAAATCAGTATACTATACCTAACATGAACTGAAATCTTGAATGCATAGATGTTGTTCATTAGTTCAGACACCTTGGTATCATTTGTAAGCATTTGTAGACTATAAGTCTCTTGTAGGCAGTGGGCCTCTTGTGAGCAGTGTGCTTGGGCAGTGAGCCCTAATTGGCAAGTGCCAAATTTGTACTCTTTATTCTTTTAACAAAGACTACAATCTTGGGTTAGTCACCCCGTGGTTTTTTCCCTTAACAGGTGCTACCTAGATTTCACTACTAGCTCAATCAGGTAGAGCTTTTCAATTTTTGAAGGAGAGAAAGGTACATTTTTATTTCTGCTGCATTATATCCATGTACATATATGGTACAAATTAAGATTATAGTGTATTGTTGCATCCAGATGCATTTCATATTTAAGAGATTGTACAAATCTTTTAAAAGATTAGCAATTTGTATTGAAAAAATAAGTGTATAAGGTCTCACACAAACCGTGAGACTAACTGTTTCATTGCAAGTGAAAAGACAAACTATACAATTATAGAAGAACTAAAAGACAAATATGCATATGAGATAGGGTGACTCGTCATTGCCTGAATGACGAGCCTTCATTTTGTTGCCGTGTCTTGTGTCATCCTGTATTGTCTGCGTGTCCCACATCTAACTACTATCTCCTTGCTACCCCTAGTTATCTGCATAAAATTTTGGAAAACTGATGTTAGAGTAATGACGAGGCATCATACATCATATGATATACATCTATAAATATACAATTTGTTTTTCAAATGCAGTAAATCAAATAGTGTCACAGGGACCTTTGAGAAGACAAATCAAGAATATTGATTGCAAGTCCTCATTTTTCTTAACATGTTTGCTTCATGTGTAGATACAGGTGTAATTATGTTTATGTTTGATTCATCAAGTTACATTATGAGTGGAGGAAATGTGGCTCCCACAAGGGTTGAACCCAGCTCAAGTCACAACCAACAAAAGAGAATGCGATATACAAATGCAAAAGCATGGTCCAAGGAGCATATTTAGAAGGCAGACCACAGCTGTCAAGAGCAATAACAGTCAGCAGGAAGGCAATCACAAGGGCAGCCATGATAAAGATAGTCATGGCGGAGCTGCAATAAGTGCTGAGGAATGAATAATGGAATAGCAGATCAGTGTGCCACATCATGGGTGAAATCATGGATCAGCAAATAAAAGGTACAACCATATCAGTGTTATGTCATACTACAACTATAGGAGCTATGGATATTGGCTAGGTTTTTTAGTAGAAATAGTTCAATATCATTAGTAATTGAAGGTAACATTTAGTGTCGAAGTGGAGCAAATGACTGTCTAATAAGAACAACAAAAAATAGTCTTCAAAGAACAACAATAACCAAGATACAACCATGTCCAAATTGATGTAATAAATACATACATAGCACAAGAACAATCATACAGACTTCAGATAGTATGAGTCTGTCAGGAAGAAGAAGATGCTCAAATAACTTGTGGGATTGATAATTTAAGGATAGCTGAAAAGAACTCGGACTTTGTACAATTTACTCACTGTGAGTTGGACCCATCTTTTTTTTTTAGCCTCAATGCGAGTTTGATCCCATTTGCAAACCGTAATCTTCCAACAAGAACACTTCTTCAATAAGAAAAACACTCAAGGCAAGCAATAGGATACTATACAACAAATTCTCGTACAAGATGTGATTCCTCTTCACACCAATTGTTTTATCCTCAGAAAGCTTTGTTTAAGACTATGTCTTCTGATTGTCTCAAGAAGGTGGAGTTCTATAATGGTCAAAATGCTATTGTGGCTATCAATGTTCATTATGGATATAACCAGGAAGATTCTCTAGTTTTAAACTATGCCTCAATAGATCGAGGGCTGTTTCGAACCATGCATTTTCATACATTCACATTAGAGACAGACCATGATGACAGTGACTCTAAAAGTTCATCAAAGACCAGAGTAGATTTTGGAAAGCCAAACACAGAAAACCTGAGAGTAGATAAGCTTGATGATGATGGATTACCTTTTATTGGTTCAGACCTATATAGTGGGGACATATTAATTGGAAAGGTGAGTTCGCAACCCTCTGATGCAAATTTCAGCCTCAAGTTAAAGCATACTGAAAGAGGGAGGGTTGATCAAGTTTTAATGGCAAATAATGATGATGGAAGAATGTTTCAAAGGGTAGGGTTGAAAGAAGTAGGATCTCCAGCACTTGGAGACAAGTTTTCCAGCATGCATGGTCAGAAAGGAGTTTTGGGGTTTATAGAAGAGCAAAAAAAATATGTCTTTCACAAGAGAAGGAATTTGCCCATATCTTATCATCAACCCACATGCATTTCCTTCTAGACAAACTCCAGGGCAGCTTTTCAAAAGTGATTTCTACAAGTGGTATTGTTTTTTTTGAGGCTACACCTTTTTAAACCTATCACCATTGATCGTATCACTGAACAGCTTCCCAGGTGCGGTTATGAACAGTGGGGAAAAGAGCAAATGTATAATGGGCAGACAAGAACTAAAATGCAATCCAAGATTTTCATTATTCCCATATACAATAGAAGAAACTCATAAAATAAAGAAACCTTAGCTTAGTTCTCATGAAGTAAGGAACTAGCATGCATATTAGTATGAGCTGCAATAAGGGACAGTCATAGATCTCAAAAAAGCAACAACCACAGTTTAAAGTTTTTCATTTTGGTAATTCATCTGCGGAGACCATTTATTGTGTTAGTAGTTAGGGGATTGCATGCATTTCAAATAATTGAGTATGTGGGCAGAATAGATTTGTCACCTTGTTGGTGATTGCTATGGGTACATTGTTGTACAGTTGCTCATGGGTAGTAACTATGTTTAAGGCAACATGAGTATATTATTTCTTGATGCTAGTTTGCAGAAGGTGATTGCGTGGAAGAAGTGATGGTATTTGGAGTTTGAACACCTATCTTTTTTTCTTTTGGGGAGGTTTATTTTAGTTGCAAAGGTTGTAATGACTAGAAGAAGGAGCTCTGGTAAGGGAAAGGACTTGAAACAGAAAGGTGTGGTGGCAAATTGTCACTTCAAAAATATTTGAGCCTGTGTGAGTCTATTGCAGCACTAGAGTTTATAAAGGGAGTGCTAGGAGGGATGGGGTTGGAAGAAGGGCATAAATAAAAATCTATGATAAGAGGAGATTTTGTCTCCAGATTAGAGTTGGTTATCCTAGATGCAGACTTGAAGTTGTGGATCTGGGGAGATGTGGGTACTGGAATGTCAAATCCAAATGAAGAGAAGTAGCTGAAAGGGGCAGAATCTGTCAATTTGCCTGTTCCATGGGGTAAAAAACAATAGGAGAATGCAAAATTGTACATGGAGCTGGGTGTGCTTAGGGCATATTGTAGCAATGTGGGAAAAGTGCTTGTAGGTCTATATGTCACCCATAATCAAAGGCAGTTGGAAATGTCAAGCGATCTCACCCTTCTTGTCTTTTGTAGTGGCACCATTCATTGTGTGCATTGTTGATGGGAATTAAGTTGAGGGATTCACTTCCTTTCTTTAGTTGGTGCAAATGTGGTTCAACAATCATGATATAAAGAGCATCATTTATAGATAACAACATTGTGGACAGCAGTCACATGACTGCACTCAGATGATAGTTAACTCCATCTCGGTCATTCAGAACAGCAGAGTCTATGAAATGCAATAGGGGACAGTCATAGACCTCAAAGGAGTAGAGCCTCTGTAAGTACAATCATCAGTAAAAGGCGGTATTTGTGCGGTCATAATAGTGACAGAGGAATATTAAACTACATTGTGGCCTCATCCAGAGAGAAAGTAAAAAGAAAATCTCGACATAGGTAAGACCCATATGGGTTTTTATTTGGAACCAAGATGTAAATTTATACAAAGGAAAATAAAGGTTTTCAACTCATTTCACACAATATGCTCAGATTTTTGTGAAATCACGCCTTAGTAGTCAAAATGCAAGACAATGTGTCGACCAAGACAAACACAGAATGCTCAGAAATACCATATAGAGTTTGCGGCCTGTAGGGCCAGATTGCATGAAAATGATGAAAAAGGTCAAATTTGAGTTTTATAAAAGCTTTTCCTTGTTTTTCTGTCAGAAATCTTCATAGAAATGTAGAAATACAGTGAGAAGACCAGTATTTTCAAGCTCCAAAACCCTAAATCATGGCGAACTTGCAGCACAGTCGCGGCCAGAGACAGTGTATATCAACAACAAAGGAGAAAACAGAGGTAAAGATGCATCAGAATGAGTCATAACCGTGGCTTTAAAGCCAGAGTATATCTCCAGGACAAAAGGTATGATCCAAATATATGACCAACAACCACTTACCTACCAAAATCTTCAAACGAATGCATGGAAATCCCTCAGCAAATGACTGAGAATGATGAGGCTTGCTTCAAACCCTTCCTCCATGGTGGTTGTCGAGCAGGGCAGCGAGTAAAGAACAAAGTGTCGAATGAGTTTTTTAGGTTTTCTTCCTTTTGGGGTCGAATGAACCTAGTTTGCATTTGAGTTTTTTTACTTTTGTTTTGCAAAAAAATCATTTTTATCTATTTAGGTTGTGGTAAAGACCTTAGAGTCTTTTAAAACCTAGTAATAATACATCATGGGGTTGTGTAACATTTTTTTTCTGCCTTTTGATTCTCTTTCAAGTTCAAAGAAAAACATTATGATAGCATATGGGTCGAGAGGGTATATTTTGCTAAGGCACGTTGGTGAGGGAGTTACAAGGTGAGTGAAGTGATGCATATAAGGCATGGTGGTGTGTGTTGGGAGATATAAGGTGATAAAAGGGTAAGTGGTGAATAAGAAGCATTTGATGGAGGCCATAAGGTATTGTCTGATGTAGGGAAGCATAAGGGTCATTCTTAAAATGTATTGCATTGAACCTCGCATCATGATGGTAGATAGGTATAAATGGGAATGGCTAGGAATTGTGAAATGTTTTGTTATGGCCTTGTGACATGTAATATGATGCAGATGTATGAGTCGTGTCATTTTGCCTAGGATCTATGAAGACATTTTTTATGTCATTTTTTGCATAATCTAGAAATAGATTAAATGTTGTAAACAAATGATAAAGTAATGAATTATGAATTACTTTATCGTTTATAATAAAAATGCAAACAGGCAACATTAGGCAGATTTATCACAAACGACAAAGTAAGTCTCGTTGATTACTTTGTCGTCCTTTCATGACATTTAATTGACCCTAAATCATGCAAAATCAGGGAATTAAATGTTGTCTTAAATACCATTATTTTCTGCATAGGTGTGTAATAATTTTGGAATGTAAAAAAACATTAACTAAGTGGTGTAATTATAAACCTCTTAAGTCAATGTTTGATAAATGCAGAAAAATTGTGTATTTATGTGATTTATTGTGAAAATATCAAACATTTATGATGTTGCAGGGGAGTTATTGCACAGATTTGAATTATTTTAAGTGGCCTTAAAGATCATTTGAAGGCATTTAAAGACATTTACAGGTGCTTTTATGATTATTGATGGCATGCCTTGACCTTTTCTGCATTGGAGACCCATTTTGGAGGACTTTTAGCAGATATTTTGGGCACATTTATGAGGTACAAAAAAATGGAGATGGCTCATCCTTATCTCATGGTAGCTGTTTGGAGAGTATATAGTCATTCATTTGACTCTTTGTAGGGAGTTCTTTCCATGTACCATTCTGGAGTTAGTATTTTTTTTGCAATCCTACTCAATTTGAGCATGTTTTTGTAACTCTTTTGGGCATATGAAATACAGAGAACACCTTGGATGCCATTGACAGTTAGATTATGCCTTCTTGTTTTGCAGTATTGGGTGTTATCAAGTTTTTGATCAGGTCATTTGTGAGGTAATTTTTTTCCTTGTGACTGTCTTATGTTTCAATACCTTTTTTTTGCAGACGCTGTGTTTATGCAAGTTACAAACTATGTCTCAGAGTGTTATAAGGCTTTAAATTATGAAGTTTAGCTTCCTTTTAAAGATTTTAATGCAGTTAGGCCTCTTTGTGAAGTGCTTTTTCAAACATATAGTGATAGGTTGTGCAGGTTTTATTTTCTGTTGTCTATGGCCAAGTGTATGCAGGTCTAAGTTTCGTTTACCTTATCAAGCTTGGTGGATCACCCTTATTTTCAAGTTTTCCAGTTTTAATTTTCATTTTCAAAAGCATTCCTTCTCCTTTTTCCTCTACAAGTCCAGTAGATTTTAGGTGATTACCAACTAGGAAGCAGACCTTCTCCAAAGGTTCTTTCTATCATAGCTGATCCACAGACCTAGAAAGATCCCATGTTTCTCTAGATTGCCAAGTTTTACAACTCAGCAAGGGTGCAAATCTGAGAGACAACAACAAGTTTTCCACATAAAAATCCTTGTGTCATGTGTTAATTTCTTTTTCAGCTCTTATGATTGTCTTGTTTTGGCATAACATTAAATGATAAGTTAAAAAAAGAGAAAGAAAATAGAAAAGTTATAAGATAATTGATTCACCCCCCCTCTCAATTATTTGCATTGTTTCCAACAATTAGTATCAGAGCAAGGTTCCTCTGAACAAAGCTTAACAGCTTGAGGAAGATCTGGGAATCTCAATGGATGCATATGGTATGAAAGAACAACTTCAGTCTACCCTAGATGATCTTGAACAATCCCACTCTAAAGTTAATAATTTGAGAGAAAGACTCAAACAAGCTGATGATTTCATAAATGAGCTAAAAGAAAAACTTAGTATCTCTGTGAAAAAGAGAAAGGAACTACTTCAAAAATTCGACAATCAGAGTGAATTCAATGATACTAATGAAGATCTGAATGAGAAAAATAAGCTACGTGAGAAGCTGTCAAAAGAAGTCATTATGGTAAGGCATGAAATGGTATAATTGAAGAAAAAAGAAAGATTGAAGATAATTTAAAACAATCCCTCAAGGAGAAAACAGAGGACTGCCACAAAATGGACAGAATAATCAAGCATCTTGAATCTAATCTTGAAGAAGCTAGAGACAATAAAGAACAACTTGAGAATCAGATAGACACTCTTAAACAAGATCTTCAAACTGTAAATGAATACAAAGAAAAATTCAAGATAAGCTCAGCCCAACTTGAAGTTCTTCTTGAAAGCCAAAAGAGGGTAGATGATAAGCGTGGCTTGGGATATGAGAAAGGTGAAAGCTCTGGATCCAGTCAGAAGAACTTTGGATCAAGAAATCAAAGAAACGAGCCTAGAAGACCTCCGGTAAGGCAACCAAACTCTCAAAGATATCCGTCCTTCAATGGATACTGCTTCAATTACAACAAGTTTGGTCACAAAGCAATCCAGTGTAGAAACAGAATGAATCAATTCAATCCATTCTTCTCTAGTCAATGTTTCAGTTGCAAAAGGTATGGTCACAAATCTCATGAATGCAAAAATATGCAAATGAACAATTCTTTCAATGGTAAATGCTTTGTATGCAATAGAATTGGACATATGGCTAATGAGTGTAGATCAAGAGGATATCATTCAAATAAGCAAAGAAATGTTGTGTTACAATTGCAATAGATCCGATCATATTACCAAATTCTGTAGAAGCAAAAATCAGGATAAAAAAGGTTCGGTGGAACATGATCAGAAACAAGATAAAGGCAAAGGTAAAGTAAATGTTGATGAAGTTCAAAAAGAAATGAGCAAGATTTGGGTAAAAAGGAGAAAAATGAATATTGGGGATGGATCCGCACAAGAATCCGGTGCTGATATTCCTTCCGGAAACTAAAAGACTAGCTCTAGTTCAGGGGGAGCTACAGAGAAGATCCCTTTCCCCCAGCCAGTCAGTGAGTGCCTGAATTCGGTACTTTGAGTCAAAATAAGAGGTTGCGGTTTAAAAGGTTTGAGGAGACTCACTTGAAGATCATCCAGTCTAAATTTAACAAATCCTCATGTAGATTTGAGCTAGTTATGAGGAGATCCTGTATTGACATCTATCTAGTAAAGTAGAATTTCATAGATAGATTTGGTATGATCCAAAATTGAAATATTTCAATCTATGGACTCATGGCATGTTTGAAAAAGGTGAAAATATATTGTCAATCCTCATAAACAAATGATTTGAAGATCCGCAAGACAATCCAATAAAACCTCATTTGAGAAGTAGGGTAACCGGATGACTTAAAACTTGTGCATTTATTACAAAAGGAAATTAGGGTTTACGCAAGGATAAAAGGGTTCTTTTACTCATTATTTACACACTTGCACTCATGAAGAAGAAAAGAAGAGCTCTGCGAAGAAGATCCTATAATTCACTCAAGTTCAACTGAAGATCAAATTCAACCAGAGAATCGTTCTAGTTTCTGCTTCAAACCCTAAAGCATGAAAAGGTACTTCCCTTCTAAAGACTCTCTCTGGATCTCTTGCAAAATGGCTACTCCAATGTTTGTCAATATTTATGATAGACCGAGACCTATATTCAAGAAACACCCTTACAAATCTCTAGAAGTTGATCCTTTGGGTACGTTTTCTAGCATTCCGCACGGAGTCTTGCATGTAGAAGATGTTAGGGTTTATATCCATGCAAACATTAAAGAATTTGGAGACTCAAAATTGATGGATATTTATCACAAATAGCTAATAGATTAGAATTTTGAACTCAAACTTGAATTCAAGGCCCTCCAGGACAAACAGTTTGGACATTGCATACATTTTATGTGTTTTGCAGAAGACGATTGGGTCCAGTATGTTCTAAGTAGGATGCATGATAATTTTATGTGGCTAATGAGGCCATTCAAGATAACTAAAGATGCCATCAAGGAAGTGACCGGAATGCATTCATCAAGTGGGTTACCCGCACTCAAATCTGTGAAGAAACAAACGGTAATTGAAGCCACTGGATCAAAATTTGACAAAAGAGCAATGACTATAGATGACATCACAGATCTGGATGTCAAGTTTGCTTCAATGATAATTGGCTACAAAATCTACCATTCCAGCAAGAAGAATTATGTGTCTGGTACAGCAATCTATGCTGCATATCAGATGTTGAGGGAAGATGCTGGATCAAATGGTTGGGTCTGGGAAAATGATAAACCCGTTGCAATTCAGATCAGAGATTACATGTATAGACTTGGTGATGCTCAAGCCCAAAACACAACCCTCTGGGGTTACTTTAAGAATTTCCAAAGCATATTGCAAGCCAGAGAAAGAATACCACAAACAATAGTTGATAAATACAAAGATACAGTCTGCTTCATCGTTGACATTGATCAATGACTAATGGAGGTAGTTGAGCCAAGAACTGTATGGATAATGCCTATGGGATATCAAGTCGATGAAAAAATCTTGGAGCTACATATTCAAAACCTGCTGAGCCAGCCTAAGGACACTGAAGTAGAAAGGTTTGGCACCTTTGAAGAGCTAAGTATAAAAATACATGTTGAGTTAAGACATCCGGAGATGAAGAGGAAAGTAAGAAAGGAAGTTGAAGAAATTGCCAAAATATTTGGCATATCAAAGGAGGCTGTAGATGCTAACAAAGAGAAAATAGAGAGGGCAGAGAAAGAAAGACAAGAAACAAAGAAAGAAAGTGCTCCTATACAAACTTGCTCTCAGACTAGATCTTCCAAAAGCTCTGCTCTTGTCACTTCCAAAATCTCAAAGTCTACCAAACCGGAAGTCAAGACATCCAGAAAAGGAGAAAAGAGGATGAAGACCAAAGCCACAAGGACATATACAAGCCATAAAGATGATGAAGAAATAGAATCTGATGAGGAAATAAAGAAAATGAAGAAGAAGAAAACATCCAGGAAGTTCTTTGCTAACAGAAATGAGGAAGAGAAGGCAAAGGAATTTGTTGAAAAGCCCACTCTTTCCATTGATAACATCATCAAGGTAGTTACTGTGGATGGGAACCTGCAGCTGGTGACTGAGTTCTATGATGCATACAGTGATGCTAACAAGAGAATTCTGGAAGAGGCTACTGTCAGGTACTTGAACATTTACAATAAAGCTTTCATTGAAATTATATTATTGATTCCTAAGAGCCTAGAAAAGGTACTTGAGTTGAGAAAAGAGAATGCAATGGCAAAAGACTTAGAGATTTAGGAGCAGATAGCAATTTAGCTTTATCCTTCAATCACTCCAAAACAAATGGACATGATTTTCAAGGAGTGTAAAGATGATTTCCGGAGCAAACCCAAAATGAACAAACTCATGCTCAATGAGACTAAACAAATAGCCAATGAAACAAAAGAAATCCTCTAGAATGCCTTGAAGAGATTCAATCTTCCCATTATAGAGGAAACAAATGAAGAGCCCTCTAACATGGATGTTGAAGGATTAAAGAAAAATGATGAAGAGTCATCTCAAGCATTAGATTCCTCTATTTCAGAAGAGGAAGGACAAAAAGAAGAAACATTTCTGACAAGGATGTCAAAGGATTAAAGAAAAATAATGAAGAGCCATCTAAGGCACTAGACTCCTCTGCTCCAGAAAAGGAAGGACATGAAGAAGAAACAAAGATCAATACGCAAGTCAGTCCGGATGTCCCCAAAAGGAAGGAAGTAGAGTCTACAGGAGACACTGCAGAGACAGTATAAAAATTCCTAGACAAAGAACTAATGGAGCTGGATGAACCTGAGCTAATTCAAGGGCCACTAAACTTTGACTCTCTATCTCTGGTCCAAATAATGAAGGTAGCATCTTTTGCTCAGGCCAAAGCAAAAGAGAAACTTCTAAAATATCATATGGAGGATTGTGAGATGTTGGAGATTGCATCTGGGATGCTGGAGAAGATTATGCCAACCTATCAAAAGGATCCTTCTGCCTCTCCATTCGGTAATCTAAAAAACTTAGTCAATTCTGTTAACACTCATTTTGAATCCTTAGACAAATCGGCAGAAACTAAGGTCCGGAAGGAGTTCTTGGGAAAAAGGTTCAGTGAAGTACAAGGGATAATTACTAATGATAGAAGAACCTTAGGCATTGGCATAAAGATCCTTGAAAATGCTCTTAAAGATGGTGGGGACATATACAAATTCTGTTTATCTTGGCCCAAAGTGACAGAGGGCATTGAGAAGAAAGTGAAAGAACAAGAAGGAAAACTATCAAGTTTATCTCAGAATTTTGATCCCCTTACTACCTCTCTGGTGAATCATGAATGTCAAGCTATTGCTATAATAAATGAAATTAAAGAACTGGTTAAGGAGAAAAAGAACATAATGAATAGAATGGGTGAGCTCAAAGGGATAATCATCCCTAAGTTAGAGACAATGCATGATGCCTTGACAGAGGCACAAAATACAATTCAGACCAGTGATCCAACAGACTTAAAGAGGGCAGAAGCATATGCATTTTTGTTAAGTGGACACATCTCCATTTTGGAAAAAATGAAGAGGAGTTGGGCCACATAAATCATCCAGTTGAAGACAACCTTTGCGGATATACTTAAGTATATGTAAGTATAACATATGATTTATATATACTTATGCGGCCATGTATAGAATAAATTTTGCAAAAATTTGGTATGCAGATTCCACCCTTTTCCATTGATGTCAAAGGGGGAGTCAAGAGTAGTGAAAAATGTGGAGTCCAGCTAAGGGGGAGCTCCGGTAAAATAGTGCAAAAGACAGAGCATCAGCCAAGGGGGAGTTACTGCGACACTTAGCCATTTTTCACTAAGTATTGCCATCAATGCCAAAGGGGGAGATTGTTGGCAAGAGACACTGTGTGGCTTCATAAGTGTTGTCATTGATGGAAATAAAGTCTATCCCACAGATCTGTAGTACATAGTATGCCTATACCGGAAGTCAGATTGAAGATTATTTTGGTCCGGTGAACAAGAACAAAGTATGTAACAAGGTCTGACAATCAGGTTCGAATCTCTCAGATGGTGTAACTCAGTAAGTTGTGGACTTGAAAAAGTCAAGAGGGGTATCATGACTACCGTATTCCAAATATTTAGTCTCTGGTGATAAAGCAAGAAAAAGATATGAGCATCTAAGTGTTGGGTTCCAATCAGGCAGAGCAAACAGAGGAAGAATTGACCGGCAGAGTATCAGACTTCAATCCGGATGTGTAAAAGGTCCTAATCAAGCAATCTGTGATATTATACATTGTTAGTCGACATGATTTATGACTTCTATGCCTATGTTTTTGATGCGCATCACTAATCAAGCATGGATTCAGTTGACAGATTAATAACTTGCAAATATCTTAGGTGTTCTTGTTGTCGACTAAGAAGTTGTTGGAAATCCTTGATGTGGATATATATACCTAATGGATTCAAGCCTGTAAGTGTGTGATAGTGATGATATGTATGGTTAAGTATGAAGAAAAGTAGAGACAAGTGCGAAGGCAGTAACTCAAGCCCAAAATGTGACAGAAAAGTTATATTGAGCAGAGGAAGAATGAAATGTGCTAGATCAGCATACTGTACCTAACCGGAACTGAAATCTTGCATGCATAGATGTTGTTCATCAGTTCAGACACCTTGGTATCATCTGTAAGCATTTGTAGACTATAACTCTCCTATAGGCAGTGGGCCTCTTGTGAGCAGTGTGCTCGGGCAGTGAGCCCTAATTGGCAAGTGCCAAATTTGTACTCTTTATTCTTTTAACAGAGAATACGATCTTGGGTTAGTCACCCCATGGTTTTTTCCCTTAATAGGGTTTCCACGTAAAAATCCTTGTGTCATGTGTTAATTTCTTTTTTAGCTCTTATGATTGTCTTGTTTTGGCATAACATTAAATGATAAGTTCAAAAAAGAGAAAGAAAATAGAAAAGTTATAAGATAACTGATTCACCCCCCCCCCCCTCTCAGTTATCTGCATTGTTTCCAACAAAAACCTTATGAACAAAATTATGCTTCGTATGATTTAGAGTTAGAAGCAGTTGCTCATGTATTACAAATATGGAGACCCTATATGTTGGAAAAATCTTTGAATTGAAAACAGACCTTCATGGATTAAAGTATCTATTTACACAACCCAATCTGAATGCAAGATAGAGGAGGTGGTTAAAACTAATATCAGACTAAGATTTCAACATTAACTATGTCAAGAGAAACGAGAATAGGGTTGTCAATGCTTTAAGTGGAAGAAGGAATATATCTTCATTGGTAACTATCCAAATTGACTTTAAAAATTAAGTATTGCAAAGAATTCAAGGGTGATGAGTTCTATGAACAAACCAAGCAAGCACTCTCAAGTAAAAGGAAATATAAAAGGTATGAAGGATTTTGTTTTGAATCCAATGGGTTGTTGAGGAATAAAGGAAGAATTTATGTACATGATTCTAGTAAATTAAGGAATTTGGTATGGAAGGAAGTTCATAATACACCATATTCCAGACATCCTGGTGTCACTAAGATGTTTTTATTTAATATGGTCAAATAGGTTTTGAAGGGGACACCAAAACCCTTTACAAAAGGAAGCAAACAAAAACTGTAAGCCAACCAATAGCCAACTGAAAGCTACTAGAACAACATAAGCTTAGAAAACATAGCAAAAAAGAGAACAGACCAAGCTAAACTAATTCATCTTCTTCAGGGTCTCTGCTGCCTCTATTTCTTTTTCATAAAATGTCTCATGCATCATGGCAAAGTCGATCAGTTCCTTCTTTTCAGTTTCAAATTGTTTCTTCTTACTCCCCCTTGTGCAGTAGAAGGTCCACTAGAGTCCTCCATAGCCACCTGTTTACCAGTACCTTTAGTAACCTCTTCTTTGTCCTGAACTCCCAATTCTTCAACATTGAATATATCCTCAGCTCTAAAATATTTAAATTGCTCTTTCTTCAATTCTTTCAACTTATTGGTCAACATCTTCATCCCATTGAGACTATTATGAATAGTAAGTTTACTAATGTGCATTATCTTCTCAAGATTGCTATTCACCTCCATGAGTTTCTCCTCCAAATACTGCACTCTGGTATTAAACTCTTCCCTCATCCTGCCCAATTCCTGGTCAATCTCTTCCATTTTTGGAATTGCTTCCCAATTTTTGAAAATTAGAGTACCCTGTTTAGCGGTGATGTTATTACCTCTCCCTAAGCTTTTCTGCATCAACTGTAATTTTATATTGATCCTATTAATCTCAAGGAAAAACCATTTTGTCATCTTGTGCTAGGAATTAACTGCATTCTTTACCAAATTAAACACTTCCTTAATCTGGTCTCTGTTCTTGGCCTGGGCAAGCATATTATCAAAATTAGGAGGAAGGTTGCTCAAAGGATCATGGATCTTAGGAAAATTTAGGCCAACTCTAGGTTCGGGGATTTGCATAGTTTTACCCTAGGTTTCCAACCTGCTTTCAACACCCTTGTCACTTGACTTTTCCTGTTTCCCCTATTTCGAGTTGGTCCCCTGCTTCTGGGAGATGTTAACATTGCCAGGAGCCGCCCACTCTTCATCACTATCTTTCTCTAAAATTTTCTTACCCTTCTCTGCTAGAGTGGGGATTTTCCTTCTCGCTGGTGTAGCCCTCCTGCCAGTAACCTCTTTGATAGAGGTATCAAAGTTATTTCTAGTGTTGGACCCATCAGACCAAGATATGTTAACTTCCTGTTTCTGAGTTCTCCTCCTCTTCTTGGTAGACTTTGCTTCACTATCATCCTCTTCTTCTTCCATTCTCCACTTTTCATCATCCGTGTGGGATTCCTCCTCACTCGACTCCACACACCCCTTCTTTTTACCACAGTGTTTTTCCTTAGGCCCTTTTTTTGGAGTGTTACTTTTCATATGTTCCATGATCAATAGAATGAGACTTTCATGCAAAATAGGTAGCTTAGGGTTTCTGCTATTTTCTTTAATGCCATACTCTAGAGAGGAAAGCAAGTAGAAGGGGATAGAAACAAACATACCATGATGGAAATGGTTGACAAGATTAAAATGGTAGCTGTAAATAGCAATGTACCTCCCATCCAGCATAATATATCTCATGGTCACTTCAACCACCTTGGCCCATATGGGTTTGATTGACAGGTGGTTATACCCTTCCGACTGCATCTTAACTAGTTTATCCCTTTCATTGACTTTGAAGAAGTTGTTAAGGGTTTCTTCGCTATACTTCCGCTCTCGGAAGAACTTCTTCCCTCTGGTCGAAAGCCCAAAAACATAGGCAATAAGGTCTTCCGTAATGGCTAACTCCCAGCCATACACAAAGACCTTCTTATTCCTGTAGCTTTTCACACACAACATTGTAGCATTAGGGTCAGCTTTGTGTAATTTCTCCATATAGGGAGTTAACCCCCCTTCCTCCAATATTTTCCAGACCTTCTGTTTTTGACGGATCCCCTCACAAGATGACGGTTCAACTCTGTTCCTATCACCACCCATACTGAAACTCAAATCTCTGTAAAACCCACTATCAGTACTGAGTAGAACGACGACAAGAATGCAATAAAGCCTATGTAGGAAAATCTTATCGTTATTCATACCCATAATCCATGTGAACAGACCTTTCTGGAGTGAATGGCCTTCGGACCCTTCGAGAACATGATGATCTCTTCATTAGATATCTAGCTTCGTACCTTTCTTTCCATCATTAATAATGAACTCCTTTTCTTTGCTTGGGATATTTTCCATTTCAACCCATATGCATTTTGATTGGCTATTAATCCCCAGGTTGGCAAAAATATCTGCCACCTTGTTACCTTCACAAAAAATGTGTGATATGTGGGTAGCTTCAAAGGTTCCCAGTATCATAATTGCATCTTCAATTAGGATCACTATAGACCAACTAAGTTTGGTGGTCTTCTTGAGGCAGTTTATAATTTTATTAGAGTCCCCCTCCACCCAAACTTTTCTATATCCCTTAGCTTGAGCTAGAGCTATAGTGTAATAGGCTGCCATAGCTTTAGCAAAGTGGTTTGTCTGGGTACCTAGAGGGAGTGCCACCACCGCTAGGAACCTACCAAGATCATCTCGTATCACTCCCCCACTGCCAACAACTCCAAGAGTCCCTTTTGCTGCCCCATGCTGTCACTAAGATGTTAACAAGTGTTAAGGCGTTATACTTCTGTAAGGGAATGAAAGGGGATGCCGCAAGATTTGTGGCAAGTTGTTTAGAATGTTAAAGAATAAAGGTAGCACCTTTTATACCAGAGAATTTATCTGGTGGAGCACAGTGTTAGCTCGCAAAATTGTGCAGGAAGTGTTTAGATTACACATAGTTCCTGAGAAGATTATCTTGGATAGAGAAGCGCATGTGACAACAAGGTTTGGGTAAACTAATGTAAGTATAACTTATCATTCTAGGAATAGATGGTTAAACTGTGAGAGTTAACCAAGTTTTGGAAGAATTGTTTGAATATATTGTATGGATCAACATTATAAGTGGGAAGAATATCTACCACCGGTGGGTTTTGATTATAAAAATTCCTATCTTTTTGCTTGAAACATTGGATAGAAGAAGACGTCAAACTCCTATAATCTGGGTAAGCTACAAGATAGGATTATCATTAGTCCAGAAATGTTGTCAGAAATGGTTAAACAGATCATGCTAATCAGGAAAGATTAGCAAAAAACTATTAAGGAATAGAGAAGTTACGTTAATGCTAAGTTTATACTAAGATAATTCTTGATTAGAGAATAAAAGTTCTTTTGAGGGTCCAACCCCAGAAAAAGTTTCATTAAGTATGGAATGTATTCCAAACGAGCTCCTAGATATAAAGAGCTCTTCAAAATTCTCGAAGTTAACAAATCAATTGATTAATGGAAGAATCATTCTGATAATAGCTATTGTCATGAGGCACAATGCTTTTAATGATTCAATTTGATATATATATATATATATATATATATATATATATATATATATATATATATATATATATATATATATATATAACTGATGATTATTATATTCTTAGAATGTTTTACAAGTACAGAACCTAGGAATGGTTTTGATCAAGATTCTTAAATGCTTGAAGTTTGCAAGATCTTCTTTCATAATAGAAAGGTTATGTAGTACAAGATCCAATGGGATCAATATGCAGAAGATTCTGCCACTTGGGAAGATTACACGGAAATGAAGCAAAAATTTCTTCAAGTTAATATGAATTATGAAAGCTCTTGATATTAATACGTTTTGTAGTATGATACTTATCATGACTCATTTATGTTGTGATAATACTTGATGCTTAAAAATCATTGGGGATGATGATTCACAAGGGGGGAAGTATGTTACATCCCATGTGTTTCTACCATTTTCTATTTACATAGATTGGTTAATTTGTTTGATTAATCAATGATTGTGAAATCTTTGCATTTATGTGTTTATGAACCTTGATTTGAAATATGAAGAAAAATGGAATAATGCAATGTATTGTATTTTATATGATTAATGTTGAAAAATGTATAAAGCAAATGGTTATATTTTGATCAGCTAACTACTGTGATCTAAGAGGATGTAGGGACAAGTTGCTCCTCCGGAAGGGAGGGGAAGTATCACTCAGGAGAAGGACTTGGTCTGGTAACCCTAGAGAAACCTAGATTGAGCAAGCACACACACACCATCCTATTTTGATCTAAGTTGTGTCGAGTCAATTTGGGTAGTGGTAAGTGATCTAAGATGTGAGTCTTGATTCTTGATTTGGTTGATTCGAACTTGCATGTTGTTAAGTGTTTGGTTGTTTGAGTAAGGTTTTATTGTGATAACTATAGCTCGTGTGAATTCACCATATGTTCTTATACATGAGTTGATACGAGCATGAATATACGTAGGTAGACGTACCTACATACATTCATCAGCATATTGCTCATAGATATGGAAATATCGATTGGACTGTGCGAGAATTATCATCTCTATGTTGTATATACATTTTCTGATATTTTGTGTATGAAGATTTTATGGCAATAAATGAATTTATGGATAATATGTTATAAGTGATTTTTATAATTGATTATATATATAATATAATATTATTATATTCTTATGTTTTTAAAATAAGTAATTATAATGCTTTTGGAAAAATGAAATTGTATTGCTAATATTATGCATTTGATATATATATTAAGTTTTAATAAGCATGATGGGCTTTTTCATAAGAGGCACGCAGCCTAAAGACAAGGTAAGGCAGCACATGAAGCGCTGAACATGGAGGCCCATGTGTATAGACCGTTGGGAGGTTAGTAAGTTAAAAGTTTAAAGCTTCTTAAAAGCCTATCAAAGCACTTATAAGAGCGCATAACATTATGAACAATGCTTGGTGAGTTTAAAAACAAACTCTTTTGCTAAATTTGACTTTGTCTTAAGCACTCATGGGAAGTTAAAAATCAGTTTTCAGTTTTTAAAGAAGCTTTCCTTGTTTTCCAACATGCGTATGACTTTTTCCATGGAAACCAATTTTACTATGATTTTGGAAATGTGGCAATTTTATAAAGAGTGTTAAATCTTTTAGAAGTCTGATTTTTTTGTGATTGATTATGTGTCCTCTTATGTGTCTCCTATTTTTATTATTCTTTTGACATCTCTAAATTCAGTTTGTAATTAAGTGGAGTTGTGGCATTTTCTCTAGATAGTTTGTAGCTTGATCTCTCTATGAGTTTTTGTATATAAAGAGGTGCTCTCCCTCATTCCAATACATGCAAGTTGCAGCCAAGAGCCTTCTTATTCTTGTTATTGAGTCTTTGAGCTAGTTTTTGAGACTTTTGTCATTTAGTTTTTGGAGAGTTGTTCTACTTGGAGGAGTGTTCTAGTGCAGTGGAAGGAACTTTAGCAAGCGGTTTCGTTGACTTGTTTGAAGCTAAAATCACAGGCATGGGAATTTCTCTTCCATTATGATTTTTATTTTTATGACATTTTTTGTGTTGATTGTTATAATGGAATGCATTGTTTGTTTACTTGATTTTGTAATAGAATATATATATATATATATATATAGTAAGTAAATTGTGATTAGTCTCTATATTAGGGATTTGTACCTAGATGGATTTTGTGAATAATTATTGATTGGTGTTTGGTTAGATAATTGCATAAGGGGAGAGATAATAACAATAAATAGCAAATGGTATTACTTAGACATATGTGCCTAGTAACACATGTAAGGGGTTAGCCTTGGGATAGGTGATACATTGAAGAGGTTGCTAACCAAGTATAGAGATTGTTGTCTTTCCCAATTGAGAAGAAGGGTGGGTGAATATGTGACGATGAAAACTTTGGCCAAAGTAGTGTAAATTGCCAATGTTTATACTATCTAGTTTCACTGTGAACCAGGATTGCATTACTTAGTAAGAATGTCATATTTTGATGGTTGTTGCCATAGTATGATAGTACTAGTTAATGTAGGACACAACACCTTGCTTAAATTAGGCTTAATTTATTTGGGGTTACCAAACCAATTCCTTTGTCGAAGGGTAGGGTCATTTACTAGTTTGGTAAATATGCGGGGGACTGTAGTTAGTCCGTGGTTGGAGGTAAAGCGCTTGAGTGATGCTTCCCCTCATGCAGTTAGCATGTAGTTGGTAGCCGAGAATATTGAAGACAGACAAGTATACAATCATGTGTTACTATTTTTCAGTTAAGCTCTTGAAGCTTGTATGTATATTATGAAAAAGTTGTAAAGATGAACTATAATTTGGATTATGCAATGGAAGTTTGAAATATGTTTTCAAATGTGCATCTCATCGAATGAATTTAAGGAAAAAAATTATTGCTTTCATTATTTGTATATTGATTGTATTACCTTAGAGTTAAACTTAGTAAATCTTAGTTGGTAGAACAAGTGGCATGTTACATTTGGAATGCTTTGCATATCCTCATTTCACCTTTCTACATTTGCTTTATACCCGCCACTTTGCATACATGTCTACCAGGGTAGTTGCAACTACAACACATTGGGGAACCCATTGGAGATCACCTTTGATTAATGCCCTAGAACACATTGGTTCAAGTGAGAACACCATATCAACCTGAGGAGAGTAGAGGAAAGACTTAAAAATGGAGATTACAACATAGCTTTTAGTTTAGTTTCCTCAACTAGAAAGGTTCTAGGAGTTAAATTTTGCATTCCATAGCTCGTGAGGTCAAATTAACTATGTCAATGCCTTGGGGTGGGTGGGTGAATTCTAGGGGAGGTGTTTTTTTGGTGTTGAAGCCTCCTAGTTGTTATCAACAACATGGGATGAAGATAGTCTCTTAAGAGCCCTAAGACAAAAAAGGTGTCAAACTTTGGACCAATTGTTCTGTCAAACTATGACACCTACGAACATCTTCTTTGCATGTATAGGTGGATGTCAAGTCCACCTACAAATACTTATCTCATTTTTTTTTAAATCAATTTTGTTTGCCTATGGTGGTAGGGAACACATTGTTCCAAAATGCTTCAGTTTTATGTAGTGGAAAGGTGCTAGGAGTGAAATTTTGTATTCCACACCTTGGGGTTGAATGGACTGCGCCAACATGTTGGGGTGGGTAGATAAATGATAGGGGAGTTCTCATTTCATGTTCCAAGTTTCCAAGTCGTTCTGGGCTACAAGCTTCTTGCAAGGGATCGTAAGTGACTATTAGAATCCTATAGGCCAGAATGACTGGGACACTTGGTGCACAAAATGATACTTCCCCTAGCATTTACCTGCCCACCCCAATGTGTTGGCGTAGTCAATTCAGCCCCACGAGGCATAGAACAAAAAATATGGCTTATGGAAAGGTTATGTTGAATGCCACTAATGCATTTTGCAAGAATGCATTTAATTTCGACATGGTCAAACGGTTTGGATTTGACAAAAAATGAGAGAGGTTATTATGGAAAGACCTGACGTGCACATGTAGGTCCAAACAAAACATTCCCAAGTGCCCACAAATTTTGAGAACTGCTTTGTCAAAGTTTGGCATTTTTTTGCTCTTAGGGATCTTAAGTGACTTTTCCAAAAGCCTGTAGCCTGGAAGGACTGAGACACTTGGTGCATGAAATGAGACCTCCCCTAGAACTTAACCACCCACCTCGACATGTCAACATAGTCCATTCAGCCCCATGAGGTGCAGAATGAAAAATATGGCTTATGGCAAGGTTATGTTGAATGTCACTGACGCATTTTGCAAGAATGCATTTAATTTTGACATGGTCAAATGAATTGGAGTTGACAAAAACTGAGAAAGGTTATTGTGGATAGACCCCATGTGCACCTTTAGGTCTAAATGAAACATTCCCAGGTGCCACGAATTCTAAGAAATGCTCTGTCAAAGTTTGGTAGTTTTTTGCTCTTAGGGATCTTAAGTGACTTTGTCGGAAGCCTATAGCCTAGAATGACTGGGACACTTGGCACATGAAATGAGACCTCCCCTAGAATTTACTCACCCACCCTAACATGTTGGTGTAGTCCATTCATCCCCACGAGGCGTAGAACGAAAAATATGGCTTATGGCAAGGTTATGTTGAATGCCACTGATGCATTTTGCAAGAATGCATTTAATTTTGGTAGGGTCAAATGGATTGGAGTTGACAAAAACTAAAATTTTTTTTTATGGATGGACCCCACATGCACCTATAGGTCCAAAGGGAACATTCTCAGGTGCCACAAATTCCAAGAACTGCTCCATCAAAGTTTGGTAGTTTTTTGCTCTTAGGGATCTTAAGTGACTTTGTTGGAAGCCCGTATCCTGGAAAGACTGGGAAACTTGGCGCATGAAACGAGACCTCCCCTAGAATTTACCCACCCACCCTGACATGTTAGCGCAGTCCATTCAGCTCCGCGAGGTGTGGAATGTGAAATTTCACTCCTAGCACTTTCCACTACATGAAATTGAAGCATTTTAGAACAATGTGTTTCTTGCCACCATAGGCAAACGAAATTGATTTAAGAAACTGAGATAGGGATTTGTAGGTGGACCTAACATCCACCTATACATGTAAAGAAGATGTTCGTAGGTTTCACAATTTGACAGAACATCCGGTCCAAAGTTTGACACCTTTTTGTCTTAGGGCTCTTAAGAGACTGTCTTTGTCCGATGTAGTTGATAACAAGTAGGAGGCTTCACCACTGAAAAGACACCTCTCCTAGCATTCACCCACCCAGCCTGATGCATTGGCACAATTAGTTTGACCTCACAAGGTACATAATGCAAAATTTCACTCCTAGCACCTTTCTAGTTGAGGAAACTAAACTAAGTGTTGTACTTGGCTATTGATGAAAAAGTTTGATAGTTGGTTCTTCGGCATGATCGTACTATAAAGGTGTTCTTTCTTGATCCAATGTATTCTACGGGAATCAATAAAAGGTTCTAGGTAATCAAGTAAAAAGGTAAATGGTATGTATACTCAAGTACTTGTAGTTTTGTTTCATAACATGTTGATTTCTTAGAATTACATGGAGGTAAAAAAATTGAACATTAAATTAATCAAAACTTAACATGAAATCACATTCAATGGTTATTAGTTCTTAGCACCAAATGTGAAGAAACACATGAGGGTTTGTAAGTGGAATCCTTATCATTAAAACTCATAGTAATGTCATGATATTATGGTCATAATCTCCTCATAGAATATGACAAAGCTAGTTAAATAAGATCCTTCTATGATTTCATGTTGCAAAGATAAGTTTGATGCACAATTTGCAACTTTGGTTTCCATGAATGAAACCATAATAAAATATGATGAAACAATCTTTGAAGGAACCCCTATCCCTATGATGCATGAAGAACCATGGTTGCTCCCAAGCCTCATAGAGGATATTTTGGCCAAGAATGCCACCATTGGTACTATGAAACCTTCAAAACCTGAGGGCCTGCAAGAAAAATGAGAACAATCATCAAGTTGACTCCAAAGGACATAATGGCATGACCCTTCAAGAAAACATGATCCTTCAAGAAAACATGACCCTTCAAGCAAACAAGACCATTCAAGCATAAATAAGAGTTGTACCATGCTAGGTTAGGGATGCATAAGGATTATGCCTACATTACTTTCCTTCCAAAACCAACTCCATAAGGATTATGCCTACCTCCATCATACTCAAATCCTACATGCAAATGTAATTGCACTATTTAGCCAAAATGAGTACACCAACACGATGAAATGAGACAATACCATCAAAATCTCCCCACATAAGCTAAGAAACTAGGTGAAAACATGAAATACAACCTCAATCCAAGCAAGACCTTCCAATCAAACATAATGGCATGAGAAACCACTTGACTTAGTTTGAACAAAAGAAGCTAATCAACTAGGACCAAGAAGCACATACAAGAAGGTAAGAAAAATGTCAAAAATATAGAAGGTGGAATGAGGATAGAAAAGAAAAATGCAATCAAATCACAAAACTTAATAACTGTGGATGTGGCTCACAGTTTTGACAACCAATTCTCCTTCTTACAACATCCCTTTGATTAGGAGATACTCTTGTGTTATTTCTCCAAAAGTCATCAAGTAGGGATTTTAAGGCTTCAACTATGGCTTTATCTTTCTGAGGGAGTCTATCGAAAAATGTCCATAGTTCATTGGTATTCGGGTCGTCAAATCTTTCATGCCTCCCAATGGATTTCATCATTTTTTTCTACTTATCTTTAGTGCTTGACTTGTTTTTCTTATCAAACAAGATTTATTTGTTTGATTGCTCACAATAGTTCATGTAACGACATGTCATGTATCATTAATATATTTCATGTGTGAGGTGGAACCAATGCTTTGATATGCATTGACTAGATATCTTACAATATATTTATCACTATTAGCACTTGATCTTATTAGGCCAAGAATCTTCATGATTGGCCTAAACTTAAGATTTTTCATCATCTCAACAAACAATTGACATCTTCCAGTTTCACTTATGTTTTCAAAAAACAAACTTGCATAGAGAAGATCCCAAATCCCTTCTCAAATAAAAAACTTCAAACTAGAATCAAGTTTTTTGTTCAAACCAATATATTATATTTGAATACCACTTGCTTTGATTTGTCAACCCCTTTTGGCAATCAGTTGAAAACTCCCTTGTCTTAACTTGATTTTTTTATATATGGGGGACCTTTAAAATCTAATAATTGCAATTGTACAACTAACTACAAGAGCTCTTTCATTAGATAGGGTACATTTCATGATTGAGAAAATGCCTCACTTTAATCAGATCCTATACTAAATGCCTCACTTTAATCAGATCCTATACTATAGCATAGTTTGAAAACTCACACGGATACTTCTTCAATGGTGCCTTATCAATCATTACCTTTCCCTTTTGAAAACCAAAAGACTTTGTTACCAAGTAACTAGTTTAAATTTTACTTGGATCAATGAGTGTGGTTAATTGCATCTAAGATCAAAGACTTTGATAAATTTGTGGATCACATCTAGGTGCATATCCTTTTAATCTACCAATCCATCATAATTAATAAGATATTGCCACACAACCCTATTGAAAGCATTCGATCCTACCCTTAACAATTTTTAATTTTTCTGTATATGTCTTAGCCTTACTTCTAATTGACAATCTGATGGAAGAGAATCTACCCAACACAATACAACTTACTACCTCACTTGGTGTAAATGACAAATTGGAGACAATGCAGTCCAACAGAGACCTCAAATCAGTCCTTTACTATTTAAAATGTCATAAGAAACCTGACCACAATTGGTAACAGCTCACACAATCTTTCCTTGATGAAAATATCATACCACATTGTAGACTTTGGATCCTTTGTATGCTTCTAACAGAGGAAACTACCCAACTCTAAGGTTTCTTATAAGAAAAACAAAAACTGCGATTTGGAAAAACTAGTCAGTGAAATGCATTTAAATAGAGATTTTATACATCATCTTGGCAATGGAGTTAAAACATTATCGATCACAAACAGATTTCACCATACTTTACTTTGTTTAACTGTCTCTTACAGAGGTTTCCACGGGATACCAAAACAAAATTGTCCTACAACAAATATCGTGCCCAAATTTGGTTTATTTACATCCTCATTGAGGGTCTCATCTAGGGCGACAGGGAAGAGCTCTATCTTCTAAAACGTCTACAAGATTTTTATTCCAAAGTCTTGCTGAAGATTACAATCTATAAGAACTTGTTCTACCGCCCTACTAACTCTGCACGACTTTCGTGCATTAGTTCCTCAACCTTGCGGGTGTGTTGACTCTTCCCTTTGATTAGCAACCCTATTTCTTGGTTCGTTTTTCCCCTAAAACAAGTCCTCCCCCCCTCAATCTATTTTTCCAATCTTGTTCCGTTCCCAAAAGAGAAAAGAGAACTACCTCCCCCATCGTGGGACAACAAAACTAACCGAAAGAACATGTATAACTGATTCTTGATGAGGAATTCGGTGATGTTGGACTCCATCAGCTAGGTGAAATAAGGAAATAACTATCCTAGATCCTTGGAGTCATTGCACAAGGTGAAAATGAGAACAAGAGAAGCATACACAACCTTTTGCCATTACAAATTTTTAAATTAACTTTTTGGCGGGAAACTTTACCTCGAGTCTCGAAGGCTAAAGCGACTCCAAACAACTACATCAAACCAAAATTGGAAACCAACACAATAACAAACAATGAAAAACTCAAAAACTTGGAAAAGTCGATGCTCCTGCATCACAATCAAGGTTTGCTCTGATTAATATGCTCAATAACTACTACAAATTACCAAAGGCTTAAGTAGCTAGATCTACAAATAGACTACAATCATACTCTTTGTCTTTACTCTAAACAAATAGCTAGGTCTATCTTCCTTCGCGATCAATGTATTGATTTCTCCAAATGGTCACACCTAATTCAGAAGGCTAGAGATGTCAGATTTGGGGAACAAGTAGTCTTAAATCCCTGCACACATAACTTCAAACATGCAAGCAACCTCATAAGAAGGTTGATTTCCTATCTAAACAAAAACTAATCTAATTCTTGTAGATAAAAGGGTTAGGTAGAGGAAAAGGTTTAGAAGGAAATAATGGTGCAAAGAAGGAAATAAAATGAGACAACATGCCTAAGAAATAGTGATCAATTAGTTCTCACTTCAGCTTTCAATCTATTTAACATGAAAATGCAAAGATTATGGCCAAAGCTGGCTCAACCTACTTCTACTAGAGGATCATGGGTAGGCAACTATTAATGGTTGTGACTAAGGCTAATTCAACTAGCTTTCAATTGAAGTCCATGAGCAAGCAAACAAAACATAACTAAAATTAAAACCAAAGGACACTCTCTAGTTTGAGGTATGAAGAACAAAGCCAAGACAACACTTTCATTTATTCAAGAGGAAAAAGATATTTATAAATGATTAAAACCCTCTACTCATAGAATATCAAAAAGATAAAGGCAATCTCAATCATTGATTAAATAAGGTAATCCAAAGGTCCAAAATAACTAACATGTTAACCTAAAAAATGGACATCCCTTTCTAAATAACTTGCCCCATACTCCTTATATTGAGAGGGGAGGCAACTCTTACATTAAATATAAAAGGAAGCCACAATAAATGATAATTAAATAACATGCTAATGCTACACAAGATTTTAGTAAAATGGGAATTTTGTTAAAAATTTTAAGGTAGCGAAAAATTCACTATTTTTGGAAACATCCTAGGGAAGCTTGCTTGCAAGCATCAAATCTAGAAAATGAATTGCCTTCATCCATTGGGCATAGAGTCAAAAAAGTAGCATTATCAATTGGCATGGTTCCCTTCATATATTCTCTTATTTTTGAAGGCACAAGGATGGGGATTGGGGGCATAATCCATTGATGATGTGTTAGTAAATAGATTTGTTGCTGAATGTTTTGCTAAAATTAGCATCAATCACCCAATGGGCAGTTACAAAATTTCACAACAATTAAAGAAATTGTCATTGTATGAGCAATTTTCACCTATGTATAAGATGAGCAACTCCCTCATAAGGTGAGGATATTTTAAGGTTTTTTGTGTACTTTTAACCAAAAAGTACAAAAGGGCACAAAAATGGAAAATACTAACATACAAAGAAATCCTAGATGAGAAATGTAAGAAAACCATCTATGAATTCCTTAAGAACAAACGAGGAAAATAATGAACAAAAAGAGGAAAGTATGTAGAGTTAAATAAAAATAGAGTTTTACCCTAGACTCACACCAACAACAGGAAAACTAAAGATTCAACCATTATAACTTATCATGAAACACATATGAGAAAGGAATGAAGGAACACGTGCAAAGTCTTTACTATGTCTAGTAAACTTGGTGGCAATCACACAATTCAAAGGAAAAACCTAACTGAACAGTCCACTGTAACCCTTGAAAAGACCTTCATTGAATTATCGACCAGGGCTAGTAAGCTTGTGATGGCATTGGCATTGTATGTGCTTTCAGAGATTCAGACTATCTAACTCATCCTAATACGGTTGTTATAATTCAAACTGCACAATGATAAAGGAAGTAATGCTGATACTATTGCTACGGGTACTTGCAATATAAGACTGTAACTAATGACTGTCAAGAAATGAACACTAGGGTTTTAACTTGGTATTGATAATTTATCCTATACTCCTAACATACACTCTAGACTTTGAAGTACAAGTTGAACATCTAGAATGTCTTGAAAAATCTAATGCATTTATGAATTGACTATTATAACAAAATAACATACAGAACATGAAGTGAGGGACAATTACCTTGAGTGGCCCTTGCTCAAGTGACTGTCTCCACTGATCTAACTCAAATCTAGTTGCTCAGATTAACACAATCATACTAATTCCAATTTATTCATTGCACAATCCTTACAATATCACATAAGATTCTACTGGAAGATTTTTATTCATGCATTCATCATCAAAAACACAAACATTGTCTGTGTAACTAACTTAGAAAAGATCTGGTAACTATATCTGTGATTAAACAATCTATTTCAAACTTAAAAACTTAAAACTTAAACTACCTCAACCACCGAGCCACACATATAGGCATGTGGGAGTTTATTGGAACAAGGTTTCTTAACTAAAATCATAAATCACCACTCTCTACATACATGAGTGTGATAAATGCCAAGTAACTAATAACTAAAAAAGAAATAAAGAAGAGTCCTAATGAAATTAGAACTTCTTGCTGAAATAGAGGAACGTTGATTGTTTGAATCAATCATGTTAGACTCCTAGCTGCAACAGAATCCTTCTCCTCCAATTGTCTTATTAATTTCTATCACAATGTGTAGCCATCTTCATCAAGTGTCTCCATGTTGTAGTTGTTGAGTTCAATTTATCTTGGAACTTCCCTTGTTCTGCTATCTAGGAACTCTTTTGCTGCGGGCTACACCTTGCAGTTGTTGCAGGCTATAGTTCATCTTCTGCAGCTGCAAGAGTTAGTTCACAAGACATGCACACAATACTAACAATGATAATCAAGCATAGATATCCTTTACAATCCATACATTCCCACACATAATCATGCAATATCCATCATATTAAAACCATATTTCCATATACTTAATAATTAGGTTTAGGTCTGCATAATGAACATAAGAGATAGCATAATGTAGAAATATGTGTAAGATAATGTCTGGGAATGTCATTGGAACTTGCATAAAACCATAAGAAAACTAGCTAATAACTAGACCCATCAACACGTATCTATACCAGACTTAAGAATGGCATAAAAATTAATGGAGAGAGAGAGAATAATCTGCATACCATTCATCACATTCCTTCAAAACTGAACACAAAGTTTCAGTTCTTTCTCTGCATATAAAATAAAGAGAACCAATGAAGGATAAATTTCAAATTAGTCATAAGAAAGATCTAAAACCCTAAGAAGAAATTAGAGACAAAATGTGTTGTCAAAATATTCTTATTTCCTTCAAAAAAATAGGCTCAAAGTCCCAAGGAATTTCCTGTACAATCTATTGTGTGTTTTATAAAAAGCAATTCTAGTTGCAACCCCCAATCATCTAAGTTGTTCTATAACCCCCCAATATATTGGTAAGAATTTACATTTTATAGGGAAAGGCTGTTCACTTTCCCATATAACCATTTTTACTTTTCCCATAGGACATTACGAAATATTTAAATCAAATCCAAAAACCCCAAAATGAGTTTATATTTAATAGATCATTTAAGATAAATATATTATAGACATTAATAGGGTTATTTTATAATTAAATATCAAGTCTTTGAAAATTTATTTTAACGAGTTTTAGCTTTGAGCTCTGCTACAATTTTGGTGTCTCCTTGTGTGTTGTCTATTTGATGTCATATTGTGCCTTTGGTGTAGGATCTTTAGTTTGTCACATTTATTGCAAGCTTGTTTAGCTATCCTTTTATGGACTCAAACCATCTCAACTCAGCAGTTCCTTTTGGTGTTGAAGGTTTGACAACTTTTGGTGATGGCTCTTCTAAACAAGTGACCCATAAATTTGTCCCCAAGGTGTTTCATGAGGTATGCATTTTGATTCCTCTCTGGATGTTGTTTTTCCCATCCTAGAGTTTGATAGTCCCTACAAATGGCTTGAGCATTTTACTTTGATAAGCTATTTTGTTGGGAGGGTTCCCCTTGAAAGCATGCTTAGAGAATGAGTCAATAAGGCTTGGGTCTCGCATGGGATCTGACTGGATGCCATTCAAAACCTTAATAAAGGTTTATTTCTTTTCTATTTTGTAGAAGCCAATCATGCAAAGGCCATTTTCAATCATGGCCTCTAGTTTGTCCATACATCCCTTTTGGTTTTTCAACCTTGGACTCTAGAATTTTCGGTCTTTGATGAAAGACCCCTTTGTGTCCCAGTTTGAGTTGAGTTCCCTGGGTTACATTTGCCATGTTGGATTTTTTTACCATAATAGTTGGCTCACTTGGAAAGTTGTTTGTGTTGAGCTTGAAAGATTTTTCTTCACTTATCTCCAAAAGCATGTCTATGTCAAGATTGACCTCTCCAAGAATTTGAAAGACATTGTAGACATTCAAATTGGTCAAATACGTCATACCCAATGTGTTGTCTATCTCAATTTGCTAAACACATGCTTCAGATGTCAATCCTTTGACCACAAGATCAAGAATTGTCCATTGGATTCTTCTTATAATAAGCCCTCTCCTCATGCCTTTGAAGCTCCCCCTTTTAAAAGCGATGAAGGGTGGACTACAATAGGAGACCATGAAAACAACCATAAGTCTAGCAATGGTGGAGCTCAAACCAAGCCCTCTACTAATAATAGAAACCAAGTAGTTAGTTGATGCATAGTGCCCTTTCAAACCCTTAGGATAAGGTAAAGAGATGGCTCCTCTCATAGGAGAGTCATCCAGTCAGCCTAAATACTCCAAAACACCTCAACCGACATTCGTTTTGTCTTCAAATTTGGAGGTGGATGCTCGTCCTTCTTCTTCCCTAGTGGGTTTGTGAAGGTCTCATAGTCCACCTGGGCATTTGGAAGAAGGATAATTTTCTTCAAAAAAAATAAGGGTTAGTGTTCCCAACATTCAATTGGGTAATTTTTTCTTGAGATGAGTTTTTGGAATCATTATTCCGTTATTATGGAGTCGAATAGTGATGATCTGCTTCTTGATTCTCACCACTGAATTTCCTCTCCTGGAATATTTGAGGTCTTACTAACCTCCTAAGAAGCATATTGTGAGAGATACTCATCAACGATTTATAGACTTAGATATTCTTTGTCTACAAGAAGTTAAGATCTTTAGTTTTTTGCTTTCTACTGCTCACCATGCTATTTGGCTAGCTAGTTCTTTTTGATATAGCAATCATGATGTAGGTCGTAGAGGTGTTGTCACCTTTCTCTCTCCTAGATGGCATTCACATATTATTTATCATGGATGTGACCCCACCAAATGGGTTTTATGGACCCTCTTCAATATTGATAATCATTCATTTGGCATTATTAATTTTTATGCTTCCAATGATGTTGTTGAAAGATCTTCCTTGTGGAGTTGGATCGCCGATTCAATGTCCACCACCACTTGGGATTTTTGTGGTGATTTTGATATATTTGAGATGGATTATGATAAAGACATTTCTCTTCCCATGTGTTGGACAACTGGAAAAAGGGAGGCCTGGTATTACTTGCATAATAAATTAGACTTATTTGATCCTAATATAGGTCACCATTATAATCATTCCCAATGGTTTACGTGGAGCAATTTCAGGTTTGGATCTGATAGAGTTTACCAATTGTTTGATCGTGATATGATCTCTACCTAGTCTTTTTTTCCTTTGCCAGTTGTTTTCCTCTTCCATTGGTGCCTTTTCCAGATATTCTTTTATCTAATCATTCACCTATCCAGTTTCGTATTGAATGGCAATTCACTCATCCCAAGACTAGCAAGGCACAATTTTTCCTTAATACTTCTTTGTTTACTCATCAACCCATGTTGGCTCATATCTGATGTGTGTGGAATCTTGAAATGAGGCCCACTCAGTAGATATGATGGATTGATTATTGGAACAATTTTGCAACCATCATGTCACATTTTGTTATTCCTTCCTTTCCCCTTCTATTTCTTTCTAATTGTACTTACTTCCACCAAACAACGTGTCCTTTTAACTTGGTCTTCACAAAATTAACCCTCTTGGGATCCCCTATTTCCTCATACTCAAAATATTCTTCCAAATAATTTATCCAATCAATCATTTTGTGAGGTTCCACATTGTTGCAATAGTTTAAGATCTTAATTCCAAGCCTCTTACCAATTTTGGGAATGGCTTTTAGCACCTTCACTTGTTTGGTTTCTTCTTCTAGGTCCTCCAGGTTTTGCATATCTTCCCTTGTGCCTTCTTCCACATTGCTTCCATCATTGTCTCTCAGAATTCAACCTCTTTTCTTATCTTCTTCCAAAGCTTTCATTTTAATTCAACTTTCTCTTAGCTCTTTTAGCACTTCATCCAACTTTCTAGTAATGTTAACAACTCCTTAGAGTCTTTGGAGTGGAATCTTTCCGAGATTAGTTGTAAACTACCTCAGGTCAATAGTCCACCTATAATCACCCCTTGCAACTGCTTCTTAGTCGGTGATTTGTTGACAAGTTTCTTATAGGTTGCCTCAGTTTAGCGATCTATTCACAAGAAAAACCTTTAGAACACCCATTTGATCCCCTCAAGATTCAAACCTTATTCTCTAATACCACTTGATGTAGTCATGGACAAAGGATCCAATGAAGGGTTATCCCATGCAGCCAAACAAGTAATCGCACTAACAACAGAACCTTACAAAAACAACACTATCTTTATTAGATTAAAGGATGTGATTTGATTACAATCTTTCGCAATGGGCCCCTTACATGCTAGGTTACAACCATTTAATTATTGAAATAGAAAAGACTACTATTTTCAAATGAAACTAAGCACATTCTATCTCTTCCATCTCTTCATCATCAAACTCCATCTTAAACCTGCATCTTGATGTTCACACTTGGACCTCCAATTCCTTATCGTAATTCTTCTTTATTCTTCTTAATGATGTCGAATGATTGTGAGTAACCAATATATAGCAACCTCAGACCTCCCAAAATGATTTGTGTCAGTTGCAAGGTGGCACAAAGTTGAATACTCCATGAAATGTGTGGCTAGCCAATGAAAACTAGTTCCTCAAACAAAGTAACGGTAATAGAAAAGAAATTTGTGAGGTGCTCAATGTTCACTTCCCTAGGACCAATGAATCTTCACGTGTTCCTTGATTGTTACAAACTTCAAATGATCCTACACCAATGGTAAAATGTGACAGTCTACCAATTTGGTGTTAAGTCCTCAAAGAAAATTATGTCACTCTACACATCTAATTATCCCCAAACATGGATATGACATCCAAATACCTGTATAAAACATTATCTCAAAGCTACAAGACCAAAATGCAAACTGTGGTAAAGTGTGGTGATTTCTTCTACAACTGACTGGTAAATGAAAACCTGTAAACAAACAAAACAAGTGAAAAAAAATATTTTTAGGTGATGCAAGATTACTCTTGTCCCCATGGGATGCTCCTGCATTAGTGACTTTTGATCAGGTGAGGAATTGGGTGCCCTTTATGAAAGTGGCCCTGAGACTCAACCTTGGATCAATCGGGTCTTGTGATTTGGGATAAAGAATGTAATACACCTCCACCCTATAACACTCACATGAGATCCAATGCTATGACCAAGACTTGTTATGTTTCTTCACATGGGAATATCAAACTCCACATTCTTTATTTATAAGCATAACTCATCAACTTCTTTCAAACATCCCCAAAAACTTTATATCTCATTTTTTCCATTATTGATGGGTCACCTTGCACGTGCATTAAGATGCATGGGATTCTAACATCTACATTTATAGAAAATATATTCAAATCTAAATAGAATTCCAAACACATCATTCACAACACTAACTCCTAGTTCTTTACTATCTCATAGAAAACTTTCACAACAAAAATCTCCATATATAATATTGTATCTTGAGCTTTACGAATTTCTTGGATAAATTCTTGGTCACCACAAACCCAAACCAAATAAAAATAAATGAGGAATTTTTAGATTGTCCCAAACTCTAATAATGCAGGTTGTAATAGGATTGAAATGAGAAAAAGTGTTAATGACATTGCCCCTCTCTCACCCCCTCCTACCACCCACAATACACACAAATGAATTTAATTAAAACATCCCATTTCCCTCAATATATTAGGTTGCTTGTGGAGTGTAGATTGAATAGTAAAGCCACAACTAAAAAACATAGATAATGGTCACAAGTTTGAATCCTTAGCTTGAACAATTGAATGAATAAGGGAAACTTATGTGACCAGAGGTTATAGGAGTTGTGTTATTAGGACCTCACAAATGGGGTCTCAATTAGTGTTGATTCCTCCGTATCAAAATATATATATCAGGTCAAATTTTTTATTAACTAAAAAATCCCCATTATGAACATATATGTATTAAGATATTGGTGAAGACGTGAACCCCCTTGGGGTACGTAAGCCATAGTCTTCCCCCAATAAAATATGGTCCAATTTAGTTCTTTATGGCTTTGACTAGGGCATAAGCTTATTTCTCCATGATAGAGTATTGTACTTCTATATTTTGGAGAGACCCATCAAAGAATGCAATGGATTGTTTGAAACCATCACTCTTCTTTTTCAAAAGAACTAATGCAATGGTGTGGAAGGACACAAATGAGAACAACTAAAAAGGCTTTAGAATAATTAGGACTAGTTAAAATAGGGGCTTGCTTCAATGCTTCATTAATTTTGAAAATAGATTAGGAACTTCACCTCGTCATTTTATAAATTGTCTCTTTTTGAAAATTTTGGATATGGCCTTGGTATTCTCAAAAAAGTTAGATATAAACCTTCTAACAAAGTTGATTTTCCCAAAGAATATTTGGATCCCCTCCATAGTTTTCAGTTGAGGGATCAAGACTACAACCTTCACCCTCTTACGATCTATTCTTACTCCCTCCTTTAACATAACATGTCCAAGTAACGTTCCTTCTTCTACCTTGAATGTACATTTCATGGGGTTAAGAGATATCATGTATTCCAAACATCTTTTGAAAATGATCTCCAAATATTTGCAATGTTCATACTTGCGTGCTACCACAATAATGGATTACACTTTTTGGGACATCTTGATTTTTGTTGAAATCATATATTTTTAGAAAATATAATGATTTAAGCCTTGAAAGGTTCCATTTAAAGGATTTTAATTGAAGAGGGTTTGATCACACCCCCTTGGAGAGAACCCCGCTAGTTTTAAACCATGCCTATAATGGAGTCTCCTCTACACCTATCAAAATGCTGATAAAAACCAACTTTTGATTTACCTTTTGGGGGATCAAATGAATTCATTTAAAATTCATGTTTTGTAAGTATGTAGTCCTTATTATAAGCTTCCCAAAAAGTATGCTTTTAAATATATTTAATTTGATTATTATATTTATTTTTTATTTCTTGTGAATGTAGGTTTTTAATGAACATCAAAGTCTTTGTTTCACACATACGAAAAAATAGGAAAACAGAGAAAAAATTTCTAAAAAATACATATCCTCTAGGTATTGATGTCCTTATTCCAACAAAAAAAATGAATTCTGATACATGTAAAAAAAATTATTTGGACAGAATATGCCTATGTCTAAATTATATTTGGTTTGACTTCAAAACTTAATTAAAAAAATATTCAACAAAACATTATGAAACCAAATGCATCCTCTAGATATCGGTGTTACCAATCTAAATTCAAAAGAATCAAAATTTTATCCTTCGTAGAAAAAAAGTTATGTGCGACAGAATACACATCACTTTAAAAAAATGTTGTTTGCTATTAAAAAATAGTTATCAAAGGAGACGCAAAAAAATTTACTATTTAACTCCAAATTTAAAATATATATATATTTAGAATCTACAGACAAAATCTTACAAATCACTAGTTCGCATCATCTTCAAATTCCTAACGATTTAGCAGCTATAGGTGTTAGAAAGTGAAGATTTAGTTCAAAATGTTGATTTCAATGTCAAATTTGGCCAAAAAGTGTAACCCATTATTGTGGGATGACCCACTTATCTTTTGAAAAGGTACTCAATTCATCTTGGTCTAGATGGCTATGATTTCATCAATCAACCTAGCAAAAGCTACATTCATAGCCCAATGAAAGGTTGCTCTAGCATTTTCCAATCCAAATGACAGTCTTACATATACATATGTTATGACATTTTTACATACACATATATTCTCCAAGGGGTTGAAAAATTCATCTTATGTTGCTCTAATTCTTTCACAACCACTTGGTTGTACCTATTGTTGCATTTGCAATATGCCTTAATTTCCCCAAAAATTATGGGACCCTTGGTTTATTAGTATCTTGTTTCTCTTGCCCTCTTGAGCTAAATTTTGTCAAAACAGCAACCTACCGAATTTACTAATTTAGTACGAAAAATAATAAACTCTTCAAGGGGCATCTGCCCACCAAATTTCAGCTCCAACGGACCTCCAGGTCAAAAGTTGTGACCTCCAGAAGTTCATGCATCATTCTCCTCTGGTTGAAAAAAATGTAACTCCTGCAAGTTGTTTTCCTGAAACTTGTGCCACGTGTCTAGATCTAGCTTCTTCACTTCCCATTCTAGAATCCATGTATTATCTACTTGTGTTAGACCTTCCCATTAGACCAGATACTTGTTGTATTGACCTTGTCGAGTGTCTATGGTCTGCTTGTCCAGAATCTATGCAATTTTTTTCCTTTTCTTTCTTGGAACCTGTTGTTTCCAGTCTACTGCAGCCTCACCTTCGTCATCATGATAGTCACCATGAAAAGCATATAAATCAGAAACATTAAACACAGGATAAATGTCTAACTGCTCTGGTAAATCTACCTCATAAGCATTGTCATTGATTTTTTTTGTAATCCTACAAGAGCCAATTTTCTTGTATTTCAACTTGTTGTAAGTTCCAGTGGGAAACCTCTCTCTTCTCAGATAAACCATCACTAAATCACCTTCAGTGAATACTAGATGTCTTCTACCAGCATCTACTATAGTTTTATACTTTTCATTACTTTCTTCTTCTGCCTCACCTCTTTCTGTAATTGTTGAATATGTTATGCATATGCTTCTCCATCATCACTAATCTTGTCTCTAATTGTTAGCTGCACCAAATCTAAAACACCCTTAGAATTCCTACCATGAACAATGTGAAATGGTGATTTACCTGTCGATCAATTGATTAATCTGTTATAGGCAAATCTAGCTTGTGGTAGGGCCAAGTCCCACTGTCTGGGTTTCTCTCCAATGATGCATCTTAGCAGGTTTCCCAAACTCTGATTTACAACCTCTGTCTGCCCATCTATTTGGAGGTGATAAGCACTGCTGAACTGGAGCTTGGTTCCCATCTTCTTCCATAGGGTCCTCGAAAAATGACTAAGAAACTTGGTATCCCTATCAGATGTGATAGTTTGTGGAACACCATGCAGTCTAACAATTTCTTTAAAAAATAACTCTGCCACCCTAGTTGCATCACTAGTCTTCTTGTAGGCAATAAAATGAGCCATCGTAGAGAACCTATCAACAACAACAAAAATGGAATCATTACCTCGTTGTGTGTTTGGCAGCCCTAACATAAAGTCCATGCTTAAATCGGTCCATGGTTCAGTAGGTACTGGTAATGGCATATACAACCCTATATTTTGTGAATGTCATTTAGCCATCTGACAAATTATACACCTTGTCACATATCTTGTTATGTCTCTTTTCATCTTTGGCCAGTAGTATTTATCTTCTACCTGAGCTATGGTCTTATCCTTGCCAAAATGCCTAGCCAACCCACTACTATGAAGCTCTCTTATAATATTCTCTCTCATGGACCCAATTGGAATACATAATTGCTTTCCTTTAAAGAGATAACCATCTTGCATAAGATATTCACCTTGAATGTGGTTCATGCTACCCACTACCGTGGTTTTCAACTATTCCACAATCTCCCAAAAATCATTGTCAAATTCATATAGATTTTTTATGGCATCAAAACCAATCACCTCATTTTCATTGTTGTCAATAGTGTAACACGCCTACTTAAAGCATTTGCAACCTGGTTCTATTTTCCTGACTTGTGCTTGAGAACAAAGTTGTAGCCTTGTAAGAAAGAGACCCATTTTGCATGCCTATTATTCAATTTTTTTTGTGTGTTCAAGTATTTCAAGGCAATATGATCTGTAAACAACACAAACTCCTTCGGCACTAGGTAGTGCCTCCAATGTCTCAATGCTTGTACAATTGCATAAAATTCTACATCATAAGTTGAATAGTTCTTCCTTGCCTCATTCAACTTTTCACTAAAGAAGGCTATGGGTTTACCTTCTTGGCTAAGTACAGCTCCAATGCCCACATGCGAGGCATCACAATCCACTTCAAATACCTTATCAAAATCTAGCAATGCTAAAATAGGAGCTTCTGTCACCTTCTTCTTCAGAAACTTAAAAGCTTCCTCAACTTCCTTGGTCCACACAAATTCCCTTCCTTTGGTGCAACTTGTTATGGGTGCGACAATACTGCTAAAATTTCAAATAAATTTTCGGTAAAATATGGATAACCCATGAAAACTTCTTACCTATGTTATGCTCCTTAGACTAGGCCACTCTAGAATTGCTCTGAGCTTTTCTATATCCATTTTGACACCATCTACGGAGATGACAAAGCCCAAGAAGACCAAACTTTCTTGCATGAATTTGCACTTCTTTAAGTTTGCATAGAGTTTCTCTTTTCTCAACACATCTAATACGATCCTCAAGTGTTGCAGGTGCTCCTCTTTGCTATTGCTAAAGACCAAAATATCATCAAAATAAACCACCACAAACTTACCGATATAAGGACGCAGTACAATATTCATTAGCCCCATGAAGGTGGTGGGTGCATTAGATAACCTGAATGGCATAACCATCCACTCATATAATCCATCCCTAGTCTTGAAGGTTGTTTTCCATTCATCCCCCTCTCGAATCTGGATCTAGTGATAACCATTGCATAGATCAATTTTGCTGAAGTATTTAGCCCCTGCAAGCACATACATCATGTCATCCAAACGAGGGATGGGGAACCGATACTTGATGGTGATTTTATTGATTGCCCTGCTATCTATGCACATCCTCCATTGCCATCCTTCTTTGGAGTTAGTAGTGTAGGTACAACACATGGGCTCATACTCTCCCTTACCACACCTTTCTTTATGAGGTTTGTCACTTGTCTATTGAGTTATGCATGGTGGGTAGGGCTCATTCTATAAGTTGCTTGATTAGGTAGAGATGCCCTTGGGATCAAATCAATGTGGTGTTGAATATCTTTGTTTGGTGGTAGACCATCAGGTAACTCATCTAGCACAACATCAGCATATTCTTAGATAGTATCTTTGCTGCTTCTGTTGGTACTAATATTTCCTCACCATCTTCTTTTTGCCCTACTAGTGCATAACAGAACCCTATCACCTTCATTTCCTTGATAAGTTCTCTTGCGGACAACATACTCTTAACCTTCCTTTCATCCTTAAGAGGCAATAAAATCACTTTGGAACCTTCTTTCCAAAAAGTGTATGTATTCTTTTCTCCATCATGCATTACCTTCCTGTTGTATTGTCACGGCCTTCCCAACAACACATGGCATGCATCCATTGGAATGACATCACACCATATTTCATCCTTATAAGTCTTTACTATGGAAACCTTAATTAAACACCTCTTATCAACAGTGACTTCATTTCCCTTTTTGAACCAAGCAATACGATAAAGATGGGGATGTTTTTCACACTGTAGATTCAGTTTATCTACCATTTCTTTAAAAACCATATTTTCACAACTGTCACTATTAATAATAACTTGGCATACCCTTCCTCCTGAGCTGCACCTGGTTCGAAAAATATTGGTTCGAAGCCAAGAATCATCACAACCTTGTATTTTCTCCTTTTCTGGAATCACCATTGCTCTTCTCATCATGAAATTCTCACCCACATCTGGTGGAACCTCTAATTCTATCCCTTCTCCTTCATCCTCAACTTGAGCCAAGTTCAATCTGGGTTGTTCTCCTTGTTTCCTTTCTTGCATGTGATAGTTTGGACAGTCAAATGCCCTATGACCCTCTTCACCACACCTATAACAAATGAAAGGTTTTCGTGGGCCTTCCCATCCTCTACCACCATTGTAACCTCTGCCCCTTTGAAATCCTCTTCCTTTTTGTTGACTTTGAGGATCTTGTCAGATATCTTATGATTTCTTTGTTCCTTGGGATGATTCTCCCTGACTAAAATTTAGACCACCTCACAAGGGAGATGATGTCCCTCTCCTTACTCATCTATTCCTTTGAAAATATTGTCTACTTTGCTTTTCTTCTGCCTTTAAAGCTAATTGGTATGCATCTTCCATATTGTGAAAGATCCCTGATGGATCCCTTTGCTGAAATGAAGTATTTGTTTTTGTGATTTTATTTGTTTTATGATTTTTATTAATTTTTTGTGTTCTTTCAGACTAGAAAGGAGATGCAGAAGGGGTTTTAGTTTTCTTGAAATGTGTATTTGCCAAGATAGCAAATAGATATACATGCAGCTGCAATCTCATATAAAAATGAACTAAAAATAAATATTAAATGATAGAAAAGCACCAGCTAAGAATTTGAGGCACATACCCATCAGATCTGTATTTTTTATTCAATGTAAAACCTGGTTTGCAACCCCACTTGCATACAAAGATAGTATTGGCCTAGAAGAGGCTATGCATGCAACTGAAAGTGATGGATATGTAGAATAATGCTGATTTAGTACTGCTGCAACCTTATAATTGCAATAGAAGGCCCTAGAAACTGTCCAATGATGCACAAAAGAAGACCCGGAGTAGGCCTCCCACAAGCATGAACTGGGTTGTCGTCCAATTCACCAAAATCCCTGAGAGTTTCCGTTCCTAAGAGACCATATGCTGCTGCCCTCTTCCTCAGAGTTCAGATCTGCAATGAAACTTCAAAATAAAATGTAAAAGATGCCTCCAAAAACACTTCCAATGCACTTTATTCTTTTCCCAAGGTGGGCATCCACTTTAGTGTTAAGATGGCATCCAAAAAAGAATCTTTTAATGATTCTTTTCATTATTCAAAGACTCCCAAGTTGGGCGCCCAAGTTGAGGGCCCAACTTTTCATTAATAAAAAGCCCACCTTTTAACACAACATGTGTTAACTAGGAGGGGGTCACTTTATTAAATTTATTATGAAGTGATATTATTAATCACTTTAATTTATTTTAATTAAATATTAAAGCCATACTTTAATATTCAATTAATTATTCTAATTCCATCACCAGCAATTCTGAACTGAAAACTATTGTAGCCCGCACCACTGGTGATGTCGCCACATGGCAGGCTAACTGACAGTGCCTTCCTAAAATTTAGGGATACCTCCTAAAAAATAGGAACTGTGACCAAAACTCCCAAAATGCTCCTGGAGGTCCCCTAATGCCTCCTGGTCAACTCTCAGTCAAACCCTAAAAAATAGGAACCCTTCCTAAAAAATAGGAAACTGTCGCAAACTGTCTGGAAAGACCTGTAAAGCTCCCTACCAAGCTCCACTGCCTCAGGATAGGTCCCCTAACCACTCCGCTGACCTACGGGAACCCGGATGATAGGCCAACTCTCAAGTCTCTGCTAGACAAAGCTAAAGAGGGGACATGACATATTGTTAACCCTAGGCATGCTCAATTCATCTTGAATAGTGAATTTTAGACCATTTACATACCTTGCAGCTATCTGTTCACCAGTTTCTTGATGCTCCACACGAATGGACAACTTGTAAAATTCATTTGTATAGTCTTGCATAGTAGATAAGTTTTGTTTCAAAATTTGAAATCTACGAAAAATAGTTTGTGCATAGTCTACAAGCAAAAATTTCTCTTTTAGCTTCTTCTCCATTTTGCTCGAAGTCTTGATTTTATCCTTTCCCTTTCTAGTTCTTTCCTTTTGCAGATGATCCCACTAGATCATTACATGACCCTTTAACTTAGTGCATGCAAACTTCACCTTCTTTTCCTCTGTCATAGTCTTCCATTCAAAGAATTTCTCCATTTCGTTCAACCAATCTATCAACTCCTCTGGTTTGAGACTATTTGCATACTCAGAAACTTCAATTTTAATCCTATCATTTTTTCCCTCTAATGCTCTGAGCATCATTTCTTCAAAAGTCAAGTGCTCTAATTATGCTTCCTCTTCAGTTCCTAAATGTCGATCTTCATCTCCCTGGCCTATTTCTTCATCAAAATCATCTCTTTGTGGTCTCAATCCTTGATTGGCCATCATACCTACAAGTTCTTGCATTTGTCTTTGTAGATTTTGTATATCCCTATGCATCTAGGCATTACCTGCTCTTCCTCTTCCTCTCCCAGCTATCTTCCTGCTCTGATATCGGATGATGTAACCAAACTTCACAACATAAAATTCAACACTATTATTATAAAAGAATACCTACAATACTCAGAACTATTTTCAAATTTATTCTCATTCCATTCCATCTGCCACAATTGAAATAAAATACCAAGTTTATACAAAACGAAAATTACCATTTTTGGCAGATTTTCACAACTTTCTAAAATTGCCATTTTTGGTAACTTCGCATCCTTATCCATATGACCATGAAAGTAAAAATTTCGAAAAAAAAAATTAAAACCTCATTTTGAGGCCCTAGATGATCGGATAAGGTCCCGAAAAAATGTCAAAACGGCAACCTACTGAATTTACCAATTTGGTGGGAAAAATAATAAACTTTTCAAGATGCATCTGCCCACCAAATTTCAGTTCCAACGGACCTTCGGGTCAAAAGTTATGACCTCCCCTGCATCAAACTTCCCCACAACACAGCTACTTTTTGACACTGTTCAACCTCCATATTGACATTTCTCAACGCGGGTTTTGATGAATTGGCATCCCAGCTTAATGTCGCTGTTTTAACAAAGATGGAGTGTTGGGACCATTGTTGAGTTTCCCACTCAACAGCCCGGTCCTGCAATTCATCGCTTTCTAGAAAGTTAATGACACGCCCCAAGGAGACCTTTGCTTGAATGATAACAGCAATGACATCAGGAATTACTTGAATTGGGTCTTGAACCAGGCGCAAAGTGGCTATGAAAGTCAAAACATTTCTTGGAGTAAGAGGGATTTTAAGAAGATAGCATGTTGCAAATAGTTGAAACCAGTATGGGAGATGACCAAAACAATATTGAATTGTAAGCTTTCCGAAACTGAACTGCTAATAGCCATTTACACTCTACCTTGCGCAACTTTTCAATACCAGATCTGAAATGTTCCTCCCATGCATGCAATTTCAGTATCTTCATGTGAACAAGAGCTTCTGTGATAGCCCTTAATCGCTCATCTTGGACTGACATGAGTTCAGTCTGAAATTTATGCTGTAATTTTGCTAATGGAGAATTACAAAGCATGGTTAGGATTATAACTGTCAAGGCTGCAACTGTGGCCCATCCAATTGCTTGGGAGAGGATAGTTAAAGCAAATACAAGCTGAAAGAACTGTTGTCCAAGTCAGATGAAGCCAGAAGGGAAATTCACCTATACGATAAGCGTCTACAGACACATAGTTCATGATCTCTCCTGCTCCATCGATCTGTTTAGCTTCATTGGATAGCTTCAATTGTTTCTCATAGATTGCTGTAATTAGCGAGGAGCGCATCTGGAGACCAATCCTTCTAGTGCCAAAATACCATTGCCTTTGAGACATGGACTCTAGGAACTTGGCTAGAAAGAGTGCTCCCACTAAAACATATCCTTCATATTTGATTGATTGTTTGTCTTCTGAAAATCCAATAAACGCATTTAAAACAAGTGGCCCACAAGACGGTGAATATTTTGAGAAAAGCGTAGAATCCAGTCCTTGCCAAGTTTTTCCAATGACAGAAAGCCAGAGCCCAGAAAATAGGAGGGGGCCCAGATGGGTTTTTTTGTTTTTGCCTAACTAGCTCTTCAGTAAATTTCAGATAACTGTTCTCTGCCTGATCTTCCTCACAAACTTGAGGCAAATCATTTTCTTCAAGAGGTCTTTTTCTGCCTTTTGACAAAAGAGAATTCAACCACCAAAATGTCATCCTGCCAAAGATTCCTGTTTTGGCAAAAGGAGTCACTTCTGGATTTGACCTCTTCAGCAATGGATCTTCGTGGGCCTGTTCAGAATTCAAAAACCCATTTTGATTATGCCCATTTAGAATTGACTCTGATAGAAGACTGCCCCCTGAATTTGTCAAATCCTCTTTTGCAGCACAGATGAGCATCAAACAACTTGCTAACCATGAAATCAAAGCAAGAAATAATTGAGTTGAAGGTTCTCTGACACTGATAAAATTGAACCCAGCAGAAACAAAATCCAAAGTTTCAAGCAAAAATGTGATTATCCACCAAATACGAAGAAATGTTGTTACAGTGCGTGTGCACCGAAGGGTTACTGTCAAAGCAACCATAATCCATGCTAAACCTTGCACTGGAAGGACAAGCCACTTGTGCAGGGGAGTTATGGAAGTCCCATCCCATATTTTCTTGTACAAAATCCTAACCCCCAATCCCAAATTTACCATACCCAAAATGACATTAATTGCCATAATGGATGTTTGGAATTGTGTTCTAGGCCCCACATTTCTGAGAATACTTGTCTGCCTAGACCATTTGAGAAGCAAAATAGACCCAAATATTAGCATGAATACCAAATGTGTGATCGACATCAAAACATTCTTGCTACATGAAGGCAATCGGAAGGTGTGTAAAAACTGAGTGTTGAAAGATAAGTGTAAGTGGCAGGTCTCTCCACAATCTGCAGAATGCGATTTTGACTCTCCACAAAAACTGGTCCAGAGATCTGAGGCAAACAAATGAACTTAATTCAATGTAATGCAAGGCAGGAATTTACCATGTTGAAGAAGTTCATGATAAATTTCAACTATCAAAAACAATCTGATAAACATTTAAATATCATTCTTTATATGCCATGAGACCTGGAGATCGCTGTGTGTGTGTATATATCAAATTCAATAAACCTAGGTTTGAAATTTACTGATAGGTCTCACTCCCACTATTTGTTATGCATCTAGGTGTTTACTGATGCAAAAAATTTCGTAGTGGTGTCTATTCGCAATTTATTTATTTTTTTGTTAAAAAAAGAGGGAGGAAGGATCCCTCAGACATAAATTGATCATTAAATTAAAAGGTACGTATCATAAATACAAAGGCCAATCAGGGGCCAACGAAGACCAAAATCAAAAACCAATAGCTGAGATATCATCCAAAATGCCGGACAGTTCACGGCATTGAAAACAAAAGGAGCACGCAGGCTCAGAAGACCAAAAACAGAGAAAACATCTGCTGCAGCAATAAGGAATTTGAAAACTTTCACTTCACACAATAAATCCTAGCCCAACATGACAATCTTCCCAAAATCCTCATTTATGAGAAGATGAGAAAGAACCATTGGCGGTCTTGTCACTTGAACTTGTCTCGTGCCACCATCCACTTGTAATGCGTAGCGAAATGAAAAAGCCCTTCCGACCTTACACAAGATGTCCCATCCTGAATTCTCCCAACGAAAGTGAGAGCGCTCAATGCCAAGAGGGTTATGCCATGTGGGGCTCTGAAGAGCAGAATCATAAATGAGGGTAGGAACCCACAATAAACCAGCCGTTCGGAGATCAAAAGTAGACCTAACAGGAGGGGGATTAGGGCTTATCCGCTAAACCTAATACCATGCTGGCATGTGAGCTCTGGCTAAGTCCAGCTGCACAATCTACCTCCACCTTGGCCACCCCTCTTCCAACTAGAAGCTACATGACAAGAGGGCCTACTCATCCACGAAAACTGAGGGGGGAGGACAATGCGTCAGCATCTAACAGCGATTGAAGCTGAGTAGGGATGGCAAAGTCTATGGGATTGATGAACCATTCTTCACAAGTCTGATCAATGGCTTTGTTTGCCAACCAATCTGCCACATGATTGGCTTCTCTAAAACAATGGGAAATCTGAAAAGAATTAAATCTTTGCAAAAGAAGTTTGGCTTGAGCTAAAATATAATATGCTTTCCAAGAGTCCGATCTGCCATTCTTCAACCAAGTAATTATATTCATGGAGTCTCCTTCCACCTAGATGTTGCTAATATCTTGGCCATATGGTTTGTATCTGGGGGAATTTTGGTAGCTTTGGCTAATAGAAGATTGCCATTAGGAGATCTCAATATGCATCCTGTTCCCGATGGTCCTGGGTTTCCTCTACATGCCCCATCAAAATTTAGTTAGACCATACTTTCAAGAGGAGGAAGTCATCTCACCTTCGACCTATCCACTTTGCTCGATGAAGAAGCCAAAACACTGCCATTTGAAATTGGTTCCAAAAAATCCTATTCGCAAATTTTATACCTACAGGTGGATGTTTATAATTTTCTCATAACGAAAACCTTTTGCTTACAATTTTAGAAAAGAAAAGGAAATATATCAAAATCTACAAATGCAAGTATAATGAACTTACCAGTGAAAGTCATCACCATTTTTTCACAAAATAGGTCACAATGCTTCTTCCCTTTTCAAATGTTGTTAAAGATGTCTCCACACATCATTTGATGTTGAAAATTGGTTTGACGTTTTCCTCTGTTCAGTACATGGACTTCATAGTCCCATGCATAGACAGTCACTACGCTTGGTGAATGGAACTTCAAAGATTCAATACATCTTAGTTCTCACTATAATTGTTAATTGGGTATGCGAGAATTCATATCGATGTTGGAAGTAAGTGACACCTGGACCGACGGGCTGGCCACAAGGGGCCGGTAGTTCAGTTGGTAGAGCACTCCAACAGCAAATGGAAAGTCCTAGGTTTGAGTCCTACTGGTCCATATGAGCAGCAACTCAACAATTGGTATCAAAGCCAGGCTAGGAGCCCCAAGCACCTTCAGTGTGGCTTAAGGAGGGATGTTGGAAGTAAGCGACACCTAGACCGACGATGGGCTGGCCACAAGGGCCCAGTAGTTAAGTTGGTAGAGCACTCCATCAGCAAATGGAAGGCCCTAAGTTCGAGTCCTAGCTGGTCCATCTGAGCAGCAGCGCAACATTTACAAGTGGCCCTTGGCCTATTGGTGAAACTGTTTGGTTCAAAAAGAGCCCTACTATAGATCAAAAGTCTTGCCAAGTGCATTGGCCCAACACAATAGGAAATGAGGCCAGGATTGTGCCTTGAACAAATTTGGTGGAGTGAATACTCCTCAATTTGATACTCAAGAATTCAAACCATCTCGCTGTGATTGTTAATTGGGCGTGCAAAAATTCAAATCATTTCACTGAATTTGCAAATTGGTTATGCAAGGATTAAAATCATTTCACTGTATTTGCCAATTAAGTATGCAAGGATTCAAATCATATTCATATAACGACTGTTGAAAAAATTTCAACTGGTCAAGAAGATCCAAAACATAAACCAATTTCTCAGAGATTCAACCAACCTAGACGAATGAGATTCTAAATATCCTAAACTCTTAAGTGTAACTATACTTCTGAAATTACTGGATCAGAGAAACCAATTTATAAGCATAACCTCTGAAAACAGTGTGGTAAAGTCCAAGCAAGATATAAACAGAAATGGGTTCTCAGTCAGTTATATCTACTATTATATTCTAAAACATCTCTGTAATCTAATAGATAAAAGAACAATAACAAACATAATCTCTGCAACATTTCTAGACTATCATACCCTACCCTAATAAATAAAGAGAACAGAGCCTGTGTTCGTTTAAAATAAAAACTGAACTTCATGTGACAGACATTAATAGTAATTGTTGCACTTCCAAAATCTAAGTGGTAAGCATTTAAAACTTTTTTGGTGGCGACTTCCCTGTCTGATTATATGGAGCTTCACGTGATAGTCCACATCAATTTGTCTTGTCAGAGGGAATATTTTCTACAACAGAAAAATGGTCTCAGGCTTTTCAAAGGTCAAAAAATATCTGGTTTCTGTTACAATTTCTTTGGTGTGGTCAATGAGATTTGTTTAAAGGGATACTCTTTGAGTGCAACTGATGGTGATCTGACTCAAGTGAAAGCAAAACATTTTCGTCAGCCATGACGTGCTATATTTTGGTTTGCAACTTGTTAGGCAACCGGGACAGAAATTGAAGTACTTTTTAAATCCACTTGTTAGAAGGTGGTGGTCTAACTTTTGTTGTTAATATAACTAGCAATCGCACCTTAGTGTGCAATGGGTACACCGAAAATGGATGTGACATTATTTTGCATATGCGAAACTTAAAGTATACATGTAGTTTGTAAAATTGAGGCGGTAAGAGCAATAAATAAGGGGGGCATATTTGTAAGAGTAGCAAAGAAGAATTTTTATTTGTTTGTAATATTAGTGTTCTCAAAAAGAGTGTATATAAAATATTTGCATTAATTTTTTTGGGTCTATTTTGATTTGATAAATCATGGTCATGATTTGAACATTGAAATCATGTAATGATGTGTGTTGTTGTTGTATAGTGGTAAGTAAAATTTGAGTATATGATTTGGACCAACACATACCAAGTTCCACTTTTTATATTGTAAAAGTACCATACCTGATCTTTAGTATAGGGTTTTCCATTGGAATGCTTGACCTTAGTTCTTCAAGTCTATCACACAACGAAACACTTTTTGTCACTATGTTTATGCACCTAAGCTTAGTTTTGTAATCCTATTATGGGTAATGATTTTATGTTCTAGGAAATGTGTATTCAATTGTGATGGGTGGTAAAGGTAAAATTTGGAAATAATTATTCATAAGAAGGTTATGAATGTAGTCGTGTTCTCTACCTAAAAATGAAATGTACTCTCTCTCTCTCTCTCTCTCTCTCTCTCTCTCTCTATATATATATATATATATACCTTTGTCTCCCTCTCTAGATCTATATTTCTTTGCATCTCTCTCTGTCTCTAATTCACTCCCCTTCTCTCGCACACACTTCCTCTCTCTGAGATTTCCTCTCCCTATAATGTTTCTCTCTCCTCTCTCTGAGATTTCTCAGTCTGTCCCTCTTTTTCTCTATCTCTTTGTCTCTTCCTCTTCCTGCCTCTCTACATCTCTTCATTGATCTATCTCTCTCCTATTTTATTTCTCTTTCTCATTTCATCTCTCTCCGTCTCCCTTCTCTCTTCCTCTCTATCTGTCTTTCTCTCTCTATGCCTCTTTCTCTCTATATATATCTCTTTTTGTCTTTCTCTATTTTCACTCTCTATCTCTCTCCCTCTTTATCTCTTTACCTCTCTCTATATCCCTCTATCTATATATCTCTCTATCCTTCTCTATCTTTGTACCCCTCTCTCTCTTTCTCTATCTATTTTTGTCTTTATCTCTTTACCTCTCTCTATCCCTCTATTTATATCTCTGTCTATCCTTCTCAATATTTGTACCTCTCTATCTCTATCTATATCTCTCTCCTTTATCTCTTTACCTCTCTCTATCCCTCTATCTATATCTAGATCGCTAACCTTCTCTATTCTTCACTACTTGAAATTGAAAGGTACTCTCTCTCTATATATATATATAGAGAGAGAGAGAGAGAGAGATTTTTACTCTCTCTCTATATATATAGAGAGAGAGAGATAATTGTCTCTTTTGTCTTTCTCTATTTTTTACTCTCTCTCTCTCTAGATCTCTCTCTATCCTTCTTTATCTTTGTACCTTATCTCTGTAATAAAATTTGTTGATCTAAAATACATGTAACCTTAATTAAACTTAGAAGAATAAGTGAAGGAAACACAGAAGATAAGATGACATATATGCTTGGGAAAGCCCCTTTGAGTAAGAAAATCACCACCAAAAGTAAACCTTAATATATATCTTCAAAATAAGCTTACAATAGATTGAGAAACTTCACTAATGTTGTAGCCCATGTGTTAACAGTTTAGTAGCATTTTGATACTTAGACCTAAACTAAAAGCCTACAAATCCCTACAATACAATCCAAATGATATCTAAACACTATGCCATGGGTTATATTTATAAAATTTTGCTCTCTCTCTCTCTCTCTCTCTCTCTCTCTCTCTCTCTCTCTCTCTCTCTCTCTGTTCTTTATATCTCTTTCCCTTTATATCACTTATCTATATTCTTCTCTCCATCAATCTCCCTGTTTCTATGTCTCTCCCTATCCATCCCTCCCTCTCTCTCCCATTGTCTCTCTATCCCTCCTCCCTCCTCTCAACTCATCTATGTCCTTGTTTAACTCTATTTGTCTCCCCTCTCTGTCTTTCTCATTCTATATATAAAGATATCTCTCTTTATCTCTCTCTATATAAAGATCTCTATCTCTCTCCCCCCTCTCTCCTCTCTCTACTCATCTCTCTCTTTTTGTTTAACTCCATTTGTCTCCTCTCTCTCTTTCTCTCATATAACTACAATATAGATTTTATATAAAAAATAAATATATAATTCAATCATCACAAGTTACCACTTGGACAATAAGCATGGAGACCTAATTTCTATAGATGAAATTGTTATATGCCTTATTAATTATAACACTTCATAAGAAATCAAATTTAATTTAATCTTAAATCTTTCAAATGTGGATAATGTCTTAAGGTTTCTTTTATATTTGTAGGGCTTAGAAATTGTATTGATGAAGGTATTCATAGTAAAATGTACTATATATCTCTCTCCCTCTCTATCTCTCTCCCCTTCTGTCAAGTCCTCTCTCTCTCTCTCTCTCTCTCTCTCTATATATATATATATATATATATATATATATATATATATATATCTTATCCCTATCTTTCTTTCCTACTCTATCTCTTTCTCTGTGATGGTCATTTAATGTTAAAAAATTCACTAAAGGGATTCAAATTTTCAAGGCCTAAATTTGAAAGTTGACCCTGCCCATGAAGCAATTTTTTTGTGATAGTTATCAAGTTTTTCTCCCTCCCTCTCTTTGTCCCTCTCTTTCTCTCTCACCATCTCTCTATCCCTTTCTATCTCTATACCTCTCCCTCCCTCTCTATATCTATACCCATCTCTATACCAATCTCAGTAGATGATCTGGACCAACCCATACCAAGCTCCATTTTTTACATTATAAAAGTACCATAGCTTGATCTTTAATGTAGGGTTTTCCATTAGAATGCTTGACCATCTCTCTCTCTCTCTCTCTCTCTCTCTCTCTCTCTCTCTCTCTCTCTCTCTCTTCCTTAATGTTCAAATCTAAGTTACCTAAATGCGAACCCAAAACCCTAAATATTGACACTAAGGCATTAAACACAAATTAGTAAATCTTAACATCAAACATTATAAAGAAAAAATAGAAACTGACATGTGGAAGATGGGTAGACAAGCCATTAGATCTCTCTCTCTCTCTCTCTCTCTCTCTCTCTGAGGGTCTTTCTCCCTCCTCTTCTCTCTCTAATAAACATAGGCTGATATAAAATCTATAATATTCATTATTATATATATTATATTCTATATAATATTTAATTTTTAATTTCAATATTATATATGTTTAATATTTTTAATATTTATATACATTATATATTGTATATTATAATTAATTAAATATTTTATATATAAATTTTTTATATATTTGTTAGTTAATTTAGTATAATATTTAATTTACATATTTATGTATAATAAATATTTAATATTTATATACATTTATAATATTTGATATAATAGTTATTTAATTTTAAAACATACAATTTATAATTATTTATAAAAAGCTATGCAAGTTTATTTAAACCTAAGTTATTATTAATTATAATATTGATATATTTAATTTAATATTATTTTGTTTAATTAAATCACATCTTAGGAAATTATTTTCATCTTCGTGAGCTTTTTATAATAGATATCAAAGCTTTATTTGAATATCTCTTCTTGCTTTATTAAATATCTTTCATTTAAATCTTTTTTTATATAATTCTCCATTGATCTGGAGCCCCCCACGTTATGTACGACATTAATGAAATCTGTTAAAGTTATTATTTTTGTTTATTCCTCCCTTATGTTTTCGGATCTGGCAAGAACCAGCAAGCAGAAACAAAACAACGGTGAAGGACAAGCGAATAACAGAAAAAAAAACTGACGACGGCAAATTAAACAGATGAAAGGAAACGAATGACTGTGATCCATTTCATCATCTTGCACTCCTGCTTGACGAGTCTTAGCCGTCGGATTTCACGCCAGGCCAGTCCCTCTCATAGAGGGAATGCCTTCGGCGTAATAAGTTGTTAACTTATTAAAACAATTCTTAGTGCTCCTTATTTAAATATATTAATTTATAAAATATGTTTTATTATAGTTAGGTTATTTAATTAAAAAATTGGATACTTTATTTTAAATATTATATATGGAGATAGGTATTGACATTTTTTTAACTAATATAATATGTGTAAGTGAGTTTACACTTTTGAGCCAATTTGCACAAATATATGTTTAAACACAAGCTTATATATACTTTTGAGTCAACTTGCACAAATATATGTTTAAGTATACAAGCTTATATACACTTTCGAACCAACTTGTACAAATATATGTTTAAGTATACAAGCTTATATACATTTGCCACAAAACTCTATGCTAAAAAATTGATAGTCCTATGATGTCTCTTTTTTAAAGGAGCAAGTCTTAAGTTTAAATCTTTTAACTTTTGAATTTATTTTTTAGCGAAGGATGAAGTATTAAGGTTTCACTAGTAGTCCAGGAGTTGTCTAATTTTGTTGTGGCTTCTATTTCACCATTGTTTGTTCCTTGAACGCTATTAGGTTTCACTCTTTCTAGTCGTGGGGTTCTCCTAATGTCTCTGCAAATGTAACATGTCTTGTGTGGACTATTTTATGGATGTTTTCTTCATTCTAATGGGTCCATGTCCATACTGAGATGTTATTGGGATGGGTGCAAAGATGAATCCATCTTTGAAACCAATATTCATGTTGTTGTCGGAATGATAATGAAACTCTTTGGACAGTTCAATGATGGGATGACATTCCTGTTGAACACACTGAGATGCTGAGAGGGAGAGGGTGAATCAACATATACTAAAACTTAACTGCTTTATTTGTTGATCATATTAAATTACTTAGAGAACATAAAGTAAAACATTCACCACAATAATCAACACAATGACACAAGCATTTTTACGTGGAAAACCCAAAATTGAGAAAAAACCACGATGAGTGTTAACTCACAATATACAATGCTCACTACTATAAAAGTTTACAAAATTATTTTAGGGCCACAACCCAAGGAAGCTACAACTCCCTCCTCACTTTGTTTTAGGGCTACAACCTAAGGAAGCTACTACTTCTTGAAGAAAGCTCACTGCTAAACAAGATTACAATGATAACATAAATATGAACTGCTATGAAAGAAGCATCTGACTTATGTTGATGTTGCAGTCCTCTTTTCTACCCAATCACTCCATCATACCGACTCTGCACACTTCATATTTCTCATTCTATTCTATCACATACACACATACATATTTGTTTCACAAATGAATTTTTCTTCCATATATATCCTCCGCAACATCTCACAACATTGATTAGGTCGACACCAAAAAGATTTTTTGTTGAAATGTGTAATATTGTATAGGTTGGCACAAAGCAAACACATATTGAAAAGAATATGAGTTGTGGATTACAACACTTCATAATAGGATCCAAGAAACATCACTACACATCCTCCAATGCCAAAATAACCAATCAAGATCCACCGCATATGAAGGAAACAAGATTGTTAGCCCAAACAACAGTACCACTACTAACTGACCATCTTCACATCACCGAGGAGAAGCCAAAGACATTATGCGGACCAAGTTTTCAACCATGTATCTTCTTAATACTATCCATACACCATTCTCCTAAAGTATCTAATCAATATATGCATCCGCAAAACAAGAAACATGTTGAACTAATGAAAACAAAGTAGTACTCATAGACTGTGATATTTAAAGACTTAGGATTTTGCATTGTGGTACACCAAAACATCTGAAACTCTTAGAAATGAACTTATGCACTATTATGGACACATTCCTAGATCCAGACAACCTCATCTATCACTTCCGGAGAAAATTAGAGACTTAACTCAGGTATACAATAATCCGGAGGATAATCATATACAACTCTTTAATAACTAATTTGAGTACCTTATGTAATATAGCAAATAAGAGAGAATTGCATATGGTTCAAACATGAGATACTATGAAGCATGTAGAGTCTCAGCAAACACTCATATAGCTATTCTATACCTTCTCCATCTTCTGCAAGTACTCAAACATGTGTTCTATAGAATACTTCTACATCCAAAACTGTCTGTATTACTTCTATCATTTGAAAGCTGACCTTGCGGACCATCAAGTCACTTGACATAGCAAAGAAGCATGTGTTACACATCTCTAAACATGTTCTCAAAACTGCATGGGCACAAATTCTCTTCCAGAGGAATGCGGAGCATTCCAATAGGTCTCCACCATTGCTCTACTATGTCTGAGCACTAACCATAACTCTGTCACTGATAACTTTCTTTGCTGAAGGTGTAAAGACTCGATCTCTTGGATATAGCATGCTAATATCTAGATCAACTTATCTTCTGAACTGCAAGATAAATCATACCTACACCAAATTCCCATCAAGTCTCACACAAATGTACCTTATAATCAACAAAGACATGTCCCATATCATGATTGTATCAGGTAATACCATCTATCTCTATATCTCATAATGACAAGTAAACCAATGTAACATGTGACTAAACCAAGCCACAAATCAAAATCTGCATCAACACTAAAACATTTATGGGCAAAGACAACCCACATCCAAGTCATATATGGAACCTGTAAGCATAGACAACCTACAACACTACACAACCCGTAGATCTCACAATGCAACATGAAAATTCAAAAATATATTGTTAACCATGTCAAATGAGGATAATCAGAAATATATATGTAAGTATACGATTTTTTAATCAAACACCAAATCACCTCAGATTCAATTTACCATCAACTCACAAATGCACCATAAGTCAAAGGAACCAAAAATAGCTCAAACTAAAAAAAATTGAACAAACCTCATAATATCATATCTAAGCCTACTCCATTGTATATTTCTTAGAAATATCTTTCCAACTCCTATAAGAAGTCCAAAATCTGACTCTGTATAGAGAAGTTATGCCCCATCAAAGCTCAAAATGCACATCTGGTTTCCAACTGGCAAAACTTTGTTAAAATGGCAAAATCTAGAAAATTCTTTGACATCACGGTGTAGTTATCGAAAAGAGATTTTCGTCAACTATAATAAGTTGAATTTTTTACATCCTAGGAGAAAGTTATGCCCTTTGGAAAAAAGTTGCAATATTAGGCTAAAAAACAAGCCATGGTGGCCTAGTGGTGACTAAGCGGTGGCGCGTCGGCGGCATCTAGGCAGCTCATAGGTGGCAGGTTCCTAGTGCTAAGCACCGATGGCGCCTCCCGAGTGGTGGCGGCACAACAGAGTAGTGTTGTGGTGGCTCTTGGGTTTCAAATCGCTTGAGGTCAGGGGTTGCACCACCCAGATGGTGGCCCATCGACAGAGATCAGGATTAGCATTTGAGTCCAAGTCGCGACCAATGCTGGCCCCCCGTCAACGACTAGGGACTAGTTCCCTACACCTAGCGGATGGTCACCAATATGACTTGGGCTTGGTGCCCATTTTTTAAAATACACTGCATTGTGCCCCTCCCATAAGCTGACCTCACACCTGGCGTACTCTATCCCTGTCATCCAATCATGGCTTTTATTTTTTTATTTAAATTTTTTTGCAGATAATACCCTGCTGACACCTACCTGCGCAAGTGAGGGAATATTCTATAGCACCTTCATATTCTATTTATGACATTGTACAGACCGTAAAATTGTACGGATTCTATATGGTATGGAATCTCTGATACCCTAAATTCCTCCATGGCCCTAAAACGGCCAAAATTTTGTAGTCACCAAATATTGTCGAGTTATATATGAAAATGTAAGTTTTGGGGATTTATAGACTCAATGGTGAGGTTCATTTTTGTCTGGGAGGCCTCCTACAAAATCTCACCTCCAAAACCCCCATATAAAGAGCCTAAATAAAAAACTCACTTGCCAAATGTCCACGAAACCCTAGATCTGCAACAACCCCAGTCTGTAAACAACCTTGTAACTCTATAAATGCTTTCATTCTTTCCAGCAAAGCCATGGATTCCATTATACACAAAAAATTCACTCATAAAAAGCGTTATCAAACAGGGATTTCTCCTAAACAAGATTACAATGATAACATAAATATGAACTGCTATGAAAGAAGCATCTAACTTATGTTGATGTTGCAGTCCTCTTTTCTGCCCAATCACTCTATCATACCGACTCTACACACTTCATATTTCTCATTCTAATCTATCACTTACACACATACATATTTGTTTCACAAATGAATTTGTTCTTCTATATATATCCTCCACAACATTGATTAGGTCGACACCAAAAAGACTTTTAGTTGAAACGTGTAATATTGTATAGATCGGCACAAAGCAAACATATATTGAAAAGAAAATGAGTTGCGGATTACAACACTTCATAACAGGATCCAAGAAACATCACTACACATCCTCCAATGCGAAAACAACCAATCAAGATCCACCACATATGAAGGAAACAAGACTGTTAGCCCAAACAACAGTACCACTACTAACTGACCATCTTCACATCACCAAGGAGAAGCCAAAGACATTATATGGACCAAATTTTCAACCATGTATCTTCTCAATACTATCCATACACCATTCTCCTGAAGTATATAATCAATATATGCATCCGTAAAATAAGAAACATGTTGAACTAATGAAAAGAGAGCAGTCCTAACAGACTGTGATATTCCAATACTTAGGATTTTGCATTGCGGTACACCAAAATATCTAAAACTCTTAGAAATGAACTTATGCACTATTATGAACACATTCCCAGATCTAGACAACCTCATCTATCACTTCTGGAGAAAATCAAAGATTTAACTTAGGTATACTATAATCTGGAGGATAGTCATATACAACTCTTTACTAACTGATTTGAGTACCTTATGCAATATAGGAAATAAGAGAGAAATGTATGTGGTTCAAACCTGAGATACTATGAAGCATGTAGCGTCTCCACAAACACTCATATAGTTGATCTATACCTTCTCCATCTTCTGCAAGTACTCAAACATGTGTTTTATAGAATACTTCTCCATCCGAAACTATCTGTATTACTTCGATCATTTGAAAGTTGACCTTGCGGACCATCAAGTCACTTGATACAGCAAGGAATCATGTGTTACACATCACTAAACATGTTCTCAAAACCTTATGGGCACAACTTCTCTTCCGGAGGAATGCAGAGCATTCCAACAAGTCTCCACCATTGCTTTACTCTGTCTGAGCACTAACTAGAACTCTGTCACTGATAACTTTCTTTGCTGAAGGTGTAAAGACTCGATCTCCTGGATATAGCATGTTAATATCTAGATAAACTTATCTTCTGAATTGCAAGATAAATCATACCTACACCAAATTCCCATCAAGTCTCACACAAATGTACCTTATAATCAATAGACATGTCCCATATCATGACTGTATTAGGTAATACCATCTATCTCTATATCTCATAATGACAAGTAAACCAATGCAACATGTGACTAAACCAAGCCACAAATAAAAATCTGCACCAACACTGAAACATGTATGGGCAAAGACAACCCACATCCAAGTCATATATACAACCTGTAAGCATAGACAACCTACAACATGGCACAACCCGTAGATCTCACAATGCAACATGAAAATTCAAAAATATATTGTTAGCCATGTCAAATGAGGATAATCAGAAATATATATGTAAGTATACAATTACTTAGACACCAAATCACCTCAGATTTAATTTGCCATCAACTCACAAATGTACCATAAGTCAAAGGAACCAAAAATAGCTCAAACTAAAAAAATTCAACAAACCTTAGAATATCATCTCTAAGCCTACTCCACTGCATGTTTTTTAGAAATATCTTTCCAACGCCTATAAGAAGTCCAAAATCTGACTCCGTATAGAGAAGTTATGCCCCATCAAAGCTCAAAATGGCCATCTAGCTTTCAACTGGCAAAACTCTGTCAAAATGGCAAAATCTAGAAAATTCTCTGTCATCATGGTGTAGTTGTCAAAAAGAGATTTTTGTCAACTATAATAAGTTGAATTTTTGACATCCTGGGAGAAAGTTATACCCTTTGGAAAAAAGTTGCACTATTAGGCTAAAAAACAAGCCATGGTGGCCTAGTGGTGATTAAGCGGTGGTGAGCCGACGGCACCTGGGCAGCTCATAGGTGGTAGGTTCCTAGTGCTGAGCACCGGTGGCACCTCCTGAGTGGTGGCGACACAACAAGGTAGGGTTGTGGTGGCTCTCGGGTTTCAAATCGCTTGAGGTCAGGGGTGGCCCCACCCAAATGGTGGCCCATCAACAGAGATCAAGATTAGCCTTCACGTCCAAGTCGCGACCAATGCTGGCACCCTGCCAAAGACTAGGGACTAGTTCCCTATGCCTAGCGAGCGGTCACCAATATGACTGGGACCTGGTGCCCATTTTTTAAAATACCCTGCATTGTGCCCCTCCCATATGCTAACCTCACACCTAGCGTACTCTGTATCCGCCATCCAATCATGGCTTTTAGTTTTTTATTTTTTTAATTTTTTTGTAGACAATACCTGCAGACACCTACCTATGCAAGTGAGGGAATATTTTGTAGCACCTTCATAATCTATTGACAACATTGTACAGATTGTACAATCATACAGATTATGTACAGTACAGAATCTCTGATGCCCTAAATTCCTCCATGGCCCTAAAATGGCCAAGATTTTGCAGTCACCAAACATTGTCGAGTTAGATATGAAAATGTAAGTTTTGGGGATTTATGGACTCAATGGTGAGGTTCATTTTTGTCTGGGAGGCCTCCTACAAAATCTCACCTCCAAAACCCCCATATAAAGAGCCCAAATCAAAAACCCACTTGCAAAATGTCCACAAAACCCTAGATCTGCAACAACCCAAGTCTGCAAACAACCTTGTAACTCTAAAAATGTTTTCATTCTTACCAACAAAGCCATGGATTCCACTATACACAAAAAATCCACTCATAGAAAGCGTTATCAAATAGGGATTTCTCCTAAACAAGATTACAATGATAACATAAATATGAACTGCTATGAAAGAAGCATCTTGTGGGTGAATATTTTGTCACTTAGCTAACTAACGGCAAAATGGTTATATCGCCACAGCTATGATGAGACAAAGTCTCTCCTCTCAGCAAGGGGAGGTTCCCTCTAGATAATGGATTATTTCTAATCAACAACTTTGAATACTTATACAAACTAAAACTATGCTTGGGGTGTTTTCATTGCATCCTATTCTCTTTTTTCAGAATAGATGTTTTCCACTTCAAAATGATAACTTCAATAGAATTGATATTTAATAACTTATGAACTAAGACAAACCATAGAAACACAAGTCTTCTATTGCTTGACTTATTTCCCACAAATAAACTTGATTGAATTCAAATGTAGCTCGAAGTCTTCACTCTCACCCAATATGATATAACTAAAATGAACACAATAGTTTACAGCACAAAGTCTTTAAACAGTTCTACTCTCACAACTATAAACACAAACTCCCGCAATGAGAAAATAGCACAAAGTCTATTTAACCATAATAAGAACACTTCTCTCAATTTTCAATAAACTCTACGATTCCAGAAATGATTCAATATAATATAACACCAATGACATAAGAACACTGATATCATAAAACAATATGATTCAACTCAAAGTTTGATACTCGAACTCCTTGCTTATATTGATATTCACTTGAAAAATTGATAAACATGAAAAGCTCAAAGTCTTGGTATGTTTTCCAATTGAGCATAGTTTCTTTGTAATAGATAAAAGATAGAAATTACAATAGAGGCCCTCTTTATTTATAGGGAGGACCCTAGAGCAAAAATAGGAAAATGTAACTACTTTGACTTATTAAAACAAAAAAGTCCTATTTGACTTGTGACTTCTTTTGTCTCACATGTAATTACATTTGAAAAAAATACATGTGGATATGTCCAAAACAAAATTCAAATTACATCTACAAGATTGAAAATAAACTAAGGCATTGAAAAGGAACTTCAGCTGCCACCATCGTTCTTCTTAAAAAGTTTTTATACATAGTTTGCACTGCTACCATTTCACATACATCAGGCTTAGCTGTATTATCTAAGATGGTATGAGCCCTGAGAACTGCATCCCTGACCGCCTTTATCAATTTCTCATGTTTTTCAAGATTATCCTTTAGATTTTCAAAGGTTGAGTGATGATCATAAAGGCTATCCATTGAAACCACTGTAGGTGCTTCGTCTTCAAACTTTTGATGAACCATCTTCTCAAAAGCATCAATCATTTCCTCTGCCGAGAGAAACTTATGATCCTCACCTATTAGGGTACATGGTAATTCCTCTAACCTGTGTAGAAGTGAGACATCACTGTCTTCATTGTTTTCTCATACTTGGCACAAGTCATCAAATAAACCTTTTATCACCTTGCTACGATGGGTAATGGATTCTTTAGTCTTGAGATAAGACTCTCAGTTTGAAATGACAGCAATGGCAATCGGATTATTTATTTTGATCTTCATCTCAATCCATTTCTCTAAACTATCCTCTTGATCTTAAAGCTCTCGAGAAAGTAAATCAACAATATCATCTAACTCAGCTTTTACCTTTGCCATTTTTTCTTTTCTTTCCATTGTGGTTTTCAATAGAACTCTTCCTTGTGCCAACAACTATTCCACAATGTCACCAACCACTCTTCCTCTGGCTTGAACTTTCTCAACCTTTTGAATCAGAGGGTCTTCTACAATCACTAGCATGGGTTCCACGATCTCAGATTATTTTATTATTTTTTTAAGGATAGCAGCAAGTTGTTCTGCATTTGCTTTGTATTGCTCTCTTTCCTTCTTTACCTCATCATATTTCACAAGCAATGAGCTTGCTGTAGCTTGAAAATCTACCTTGATACCTTCATGAATCAGCTTACCTAACTCAACTCTGGAAATAATATAATCATTCATATCAAAGGTATATGTAGCAGCATCATCTGGTGGCTTAGCAATTTCTGCATACTTGACTCCTTTTTCATCAATAAGCCTAGAAACAGTTTTAGGTTTCTTTTTCTGGGCCTTTGGCTTAGCAGGAAGTAATTTCTCAATAGCACTTTCATCCGGTGAGATAGCCTACTTTTTTCTCTTGGGAGTATAGGCAAACAACCATGGAGGTAGAGTTGAGGCACCAACATTCAGAGAAGAGTCAATTACCTATTTTGATGGATCCATGCTCATACCTGTTATAGTAACAATAGGACTAGTATTGGTAAAAACTGCACTTGTATCAACAACTTTCTCTGAACCATCTAGAAAATGCTCCAGAATAGATTGTTCACCAATAGCAAATGATGGGGAAGATAAACTTGGAATAGAACTAGAAGAATCAAACACGGTCCTAAGACTTATTCTCACAGAGGGAGGGGTATTATCAGAAGACACAACAAAAATAGGTGAAATAGGAACATTGGAAACTACTGGAGAACTACCAGAAACAAACACATGAGGTAAGGGTGTAGAAACTTGTGATTCTGGTGGAAGATATTTTTGAGGGAATGATGTGAATCACCAAGTTGTTCCTGTTGGAATTAGATCAGACAACTGAGAGGGGTGGTGAATCAGTTGTCCCATAAATTAACCTTTTCTTCCTTTTAATATTCTTTCACAATTTGCAAATTGATTAATAATGTAAACATTAAAGCATGAAACAACATCACATAAGAAGAAACATAATCAACACATTTAACACCAAGTTTTTGACGTGGAAACTTGGTTAAGGGAAAAACCACGGTGGGTGTTAGCCCATAAGATTTGCACCCTGTTAAAAGTACTTAAAAGGAATGGGAAGGCACTTGCCTTCAGGCTCACTACCATGAGATCACTGCTCAAATAAGAGTCTTACTGCCTACAAGAAATTTTTGTTTAACCAAAAAAAATTAACTAAGAAATAACATCTACTTCATGCCTGGTTCAATTTCATTGAATGCTCATAAAACTTATGTTCTGCTTCCAAACTCTTCTTCACTAACTTTTCATTTTATTTTGTTTTTTCTCTTCTACTCCTCCTCTTCTTTTCTTTGCTCCTGATCCTTTCTTTTGATTTATTATTTTTGCTCAAGGATGATTTTTCACGACTCAGCGACACTTCTTTATATGTTTCATCAACCTTGGAATAAATATCAAGGCCGACACACCAAACATCTTACTTAATGCGAATCACTAAGTTGTTGACTAAACATTGCTAAGACTTGAATCTTCTTTGAGCAACACACCACACTCCAAAGAATTGCTTCTGGAACATCTACAATATGCTTGAATCATCCGGTCAGCCAGGACTGGGAAGAACAACAACACCAAGAAGGAAATCTTCACCAACAAGCTCAAACTTCAATGTGAACCTCCAACACAGTAATCACACAATCTAGAGACCTCCACAAGCACAATGAATTCAACAAAAACATCAGCACTCCTACAAATCATCAGGATCACTTGCATCTTCATCTGGAACCTCAAGAATACTATCTGCCTTGACTATCATCTTAGAAAGATTGCTTGCGGACCTCCAAACCATGAATCACTTGAATGGATGATACACACTAACTTCCCACACATGCCTCTAGATCCGTAGATCATTATTTGACATATCCGGAAGGATTCAGACCACTTCTCTGTCGCTCTGTCTCTTCTGAATACTGCAAAACTGGTTCTACTCAGATGGCCATAGTTTCTTCAAATCTTCATGTGAACCTCTCAAATACTGACTAGAGCTACTTCACATAATCCTCTATACTGTCGTATGTTCCACATCCGTTGATCTTTATTAATTTTCTCAATATCCTCAACATTCCAGTCTTCTAATCAGGCAACAAGATAGGATACAGTTGACACCAATGGCAACAAGAATATGTTGACATCAATGACAACACCGATTAGGCACATATTTGCAATAGTCTCCCCCTTTGTCATCGATGGCAACATATGATGTGAAAAAATGATTCAACCATTAAGACAAGAGCTTCTCCCCCTTTCTTTTATCACTTCTGCAACCACTATCTTCACTGCTCCCCCTTTCACCAGCAACTAGTTTTTCACATGACTTCTCTCCCCCTTTGACATCAATGGCAAAGGACACATATTTGTAGTCTTTTCTCCTTAGTTTTGTTTCAGATCAAACTCAAAAATTGCATGTAGACTACTCCCCCTAAGTAGTGCTTCCTTAACATCAATCCGGATCACAAAATATGACTGTGAATTCCATCGGACTGATGCATTCTAGTGCATCTTAATTTTGATCAGGAGGGGTAATAACCCCTAACTTCTCTCTGAGATACTCAAAAGTATCCTTGGGAAGAGGCTTAGTGAAAATATTCACAATTTGATCCTTTGAGGACACAAACTCCAACTTGACTTCATTCTCATTTACCTTCTCTCTCAAGAAATAAAACTTGATGGATATATGCTTTGTCTTTGAATGCAACATCGGATTCTTTGAGATACTTATTGCACTTGAATTATCATAGAAAATTGTGACAGGCTCCTCAAACACAATTCTGATGTCCTTCAACATTTGCTTCATCCACAAGACTTGAGTACAATTGTTTGTTGCTACTATATACTTAGCCTCTGTTGTAGATAGGGAAATTTCCTCTTACTTTTTACTTAGCCAAGAAACCAATCTACTTCCCAAGAAGAATGCACCACCACTAGTGCTTTTTATGTCATCCACATCTCCTGCCCAATCAGAATCTGTATATGCATGAAGAGTGAAGTCATTATCCTTTAGATACCATAATCCATAATCAATTGTCCATTGGAGATATCTGAAAATTCTTTTGAATGCTACAACATGAATTCTTTAGGATCATCTTGGAATCTAGCGACAAGTCCAACTGCATTCATGATATCGGGTCTGGTCTGAGTTAGATAGAGCAGTCCTCCAATCATTGATCTATACCTTTTCTAATTTGTCTTAGGGGAGTCATCATCTTTACTCAACTTACATCCAGTTACCATAGGCGTACCTACTGGCTTTGAATCTTCCATTCCAAACTTCTTCAACAATTCTTTCACATACTTAAACTGAGATATAAAGATACCTTTGTCTGACTGATTGATTTGCAGACCTAAGAAGAAGTTCATTTCACCAAACATGGACATCTCCAATTCACTTTGCATCTGATCAGCAAATGTTTTGCACATACTCTCATTTCTACCAAAAATGATATCATCAACAAATACCTCAACAATTAGAATATTCTCATGATCAATCTTGAAATAGAGATTACTATCAGCGGTGCCTTTGTTGTAACCTAGCTTTAGCAAATACTTATCTAATCTTGCATACCAGGCTCTTGGAGCTTATTTGAGTCCATACAATGTTTTCCTTAATCTGTAAACTATGTCTCCCTGATCAGACAACTGAAATCCTTCCGGTTGCTCAATGTAGACTTCTTCTTCTAACTCTCCATTTAGAAATACTGATTTGACATATCTGATAGACTATAAAATCTTTATAAGCAGCAAAAGAAAGAAACAATCTGACTGCCTCTATTCTTGCCACGAGAGCAAAAGTTTCTTCAAAATCAATTCCTTCTACTTAAGAATATCCTTTGCATACCAACCTTGCTTTATTTCTTACAACTTCACCTTCTTCATTTAGCTTGTTCCGGAGGACCCATTTAGTTCCAATCACATTTTTGTCCTTAGGTCTAGAAACAAGATCCCAAGTGTGATTCTTTTCAATTTGCATTAATTCTTCTTTCATTTCCTTTACCCAGTTTTCATCTTTGCAGGCTTCACTTATTGTTTTTTGTTCAATCTTTGAGATCAGACAAATCTCTTCTTGATCTTCAACAATTCTTCTTCTAGTTCGCACACCTTTATTTCTGTCTCCTATAATTTGATCTTTAGGATGATTCATCCTTACATACCTGGGAATTTTTGGAATTATTTGAGCTTCTATTTCTTGAGCTTGTTCCTCAACTTTTGCACTATCCTCTTGAATTACTAGGTTTTTTGGATCAATCTGGATCTGGATCTGAGGTTACACTTGCCTTTCTTGACTTGGATTTTCATCTTGATCATCTGAATCATATCTGCTGGATTTGAAATGTCCTTTGCTCTCATCAACTCTGATATTAGCACTTTCAACAATCTTTTTCAACCTCTTGTTAAAGCACCGGTATGCTTTGCTTTGAGTAGACTAACCCAGAAAAATTCCTTCATCACTTCTTGCTTCAAACTTGTTTAGATCCTCATCTCTTTTGATATAGCATTTACTACCAAAAACTCTGAAGTATCTTATAGTAGGAGGATGACCAAAGCATAGTTCATAAGGTGTCTTACCAGAATTTCCTTTGATCTGCACCCAGTTAAGAGTGTAGACAACAATACCCACAGCTTCTCTCCAATAAACTTGAGTAACATTTGTTTCCATCATCATGGTCTTGACAGCTTCTTGAATGGTCTGGTTCTTTCTTTCCACAACTCCATTTTGCTGAGGAGTCCTAGGAGCAGATAAATGTCTTTTAATTCCATGCTTTTCACAAAATGAACCAAACTCACTGGAGGTAAATTCTCCACCTCTGTCGGATCTCAGACACTTTATCTTCACACCAATCTCATTTTCCACCATAACTTTGAATACCTTGAATTTGTCAAGAGCCTTTGATTTTTCTTTTAAGAAGGTTACCCACATCATCTGGGAGTAATCATCAATCAGCAACATAAAATATTTGTCCCCTTGCACACTCTTAATTCTAGCAGGACCACATAGATCAGTATGCACAAGTTCCAACCGTTCACTTGAAAATTGTTCTTTACTTTTGAATGAAATTTTGTTATGTTTGCCCAATTGACATTCTCTACATATGTTATCAGGTTTCATAAGTTTTGGAAGATCTCTTACAGCTTGAGTAGAACTTATCTTGACAATGTTATCACAATTTACATGACACATCCTCCTATGCCATAACCAACTTTGATCTGTCTGAGCAATCAAACAACTTTTTCCAGAACTACTTAAATGAAAGATGTTACCTCTAGTTTGAGTACCAGATGCACTTTCAGTTTCGGAGCTTTCCAAGATCCTGCATTTTCCATCCTTGAATCAGAGATCATAACCCTTATCAACCAACTGTCCAACACTGAGAAGATTATGTTTCAATCCTTCCACATACAAAACATCATTAGTGTTATTCTTACCATCAAAAGAGATGGATCCTCTACCACAAATTCTACCAGCTAAGTTGTCTCCAAATTTCACAATTTCACCTTCATATTTTTCATAGCTTACAAACTTACTTTTATCACCAGTCATATGATGAGAACATCCACTATCAATCACCCATTCATCCTTTTCAATAACCTGAGCAGCCAAGGCACTTTCCACATTTGTACAACTAGCAGATTCAGTAGACATCGGATCTTCTTCCTTGATAGCAATGAACATCCAATCATCTTCAGTAGAACCTCCATGATTAGATTCATCATCTGTGACTCCTTCTTCTCTAGCTTCTTGGACATAGTGACATTTTTTCTGACCTTTATATCTGTTAGGGTTTGGTTTTGAGAACCTCTACAGACATCTTGAGGCAAAGTGACCAATCTTATTACAAGCAAAACATTTGAGTGGCAACTTTCCTTCAATTTACCGGATCCTCTTGGTATTCTTTTGGCAATAAGAGCTTCAAGATCTATAGTCTCAATTTCATCATTTTCAAGATCCTTCCTTGTCTTCACCAATCGGTTTGATCTTCCTGAAGAACTTTCACCCGGATCATATCTTTGCTTTCCATACACACTGGCCTTAAATGCAGATTCAGACTTAGGGAGAGAATCACCAAACTCACTCATTTCAAATGTTAAAAGCTTACCAACTAACTAGTCTCTTGTGACAGTTGTTACTGTCCTGATTTCTTCAATGACTGCAACTTTATGCTTGTATGCTGCAGGTAAGGATTTGAGCACTTTGGCAACAATTTTTTATTCTTCCAATACTCCACCTGCATTTCTGATACTGGTCACAAGTTCATTTACTTTCTACATGTAGGAAGTAATGTTTTCATCTTCCCTCATGACCAATCTTTCATATTTACCTTTTAGGCTTTGTAGCTTGGCACATTTAACATATTTGTCAGCTTCATACAGATTTTCCAACTTTTTCCTGATTTCATGGGCAGTTTTCAAATCCAGGACATTTGCCAATTCTATATCAGACATGGCACTCAATAAAGCTTCTTTGGCTTGAATATTGCATTTAGCTTCCCTAAGTTCGTTTAGAGTAGTAGGGCCATTCTTCATAATCTTATACTCATTCTTTGTTATCGTCCAAAAGTCATTACCAATACATTCCAAATGACACTGCATGCGTACCTTCCAAAGGGAGTAATTTGTTCCATCAAATCTCAGACTTTCCTTCTTATAGGTCAACATCTTGGATATCCTCAAGCAGTCAAGCTTCTTTTAGAGGATCTGGTTCTGATACCAATTGTTGGAATTAGACCGGACAACTGAGAGGGGGGGTGAATCAGTTGTCCCAAAAATTAACCTTTTCTTCCTTTTAATCTTCTTTCACAACTTGCAAATTGATTAATGATGTAAACATTAAAGCATGAAACAACATCACATAAGCAGAAACATAATCAACACATTTAACACCAAGATTTTTGACGTGGAAACTCGGTTAAGGGAAAAACCACAGTGGGAGTTAGCCCACAAGATTCGTACCCTGTTAAAAGTACTTAAAAGGAATGGGAAGGCACTTGCCTTTGGGCTCACTACCTAGAGCTCACTGCTCAAAAGAGAGGCTCACTACCTACAAGAAATTTTAGTTTAACAAAGAAAGAATTAATTGAGAAATAACATCTACTTCATGCCTGGTTCAGTTTCATTGAATGCTCATAAAACTTATGTTCTGCTTCCAAACTATTCTTCACTAACTTTTCACTTTATTCTACTTTTGCTCTTCTGCTCCTCTTATTTGCTCTGCTCTTGATCCTTTCTTTTGATTTATTGTTTTCGCTGAAGGATGATTTTCCACGACTCAACTACACTCCTTTATGTTCTTCATCAACCTTGGAATAAACATCAACGTCGGCACACCAAACATCTTACTTAATGCGAATCACTAAGATGTCAACAAAACATTGCTAAGACTTGAATCTTCTTTGAACAACACACCACGCTCCAGAGAATTGCTTCTGGAACATCCACAATATGCTTGAATCATTCGGTTGTCCAGGACTGGGAAGAACAGCAACACCAAGAAGGAAATCTTCACCAACAAGCTCAAACTTCAATGCAAACCTCCAACATAGCAGTCACACGATCCAGAGACCTCCACAAGCACAATGAATTCAACAAAAACATTTGCACTCCTCCAAATCATCAGGATCACTTGCATCTTCATCTGGAACCTCAAGAATACTATTTGCCATGACTGTCATCTTAGAAAGATTGCTTGCAGACCTCCAAACCACGAACCACTTGAATGGATGATACACACTGATTTCCCAAACATGCCTCTAAATCCACAGATCATTATTTGACATATCCAGAAGGATCCGGACCACTTCTCTGTCGCTCTATCTCTTCTAAATACTGAAAAGTTGGTTCTACTCAGATGGCCATAGTTTCTTCAAATCTTCATGCGGACCTCTCAAATCCTGACTGGAGCTACTTCACACAATCCTCTATACTGTTGTATGATCCGCATCCATTGATCTTTATTAATTTTCAAAATATCCTCAACATTCCAGTCTTATAATTAGGCAACAAGATAGGATACAGTTGACACCAATGGCAACAAGAATATGTTGACACCAATGACAACACCGATTAGGCACATATTTGCAACAATTCCTATTCTGCATTCTCTTCTTTGTCTTGTTCTCTGTTACTTTCCTCATGAGGTTTTTTCAATCATTTATGCTTGCTCAACATCATCAAGTTCCTCAACATCTTTCTATTCAATCTCAATATCTTCAATCTCCATTTTGGGTGAGTGCAAGATCATGATGGTCCAAACACTACCCCTAAGTGACAATGTAAATGTGAAAAACAAACTTAAGTAACTTCATGTCAAAATTTGAATGAGTTATCTACACAATCTAGAAATAAGATAGTAATAAAAATTGTAACAAATTGAATGTAGTTTATGGGCTACTACTTTTTTTTGAAAATTTTAAGAATAGTTTGGTGAAAATTGGATATTTGAATGAAGCACTAGTAAATTTTTTAGAAAAACATAAAAAGTATGTGTCATTCCAACCAACCTAAGTATGAGAAAAAAAAAAAATTTCCTCCGTGATTTGGATTTAAGTAAATGACACATGAGCGGATGTGATGCATATTTTTTTTAATTTTTTAAGTAAATAAATAATTATTTATGAATTTTTTACTGTGAATTTTTTAAAATATTAAAAATTAATTTTCCAGCCAACCTAACTTGGTCAAAAATATATGAAAATGAAAAAAGTTAAATTTTAATGTATACCTAATAAAGCCTAGAATGTTACGCATCTTTTGGATTTTAAAAAAGGAATAATATACTGAAAGTTATGGATGTTTTTCAATATGTATATCTATCAGGAAATCAGACATAGCGTATGTACAAAATTAATAATAATTACCTATTAAAATTATTATGAGGCGTATATTATATTTTTAGAATCTTAATAGCTTCCTCTATAAACCCTTTTCATTTGATTAAATTTAGTTACAAAAAAGTCTGTCAACTTCAAGGATGAAAATGTGAAAAATTTCAGGATAACACTAAATGGGTGTTTTGCAAGTTTCTTTAGCAAGTTTTGGGACTCCCACTTGCCTAAATATGAGGCAATCCTAAGGCATTTTAGAGAGAATCCATATTTGAGCTAGAAATATTAACACCATTTCCATCAAAATCTAAATATTAGTCTAAATGTTTGTACTTTTTCATCCAACAAGTTTTTTCTCCATTGCCACTGTTTGGCCCATCATGATCTCGCACTCACCCTTTTATTAACATTTGTATCCTTGGTCCCTAGTTCTGTGGCAATAGAAGTTCCTACAACCTCCTTCTTCTTACCTCCTTTAGATACAAACTTAATTTTTGGTTTATGCACTTTAGAAGGAGTGTCACTTTTGTTCTTTGTCCTGTTTTCTACCTTTTTCCCTGTTTGCTCCTAAATCTCAGTTTCTGATCCAGTAAGAAATTCTTTCAGACTGATACCTTTGCTTCCTAACCACACATTTGTATTTTCTAGAATTGGCTGAAATTTGTTTTTGATTGAAATTTCCTCTTTGACAGACCATTTGACCTCTGGTAGAGGCGAGGCTTCGATATTCTCAACATTGTATTTGGGATCCAAAACATCCCCTTCATCTTCCATTCCCTCTGGAATATCTGAAAGACCCAATTCTTTAATCTGACTCAAGTGAAGTTTACAATAATCTAGCTTCTTGATCTCATTTTGTGTTTTGAGATCAACCCAAATATCTTCAACCATTGACATATGAAAAACTGATCTTCTCTTGATGTTGTCCTGCACTCTTATGTAATCAAAATGATCTCTTGTCTTGAAAGTTTTCATAGTAACCAGTTGCATTTGTGATCCAACTATTTTGGCCTTGGTAGTTGATTGAACATAGTACCTGCCAATTTCTACAGGAAACTTAATTCCTGACTTTTTTGGCTCCATCTACTTATTGTGTACAACAATCAGCTGTCTACATAGTTCCATCAGAAAAATTCTATCACTGGAATACCGTGGAAGAATATATAGATATCTATGACAGTATCCCACTCTGAGGTAAGTGAAAGTTGGAAACTGTAAGAACAAACAGCCAAAAGAGTTAACCACTTCCCAGGCCTCATCTGATACTCTTTTCTGCTCAAGTTCATTATTCTACAAACACATGAATACTGAAAAGAAGGCATCATTAACTCTACAGAAATGATAAATTGATCCCTTTAGAGTAATCTGTGGATAATACTCATAGATTGGAACCAATCTCCAATCACTGACCTGAGTTAAACCAGGAAAACTCCTCATACTAGCAGCAACATACATAAGATATGAAGTCATATAAAACTTAAAAGTTGTATTAAATTTTACCAATTGATCATGCAGAGCATTACTGATCATGAAGATTTTCTGTTGACCCCTGAGAATCACTTTAATGTATGTATACACCCATTCATGAAACTTAGATGAAGAAGGGAGACCTTTGATCTGACTTAGCATTGTAATCAAATCACTTACCTCCTCGACAAAATCACTTCTCGGGAGATCTTTAGGCCATTTGGACAAGTTACTTCGAGGAGTCTTCAACCACTTACTGTTGATATGCTTCTTTAAAGCTTCCACATCTTTATCGAACTCTTTTTGCCCCTTAGCAAAATCTATTTCACCAACATTCTCAATAGGAGGACACATAAAGATTTTGTCAAGAAACTCTGCATCTAATCTCATGATCACATTTCCTGGAGAATCAGACACAGTCCTAGTATCCCTATCATAATGACTGGCTACCTGAAGAACAAATTCAGGATTGTGGGCAGCGACTGGAAAAGAAGAAACCAGGTGAATGTTACTATCGATAATCTTCTGCATATACCAAGGAGGATTAGACTACTTTGTTCTATCCACAAACTCGGCCATGTCCACATGACCAATCTCTGTATCTCTTATTTCATCCACATTGGACTATAATGAAGTTACGAGGAAAACCCCTTGGTACTTATACTTCATGATTTTAGCCTTTGATGGGGATGGCTTTGACATCAGCTTTGTGAAGAAAACTAGAAACAGCGTCCACCACAGATATTTGTTGAAACTATAAAAAGCCATGATCTCGTAGTTAGGGGAAAAATGGGAAAATTGGGGTTACTGTGAATTGATGATCATGGACATGCATTGAAGGGCTTGAGAGCGCGCAAGTCAAGGAAATAGGTGAAAGCGGGCCAATAGGTATTGAAAGGAAAAATTTCCCAGTGTTAGGAAAATTTGCAGGGTGACATGCATGGGTGGTGATTTTGGCCACTCCTGTATATGGGGTAAGTTGTTTATCATGCACGGTCGGTCAGGATGACCGCCACTGCATATGGAGGAAGAACTGAGTTTTGATGTAAGGGTGGTCATTTTGACCGCCCTTGCAAGAGGGTAAAAATGTGTTATTAGGTGTATGCACAAGCGGCGAAAATGCTCACCAATGCATATTGGAGGAATGATGCTTCAAAAGTTCAGAGGCGAAGTCGGTCGAAATGACCACTCATATACCTAGATGTAAAACCTTAAACACATGTACAGGCAGCAGTTTTGACCGCTTGAACATGTCATATCTTAACTGTTCAAAGTCTTCATGTAGGGGCGGTGAATTTCACCGCACTTACATAATTAAAGATGACTAAGATATAAATTGCATCGGCAGTGGTTTTGACCACCGATGCATATTGGAGTAAATAAATGAAAAGGGGAGAGCGGTGAAAATGGCCATCAATGCAACTAACGAGAAACTTAGGGTTGAATTTCACCGATAAAGGAAAACCTAAGGGTTTTTAAAAAGAACGACTCACAGAGGAATAAACTAACAAACAAAGATTCATATAAGAATTAAACACAACAATAAGATCTATAAGAAATGTAAACTAACATTTACGTTTCATACGAAACTCTAGAGAAAAACAAAAACACAAAAACAGAAAATAGAAGCTTACCTCTAAAACGAGACCAAAACCTAGGTGCAAACACGAAGACAAAAATCCTCTTCAATCCGCTCACTCTGAAGTTTATGTAATTAGATTAGCTTATGGGGGTTCGATAGCTAGTTTAGAGAGAGTTTTGTAAATGACAACTAGACAAAACAAATAAAAATGTTTTAAAAAGGAGGTTTAAAAACTTGCATTAAATATGGCACGAGTGCGATTAATGCCACTTCAGTTAGCTTGATACACCAAGATTTTACATGGGCGGCGGATTTCACCGTCAGGACATATCAGGCGAACATGCTCAAAACATGCATAAGCAACGAATAATGTCGCTCCAACATATTTGACCCAAAACACATGTATAGGTGGTATTTTTGACTGCTCCTACATGTAAATAAAAAATAATATAAACATATGCAAAAACGGTAAATTTAACCGCTAGCGCATATTAAAACAACAATAAACATGCAAGAGCTGTGGATTTAACTGCCATTGCACATGAACCTAAAAAAATTCTAACACCCTAAGATGGTCAAAATTGATATTTTGACAAGCTTGTAACCTAATCGATTTTCATGAATCTCAAGGAATAGACTTAGGGGAATGTCACAAGCTATTCTATGATGTCAAATGACTTCACGCGAGGCCAATAGAACTTGCTTTGATTTGCGAACTTAGAGTGTAGGCTATGAAATGGACAAGTTTCGTAGGGGTTGTCTACAAAAATGAGCGTAGCTAATTTTGAGAACAACACATCTGACTTATGCTGATGTTGTAGTCCTCTTTTCTACCCAATCACTCCATCATGCCGGCTCTACGCACTTCATATTTCTCATTCTTCTCTATCACTTATACACATACATATTGTTTAACAAATGAATTTGTTCTTCTATATATATCCTCCACATCTCACAACATTGATTAGGTCGACACCAAAAAGACTTTTAGTTGAAACATGTAATATTGTATAGATCAGCACAAATAAAACATATATTGAAAAGAAAATGAGTTGCAGATTACAACACTTCATAACAGGATGCAAGAAACATCACTACACATCCTCCAATGCCAAAATAACCAATCAAGATCCACCACATATGAAGAAAACAAGACTGTTAGCCCAAACAACAGTACCACTGCTAACTGACCATCTTCACATCACCGAGGAGAAGCCAAAGACATTATGTGGACCAAGTTTTCATCCATGTATCTTCTCAATACTATCCATACACCATTCTCCTGAAGTATCTAATCAATATATGCATCCACAAAACAAGAAACATGTTGAACTAATGAAAACAGAGCAGTCCTAACAGACTGTGATATTCCAAGACTTAGGATCTTGCATTGCAGTACAACAAAATATCTGAAACTCTTAGAAATGAACTTATGTAGTATTATGAACACATTCCCAAATCCAGACAACCTCATCTATCACTTTTGGAGAAAATCAAAGACTTAAGTTAGGTATACTATAATTCGGAGGATAGTCATATATAACTCTTTACTAACTGATTTGAGTACCTTATCCAATATAGGAAATAATATAGAATTGCATGTGGTTCAAACCTGAGATGCTATGAAGCATGTAGAGTCTCCACAAACACTCATATAGCTAATTTATACCTTCTCCATCTTCTGCAAGTACTCAAACATGTGTTCTATAGAATACTTCTGCATTTGGAATTGTCTGTATTACTTCTATCATTTGAAAGCTGACCTTGCAGACCATCAAGTCACTTGATACAACAAGGAAACATGTGTCACACATCTCTAAATATGTTCTCAAAACTGCATGGGCACAACTTCTCTTCCGGAGGAATGCAGAGCATTCCAACAGGTCTCCACCATTGCTTTACTCTGTCTGAGCACTACCTAGAACTCTGTCACTGATAACTTTCTTTGATGAAGGTGTAAAGACTCAATCTCCTGGATATAGCATGTTAATATCTAGATCAACTTAGCTTCTAAACTGCAAGATAAATCATACCTACACCAAATTCCCATCAAGTCTCACACATATGTACCTTATAAACAACAAAGACATGTCCCATATCATGACTGTATTAGGTAATACCATCTATCTCTATATCTCATAATGACAAGTAAACCAATGCAACATGTGACTAAACCAAGCCACAAATCAAAATTTGCATCAACACCAAAACATTTATGGGCAAAGACAACCCACATCCAAGTCATATATGAAACCTAAAAGCATAGACAACCTACAACACTGCACAACTTGTAGATCTCACAATGCAACATGAAAATTCAAAAATATATTGTTAACCATGTCAAATGAGGATACTCATAAATATATATGTAAGTATACAATTACTCAAACACCAAATCACCTCATATTCAATTTGCCATCAACTCACAAATGCACCATAAGTCAAAGGAATAAAAAATAGCTCAAACTAAAAAAAATTGAACAAACCTCAGAATATCATCTCTAAGCCTACTCCATTGCATATTTCTTAGAGATATCTTTCAAACGCCTATAAGAAGTCCAAAATTTGACTATGTATAGAGAAGTTATGCCCCATCAAAGCTCAAAATGCACATCTAGCTTCCAACTGGCAAAACTCTGTCAAAATGGCAAAATCTAGAAAATTCTCTGACATCACGATGTAGTTATCGAAAAGAGATTTCCGTCAACTATAATAAGTTGATTTTTTGACATCTTGGGAGAAAGTTATGCCCTTTGAAAAAAAGTTGCACTATTAGGCTAAAAAACAAGCCATGGTGGCCAAGTGGTGACTAGGCGATGGCGCGTCGACGGCCCCTGGGCAGCTCATAGGTGGTAGGTTCCTAGTGTTGAGCACCGATGGCACCTCCTGAGTGGTGGTGACATAACAGAGTAGGGTTGTGGTGGCTCTCAGGTTTCAAATCACTTGAGGTCAGTGGTGGTGCCACCCAGATGGTGGCCCATCGGCAAAGATCAGGATTAGCCTTCACGTCCAAGTCGCGACCAATGTTGGCCCCTCGTCGACGACTAGGGACTAGTTCCCTACGCCTAGCGAATGGTCACCAATATGATTGGGACCTGGTGCCCATTTTTTCAAATACCCTGCATTGTGCCCCTCCCATATGCTGACCTCACACCTAGCGTACTCTGTACCTACCATCCAATCATGGCTTTTAGTTTTTTATTTTATTTTATTTGCAGACAATACCCTGTTGACACCTACCTGCGTAAGTGAGGGAATATTCTATAGCACCTTCATAATCTATTGATGTCATTGTACAAAATGTACAATCGTACAGATTCTGTACGGTACAAAATTTCTGATACCCTAAATTTTTTCATGGCCCTAAAATGGCCAAAATTTTGTAGTCACCAAACATTGTCGAGTTATATATGAAAATATAAGTTTTGGGGATTTATGGACTCAATGGTGAGGTCCGTTTTTGTTCGGGAGGCCTCCTACAAAATCTCACCTCCAAAAAGCCCAAATAAAGAGCCCAAATCGAAAACCCACTTGCCAAATGTCCATGAAACCTTAGATCTGCAACAACCCGATGTTGTAAACAACCTTGTAACTCTAAAAATGCTTTGATTCTTTCTAGCAAAGCCATGGATTCCACTATACACAAAAAATCTACTGATAGAAAGCGTTATCAAAAAGGGATTTCTCCTAAACAAGATTACAATGATAACATAAATATGAACTGCTATGAAAGAACCATCTGACTTATGCTAATGTTGCAGTCCTCTTTTCTGCCCAATCACTCCATCATACCGACTCTACACACTTCATATTTCTCATTCTGCTCTATCACTTACACATATATTTGTTTCACAAATGAATTTATTCTTCTATATATATATCCCCCGCAACATCTCACAATGTTGATTAGGTCGACACCAAAAAGACTTTTAGTTGAAACATGTAATACTGTATAGATCTGCACAAAGCAAACATATATTGAAAAGAAAATGAGTTGTGAATTACAACACTTCATAAAAGGATCCAAGAAACATCACTACACATCCTCCAATGCCAAAACAACCAATCAAGATCCACCACATATGAAGGAAACAAGACTGTTAGCCCAAACAATAGTACCACTGCTAACTGACCATCTTCACATCACCGAGGAGAAGCCAAAGACATTATGCGGACCAAGTTTTCAACCATCTATCTTCTCAATACTATCCATACACCATTCTCCTGAAGTATCTAATCAATATATGCATCTGCAAAATAAGAAACATGTTGAACTAATGAAAACAAATAGTCCTAACAAACTGTGATATTCCAAGACTTAGGATTTTGCATTGCAGTACACCAAAATATTTGAAACTCTTAGAAATGAACTTATGCAGTATTATGAACACATTCCCAGATCCAGACAACCTCATCTATCACTTCTGGAGAAAATCAAAGACTTAACTTAGGTATACTGTAATCCGAAAGATAGTCATATACAACTCTTTACTAACTGATTTGAGTACCTTATGCAATATAGGAAATAAGAGAGAATTACATGTGGTTCAAACCTGAGATACTATGAAGCATGTAGAGTCTCTGCAAACACTCATATAGCTGATCTATACCTTCTCCATCTTCTGCAAGTACTGAAGCATGTATTCTATAGAATACTTCTACATTCGGAACTGTCTGTATTACTTCTATCATTTGAAAGTTGACCTTGTGGACCATCAAGTCACTTGATACAACAAGGAAGCATGTGTTACACATCTCTAAACATGTTCTCAAAACCACATGGACACAAATTCTCTTCCAGAGGAATGCGGAGCATTCCAACAGGTCTCCACCATTGCTTTACTCTGTCTGAGCACTAACCAGAACTCTGTCACTGATAAATTTTTTTGTTGAAGGTGTAAAGACACGATCTCCTAGATATAGCATGTTAATATCTAGATCAACTTATCTTCTAAACTGCAAGATAAATCATACCTACACCAAATTCCCATCAAGTCTCACACAAATGTACCTTATAATCAACAAAGACATGTCCCATATCATGACTGTATCAGGTAATACCATCTATCTCTATATCTCATAATTACAAGTAAACCAATGCAACATGTGACTAAACCAAGCCACAAATAAAAATTTGTACCAACACTGAAACATTTATGGGCAAAGACAACCCACATCCAAGCCATATATGCAACCTGTAAGCATAGACAACCTACAACACTTCACAACCCGTAGATCTCACAATTCAACATGAAAATTCAAAAATATATTGTTAACCATGTCAATGAGGATAATAAGAAATATATATGTAAGTATACAATTACTCAAACACCAAATCACCTCAGATTCAATTTGCCATCAACTCACAAATGCACCATAAGTCAAAGGAACCAAAAATAGCTCAAACTAAAAAAAATTGAACAAACCTCAGAATATCATCTCTAAGCCTACTCCACTGCATATTTCTTAGAAATATCTTTCCAACGCCTATAAGAAGTCCAAAATCTGACTCCGTATAGAGAAGTTATGCCCTGTCAAAGCTCAAAATGCACACCTAGCTTCCAACTAGTAAAACTCTGTCAAAATGGCAAAATCTAGAAAATTTTCTGACATCATGGTGTAGTTCTCGAAAAGATATTTTTGTCAACTATAATAAGTCTAATTTTTTACATCCTGGGAGAAAGTTATTCCCTCTGGAAAAAAGTTGCACTATTAGGCTAAAAAACAAGCCATGATGGCCTAGTGGTGACTAGGTGGTGGCACGCCGGCGGCACCTCGGCAGCTAATAGGTGGTAGGTTCCTTGTGCTGAGCTACCCAAGTGGTGGTGGCACAATAGAGTAGGGTTGTGGTGGCTCTCAGGTTTCAAATCGGTCAGGTTTGGCACCACCCAGATGGTGGCCCATCGGTAGAGATCAGGCTTAGCCCTCGCATCCAAGTCACGACCAATGCTTGCCCCCCGCCGACGACTAGGGACTGGTTCCCTATGCCTAGCGGGCGGTCACCATTATGACTGGGACTTGGTGCCACTTTTTAAAATACTCTGCATTGCGCCCCTCCCATACGCTGACCTCGCACCTGGCGTACTCTGTACCTACCATCCAATGGGCTTTTAGTTTTTTATTTATTTAATTTTTTTTTTGCAGACAATACCCTGCTGACAACTACCTGCGCAAGTGAGGGAATATTCTGTAGCACCTTCATAATCTATTGACGACATTGTACATACTATACAATCATACGATGCCCTAAATTCCTCCATGGCCCTAAAATGGCCAAAATTTTGCAGTCACCAAACATAGTTGAGTTATATATGAAAATGTAAGTTTTGGGGATTTATGGACTCAATGACGAGGTCCATTTTTGTTTGGGAGGCCTCCTACAAAATCTCACCTCCAAAATCCCCATATAAAGAGCCCAAATCGAAAACCCACTTGCCAAATGTCCACGAAACCCTAGATCTACAACAACCTAAGTTTGTAAACAACCTTGTAACTCTAAAAATTCTTTCATTCTTTCCAGCAAAGCCACCGATTCCACTATACATAGAGAATCCTCTCATAGCAAGCGTTATCAAACAAGGATTTCTCCTCCCACAACCAAGCAACAAAGCTCTGATACCAAATGTTGGAAATTTGCAGCCATATAGATAATTTCCTCATAACCCAATGAGAGATTAATATGCAAACATAGTGATCAAAATCCATATGCAAAAGAATAGACAACATACCATCAATGGTGACACAAGATATACCGCGGGAAAACCCTCCATGAGGGAAAAACCTAGCCTCCAAAAGCATCCATCTCTCTTGTATTATTCAACAATAAAGATTACAATACATATGCAGAGTCTCCATGAATACCCTTGAAGCATCAAGCTCTCTACATGCACTTCATGTGAACAAACATGTAACCACACATCCCATGCCATGCTTCAAACCCTCAAATGTGCAACCTACAAGAGATGCTCAAACAAGCCAAACCCAACCAACAAGCCAACCTCAACAACTACCTGTGTTTTTACTTTTATAAATATAAGCTCGCACAAAAACTAGATGTAGTATGGTAAAACCATCTATCCCAAAACCATGAGCACACTAAAACCATTGACCCCCACATTTAATTATCGATACTAAGTTTTCACTTTTTCCCCAATAATTAAATAATTACAAATAAATAATTAATTACTCTATGTGTCCCACACACAAAATAATTAACCCAATGTTACATACAACGATTATAAGTGACACCAAATAAATATTTAATGTGGATAAACACATCACATGGATGCACCACAAATAAATATTTATTTTACATAATTCAATAATACCAGTATTATGCAAGGTGTACAGCACACCTATTACAACAAAGGCCTATCAAAGTTATACTACCCTGAGCTAGAAGGTGGCAACCCCTTTTTCACTTTGAGCTACCTCGTAGGATAATTCCTCAAGTACACTCATAATCTTATCCAATTTATCATCAAGGGATGGGGCTTACTTAATTGAGCCTTATGAGGTGGGTAAATCTTCACCTTGATACTTTTAGAAAATTTACCTACAACTTTGATATTTTCATTTATGTTGATAGCTAAGGGATAAGCCTCCCTTAATGTATGTGGGTTTTATCAACTAGAAGAAATCCATCTTAGAATCAAATGCACCATATCATAGTATTAATATGGATTCATTAAGACTCAATTTTTGCGGAATACACTTCATAACTCTCACAAATCTATTGTTGAATTCAAAGATAGATTCATTAAATCCCTTTGTTATATTTGTCAATTCACGAGTACTGAATTTGGGATCCACCCTATCTCCATGATGTATTTGAATACTCTCATGAACTCATTACATGAGGTTACACTTTGATCTAGTTTACTTTTCTACCACTCCCTTACACTTTCTTCTAGAGATTGGATAAAAAGTTTCATTGTAACATTTTCATCTTCTGTCTCATAATTATCAGTTACATTTATGAAAATTCTCAAATGGTTTTCCCGGATGGTACATTATTTCATTAAAAATTTGGCAATATACCCTTTTTATCTAATGACTCACTAGATTAGGGTAATTAGGGATTTCAACAAATTCAAATTGACTATACCTATCTTTTCTCAAGGGTTGTCTTTGATTTTGGCATCTCTTTGGATGTATATTACCTCTAGGTGGGAGCCTTCTATTATTTTGAAGGTGGGGTTCTTGGTAATTTGGTGTAGGCTAGTAAAACTCCTAGTTAGTGGCTTGCTAACAAGCATTCAAGCCCTGTTGATGGGCATTATTGGGCTCTTAACTATTCCAACAAATACAATTAGTGTTCAATGTGGTGAGTAGTTTGTTCAAGGTCTTCCATCTTTGCTAAGTTGAGTTTTTGGCCTTGATTGGGATTAAGGAATGATCTAGGAATATCAATACTGAGTGGGAGAATCCTTCCTTATCCTAAGTCTACATGTGATGGGGCGGGTGAAGTTGGTCAAGTAGCTTTCCCAAACATTCTTTCAAAAGGGGTTACTTTAGACAAATCCATTTGATATTATATTTTTTTGGTCAATCAAGGGTGAGTAGACTCACCTATTTTATATTAAAAAGATGAAAATTACAAATAGCAGCGTACAACTCAAGAACAAAAAGGAGTCAAAGGTTGAGCATTAAGAAGGACCAATACTAAGATATTGTTGTTAAGAAAATACATCAATGAACAAAAATATGCTATCACCAAAAAAACACCGAGAGTAGAAAGAAGTCTGTAATCAATCTGGCAAACCTTGAAGTTTCATAAGTGGTAATAGATGCAACTAAAAACTACCAAAAATTTAGCTAAGAAAGGGCCTTTAATATTCACAGCTGCCTGAAGAGCTCACCTCACCAAAAGGACCAGGATAATGCTTTGATGCAAGGGGTGCAGGTAATTCTCATCATGTGCATGTTTAAGCAAGAAATGAACCACAATGAATACATTGTAAGCCATAATATAACCCGATTCACCCACACCCTCCTTAATAAAAAGTAGAGAAGACTAGGCAAAATCTACATCATCCTCAAGCAACCCTTGTCTAATAATGTGTAAATCCATTCACTTGTATGGAGAATTAATGAGGTTAGCCTTATATAATAGGCCACCAACTAAAGAATCCCCAACATCTAGACTATAGTTGTTGAGGGCAACATCCAAGTCTGAGAGAGAAAATATGAATGGTTGAATGTAATGGATAACTAAAAACTTAACCAACTCTTTATCTGCTATCCATTAATTGAGATAAAAAAATTGAAGCAACCAAGGAGAAGGTGAAACACAATGATCTTTGAGCCAGGAGTTCCCAATAATGTATCTAATAGAATCTTCCACCGGTTGATAAAGGAGAATGAAGGCTCTGCCAAACTTCTCTTTGTCGAAGGGAAAGGAATCATGTTTCTTTTCCCATAACAGTTGCGGAAAAGACACTCTCCAAAAGTTATCCATGAAGAATAAGAAGCCAACAAGAAGTAGAAAATTTTGAGGAAAGCTCTTTGAGATATAGCATATGCAGCATCTTAGACAAATGAAAAGAGCAATTAAGGCCTATACACTGGAATTAATGCACAATACTTGAGAGCCTGATGCATGGTGAGCCAAATCATGAAAAGCATATTGAAACATCAAAGCCATGCACAACAAATATCCTTTCACTAGCTGCCACCGCCAAAGAACTAAGGTTAAGTGATGCGAAGCCTAGAAGTACAACTAAAAAGAACAAGTGGCATCACCAAGGAAATGGTCATTTTGTTGAAATTAGCAAAGAGTGGGCCAAGCTAAAGGCCAAGCACAAGAGTTATACTTGCACTCAAACAAAAAAGGTTAGAAAAAATTTCATGTTAATGCCAACATGTGTAAGGGCAGCCTCTAAACCAACTGAGGCAAGACTGTTGACGAGGAAAACCACTGGCCAATAGAGCATCTAGATAATATTGCACATCTACCACCAAGCTGACTAGATTTCACAACCGATGACTGTACCTTCCTTTTAAAAGATAATACCCATTGAATCTCGTACACTAAAGAAGGAAAATGAATCTTTAGAAATAAAGGATTCATTTTTCCAAATAAGAGAAAGAGAATCATGCTCCCAATCTCTAATTTTAGTTGACTCCACGAGAGGATAATCTTTAATAATTGCAATATTTGACAATCTATCTGCCAATTGATTAGATTCCCTGAAACAATGTCTTCATTCGAAGGAGTCAAACGAAGGAATCGATGACCAAATAACTTCCAACATATTCTTAAGTTTCCATGCATGAATTCTTCTTTCCCTAATAGCATTTATAACTAGAAGAGAGTCACCTTCCACAACCAAATTTTGGAAGCCATGTCTTATTGCTATCTCAAAGCCTAATAGAAGAGCCTGAATTTCCACTTCATTATTAGTGCCCTATGGAAGTGTTTTACAGGCATCAAGCATAATCTTACCATCATGATCCCTAAAAAAACAACCAGCACTTGAAGGACTAGGGTTTCCTTTAGAGGCGCCATCAAAGTTTAATTTAATGAAACCAAGAGGAGGAGGAACCCATTTTGATTTTGATCAAACACCAAATGAAGATTTAGACATTGAGCCAGGAGGAGGAAGTTGTAGAAGGGGACATTATTTCAAGATTGAACTATCCCAAAAGTAAAAACTTCTGTCTTTTTGTGAGGAAGAAGTAACAAAGGACATTACAGTTTCACAAATAGCCATCTCAAGTTTGTGAACAACCAATTCCTAACCATTTTCTAAATCTTTGAAAACTCTACAATTCCTTTCCCTCCAAATATGCCAAATGAGGAGAGAGGGAAGGATTTCCAAATACACCCAAAATTAGAACTTTGATAAAGAAGAGGCCAACTTGAAAATAACTCAAGGACTATACCAGGAAGAGCACTAAACCAATTGAATCGCTAAAACAACCAATTCCAAGACTTCCCTGCAAATGGACAATTACTGAAAAGATGATCTACTGATTCTTCTTCAATTTTACATAAGGAACAAGTCAGATTAGTGATAATACCAAACTTCTTAATCCGTCTCCTATATAGATTTTTCCTTGCACTGCTAACCAAGAGAAGGAACCAACCTTAGGGAGGCAAGACTTATCCCAACATAACTCGTACAACCAAGGTTGATTATTAAGGGAATTCATTTTGCTGTTATAACATCCTTCACTGAATATGTACCTATTATTGAACCTAACCAACATAGCTCATCCTCCTTATTAGAAAATAAAATTCTCCTTCTACTAAGAATGTCTGTTGGGATGTATTTTTGATTTACTGGAATGGGAAAAGATGAGAAATCTTTCCAACTAACAAGAGGTAAATCATTAACCCATGAAATAACAAAATAATCTTCAACTTTATCACCCCATTCTTCTAATAGAAAATTCTTGGCAACCACAATATCCTCCCTATTATAAAGAATTTCATACACATTCCAAGAATCTTTCCAAAACAAGGCCCTCTTACTGTTATTTATCACCCAGGATAGATTTGAAGTGATCTGCAAAATTCTACACCACTTTGAATCTGGAAAAGAATACAATTTCCAAGCCACTTTTGCTCCTAAAGCAAGGTTTTGGATAGCAAGTTCTCTAATACCAAAACCACCCAAATGTTTAGGTTTACAGACTTTCTCCTAGTCCAAAAGAGCTATTTTATGTTTACTCTCTTTACCATTCCATAAAAAGGAGTGCATGATTTTGGTGATACCTGAGATAACTTTGGAAGGCATAAGTAAATGAGACATCATGTATGTTGGAATAGCTAATAGAACCGACTTAATGAGGATAATCCTTCTTGCCAAAGTTAGCCATTTGCTTTTCCATGAGCATAATTTAGAATTAATAGAAGATAACACCTTTTCCCAAAAAATAGATTTACTCCCTCCTACAAAGAGAGGGATACCAATATATGTATAGGGTAACACCTCCTTTTTGGAGCCAAACAAGTTTGATATCCAGTTCATTATGACAACCGAAGTGTTGAAGAAAAAGATTTTAGATTTCTCCTTATTCACAGACTATCCAGATACTAAGCAGTAGTTATTCAGGACTGAAACAATAGTAGATGCTTCCTTAAAGGTGGGGAGACCAAAAAAGAAGAGTGTCATCTACAAATAAGCAATGAGTAACTGAAGCAACATTATCTGAAACTGAAACCCCCTTCTAGGACCCATTTGAATGCTCAGCCATAATATTTCTACTCAAGGCTTTAGCCTTGATAATAAAGAGAAATGAGGAGATGGGGTCCCCTTGTCTCAAACCTTGGGAAGACTAAATAAACCTACAAGGGTCCCATTTACTAAGACTAGGAATTTTGTAGTAGAGATACACTCCCAAATGAGTTTACACAAGTCTAAAATTAACCCCATTTTAGAAAGCACCTTCAAAAGAAAGATCCATTTTACCTTATCATAAGATTTCATCATGTAAATTGTAATCCCCATAGTAGAAATCCTATTTTATTGTATGGTATGAATAGTTTCATGTGGACTAAGGATACCCTCTAAGATTTCCCTACCTGGAACAAATCCCCTTCACTCTATAGCGATGATATTAGGAATAAGTTCAGACAATCTGCAAAATAGAGCTTTGGTGATAATTTCGTATAAAGTGTCGTACAAAGAGATAGGTCTATAGTCAACAAACGAATTTATATTGCTTTTCTTGGGAATGAGGGCAATAAATGTATTGTTAAGCTCTTTCAAAACCTTCTTTTTTTTCCTAACTTCCTCAATAGCTAACCAAACTTCATTACCAAGATAATTCCAACACTTTTAAAAAAAGATTGGGATAAACCCATCAGGCCCAGGGGCCTTTTCTCCTTGCATGCATAGAAAAAAACAACTGCTTTGATTTCAGCTTGACTAAAGGGGGAAAGAATAATATCATTTTATTCTTTAGAAATAAAGTTTGGGATATGTGCAAGGACTTTGTCGTCCAAATCTTTGTCATAAACATGTTGATGCTTAAATAATAAATCCTGAAAAATGAACATCTTTTGCTTGAATTTCAGATTTATCAGTAATTACATGATTCTAAGAATTCTTGATATGTGAATTAGAATTAAAAGTCCTCATTTTTGTAGAAGCATGAAATTTTTGTATGTTTCTATCTCTTTTAACCATAATTCTCGAGATTTCTGCTTCCAAAAAATTTCTTCCCGAGCTTGTATCTCTTGTAGCTTTTCCAACAACTTCTTTGTCAAGAAAGACTCTTGATCCATACCAAGTCTAATTACTTTTTCATTAAGTACTTTCAGATCCTCCTCTATTTTAAATTTCTCTTCAAAGACATTTTTAAACAACTCCTTATTCCATACCCTGATCTTGGATTTTAAAATTTTTAACTTAGAGCATAATTTAAACATCCTCGATCCTTCAAAAAAAGGGGTAGATCTCCACCACTCCTCCAACAAACCTAAAAAGTTAGGATCCCTAAACCATATGACTTCAAAATTAAATTGGCATTTATCTAGAGCTTGATCTTTGAAAACATATAATAATAATGGGAAATGATGAAAACCATAAAAAAGGCAAAATAGAATTCGAAACATCCAACTTTTTTTGCAACCAATTTGGAGATAATAAAAATATTTAGTCTTTCATCTATATGAGAGAAGTTCAACCATCTATTAGTCCATGAAAACACTCCGTTGTTACTTTTTATATCCACAAGTTGATTTTTGTCAATGAATTCCACAAAATGAGAGTGTGATTTAGAAATGAATTTCTGACCCCCTAATTTTTCCTCCAAGCTATAAATAACATTAAAATGCCCACCCAAAATCACCAGTTCATTATTAAGGGCAGCCAAGAGAACATAAATCTGATCCCATAAATTTGATCCCATAACAGTTTTTTCTGTATAGGAGAGGAAGGGCCATAGATGTTAAATAACCAAAAAGTCAAATTTGAACCCACATAAATAACCTTAGTAAGCAGCCAATTGCTTCCTGAAGAAACCAAATCCAATCTAATAAATCTACTGTTCCATAGAATAACAAGACCCCCAGCAGCACCCACAGCTTCAACCTGAACAAATTGCCATCTAGACCATGGCAAAAAATATCTTTACCATCTTCAGAGCTCAACTTAGTCTCCTAAAGAAGAATGAATTAAACATTACTATCATCTAGTTAGCACTTAGACAAGCACCTCTTGTTAGGGGCATTTAAGCCCTTAACATTCCAAGTTAAGATCTTCATTATCTATTGGAGAGATCCCAACTCTCCTCGAAGAAGACCTTAAGTTGCTATCCAAAGTGAATTAGATACCTGCATCAATCTCTTCCTGGGTTTTGGCGTGCTTAGATCTACAACCTCTTTGCTTTTGTTTTGACTTAAAAGATTTCTCAAGTTTCTTGACCGCTCAGGTTGAGAAATAGAGAATTTACCTTCATTTTCCAAATTATCCATCTCAAAATCTTTAGAAGGGACTTAATCTACAATCTCTTCAATAAGGTCTCCCCAACTTTTAAAAAAAATCCTTTGCTAAAGAGTTGAGAAGAGCCTCCGAAGGAACTGATTGTGAAAGGTTTCTCAACACTATATCATTAATATCTTCTCTAGCAAGGAGGACAAGAACATCATCGTGACATTCAATTTCAACAATTGAATGTGAAATGTTTCTCAACATTGAATCATTAACATCTTCTTTAACATGGAGGACAAGGACTACCACCTGACTTTTAGTTTTGCTCTCTATCTTAGCCCTATTAGAATCTTGGAAAAGGTTTCTTACAACATTTGAAATGACAAAATCTTTCAAAATAATTTGTTGTTATGTATTCTTCTCAAAAACCAATGGAGATACATTCATCAACCCTTGATCCTTTGAAATCCAATTTTGATCTTTAAATTGAATTGAGAAATTTTCTTCTAACAAGTTGTTGCCCTCATTTGGATTGGCAAGATCCCGATTAATAAGAATTGGAGGAGTAATTCATTTGAACTTCTAACAATTATCTCATTTTTAAGCAAATCATCTATCCCTCCTTGTGTTGGATTAAGAATATCTACAAGACTACCAAAAACAACCTCCCTCGTGGAATTTCCTTTAGATCTAGTATCCTCGTGAACATCTATGTGTATCTTTCTGGAAATTGAATCTCTAAAACAATTCTTATTAAAATGCCCAAAAGTTTTACAAATGCCACATAAGGGATCTGGTTTTAATACATAAATTTGCTGATATCACACTCCTTTTGAAATTAAATTAACAGATTGGGGGATCTTCTTATAAGTGTCAACAAGAATGCATAATCTGATAAAAATGTTCATTCCTTCTCTTTCAGCTTCATTGTCAATCTCTAACAGGGTTCCCATGGAATTACCTATTCTTTCCAAGACCTCCGAATCCCAATATTCTTTTGGAAGGTTGAGTAATCTACTCCAAATTGGAACAAGATTAATTTTCTCGGAATAAGGATCAAAATTAGGTTTCCAATTGTTAATATATAGACCCACTTCATTGAAAAACCAAGTCCCATAATTCATAATCCTCTGTTTTGAGTTATCATTAGTAAAAGTAACCATGAAGAAACCCTTAGCAAGAAAACAAACATCCTGTACCGCTTCCCATCTTTCTTTGATCCAGTTGATTATTACAGATCTAGCCGGGTGGATATTCCAAAGCTTAGCTATTATGGCTTTGTTTTTCAAAATTTTGACTCTTTCTGATAAGGGCAAGTTCAATAAATCAATGGATGGACTAGGTTCAATAGTTTCTCTTTTTGACGAAACCCTAAAATTATTAGGGTAAGTAGTAGGATCTTCTCCATCCTTATTTAGATTTTCTTTGTTTGGGTCTTGGTTTTCTAAATCTTCAGATTGAGAAGAAACCCTAGGGTTTCAGAAGTACTCTTTATTTTGCATGAACCTCCCATTCTTATTGTGATTGAAAGAATGATTTTTCCCGATCTTGGAAAAAAATATTTCCCTTTATCTAAAATATATGGCCGATTAGGGAAAAAATGCGTTACTTGGTTATGTCGCTGCTCAATATGTTTGCTATCATGTGATCCATTGAGCCAATCTTTCTCTAGTCCACAAACTCTTCCTTGATCTCCGGCTTTTGTCCAACCTTTCTCATATTTGTAGCCCTTGAAGTTGTTCCAATCTATTTGCCTTCCTTTACTTTGCCAATATATCTTTGATCTTGAATTTCTAAGATTCTTTTCTTTATAAAACTCATAGTCCTCATTTCTTTTTTCTCTATCAACCAAATCTGCCCATGAGGGATTTCCAAGCTTTCGTTCTCTGCATCGTGCCGGATCTCTCTCCCTACCTCTCTCCGGATCTCGCTCCCACTCTTGTCCTCATTCGTGCTCCATAATATCCTTTTGTGGGTCATTATAATAACCCCATTTCATATTATATGAAATAATTTGAATTCTAAAATTATTTCTGCTAGAAATCAAACTATCAAAATTAGGAGGGCTTTGTATTCAATTTCTTGATTTAATGATTTTACTAACTAAATTACTATATAAGAATATCCATTTCTTATATCAACAATTTGGTCCCATTGTCTAAAGGTGCCAACATCATTTTCATGGGAGTAATACGTTTTTACTTACCCATGTCCTTATCTTTCCATGTAGATGGTGGTCTTTTCATACGAGCATTTAGGTTTTCCACTTCAGGAGCTAGCTTTGTGTTGGGATCCTTCTTGCTTATAGATATGCTACCACCCATCTTCAAGTCATGACCAAGAGATCTCATTACATTGGGCCTTTGACACTCCATAATCACCACTCTTCATTGGGAAGAGAATTTTCCAATATAATGATCCTTGTAGGATACAAGAGACACTTATAAGACTTCATAGCACATTAACCATAGATTTGAACTTTACAGGTTTATTTCAAATAAACTTTCACAAGATTTTATAGACTCTTACAAATGATAACCAAAACCACACACTCTTATAAGTGTATGAACAAGAGTTTTGCATTGCCTTTACAAGTATTAATCACCCAAAGTGCAACATTTCAAGATACGATACACAAGTTTAAACAAATAGAATCCAAAGCAATCCTAAGAGTATATCAATCAAAGAACAAGGCTCTTAATTCAATGGCCGAACCTGCTAATTATGAAGAATGTTGAAATGAAAATCCAATGTAGATTCATTCCAAATAACTTATAATAATTCTACACTATCCCCACACTAGTTACTTCATCTACTTTAGTGTAACATTGCTCTAATTAGAAAATGCCAATGAAGCGAGGATGGTGAACCACTATAAAAAAATGATGGTAAAGTTGTTTTTGAAAGTCACAATAAACTATTTTAATGAAAATTATGGAGAATTTTAGGTAATGCTTTATAAAATTGATTTTCAATCTATTTTTAATTGTAAATACTTTGTAAAATTACTTATTTTTGTGAAAAAACTCCCATATAACATACAACTTGTACATAATATCTAAACAACTTTACAACAAATTAATTACTAGGCACAAATATATGTATTAAAAAACATCAACTATTCATAGACACCAGTGCCTCAATTTGGAAAACAATCTCACTAAGCCAAGCCTTCATAATAGAAAGAAAAGTCATTAGCTATCTACTTTTTAAAAGCAAACTCCTTGATTTTAAAGTTCAATCTATCAAGGATCTTAGGGCCTAAATTTGATGGTCAACCCTGCATGTCAAGCAATTTTTTTATGACCGTTATTTGGTTAGAGTTGCCCTAAAATATAAATATTAACCATCTCCCAACCCAAGTGCCAAAATCCAAACCTAATTGTGGAATTTCAGGGAAGCAGAAAGGGAGGAAAATTGAAGCTGGAAAAATTAGAATGGAAGCTCAAGATTCAGTAGATGATGGAACATAATGGACCATGGACACTCTCTTCACTAGAAGAGGGAGGAAGCTACTAACAAAACATTCCAGAGGCTTTGAGACTAGGCATGAGCATCAAGGATCCCTCTAGACTTGATTGGGACGTCAGGTCTTTTAAATGTCATTTATGTGTGACTCTTTCGAGAGCTTTTTGTTTCTTAAGAAGTTTAGTTTCTTCTTTGTAGGTTAGAGTTCTCCTAATTGTCAATTGATTGGTTATCATTATTTTCTTTTTGAAGGATTGTGGACCCTTAAAAAATGGTAACTTTTTCATATTATTTTATCACATTAGGTAGGAGCCTTTCCCCCTTATATATCTTTTCCCTGAATTTTAATTGTGCCAAAGGGTTGTAGCTCAGTTGGTTGAGCACAATTGGTGAGGATGATGGTATGTGTTGATAATGCCATCCACCAAGGTTCAAACCCCCGGAGGTGAGATCGGGCCAGGGTCGACCCTTGGGTGACTTTGACAGATGGGATGCCCCTGCTCATGGTTACTTAGCCATAGCCAAAGGACGACTTGTAGTTTAGATGCATGCTTACTCATCCTGTTGTAATCCACTTGTCCAAGAAGGACAAAGATGCCGATGTGGTTTAGATGCATGCTTGCTCATCATATTGTAATCCACTTGTTTAAGAAGGACAAGACGTGGATATCTATGTAATCTAGTTGTTTCCATATTAAAAAAAAAATTATATTTTATAATTTTTTTTAAATACATTCATCCAACCATCAAATTTAGAGCCTATGCTTATACATCCACCCGTTTCCGATTTTAAAATAAGATGACTGTTTGATGCTTTCCCCATACATGATGTCATACGAGAATTGGTACTTCAGGATATTTGAATAAACTTTCCCGCTCTTGTTCAATCATCCGGCTCCATTCCAATTCAAACAGACAATTCTCTGCAAATCATGCGAGCCCAATGACAGACATAAATCGGAATTAATAGAAATGGAGGCGGATGAAGACATTAGCAGGGAGGAGAAGAGAAAATCGAGAAGCGTCAGCTTCTCTGATATTACTTCCGTCCATTTTTTCGACAGAGATGATGACTACGAAAGCCCTCCAGAAAAACAATCTCTAACACCGCAAGAACAAGGTATAGCAATTTCTCATCTCAATCAACAAAAGAGGGTTTTAATTAGAATTTTAAGTTTTTGTGGGTTTTAATTATAATTTTAAATTTTTGTTGGTATTAATCAGAATTTTGAATGTTTGTGGCTTTTAATTAAATTTTATAAATTTTATGGGTTTTAGTTTCGATTTTTTTTTTGGTTCTTTCAAATTCTCTTTGCGCATTCATTTTAATGGCAGTGAAAGAATTCTTTGGGCCTGTGTCTTTGTGGCACATTGGATCCGAAAGCGCCGCGTGTTCTCCCGTGGAGCATGACATTACCTTGGACGCTACTGAGTTTTCCCAGAATTTCTCGAAGCTGGCGTCGTTGGAAACGAAAAATTTCAGACAAGTGAGTAGTACTCCCACGGAGGAGAGCTCCCGGGAGAATTTCATGACCTTGACCAATCATTTGGAGCTGAGCTCACAGCCTAATTCACTTCATGCCGCCATGGATGAGGATAATGCAGGTTAGTACTTTGTCATTTCAGCGAAATGTACGCTTAAATCTTGTGTGTCGAGGGTTTGCGCTAAACTTTGTTTTATTTTATTGGGTAAATTTCCCTTGCGGGGTAACCTTCCTTGGATGCTACGACCTGGGGTAGAGATATCTCTTCTTCAAGTTTACCCTGGATCTGCACCTAGCTTAGTTGGTGCTCTATTTTACCTAGCCGTACTCTTCTGTTGCCCAGTGACTTAAATGCTGTTTTTTACCCAATTTTGCTTTGTTCTTTAAAATACACAGTACTCCATGAGTTGTCGAGTTGTACGAGATATTTTATCCAACGTTGCTTCATTTGTTAGGATACACCATACCTAGGAAGTTGAATTGCTGTCGTTTACCCACATTTGCTCTTGTTTTTAGGATACACCACAGGCTATGAATTGGAGAGTTGGATGCTGTATTTTACCCAAATTTGCTTCATCAACTAGGGCATACCACAGCTAGCCATTTGGATTGCTATGTTTTAGCCCATTTTGCACTACCTATCTAGGACATGCCGCAAAGAGTAAGTTGGATGCTGTATTGTACAGGATTTCAACACTTGACCATATCTCCTGGGTTTTTGGACTTTGGGCTCTGTCATGAAAGCCTTGCTGCTTGCACCACTTGATCTCATGGCATATAACATTTTAGTTTTGTATTTTATATTTTAAAATTAGCTCCCTTACACTTTCAAAATTTCATCCCCGATCTACAGCATTGTTGCTACGCAACATTGTATTTATTAATTTTTTTTGCTCCCTTGTGTGTTCTGTTTTTTCATGTAAAATTTGTTACTAACATTTAGTGCGATAACTGCATATATTGGCAGAGGACATGAGTATTATTGGTCAAAATCCTTCCGTGTATAGTTGTGCAACAATTTCTCCCAATTTAGCTGCTCTGATGGAAGATAAAAAGCTGCAAGTTCAATCCAATAGTAAGCCTGGTTACAGTAAATTGGGCTTAAGGAAAATCAGTGGGGTTATGGAACAGGAAAATCAGTTTACTTCAGATTTCATGGTCGACAAGTCAGAGGAGATGAATTACTGGCACAGTATCAACTTGAGGAACGAACAACTTACAAGTCAAGGTACGGATGATGATCATGAATTGTTGGATTCTGATTCTTCTTCTCAGGTATTGAGCGATGTTGATAGACATATCCCACCAGTCTGTAATAAGGTTGCTATTTCAAGTGGTTGCTATCCACTTCAGACAAGAAATGCCCTACTAGAATATTGCAACAAAGGTTCAGAAATGGTGGTAAGCGGACCAGTACAATATGCCATGTCTGTTTCACCAAAAATCCATGATCCTATTTTTTTACCTGTTGACAATCTATCTCTTGAAGGATGCCATAATTCTGAGATTTCTAGGCGGATAATATACCCTGAGAAGTGTCAAAATCAACAGTTTCCAGGTAAATGGCAAGGTAGAGACACTGACAAAACCTTGCAGCCACTTCTCTCTTCTTCATCTGGTTGTGTGAAGAATAATTTTGAGAATTTATATCATTGGCAAGATGGGGATTGTGATAACCCAACAGAAAACACATTGAAGCTTAAGAAGAAACACACTAAGGAATGTTTGACATCTGTTGAGCCAAGTATTGCAATCGGCAAAGGTAGCTCAAACGCTACTGGTGAATTAAAAGCCAGCTATAAAGATCATACAACCTTTTGTGATGAACTGCGTAAGTGTTTGAAGAATGGAAGCACAGGTCCTTCATTTAGTGTTGAATTGAAAGATCAAGAAAAAGAAACTGCACTGCACACAGAGACCTGTCCAGATTGGAATCTCAATGTTGCTTGCAAGTCAACTGGTCTCACGAGATCTGTCAGGGATTATAGTGACCTCACAGTTGCTCAAAATGCTTCATTAGCTAATGGAAACATTTCCTTGAAACGGTCTATACTTGCTCCTATCTCATTAAATTTAGAAGACACAAGATCCTTAAGCACAATGACTGAAGCCAAGACTCCAAGGAAAGCACATGAATATAAAGATGGAGTTCAGAAAGTGTTGAAAGTGACAACAGATTGTGTGAATAAAATTTTGCCTCTATCTCCGTTAATAGCAAACTTCAGTTGCGAGCAATTGGAGCAGCAGAAAATCCCAGGGCACTTTACCCCTTGTAAGTCTAAGGAACCAATGATAATGGAACAGGATAGAATAAAAACCAATCATAAAACATATGATGGTACATACATTTCAGAAACAAATTTCTCTAGACTACAAGCTGATAGCAAGGGGAATTATGGTAAGGAAAACAGGATTCAAATATTAGAGCTGCATGATGGAAATCCTTCAATAAACATTTATGAAAATGGCGGCTTATCTCATGAAAGTAAGTTAGAAGAAAGCAGTCTCGTGGAGGTTTCCTTGGAGTGCATGCATAAGAGCTCTATTTGTTCTGCTGAAAAGCAAACTGTGGCTGGAACAGATATGGATGTACAGAAACATACAGAAGTAGCTTCGGCAAAGTTGATTGAGGTCAATGACCAACTATGAAGTGTCATATTCTATGTTTTCTGATATTGATTTTTTCCTAAGTTTAAGATAAATTTTCTCACGAGCATTTAAAGCAATAATCTCACACTTAACTTAATGTTATGAAGGTACCAAGGGGGTGTCCCATAGGTGTACAGGGGCTCTGTCTCCCGGTGATCACTAAACCCAGAACCCTGCAACAATGTTTGAGTTTTATGTACGCAACAAGGCCACAAGTAAGTATCATTGTTTAACCTCCAAAAATTCCATAAAAATGCTTTTCCTTTGACATGAATCCCTACTTTTGCAAGCTGAATATTTGCTTTTGTTTAAATATTCTCTTTTGTTAAAAATTCATGTATCAAAAATGAAAAATCTGATTTAGAGGAATTATTAAATAAAAAATATGGTTTTCTCATGTTTTCTAATATGCAAATGGCAGGCAATCTAGGGTGCTTTTAGGTTTCCTGGTTGGTTGATATTTTTTATATCCCAAATAAAGTTGTTGGGTTGTTTTAATGAATGTTTGTATGTTTTCTCTCCTGATGGATTGCTTATACAGATTTATAGTAATAGATTAAATACAGAATGTAATTGGCTTATGTGGCACACACCATAGCTAGGGATATTTGCATGTTCTGCAATGTGTTTTAGGCTTCAATTAATTTGTACCAAATTGTATGAACAGATATGCCTTTTAGAAGATACTGTGGAACAGCTTCGGAAAGATATTGCAAACATAAAGTCTCTGCCCAATATGAAAAATCAGGTTTGTAACTTTCAGGTTCATATTTGGAACTATTACATTTTTTCAGTAAACCTCTATATAAAAAAAAAAGTTTAATATTCCAGTAATTTATTGAGGAAAATAGTTAATGAATTTGACACATTCAAACTACTAAAAATGTGGTAGTGGGACTTATTGATTGCATCATTATTTGCAAGATTGAAATGTAAACTCATGTCTATGATGGAAACATAAACAGTTCTATACATTTAATAATATTATTATCAATTGGACTTATTTTGATAGCTAATGGATGAGAAGAACCTGCTTGCAGTGAAAAGTAAACCGTGGCTTCCAGAAAGCTTCAGGTTCATTCCGTTCTAAACATTTCCTTTCTTTAATCTGTTTTATTACAAGTAAAAAACATGAGCATGGTCAAACTTACTTTTCTGCAGTGATTGTTCTTAAGAAGCAGGATCCTGTTTTTTTGAAACATTACAAGCATTAATTTTGGCATGCCATTTTTGGTACCTTATAGAATGGGACATATAAAATGGTTGCAGCAAATGCTTGCTTATGAGAAGTCCAAGTCCCACTTGCTGCTGGCCAAAGAAGACGAACTCAAGGCAATAGTTCTATTTTTCAGATTCTTTTCGTGTGCATTCAATCTGTATAATGGGTTGACTATGTTTCTTCTCTACTGACAAATGTTCAAATATGCAGAAAATAGTCCAAAATTTACAATCAGGGTTCGAGGCAGTGGAGAAATTGAAAGTTAGGGCACTTTGTTTGGATAAGAAGACTCTATTAGAAAAACAGATTGATTGGTCTGTAAAGAAAACTGCAATTGATGATGGAGAAGAGGATCCCATTCAGTCACTTAAAGTAGACATCGAGAAGCAGGTATAGTGGCATAGCATGCAATATTGAGAAAAGTCAGTCTTAAGATTCTATCTGTATCATTCCTGTTTATAAAACAGTCAATTCTTCTTTTAAGATAGCATTTCCAAAATCATCGCTCATCTCTAGAAAGGTTATATCATTTAGTAGGATGATTCTTTGATTTGAGTGATGGGCTCTAACTATATGTTCTCTTTCTAATTTTCAATAATGCCAAAATTCTTGCTTGTCTCTAGGAAGGTTGTACTATTTGGTAGGATGATTCTCTAATTTGAGTAATACTTGGCTTTTGATTACATTCATTGTTTCCACTACTTCAATATACCAAATAACACAATGCATTTTTTTGATATGAATACCATAGCAGAAAAATTTTCAAGGGAAAAAAATAGCAATCCAAAAGATTAAATTTTTTCAAAAAATTGGGATTTAATTGGGAAAAAATTGGATTTTCAAAAAAGGTAGAAAAATGTAAAAAAAAGAAGAGAAAAACTTGTTTGTTAAATTTAAAGGCTATTTTAATAGCATAGAGATATAGAGAGCAAATAAAAATGACAGCTTAGCCCATGAATTGCGGAATATAGATTTTCTCATATATGTTCATATTGCTGATTACATTACATTGCATACTGCATACTGTATAGTGCATGATGATAAACTATATGCTAATAGTTTTCAAATTTCAATTACAATCTACTCTATACAAAGTCCATGTACAAACTAAGTACAAAGTTCCAAAAATCAAACGTAGCCAATGACTCTTGTTGCTATGAAGAGAGCTAAACTAAAGGGTTGCAAGTCTTGATGATGAAACTCCTAAGTCAAAGCCTCTCTTGAGTCTATCTACCACATCAAAGCCTCTCTTGAGTCGTTCTACCACATCACTATCATAGTTGCACTCCCCAAGGAGATCATAATTATCACCATCATCAAGGACATAGTTATTGGCGATCCACTTAGAATTTGGATTGATTTTGTCAAGGTCAATTGGCTGGTCTCCCATGACGGTACTTGATTTTTCCATATAGAAATTAGATTAGGCAATTTAAAGTGAAACAAAAACAATGATTACTATTGCAAGTATTTCAAAACTCTAACCCTGAGCTTTTTTCAACTTCAGGGAAAGGTTTTGGTGAACGAACACCAAGTCATTCATCTATTGTTGCTTCAGATGATTGAGTTTCTAATGTGTTGAAAAACAGTCCAAGTGTGCTCACAAGTGGATGAATTGCATGGTTGGTTCAAAACATGCATCCCATCCATCGAAGATTTTGGTTTCTTGGCCACAAAAATCCCACCATTGCATTAAAAAACACATTATTTCAAGGTGATATTATGTAAGATCTATTGAAAGCTTAACACCTTTAATGTGCATGTCTACAATATAGAGAGATTGTCACAAGTTTATGGAGTCTACATAGTTTGAAAGCTTTCTTGCCTTGCATGGCAACCATAGCTGAGAAAAACCCCTTGTATGCTTGTATATTGGTAGCTTTGCCATAATTGCATCCAACACTATTGGGGTAGGTTGCAGTGCTCGTAGATGCTCGATGAAGTATGCTAAAGCTGCTCTGTGAATGTTTAACAATGTTTCTCCCCTTCGGAAGAAAGAGAACTACAAATAGATGCAATGAATCTTCCCATGGAAGAAGAAGATGATAAGTCTTTGGATGTTGCACAAAATCTAAAGATAAGTACGAACGTAATGTCCCCATTTTTGGGTTCTCTAGTAGTGCAGTTGTCGTTGACCTTTTGGGTTTGTGCCATCTTGATCAGAGGGGTAATTTGATGTTACCAATGAGCTCAGTTGGTCTAGAGGACTCATATGCCGCTTTTCGAGGTGATTTTTGGTTTCTGGTGTGCTCTCCAAGAATCTTAGAGAGGGCGTCTATTTATAGTAAGTCGCTTGTTTGGCTCCATTCATCATTATTCTTCATCAGGATCACTCCAGTGCAGTTAGATTTCGATTCCGATGCATTTCGACAGTTTCTGCAAATTGAGTGTATTAATGGCTTTATTTAGTCATTTTACTAAGGTTGCTAAAATATTATATAAAACATTTTAAGAGCACCTTAGTGTTATAGCTCATCGGAACCGGGATGAAATGTTTTAAATCATGGATGCATTAAACAGGGACTTTGTGTTTCAAATTATCATTATTTTATTGAAAAGGTCATTTTCGGAGCTAAAATGGAGTTTAATTAAAAAGGTGACTATAACATGATGTTATAAAAATGACATAACTTTATGATGTTATAAGTCATAACTTAAAATTGTGTGAGGACCCATGGGACTTAATGAAATAAAATAAAATCAATATAAGAATTCCTTCATGGTTGTTGGAAGTGAATAAATAAAAAGGGGAAATGAGACTTCATTTGCATCTATTTGACTTTGCAAAAAAAAAAGAAAGAGACATTTTGGTGAAGCTCGAAGCTTGGCTTTCTTGCTGATCTAGGGTTCTGTTGAGAAGAAATCCTTCGTAGAATTACTCGCTTCATGTTTGGAAGACAACATCAGGCGGGTTGTGGGAAGTCTCATCCAGGGGCTTCACATTGAACTTATTTTGATGCATTTTGGTGGAGATTTCATGAAGCTATCATTCAGATTTTGTGAGCAGATTTAGATAAATATATCGGCGGCAGATTTGTGAGTGGTATTTGACATTTTCCATCATTCTTCAAGCTGGCCATACATTCCTAGAGGTCGTACCAGACTCTTGAGTCGAAATAGTTCTCTGGACAGCATTATATTACTTCACTGGGGTTGATTTGGGAAGGGGTTTGCACATTCATGGAGCAGATTGGAAGTCATCATCAGATTTGAGAGTTTTTGGTTGATTTTCATTGCTGTAGCAGCCCATAACAGGCGGTAGAGGTGCACCTGGGAAACGTGGCGTTCCTTGAAGCTCAACGTCTATCTCTTGGTTCAGCTAATACATGGTTTTTGGGCGATTTAGCCTTGGTAATGCATTGGTAAAGCTTGCAACGAGGAAGACATGAGGATTCAAACTTATTGAGCAATTTCATATCAAACCCTTGCTGGTCCATATATATCAGATTTACAAAGTTGTAAAACTCAAAATGGGTATGTCACTGTAATTCATTTTGAGCAATTTTATGAATTGGGTCTTCGATAGTTTGTGCATATCTATTGTAGTTTTTCTAGGTTTTCATTGCATGCTCTGTTTTCATTGTAAACTTGGCTATCTAGCTGGTTCACATACATCAGAAAATTCCAAAGTGAAGAAAATGATATGGGTATGTAACTATAATTCATTTTGAGCAATATTATGAACTGGATCTTCGATAATTTGTGCATATCTATTGTAGTTTTTCTGGGTTTTTCGTTACATGCTTGTATTTCATTGTTAAACTACAAATAACATATGCAAAAACCATACACAAAACCCTGAAACAATCAGCAGTGAGAAAAGGAAAAAAATTCGGCAAAACAACCTTTTCAAGACGGTGTACACTACAACGAAGCCTTCACAAAGTGATGATGGGCCTCTATGATAGTACTGAAATACTCTGAAACCTGCTCCATAAGAACTGATGCCAAGGAGGAAGATGGATGCACAATAGCGTCTAGATAGATGTCATCCAAAATGTCTACCAAATATGCATAGTGAGAATCATCAAACAAACATGGAATGTCTGTCAAGTACTCATCCCAAAAAACTGGTCCTGGAAGACTTATGGAAGTAGCTTGCTGATTGAAGTCTGTGGGAACCAAAGATGTAGGTTCACAAGGAGATGTGATCTCAGGAAAAACCGATGTGGAGGAAACAACTCCAAGGTTCAAATATCCATATTGAATCTCCTTATCCAAGTGTAATGCATGAAGATCATCATGCAAGTCTTCAATATGTGAAGAACCAAAGCAACAGAAAGAGTATAAGTGGGACCCATGATCTGCTTTTCTTATTGCAACAATGTCTTTACTCTGTAACTCCCTTATGATCACTGAGTTAGGCGTGAATTCAACTGTTTTCCTTGTCCCACTATGAGTGATTTGATAAATGGAAAGGAGATTATTGGATAAAGAAGGGACATACAAAACATCAATGATTGTGCCTTCACCAATTTCTATAGTGCCTTTTCCAAATGTTGTCATGTAGGCGTTCTTTTTCATGAGAATAGGTTGATATGAACTTGGTTCATAGGTGGAAAACATATCTTTTGAATTTGCCATGTTATGGGAAGCCCCTGAATCTAGAAGCCACTTAGGTGATGCAATATTAGTAGAGGCAACCAATGTTATCCCTTTGTTCTTATTCACATTTGAAGACGATGTAGAGGAAGAGCCACTTGTGGAGTTGATTTGATTCTTCTTAGTAAGAATCATTGTTCGAAGACTCTGCGGACTCGCTGCGACTCGCGAGTCCTTGGGCTTGTCGAGTCGACTTAGCACGGACTTGCGAGTTGAGTCCAGGCGAGTCCCTGGATAGGACTCATGAGTCCAACTTCAGGACTTGTGCGAGTCCTGAGGTCGGACTCGCGAGTCTCGTGCAGGGACTCGCACTTGCGCCTGGGACGTCAAAAGGAAAGATAAAACCCCCTTTTTTTGTTTTTTGGCTCATTTCACAATTGTGGTTTGCAAAAAATAGGTCTGCACTTGAAGTGAGTTTGAAAGAACCCGAGAAAACGAGCTAAGAAGATCATCATAGAGCCAGGTAAGTGATTTAACTTCTTTTTTTTGTTTTTTCAGTAAAAAATCAAGAAAAATAAGGGGAAATGTTGCCAATTTTTTTTCTATCTCCCTTAATAACCTAATGCCTACTATTTCTAGCTTGGTTTTGCATTCTTTTTTTTAGCAAATGTTTGAATCTCATTTATTTGCTGATTTTTAACCAAACCCTTGCTTTTTTTTTTTCATGTTGAACTTGAAACAACAATGTCATCTTCAAACCCAAGGGGAACGAGAAAAGACCCTACATGGAAGTATGTGATAACAGGAAATAAAAAGGGTGAGGTGACATGTACTGAATGTAAGAAATGGATGACAGGAGGAATAAATAGATTAAAATATCATCTTGCAAGAATACCTGGGCAAAATGTGGATGTATGCCCTAAATAGACTTCTGAGATTGTTAGAGAGATGAAAGCCCCCTTCTTGCTGAGTATGAGATGAAAAAAGATGAAAGACAAAAAACAAAGGATGCACTAGTAGCAACGATGAGTGGATCCACTTCTACCCCAAGTCCAAGCATCAGTCAGCCACATTCATCTTTTGGTGAGAGTCTCGAGGGTTCTTTCTCTACTCCTACTGCTAGTGCTAACCAGGGTCCTTCATCAGGACCAAATTTCTTTATTCCACGCAATGTTCCAAGAGCACAACCTTCACTTGAAGGTACCGGTTGGAATAAGGAAAATCATGATGAAGCTAGGATGGCAGCAACAAACTATTGGTACTACAATAATTTACCCTTCAATGTGGCGAGTAGCCCATGTTGGGAAGGTTTGGTGAATGCACTTACAATTGTAGGTAAGGGGTTTAAGACCCCAACAACTAAAGATTTGAGTGGGCCATTGCTAGAGGAAGCCGTATAGAATACACAACTTGTGGTTGATGAGCAAAATAATTTTTGGCGAAGAAAAGTCTGCAACATTTTATCTAATGGGTGGACAGATGGATGGAATAGGACTCTCCTAAACTTTTTAGTGGCCTCTAATGGTGGATTGGTGTTCCTAAAGTCAATAGATGCATCCAATGAAGTAAAAAATGCTGAGACTTTATGCAATTTATTAGATGGGGTGATCCAGGAGGTTGGTGTTGATAATGTTGTCCAAATTATCACGGACAAGGCAACTGCATATGTAGCTGCAGGTAGACTACTTATGGAGAGGCATCCCACAATTGCATGGTCTCCTTGTGTTGCACATTGCTTGGACTTGTAGCTAGAGGACATTGGGAAGATTGGATGGGTCAAAAGTGTGGTTGAAGATGCCAAAAATGTTACAAAATTTTTCTACAACCATACTTGGGTGCTTTCCTATATGAGGAAATTCACAAATGGCAAGGACCTTGTGCGACCAGGAGCGACACGATTTGCTAGCCACTTCCTCACATTGCAAAGCATTCTTGGTGACAATGCTCTTCTCATGCAAATGTTTGTGTCCAATGATTGGAAGCAGTCCACATTTGCCACTAAACCTGAAGGGAAGAGTATTGTAACCATAGTTTTTGATCAGACATTCATAAAAAATGCAAAGGAGTTGATTGGGGTAAGTAACAAACACCAAAATAAACTTTATACATGATAATCTATTTGCTGTTTTTTTTTTGAGGGGTTAATTTTGTAATAATTTAACATTTGTTTTGATTTTTTAGGTGACAGAACCTTTGGTGAGGGTTCTTCGTATGGTGGATGGAGAGCAAATGCCAACGTGTTTCATCTATGAGGCCATGGATAGGGCCAAAGAGGCCATTTCACATTACTATGGCGGCAACAAAAGAAAATATGAAATCATTTGGCGCATGATTGATTAGAGCTGGACAAACCAACTCCATTAGCCGATACATGCCTTTGCCTACTTCTTGAACCTGAAGTTTTACTTCTCTGACACATTTAAGGTTGATGAGGAGGTCATGGCAGGTGTTGTCGGATGCATCGATAGGATGGTCCCTGATCATGAGATGAGAGACAAGGTGCTTGATGAGTTGGAGGTGAGATTTGTTACATCTTATTTATGAATTTGCAATGTTCATTGTTGACTATCTATGAATTTTCTATATTTGATTTAATTTTATTTTTAAATTTTATCTATTCAAGGTCTACAAGGGTGCAGAGGGGAGACTCTTTTCCTCACAACAAGCAATTGAAAGGAGAGGAAAACAACCAGGTAAAAAAAATTGTTGAATAGTATACTACAAGATGAAATTAGAAACTTAATTCTTACATTTTTTACTTTATTCTTAATACTTATATTTTTTAAATGTGTTTGTAGATTTATGGTGGGAGAACTATGGTGCTAGCACGCCAAATCTTCGAAAGGTAGCCATCCGTGTCTTGTCGCAGCCATGTAGTGCTTCTGGTTGTGAACATAATTGCAGTTTATTTGAGAACATTCACACAAAGAAGAGAAACAGGTTGACCCAACAACGCCTAAATGATTTAGTTTTTGTTTGGTACAACCTTCGCCTTCAAACTAGAAAGGTGGAGGGTGTTTCACATGAGTCCATCAACTTGGATGATATTGATCCATATGGTGAATGGACTATTGATGAACAAAATGATGATGCTGATATCTTCCTTACTGATGAGGATCTTGCTGAATTGGAGAGAGTAGCAGCAGAAGAAGAAGCAGCAGGATTGGAAGCAATGGCGGAGGACAAAGACACTTTTGAAGATCAAGAAACCACTCCTCAATCTCCCCATTTGGATACTCTAGCACCTACTAGTTCTAGGCCTTCAAAATTGACTTTCATTAGGAGGGGAAAGAGGAAGATATAGATTATATTTGGTTGTTAATGTTTTCCTTATTTTGACATATGATTATATGTAAACATTTATAAACTTATGATGCTGTTATACGTTTTGAAAGTTTGAACCTATGAGTATGAATGACGAAATTTCAATTATTGAGTGTTTGATGATCATATGACATGTAATCTTTGAATTATGACAAATTGATAATCAAATTAGGCTCTTATGTTCTCTAAATGCATTAATTTCTTTTTTTTTAAACTACGTTTTTTTTTGCCGAGTCCTAGTCAAGTTTTTTCCTGAGTTCAAGTCCTATTTTGGGCTGTCGAGTCCATGCCGAGTTCGAGTTTTCCAAATTTGGTAAGAATTTCTAACTCATCTATTCTGAGTTTGAGGTTATCTCTTTCCTTTTCAAAACAACAGTGGACAAGTTTGTTACAATAACTACAAGTGGGCCTTTCCTTAGACTTTTTAATTTTAGATGGGGTAGTTTCTTCAATTTGAGGTTTTGATTTTGATCCCTTAGGTAGGTCCTTGTTTGCTTTCTTTATTTTAGAAGTTGAATCCTTTTCACCACTAGCAACAAGATTGTGAGTTGATGAAGAATTTAGTGTGCCCATTTGAATTAATTTATCTTGCTCTGGTGTTAGAGAAACAACAAACTCAACAAGTGAAGGCATAGTGAAGTGCCTTCCTAATGAGCATTGTGTGGTATAAAAAGTAGAAACAAACACTGAATGATTTGGGCCTAACTTTGATAAGACACTTAGGATCAATTGATCATCTTCTTTGTCAATCTTACATATCTTCAATTGGGACCTTAATGAGTTTAACTTGGTAAAGAAATCTCTAATTGTCGCAAAATCTCTAGGATCGAGACTTATTAATTCATTTTCCAAATGATGACCCTGCATTATAACTTGCTTGCCAAACAATGTTTCTAATGTTGTTAAGACTTCATTAGGTGTTTTAGCATCATTTATATGAAATAATAGGTCTGGAAAAATGGCCATACAAATAGTATCATAGTCTTCATCAAGTCTATTGAACTACTTCCTCTTTTCAGAAGTCGCAGTAGGTTTAGGTTCCAATCCTGTAGCTGCTCTATGTAAACCCTTTTGCTTAAGTTGTAAATCTATTGCATGTTTCCATGAATGGTAATTAAAAGGAGTTAATATGTTAGTCATTGCAGAAAGAAGACAACGACTTGAAAACTATGAGATTTTTCCCCCTGATTAGGTAACCCCCCAAATTTTGGCACTTTATATCTTAGTGCAATTTACAATAAAAACAGGTCCAATGCGTGGGAACTGTGAAAACATTAACTTTTGCAAAAAAACGGTGTACAATTTCAAGCTACTGATCAAAACTTATGACAAAAACAATTTCCTGTAAAAAAGACCTATTTTAATACACTTGCACTAGAAATAAGAAAAAATGCCTATGGAGAGATAAACCTTGCCTTCCAACTACTCATTGTAATTGGCATGGAGTGAAAATGACAATAATTTTATTTGTGAGGGGGAATTGGCCTCTTGCCAACCCGATCCTCACCCTTCGTCTTTGTCACACAAAGATACAAGTGTTTTAAAACCATCAATTCTTCGAATGAAAAAACGCACTTTGAATTTGCCTCCTAATTTACAATAAACCCCCAAAATATTGCATTTATAGTTTCTTAATAAACATAATTTAAATGCTTATTAAAAACAGAAATGTAAATGCTATTTTGATGAGCAAAAAATAGGGCAAAAAATGGGTGGATTCGGGCAAAAAGAGCCTAAAAAACTGCAGGGGCAGCCAAATTTCAGCTCCACAGGCCGAATTTCTTACTCTTAGGTCAATTTTAGGTAGCTACAGGTCGATTTGAGGCATCTACAGGTCAATTTGAGGCATCTACAGGTCAATTTGAGGCATATACAGGTCAAAAAACGACTTGCACATGAAAAAAATGCCTTGCCCAGGTCAAAAAATGCCTCACAGGTATGAAACGCTGCCACAAGGGCAAAATAGAGGATGCATTGCAGATTTTTGCCCTTCTTTTCTGTTTCAACGCCTCCACAGAAATATTAAACACTGCCACAAAAATAAAACGTCCAAATGCCTTCCAATGCATCCTGATTGTGGGTGATTTCCAACGCCCAGACTAGAGATTTGAACGCTTAATTTCAAATGCCCTTTGAGGAGATTCGAATGCCTTTAATTGCCTACAGATTTGACTTCCCAAATACAGATAAAAATAAAACAAATTTGCATAATGCAATACTCTGAATATTGCAATTTTTTTACCATTTTGCTCGTGAGATTCGTTTCGTGCCAGGACGCACCGATGTTCGCCTCACCTCCTGATTGCCTCAAAATGGAGAGCATGTCTACAACAAGGCTCTGATACCATGTAGGAATAGGCAAGTATACTCTATAGAACTTGATATTCACCCTCACAATATGGAAATGAAAGATATAGAGATAAGAAATCAATGATATTGATGAACCTAATTTGAGCATAAACATATATTAATCTCACTTAATAATTTGCATAGAAATGCCTTATTATATAGGCATGGATGGGGCAATTCGCCTTTCATGTGGATTGACAAGTGTCCTATAGGTGTCAACCTTTGGATCACTTGGAATGTGCAAACCAACAACCTTTTGACCAAGTCATCAACCTTGGTGACAAGTGTTGGGCGAATACAAAAGTGCCTTTTGAGGTGAGACGGAAAATCTTCCAACCTCAAAAGATATGCACATGAGGTTTAGCAAACAACTAGGTAACCTTTAAGGTCTAAAAGGTTGCACATTTAATTTAGACAAGATGTTATCTAACCTCATCAACCTAAGTACACTTAGGCGATAGTGAATTGATAAATTATTCACTCTAACATGTTGCACCACAACTTATTGCCCTTATGTTTGTTGATACAAAGCTTCATTTTTATAATAGCAACAATAGTCAAATTTTAGTGAGCTATGTAGTAGCTAATTTGAACATCTTTGAACGCATTTTTGAACATAAGCTCTATCAAGCATCCAAAATGTTCCATCCAATTTTAATGTGATTTTGATTGTTGCATGCATGTTTCTCATCTCAAGGAGCTTAACTGGGCCAATACCATACGGTTTATTGTACAATGGTAACTTCTTTGAATGATACGCCAAGTCTTTGAAACTTGCACCAATTCCTAGTGTTACCTACTTCATGATGGGTTCTAAGAGGGGTTATGTATGGAATTGCATCGAATTTGGAGACTCCTAGCTTGCGGTACATCGAAGATGGTGATTCTACATGCTTACATGCTACATTAGGAAATGTGCCCAGTTCCAAGGCCGATCGATTAGATCATTTGATTTTGGGGCCATTGATCCTTATCACATTCACCCTTGATGTTGTAAGATCTTTCTAGTTGATGCACATCATATCTACATCTTTTATATAAAGAGAAGTCCAATATCATTTGAGGACAATTAGCAAGAAGCATAGGAAAGAGATAATTTGAAGAATTTAGTAGAATATTGAGATCTCTAAGATCTATGTTGTAATCAAAAGGTTGATGCCTAACATGTAACTAAGCTCTGAAAGCTATTTGCTGAATCAACAAAATCTAGTTCTGTGTAATTTTTGTTATTCTACTATGTGTTTTGTTTGAGTGTTTCATTTATTTGCAACATTTGACAGTCCTTAATTGGATAATTCTCCAACATTGATTGTGTTAGTTGGTATCAAAGCAAAGGTTTGGAATCTTGCAAGAGAGTTAGTTAATTGAAGAGTGAATCTTCAAGCAATGAGTGTTGGGTAGTGTTATGCCTTGCATAACCACCCCATCTTTTTGATAGATTGGGACCCCCTTTTTGTCTTTTTGTCGGTTTGGCTCGTGTGTTGGCCTTTCGATGATCCTAGTATCATCTTCCTTCTTTTAGGTTTGTAAAAGAGTCCTTGTTATGCCTTAAAAACTTGTGTTTTTAAGACTTTCTCTGTTGAGGCCCGAGAGTTTTTTCATTCCTGCGCTCGTGGGTTCTTGACCCAGGACCCAGTGTTGTAGTCCATTCGGGATCTTGGGCCCTGATCGACTTTTTGGCCTCAGGGCTTCCAAGGTTCATTGGACCTGATGGTCCTTTTTCATCTTTCCCTCCCAATCCCGACGAGCCTCGTCAGGATCTCGAGGCTCAGTCAACCCTTTGGCCTCTGTGTGTAGGACCAAAAGTCCATTTTGGTCCCGCGCCCCAGCCCCAACTACTGCATTAATGGCAGCAGGGGCCTTCTACAAACGGGGTATTTAAAGGCTTTAAATGCCTTTTATCCCTCATTTGTGCATTGTCTTTTCTCTCTCCTACCTGTTGTGATCTCGACGAGTGCAGAAGACCATTTGCAAGCTTCAGATCGATAATTCGAAAGCATTTGGGGTCATTTGCTCACGTGTGGATGAAGGTTTGGTGGTGTTCTTGAGTTCTTCGCGTTCTCGCCCCTCTTCTTCCGATTTCCACGCAACATGTAGGGTTTTTGCTGTCGTTTTCTGGTGTTTTTCTTTTTCCTTCTTTTTCTGTTGTTTTATTCTTTGTTTTTGTCGTTTGTTCGTGTTGTTTTTGGAGTAGGGTTTTAGTATTAGCTAGGGTTTTAATAATGCTCTTAGTTTAGTTTAATTCTCGGTATTTCCAGTTTTCTAGGGTTTTAGAGTAGTTTAGATTGTAGTGAATAAATGGACCGAATTCAAATTTCAAACAGTCAAATTCATCGAAAACATTAAACCTTGTTCAATTTGCAAAGTCCCTTTTGGGCCTCGAGCCCCGTTTTGGAAAACTGTTAGATTTTTACCCAGTACAATGGGTCCAATTGGGACCTCGGGTCCCGATTGGCCCATTGGGGTTAAACTTTCCATTTGGTGCCAAAACCTGATTTCCTCCCGCTCCCCACGAACCTTCAGAAAAATGTTAAGTATGGAAGTTCCTTCGAGACTCGAGTCCCGAAGGGTTTTTTTGATCCAATATGATGATCCAGAGGTGTCGAGACCTTCTTTCGATCTGTTCTCCGTAGGTCCCAAATTACCAAAGAGCTTAGGTCCTTTCGGGGCTTTAGACCTCGAAAGGCTATTTGGACTTGCTTAAAAAGTGACAAAAGGGTAAGTCCGTGTTTCACCCCCACGCCCGACAAAGACTTAAGGAAAACATTTCCCAGGGTCCTTTCGGGGCTTTTGGCACCCAAAGGCTTTTTAGCCTTAAAAGCTTCAATGGTTCCAAAATCGAAATTCCTCTTGCTCCTGCGAGGAATTCAAAGTATCCAACTGCTAGAAGGGACATATCAGGTCTTTGGGCCTCGAAAAGTCCATTGACCTTAAGAATTTATAGAGTGCTAAAACCAACTTTCGCCCCGTGGTTCGCCATTTGCTCCTTGGTCCATTTTAGGATGTTGGGCCCGACAGACACTTTTGGTCCAAAGGTAAAAGGTTCAAAATTCAAAGTGTCCAGTGGCCAATTTCCTTCCGCTGACCTGCACCCCACCAGTTAGAAAATTTCAAACATAGCATCCAGTTCAGGATTTTGGGCTCGCAGTGACCTTTTGACCCTCTTTATACATTTATCTCAAAAACCTGATTTCTGCCAGCTGTTTTGGACCTGATTGGGACGACGGGCCGGTTGTTCGAATTTGGACCATGGTCCAAATTTCCAATTCAGTCCCAAAAACCTGCCAAGGCATTAAAACCCTCAGAATGCTTAGAATTTAGTAATTCCTTTGGATTTTCTGGAATTTTTATATGTCCCTTTCACTCCTACAGGTTAGATAGATGTCTGAGGAAGACTTTTGGCCACCAAAGTGAGTATACGCTTTCTGATTCCAAGTCCTTAGAAGAGATTGAGTAGGAAATAGGGTGTTAGCGTTTTAATTTGCACCTTTCAGTGCAACACAAAACGAAACAGCTTGTACAGTAGAACTGTTCTTCAAATTAAGAGGGGAAGCTCCCTTTGACAAGAAATTTTAAAAGACAATACGAGTAACCTATCTTTTTGTTTTTCAGAGACATGAGCACAAGGCAATTCAAGCTCTTCTGCAATCCTATGAGAAGTTTTCAAGTACTGCAAAAGAATAACTTAATCTAAAACACACACTTATGCTTTCTTCAATTAAATCCAGAGATTGGAGAAGGCACATGAACATAGGCGAGCTAATTTTAATGGGAACACAAAGAACAAAGGAAGATCAAAGACGAATGTTTATGCATAAAATCACAAACATTCGCTTCTAACCTCAACAATACAAATCTTGCAGAAAGTTAAAGCATACACCTATCTTCAAAGTGATAAATTGCACAACACAGCTTTAACAATAAAATGAGAGCAAGAAAAACTTCAACATTTACCATTAAGAAATTAAGTGTCTAGAATACACTTATTTATACACTAAAACAAAAGGTGCATGAAATAGGAAAGAAGAGTTGAACTAATACTCTTCAACCTAACTCTACTGCTGCACGCAAGCATGTGAGCTTATTAACATTTAAAAAGATAAATAAGTCTCATGCAATTCAGTTAATTGAAATTGCATGTTATTACAAAAAGAGTTTTACAAATAGATAATTTGCATGACTTCCAAAATAGATCTAAAAATAAATATATCTTTGAAAAGCAAAGTCAGTTCTCAAAATAGAATCTGCTTTGGAAATCCCTTGAGTTACTCAAAATAGATTTTCCTGCAAACACTGAAAAATGGCTAAGTCTGAGAATTGAGATTTTTCTCAAACTCATCAACTTTAACCTCCTCTGGAATAATGATGAGTCAAGGTGAACAGTTGTCATTTGTAGGATGACACTTGCATATTTTATTGTCTTTGAAAGATCCATATACTCCTTTTCAACCTTATCAAATTTTACTGTGATTTCGGCCTAAAGGTACATCTTTGCTACATGAGGATCTCCACAAAACCTCTCACGGATCAGCCGTATAAATTCATTTTGCAAGTCATGCACAAGGCAATTTACGCCTTCGTTGGTGAAGTACCTACAAGGGATGCGTTGAATGAAGTCAACCATATACTTCTCAACATTGAGAAGTTTTTCCTTCCATGTAGCCAACTCCGAGGCTATGTCCTTAGAGATCTGAATCAAAAAGGAATATTGATGCGTCCATGAAAAGTCTATGGATCTATGCTCTGCTGTCATGGGCATCATGCCAAGAGTTTGCAACTTCACCAAAAGCCTATCATAGATAGGCACCATCTCTGTCATGCAATCCAACATGCTATCAATTCCAAGGAGAATATCTGTAGAACTCAAAGTCAACTTTGCAAGAAAGTCGACACCCTTCACTATGAAGTCTTCTATCCAATCCTTTGTGTGTTTGCCGTATACCACCAACTGGCTCAACTGTCTCTAATCATCAGAAAACTCCATCACCTGCGGCAAAAGAAGAGAAGGTTGTGTAGAAGTATGCAAAAGCTGAGAGATGTACTGTTGCAACTGTTTATTTTCTACTTTGAGGGGAGCCTTGTCCTCTCCATCTTTCAGCACTCTCTCTCTCAAAGTATCAGTGGCAAGCTCCAATATGTTCACCGCGGCATGCCGGGTGCTTTTGCCCAAGTTAGCCTTGATGATATGAAAATCATTAGGCTCTACATCCATCGCCGTCTTATCCTGAGGAGGAATGGCGATCTCTAAAATCATGTCACCCTCACGAGTTCTCAAAATCCTTGACTGCTTCTTCAATTTCTTCGCGGAAGGCTCCTTGTATGAACTATCAAAGGTGCTGAAATCCAGCTGATATGATGGCCTTCTTCTCTTCTCTCCAATCACTGTGTGCAATCAAGTGGGAGTAGCCCTTCTAGATTATTGTTTCGGTTGTGATTTTATCTCAACTTCTGGCTCAACAATAGGCTCAAACTCAGGCTCTATGATGTATATGATGAATGCCTTATCAATGTTATTATATGAATATTTGAAATTTTCTATATTTTTAAAGTTTTCCCTATTTTTTGGCCTCCCAAAAAATCCATCCTAGAAACGTGTCCCTTGTCTTGGTCCTAAAAACTTGGGGGAACATAAGAGATAAGGCAATAGTTGGAGAAAATGAGCCGCAAGCATAAAGAACATGTTGATTAGAAGAGGAGACATAAGAAGATAAAGTGATGGTTTATCCAAGGAAGGGAAGATTTCCACGGGGGACATAATAAGTTGAAAATGAAAAAATTTGGTCCTTGTAAAATTGTTAGGAAATTTGATTAAAGAAATGCACATGAGGAGGAATTACCAAAAGATCTTGGTATATCACCAGTATTGAATAGTACTGATACTTATGACTATGAGTACCATGAAGGTGAATCGAAAGATCACAATACAAAGATTAATTGGGATAAACAAGTACCTATCTTGCATGAACTAGAAGAAATTGAATCTAGATAATTGATAGTAGAACAAGAAGTAAAAGAAATAGACAATATGAAGAATATTTGGTAGAGTGGAAGGATAAGTTGATTGAAGATTCTACATGGATGTTTAGAGTAGAGGTTGACCAACTTGGTTATCCTGTAGCTGAAAGCCTTGAACAAAAGTGAGATGCTAACTTTTCAATTACCTTCGGTGTCTAATGTAAGAGCATCCTGTTGGTAGAAACTGAAGAATGAGATTGACATAAAATGGTGTATATCTCATGAAGATATTATTGCATTATATTGTTGAACATCGTCAAAATAAATGGTAGTTACAACTAACTATTTATTATAGTCAAGTGTACACATACACTTTATTATAATATTAAACTAATGTTGGTAAAAACCAAAGAATGAGATTGAGAGAAAATGGCGTATCTCTAATGAAGAGATTACTACATTATATTATTCAACATAGTCTAAAAATGGAAAGTAGTTATAGACTAATGCAGAAATGAAATATTTTCACAATCCACGAATTGTCGAATATAGTGATGATGATCATCTCAATGTGTTTGGTTCAAGCATGATACATTGGAATCTTCACCAACTTCAACAGTTCTTGATTATCACAGAAAAGTGGAGTAGGAGTATGTTGAAGAAGCTGAAAATTGGTCAGAATCCTTTGTAACCAAACTACTTTCACAAGTAGCACTCAAAGCTGCTTTGTATTGAGATTCAATGGAAGATAGGGCTATGGTTTGTTGAAGATGTAATATCCCGGCCCTTCTTGAGATATTTACTAACAATTCTGCCTTAACTTTTTTTTGTGACTTTTGTGGTTTTATGTTTTTTTTTGATTTTTTTGAATAATGATGCTAGGAAAAAAATACAAGAGGGATTTACAAATTCTGAAGCAAGATACTAAGCTACCATTTGGAAATGACATAAACTAAGCATTCGGATTTTTGAAATCAGATTGATTAAATAGAGTTTTTCATACATTGCATACTCGGAAAGAAAAGCTCAATATAGTAGAATTCTGGAAATGATAGCAGCAGGCTGATATAAATCCTTGGAAGATGATTTTGCAGCTTTTAATTATTTCTCCGACCAAATAACGAAGCCATTATACTCCAATCTCCTAGCCATCCCAAACACAAGACGTAGCAGCACAAAATGCTAGGTGTTTTGACCTAGGAATAAGATGCCTCCATTAAAGGACTGTACGGCCTGCAGCAAGGAGAGTGTATGGCCTGTAGCAGCAAAGAGTATGGCCCAGTAAAGGTAAAATATGCTGATTTCAATCTGCAATGAATGTTAATTGATTTTGTGAATGTTTCTCCTTCAATCTCTTCACAAACTTCTCCAATCTGCACAATGTTGACTTCTGGATGAAGCCAATCCACAATGGCAACCTTCAGCTGGTATTTCACAACCTCAGGAAGCAAAACTCTGAAGCAGCCACGCTCTCTGAAGCTGAAAATAGCTGAAACCCTGGTTTCTCCATTCCCAATGCAAACAACTCACAAAAGACAAATAATAATAATGCAATTGCTTTTTGTAAAAAGCTTTTATACTCCCTTTGAATGGCACGACTTCCCATGAGAAATATAACCTTTAAAAATATAATTTAATTTGCCTTTGTTGCTTTTTTCACTTAATCTCATTATATGGGCGCCCAACCAAGGTAAATAATTAATTTGTCTTTTATACATAATTGGCCCCCACTTTAATGAAGTCATAATATGACTTTATAAATGTACCTTAATCATTAATTATTATTAAAGCTAACTTTAATAATAATTAAAAATACATAACTTCATTAATAATCGTTATTTCTCAACCTCGTCTGAACTCGGAGGTCAACCACTGCATCAACTGCCCAGTCAGGTGCCTTTACCAAAATAGTAACACTGGTCCCAATCCACCAAGTGACTTACTATAAATAGTAAGTGCATGCAGAATGAGTCCAAAACCAATCCTGATGGTAAAGCTACAATATGAACAAGCTCAAGAGAAGCAGACACCACAAAATGCTATCTGAAGGCTGACAAACAACCATTGAAGACTCTCTCAACAACTCCATTTGCCTACGAGAGTCGAATGATAGGCTAATCCCATGAGAAACTGATATGAGCTAAGTAGGGGACATTACAGAAGATTACTTTGCCATGAAACCACACTTGAACTCAAGGAGAAGAACCCAATAGTAGACAACTGAGTATCAATTGATCTTGCCCAATTAGAGTTTGTGTATTTAATCAACCCAAAAACCGTTGTCCTTTGTTAAAGTATGCGAAAGTCGAGTACCTTTGACATATTGCAAAACTTGCTTTGCAGCTATCCAATTAGAGAGCTTCGGTTTTGACAAAATAAAGAGAGATAGCTAACAACAAAGTAGAGATCTAGTCTAGTGGTTGTATGATATATCAAGTTGCCTACGAATTGTTTTGAAGAGTGATTCATCGACCAAGGATGAATCATTAGATGTCGACAATTTCAACCCGACCTCCATAGGTGTAGAAGATGAGTTACAATTTGTCATCCCAAAATGCTCCGGAAGATTTGTGGCATATTTGATTTATGATTAGATTGCCAAAACTTGACTCCTAAGCAATAATGTAGAAGGTCTAGATTAGATATGTCAAAAGTTGCATAGATTTTTGATTTTTCCTGTGTTCGATGGGGACGCGTCCCCTGCCTTGAGACTGCTGTCCCCGTCCCCCCGTCCCCAAAATCAAACATACATTTTATAATGTTTAGAGAAAAAAATTCAAAACTGGCAATGAAATGTTGTCGTTATACTGCTGTCTTGATTAAATTGCTATTATACTGCTGTCATGATTAAATTGCTGTTATATTGCTCTCATGATTAAATTTTATTGCTGTTATACTACTGTTATGATTAAAGTTACTGCCATTATATTGTTATCATTACTAATTTTATTGCTGTTATGCTGTTGTTAATATTTATTGTTGTTATTCAGCTTATAGTCTTATACTGCTGTCCATTAACTTGTAGAAATTTGACTCTCTCTCTCTCTCTCTTTATATATATATATTTGAAAAATTTGTATATATTGCCGTCCCTAGAAAATGGTCCTTGGACTGCCGTCCCCGAAATGCATCCCCTGCCGTCCCCCCGTCCCTGTCCCCGAAACACCGTGGAACATAGGATTTTTCTTGTTCAAATGCAGTTATGTGCTTCTTGTGATGGCAAGATCATCAACATATACAATAACAATCACGATATCATTGCAATTGCTTTACATAAAGATTTGGATAAAAAAGACTCCTAAATCTAGAATCTTGTAGATGTTTATGAATTTTGATATACTAGGCTCAAGGAGCCTATTAAGCCCATACATGGACTTAATCAATCTGCAAACCAGATGTTGATGACGGGGGTTTTGAAAACACTCAAATTGTACCATGTAAAGCTCCATTGAGGAAGGCACTTTTGATATCCATCTTATACACCTTCTATCCAAATTGAGTAGCTATAGAGAGAAGCAACTAAAATGTTACTATTTTAGCAGGAGCAAAAGTCTTTTCATAGTCTATCCCTTCGTGTTGCGAATATCCCTTAGCAACTAGATGTGCCTTGTACTTGTCCAGGGAACCATTGGCTTTGCATTTTACCTTATAGACCAATTTGCATCCGATGGGCTTTTTACTTGGAGGCAATTCTACCAATTCCTAACTACGATTCTTCTTCAATGCATCATACTTAACCTCCATCATGGTTTCCCATTATGTTTTCCCTTTTGCCTCAAAAAATTTGCAGTTATGTGCTTCTTGTGATGGCAAGATCATCAACATATACAATAACAATCACGATATCATTGCAATTGCTTTACATAAAGATTTGGATAAAAAAGACTCCTAAATCTAGAATCTTTTAGATGTTTATCAATTTTGATATACTAGGCTCAAGGAGCCTATTAAGCCCATACATGGACTTAATCAATTTGCAAACCAGATGTTGACGATGGGGATTCTGAAAACACTCAGATTGTACCATGTAAACCTCCTCATGTAAACCTCCATTGAGGAAGGCACTTTTGATATCCATCTTCTACACCTTCTAACCAAATTGAGTAGCTATAGAGAGAAGCAACTAAAATGTTACCATTTTAGCAGTAGGAGCAAAAGTCTTTTCATAGTCTACCCTTCGTGTTGCGAGTATCCCTTAGCAACTAGATGTGCCTTGTACTTGTCCAGGGAACCATTAGCTTTGCATTTTACCTTATAGACCCAATTGCATCCGATGGGCTTTTTACTTGGAGGCAATTCTACCAATTCCTAACTACGGTTCTTCTTCAATGCATCATACTTAACCTCCATCATGGTTTCCCATTATGTTTTCCCTTTTGCCTCAAAAAATTTGGGTGGTTCAAAATTTTGAAAAAGATAAGATAGAGCAAAATCAACATGGTCAGCACTTGTTGAAAACCAAACTTTGTCATCACTTGTTGAAGCCGAAGGACCTCTTGGCTAGCTAGAACGACACCTAGATACTTAGCCTTTGTTTATTATAATACAATAGTAGATTGCTTCCTGCAGAACCATGCAATAGGATCTAAACGAAGGCAATAGACAAAATGGGAGGTGGATTTTCAATCGTCAATATCACTTGCCCAATCTAAGGCAATTAGTCCCACAATTTGAGAAACTCCTAATGTGTATTGAATGCAAAATTGTGTAGTGCCTTGAATATGTCTCAAAATACACTTGGTTGCCTTTTGATGACTCTCATGAGGATCCTGAGAGAATCAAGAGACAAGCCCGATTTCAAAGGAAATATCAAGATGACTATGTATGAAGTAGAAATGATTGCCAACCAAGTGTCGATACAATGTAGCATGAACCCTTGGTGTGGCGCATTTGGTAGATAGTGTGACACTTGACTGAAAGGGTGTAGGGATAGGCTTGCAATTAGCCATCCCAAAACGGTGAAGCAAATCAAGAGCATAAGTTTGTTGAAGAATGAATATCTTCTTAGAAGACTAAAGGACCTGAAGACCAAGGAAATATTACAGAAGCTTGTGATTGATCATACCAAACTCCTCCATCAATGCTCACCGAACACTTTGAATCATGGATGAGGAAGTATTAGTAAGAATCAAACCATCTACATAAAGAACAAGTATCAAAAGATCATCTCCATGCCTTTGAGTGTAAACTATAGGGTCGAAATGGCAACAAGTGAAACCAAAAGCAAGCAATAATCCATCCTTCTCATACCAAGCTTAGGGAGTTTGTTTAAGACCATATAGTGAACACTGATGCTTGAAAACAACTGAAGAATCTTGCACAAAACTTGGTGGTTGCTCCATATAAATCTCCTCATGCAAATCACCATACGGAAAAACATTCTTCACCTCCATTTGGTATGCTGACCATCCTTGTGATGCAACTGGTGAAAGTACAAGTCAAATAGAAGTCATCTTGGCAACAAGAGCAAAGGTCTTGGAATAATTGATGCCTTGAGCTTGTGAGAAGCCCTTAGCTAGAAGGTATCATTCTTCATCAAAGAAGAATACTCCTCAGCCAAAACAGTGTTTCATTGTGTATACTTGCCACATTTGAAAATTTTGAGGATCATTTAAAATAGCATGATCCAAAAGGTTGGCACTAGTTGTCTATGAATATGTACGACGAGAGTTGGTGGGACCACCAACCAAAGATCTAACCTCTTGAAGAGTAGTGCATGCCCAATGGGGCAAAGGTTGCATCGAGGGTGGCGGAGTAGGATGATTGTCATCCTCAAGGACAAGAGAATCCTCGAGAGATGAAGGAAGAGGAGTAGGAAGTGAAGGAGAAGCTATTTATGTAGAATCTATCATGGTGAAGTTCTCATCACATTGGACATCCCATTGAAACAAGACATCATGAGAAATAGGATCAAAAAACTTGTAGGCGTTCACATCTTCATAGTAGCCAACAAAAATTAGTGTTTCGCTCTTCTTCTCCATAGCCTTACATTGACCTTCTAGAACGAAAGCCCAAGTCTCTTTGTCAAAGACTTTGAAAGAAGAAACATTAGGCTTGACATTGGTCCAAGCCTCCTTTGGAGTCATGTTCTGTGCTACCTTGCGGGGCATGTGGTTCTGAGTGTAGTTGGCACAATTTACTACCTCAGCCTAGAAAGAAGGTGCCATGTCTTGGAATGAGTGATGCAATTGGCCATCTCTCTCAAAGTTTTGTTCTTTATCTCAGAAATGCAATTTTGTTGATGAGTGTAGGGAATTGAGTGCTAATGATGAATGCCATGCTCTCTACAAAAATCCATGAATGCTTGATTCACTTACTCCCCTCATTATCTATGCGTATCTTCTTGATAGAATGATCGAATTGCTTCTCAACAAAGGGTTTGAAGGTCCTAAAATTAGCAAAGACCTCTCTTGTACTTAAGTAAGTGCACCCGTGTGTGTCGTGAGAAGACATTGATGAATCCAAGCACATAATTGGCCCCTGAAAAAGTGTTAGAAATGACATGAGATCAATATTACCAACTCAAGGGGTGCCTTAGCACGAGAAACCTTACCCTTAGGAAAAGGTTCTTGATGATGTTTGCCAAGAACACAACCTTGACAAGCCCTCTTAGTACAAGAAACCTTAGGAAGACGAAGCACCAGATTTTGTGTGCCCAATTGCTATAGTTACCTATAGTTCAGATGCCCAAACTATTTGTGCCGAAGCTTGCTTAAAGAATCAACATGTGGAGTGAGAGATGATCTTGATGAAGATTGAAAACCATTAAACCTGTACAAATGGGAACCGTGATCCACACTCCCTAAAGCAATCATAATCTTTGGATCTTGTATCTCTCTAATGACAATCTTTGGATCTTGTATCTCTCTAATATTTCACTTTATTTTCTAAGTCACTGCCAATATTTATAAAGTCCCCTTTTAAATAAATATTATAATCTTCGGGCTTTAAAATGAATGCCAAGACGGTGTCAGAATGCAATGATCTTTAGCTCGCCAAAAAGGTCTCAACAAGATGCATCTAACCCCACTTTGAAAATCCCGAACCGACACTGAACCCGAACTTACTAAAAATAGTAAGTGATGGCCAAGAGCAAACAGAGCCATCTCAGAGGGTGCCAGCTGGATCACATGAACTCGAACCACAACTCCATCACCTACAATCACTACCATTGCCAAACTAAATACAGTTCTGTAACCAAACTGCTAGTCCACGGGAACCCAATGATGGACTAACCATATATCTAGAAGGGGACATTACATTTGCGAGTTCTGGTTCGGGTTTGGGTTTGGGTTCGTGGGTTTGGTTCGTGGATTTGGCCAAATTTGTTTTGGGATTGGGTTCATTTATATATATAAATGTATGTATGTATGTATGTATGTATGCATATGCATCCTAGAAGCAAGAATTAAGTATAGAAAAGCAGGAATTAAGCGTAGAACACCACATAACATCATATAATCAACAAAACCATCTTAAACTTGATTGTCATAAAACATAAAAATTTAAATATTAAGTTCAAGTTCATAACAAGATTCAGAATAATAATATCAAGTTCAACAATCAATTTTCAATGTCAAATGACAAATGTCATCAATCATATGGATTTGCTAAATACTCCACATCATCATCATCAACATCTTTGACATTAATTGATGCGGGAACATTTGAAGAACCACAACCAACGCCACTGCCACTTGCTGAAAAAGTGTGCTCGCTCTTTGATCCCTCAAGTTCAACATGTTGGGAATGGGAACTACAAGCATCCATGTCAATTTGCTTTGGCTCCACATTCCACAACTTTGATTCCGCTTGCTTATAGCCATGTTGTTTGTGCAAAAGGAGGCGCAAGTTGGAATGCACATACACTAAGTTCACCTTTTTTGAGTGCAATCAGTTGCGCTTTATTGAGTGGATGAAAGAGTATGTGCTCCAATTCCTCTCAAATGCAGATGAACTAGCAACCTATCAAGATAAAGTAGAGAGAAAGAGTTTAAAAAAAGACTTAAATTATAAAATTTAAATTTTAAAAATTTAAAGAACTTTAAAATTATAAATGAATTATGAAGCTTCAAAGTTTAAATTTTTAAAAGACTAAAGATAAAAAAAATAGAAAACAGTAAATGTACGTGTGATAAAACTTTTATTGCGAGAGGTTGTAGGTGCCAGAATTGTTGGCCATGAAAGTACCACCAATTGTGAGCATCCTTCTTGAATTTATCACGAAGAGGCTCAATGCTTTGACCATTGGAGTGTACAAAATTGGTGAACCTATTCGTGACCATATCCTGCACTTTTGGATTAGGGAAGGGTCTACGAAATGTTGCCTTGTACACTTCAGACACTTCATAATCTCTCCATTTGGAATCCTAATTGGCACTGCAAGAATCTCAACACTAGAATATTTTGGAGTCAATGCAAATGCAAGAAGATGCAACGGGGTTGTCATTGTGTTCCATCTATCCTCAATAATATTGTGCACTTGTTTGAAGAAATTTTCTTGAGGATCTTGCTCCGTATCATTTATGATGGTCTTTATCTTCTGTATGGTTGAATCAATGCCATAATATATCTCGCCCATGCAAGGCTTGTCCAAAATGGGCTGAGTGAAACTAAGGAGATACAACACACGGTCCCACCAAGAGTCATCTAGGATCATCCTCTTAACATTTGATGCACTATCAATGTTGCTTTGCCTCCATATGGACCAAGTATGGCTAATAACTTTGTTGGAAAGAGCCTCTTTGACCTTCACAAGCCGTCTGAAGGTGATTGTGTTTGAGGCAAAACGGGTCTCAGCAACCTATTGAATATCAAAAATAAAAAATAAAATAATTAAAATTTAAACATTTAAAAGCAAACTTTAAAGAAAAATTAGAATATGTGATATTAAAGCATAGAAAAAATATATTGCTTCACTTACCTTCAACAGCTCCAATGTAGAAAATGACCTAAATATGCTTTGAGACATGTGGTGGTTGGTGATGAACATTCCTATCTCCTCGGCCTCTACGTACAACTCTCTAATCCAATCAATTTTTTCCCAGTCTTTTGTAGCATTAAATTGAGAGAGTGAACAAGACAAGGTGTTCAAAAGATATGTGAATATCGTTCCTCAACCATCAACCCAGCAACTCTACAATTTTTTGTGTTGTCCGTTATCACTTGAACAAAGTTACGGTGTCCTACATCCTCAATGGCTGTAATGAGGATGTTAGCAATAAAATTTCTATCCTTCACCTCCCCCTCACAATCCATAGCTCTCAAAAACATTGTCCCTTTAGGGGACATTGCAATGACATTGATCAAAGGCTGATTTTTTTAATCTTTCCATCCTTCGAAGACAATCGACACCCCTCTCTCAATCCATGAATCCCTTATGGGCTTCAATATATCTTCTATACTCTTGACCTCATTTTCCAATAAGGTGCCACACACCTTCTCATAACCCAGGCCATTATACCCTTTTGGAGTCTCATTAATTTTTTTCACTATCTCTTTCCATTATGGTGAGCGAACAACATTGAATGACAAACCATTTGCATAAATGCATCTGGCTATAGGTTGGTTAGCAATATCTTGAGCCTTATTTTGAAATGATGTTTCTAATGGTCCCTTTGGTCTCTTGTTTGGAGTGCTTGTGGATTGCTCTTGAGGAGTGACCGAAAATGGGTGGCTCTCTACCACAATAGTGTCTAATGGAGGCTTCATTCCTTCAGTTCTACATTTCTTCTTTGGTGAACTTGCTAATGCTTTACGACCTGCTACTTCATCTATTGCTTGATGGTCCATGATATATGCCATTACTTGCTCTGGTGGTATAGGTTTTTTATTCTTTTCTTTGCAAGCTTTGATGCCCATCCCAGGGGTGTTACACAAATGGGCTTTCACCTGACTATATGAACTAGAATATTGCACATCACACCCATTGCATCTCCAAATGTACCCCCCACCACCTGGAACCGATTGTTTCATTTCAACATACTTCTAAAGGGGTGAGTTTGGATGGGTTTTGAATTCAGATTGGCTTGCGGAGCTAGAACTAGCTGCCATTGTAATTCCTGTGGGTCTGGCAACAAGTTTTGTAAACAAGACATTGAAAACAAAAACAAGAAAAACTTAACTTGTTTAATATGTTAACTAGTTAAGCATAGTGATACATTCTTATAAACTAGGATTTAAAAAAGAGAAGTTGAAAAGAGTTTGTTGTTTAAAAATGCAATAAAAATAAAAAAAAACCTACCTCCTTGCAAAAATCTCCTATGATCTTCTTTGCAACCTCTAAACACTTGCAAATGTGTAGGAATAGTGGTGCAATGGATTTTTAACCTTCAAGAACCAATCTTCAAGCCTCTTTGTTCAATCACAAACAAATATAGAAGTTCAACTACAATGAAAACTATTTGTGTTTTGCAAACAAAATGAGTTCAAATGGGTTTCATTTTGTGTTTAAAATGTGTTTTTAGGTTTCCCTTTTCATTCTAGGGTGAATGGTCAAAGTCAATGACTTAAAATAGAAAAAAATATAAAAAAATAGAAAAGGTGTTGTTTGGGTGGATGGCCGACGGGTTCATCGCTAGTCTAGCTTAAGTGACCTTATTTTGAGATCACCATTCTCCAAATGGCAGGGCCACCTCCTCTTTTTTTCAAGAAGAGTGTAGGTGCCTCAACAGATATTTCCCCTCATATACAATTTTTTATTTCTCGTTCTGGTTGGTCTCCTCCTTTCGCATTAACCAAATAAATAATGTTGTTGGAGCTTTACTATGGTCAGATGATAAGGGCTCTAAGAAAAGGCAGAAGGTTGCCTAGAAAAGGTGCTATAAGCTTGTAAAGATTGTTTGTTTGGGGTTCAAAGATCCACTTCTGTAGGGATTTCTTTAGTTGTTATGTGGCTTCTTAGAGCTTGGTTGGGGGGCAACATTGGAATGTGCTATAGTGTGATTTCTATTGCTCCTAAAGGGAACTTGGGTGGAATGGGCTTCACATTATGCTTGTTTAGTTGGTGGAGGGTCTTTTGAAGCATTTAGATCTATTTGGTGGAATCTCAAATGTAATGACAGTCCTCTTGCTCTTAGTAGAAGGTGTTGAAGTAAGATTTGGTTTTCAAAAGGGCTTAAGAGGTTTGATTATATCTTTCGGTTGGGTTGCTTTCTTGTGTGCACCTCAAGGAGATGTATTGTTTGCTTGGTAGACATAAAAAGACTTAGTACTTGATTCTGAGGGCTATGCGGTCTTCTTCCATAGTGGGGTATAAGGATTCTATGATTGACTCTTAGCAGGATGTGGAGTGGATATAAGGTCGCAAACTATTGTTTTCCTCTAGATATGTTTATTCTCTGTTCTGCTTTTTTGTTGACCAACCCCAATTCTTTGTGGGGATTGACTAGTTTTGTGGATTGTTGGTATGCTAGACTTAAATTGATATGTTTCTTCTTATCTGGAGCCTTAAAAATGCTTTTTAGGTGGCTTCTGGTTTATTAGAGGCTTGCTGTTGGATATAATTGCAATTTTACTTATACTAGCACTTGTTTGGTCTGTGGTGCTATGGAGTATGTAACTCATCTTTTTTATGATTATCCTTTTGCACAATTGGATTGGAATTGGTTTTTACCCACATGGATTAGTTGTTCTAAGAAAGATGTTATTAGGTCGTTGGACATTTTGTTTGGTTATATTTTGTGTGATGTTAAATTATGTAAATTTCTTTCCAATTATTGGTTGGTCTTTTCTTTTGAAATTGACCAATCTACATATGTTGTGCTTCGTGGGTCTTGTTGTGTTACGATTATTCACGAATCTACATAAGTTGAAGGTCATAAGAATTGCCACTCATGGAGAATAGTCATTGTTTATAAGACTCCCACAATGAAAAATCCCATATAATGCAAATGATCTAGGAGGATGTATGACTTTGATCAACTTGTGGTACAATAACGTAAGTTAACGTCATATGCTATTTTCATTATCAGCTTTAGGATCTCTCCTAGAACATGTGGATATATTGCAACATCCTAACTCCTCTTTAATAATTTAACACTTCTGACAGTGTCAACCTTGTTCCATGCAATTGTTTTGCAGCATTTCCAAAAAATGGCAATTAGGGAAAAAGGAAATAAATCAAGTGAAGAACAATTTTGTTCCTTCTAACTTCCAAAACATTCCTTCGGCTTTCAGACTTTTATATTAATGTATTATGTCTATTCTTTCATTTGTTGATGATGAGGATAAACATCTTGTAACACACAACCAACCTCTTGTTTTATGTACAAAACTTATGCATTATATAATCTTGTAATTTAAAGTTCTATTTGTTGTATTCTTGTCTGTGATTTATTTATCTCTTGAAGTTTTAGTAGTATCCTGCATTCTATTTTAATGTAATTTGCTTATGTTCATAACATATTTGAACCATTTTGGGTGGGTTATTTTTTGGGCACCATTGGGCCCTAGATTAGAAAAATTCCTACAAAATTGAAAATGTTTAAACAAGAATATTATTGAAAAAAAAAGAAACTTCTTAAGAAGAAAGCAAAGCATAGAATTTGTTTAGCTAGTACTTTTCTAGGGGATAGTAAATGACCCATTTGACAAAACTAGTTTCTTCTTGATGGATATTCTAATAGAACATTATAGGTGATGCATTTGATTGTCCTCGTACATGCTTATTTTTAAAGTTGCTGGTTTTGGTTTGGGTACGATTTTGAGGTTTTGGGTAAGGTGGTTTGCCAATTGTTTTACTCGAGTTTTGTATGGCATACAAAAAATATAAAATACAAAAGATATAAAAAATAGCCATAATTTGGACAAAACATACAAAATTATCGACATGGCCTAAAATATGGAAAACTAACCATAATTTGTGTTTTATGTTGTTAAAGTGGTCGCTTTAAGTGTTGGGAAATTTTTTTAAGTTCTGTTTTCTCATTATGATTTAAAAAAGAAAAACTTGGGCTGTGGGGCCTTTTGACAACTCGGGCACGTCCTAAGTTGGTTTTAGATAAACCTAGAGTATATTTACGGTGACAGGAAGCTGAGGTGTACCTTGGTAATATTCTGTTTCAAAGACGGATGTGAGGCATACCCATATGCAGACCGAACCAGGGTCAGGACACTGCATTTACCCAATATGCTTATTGGATTGTAAACAAGCAAACCCAAAATTGTAGCATTTTGGGTAAAGACATGTACGTAGTTGCAAACCGTTGTATACATCTTTGACTAACCTTGGTTGTGTGTAAAATTTCATGGGGCTTCATATTGCTTAGAGTTAGTTAGTTTGTTATAAGATTAACAAGTACTTACATTTTCTTTCAAAATTGAATTTCATTTGGAAGAATATTGATAAGAATAGAAAAAAGCCATGGGATTTGAACTTTATAATTCTGATCATTATATTTGGGTTTTTCTGATTGAAATTATATCACTCTTTTGGCATGTTCAACAGATGAAATCATTTGCAAGTAAGAAGGCAGATTATGAGAGGAAATTGAAAGAAGTTCAAAAGGAGAATCTGGTATTGTTATTGTTTGACGTAAAGTGATTTTTTTCATTCATGACCTTTTAACCCCATTGTTTGTTTCTAATAAAAAGAGATTGGCTGTAATTGTATATTCTATTGCATAGTATTTTATTGTCTAGCATGACTATTTTGGAACTATTTTTGGCTTTTAAAAATTCACCTAAAATCATTAACAACATTAGTTCTAAGATAGATTACCTTTCTACCTTTTGATTTACATTTGTGAAATGTTCATTAAACATATATTTTAGGATACTAGATATGGAGTAAGTAATATTATTTAACTTCGATTACAATTTGTGTTGCTCTTAGTGATATTCTTGATTATTGACTTCTGGAGTTTCTTTTGATTTCAAAGTCTTACACTGTTAAACAACTTTTGGATGTTCACCTTTTCCTCATAATTTTTATTTGATTTGAATAAATTTTTCTATCCATTGCTCTTCATGAATAGTATGGTGCTAGGATAAATAAAGTTTATGGTGCTTTTGGAGCACGCTCCATTTTATGCTGGAAGTGTGAAATTTTCATTAAAAGGGAATATTTACGGATGGAAATTTGAGCCCTATAAAAATAAGTTACTAACATTGGCTTCAAGAATTACAAATTATCATTTTAATGGATACAAAAATGAGAATGAACATCATTGCAATCATATAAACTAGAAAGTAAAATGACCTTGTTTTTCCTTAATAAAGATATTGAACATGAGATGAACAAACCAGTGTTTTGCCGAATTTCTTGGATGGGGAAACCAAGGATGTGGCAATGTGGTTTTGAGGATGGCCAATTTTTTATAGAATTTTGTGGATGGCAGGGTCATGTCAGTGGGTTGGCTATCTAAATCATTTAAACAAACTAGTAACAACTATTATTTTAAAAAGTAAATGTAATATGTTGAATTTGCAATGGCAGTCCTCCCACCTTACCTTTTTAGGGGGTTTTAGCAATTTTTTGCTTCAAAGTCACTTTTTTCTATTCTAATGCACCATGTAATGTCCCCTTCTCGCACGTGAACAATTGATGGCAATTAGCCTAATTTTCTAAGTTTTTTTGTAGGCTAATTGGTTTGGTAAAGGGAAAATAGACTAAATAATTATTTTAAGTTGTCAAAAAGTAACTTAACTTTATATTTCTATTTGACAACTTATTTAATTATTTAATAATAAGTGACGTTAAGTTGTGCAGTTAAGTGGCGCTAGGCTCAAGGGGACAAAAAAGGACTTCTGCACACAGTAAAAGATTTTATTTTATATTTTTCTGAGGAGAATATGGGCAAAAGTGGAAATGAATATTTTATTCTCTCAAGAGTTGCCTTAAAAGTGGCTTTATAAGGAGGAGTTGAATTCAGAAAGAGGGTTAGACTATCATTTTGCATTTGCTTTTGCCTTGAGAGTGATGCTGAGTTGTTCCCATATTTCTTTAGGACAAAAACCCTCTTGAAATACCAGTTTCGAGGATGGCAACCCTCCTAGCTGGATTTGGTGACTTCATCCAGGGGTCACATTTGTGCTGCAAGAGAAGTTTTTTCTAGTTTGTTGTTGAAGATGGATGTTTTTGATGTTTTTTGAGGGTTTTTTTAGAGTTTTGGATTGACGCCTTGTTGATAAGTTTTGCAGTACTTTTTGAAGTGATTTGGAATCCTAACTAGGGGGCCGTACCAGTTATGATGGAGCCATACTATATTTTCTGCATGCCATCCTATTCCATAACCTGAAATTTGTTTTGCTAATGTTATGAACTCTGGAGTTTGTGACTTGGTCTTCCTTGCAGTCCGTACCTAGTGCATTCTTGCAGGCCGTACAAGATTTAGTTCTTTTGCTGCTGTTTACGGGGTCGTACTTCTTTGTTACAAGCCTTGCCTTGTCCCAAGGAAGCGTGTTGTTTGGGATAATCAAATCGTTGGCTTTTCTTGCTTTTTCACTCAATTTCGCGAGCGCCTAGGCCTATTCATATCCAACCGTATAGTTTGGAGGTGATTTGTTGGGGTTAGATAGTATTGTTCTGGTTGTACAAAAGGTTATGAGGAGTTTTCATTGGGGTTTTAGACCTATTGCAGTGTAGATTGGGTATTAATAGCTGCTGTTTGAGTTCACATCAGACTTGCAACATCCTTTCAGACCTTCTATCAGTGGTATACACATTGAGCTTCAATTATTGTTGATATTAAGCATGTTTTAATGAATACATGAGCTAATATGGGTGCTGCAACAGTTTGAAAACACAACTCAGAATTACTTGCAAAATTGACTAATAGTGTTTTGCATTGCATGTTTGTTGCAACCTCGGATGGTAGTCCCATCGGAGGATTGTTTAATCATGCATTTCATATTGTAAAACTGGATGGTTTACCGCCAGTTCATATAGCAATTAAACTCTAGCCCATTTGGCATTGAACAAGCTTGATGCTATCGACCACTTTGGTCTAAATTAGCTTAGACATTCTGCTAGTGGGTCTGCATCCATTTCACACTTAAATGTAGATAAGGACGAATCTATCGCCGCCTTATATGCTTCATTCTGTATTGCATCATACGCACAACATTGAACAAGCGTAGATAAGGATGGACCAATTGCCTTGTGTGTTGCATTTGTGGTTTTTGGCACACTTCGTTGAAGAAGTGAAGATAGGGCTGACTTGCTGCCTTGTGTGCCATCGTGTAAACATTCGGTGATTGCATTCCTAGTAGCTGTGTGTGGTCCAAAACACCGTATGCTCTCACCTTGCCCATATCGGGAATTGGGTGATCAGAAAGTGTTTGGACATTGCATTTGCATTTACCTTATTCAAAAAAAAAAAATGGGTGTGCATATTACAGTGGAATAAACGTTGGTTTTAATACCAGCTTTGACAATTGTATGCAGAGAGAGTGTTCTTATGCAACATGATGAAGGAATTGCTAGGTATTATTTGAGAAGAAGGCAGGGTAATCTTCCAAAGATCCCAGAAGAGATAGACCCATTTCCTGGTTTGGAGAGGGAAGGAGTGGTTGAGAAAGTCATGGCAGAGCGAAGAGATAATAATAGCACTTTACATATGCTCAATGATATAGCTAGGGGACAACAACAATTAACCTAGTTGTTGACACAGTGGATGAAGAATATGAACACTAAAGGAGTTAATCAAAATAACCACGGCAACAATGGAGAAGCTAGTACTTCTGCTAGTAGTGGGAACAACAAAAGCAACAATCATAGAATTGTTGTAGGATCAGCAATGTCAAGACCCTTGATGCAAACTTTCTTGCATAGAGAGGGCGTTGCACAAGGCAATGGGGGACAACAAATTGTTGAGGAAGGTTATTTGGATTATTTGCATGAATACAAAGCTTTAGGAGATGAATTCCATGCAGCCATGTCATTGCCGAATTTTTGTAAACTCAAGTTGAGAAACAAACCTAAGAGAGATAGAGGCCCACAAAATCAGTAGCTGCAGCATAGGATGGGCAAGTTGTCCATACCTTCCTTTGATGCATCCGGTAAAAGCACTAAACGAGCTTGGGTGCAAAAACTTGATACTTATTTTTCTCTTAATCCCATGATGGAGAAAGAGGCAGTTCAATATGCAACTTTGCATTTCGAAGAAGATGCCCATGAGTGGTGGTACCATGGGATGTTGACGTTGGGTCATGACCTCATTGATTCATATGTGGATTTCACTCAAAGGTTGATTGAGAAGTTCGACAAGAAGGATCCTGAGTTGTATTTCAGAGAATTAGCTCAACAGAAGCAATATGGTTTAGTTGACACATATGTGGCTGATTTTTAGAGACTCTTCATAATGGTACCTAATGTTTCAGAGAGAAGACTTGTTTTGTTCCATGAGGGATTGGTTGAGCCTTTTTGTGGTTGTGTTAAAGCATTTGACCCACCCACTTTGCAAGAATCAATTGAGGGAGCAAGGGATATGGAGTTTTCTACTTCAAGGAGCAACTTTTAGTCCAAGCCCTTCTGACATAAGAAGGATAAGAAATGTTTCCAAAAGAATTTTAACCAGCCTAAGAGTTTACCTCAGAAGATGGATGAGGAGGGAAGAAACAAGCTAAGAAGGAAGAAACTTTGCTTTTGATGCAATGAACCTTGGGCTCTAGGACATAAGTGCCTTGCGAAGGGCCAAGTCCACTATATAGAAGTGTTTTCAGATGAATCTGAATCAGAAAATTCAGAACAACAGGCTGATCATGAGGAGATTGAGGAAGAAAAAGTTATAGAAGTGTCTGAAGAAGAGAAGAACAATGATAGACCTTTTGCTCAACTTTCGAGCAATCAAAGAAATGATCCTTTTAGGATCAGTGGTGTCTTGTGTGGCCAGAGGATCATTGCATTGATTGATACTAGTGCTACACACAACTTCATTGATGAAGGTGTTGTTGCACGAAGAGGGCTGAAAACTGAGAAGTTTGAAGGATTCAATGTTATGGTTGCGGATGGTTTCATCCTTCATTGTTCGAGAAGAATCCCAAAGATGAATCTCCAATGAGGTAATTATGAAGTAAAGGATGATTTTTATGTGCCAGGTATTGGAGATATTGGTGATGCCCTAGGGATTCAGTGGATGCATTCTTTGTGGGAGATCACATTGAATCTCCACTCTATGGAACTTAAGTTCCAAGTTGATGGAAAGAACGTAGTTTTGAGAGGTATGTCTACTGGTGCACCTTGTGTTGTTACTGCAAAGAGAATGGAGAGGTTGTTTCGCCATGGGAAAGGAGAGTGGGCAGCACAATGCATGATCACACCTACTACTTTTAATGAAGGAAAAAGAGAGCACCATGCTGATGTACAAGCCTTGTTAGATAAGCATAGCCAGGTCTTCTATGGATACCACTTGGAAGGCCTCAAGATAGAGGGATTGAGCATGTGATTGAGTTGGAGGAAGGTGCGAAACTTGTTATCACCACTCCTTATCGCCATCATAGATGGCATAAGGAAGAAATTGAGAAGGCCATTAAGGAGCTCTAGGAAATGGGACACATACGTTCTAGCAAAATCCCATTTGCATCTGATGTTGTTTTGGTGAAAATGAAGGATGGAATTATGTGTATTTGTATAGATTATCGTGCTTTCAATAAGAAGACCATCAAGCATCGATACACCATTTCGAAGATTGATGAACTTGTTGATGAATAGCATGGTGCAATCTATTTTTCTAAAATAGTCTCAAGGTCTGGTTATCACAAAATCAGAGTTAGAGAAGAAGACATCCAAAAAACTTCTATTCAATGCCATTTTGGGCAATATAAATTCCTAGTCATGGCTTTTGGCTTGACAAATGCACATGCAACATTCCAATCTTGCATGAACTAAGTCTTCAATCAGCAGCTCAAAACGTTTGTTTTGGTGTTTTTTGATGACATCCTAATTTATAGTAAGACTTGGGAAGAGCACAAGAGACACTGGGATGTGGTATTGCGGATTCTTGAGCCTCAATCTTTGTTTTGTAAAGAGTCCAAATGGGAGTTTGCGATGATAGAAATTTTGTAGTTGGGCCATGCAATCTGCTCTAAAGGAGTTAAGTTTGACTAGGAGAAGATCAAGGCCATTTTGGATTGGCCTCCACCAAAGAGACTTGCACATTTGAAGGGTTTCTTTGGTTTATGCTGCTTCTACAAAAGGGTTGTCAAGGGTTTCACTGTTGGCTATGCCACTTATTGATTTGATCAAAAAGGGGGCATTTGCTTGGCCTCCATCAATGCAACATTTGTTTGATCAGTTGACGCAAGTGATGAGTTGATGCCCTATTTTGGTCATACCAGATTTCTCCAAGCCTTTTGAGCTTGAGTGTGATGCCTCGGGAGAAGGAATTGGTGTTGTGTTGATGCAAAATAAGCATCCAATTGCCTTTTAGAGTAGGAAGTTGAGACAGGTGGAAAGAAGTTATTCCATCTATGACAAATAAATGCTTGCCATTATGTATGCATTGGCTAAGCTCAGGCAATACCTGATTGGTGGGAAATTTGTTGTGAAAATACCTCATAATAGCTTGAAGTACCTCATTAGCCAAAAACATCTTAATGAGAGGCAACAAAAATGGGTGAGTAAGCTGCAAGGTTACGATTTTGATGTTGAATATGTGAAGGGGAAGAAGAATGTAGTGGCTGATGCGTTGTCAAGAAGGCCACATTTGAGTGCTATGATGGAAATTACAATATATTGGAAGGATCAGATTTAGTAGAGTATGTTAAAAATTCATTTACCACTAACATTTTGGAGGGAACTTTGCAGGATGAGAAGTATGAAGTGGTCAATGAGCAGATCCTCTACAAAGGTAGAATCTTTCTAGTACCCGAATCCAAGCATAAAGAGAAAATTGTCAGGATGTTTCATGATGCTCCCTTGGGTGGTCACCAAGGATATTTCAAAATATATAAGCCAATCGGGGAGAGATTTTTCGTGGAACGAGCTTAAGGATGATGTCCTTAAGGATGATGTGCTTAAGCATATTAGAGAATGTGAAGTATCTCAATTGAATAAGAATGAGCATACTTTCCTTGCTGGTTCGTTCCAGCCTTTGCCCATTCCCAATAAAAAATGGGAAAGTATATTAATGGACTTCATCATCGGGTTGCCCAAAGTGCAAGGTAAAGATTGTATTTATGTTGTCGTTGACAAATTGACAAGGTTTGCACACTTCGCTATTTTTGCAGATTTTAGAGCGTCTCAAGTTGTTGATTTGTTTCTGAAAGAAGTGTTTAGATTGCATGGCTTGCCAAAGAACATTGTAAGTGATAGGGATACCAGGTTCCTAAGCTTGTTTTGGCAAGAGTTGTTCAAATTGATATGGAATCGGCTCACTCCTAGCACGAGTTATCAGCAACAGACGGATGGGTAGACGGAGATTGTGAATAAGTGGGTGGAAGTGTACCTAAGAAGCTGTGTTTCAGGACAACAAAAGGCTTGGGTGAGATGGCTCCATTTTGGAGAATATTGTTATAACTCAATTTATCATGTTTGGTAAGATGACTCCTTTCATGACATTGTATGGTTATGAAGCTCCTAGCTTTATTGATCTGATGTTTTATGACAACATGGTACCCGGAGCTAAAGATTTGTTGCAACAGAGCCAAGGTGTCTTGAAATAACTAAAAGACAACCTCTAGCATGCCCAGAATCAGTAGAAGTTGTATGTTGATCAACATAGAGTTGAACGTGTTGACATTTCTTCTGAATCAGCATTAGGGTTTGCCACTTCTAATGCACAGGCAGATTCAGGCCAACTGAATACAGGAGGTTGCGTGAGCTCCTCCCCTTCACTTCTGGTTCTGCCGCACCAAGGGGGGTATCCCTATAACTTAAGATGTAACCTTGACTGGCTCAAAGATAGAAAGATCTGACTTGACAACAGCAGGCAGAATGCTCTCATGTATAGACCAAGATCTGTATGATAGATCACAAGGCTGGCAACATTCTTGGACATGATGTCTGGTTGGGTATGAGAGCATGCAGGGGGTTCCTAATCCTACTCCTACAACTAACAGGTGGAAGTATGAAGTGCTTTAGTTTGAATTTGGATGCAAAGCTGGACATGGTGTATAACACAAGAACACAGCATGACTGGTGCCTATCCAGGGCTTGGAGTCAGTAGACATACACCTGTGAATGATCAGCATAAATAGCTAAAACTGGATTTCAGGGGGATACACATGATATCTGCCTTACAGGCATCTCCCAATACAAAGTGTTAGGTTATCTCTACTTATGGTATCCCTACTGCAGTATACCCTTCCCAATGTTCAACCTGAAAACAGTTTAATCTACCCCTTGAGTAGAAGTTAAGAGATCAGACAGTCAACATAGGAATTCTATGCCCTAGAATCTAAACATTAGTAAACATCCAGATTCAGAAGAAGAATACATGCAATACTGGAGACAGAATTAACACAACACATGCCAAACAGCATTTCTCATATAAGTTTAATCATGAAATCAGTGGGTTCATGCCAAAAAACAAACAACAGGAGATACATAAACTCACAGGTAAGCTGTACAGAGCAACCAGATCAGCTTGTTATGCATTACAGAGCCAAAATCATCAACTTTCAACAACCTCTCAAATGAGCAAGACCACCTGCTTATATAGCAGGAGGGTGTCTTCAGCATTAACTACCAGGTTGACCAAAATTCCCGCCAGATATACAGTACCATAGAAATGGCGCTCAAACTTGAATGCAGCAGGTAGGGGAGGAGACAGGAAGATTTTTCGAGCCCTGCGCTCCTGCCCGCTGATTGACACCTCCAGTTGGGTACAAGATCGACCCACGCCATCGCCCATACCTCTGCAACAATCGCCATTAATGGCGCACCAACCCGCGGCCTTGGGAAAGTCATCAAATCTGCAGTCGCAACCATTTCCCGCCGAGACTCATCATCATGATATTTCGAATATGCAGGATCACATTATCCCACATGCACCCCGCAGCAACTTCCTTTGCACTTTATATACTAGGTCATGAGCATATATCATGTCGGTACTTTTGCTCCTGACGACACTAGTATAAGACTTCATCATCATCATCCTCCAGCAGCATGATATCCTGTTGTTCGAAATTTCACCCTGACGTCATCATGATATTTGAAATATAACCTTCATGATAATCGGCACAACCTGATCCTTCGGAGGAACATCCTCCTGCTGAGCTTATAACAAAAGTCTGGCCGATGAACATCCTGATGACGTCATCATCATATCCTGCTGACGTCATCATCATATCCGCCTACTGCGCACCTCCTCACATCCGGATGACGTCATCATCATGTTTGCAAATATCAGGAGGTCTCTTCAAGATGATCAGTGTTAGAGATATGACCCCCGCGGACCTTGATGACGTCATCATCATATTTACATCATCATGATATTCGGAAGACAACCGGATATTTGGAAATATCCTGATGATGTTCAAATATCAGGTTGCACTGTAGCTCCTCTGTAAGATCGGGGCGAAAACTGAATATGATGATGCTGCTTGAAAAGATCACCCTCAATAGATAACACGCGAAACTAGCAGGCGGATATCTCCTCAATATTAGCATCATCATGATGCTCGAACAAACAAACTTATATCCGGGTGATATGAAAATATCACCCCTTCCTTCGGAATATCATGATGCAGATAGACAGAAAGAAAAATATCACCCTGATATACGGATGACGTCAGCATCATCAGGATGAGAAACAAAGAAAAGGAAGTGATACAACATCATCAGGATGATATTGACTAAGATCATCCTGACGTTCCAAAATATGATGACCCTAGTGAATATCGGGTCGCAATTACAACTCTTCAACAACATCATCAGGATGATGTTAACCAAGATCACCCGATGATAAAAATATCACCCCGGCGAAATATCATGAAGGCAGAAAATATGATGACCTCCACAAGCAGCAGGATGATAACTGGAAAAATGATGATGATGAACACGACCCTTAGGAAAAAACAAGTTAGGTCGAGCAATTCAAAGAATGAGCAACATCATCATCATGCTCGCGCAAGGTGATAAATGGAAGATCACCGGAGACTTTGAAACATCACCCTCGCAAGCAGATAAGGGCGCACTGTAGCTCGTCAGCATCATCAGGATAAAACCCGAACATCACCCGACAGCGAAATATGATGATGACGATGAGAAACCGGTCGACGAAGAACATGATGATGCTGACCCTCATGGAAACAAACATGATGATGATGACCTCCTCCTCAAGAAAATATGATGATGCAGCTGAAAAATACTGAGGAGGTCCGTTACTTAGAGCATTTTTTGGATACTTAGGGAGAGTGCCTGAATGAAAATTGCTCAGAAAACCACCAGTCAATTCAGGCGTCAACAGAACGTACTTTTGAAGTGGGTGATATGGTCTATTTGAGGTTGCATCCCTATATACAGTCTACTATTAGAAAGAGTGAAGCTGAGAAGCTTAAGGCATGGTTCTATGATCCATTTAGGATCAAGAGGAGAGTTGGTGAGGTGGCTTACAAGTTGGAGTTACTTGAGAGTAGGAAAGTACACAATGTTTTCCGTATTTTACACTTTAAGAAGGCACTTGGTCATAATGTTGTTACTTCAGTTGAGCTACCCCCCTTGGATGAAGAAGGGAATCTTATCTTGATTCTTGAAGTAGTGATTGATTTCAGAGCACAGTTTTAGAAATCGAAGCATCAAGGAGTATTTGGTGAAGTAGAGGAATCTTCCGGTTGAGGATGCTACATGGCAAAGTGAGCAAATTTTGGAGCATCCTTAGTTGCAATTGCTTGGGGATAAGCAATTTTGTGGATGAAGGACTATAATGTCCCCTTCTCGCACGTGAGCAGTTGGTGGCAATTAGCCTACTTTTCTAAGTTTTTTTGTAGGGTAATTAGTTCAGTAAAGGGAAAATAAATAAAATAATTATTTTAAGTTGTCAAAAAGTTGCTTTACTTTATATTTCTATTTGACAACTTATCTAATTATTTAATAATAAGTGACTTTGAGTTGTGCAGTTAAGTGGTGCTAGTCTCAAGGGGGCAAAAATGGACTTCTCTACACAATAAAAGGTTTTATTTTATATTATTTTATGGAGAACATGGGAAAAAGTGGAAATTAATGTTTTATTCTCTCAAGAGTTGCCCTAAAAGTGCCTTTATAAGGAGTTGAATTTAGAAAGAGGGTTAGATTATCATTTTGCATTTGCTTTTGCTGTAAAAGTGAACTTGAGTTCTTCCCATATTTCTTGAGGACGAAAACCCTCCTGAAATTCGAAATTGGAGGATGGAAACTCTCCTAGTTGGATTTGGTGACTTCATTCAAGGGTCACATTTGTTTTGCAAGAGAAGTTTTTTCTAGTTTGTTGTTGAAGATGGATGTTTTTGATTTTTTTGATAGGTTTATTGAAGTTTTCGATTGACGCCTTGTCGATAAGTTTTGCAGTGTTTTTTGAACTGATTTGGAGTCCTAACTAGGGGGCCGTACCAATTATGATGGAACCATACTATATTTTCTGCAGGCCATCCTATTCCATAGCCTGAAAGTTGTCTTGCTAATGCTATGAACTCTGGAGTTTGTTGCTTGGTCTTACTTGTAGTCCGGACATGGTGCATTCTTGCAGGCCGTAGAAGATTTTTTTTCTTTTGCTGTTTGAGGGGTCATACTTCTTTGGTATAGGTCGTAGCTTGTCCTAGGGAGACATGTTGTTTAGGACAGTCAAACCGCTGCCTTTTTCATGCTTTTTCAGTCAATTTGGGAAGTGTCTAGGCCTATTCATACCTAGTCATACAACTTGGAGGCAATTTGTTGGGGTTAGATAGGACTGTGCTGGCCGTAGAAGTGGTTATGAGGAGTTTTCAGGGGGGGTTTCAGACCTGTTACAGTGCATACTGGGTAATAATAACGGATGTTTGAGTTCACACCAGACTTCCCACATCCTTTTAGACCTTCTATTAGTGGTATACACATTGAGCTTCAGTTTTTCTTCATTGTAAGCATGTTTTAATGAATATGTGAGCGAATATTGGTGCTGCAACAGATTAAAAATACAACTCATAATTATTTATTTATGTTGTTGCACAATATTACTTGCAAAATTGACTAATAGTGTTTTGCATTTCATGTTTGTTGCAACCTGGATGGTAGTACTGCCGAAGGATTCTTTAATCATGCATTTCATATTGTAAAATTGGATGGTTTATTGCTAGTTCATATAATAATTAAACCCTAGCCCGTTTGATATTGAACAAGCTCGATGCTATCAACCACTTTGGTCTGAATCAACTTAGACATTTTGTTAGTTGATCTACATCCATTGCACACTCCGCTGAATAATTGTAGATAAGGAGAGCTCTGCCGCCTTGTGTGCTTCATTTTGTATTGCATCATACGCACTCTATTGAACGAGCGTAGGTAAGGACGACCCAACTGCCATGTGTGTCTCATTTGTATGGTTTTTGGCACACTTCGTTGAAGAATTGAAGATAAGGACGACTTGTCGCCTTGTGTGCCATCGTGGAAACGTTCATTGATTGCATTCTTGGTACCTACCGTTTGCTCTCACCTTGCTGATATCGGGAATTGGGTGATCATAATGTGTTTGGAGGTTGCATTTGAATTTACCTTATTCGAAAATCAAAAAATTGGGTGTACCCTAGGGATATGTCCCCGTGGAACACTAGAGGAAACTTTGACTTTGAATATAACAGAGGGAATTGCCATGATACCTACTTGAGGTACAAGTTAGGCAATGCTTGATTGGTTATTGACCTGAAGGGTGGCAAAATTTGAATTAATGATACCAATTGTGGTTTTGAAATTGCAAGCCATCTTTTTCTTGTGGAAGTAGAGATTTAATGAGGTTTTCAGATCTGCGACATCAAACCCTTGAGTGGCATATTCCAACCTCAACATATAGTAGGTAAATGTGGGAGTGTGTGATTCGTATGTGATGACATTTTAGTGGTGTGTATAGAACTTTGGAACTATAAACCTTAGGAGATATACTAAATCCTAACATGATATGTGAGTATTGCAATGGGCAGAGATTGGGAGATAGAAAGATCACTTGATATGCAATAGAACATGCTAAAGGATGAATCTAAAGGAGTGGTCTGCAAATAGGAGTGGACATGGAGATTTTTGAAACTTGGGCCATAAGACAAGATATCAATGGAGGGATAAATTGGCTAAAGGAATTAGGAGGAAGTGACAATGGGAGTGGGTGAGATGACGGGGAACAAAAGGCTAGCAAAATGTAGAGATTTGTACAAGATTTCTGTTGTGGAAGGAGTGTGAGGCCAAGAGAGATCTTTAAAACACACTTGCAGAATAAGAAGTCAAAGGAAAATCAATAGTACCTTGTATTGTAGGAACAAGAGAATGGAGAAGTTGGAACCTTCAAAATGGGGCTGAGAGAGGGTTTATAGGATGATACCAACCAATTGTCCATTAGAGAACATGCCCTAAAATGAGCCCTAAAACACGACTGCAGAAATAAGCTAAACAAGCCCTAAAACATGACTGTAGAAACAAACACCAAAATGAATGCATAATTGTAAGGTGAAAAGTGCAAAGTATATAATTTTTGATCTTGCACTTATATTGGATACATGGATGTTTATTGGTAGTTACAAGAGCTTGTGACATATGGTTTTTTTGGTAGAATTAGTTTTGTGTCGAGGATAAGATGCAAAAATGTTTTTTAGGAAGATACCTCCCCACTCGATAAGGAGAATTTGTGATTTTTGAGAAAAGCTTTGACTTTGATTGTGCAAACTATATTTGATTGGTTTCGGAGGCAATATTGTGTATGCAGATGCAAGCCCAGGGGTTTTCTTTCCATGCATTTTCAAGGGGATATATTCTTTGTACTCATGGTGCTAGCTAATATAAATATTAATATTTCTAAGGGCTTCATTAGGCTTCATCCTCTCTATGGATGTGTTAAGACGATCCATAGTCTTTGCATCCACTGATAAGGGATCAAATAAGAAAAGCTTAGGAATCAAGTAATAAGCCATTGCATATATGTTTTGGTGGAGTTACTTGTTCTAGCTCTGACCAATTATTGGCTTGGGTTCATATTTTCTTTTGTGTGTTAGCATTTCAATTTTTCTTTTGCAAGACAACACAAAACAAAATAGTGTGTGAAGTAAAACCTCTCTTGAAATTTGGAGGGGAAGCTCTCTAAGATGTAAACTAAACCTAAAACTAAGCAAAATTGACCCTAGATTAAAACTATAGACAAAATATACAAATATGCACACTATACAAGATTCATTGAGGCGGTTCTGCATAAATGAAAATGATTATATACCTATGTTTTTGTCTTAGATACATGCATCGGACTGCCAAATATTACCTTGCAAACAAAATTTTCAAATAATTTTAAAAGGAAATTGCTAATCTAAACACACAAACGACACTTTCTAGTTAGCTAAAACAGAGACCAGGTTTTTAGTGCAAGCAATATTCAAGGAAAAATAAACTTGGACAAAGGATAGACACATAATTCCAAGAACTAAATTTCTAAATTGCATGCAATGCTACCACTTAATGAATAAACAACATCAATACAAAGCTTGACAAAGTTACTTAGTTTCAATTTAATCCATGCAAATACAAATATAGGTTAACTAGCTTGAACAATGTTTTCAACAAAATAAGTGTAGTATTGATTGTTATTCCCCATTTATGTCCTCACAACACTTTTTTATAGGTTAGAAGTGCCCAATCCTAAGGAGTTTAAAATAATAAATTTTTAATCGGAAAATGTAAGCTTTAAAGTGAAATGCTTAAATGCTATTGAAATGCTAGAACAAAAGGATCTTTAAAGCAAATCTAAGCCTAAACAAATGAAAATAGGTATTCCTTCCTTGCAGAAAATAGGACATGACTGAAATAGACCTTGAAAAGAGACTGAAATTTCAACTTGCTTCAACATGAGGTCTCAATGCTTTAAAATAGATTTTTTCTTTCATGTCCGATTATTCTAATTGTTTCCACCTTTTGTGTTAAAGATATGGCTGTCTAGTTGTTAGGTGTGCCTATTTGACTAATTTGTGAATCACTCAAAGGAGGTGGAGATTAATGTTATGCCAATTTGATGATGTTGGGCAGATAATTTAGGAGTTTCAACAGTGTTGGGTGTGCGCTTATGACATTTGTGCCACGTTTTTTTGATGACTTAAAACTTTTAGAAGGGAGTAATTCATCAGACATGCGCACATCTCACTTTTGCCATTTTTTTCAATTCTCAGAAACCTTTAAATGGGTGAAAACACCTCAGATGTGGGACTCCTTCACTTGAGCTTTCTTTTTATCATATGAGCAGAGGTTTTCAGTAACTAAGCCCACTCAGGTGCATGCCTCAACCAAGTTTGGCTCTTTTTATGATGATGGTGTAGAAACTAATTGGCTTGGCCACTTAAGTGTGTCCATCTCAATTGAAGCAGAACTTTTAAGTGAACTTGCCAACTTTATTTGAAGTAGGCACTTAATTTTTTTTTTTTTGGGTTGAAGATATCACAAGCCAAATTTCAGTTTGGGCAGAAGTATGAGCCACTTATGCCACTTTGTCAGAGTTTTGGTGTGGCTAAACCACTATAAATGTTCGCCCAAGTCAGACTTATCAAGTTTATAATGTTGTTGGTTCGAAACATTCCTCGCTTGAGCCAAAGCAAAATTTTTAGATGGTTGAACCGCTCTAATTTTGTGCCCAAGTCACATGAAGCGGAGATTTGTTTTAGTTATGCCACTTTATAAGCCGAACAACTTGCAAGTGGGAGGAAGTTGCAAGTGCCTTATGCCATATTTTTTGCTCTTTTATCTACACTTCGTTCTACTTTTTGCCTTTAGGTGCTTGTTGATGAGACTCTGCCTCTTTAGGTGCTGTTGACACTCACAATTAAGGGCTATTTCGCCGAATTAAAAAAAATTAAAGATAGTTTATCCTTACATATTATTTTATCATTACATATATAGTTTATGGTTACATATATATCATTTTTGTTCACGATTAAAGGCAGTTTGCCCTAATTAAAAAAACATAAGTCCCCTCTATTGTTGCTTGCGCAAGACAATTATCCTTCAAAAATTGCGGCCCTCTTCTTGACGATTGTGCTTGGGATATTTTGGTTTGGGTGGACAATCGGAGTTTTCGAGAAATTTGGTAGTTTTTGAAATTTGCTTGGCCCCCTTAGTGTTAGTGTAGGTTTTTTATTTTCCTAATGCGAGGGAATATTTATTTTTCCTACGCATATTATTAAGGTTGCTTAGGTTATATTAGACATGGTTCATATGAGGAGACGTGGCGTAATCAATCAGTTACATATGTTGCTCTCACCCACCTTTGGGTAGTTGAGTCTCATACACCTTTGGGTAGTTGAGACTCACACCCTCCTTTGGAATTATTTGCCACCTCTCATAACCATTTGTTTGTCTTTATCTGAGTAGGTGTAACCATGTAATCTGACATTTACCAAGTAGGTATAACTCTAGCCTAGTTTGGACAATTGGGAGTTATTACTTCTCTTGTAAGTATTTGCCCTAATTTTGCTATATATACAACACTCACATCTCCCTTTGCTAATAAGCAATGCAGTTCAGTGCAAGGGAGTGATGATTTCATTCATCTCTGGATTTCTATTCTTGCTTTACTTTAGTCATTTTGGTCTTGGGTGGCTTCACAGCCAAATCTAACATGGTATTGGAGTTGGTTGTGAGTTGTGGGTTGGCAGTATTTTAGAAAATGTGGGTTCCATTTGATTCTTGAAAGCAAAGTATGCTCTTCTCTTGCATCCTATGATGACCTGGAGAATCATAAACGCTTGACAGAAATTTCAGTTGTTGGGGGATTCCTTTTCTAAGCTTGTCAATTGCAGGTATATCTGATCTTCTTGGAGACATTCAGAGCTTACCATTGAGTTCAGAGTAGTTGGAAAATTCAGATTAGGCTTTTATTTCATCCCAATCGGACATCGGAGGTGAGATTTGTGAAGGGTTGAAGAACAAAGGTTTCCTATCAGATCTTGTGGGAAGTTGTTATTTCGGGACATTTGGAGGCCGAATGGACTCTGGCATTGCGTCTAGAAGGTCCAAAAACCCTAAGATCGACTACGAAATCGTCAATTTTGGACAAGTTGATTTTGGGGCAAATTTTTTTAGGGACCCGAGTCATACGGCTCCTGCGAAGTGTACGGTATGGAAAAATATATTTTTCAATAAAATTCTCTATCATTATAAGAAGATTCTTTTGAATAATATATTTTAAATATAGAAAGTTTTATGGCCGATGTGGAGCGAGGAGCAGAGGTGTGCAAGGAGCCTTCGGCACTAGAGATTGTTCGCAGGCTGGTGAAGGATGGGACACTCTCTGCAGAGGATTTGGGCAGCGGTGACATTAAGCAACTGGTGGCTATTCTCCGACAGAAGGTGGAGGTCACTGCTAGGAAGGACGGATCTCCTCCCCCGGTTACTTTCTCCGCTGCTCCCCCTGCTGTGATGGCTCACACGACGGGAATCTTCATGCATTGCAAGAATTCCTCAAATCCTTACCATGTTTGTTCCGATTATTGCAAAGAACGGATCCTCTCCCTCGATCCTTCGACAGACCTAGGGCTTGTCTCAGCTCGGGCATCAACGCCCAATAAGTCTTTGGCTTCGGCTCTGGATCCTCTGCCTCATCCACTGGTTCCTCCTCGCGATCCATTCACTTCTTGGCATTTGGGCGATTGCAGGGTGGATTTGTCCACTGACCCTATTGATTACCATATTTCTGATGAGAGCTTAAGGAAAGTCTCCATAGATATGGGATCTAGAGCATTGGTTTTTAGATTTGTGGGGCGTCGACCTTCGGTAATTGATTTCTTGGCCTGGTGCAAGCGCTGGTGGGATAAATTATCTCCCCCTTCCGTGGATTTGCTGGATTTTGGTTTCTTTCTGGTCATCTTTCAAAATGCTGAGGATTGTAGGTTTGTCCAAGACAATGGACCATGGTTTTTTGGCAGAACAGGATTATTTATGACTCCATGGACTCCTTTCTTTGATCTTGCAAATTTCCAAATTCCTTCCATCCCAATTTGGATGTGCCTTTATAATTTGCCTTTGGTTTTGCGTAACCCTTGGTGAACCATTTGGGCACCTTCATTAAAATTGAGGAAGGGGCAGAGCCCAGAAGGTTTGTCAGAGTTTGTGCCTTGATTGATATTTCCAGGCCTTTGCCTCACATGATCTGTATCAATTCGTCCCTTGGATCCTGGACACAATACATTAATTTTGAAGGGCTTCTTGAGAGATGCTTCAGGTGCTTTCAACTTGGGCATAGGATTGCTGGCTGTCATTCCAAAATCAGCATTGGCCAGCAGTGCGTCAGTCTAAAGAAATGGGTTCGCAAGGAAGGCACTCCTAACGCAGATTTTGTTTGGAGAAATCATGGCATGTTCATGGATCAACCAAAGTTGCAGGATACGCCCCACCTCTTCCCCTGGCACGAGTACCGGCGTACCCGGTACGGACACGGGTACGAAACGGCCCAGATACGGGCCGGATACCGTGCCCGCCCGTATTCAGAAATAGGTCAACGTCTGAGCCGCGCCAGGTATTTTTGGATTCGGCGGTCTAAAGAAAATTGCCGTATCCAGATTTTTTTTAAAAAAAAAAACCCTGTCATGTCTCCACTGTGACGTATCTTTCTTCAAACGGTGCGGTGCATTCAAAGGTAGGGCATTCCGGGGCTTCTAATCTCACGGAATAGGCCGCATTAGCAGGTAAGATCTCCATTTATTGTCGATCTGAGCTCGGGCAAAGAAGGAAGCAGCTACAGAGTTGCACCGCATTCGTAAAAAAAAATTGCCTTCAATATGTATTAATAATCCTTTCCTTTTGTTATTAATATGTATTTTGTTATTAATTTTTGTAATCTTTAATATTATTTTTAATTAGCCGAGCATTATCATGCTCAGAATTGTCTCATGCCGTAAAAAAAATTCAAGCCGGAAAATTTTCTAAACTAGTCGGTTGTTCCTATCGGCGTATTCCTTGAACCTCCTATGGGTGCAAGTGCTATTAATTATAATATGTATTTTAATTATAATAGTATTTAAGTTTAATTTATGTAATATATTAAATATATAATTAATATATAATATATAATTATGATATATAATATATTATATATGAATTAAAAAATATTTTATTATATGATGTATTATATTAAAATATAATTTATTATTTTATAATAAAATGTATTATGAGTATTAATAAATATTAAACCTATATATAAATTAAAAATATTTTATATATAAGGTATTATTATATTTTATTATATAATGTATTATTATATTTGACAAAAAAAATATAATTATAATATGTATTTAAGTTTTAATGTATGTAAAATTATAAAATAATAAATTATATTTTATTTAATACATATATAATAAAATATTTTTAATATATATATAATTACCGTATCCAGCCGTATCCATATTAGGGGGTTTTGAAAAATAGCCGTATCCGTACCGGATACCGTATCCGTATTAGATACCGTATCCGTGTCCATGCAACATTGGGATCAACGCTCTTTGTCAATCCTAGAAGCTTGGGCTGAGGTGCAGTCTGAAAACATTCCCCCCCCCATCTAGTGGAGCTGAGGTTGCACTTAACTAGCTAGAGGACAGAGATAAGCAGTCATTTTTAAGGGCCGCAGGGAATGTGGAGCAAGGGTTGCTTCCTTCTAATGATCAAGTGGATTAGATGGTTGCAATGGTTGGTTCAAAACTACACCTCATTCCCCTCACTATTGGAAGGGACTCAAATTTGGCTAAGGTTGGCAAGCGTAGGGGTAGGAAAATTGAAGCTGAGAAACTGAGAGCAGAGGCCCAAACTGCATTAGATGAGGGCACCCAGTGGAAGATGGAAGAACTTCTCACGAGAAGCAAAAGTAAACAAATGAAAGGCGGATTTTAAGACTCTCATGGTGGATTTTTTGGTCTTTTTATGTGGATGTATTTTCCTCTACTTCCTTCTGTGTCTTCTGTCTCTTCTGCTCCCTGTTTTAGGGTTTGAAGCATTCTTATTTTTATGACCTTTTATGTTATATGGGAGTGGGCCCTAAACCCACATTACGCAGCAAAAAAAAAAAAAAGTTTCTTTTGAAAGTATTTTGCAGTTTTTAATAAAAGCTAATGTAAAAGCTTTTTTTTAAAAAAAAAAAAAAAAAAAAAAAAAGGCACTGCACAAGCCTTGTACTGGGCCTGCGTCGGCCAAATACCCTCAGGGTACACAGTGTACCACAAGTCCGCAGGGGGCGTGCCTTGTGCCATGACTTGGGCTCCCCACGGGCTTAGGCATCCGTGGTAGTGGCTTAGACCCATCTGTGGGAATCCAAGGATCCGCAGACCCCTTTGAATAGGGTTGCGTGTGGCCTTAGGGGCCCTAACCCATTCGGCCTTTAAGGCCTTTCAAATATTTTAATATTTTTTAAACTTTTTCCACTGTACTCACCTCGACCCTTGTGCCTTCTGTTGGAATGTTTGCCATTGATGTCAAAGGTGAGAAGACATATTGTCGTTGATGTTGAAGGAAGAAAGAAGAGATTGTTAAAGATTGTCGTTAATATCAACGGTGCATACACAGGTTGTCATTGATATTAAGAAGATAGTCATGAATAGATGAGAGTATAGGAAATGATGTCAACATAGCAATAGATCATTGAATGCAAGGCAATTTGTTTATTCAAAGAAGTAATATAGATAGGAGAGATCAGTTTAAGATATGCATGTGTAAGAGGAACAATGATAGACATTGAAGATAATATAGCAGCAATACATGATAGAAGAATGATGGAGTAGAGTAATTAAGTTTTGGATTAGACAGCAGCGAATTTAAAGAAGAGAAGAAGACATAGTTTATTGTGAGGAAGTGAATATATGACATGGAAAGAAATAGAAGATAAGTGGCAGCTGTTATAGATTAAAGGGTTATTGATAAAGTTTAAAATAAAGATTTCCTAAAGAAGGCCGACTTCCAAGTAGTAAAGAAAATGAGAATTGAAGATTTAAATTTTAATTTTTGAAGAGACTGACCAAGAACATGGCCGACTTGTGTTTAAGGATAAAATTAAAGTGAAATTCCTAAAGTGGCCGACCTACCTATTGTGACCAAATCACACATCGCCCCATTGCAAATGGGGACCCCCCTTTTTTGAGCTCCGATGTTTTGCATGAGATTTTTGATGATATCCTGGGTCATCTTCCTCTTCCAATCCGGTAGTGATTTCCTCTTCTGGGATCTTTGGTTCATGATTAGGAGGCAGATGAACTTGCAGTGATGAAGACTTTTGATCAAATTCCATCCGAGTAATGAATAATGAGACCCTTCCTGAAGAATGTTTGAGATCCTGAAAAGACTAAGTCTGGAGCCTGAAATCCTGAAAATCCTGAAAAAATGGCTAAGTCTGAAATCTGGTGAATCCTCCAAATTCTATATTTTGCATGTTAAATCCAGTGGATTCGAGACCTATCTCAAACATCCTGAAAGGTATATTGAAAAATATTTAAAGTATAAGAAATTCAATCTCTCAACTTATACTTAAATATATTTTTCAATATACCTTTACCCTCGCGACCTTGAAAAACGCCTGACTCTTCCAGAGGATTCAAAAAGTTCATCTAGTGCGACGGGGCATCTAAGTGGCGCAAAATCATGATGAAAAAAGCGCTTTCAATTACAAAACAAGATGACGATTTCAATTGATGAAGCAATGCGCCCATCTAAAAGCATAAAGGGAGACGAAAATTTTAAAGGATTTCAAGCCTTCAAGTGATGCGATTTTAGAAGATTTCCACGCCTTTAACCAATGCGAAATTCCAGAGGATTTCAAATCTTTAACCAATGCGAAATTCAAGAGGATTTTTAATTCCTCAACCAATGCGCCCATCTAGAAACCATCATGGTTAAGGAAAGGAAGACTTCCAAACATTAAACCCAAGCGCTTAAACCAATCCACGCTTAAACCAATCCACCAATGCGAAACTCAGAGGAATTGAAAACTTGATCCAAAGCGACCTAAGGAGGAAGGATTTAGTTGAGATTTATTACACATTAAAGGTGAATTTTAGAGGATCTCCAATCCCTCATCTAATGCGACTTCATGAAGGAAGATTCCAGGCGCTTGCAAGGAGATACATCACAAGGTTTAAATCAATTTTCAAGAGATTCTAAGGTGATGAACTAGTGCACCAAGAGGTTTCAATATAAAATCCAGAGGATTCTTAAATCCTTATCCAAGGCGAAATCTCAGAGGAATTCAATCCTTTGATCCAATGCGCCATACAAGGAAGAAAGCGAAAGTGTCAACCAATAGGGAAATCCTAGACATCCAAGGTCAAGTATTCAAGGCGAGTTTAGAGGATTTCAAAGTTCTATCCCAAGCGCCAACATCATGCATGATTCGCTAAAGGTAAAGTTCATCTAATGCACCTAAGTTTTGAAGCTTCCAACATAGTGAACTAATGCGCCACTTCAAGGACCCTTTATCAATACGCTCAAAAGGAAGAAATCAAAGGTGGTATCCAATGCGCCATACATGAGGAAGAGTAAGGTTTGTTTTTGGAGATTTCAAATTACCTATCTAAAGCGCTTAACCTAGGAGCTGATCCATTATGCAAAGGTAAGAAGAATTCAAGTTGCCCATCCAATGCGCTAAAGGTGGAAGAAGGTAAAATATTTCAAAAAACACTAACTTGAGGAGGATCTTATCACCTTGAAGTGATGTGCCACTCCCTTGCAAATGAAAACAAGTTCAAACCAGAGCAACTTGAAAAGAGGTTTTGAGAAGACTTCAACATACTCATCCAATGCGAAATGCTAGAAGAAATCAAAAACTTGATCCAAAGCGCCTAGAGGATGAGGATTTTGAAGGTGTGATCTAATGCGACTATCAAGAATCAAGTCTTAAAGTGAAATTCTAGAGGAATTCAATCCTTTGATCCAAAGCGCCACTAAATCAAGGAAGTCTAGGCAAAATTCAGAGATTTTCAAGATGAATCCAAAGTATCCAACCACTCCGCCACCTCTTGAAGGGAATAAGAGTCAAGTGTTGGAGGCGTGTAAGGAAGATCTCAATGTATCAATCCAATGCTCTGCTTGAGGATAAGGTAAAGTTTAAAGGTTCATCAAGGCAGAATCAAGAGAATTTACTTACCTCAACCACTAATGAACGACAAGAAGATCTCTTACACCCTATCCAATGCACTCAAAAGAAGAGGATTTCGAAACCCTCATCCAACGCGCCTAAAGCCTAGAGGTTTATGAAGGGAAGATCAAGGTATTTTCAATCACTAACCTCAAGAAGATTCAACACCTTTAATCTAATGCGCTTGAGGAAGAAGGGGTAATAGGTATCAAAATTTCAATCTAGAAGAACTCAGTACCCTCATCCAATGCACTCAATGTAAGAAGATCTTGAAGACCTCAACCGTTGCCCCACTTTGAAGAGGATTTCAAACTTGCTAACTGATGCGCTAGTCCTTATAAGATCTGAAAGTTGATTCAAGGCATTTAAATCAGTAAGAAATCTGAATTATCAACTAGTGCACCAGCTTTATAGATCAAGAATTCACTTTCTAGATCCAATGCACTTAAGGTTGGAAAGGTTAGAAATTGATTTATAATGATTATTTTGTGTTGTAAGAATAAGGATTGATATTGCTTTTTGTTTGTTGCAGGAGCTAAGGGCTGGAATCACCTTCATGCTAAGAGTAAAGTCAACAAGTGGCTGTGTGTAAAGAAGACATCAAGTAGCTGTTCTAAGAAGTCACTTCAAGTACCAACTACTTCATCATCTTCATCAAGGCTTCCTAAGGCATCAATTCTACTTCAAGTTCGTCAACCCTCAAGGAAGCATCATTCCAAGAGATCTACATCACTTCAAGTACCAGCTGATTTCTTCATCAATCTACTGGAACTCTTCATCAAATGGCATCATGTTCACAGGCAGGGCATTCATACATTATGTTCAAATCTTCAAAGGTTTATCAAACTTCAAAGTCTCCTTGAGAGGTTCATCAAGCTTCAAAGATCATCATGAAGGATCACTTCATCAACTTCTACATCAAGCGAAGGCATTCATCCATCTAAACTTCAAGCCTTTACAAACTTCAAGTCCAAGAGAGAGTCTTCTACTTTCAAGTTCAAGGAAACATCATTAGCTTCATCATCTACTCATTCTTCAAGAAGGAGCATCATCAGAGAAGATCATCATGTATCCTACTAGAAGATGATCATCTTACCTGCAAGAAGAAGAAATAATTACAAAGTTAATCAAATGAGCTACAAGTATCATACATCCAGTCAACAAGAAGAATGAACAAGGCAAGATCCACAAGATGTATTCCTAAACATGCAAGTTCAAACAATCACATTGAATACATCACATAAAGTTGATACAATTTTCAAAGTATGCTGAAGTGGCATCTATGTGGCGAGTACACATCATTCAATTTTGATTAGCCGCATTATTTAATGCATTCAATCTATCATTTAATGAAAGAAGCCAAAGGGATTCCTATGTGGAGGAATATTTTAAATGCTTTCGCCTTACCTTATCACATTGGAAAACGTGCCTTCATTGCCTCTCTCTTTTATGCTAAAAATAGCAATTTGTTGTAACTACCTCTGAGGTGGCATGATCTAGACCCTTGGCTATCGAATCAATCTTAGCCATTCATTGTAACCTGGACGACTATATAAAGGCCTTGTTGCCTCATTTGTAATTCATTAGAGAATAGATTTTAGATTTTAGGAGTAGGATAGGAGAAACTCTCGAAATTGTCTGAGAGGACTGGAAAATGTTGTAAATATTTCTCAAAGTTAATGCAAAGACATTGGAGCTATTTGTTTGGTGTTAAGTATTATCTTGTGGAGTAACATGATTTCTTGTTTCTTAATGGGATGGAGAGATGTTTCAAGTAGAAAGTAAAATAGACTAGAAGTTCTTTGTTGTAATGTATGTTGTATTGGATATTTGATCAACTCCTAGCTCATGCTTTTAACATTCATCACTGGTGAATTGTTGTGTAAAGCTAGTCTGAGCCATATTTACATAAGTTCGATTGTGGATGTTAGTTTGAGCTGCGCCATTCAATGGGTGCTCATATGAACTGTTGTGACCACTTTACAACATCAACCCCAATTACTAATTGGGTCCCCCTTTTTTGACTTGCCTGGATCCTTGAGGCTTATCGCCAGATGTGTCAGGAGCTTAGACTGGCTCACTGGGAAGAAAGAGAAGTAAAACACATAGGTTTCCTCCTGCATAGGCCCCGAACCCTAATTGACTCTTCCAGACTATCCGTGGGCGAGAGTTTCGTTTTTTCCATCCTTAGGGAAGGGTTTTGTCTTTTCACACTTGGGTAATGAACCCACTCCGCTCCCGGCATGAAACCCAATTCCAGTCCTAGTCCAAGACCCTATGTATGACTTAGAAAATCATTCCTGGACTCCAGTCCAGGAATCCAGCCCGAGGGTCCAAACCGGAGTCCTATCCGGAAGTGCCTATCCCAGAGTCTCGTTCAGGGGATTCCTGCCTGGAATCCCGTTTCTTAGTTTATCTAGATTCTTCTTCCAACCAAGATCGCGGAGTTCAACAGGGACTGCCACTCCTTGGCATGATCATCCTTCAGTCATAAAACTTAATCCCGGCCTGACAGCTCCAGCACAGAAGGTCAAAACCAAGGGATATCTCTTTAAATCTCGGTCCGGCACTCAACCTCATTTCATGGCTCGGAAGACTCGCAAAACGAAGACTTAGGGCAATTTCAGGAGACAATTAGCATTTAATGAATTCCCCCCCAGTAGGCTGGAATTGCGACAGGACACTTTTTGTCCTGGTCGCAAAATCCAGTACCTACTGGATTTTGCGCTCAAGGACACTTTTTGTCCTGGTCGCAAAATCCAGTACCTACTGGATTTTGCGCTCAAGGACACTTTTTGTCCTGGTCGCAAAATCCAGTACCTACTGGATTTTGCGCTCAAGGACACTTTTTGTCCTGGTCGCAAAATCCAGTACCTACTGGATTTTGCGCTCAAGGACACTTTTTGTCCTTGGTCGCAAAATCCAGTACCTCCTGGATTTTGCGCTCAAGGACAGTCTTTGCCATTTTTCAGCGTCTTCAGGGTAAAGGTATATTAAAAAATATATTTAAGTATAAGTTGAGAGATTGAATTTCTTATACTTTAAATATTTTTCAATATACCTTTCAGGATGTTTGAGATAGGTCTCGAGTCCACCGGATTTAACATGCAGAATCTAGAATTTGGAAGATCCACCAGATTTCAGACTTAGTCATTTTTCAGGATTTCAGGATTTCAGGCTACCAGACTTAGCCAATTCCAAACATGGAAAGAACGAAGGATGGAACAAACGAACTTCGTGTCTTGCCATCGAAAGCATCATCTCGGAAGACATTCCACCACAGTGAAATCCTGCTGCAGGAATTGATAATGACTTCAGGGCAAAAGAATCCCAAACACCAGAGGAAAATGAAAGTACTCTCAGGAAATTCCCTGTCGCACATTCCAGGACCTTCTGGAATATGCGCCTAGGACAACTTTTTGTCCTGAGCGCATAATCCAGTAGGTACTGGATTATGCGCCCAGGACAATATTTTGTCCTGGGCGCAAAATCCAGTACCTACTGGATTTTGCGCCCAAGGACTGGGATGTCCAGTTTCTCCCTCCTGCTCTGACCAGTCGCTCCTGGCTTGGATTTTTTTTCTCTGACCCCCTTTGTGGATACCTGACTCCTAGAATTCACAGTCAGGATGGAACAAATGAACGTCCATCTTTCCGTCATAGAGATATCAGATTCCCGGAGGATGGAAGGAACGAGGATGGAAGAAACAAACCTTGTGTCTCGCCATCAGATTCACGAACGAAGGATGGAAGAAACGAAAGATGGAAGAAACAAACCTTGTGTCTCGCCATCAGATTCACGAACGAAGGATGGAAGAAACGAAAGATGGAAGAAACGAACCTTGTGTCTTGCCATCAGATTCACGAAGGATGGAAGAAACGAAAGATGGAAGAAATGAACCTCATGTCTCGCCATCGAAAAGAGACTCCCGGAGGATGGAAGAAACGAGGATGGAAGAAACGAACCCCTCATCTTGCCTTGGAAGTAACAGACTCTCGGAAGATGGAACAAACGAGGATGGAAGAAACGAAGGATGGAATGAACGAACCTCTCATCCCGCCTTGGAAGTAACAGATTCCGCGAGGATGGAAGAAATAAACTCCGTTTTCTGATCCTGTATCAACATCTGAACCTCCATGGAGTAGCTAGGAGAATGAACCTACTGCAAAACTAGAATCCCCACTTCGAAACTCAGGAAAATGCAAATCCTTGACTTGAATTCCCTGAAACTGAATTCCTAAGGCAAGTGGCGCAAATTCCAACACCTGTAGGATTCTGCGCTCCAGGACAAATTTTGTCCTGGGCGCAAATTCCTTGACCTTCTGGATTCTGCGCTCCAGGACAAATTTTGTCCTGGGCGCAAAATCCTTAACCTTCTGGATTCTGCGCCCTTGGACATTCCTGATCCAGTCTGGAATGGGAGACCTGCGAGGTGAGATTCCGGAACCCAGTTTGCCAACTCCTGCATAGAAGAATTCCTCGCCTGTTGTACCTCGGAGTCCGGAATCTCTAAACATGATGGAAGGGTACTTCTGGTTTTAAAAATGATGGAGTCTCTGATCCTAGGGTAAGAAAATCCCTCCCTGCCAAAACAGAGTGATGAACCCCTTAGCAAATATCCAAAAGATTGAACATAGAAGTCCAAGGACACATCCCGCAATGATTCTTGTTCAAAATGCAAAGTCCAACTATCCATCTGAGTAAGATTCCATAGGATACTGTTCCAGGACTTAGCTGGATTTTGGCAAAAGTTCAAAAGTTATGCTAGGGAAGAAAGATCCAAAACATCAGTAAATTCCCGACGTCGCAAAATCCTAAACCTCAGGAATTCCCCGACATGCCAAATTCCCCGACATGCCAAATTCCCCGACATTGCAAAATCCCCGACATGGCGAATTCCCCGACATTGCAAAATCCCCGACATTCACAAATCCCCGACCACCGACAAAACAGAAAAAGACAAAAAACTAAGTCGGCTAAGGGAAAAGTTTGGCGGTTAAGGAATTTCTTTTCCTTAACCTAGGTCGGCCAAGTCTAAAGGAGGCTAAGTTGCCTATATAAAGGGGGCACCCAAGGCATTCCTAAAGCATTCCAATTCAAATTCAAATCTGAAATATTCATTTTAGGAGCAAAAATTCATCCTCTGAGACAAGTGGAATTCCAAGATGAGCAAGAATCCCCGACTCCTAGGAATCCCCGACCAACTGAAATTCCTCCTGTCCATGCCTGGTAACCCTGGAATGAAGGAAAATTCAGTCGAGTATGAAGAATGCCGGAGAATGAGGGAAATCCTTTGTTTGTTCAGGAATTTATAAGTGAAATTGATCAAAACTTGCAAAATCATTCATGTTTCATTTCATATTGTATTGTATTTATGGATTTTGTGCATCATGACTATTTGAGGTTTCCCTTGTTTTGCAGGAATCCAAGACGAGGATAAGTTCCATGAGGAGCATGAACAAGGATGATCCGGGGCAAGCACGACAGATGCAGAGAGTTCAAGTGCCAGAAATGATGACCATTTCAAGGATCCAGGAGTTCCGACAATAAGAAGACTACACATGCATACCGAGGGAAGGGAAGGCAACATCAAAGATTCTAGTTCGGCGACAGGGAGACTTCGCACGAAGGGATAAGGAAGATCAAGATGTCCTTCCAAAGATTTCAAATGACAGAGAATGCCTGCATCAAGGATGGCGGAATGGGAGAAATCACTCCAAGTCCAATATCAGGGATTCCAGTTCCGAACAGGAGGATCAATCCTTGGAAAACCAAGAGGATACACTTCAAGTTCACCATCCATCAGGAAGAATGAGAATCCACGCCAAGGATGAGGAAATCCAACCCAGGAATCCAGTACAGGGAATCCTATTCCATGACAGGGAATTCCAACTCAGGAAGGAATTCCATTCCAGGACCCTAAGGAAAGTGCGCCCCTGCTCAAGGAAGGATTCCTCCACATGAAAATCCCGTTCACCCTGGAATCTGTGCTCAGGATAAAGGACTCCAGGACATCATGGAATTTGCGACCAAGGAAGTTCCGGACAGACAGGACAGTCCTATCTAGAAGTCCTAGACAGGTGGCGACCAGGACAGCTGGAAAGTTTCCTTACACATTCTGACGACCTAGACAGGTGGCAGTCTCCTGCATGGATATTCTGACGACCCCATCTGCTTTTTCTAGGATTTGTAACCTAGGGCACATGTTTCAAGGAAATCTGATTTCCTTTTGCCCTAGGATATTTTTGAGAGCCTATATAAAGGCTGAGGGATGCCTCATTGTAATCTCTCTCTCTGTCTTTTCCATCAGTCTGATGCTCCTAGAGCACCCTAGTAGTTAGCTTTCATTTTTGCATTATTTTCCTGAGCTGAAACTCCAAGGATCAGTCAGATTGTTGTAATACAGACTTCTGAAGCAATAATATGTGCATTGAAGAATGGTGTTCATATATTTCTTTAGATTTTTGGCATGGTCTTATTGATTTCTTGGAGCAAATCTAAAAGATATTGAAGTTATTTCTTGTATTTTCTTACTTTCGTTAGATAGATGCGATGGAAATGTTCTTGTTGAATGATTGATGTTGATTAGTTCATACCATTTGTGATCTGTGGCTTGCAAATCACTTTGTATGGTTAGTCTGAACGTAATCCATGCTTAACTTCGGCTGTTTCTGTATGATCAGTTCCACGTTCCATGACAGGACAGTGTGAAAACCTCTACCTCTACCCCAGAAGATTGCACCATCCCTGCCTAGTTGTTGTCTCATGACGAAGCAGAGGACTGGTTCCAGTTTCATCTTCAACAACAATCATTTCCATTGATTAGATTCCTAAACCCTTACCTCATCTTTTGCATTTTCTTTTAGATTTTCACTAGGATTAGTTTTCTAGAAGCTTCATTGCCAAATCATTCGCCTAAACCAGAGAGTGGAACCTAGGAATTTCAAGCTGTCCATTTGTGAAAGAGTTCCATTCGCCCACAAGTCTGAGTCCCAGGAGTGAATTCCATGTCTATGAAGGAGTAAGCCCACGTAAGTCCCCCTCGTGATTACCAGCAAATCACATCATTCCACTGAGTCTATCCCTATGCACGTCAAGACCTGACATAAAAGGAACCTTGGAGCAGTCTCATTCGATCACATAGTTCAGCGTCTGAGAAGCTTTAGTCAAGAGAGGATAGGATACCCAGTATTTTATTCTAATGTTGTTGTAGTCACAAAACCTCATCAACATAAATTGGCGCTAGAAGGAGGGCCAACAAAGGCATTGGCTGATTGCTGCCGACAGAGTACTTCATTTTCAAGGAAGGTCAGCAAAAGACCACGCTGGATCGAATCAGTTCTTTCTCACCAGAGAGGCATCAACGAATCCTAAGGTCCACTCCAGGAGTCTCCCAGAGCCACGTGGAACTAGACCTCTCAAGGACCAGGCGAGGAAAGAAGACAGCATCATCTAGTCAGGGATCTCCCTGTGAAGGAGGCCTCTCGAGCCTGTTCCAGACCCTGCCATCTGGAAATTTTGTTCCAGGAGTTGCACAGCCGAGCAATCTGCAAGGACCCGCTCAAGCAGTTCTGCTTCAACCAGTAAACGCCCCGATGGCGTGGCTTCCTGCGAATGCTTCCCCTCTCGCAAACTTCGCCAACTACAATGATATGCCGAAGAGCCCTGAACACTTTTGCTCCAAATTCCACATCAACGATGTGAATCGGACGGCGGAAGAGCATATCAAGGTTTTCGAGGATGTGCTGCATAACAGAGAAGTTGGGCACGAGGATGTAGCCTGCAGACTATTTCCGTACTCTTTGGACGGAGACGCGTTTTATTGGTATATCAACCTGCCGGCTAACTCAATCACCAGTTGGGGGAACTTGAAGGATGCCTTCCTAGCTAAGTTCAGATGTCCCATCAGTCCAACGGAGTTGTACAAACAGTTTGTCGATGTACGGAGACAAGAGCACGAATCAATCAGCACCTTCAACCATAGGTTCCACAAAGCCTACTCAAGAATCCAGGCCCCGTATACCATAAATGATGGCTCCGCCCGAGCGATGTACTACGCAGCACTGGATCGTCTCACTTCCATGTTCGTGCAAAGGAAGACCGTTCCTCCGACCACCCTGCTGGAAGCATATGCTGAAGCTGTCCAAGTGAACGAAGAGTTAGGAATGAATACCCACGGTCCACTTAACCATTTGGGGTATGCTGCTATGCCAAATCAGATCCAAGGGATTAATCAGGCATTGGCACATCACACCCCAGTGGTGAATCCCATTCCAGCTCCCAGCAACCAGTTGGTACTTCACCTCGGAGTACCCGTCTCCCAAGCTATGCCTGCACAACCAGTGTACCTTCAAGGCGCGTCCTCGACAAGAACTCCAGAGGAGAAAGACGAGATGAAAGAGTTGATTGGCCAAGTAAGAAAGCTGTCTACAGAAGTCACTCACCTCAGGAACCAGAACAATCACCTGCAAAATACACAGAGGAATTCCCAAGGAAATCAAGGGTATCAACGGAATCAGCCAGGTAATAATCAAGGAAACAACCCGGGATTCCGGGCGAACCCTCAAGGATACCAGAGGCAGAACCGGACGTGGAACACAACTCCAAACAATGGAAACGTCCCTTCTCCTTTGGATAATCCTCCCAGTTCCGCGGACAGGCCGGCGGATAAAGTTTTCCTAGCAGAAGCAGCATTGTCTAGTTGGTGTAGATTGCACAACACCAACCAACATTCGGAGTTGCAATGCACTGAATTCAAGATTGCTGCGGACATCTTCCACAAGGAAATGCTGAGCTCGCAAGATCAAGATACTCCTCCACCCGCCACGGGATATGAAATTGTTCCTTCAACGAGGTATGATCAAGCCCTTATCTTAGAAGATTTTACATTCCCCCCTGCACCAGAGTGTGACTCCATGGGGTATGACGGAAGATTTCCTCCCGCATCAGCAAATGGTCCCGTCGATGATCCATACTATTGCCCTCCATATAACAATGATTTTCAAACAGAGGAGGTGGATGAAGTACAAGCATTCTAGCAATCAGCCGGGAATGCAGGTCCAAGGGTCTACCAAAGGAATTATCGTCCCCAAGAGCCGTTGACCACCTCGACCCCTCCGAACAATTATCGGACTCCACCGGATCCAAATGCCAATAACAATCCAAGCTGCCCGAGGGATTCACCGGAGTATCGACAAAGGGATGTTCCTCAAAGAACTGACTCATCTGGAGGTGCCGCTCCTAGAGTCCCTGTTCCCAGGGATAGTAATCCCAAGGATGGACTGAAAAGATTAAGCCAGTGTGTGACGGAGGAGTTCAAGAAGATAAGAGTAAGCCTCCCCATGACTGAGTTAATGAGAGTGCCCGAAATCAGGGCGACCTTTTTGGAGAGTTTGAACGACACCAACACAGGGAACGTCGCCTCAGGCACGCAAGGCATCTCCAACCCATCTAAACCATCCGCTCCACCTAATGCATCCCGGGCAAATGGAACTCCAAATACCAGCGTAGCCCAATCATTCCCCTATGATCCTCAGGTTCAGCGAGATGCTATATATGTAGCCCAGAACGCCGCTGATACCACCAGAGAAGCATCAGGAGGAAACTTGCAGAGGCATAAGGAGCCTGCAAGGGGTAACAACATAGCAAAAGGTCAAAATCCCGAGCTAGGAAAGGATGCCAATTTCACTGCTCCCAAGAAGAAGTCGGTAGTTTTCTACCAAGGAAAAGATGAGCCTCCGCCATTTCTCCTTTCAGTAAGGATGTTCGGCAAACTCCTACACAACTGTCTGATGGATTCCGGAGCATCCAGCAATGTTATGCCCTTGGGCGTATGCAAGAGGTTGGGTCTAATTCCGAAACCGACCTCCAGGAAGGTCACTCAGCTCGACAAGACGGAAGTCCCAGTTGTGGGAGAGCTCCATAATATCCATATGCAATTAGCGGCTGATCCAAGGATCCAGTCTTATATCGATGTTTCCGTGGTGGACATTCCAGAGGGATATGCCATGTTGCTGAGTCGAGACTGGCTGAGGAAGCTAAATGGGTACGTATCAACTGACTTCTTCCACATGTGGTTGCCATGGAGGGGACTTCCGAACCAAATCAAGATAGATAGTACTCCTCGTCTGAAGCTAATGATCACCGAATATGGTGAAAAGAATGAGATATTCTTTGTGGAAACTAGTCTCGGCCTCTACAGACCAAAGGTCGATGAAGTTCTCATGATGAAAAGCTCCGCAAAGGTATTGAGTGATTACGATGCCAACTTAGAAGAAGGAAGTCCCGTTGCTCCGGAGCAAGTTCACCCGTGGATTCTAGAAGCCTCCCGCTTAGAAATTTCGACAGTGCCCGACCCTGAAAGGACAGCTCCTGAAGAAGCAATAGCAAGTGATGATATCTCACCTCAGGAAGGAGTCCTCCGGAAGGAACAGACAAAGGACGGCAACGAGAATCCAAGTCCAGCATCAGAGGAAGACCAAGCTGGACGTTGAGATTCGATGGATCCAAATCCAAACGAGGAGCTGGAGTTGGCTTTGAACTGATAAGCCCAACTGGAGAAGCCTACCTAGCCGCCCATAGATTACAGTTTCCCTGCACCAATAATGTTACTGAATATGAGGCACTTGTCCACGGATTGTTGCTCGCCATCGAAAAGAGTGCCAGAATCCTACATGTGTTTGGAGACTCCGAAGTGGTCATAAGACAGATAAGGAAGAAGTATGTATGTCATGACAAGAGACTGACCAGATACCGCAATAGAGTATGGGATCTCATCGAGAGCTTCGATGCCTTCAATATTCAGTCTGTCTATAGATCCAAAAATCAGGTTGCAAATGCTCTAGCCCAGGCTGCGAGTTCATTAGAACCACTCGCACTGGAAGGATTGAAGAAGTTCACTGTGGAGCTGACTTCTGTCCCCTCAGTTCCGGATAATATCACCAACTTCCAAGTGTTCGATGATGATAAGCATATATTGGACTTCTTGACCAACTCTGGGATATTCACCGCCCAGGTCATTGATGAAGGGGAAAGAGAGGGAGCAGAGTCAGAGCCTGACGGAATGATGAATCTAAAAAATAATACTATCCCCAGAGGACTGATAGAGTTAGAAAGACTCTTCGATTCCGACAGAATGAGTGCACTCCCAAATCCCAGTGAGGAAGGAAGCAAGTATGACCTAGTGAACCTTGGGACTGAAGAAGTAGTGAAAAATGTATTCATCGGGAAGGCTTCCACCCCAAAGGAACGAGAAGGTATCCTCCGATATTTGAAAGAATATATGGACGTGATAGCATGGGGATATGAGGACCTGAAGACTTACGATACTTCCATCGTCACGCATACTATTCCTCTTAGGCCCGGAAGTAGACCATTCCGGCAGCGTCAAAGGCCAGTCAATCCACTACTAGAGCCTTTGATATATCAAGAAGTCAAGAAGTTACTAGAAGCCAGAATCATCTTCCCGGTGAGACACTCGACGTGGGTCGCCAACCTCGTCCCAGTCAGAAAGAAGAACGGCGAGATAAGATTGTGTGTGGACTTCTGCAATCTCAACCAGGCTTCAGAAAAGGACAATTACCCTCTCCCTCCATTAGATGAAGTACTTCAGATCGTAAACGGATCTCAAATGATGTCCTTCTTGGACGGGTACTCGGGGTACAACCAGGTAATGGTTGATGAAGTAGACCGACTGAAGACAGCATTCACCACCAAGTGGGGAATCTACGCATACAGAAGAATGCCTTTCGGCCTGATCAATGCCGGAGCTACCTTCCAGCGGGCCATGGACATTGCTTTCAGAGAACTAGTTGGCAAATGCATTATCATATACATGGACGATCTCACCGTGTTTTCAAAGAGAAGGGAGGATCACGTAGAAGATTTAAGAAAGGTCCTCGAAAGATGCAGAAGGTATGGAATTTCCCTCAATCCGAAGAAGTGCATTTTCGGCGTGACGGAAGGAAAGCTCCTAGGCCATGTAATATCAGAACAGGGGATATTCATTGACCCTGACCGTGTGATAGCTATATCCAAGGCCGGCATGCCTGCCAGCAAGAAAGAACTGAAATCTTTCTTCGGAAAGATTAATTTTGTAAGGAAGTTCATTACGGGGTTTGCTGAGATAGTGAAACCCCTGAATGAAATGTTAAAGAAAGATGCCAAGTTAGAGTGGACTCCACCAGCCAGAAGAGCATTCGAGGAGATCAAACAAGCCATTGCTAGGGCTCCGGTCTTAAGCAGTCCAGACTATACCAAGCCGTTCTATCTATACTCTTTCGCCTCAGAACACACTTGTGCCGGCATTCTCACTCAGAGGATGGAGCAAAACGACGAGCATCCGATTGCATTTATGAGCACTCCTTTCAAAGATGCAGAACTGAGATATCCATGCGTGGAAAAGCATGCCTATGCCTTGGTAAAGGCCATCAAGAAGTTCAGGCATTATGTCCTGAGAAGTAAAGTTTATGCCATAGTTCCAGATGTTGCGGTTAAAACACTGTTGATGCAGAATGAACTCGGAGAAAGAAGAGGCAAGTGGGTCGCCACTATCCAAGAATATGATATCGAGATCCAGCCCATGAAGATAGTGCGAGGTCAAGCACTTGCCCAGACAATTGCCATCGAAGGACCCGGAGTGGTACGGCAGACTTATGTGCTGGAAGATGTATCCCCGGACGAGTGGTACCACGACATCGTATATTACTTGCTAAACCAAAGATGTCCTGCCCACCTGAAATCGACTCAAAAGAGGGCTCTGAGATTCCGGAGTCAACGTTTCATGCTCCGAGGAGCAGTCTTATTCCGGCAGAACCATGAAGGAATTTACTTGAGGTGCGTAGGAAAGAATGAGGCCGGCCAGATCATGGAACAGTTTCACGACAAATTTGGAACCTGTCACGGAGGAGGATTAGCCACGGCTCACCAAATCTTGAGGGCGGGATATTATTGGCCGACGCTGTTCCACGACGCCTATCGGCATGTCAAGACCTGCCACACCTGCCAAGTAGCTGCCGCGAGGGAAAGGAATGCTGCCATGCCTCTTCAGCCTGTATTCGAAGTAAGACCTTTCGCCAAATGGGGACTTGACTTTATCGGTATAATCAATCCACCTTCCTCTGCGCAACACAGGTATATTCTGACCGCTACTGATTATTGCACTAGATGGTCTGAAGCACATGCTCTAAAACATTGCACTACTGATGTCGTGATCAAGTTTTTAGAAGAAAATATCATTACCAGGTTTGGATGTCCTCATGCTTTAGTCTGTGATAATGGTTCTGCATTTTCATCCTTAAAATTTTCAAATTGGGCCTTTGATCATGGAATAACATTAAAATTCTCATCAAATTATTACCCACAAGGGAATGGGTTAGCCGAGTCCACTAACAAAAATCTACTCAATGCAATCAAGAAACTGTTGGATAAAAATCCCCGAGACTGGCACACGTAGCTGAGATTCGCTCTTTGGGCAGACCGGACCCGTATCAAGGCCTCCCTAGGAACGTCTCCTTACCATCTAGTCTATGGCCAGGATCCCGTTTTCCCTGTCCAACTGAGAATCCCAACCTACCAGTTTATGCTAGAGTACTTGGCAGAAGACGAGAGAATCCAAACTAGGCTTTCACAGCTATTGCACCTGGAAGATAAGCGAGACACAGCCTTAGATAAATTCATGAAACACCAAGGGGTTGTGAAACGTTGGTTTGATAGACAGGCGAAGATCAAGGCATTCAGGATTTCTGATCTAGTCTTATATTGGGACAAGGCACATGCAAGGAAGGGTGAACACGACAAGTTCGACCACCTTTGGAAGGGTCCTTATCAAATCGCAGAGATATTGGGGGAAAATGCCTTCAAACTTAAGACCCTTACCGGAGAAGACATCCCATTGCCCGTTAACGGGCAATTTTTGAAACACTACTTCCTACCATGAGTTCATTCGCAAACTCACCCTGTATATAGTTAGAGTAGTTCTTTCCAGTTCTGTTGTAGTTTAGTTTGACGCTTTCTGTAGAGTAGATGTCTTTTAAAATCAGGTTAGCTGTTATCCGTTTTTTGTGTCCGGTTTCTTTTTGTGGGACCTTGGTCTACAAGGAGGTGTTGAACTTTTGAACACATGTTGGCACTCCCATCTAGGGGCTCATTCCTTGGATAACATGCTCATGTAACTGTTTGAATTTTCAGGATAACTCCCCTTTAGCTTATCTTCTGTTAAAATTCGTACTTGACTCGGAATTGGAATTATACGTTACATCTTGATATGAATATCTTTGATTATATGGTTTAAAATGTTTAAATCTTTAAAATGAACACTTCTTGGTTTTCCTTTGACAAACTCTTGTAAGATGGATGCATTCATTGTGGGCTCCATTATTAGTGTTTTGATAAACATACTACTTGCCCATGGAATATAAATTGACTGTTTAGAATGACTTGAAGTATGTTGAGATCTCATACCGTACACATTAAAGAAATTTGGAAGTCAATGGAGGAGACTTTGTGATCTTACATTAAGTGAAAAATCCATGGTCCACCTTTGCCGCCATCGGAATTCCACACCCACCTGGCTGAGTTATCAACGTAACCTATGCCGTCAAAAGCATGTGTTGCAAGGGTAGTAGTACTGCATTGTACTCTGCCGAAATTCCAATCATTCAAAAATCAAAAAAAAAAAGAGGAAGAAAAGAAAAAGAAAAGACACTCAATCACACACTATAACTCAGTTAGATGGACAATCGAGCAATCCTTACCGGGGCTATGGACGCTCGCTGGCAGTAGGGCTCTACTCGAGTGGAATTACGAGACAAACCCGTCGGGGCTATAGACGCTCGCTGGCAGCGGGGCAATGTCCAGGTAGTTCAGGAGGTGCGTACTAATCACGTAGCTTAATGTAAAGGAACGTTGTTGACCCTAGTTGCTTACAAAAGAGAACGAATACAATTGCACACACTGGATCTCCAAGATATGAATGGTTGTACTAACCCTTTGATTTTGAAGCCTTGATTAAGAGTGCATGCTTATCTGACCTAATGTATGGGTGTACGCAAGGATGTCTGAAGTTATGACTTTTGTTTATCAATAGAACATTTGAAGAGCTTTAAAAGAAAATGTTTCTTTAATGCAACAGCAAAGATGGATGTCTTGATATAACCTATGACTCTCTTCTCCTTTTCAGTATATTTCTTAACTGATGGATGACTTTCTCAGGATTATACTGTTAATCTCAGATTTTCGAATGGATCTTTTATCCTAGGAATGTTCAGAGGACATTCCTTCCAGTGGAGTCGCCAGATGTTGTGACCACTTTACAACATCAACCCCAATTACTAATTGGGTCCCCCTTTTTTGACTTGCCTGGATCCTTGAGGCTTATCGCCAGATGTGTCAGGAGCTTAGACTGGCTCACTGGGAAGAAAGAGAAGTAAAACACATAGGTTTCCTCCTGCATAGGCCCCGAACCCTAATTGACTGTTCCAGACTATCCGTGGGCGAGAGTTTCGTTTTTTCCATCCTTAGGGAAGGGTTTTGTCTTTTCACACTTGGGTAATGAACCCACTCCGCTCCCGGCATGAAACCCAATTCCAGTCCTAGTCCAAGACCCTATGTATGACTTAGAAAATCATTCCTGGACTCCAGTCCAGGAATCCAGCCCGAGGGTCCAAACCGGAGTCCTATCCGGAAGTGCCTATCCCAGAGTCTCGTTCAGGGGATTCCTGCCTGGAATCCCGTTTCTTAGTTTATCTAGATTCTTCTTCCAACCAAGATCGCGGAGTTCAACAGGGACTGCCACTCCTTGGCATGATCATCCTTCAGTCATAAAACTTAATCCCGGCCTGACAGCTCCAGCACAGAAGGTCAAAACCAAGGGATATCTCTTTAAATCTCGGTCCGGCACTCAACCTCATTTCATGGCTCGGAAGACTCGCAAAACGAAGACTTAGGGCAATTTCAGGAGACAATTAGCATTTAATGAATTCCCCCCCAGTAGGCTGGAATTGCGACAGGACACTTTTTGTCCTGGTCGCAAAATCCAGTACCTACTGGATTTTGCGCTCAAGGACACTTTTTGTCCTGGTCGCAAAATCCAGTACCTACTGGATTTTGCGCTCAAGGACACTTTTTGTCCTGGTCGCAAAATCCAGTACCTACTGGATTTTGCGCTCAAGGACACTTTTTGTCCTTGGTCGCAAAATCCAGTACCTCCTGGATTTTGCGCTCAAGGACAGTCTTTGCCATTTTTCAGCGTCTTCAGGGTAAAGGTATATTAAAAAATATATTTAAGTATAAGTTGAGAGATTGAATTTCTTATACTTTAAATATTTTTCAATATACCTTTCAGGATGTTTGAGATAGGTCTCGAGTCCACCGGATTTAACATGCAGAATCTAGAATTTGGAAGATCCACCAGATTTCAGACTTAGTCATTTTTCAGGATTTCAGGATTTCAGGCTACCAGACTTAGCCAATTCCAAACATGGAAAGAACGAAGGATGGAACAAACGAACTTCGTGTCTTGCCATCGAAAGCATCATCTCGGAAGACATTCCACCACAGTGAAATCCTGCTGCAGGAATTGATAATGACTTCAGGGCAAAAGAATCCCAAACACCAGAGGAAAATGAAAGTACTCTCAGGAAATTCCCTGTCGCACATTCCAGGACCTTCTGGAATATGCGCCTAGGACAACTTTTTGTCCTGAGCGCATAATCCAGTAGGTACTGGATTATGCGCCCAGGACAATATTTTGTCCTGGGCGCAAAATCCAGTACCTACTGGATTTTGCGCCCAAGGACTGGGATGTCCAGTTTCTCCCTCCTGCTCTGACCAGTCGCTCCTGGCTTGGATTTTTTTTCTCTGACCCCCTTTGTGGATACCTGACTCCTAGAATTCACAGTCAGGATGGAACAAATGAACGTCCATCTTTCCGTCATAGAGATATCAGATTCCCGGAGGATGGAAGGAACGAGGATGGAAGAAACAAACCTTGTGTCTCGCCATCAGATTCACGAACGAAGGATGGAAGAAACGAAAGATGGAAGAAACAAACCTTGTGTCTCGCCATCAGATTCACGAACGAAGGATGGAAGAAACGAAAGATGGAAGAAACGAACCTTGTGTCTTGCCATCAGATTCACGAAGGATGGAAGAAACGAAAGATGGAAGAAATGAACCTCATGTCTCGCCATCGAAAAGAGACTCCCGGAGGATGGAAGAAACGAGGATGGAAGAAACGAACCCCTCATCTTGCCTTGGAAGTAACAGACTCTCGGAAGATGGAACAAACGAGGATGGAAGAAACGAAGGATGGAATGAACGAACCTCTCATCCCGCCTTGGAAGTAACAGATTCCGCGAGGATGGAAGAAATAAACTCCGTTTTCTGATCCTGTATCAACATCTGAACCTCCATGGAGTAGCTAGGAGAATGAACCTACTGCAAAACTAGAATCCCCACTTCGAAACTCAGGAAAATGCAAATCCTTGACTTGAATTCCCTGAAACTGAATTCCTAAGGCAAGTGGCGCAAATTCCAACACCTGTAGGATTCTGCGCTCCAGGACAAATTTTGTCCTGGGCGCAAATTCCTTGACCTTCTGGATTCTGCGCTCCAGGACAAATTTTGTCCTGGGCGCAAAATCCTTAACCTTCTGGATTCTGCGCCCTTGGACATTCCTGATCCAGTCTGGAATGGGAGACCTGCGAGGTGAGATTCCGGAACCCAGTTTGCCAACTCCTGCATAGAAGAATTCCTCGCCTGTTGTACCTCGGAGTCCGGAATCTCTAAACATGATGGAAGGGTACTTCTGGTTTTAAAAATGATGGAGTCTCTGATCCTAGGGTAAGAAAATCCCTCCCTGCCAAAACAGAGTGATGAACCCCTTAGCAAATATCCAAAAGATTGAACATAGAAGTCCAAGGACACATCCCGCAATGATTCTTGTTCAAAATGCAAAGTCCAACTATCCATCTGAGTAAGATTCCATAGGATACTGTTCCAGGACTTAGCTGGATTTTGGCAAAAGTTCAAAAGTTATGCTAGGGAAGAAAGATCCAAAACATCAGTAAATTCCCGACGTCGCAAAATCCTAAACCTCAGGAATTCCCCGACATGCCAAATTCCCCGACATGCCAAATTCCCCGACATTGCAAAATCCCCGACATGGCGAATTCCCCGACATTGCAAAATCCCCGACATTCACAAATCCCCGACCACCGACAAAACAGAAAAAGACAAAAAACTAAGTCGGCTAAGGGAAAAGTTTGGCGGTTAAGGAATTTCTTTTCCTTAACCTAGGTCGGCCAAGTCTAAAGGAGGCTAAGTTGCCTATATAAAGGGGGCACCCAAGGCATTCCTAAAGCATTCCAATTCAAATTCAAATCTGAAATATTCATTTTAGGAGCAAAAATTCATCCTCTGAGACAAGTGGAATTCCAAGATGAGCAAGAATCCCCGACTCCTAGGAATCCCCGACCAACTGAAATTCCTCCTGTCCATGCCTGGTAACCCTGGAATGAAGGAAAATTCAGTCGAGTATGAAGAATGCCGGAGAATGAGGGAAATCCTTTGTTTGTTCAGGAATTTATAAGTGAAATTGATCAAAACTTGCAAAATCATTCATGTTTCATTTCATATTGTATTGTATTTATGGATTTTGTGCATCATGACTATTTGAGGTTTCCCTTGTTTTGCAGGAATCCAAGACGAGGATAAGTTCCATGAGGAGCATGAACAAGGATGATCCGGGGCAAGCACGACAGATGCAGAGAGTTCAAGTGCCAGAAATGATGACCATTTCAAGGATCCAGGAGTTCCGACAATAAGAAGACTACACATGCATACCGAGGGAAGGGAAGGCAACATCAAAGATTCTAGTTCGGCGACAGGGAGACTTCGCACGAAGGGATAAGGAAGATCAAGATGTCCTTCCAAAGATTTCAAATGACAGAGAATGCCTGCATCAAGGATGGCGGAATGGGAGAAATCACTCCAAGTCCAATATCAGGGATTCCAGTTCCGAACAGGAGGATCAATCCTTGGAAAACCAAGAGGATACACTTCAAGTTCACCATCCATCAGGAAGAATGAGAATCCACGCCAAGGATGAGGAAATCCAACCCAGGAATCCAGTACAGGGAATCCTATTCCATGACAGGGAATTCCAACTCAGGAAGGAATTCCATTCCAGGACCCTAAGGAAAGTGCGCCCCTGCTCAAGGAAGGATTCCTCCACATGAAAATCCCGTTCACCCTGGAATCTGTGCTCAGGATAAAGGACTCCAGGACATCATGGAATTTGCGACCAAGGAAGTTCCGGACAGACAGGACAGTCCTATCTAGAAGTCCTAGACAGGTGGCGACCAGGACAGCTGGAAAGTTTCCTTACACATTCTGACGACCTAGACAGGTGGCAGTCTCCTGCATGGATATTCTGACGACCCCATCTGCTTTTTCTAGGATTTGTAACCTAGGGCACATGTTTCAAGGAAATCTGATTTCCTTTTGCCCTAGGATATTTTTGAGAGCCTATATAAAGGCTGAGGGATGCCTCATTGTAATCTCTCTCTCTGTCTTTTCCATCAGTCTGATGCTCCTAGAGCACCCTAGTAGTTAGCTTTCATTTTTGCATTATTTTCCTGAGCTGAAACTCCAAGGATCAGTCAGATTGTTGTAATACAGACTTCTGAAGCAATAATATGTGCATTGAAGAATGGTGTTCATATATTTCTTTAGATTTTTGGCATGGTCTTATTGATTTCTTGGAGCAAATCTAAAAGATATTGAAGTTATTTCTTGTATTTTCTTACTTTCGTTAGATAGATGCGATGGAAATGTTCTTGTTGAATGATTGAAGTTGATTAGTTCATACCATTTGTGATCTGTGGCTTGCAAATCACTTTGTATGGTTAGTCTGAACGTAATCCATGCTTAACTTCGGCTGTTTCTGTATGATCAGTTCCACGTTCCATGACAGGACAGTGTGAAAACCTCTACCTCTACCCCAGAAGATTGCACCATCCCTGCCTAGTTGTTGTCTCATGACGAAGCAGAGGACTGGTTCCAGTTTCATCTTCAACAACAATCATTTCCATTGATTAGATTCCTAAACCCTTACCTCATCTTTTGCATTTTCTTTTAGATTTTCACTAGGATTAGTTTTCTAGAAGCTTCATTGCCAAATCATTCGCCTAAACCAGAGAGTGGAACCTAGGAATTTCAAGCTGTCCATTTGTGAAAGAGTTCCATTCGCCCACAAGTCTGAGTCCCAGGAGTGAATTCCATGTCTATGAAGGAGTAAGCCCACGTAAGTCCCCCTCGTGATTACCAGCAAATCACATCATTCCACTGAGTCTATCCCTATGCACGTCAAGACCTGACATAAAAGGAACCTTGGAGCAGTCTCATTCGATCACATAGTTCAGCGTCTGAGAAGCTTTAGTCAAGAGAGGATAGGATACCCAGTATTTTATTCTAATGTTGTTGTAGTCACAAAACCTCATCAACATGAACCTTCATGATTTGAAAACCATTCGCATAACCTTAGGAGATTGCACCAACTTCATGTAGTTGTAGGCATCCTTGGCGAAGTGAAGTTCAGTTAATTAGGTAGTTTGTCTATTCAATACCTCATCATTACCTCATTGACCTTAGATTAGCTTTCTGAACCCTTAACCCTTTTAATTTTCTTTATCATTAAGACCTTTGTACATACATCATCCACATAGAAGGAGGAACAAGCTAATGAAAGAAGAAGAGTCTGCGTAAGTCCCTTTGTGTGTTAACAGCAAAATCATACTTAGTCGCTGAGCTGTCTCTAACCAAAATCTTCAGAAGGAACCTTGGAGTCATCTCGTTTGATCACCTAGTTTAGCATTCGAGAGGCTTTGCTCAAAAGGGAGTCAGATACTCAGTATTTCACTCTAATTGTTGACTTGTCGAAAAACAACCATCAACACTACCCTTATGGAGTGCCAAGATACATATTAAAGATATATGCGATTTGTACATAAAAGAAGATGCAGCGACTATTTTTTAAAAATGAAAATGTGCGAGTTAAAAAAGGGATTATGAAGAAAAGAGCAGCAGTTTTACTAAGAGCAGTGATTTAAATTATAAAGAGTTGCAATTAATTATGAAGAGGCAGCAATCAGTTTTGAGAAGTGATTTACTAATGAAGGCAGCGATTTGCTTATGAGTAGATGTGACTTTTGGGAAGAGTTGTTTGTTGGCAATGGTTGTGTCTTTCAAAGATATATATAAGGAGAGATATGGAGGGAGTTTAAATATAAGAATTCAATGAATATTTTCTGAATATTAGAGCAGATATGAAAAGAGAAGAGGCAGAAAATGAGGTCTAATTCTGATTTATTTTGAAAAGGAATGTGTGACTATGAGAGAAGAATATATTGAGATGTTCAATATCAGATATGTGAAAAGAAGTGCATGATAGTTGATCAGATTTGTGAAAAGAAAGAGTGCATGATAGTGATCGAATTGGTAATTGGATCAGGCTAGGAATTTGTGATCAGATTTGTGAAGGAAGTGTTGTGTGAAGGGTGTTATCAAATTTGTGAAGGAAGTGTTTTGTGAAGAGTGTGTTCAGATTTGTGACAAAAGTGTTGTGTGAAGGCTATAATCAGATTTGTGAGAAGAAGATCGTGTGGAGAAGTGTACCATATCATCCATCGAAGGGGTTGGAGCCTGTTGCTCGGTTGGAGCTCACTTTGTGTGTAGGGGTTGGAGCCTCCAATAGGTTGGTGCCTATAATTCTCTCAAGTGGAGATTGGTGTGTCGTGTGAGTTGGAGGTCACTATTTGTATATTAAGTAGGTTGAATCCTACAAGAAAAAGAAATGATATATGTAATGAGCACCCCAGTTTTTTTTAGAAATTCCACACACAAAGAAATATGCAATGGTTAAGTTCTTGCACACTCTTCTGATCACCTAGGTCCCTATGTGGGCAAGGTGAGAGCATACAAGCGCCTCCGATTTAGCATTTCAAACCAACATGCAATAATAACAACTTCCTCTTATTCTGTGGGCATCCGTTTATGCAACAAGCATCCACTTAAGTTTGGGAATCACCACTTATTCAGTTGGGGAGAAACTGAAAGTAAAGTTAGGCACATCCACTTATTCAACGGGACGCCTTTAACAATTAAACCACTTATTGAGTGGGGTGACAAATGAGCAGAAAACAACTACTCCACTGGCGGTTATACCATCCAGGGTTACATTCACAGATTTAATGCAACATATAAAGGAAACACAAGAGATAGGGCATGCTGCAATATTTTATTAATTCTGATTAGAATTGAAATAAACTGTTGTAGCATTAAAAATTAGAATATGAGTTGAGAAGTAACCAAACTTCACCCTGAAGCATGCCCATGAAGCTTTGTTGCTGATTATGGATGAAATGAACCTCAAACATTGAAAATACACTTCTGAAAGCACTCTAACAGCAAAATACTCAGGTCTGATACAAAACCCAACAAACTAGAAATACAAATAAATACTTCTCAGAACCCCAAAACTCTTCACACACCACAACTCACCCCAAAACTTAGCACAAAATACTCCAAAAATATCACTGAAAAACATCTCAAACCTTCACACATCAAAATACATCAAAAATATTTAACCCTATATCTCTGCATGATGACTCCATTGAAGCTCCTTGTGATTTCTGAATAAAATCACCAACTATCCAACTAGGGTTGATCTTCCACAACCGAAACGAGATGAGAAGTTGAGGCTAAACAATGCCAAGAAGAAACTCTGCTCAATAGCACAAGTTTTCAAAAGAAATGAAAATATATGCAACAACATAAACTTTCTCATGAGCAATTCATCCACTAAATAAGCTTTTCCAGAATCCTACGCCTCCATGCACAATTAAGATATTAATTAATACTCATAAATTTGAGCGCTCCACTCAAACTTGAAATATTCCAAGTACAGGCATCACTAGGGGATGGGGCCCCACCATAGGCCAACGCCTATTTGAGGAGTGTTCTCATTTTGTAATGTGCCATACCTGTTTGTATTTTTTAAAATCTTTTATGTGTGAATTTTGTTTAGATTTTTGTGTGATCTTTTAGATAGACAGAAGAATGCAGAAGGGGTTTTAAGTTTCCCTGCAGATGTAGTGCTGGAGCACACAATATATTGCATATAATAGAAACCCAGAAAATATACAATGAATCTGAAGAAACTAATGATAACCCAGATAGTAGAATAGCCAATAAACAATTACTATCACATACCCATATGGAAATATGCAACTTGATGGAACCGTCAGAAATGGACCAGCAAGTTGGTATGGCTGGAAATGCAATTAAAACTCCATAGAATGATATAGAATGTGCATACAAATATTATCAGCAGTAATAAGGATGTCAAACGCCTTTCCAAGACTAAGAATGTAACATCAAAAGCAAGGAAAGAAGTCCTCTACAAGACCCACGCCTCTTCCTGACTTGGTACAACCATGGCTGGAATGAATGGCTGCAAACAACAATAAACCTTCAAGCAAAACCTCTGAAATCTGATGGAAAACACCTGCAGCAGCTAGGCAATTAGATATCTAATGGTTTAATGCTCCAAACTAGCTCCCAAACTCCTCTTCCAGCAGTACGACCCTCCTAGGATAGTATGGCCAGCAAGTGGAAACACATAGCAACAACAACTCCCTTTCTATCGACTGAAATTTGCCTTGAAACTATCAACTCCAGCATACAAAAATGATTTGCAAAGATATATCAAATCAGCTCAAGCACAACCTCAAATAACTCCATTGCAAGCACATTTGTGAAGACTGAATGTATCCACCATAGAAGGCACCATTGGGTGGTTTTTCACACTTGTGGGATACCGCTACCTAGGGAGGTTTTCGTCTCCAAGAGCCCCTGGTTTGAATCCTCAAACCCTAGAGCCAAGCTCAAAAACCCTAGCAAGCGAAATCTCAATGAGAGAAGAAAATATAATCCAAGCATATCCAAATGAGAGCACTTTTCCTCCTTTTATACTTTTCCAACTGGGAGTCTTTAAAATCCTCTTGCATATGGGATAAAACATGAGAGGGAAAATACATTTTAAAATATAATAATTCTATTTAATTCTTTTCTCAACATCACCTTTAAAGTCCCCTCTTTTAAAACAACATTAAGTTGTTGAACCTAGGCACCAAGGTCCAATATTAAATAATAATGTTTAATTTACGGACTTTAAAACAGAGGCCAAGATGATGTCGGAAACCAATATAGCTCGTTGGAAAGGTCTTGACAAGACGAATCCAACACCACTCTCAAAATCCTGTTCCGGTGCCAATCCCGAACTTACTAAAAATAGTAACGGCCATAAGCAAACTGAGCCAACTCCGAGGGTGCCAACTGGATCCACAAACCATCTGATAACTCCAAGCTTAGTTACATGTGTCGCTCTCACCCACCTTTTGGTAGTTGAGTCTCACACCCTCTTTTGGATTTGTTTGCCACCTCTCATAACCATTTGTTTGTCTTTATTTGAGTAGCTGTAACCATGTAATCTGACATTTACCAAGTAGGTATAACTCTTGCGTTTTTGGGCAATTGGGAGTATTACTTCTCGTCGAAGTATTTGGCCTTATTTTGCTATATATACAACACTCGCCTCTCCCTTTGCTAATGAGCAATGCAGTTCAGTGCAAGCGAGTGCTGATTTGATTCATCTCTAAATTTCTATTCTTGCTTTTCTTCAGTTATTTTGATCTTGGGTGGCTTCACAACCAAATCCAACACTTAGGCTCCTGTGCCTTCAGTATGTAGTTAGATTTTGTTGTTGTGCCTGTGTTTATACCTAACTTTGATGGGAGCGGAAAGAAGAGTGCAAGAGCATGGGTTCACAAACTTGATACATTCCTCACATTCAAACCCATTGATGAACAAAAGGCTATAAAACTGGTTACTATGCATCCTCAAGGGATAGCATATGATTGGTGGCATCATGGACTGTCTCACAAAGACATGCGATGATAACTTCTTATGATGAGTTGACACAAAAACTTATCACTAGATTTGACAGGAAGGACATGGAGGTCTACTATAGAGATTGTACTAATGGTTCCATACATGACAGAAAGGAGGAGAGTCATGTTGTTTGTGGAAGGTTTGCATGATAAGTTGAAGGGATTGGTGAAGGCTCATAAGCCTAGTACACTTGATGATGCTAGTGAACTTGCAGTTGATCTTGATACTACACCTTCATCATTCCATCCTTAGAAGAAGACTTTTAAGGGATCTAGTTCAATTCAGAGAGGGTTCAATCAATCGAAATATCAACCTCCTAGGATGGATCAGGAAACAAAGAATGAGATGAGGAGGAAGAAGCTTTGCTTTTCTTGCAAGGAACCATGGGAACCAGGACATAGATGTCTAGGTAAAGGCAAGGTACATCTCATAGAGGTCATTTTTGATGATGAAAGTAAGTTTGCAGAAGACAATAACTTGAATGGTGATGATGACCATGTGGAGCAAGAGCCAAAGTTGGAGCTTGTGCCAAACATTGAAAATGACAAAGGACATGTTACCATTGCATCAATTTCAGGAGTACGGAAATATCATGCTTTTCGATTGAAAGGAGTCATCAACGAACAAAGGGTCACTTGTTTGGTCAACAGTGGAGCCACTCATAACTTCATAGATGAGGGCTTAGGTATGAATAGAGGACTAAAAGCTGAGGATTTTTAGGGATTCAATGTGACAGTTGCAGATGGATTCACCATGAGTTGCACTAAGATGGTATCTCAACTTAGAATTCGGATGGGAGACTACACATTGACTAACAACTTCTATGTGGTAGGATAGGGAGAGATTGATGTTGTTTTGGGCATTCAGTGGTTGTAGTCACTTGGTAGATATAGACAGGATTTTCAGAAGATGGAACATGAATTCATTCATGATGGGAAGACGATTGTGTTGAGAGTACTTCCAGATGGAGGCCCTAGAGTTGTGACAACAAGGAGAATGGAAACATTGTTTAGACATAATGATGTTGTTTGGGCAGCTCAACGTTTTGTATCTTCCAAATCTTCTTCTAGTAATCAGAATTACCATGTGGATATACAGTCTATACTTGATAAGCATAGTATGGTGTTTGGAGAGATTCCATTTGGTAGACTACCAGATCGGGGGTTTGAGCATGTCATTGAATTCGAGGAGCATTCCAAGCCCTTTATCACTACACCTTATCGTCATCCACGACATTTCAAGGAGGAGATTGTAAAGACGATTAAGGAGTTGCTTGAGATGGGACACATTCGTCCTAGCTCTAGTCCATTTGCATCTTCAGTTGTGTTGGTGAAGAAGAAGGATGGCACAATGAGGATGTGCATTGATTACATATCTTTGAATAAAAAGACAATCAAGAATAGATATCCATTTCCAAGGGTCAATGAGTTGCTTGATGAGTTACACGGGGCCGTGTACTTCTCTATAGGATCAACCTTTGTTGAGGGTATCATCAGATTCGTGTCCGTGAGGAGGATATTCACAAGACAACATTCAGATGCCACTATGGACTTTTTGAGTTTTTGGTCATGCCACTTGGTCTAACCAACACACGTGCTACTTTTAAGTCTAAGTTACCGATCCTGATACTGATTGGGATTCGGATTCACGGGTTCGATTCCTAGATTTAGTCAAAATAAAAAAAAAACAATAAAATAAAATAAAATAAAAAGTAAAATAAAAAAAAAAATGAAAAAATAAAAAAAAAAAAACCATGGAAAAAAAAGTGAGAAAATCAAATGAACTATGGAAAAGTGATATCCTTTCTCCTAAAGAATAAAAGTATTTTTTGGAAAACATAATAATTTCTATAATAGAACTTAAGAATATAAATCAAAAAAACAAAAAAAAATCTTTATTATTTAGAAAGATGATTGAGATAGAATAGAATATGTAGAGTTAAATTAACCGTCATGAGTTAATTCATTGGATTTTAGAAAGTTTTATTTTATAAATTAAATAATTTTATTTTTATTTTGGATAATGTCATCCGTACAAGTTGATGTCATCTTTTAGTTGATTTTTGATAACTCAAAAAGCTAATGATGTCATCCTTAGGAGGCCCATTTTTAATGTAAATTTCCCCTAATGCATTCTTGTACAAAAGCATGTAGGCATCATCCCCTACTTCTTGCTGGAAATCAACCTGTCTTGTGACACGGTGGTCATTGAATTTAAACCATGTACGAGAAGTGGTATCTATGACTGCTGCCACAAAGTGAACAGATCTCACAATCTTTCCAAAATGAGCAATCACAGCATACAACTCATCTTAAATTTTCAATACATGTTTAAGACAAAAAGTAGGGTTTCAAGTCGAGATCATGGGGGATGTTACGCAACTTATATTGAAGTTTCCCTTGTCGCACTCATTGCAAAACCATAACCAAAAATCCGACGTCAAAATCAGCTTTGAACAGATCCACAGATTTTCTCCACAATTTCAACACTTGTCACACTTCTCTTTCCAATCTCAAATTGATCTACCAATAACTGAATCATATCATAGGGACCATTTTCCAATCCTGTCTGCGAGGCATTTATCAATAAAGTATGATGATATCCAGGGGAAGTTCCTCTGTTATTTGAAGGACATTGTTTCAGACACTTTGCTATTTGGGCAATGTCATAATCGAAGGTTTTCGTGAATTGTTGCCACTTTAGAAGATGACTAAAAATGAAATGCAAAAACTTTTGTGCATTCTATTGTTGCCGCGTGAAAAAGGAGGTTCTGCTCTTTGCATCCACGGTTCGACTCCAAGCACTCAGAATAAGCTTGAAAGACTTTGGTTGGATTGTGAATCTGCCATTGTTGCTCAGAAGCATCTCCCAGAATTGATGAAATTCCTTAACATCTGTATTCTCTCTATTTGTAGTAGCCTCCACTTTATCCAACTCAAGGCAGTCACATCCCAAGGGGCGAAGCAGAAAATGGAAGACCGCATTCATGTAACAAGTTGCCCCCTGATTTTTTATTCCCACTAGCCTACTATTTGCAAAAAGTACATTTTGAAGTCTACTGTTTGCCACATTTTAATTTCCCACATGCCCATCAACTCTCTCTCCTTCACCCTCGTCCCTTTCAACTTTCCCCCCCTCATCCACGTCAACTTCATCTGGATTACCTTGTTTTCCTTTCTTTGCATTTTGTTTCACTTCCTTTCTTTTCTTCTTCGATGTTTTTCAATTGGAAATCTTTTGTTGACTGCCCGAAAAATTACAAAAAAGGATGCCTTACTTAACAACTTGAGACAAACATTCCCAGCACAAACAGTGAAAAAACCAAAGAAATATTCCTCTACCTTGCCTTTTGAGCTGTCTTTTCCTGTAAGAGCTCTTTTACCTGACGATTGGCCCTTTCATTTTCATCTGCATATACGCATGCTTTGAAATCAATTCATAAATCAAAGAGTAAAACGGCGAAGTCTTAAAATTTAAGCAATCATCATGATACTCACCTTCTTGAGGAAGATCTAATTCTGGGCAATTAGGACTCTCCGCCATAAAACTGATTTCAACACAAATTGAACTATGTGAAATTAATGTTGTGAATCCATGTCACAAAATGAAGTGTAAATTACAGTTCATCGGAAATGGAATTATTCACGATCAATTTACATTTTGAAACTTGGTGACAATAATTCAAGCGAAACAAATTAGAATAGAGGGTAAATTGCAGAGAGTACTTCAAAGACAATCTGTTGTTTTTCATTGAACCTAATCAGATTGGGAGCTTGCAGTGTTTCCCTTACTTTGAACAGACTTCCTCTTATGAGTGTAACCTGTAAACTATAAAATGGAACGACAAAGAAAAGTCACGGCAATATTTGAAAATCAGTTAAAAAAGGCGTAGGTATAAATATAATCAATAATAATCATTAATTATGAAGGGAAGAAGGTTGTGTTGAGAGCACATTCAATTGGAGGCCCTAGAGTTGTGACAACAAGGAGAATGGAAACATTGTTCAAACATAATGATGTTGTTTGGGCAGCTCAATGTTTTGTATCGTCCAAATCTTCTTCTAGTAATCAGAATTGCCATGTGGATATACCATCTATACTTGATAACCATAATATGGTGTTGGAGAGATTCCATTTGGTAGACCACCAGATCGGGGGTTTGAGCATGTCATTGAATTGGAGGAGCTCGTCATCACTACACCTTATCGTTATCCGTAGCATTGCAAGTAGATTTGCCCGTCGTTTAAAATGTTGTGTTGAGAGCACTTTTAGGTGGAGGCCCTAGAGTTGTGACAACAAGGAGAATGGAAACATTGTTCAGACATATTGATGTTGTTTGGGCAGCTCACTGTTTTGTATCGTCCAATTCTGGGCAATCAGGACTCTTTGCCAAACAACATTATTATGTCTGAACAATGTTTCCATTCTCCTTACTGTGACAACTCTAGGGCCTCCGTCTGAAAGTGCTCTCAACAAGACCTTCGAAATGACGGGCGAATATCCTCATTGAAATGCCGCGGATGACAATAAAGTGTAGTGATGACGGGCTTGGAACCCTCCTCCAATTCAATGACATAGTCAAACCCCCGATCTGGTGGTCTACCAGGTGGAATCTCTCCAAACACCATATTATTTTTATCAAGTATAGACTGTATATCCACATGGTAATTCTGGTTACTGGAAGAAGATTTGGACGAAACAAAACATTGAGCTGCCCAAATAACATTATTATGTCTGAACAATGTTTCCATTCTCCTTGTCACAACTCTAGGGCCTCCTTCTGAAAGTGCTCTCAACACAATCTTCTTCCCTTCATAATTAATGATTATTATTAATTATATTTATGCCCGCGTCATTCCATTTTACATTTTACAGTTTACACGCATAAGAGCAAGTCTGTACAAGGGAAGGCAAACACTGCAAGCTGGTAATCTAATCAGGTTCAATGAGAAACAAGACATTGTCTTTGAAGTAATCTTTGCAATTTACCCTCTATTCTAATCTGTTTTGGTTGAATTATTGTCACCAAGTTTCATAATGTAAATTAATCGTGGATAATTCCTTTTCAGATGAACTGTAATTTACCCTTCATTTTGTGATGTGGATTCACAACATTAATTTCACATAGTTCAATTTGTGTTGAAATCAATTTTATGGCGGAGAGTCCCAATTGCCCAGAATTAGATCCTCTTGAAGAAGGTGGGTATCATGATGATTGCTTAAATTTCAAGATTTTGGTCTTTTACTGTTTGATTTTTGAATTGATTTCAAGGCATGCGTATATGTAGAAGAAAGTGAAAGGGCCAATCGCCAGGCAAAAGAGCTTTTACGATTAGAGGAGGCTCAAAAGGCAAGACAGAGGAATATTTCTTTTTTTTTTCACTATTTGTGCTGGGAATGTTTCTCTCAAGTTGTAAATTAAGGCATCCTTTTTTTTTAAATTTTTTGGGTAGTCAACAAAAGATTTCTAGTTCAAAAACATCGAAAAACAAAAGAAAGAAAATGGAACAAAAGGCAAAGAAAGGAAAACAAGGTAATCCAGATGAAGTTGACGTGGATGAGGGGGGAAAGTTGAAAGGGACGAGGGTGAGGGACAGAGAATTGATGGGCATGAGGAAGATCAAAATGTGGCAGACAATAGACTTCAAAATGTAGTTATTGCAAATAGTAGGCCAGCGAGAATAAAAAATTTGGGCAGTCAACAAAAGATTTCTAGTTCAAAAACATTGAAAAAGAAAAGAAAGAAAATGGAACAAAAGGCAAAGAAAGGAAAACAAGATAATCCAGATGAAGTTGACGTGGATGAGGGGGGAAAGTTGAAAGGGACGAGGGTGAGGGAGAGAGAATTGATGGGCATGAGGGAGATCAAAATGTGGCAGACAGTAGGCTTCAAAATGTAGTTACTGCAAATAGTAGGCCATCAGGAATAAAAAATATGGGGGCAACTTGTTACATGAATGCGGTCTTCCATTTTCTACTTTGCCCCTTGGGACGTGACTGGCTTGAGCTGGATAAAGTGGAGGCTACTACAAATAGAGAGGATACGGATGTTAAGGAATTTCATCACTTGTGGGAGATGCTCCTTAGCAACAACGGGGGACTCACGATCCAACCAAAGTATTTCAAACTCATACTGAGTGCCTGGAGTCGAACAATGGACGCAAATAGCAGAACCTCCATTTTCGCACGGCAACAAGAACATGATGCACGTAAGTTTTTGCATTTCATTTTTAGTTATCTTCTGAAGCAGCAGCAATTCACAAAAGCCTTCGATTATGACATTGCCCAAATAGAAAAGTGTCCGAAACAATGTTCTTCAAATAACAGAGGAACTTCCTCATCATATCATTATACTTTATTGGTAAATGCCCCGTAGACAGGAATGGAAAATGGTCCCTATGATTTGATCTAGTTATTGGTAGATCAATTTGAGATTGGAAAGAGAAGTAAGCGCGACAAGTTTGGAAATTGTGGAGAAAATGTGGGTCTGTTCAAAAATGATTTCAACAAAACTCAAATACCCATATGGATTATTTGCAACACAACATCAAAATCCATAACTCCTCAAATATGCACACCAAAATACCAACATGCAAGCTAAATCTCCAATACCCAGATGGATTATTTGCAACACAACCTCAAAATCCATCACTCCTCAAACATACACACCAAGATTCTGAAATCTGCAAAAATATGGCTTTGAATCTCCACAAATTCTGTCAAAATGCTACAAACATGATACCAAAATGTTGCTAATGGGCTGCCTTGAAAGAATATGCAATAATCTTCAATACCCATTAACCCTAGCCGCCATCATATGTGGAAATCAACAATGTCAAACCCTTCCAATGGCTGCCACAATGATGAACCAGCAATATCAACACAAATACTTAACAATTTAATGCAACTGTGAATCCTGAGATGAATTCACCAGGTGGGCTAGTCTGGGTTTTCGTCTAAATAGCCAAAACCTCTAAGGTTTTCGTCTTAGGGTTTTTCTGAACCTGCAAGCCAAAGCTCTCAAGCTCTCAAGAAGAAGTTTCTTTCAAAATAACATCTCAAGAATGAATCCTCATTGCACTTTTTCCTGCTTTTATATTTCTTTTCCCTTTCGAAAGTAATACTTTATTTTATTCCTCTTTTAACTTATTTTTCCCCTCAAAAGTGACCTTACTTTATAAATTTGTCATTGACATCATTATAAAGTCACTTAATATCCTTATACCTCCATATGTTGGCACCTCATTTGGCATAAAGTAAACTTAAAACTTTATAATTGCACTTTATAAAAAATTATTAATAATCACTTTATTAATAATTAAAATAACATAACTCCACAAATAAACATTATTTCTCAATTCCGTCTGAACCTGGGAATTAACCATTGTATCCACTGTGCACCCAACTGCCTTACTAAAAATAGTAAGGGTCCCTCTCTAACATCCACTGACTTGCTATAAATAGTAAGTCCCTCAAAACGGAAGTAGAAACCTCTAAATATCAATGCCTCAGAAGATATGAAGGATTTGGAGAGATAAACACTGACAACTGCCACCTAAAGAGCTCCGTAACACCCAAACTGGACCCAAAATAGTTTCTTCCTTCTGTATTCATTCAGTGCGTCATCATCTAAACAAGGTGCTGGTTTCCTCTGTGGGAAGGTGTCATGATGATGTGATGGCATCTTATCTTTTCGTGGAGGAAAGGGTTTGGAGACAAACTGTTTCGTAGGCACTGCAAAGTCCATGCTTCGTGCCTTCTTAATGGTCTCCGGAAGTGAAGGTGGGTCAAATGCCTTAACCCAATCCCTGAGTGGTTCCATTAGCTCCTCTGTAAACAGGACTATCAATCTCCGCTTTGAAATGCTAGGAACCATGACATTGAGCCTTTTGAACTCAGAAATCTATGTTTCAAGTGACCCATACTAGTTGAGTTGTGCAAGCTCCCTGAACTGTAACTCGGGGTCCTTGGTATCAAACCTCTCCATGAGTCTGTTAGTAAACTCATTGTATGTGGTGATAAGGACGTGGCCAAGTGTGACCAACCCGTGGTACCACCACTCGTGCTAACCCATCCAGATGTATAGTGGCAAACTTAAGTGCCTCGTCTTCCGGCATAGGCTTAAGTGTCAAGTAGTTATCCAATTTCTGCACCCAAGCTCCGGTTGAGATCTTGCCACTTCCGTCAAACTGATCCATAGGGAATTTGCTCAATGCATGTTGGTAGTTTGGGTTAGCTCTGTTAACTCTATAATCTCGTTGGCCACCCATAGCTTCCCTTTGTCTCTTCTGATTCATGTATTGGTCGAATGTCAACATTTCCCTGATATTTGGAGCCAACGCCATGTACTCTGTATGCTGTATCTGGACATTATTTGCCATGGGAAGCTAAACCTCTGGTTCTTGCTAAACCAATGCCTCCTCTCTGCGCGGAAAGGTCGGTTGTAGTGGTCTAGTAATCGATCCTGGGGTAGTCCTGGTGTTGTGCACACGACTCTGTCCTGCATGTCTACTGCCCTGTCCTGCATGTCCGCTACCCTGTCCTGCATTTTTGCGATGGTCATTGTTTGACCCACTGAACTCATCCTTGGGTGTTGCATTAGTGTGAACTACTGGAATTCCCTGGTTGAACTTCCCGAGAAGCTGGGACATCATATCCAGCAAAATATCAAATCTTCTGTCTGTTTTTGTGTTAGGGCTCTCGGGCTGATTGAATCCTTTGTTCCCCATACTACCTGCTATGTTATCACTCCCACTGGAAGAGTTTCTATGCATGCCCAAAATACTGGGAACTGTTTCACCTTTTGGAACCTCAGGTGGTTGCCAATGTGGAGTAGGTATAGTGTAAACCCTTTTTCCGTCACTCATATAAACTGATCACACAGGCTGGCAAGATACACTAGCTCTGATGCCACTGAAATATCCCATCCCTAATAGGATATTTAATTTTTTGGATTTTTGGCTGTCTGTTTTAATTTGTTTTTGGTTTTCTGATATTTTTGCAATGTTTGATACAACAATATAATTTAACAAAATAGAAGATATTGCAATAATAATTTTCAACTCAAAATGAACATTACACAGGGAATACACAACTGAAAATTCCAGATTTTTATATCAGCTTAGATACTCAATATTTTCACCAAATATTGACAACCCAGTTCATAAAATATCCCCTATTATCTAAAACATCAATACCCAGAAAAATAGATAGCCAAAATAGTGAAGTATCCTACATACCCACTTCGATGTCCATACAAAATAAAGACTGATATGACAGTACAACAGAATGAAGATGTCAAACAATGTCTTTATTCCATGATGAATGCATACAACTACTCTTGAAAAGACATCTGTCTGATACCAGAAGTTTACCACACAATCAAACTCCAAAAGGTGAAGTAAATGAGGACCCACGTCTCTATGGTTGGCTGGTACGGCTTGGAGAATGGAACAGCAGCAACAAAATGGAGTCTAATCACCTCCACACCCTCACCAAAATCTCTGCACTAACTTAGCATAGCTGAATGCCAAAATGAAGGGAAGAGCACTTGCCAAAACTGCCTTCGAACTCTCTAATTGCCTCCAAAATGGTATGACTGGCCCCAGTGCTGGTACGGCCAGGATATGAAGCCACAATCACCTCTAAACTCCATGAAATCTGCTTCTATCACTTGTATTCTAATCTCCAATATCCTATTGGAATTATAGTGCCAAAAGATTGAAGATATCTTCGTGCATAACCTTTTGTGACAAAGCTCCGAACTCTAAAACTGAATAAAATGAAGTGCAAATGTAACCACTGAGTATGGCTACCGCAAAGCTCCCTTGGGTGGTCTCTCACATTTGCGGAAAGCTACTACTGATGGTGGTTTTCATCACCAAAAGCCATGGCTGGAAGTTCTCCAAACCCTCATTTGCAGAGCAAATAGCAATAGAAAATATAATGTCATGAATAATGAAATGCTTTCACTTTTTAGCTTTTATAATTGCTATGCAGCCCCTAAGTGCTGAAACGCAGTCAACACGTTTTGCCCATGTTGCAATAATTTCGGCCTCAGAGCCCTGTCAGAACTTGTAGATTTTGAGTGTGGATCATGTCGTGGCGTGTCTGCAAAACTTGCAAAGGAGGATCGCCCACACGATTAGCTGATTTTCCTTTGTTTCCTCATCTTGCTTCGTCCTCTTCTTTCCCTGTCGGGCTATCCGCCCATCGACAAACATCTTTCTTTCCTTGTCGGCAAATTCGCAAGTTCGCGACCCTAGCGAACCTCTGGCACTTCGCCTTGCACTTGGTCTTTCACCTTGTTGACGATTTTCGACTTTCACAAACCATTTCCCTTTATGCTTTGCTCAATAGGCGATCCTCGGCCTCCATGAACCACTTCCTTTCCTTGCCTTCATCCGCGAGTTCGCCAGTCGGTGACCTTGCTGGTTGATGAACCAAGAGGTTCGTGAATCTCCTTTTTAGCCGATTCCTTTATCCCTTTTCTTCATTTGCCTGTCTGCTTTTGCGCCTTGTCCAACCGGTGATTTGGTTTGTCGACGAAGTTGCCGGTTGGCGAAACGACAAGTTTGTGAACCATCAAGTTTGCCGATAAGCACTTCATATTTTCCCTTTGCCTTGCCTTCATCTTGAAACTTGCTATAGTTTTCCTTTGGTCGATGGGTTTACTTGTCGGGGAACCGACAAGTTCGCGAACCTTTAAGTTTGCCGACAATGCAAAATGAGTTAAGGCAAAACACTTGGAAGATTTTAAGATTTTTTGGGGGGAAGGGGATTTCCTTCCATTTCAGGTATCTCAGATTGGATTTCTTTGATAGAAAGAATGTAGGATTTTAGAGTTTTTGGACTCTTTGGCCGGAAGTTAAAATTGAGCAACAAGTAGTTTACAGAGTTTTGAAACCATTTTTTTTTCTTGTTCGCAGCCTAAAATAAACCTTTACCTTTGACAAGTTCTTTATTTATTAAGGAACCCTAGAAGCAGGAAGTCTTCCATTTGTTGAGTTTGTTATGTTACAACAAATGTGAAAAGCATAGGTATAAAAGAATTTCACAATCCCTTTTTATTTCTTTGTGTAGACTTCACTTTTGAACTCAGTTGATTACCCCTAAATTGAATGAACTCTCATAAATTCATATGAATTTGGAGTCTTGAATAGTGGAACTAACATTTAGCATTGCTCTTTTCTCATCATGATTTATTTTGTTGTACAAAACTTTATGATTATCTATTGCATTGGTATAAATTATCCATGTAAACCATGTGTTTGAGACTATAGGTTGCATTAGATTTTAATGTTTTGTTCTTTAGATGTTTTGAATGGCATATTAGTGATTATGTTTCTTAGTTGACGAGGAGTTAAAACACTTATAAGTCCCGCTTCTTAATGTTTAGTTGCTTTTATTTTCTAGTGTTTAGTTTGTAAATTTTATTTTATTTTGGCTAAACTAGACGAATTCTTGTATTGCATTTTTTGGAAGAGCATGACCTATAATTAGTTAGAAATCCCCATTTGCAAAATATTGAACAATATATTAATAAATTGGAAAGAAAACCTACTCTGGCCTCTACAATGGGGTCTCATATGACAAATTTTTTCCTAGCTTGGTTATGGCCTAAAATATACCTTGACCTTTCAATTACATATTGTAGTTGCCTAGTATTGCTATATATAATTTTTTTAATAATTTGTAGGCACACCTAGTAGTGAGATTTCCCTCAGATTCCATCTACTTCAGGATATAATTGTTTAATATCCATGCAATTGATAACTGGTGTTGCCAAAAAGAGGAATTGATCCCTTTGGCTTAAGATAATGCCATAAAAGTAGTTGATTTTTTTAGTATTGAAATATGCATTGAAAAAAATACAAACTTGTAACTAGGGGTTCAATTAATTGCTCTAAACACCCTAAGATAGTCACATCATATATGAATGCATCTTCGATTTTTGTTTTCTATTGAAGATTCATGTTCTTGCTATGCTTTTTGTCAAATGGTTGGTTTAAGTGCTATGTTATTGGGTTTTGTATAATCCCCCCTTGTACCCATCTGGTTTGGGTTTGGTCCCGGTTTGGGGTCGGGACGACTTGGGGTTCACCTAGGGTACTCTCGGGCCACACTAGGTACTTGGGGCGAGAACGAGAGGAACGACACATAAGCATGGGAAACAACAAAAATAAAATGTCAAAACTTTAGTTATTTCAATTTTTTTAAAACAAAAAAGCATTTGGAATAGGGCATGGACATCCGTCGAAGTATCATGGAAGGGGGATTTTTGTCAAATGTTATAGTTGCCACTACCTTGGTAGACATGTATATGAAATGTGGAACCATAGACAAGGCATGTGAATTGTTTGACACAATGCCTCAAAGAGATGTCATCTCATGGAATGCAATGACTGTAGGTATACACAAGATGGATTTACTGAAATGGCTTTAGAAACTTTCAAGCAAATGCAATTGGCACGTGCAAAGACAAATTCCACAACCTTTGCGAGCATCTCCCTGCTTGCACTGAAATGGGAGCTTGTGAACAGGGTATGGACATCCATAAAAGCATATAGGAAGGGGGGTTTGGTCAGATGTTACAGTTGCAAATGCCCTAGTAGACATGCATGCAAAGTGTGGAAGCATAGTCAAGGGATGCAAACTGTTTGTCAGAATGCCTTGAAGTGATGTGTCCTCATGGATTGCAATGATTGCAGGATATGCGCAAAATGGATTTGTTAAAAATTATAAATTTGTAGATACATATATGTATGTCATACATACATACATATATGCATACACACACACACACACACACACAGATATATATATATATATATATATATATATATATATACACACACACATATACATACATGATACATACATACATACATATGTATATGTTCAAGTCCGGGGGAAAAAATGCCATAACAACATACCTATCCCTGTATCCAAGGGAAAAAATGACATACCAACATACCTATCCCTGTACCGGTACCAGCAACTTAGTTTAAGTGGTTTGAAATTCTTGCTACACAAACTGCTCTGATATGGATATGATACTGAAGTACTTGCAAGGCACAAGGTTTGTTGAACAAGAGATTAAGTGTTCTTGGAAGACACAAATAGCTTCAGTGTATTTGTCTTATCCAATATATTAGGTCCCTGGAAATATTTATGGCAAACTGTTGTGTACATTAAACAATTTGGAAGTGTTTTTTAATTTTCCTCCATTTCAACTGAAGATTACAAAATTAAATATAATTTTTGAAAAACAATGCATTGTCTGGAATGCTATGTAGTTGAATCTGGTTCAGTTAGTTTGAGTTCATGTCTATTTTTTTCTTACAAAAATAATTACATTCCACTGTGTAAGCTTTTTTCCGTCTAGTGACAGGACACATCAGTTATAATACCTTTGTATTTTGGTCTGCAATTTCCTAGTTATGTATTCTTCAAAACTAACGTGACATGCTTATTTCCTTTGTAGGACTTGTGTGAAAAAATAATAATTATGAAGCAAGAGCTTAATGTCCTTGAGAGCAAGATAAGAGATCTTTGTGAATTATATTCTACTGTTTGCACTGGGAATGATATTTCCAAGAAAGAAATCATACGCTCCCTTGAATGCAATGTCAAAAGTGCAATGAAGAATTTTTTTTTTCTACAGGATATGGTGGTAAGCATCTTACAAAGTTTCCAGAATTCAATATCCTTGCGTACGTAGTTGCTTCTGGATTATTTCTTGTTAGCTTTTATCTGCTTCTAAGTAGATTAGGATGCTATAAAAATAATTTTCCATGCTATATAGCTATCTGTTATTGATATTAATGTACCACATGTTAAGGAGAATTATGTGATGCAATATTGAATAAAAATAACTAAATGTTGCATTTTGTGTTCCTTCATCACCAGCTCTGGAAATTGAAGGATATTAAAAGTAAGCCCAAAGAACATTTTATTGAGCTCAATTACCTGGACATTATTAGTCAAAGGTATTTTGTCTTCATATTTAAGATGATAGTGCATTACCCCTTGCAACAGTGCAGCAATATAGCATCCAAGACACTTGTTTTATTGTGTTTTTCTTATGTGTGCCAGTTATTGTTAACTTGAATGCAAAAACAGGTTTTGGATTGATGGGGATGGAAACTTTGCAAAAGTATCTACGAGTTACAGTATTAGCTACGAGATTGTTGAAAGGGTATGCAATCCCAGTGCATTTTACTGTTTGGTCGCTCTGATTCGTTATCTGGGTTGCTCATTCCTTTCTGTTTTCTCAGGTTTTTCCCTTTATGAGTGCATCCATAGCTTTTGATGCTGTCTTTGCATCAAAGCAGAGTTTCAAGGCTGTAGATGTTGGTGCTTTATGGCAAACAGTCCAGGTGAGTGAAACTTTGGTCAAACTTCTTCACCAAGCGTTGATATGATATCAAGTAATGTCAAGATGCAGAGCACAGAGTTCTAAAGTTTATTTGTCGAAGAACACATAAGGTTTCATTGTTTCAGATTGTGTAATGTTGAATCTAAGTAACTTAGCTTTGTGGCTAGAAACTTATACTCATGAAAAGTAAAAGTACTCTCATTATTGGTTATTCCAGAATATTACAGAACCATCAATTTATAGTCATTTAACATCAAAAACTGTTGTAGTTATGCATACATTACACATTTGGTTAAGCTTACTTAGGTAATTTATTTACTTAGGTATGGTTGTACTGTTTGTTTCGGAGAGTGAGGTCTCACTTCATTCATTTGGAGAATCTCTCTATTTTTAGAGTGCGAGTTTTCATCCTTATCTCCGTGTATTTTCTATAAATGCAACTTAATTGCATTTATTGTACACACTTCATGAATGGAATGGCTAAGACCTGTTCATTGCATATGAAGTTTATATTAGCTCCTTGACCAACAAAGTTATTTGTGAGTAGCTTCAAGTCATTTGTTTTTATGTAAGATTCTAGACAATTATCTGAAATTTTACATGGTATCAGAGCAAGTTTGCACTTAGGATAGTTTCTATTTCTGATCTGTAAAATTCTTTTTTTCTGGGTGTTTGCAAGTGACCTTTTGTAAGTTTTTGTTCTGGAAGACTATCGTTTACCAGTATTGTTCATAATCCTAGGTGTAGGAACTAAATGTAATATTTTAGATACAATAGAAGTTGAATAGTCATCTTGAAGATGATTTCAGTGGTCATTTCATGTTGATAACTATGTACTTTGTGAGCGGTCATTTGAAGGAGATATTGCCCAAGTGATATCTTATAGTGGTAAGAGAATTAACAAACATTGCTAATTCACTAATGTTGTACGAGTGATATTTCAAGGAGAAGTCTCATCTGTCAGAGAAGGTTGAGGAGAGGAGATTTTGAGCCAGCAAAGAGAAAAGTCAAAAAAGGAAGCTTAAAATAAGGAGGCATTGCCTAGGCGATACTAGGGGCACACGTATTTTTTTGGAAGCTTTTTCATATTTGAGTGAATATATATATAGCGTTCATAGTTGTTACAACTTTAACCAAGAAAGAAACTTGGTTAGAATGGTCTAGACAAATAGAAAAAGCTCTTATTTTCAATGATCTATGGTATGATATTTGTGATGGAAATCAACGACCTATTGAACCTCTAGACCCAAAACTAAAGAAATGCATTCAATAGGGTTCATAGTTGTTACAACTTTAACCAAGAAAGAAACTTGGTTAGAATGGTCTAGACAAATAGAAAAAGCTCTTATTTTCAATTATCTATGTATGATATTTGTGATGGAAATCAACAACATATTGAACCTCTAGATGCAAAACTAAAGCCAATCTAGAGATAGAAAAATGAAAAGCTTTTGCCTTGGTGAGAGCCTCTATTGGTGGAGAACTATTCTGTCACATACAAGAGTGCAATTCACCATGAGAGGCATTTAAGAAATCGAAGGATTTATATGATTCCTATTTAGAATTGGAATTAATTCAATTGCACTTGAAATTGTTTAATTTTAGGTTACAAAATGCAAGGCCCCTTCTAGACACATGGTTAGTCCATCATGGAGTTCCCGTGGGCTAGCAATTTGGTTAGGGAACTGTGGTTAGTTGGCTCTGGAGGTCCTTGTCGGTGAGGGAGTTATGATTTGCATTTAGTGGTCCAGTTGGCACCCTCGTGGTTGGTTTAGCGGGCTCTTGATCGTTACTATTTTTAGTAAGTTCAGGAACTGTGTCGGTTCGGGATTTTCAGAGTTGGATCAGATGCATTTCGTCGAGACCTTTCCGGCGAGCTAAAGACCAATGATTTCCGATACCGTCTTCATACATATTTTAAAGTCTGAAGATTTATTATGTTATATTAATGTGGACTTTATTATATTTGCCGGAAAAGTGAAAATTAATGAAATAAAGACATAGGCTTATGTCTTGACCTTGGGCGCCCATCCCTAGGAAACATAAAGTGAAATTAAAATGTTAATTTCCCTCCTAATTGCCCAACGCCTATCTTGGAGGAAGTTAAAAGGTCATTTGGAGCTCATTTGGGGTTATGCTATGTTTTTATGATTTTTGCTGTGAGAGCTCTGCTAGGGTTTGGAGTTGAGAATTTGCATCAGGCTATTGGAGACGGAAACCTCCATTAGTGATGATATCCCACAGGTGTGAAATACCACCCAACGGTGCCTTTGTGAGTGGATGCATCCGGCATCCGCATTTGTGCTTCAATGGAGTTGTATAATGAAGTTTGGAGCTGATTTGTTATATCTGTTTTCCGGGAGTGAGTATTTCTGATTTAAGAGGATTAGAGAGCATATTTCAGTGTGGAAGAATTGGAGATCAGATTGTTGAAGTGGTTGTTTGCTGCTGTACTTCCTTTGCTGCTGGCCGTACCCTTCATGCCAGGCCGTACCACTTGAAAGAGACATTTTTCTGAATTTCATTGCACATTTAGGAATCTATCTTGGTCGCTTAGCTTGGCAATTGGTTTGCAATCGGTTTACAGCAGATTTATTGAGGGTTTGTGGTGTTTGGTTTGCTGTTCACATTCCCAACCATGGCCGTACATGTATTAGCCTGGACGTGGGACTTTTAGGGAGTCTTCTCCCCTCATTGCAGCTTCTTGTGGGTCATGTGTGAGGCGTTTAAAGCCTTATTCTTTCATGTTATTACTTGCTTGAGCTATATCTGATATCTTGAGGAGTTTGGAGGCATTCCAGCCATACCCACTTGCTGGTCCATTTGCATATTTTCATATGGGTATGTAATAGTAATTGTTTATCGGCTATTTTGCTATCTGGGTTGTCATTACTTTCTTCAGATTCATTGTATATTTTCTGGGTATTTGTTATATGCAATACATTGTGTGCTCCGGCACCACATCTACAGGAAAAACAATAAACTCCTTCTGCATCTTCTGTCTATTTGAAAGAACACACAAAATTAATAATAAAATCACATAAATAAAGATTCAAAAAAAAAAATAAAGATTCAAAAAAAATACAAACAGGTACGACACATTACACAAAAGGGTGATGTAATGAGTCTGGCTTCTGAAATTCAGGCAATCAAACATGATATTGATGCTACTGGTTGAAAAATTGTATATATGACAACTTTTGTAAAATCTCTACTTCTCACATTTTCAACTTTTTTGGAGTCATTGCAAGCAAGCAATCAACTGAAGTTGCTCACTTTTGATTAGTTGGTTGAAAGAGAAAAACCTTTTGGAAGAAAGACTGACAACGTGGGAGAAAACATTTGCTATGTCCATCAAAAAGGTAGGCAACCTATCGCTCGAGGGATAGCTTATGAAGGAGACGAACAACAAAAAGGTAGAGATTGATGAAGCGATAGAGGACAAAATAGAAATGATACAAAAAATATGTTTTGCAAAAGATGTGGAAGAAAAGGGAGTCATGAGGCTCATGAATGCAAAACATTATCATGGGAAAAGATTGAGGCATATAAAAATTAAGAGGAGGGTAATGAAGGAAAAAATAAAGTTTATGATTTAGATTAAGCTCAATTTGTTAGCTATTGCCAAAGCAAGATCTTGCAAGCCGATTGTGTTCTTTCCACATCAAGTGATGCCAATAGTAGCTGAATGGAACAAATATGGTATGATGCTCGGGTTCTAGTTATTGGTGCCACCCAACATATGACTTTCCGAACGGACTTCTTTGTAATGTGCCGTACCTGTTGGTTCTTTTTTAAAAATCTTAATAGTGTTACTTTATTATTTTTATGTGTTCTTTCAGACTAGATGGAAGATGCAGAAGGTGCTTGAATTTTCTTGAGATGTATTTGCCAAAATCAATACAATATAGAGCATGTAATGAAAACCCAGAAAAGATACAATAGATTTGAGCAAAATATTAGATACCCAGATCATAAAATCACCAAATATGAATTACTATCACATATCCATATCAAGAAATGCAACTTCATACATATGCTGTAGCTGAACCAGCAAATTGGGTAGTGTAGATTTCCTCTGAATCACCAAGAAATGAGAGTAAAGTGCAAGCAGATGATTACAACAGTCTTAGAGGCCCTAGACGCCCCAAAAAGAGAAGAAGAATGGCTGCAAACAAACAAGAATGAGTCCTAGAAGACCCAACGCCCTCCCAGGCAAGATGGTACGACCCAACAAGAAGTTACACAGCGAATAAAGGCTCCAAACAGGTCTGCAACCAATAATAAATCTCTACACAGTCCTTCTATTCCTCAACGCCCAAGAAGAGATGCCAAGCTCAGCACTAAACACCAAAAATAAGCCTCTAGAATGGTACGGCTGCTTCAAGGACAGTTCAGCCAGCAAGAGGAAATTGGAGCCCTTGACAAAATGCCTCAAACAACGGAAACAACTACACAAAATATATATATTTCGTTGTCCTCTAATCTCCTTAGTATGAACTCCATAAAATCTGCAAGAATATATCATGTTCTTCCTCAAACCCTCATCAATATGAACTCCATTGAAGCACAACTGCAAATACTGATTGTATTTGCCAATCTAGCACATTTGGACGGTCTTTCATACCTGTAGAATGCTGTTACTAATGGAGGTTTTCGTCTCCAAAAGCCACCTAAGTTCAAATCTCTTCAAACCCTCTCATTTCAAACCCTCTCAAAACCCTAACAGAGCCAAAACAAGCAATTTCACAATATCAAGCATGCCAAACACAGTTCCACGGGGACGCGTCCCCCCTCGAAATCAGCTGTCTCCCTGAGGGGGACATCCCCGGGACGGGGAGACGCCGCCGAAATGCCCCCCCCCCCGCCGCTTTTGAGCCGTCTCCCAGAGGGGGACATCCTCGGGACGGGGAGACGCCGCCGAAATGCCCCCCCCCCCTGCCGCTTCTAGAGCGTCTCCCATTGGGGAGACTTCTTGACATCCCCCGAAAATTTTTTTTAATCATTTTTTTTTTTCAAATTCATGCAAAATGAAAATTTTTTAATCATTTCAGAAAAGTTGAAAACCTAACTTTAATATATTGATTTTTAACATTTCATTTCATGTTTTCTAAGTTCATTTTTAACGGCGAAGGGCGTGAGTTTTTTGTGCGGCGTGAGTTTTTTGGTGAGCGTCCGGTGTGAGTCTTTGCTGTGCGGAGTGTGTGCTGTGCGTGAGTCCCCCGAAGTGTGTGCTATGCATCTGTACCAAATAAATAAGGTGAGCATGGCGTTTTTCATTTTTGTGTTTTTTAAATTTTTCTGAGGTGTTTAATTTTTTTTTTTATTTGGTAAAGGATATCCGATATGGACAAGCCACAAAACGGATTTGTGGCAACTGAATGCCCGAGGCATTCAGTGAGTCGCCACAAATCCGCTTTGTGGCTTGTGCATATCCTGGGACTCGATGAGACTAGACAATGAGACTGAGACATGTATGCAAAATGTTACAACCCAAAACCAAGAGATTAGTTGATTGTATATATGGCATATGCTTCTAAGAGCAATATGCTAGCTGTGTTGCCCTTAACAGTCTTATAGTAAGCTTCAAATTGTGATTTCAAAGTTATTGAAATGAAAATCCATAACAAAATTGCCTACCAGACAACAAATTACATGAAAATTACATTTAAATGTCAGTCAAGTCATTAATATCATAATCAAATGTATGCAAAATGTGAAAGCATAGACATGTATGCGAAATGTGGAAGCATAGATAAGGCACGTTGTAAACTGTTTGACAGAATGCCTCAATCGGAATCCTTTATGTTTTGATTCTTGAACGATGCAATGGGTACGCATTCGTCATTCAACTAAAGCATGTTCTTCAAATCTGCTCTCAGCCTGATTGTAAAATCTTTGTAGCCATTCTAACTGTAATGTGGATAATTTTTTATGGGAATCTTTCAGATCTGTCAGGACTCAAAAATATAGTTTTTCTCACCAAGATTGGTGGTTCTGCAACTGCATATCCTCCAATCATTGCAGTCCATGAGACCACATTTCTTTGAGGCATTCTGTCAAACAGTTCATGTGCCTTGTAGTTGTCTATGCTTCCACATTTTGCATATATCAACATGTCTAACAAGTTTGATCAGTGATACTGATTTTCTGATTTTTTGAAAATCAGAAAATCAGTATCACTGATCAAACGTGTTAGACATTTTCATTTTTTAATTTATTATTTAATATTTTTAATTTTTCTTAACAAGTTAACATTGTTTTAACTTCAAGTTTTCTATTTTTAACTTTTTTATTTTCTTTTGCAGCATCATCATCATAATGAGTTCACACTGCAAAAGTGACAATGAATCATCTCAATCTGATCATGATGATCATGATCCTGATTTTCAAATAAGAGAGAAGGGTGAAACCGAACATGCCTCAAATACTCAGTCTCAAACTGACACAAGTTCCATTGGGAGTAAAAATAATAGCTGCCCTTCACGACTCCTTGAAGGTTGGGCCAAGGGCCCCTTTGATCCAAAATCACCATTAAAGCAATTTGTAACTAAGATAGCAGCAAACCGTGGGGCAAAGGGGGGCACTAGAAAATGGAAGTGCAACATATGTGAGCTTAAATGGTTTGGAAGCAGTACAAGAATTAATGCTCACTTTCTTCTTGTTCGAGGCAAAGGTGTAGAAGTATGCGGAGTTGTGGAAGGTAACTTGAAGATCAGGGCTGAAATGTTAAAATTATGGGGTTGTAATGAGGATGAAGTACCTACTTCTGTTTTATTGCCACAAAGGAGTAGGGGTGATCAGATTTCTAGTAATACTTTGCAGAGTCTAAGGCCACCAAATCCATCTAGTTCAAGTGCAGCAGAGCCTAAGGGGAAATGTAAGATGGCATCTTCACAACCCTTGGCAGATTTATTCAATGTGCAAGCAAAGGATGAGGCAGATGATTCCATTGGCAAATTCTTCTTTGCCAATGGCATTCCATTCCATGTGGCTCGCTCTCCTTATTATAAGGAAGTTGTGTCAAAGATAGTAAGGGCAGGACAATCATATGTGCCACCAGGGGAGACTAAATTGAGGACAACAATCTTGGATCAAAACTATTCCAAGATTAATATTTTGATGGAGAAAATGAAGAGAACCTGGATCACAAGTGGATGCAGCATAGTCATGTATGGGTGGACGGACATTAGGCATCGTCCACTCATCAATATCATCGTTACATCTACAGTGGACCCTTATTTCCTTAGGGCTATTGATTGGTCAGGGCATAGCAAGGATGCTCATTATCAGTTCCAGATCCTCAAGTATGCTATAGAGGAGGTTGGGCCACAAAATGTGGTGCAAGTAGTGACAGATGCGGCCCATGTGTGCAGAGCTGCAGGGAAGTTGATTGAGGCAGCCTATAGATATATTTGGTGGACTCCTTGTTGTGTTCATGCTATGAATAATGCACTTAAGGACATGGGTAAAATCTGTTGGATCAAATCAATTGTCACTGATGCTAGAGATGTGCAGATGTTTATCTACAACCACCATACTTAATGTGCACTTTTCATGTCCTTCTCCAAGAAGGAATTCCTGAAGCCTGTAAACACTTGGTATGCATCATACTTTATTCTCTTGAAGAGGATGCTTGAGTTGCAAGAGCCATTGCAACTAATGGTAATGACAACAGAATGGAACCGATGGCCTGAGTCGAAGACACAGAAGGTATTGAGGGTTAAGGAGGTGGTGACGAATGATGTCTTTTGGGAGGATGCAAAATATATTGTCTCCATCATTCAACTAGTCTTCATAGTTATTAGATTTGGGGATTCTAATGCACCTTCCCTTGGAGAGGTATATGAGTGCATTGATTCCATGCTTGATCAAATGAAGGCTATTGTGCGAGAGGACCCTACAATGCAATTCTACATCGAGCATATTCATCCAATCATTCAGCGTAGATGGGAGAAGCTCAACACTCCATTACACATGGCTGCCTATGCATTGAACCCAAAGTGGTAGATACACAGGCCTGGTAGAATCACACCTATGGAGGATGCTGAGGTAAAGGAAGGGTTCATGAAGGCCATTGACAAAATGTATGATTCTACAGAGGCCAGCTCGCTTTGTACTGAGTGGAGAAAATTTGCCACTCTTTGGGGATATTCAGAGGCGGCCAAGATAGATTTGGAGACTGTCATAGGAGGACCCCAAGTTGTGGTGGACTATGCATGGGCCTAGATCTTTGATTACTACTTTAGCCATTCGTTTTCTGTCCCAGGTTTCTAGTTCTTTTGCTGTTGAGAGGAACTGGTCTACTTATAGCTTCATCCACTCTGTTAAGAGGAACATGTTTACTTCTAGGAGGGCAGAGAAGCTTGTGGCTATACTTAATGCCTTGCGTCTCATTGACCGCACCACAACTACATACAAGGAGAGTCCAATAGCCAGATGGGATGTAGAGCCAAAAGAGCCAGCACAGATAGATGAGGATGCTACACAGACAGGGATGGTCGGTATTGGTTTAGATGAGCTTGAGCATTTGGGGTACAACAGTTCCAGTGATGACGAGATCGACCTGGAGCTTGGGGATGATTAGATCATTGGAGGCACCGAGCCATTAACCATTTTGGCATTTACTATTTAGTATTTAGTATTTACTATTTCAATATTGTTGAAACTTGATTGTAATTATGAACAATGATTACGAAATTAAAATTATGGAACATCTAGTTCCCGTTCCAATGTCTATGAAATTTAAGTACATTCACATTGTTTCAATGTTCACTAGTTCAATGAAATCATGGCAATGTGTTTAAACACTAAACTTTACTTATTCCTTAGGCTTCTACAGCTATACATCTTTTTATAACTAATTTTTCAAGTATTATATGTATTTCAGCGCACCGCTCCCCCGCCGCCCCCCGACCGCCTTCCCCCTGCCGTCCCCAAATTTAGGCCCCCCATCCCCAAAACGCATCCTCGCCCTTCCCCTCGTCCCCTTCCCCGAAACTCCGTGGAACTATGATGCCAAATGAAACTCACTTTTCATCTTTTATTCTTCTCCAAGAGGGTCGATGCATTTAGGAGGGAAAACATTTTATTAAAGTTACTTTATTATCCTCCAAGATGGGCGCCCAAACTCACTTTAAGTGACATTTAAATATTTCTCATTAATGTCACTTTACTTTATTACTTCCAAAGTCCCCATTAAAATAATTAAATTAATCTTCGGACTTTAACATGGAAGCCAAGATGAACTCGCAATTCTGTGTTCTATAATTCGCTGAAAAGGTCTCGACGAGACACATTTACTCCACTACTGAGAATACCGAAACGACACAATTCCCCGATTTACTAAAAATAGCAAATCGGGACAAAGCACCCAATCCATCACCGAAAGTGCCAACTACACCAACTGAACCCAAACCAACCTCCACACAATTGAATAACCCATCCAAGGCTCTGCCAACCATGGTTCCCTAACCAAGTTAGTTAGTCTACGGGAACCCAATGATAGACTAACTATGTATAGAGAAAGGGGACATTACACTCTTTGAGGAGTTTCATGAAGTTGTGTACTAGTATTTTTTATATGCAAAACAAGTTTGCAACTAGAAGGAAAAGGGACTATTTGACTAAAGCTAACGAATCGTCCAAATTTTAGTGTTCAAAATGTATTATATCTTCCTCAATTGAAAAGAAACTTGTTCATGGTGCTTATTCGACAAGGCTACTCAACTTTGTTGGATAATGGAAAGATAATAATCAAAAGGAAAAGTGATAGTTCAGTCATCATGACTGGTTTTGAGGAAGGAAAGTTCAATTTCAAGAAAATTTTCTCATCTTGTCGAAGAAGGCATGTTAGCAAGTCTTTTAGGCCATACATGATTTGGCATGCAAACTATGACAATATTCAAATAGTGCAAAAGAATGGTGTCTTGCATTTTTGCCAAACAACAAAGAGAGCCATTTCAAAAATGAAATTGGAAGGCTGAAAGGAATTTATAGTTGATTCACTTTGATCTGTGCGGTCAACTACTAGTGTCTTCTGTTGGTGGAAATAATTACCTCATTTTGTTCACTAATGACTATAGTAGAATAACTCTATTTTTTGAAGTAAAAATAAAAAGCTTTTGAAACTTTTGAAAAACTTTGCACAATGGTTGAAAATGATGCTCAATCTCACATTGGCACACTGAGGACTGATAATGGTGGTGAGCACATCAAAGGTGCTATCTAAAGAATAATAGGATCAAGCATCATCTCGTAATCGCTCACACTCAATAGAATGGAGTCGTTGAGAAGATGAACAAAACTGTGATGAATATGGTTCAGGTAGTGTTGTATTTGAAAGGAGTAAAGCTTTGTAGTTCTAGGTAGAAGCAGCTCAAACAACAATTTATCTCTACTATAGGTCGCCTTTAGTAGCTCTTCAAATGAAGAATCCATATGGAATTTGGTATGGTCATCTTTGGATGCATTTATTCCCAAGGAGGACAAGAACAAGTTGGATCACAAAAGTTGCAAATGCACTTTTTTGGGGTATTGAAAATCCTCAAAAGCATGCAGATTGTATAATCAAAATAAGAATATTGTCAAAGCAAGGGATGTGGTATTCTGTGAAACCACAAAATATTTAACCAACATTAATCGAAAAATGAGTTGACTTGTGAATTTTGGAAAATATATCTCAAGCCATTGCCAAGGCGATACCTAGGATGGCAGCAGTTTTGGAAACCGTAGAAGGGGAAAAGCTATCGTCCAGGCAATAACTTTGGTAGAAGACTATATTTTCTCAATGCTTTCCTATGGAGCAAAATTTGAAATTGAGGTAAGATGATATTGGAAAATTTGTAAATTCAACTAACTAAATACAAATAACTTGTTGCAAGTCTGATCTATGCAACAACAAGATTGTTGTTGGATTGCTTTCTAGATTCATGCGACAACATAGAAAAAATCATTGGGTAGCAGCAAAATGAGTTCTTTGATATGTCAAGGGAATTCATAACTATGGATTGACATACTCCATGGCACAAGATTTGTATGTAGTCAAATATTCAGATTTAGACTATGGATGGGACTTGGAAGAGGGTAAATCTACTTCAGGTGATTCATGTTGGAGATCAATGGGCATCTCTTGGAAGTCAAAGAAATAGTTAGTGCCAATTCTCTCATTAGTGGAGGAAGAATATGTGGCAGCTTTATAGGCAACAAGGGAAATTTTATGGCTAGAAAGGACTCTTGAAGATTTGTAGGAGAAACAAGTTTCTTTAAAACCTCTCGTGGTTGACAACACTTTTGCAATAAAAATGGCAAGAAATCTAATTTTTCATGACCCAATCAAGCACATCAGCACAAAATTCCATTTGATTTGGCATCATGTGAAAGATGGAAATGTAACTAAAATATTGTCCAACTACAAAACAACTAGCTGAAATTTTGACCAAAGTGCTTGAGACCATAGATAAAAAACCCGCATATAACTCGCGGAACTCGCGAGTACTCGCGCTGCACAAACCTTCGCAAGTTTTAATCGCAAAAACTCGGGCCGATTTTTTGCTAAAACTCGCAGCGATTTTTGCAGCAAAAACTTGCCATAAATCGCGAGGCAAGGGAAAATTCGTGCGGCGTAGGAAATGGTAAAAGTAAAACGGAAAACCTAAAAAAGCCACTAGCCGCTGTGGTCTGCTTCGACGGTGAAAGTTCGTCCAAAATCTCTGCATTCATCCCAATTCGCGGCCCCTGAATCCCGATTCACGGCCTGTGGTAGGTTTAAAGTTAAACTGTAGGTTTTTTTTTAAAAAACTGACAGTTCGTCCAAAATCTCTCCTTTCATATGATAATCTTTTTAAAATTTCGATTTACAGAGTCCAGACTGTATTATATGAAAGGAGAGATTTTGGACGAATTGTCAAAATTTATATAGGATTATGATGATATTGATTTTGGACGAATTGTCAAAATTTATATAGGATTATGATGATATTAATATATATAATATCATCATAATCCTATATAAATTTTGACAATTCGTCCAAAATCTCTCCTTTCATATGATAGTTTTTTAAAAATTTCTATTGTTTTAAAATTTATATTATATAATATAAAATTTAAAATTTAAATATATCATAATCCTATATAAATTTTGATAGTTCGTCCAAAATCTCTCCTTTCATATGATAAACTTTATCAGATAAAGTCTTTTTAAAATATCAAATGTTTTTTAAAATTAAATATCATCATAATCCTATATAAATTTTGACAGTTCGTCCAAAATCACTCCTTTCATATGATAGTCTTTTTTAAAATTTCAAATGTTTTTTAAAATTAAATATCATCATAATCCTATGTAAGTTTTTCAGAAATGTGTGTTTTTTAAGAATATTTTTAAAAACTTATGCATTTTTAAATGTTCGATAAATTTGCCGAGTTATTGCCGAGTTTTTTTTAAAATTTTGAGTCTACTGAGTCCGAGTTTTTCAACTATGCTTGAGACAAAAAACATTATTGCCATGCTTAGTTTCACATTAACTGTTGTGGATGAAAGTGGGGATGTAATACTATTGCACATAATCCTAAGTGTAGGAACTAAATAATATTTTATCTTATTATTACCTAGATACGATAGAAGTTGAACAAGCATTTCATGTGGATAAATATGTACTTTGTAGAGTTCATTTTGGTTACATTGAATATTCAATAGAATTGGGTTTCACTCTTCATTTTCATTCATGCTCCATTTGTTGGCTCGACATACTAGAACAAGTCTAAACTCACTGTTGTGTCCATGGTATATGATAAAGTTGGTATAGGCTTTTGTTTTTTCTAAATCAAACATCTAGAGTCCAAGCTAACAAGGTTTGAAAGTTGCTAGTTATCTATACTTTTTGCAAGCAACTTCTTCTAGAAGCATGTTGGAGCAAATTTGAGTTCATCATTGCATTTGGAGCTACCAAAAATCCAAGGGTTGCCTTTGAAATTGTCCAAATCAGACAATTTGTCAGAAGACCCATTTTTCTTTCGTATTGTCCGTACAAACAATCTACAATGCAAGAAATGAATTAAAAAATAGTGTCCGAGTACCATAGCTGCACCGGTGCCGATTCGTGGCTATTGTTGCTGAAAACATACGAGTGAAATATTCTTTTGACAAGAATCTTTGCAACTACTGGTAAAACAATCCAAATATTCCACAACCTAATAGAATATTCTTTCCACAATTAGTGCCACACAATCTACAAAGTCAACGCCATGTCACCTACATAGTCGTTTGACATATCAATTGCCACATCACTAGGACCATAGAACCAACCAATTGCTATGTCGATGTCATGTCCACTTCGCAGGCATGAGCAAATAAATTGAATTAAGTTGTCTTGAATTATCCATTTTTGGGCAAGTGATATTTAATTAATTATTTTATTATAAAGTGATTTATTTGTTCCAAAAAACAAATTAAAATGAAAAGGTCACTTTACGGAAAATAAAATATGATTTTCTAGAAAGTTCCTATGGTGGTTAGAAGATATAATTTCTAGAAAGATCTAAAGGGCTTTATGGAAAGAGGCTGTGAAGAGAGATATTCATATATATACAGATATCATTTGGCTGTTCATATTATATATGATGGAGATTGGGTTCGGACTAGCCAATATTCAAGGTGGATTTCTAGATGTTATGTGTGTGAAGTTTTAGATTTTTGGTATTTTGGAGAATTGGATGAATGCTGGTAATTCTAGATTTGTGTTTTAGTAGTGAGATAATATTTCAAGGTTTGTGATATCTTTCCAGTTTTTGAGTTGCATTTGCATAGCAAATTATTAGGAGTTTGCCTTGGTTTGTGCTGAAGTACATTTTTTGAAACTATCAATTTAGATTATTTGCATTGAAAAATAATTCGAGATCTGAAATTGGAAGATCATATTTTATTTTAATTGCTGTCTCAAATAAACCAGCAATACCAATTTGGCAAGTCAAGCAACATCGGTACCAATTGCAGCCGTACGCTTGCAAAGGAAGCATCCGTACAACTATTTAAAAGAGGAGCAATTGAATTTATTGGTGATTTTGAAGTTTTTAAACAGAAATTTGGGCTGCTGTACCCTTTTAGAGAACAAAACCTGACACATAGGCCAAGTCAGCAGCAGTTTAGAAAGACAATACTTTGTTTCTGAAGATTCACTTTAAGTGGTTTGTGGGATCCAATGCTATGTCTGCTGCCACCTATGAAGAAGCTGATTCTAATATCTTTAAGAAGGGCGATTCATAATTTTTGAAGGCTTAAAGCGTTATTTCTTCCCAGCTGCTTCCTTTCGAGGAAGTAAACATTGAATTAGGGGAATCGTCGGAATTAAAGATGAAACGCCTCTCTTTGGTGGGGCCCTCAAAGTCTCCCGTACATGTTTAGGAGGTGTTAAATTTGTGGGAGTCTTATTTTGAATGCTCTTTGGAAGACTTTACCTCAGCCGCCTCATTTTCGAAGAATGTTTAATATCATCTGAAGGTGATCTCAGCCATATTGAGGCTTTTTCATTACCATACAGACTTGCAGAAGCTGGATGTGAGGAACTAGGAACTGCTGGGTGTTATCAGCTATTTGCATTAATAAATCAGAAGTTTAGGAAGCCGCCCAGGTCTGTTAAGCAATACAACAGCATTTCTTGAGTTTCAGGAGACAGGTTTAATCTTAGATCAGTCTGAAACAATCATAACAGCGATGGGAATTGACTATAGCAGCTTTCTGGACTGGTCTGAGACTATTTTCTGAGTACTGTAGTATATGAATTGATGCATATCAGCATTTCTTGAGGTCTGGTATTGTTGCTATACAAATTTAATATGCTGTTGTCATATTACTGAGTTTTTTACAATTTTCAGACATATACATGCTCATTTGTAACACTCTGTAGTATATGTTGAAATCTGAGATAGAATTGAAATCCATGTATGGCTGTTATCAGTGCATTATCACCCTGAAATGATATAAGATCCATCTTTCGGATGCATTGTTTGTGCCTTGATTCTCATTGCAATTTTGCCATAAAAATTGCTGAAATACACATAAGCTATTATAGCACGTTACAGTGGCATCAGAGCATGCATGTTTATTTATGACATTTGCCAAAAATATAAAAATATTCCATTTGGGATATTACAGTCAACCTGTTTGTAGCATAGTGGCATTCCATTTACATTGCATGAACACAATGTCATAAAAGTATAAGTGGATTTCAATTACCGGAGTTTAAAATAGAAAAAACTGGCAAAAAATTGGGAACTAAATAACAATGTACTAATTGTAAATATAGAGAGAAAACTTATTTTGTTATTTCATGTCAAATATTGTGCATATATATATATAAATATAAAATAAAAGTGCTGATTATAAAAAATTGCATAGGTGTTTTAACATATCTATTTTACTTTCACCTAAGATAGTTTATATAAAGACATATGGCTGGCCTTAAAATAGTAGACCATTTTCTGTTGTGAACCATGATCTATTGGTTTTTGGGGTGACATTGTCTTTTTAACCTAAACCCTCACTAGCATATAAATTAAGAAAAAAACCCTCATCAAGGTTTAAAATTGAACTTACAAAAGAGATCTATTCAAACCATAAGTTAAAGAAATTTAAAATACCCTAGCCCTGTACCAATAATGTTAAACTTGCCTTTGCTCTATATTTTGTCTCTAAGTATAAAAATGATCTAAAAGATTATATATGTAGAAAAACTTAGGTAACAACACGACAAATGTGGTAGGTTGCAATTACTTAGGGTTAATCATGGGTTGTTTGATTGAGTGTAATCCTGCTATGGTTCATAGTTCATACAATCCAAATTAGTTGTCACAACGACACCAAGTTTGCAGTTTTTACATATCGTGTCAACATACTTGCAAGGTCACCTGTTAATGTCAACATGATGGCATGATGACATCATCACATGCATGGGGCACTCCTTGCCAGCAATAATTCACATTTCGATTTGACACTTGGACTTTAGAAGGTTTGCTCTCACTCACTTGAACTCTGATTAGGGTCAAGTTTGTTGGACTTGCTATTGTTTTGACGGCTATGCATTGGTAATATTCTTTTTTTATAATTGTGTTTAATGTTTATGAAAATTGCAGTTTTAGTAAAGATTTGTTGAGTCGTTCTCTTTTTGAGAATTTCCAGAGCTTTGTTTTTGTTAATACAGAATTTTGTGTTGTTTTTTGAAAGTGCTTTGCATTGATGCTTTTATTTTGTTATCATTTTGCTTGAGGAATGTACTTTTAGCTTCTTGTAATATTCAAAAGCAAAATTGTTGTATGTCTATAAGCAATTGATTCCAAAAAACACTTTTCTATGAACTGCACAACACTAGGGACACTCCATTATTATTTTAAGTGTTTATCAATATTTGTATGTGAAATGGCAGTCATTTCTTGCAATCCAATTGGATGGAACAAACTAGCACTCCTTGGAAGCAAATTGGATTCTTTTTTCAGTCAATAAAGTCTCTATCCCTTTCTTTTGGGGCAAGCTCCACTACCAACTAATTTAGGCAAGCATTCTAAGTGGCCCAATAAGTCTGACATTGCTTATGGTCACCTTTGCTTATTACATTCTTTGGGAGTTCTACGTCACATTGAGGACAACTAGTGTACTTACATTGTTCGGCGAACTCTTTTGCAGTTATTTGGTGACACTGCACCTGATGTTTCCATGGATGACAGACTATTTGAATTTTATTGGTTAGAACATAGAGCATGAGAACTTGCATGTCATGTCCCCATAGTTTAAGGCATTGTTTAAATTAAAGATTGAAACATCATGATAAAGGCAATGAAGCTGCTCTCATAAAATAAAATATACTTATTGTAAATAATAAATATATGGTATTATTATTATTAATTATCAATACAAAATATAATGTTATTATTATATAATAATATAATAATCAATATAAATATAATATCAATAATGATATTATATAAAATAATTTCTTGAATATAGTATATAATATATTATTTTATAAATATGACAAATATAATTATCATTATAAATATAAATATTATTATGAATATTAATAATTAAATATTAAGTTCCTCTATGGCCCACTCACCCAAGAGAAGTGGGCTTATATGAGCGATTGATGTATGGTAAGTATAAAAGGAAAATTAATATATAAGACAAAAGTCTTATAATGTATAAAGTGAAATGAATGTTATTTAAACAGCAGTGATTAATCTAATGTGAAGGCAGCGCTTAAGAATTTGTGAAGGAATTATTTAATAAGGCAGCCGGTTTGTTAATAAAGAGACATGTCTTTTTAGAAGGTTGTTTCCATTCAAAGAGATGCCTCTCTTCATAGAGGCATAAGGATATAAGTGGGAAAAAAGAGGAAAAAACGGGGGAGCATGGAAGAAGATGGAGGACAATAAAAAGTGACGAGATATTAAAAGAGAATCGTGGGAGTCTACATCTGCAGTCAGCTGGTCTTCTTTATCATTTCAAAGAATCACAATATTTCTTAAGCTTTGACACAAAGTGGAAAATGTATAATCGTGGGTCCCAGATTAATAGTAAATAAAGTCTTTGGTGGCAAGGGAAATTAGATATAAGTTTAAAGTTCATATTTGTGCATGTTGTCAAAGTGGGAGACATAATCTGACACATTCATCTAGTCAGCTATCTTCATAGAGGAACCGTAGCATTCTATAGTGAAAGAAATTGAACTACTTAGTGGATTGTGGGTCCCTCCAAAACACTACATTACCTTTTTGAAGAGCATACAAGGCTGCATTTGGAGTCTAGCGAATATTTGAAGAAGGCAGAAATCACAGATTTTACCCAGCGTCAGCAATTTAAATAGTAATGCATAATGTATAGTTTCCTTTGAAGAGTGATCACAGGTTATTAAAGGAATTTGATACAGTTTCAGCAGAGAAGAAAGGAACCATTTAAGTTTGTTAGCAACAGTGAACAGTGAACTAGCAAGTTGAATATATATCCCTGTTTTATAACAGCAGTGAGAATTATCTGGTTACTGGATACATGTAGAAGCATGTGTTGTGCAATGAATTGAATACAAAGACAAACTGAAGCTGCCTATATATATAATTGTTATCAGTTTTAGGGTTTCTTTGTAAACATTGCAAGATCTAGGAAACGAAAAATTATCAGAACTCATTGAGAAATCAGAATTTAATAGTTTAGAAGAATATTCCGGACAGGGATATTACATTGCATGCAACTTGATCAAAGATGTTAGCTGGTGATGCAGTTGGTGATTTATCCATTGATACTCTTTTGTCTGATCTACCCATCATTAGAGAGACCCGTCCTTGGGATTCATACTTTTGCCACATTAGTCATCTGTTTGTAGAATTTCACCTTCATGATTGTCCTCATTCTTTGGAGGATATTCTTCTTCTATTTGAGCATTAGTGTTTGTGGAATTTTGTCATCAACTACTTGATTATGTGATCCGCCTTGTCTTGTGGATTCTTTGCTTTCAGTGGATACATTGAGGGTACCTAATGCAGACTTTCCTACTATGGTGCTGATTCTCTTTTGCATAATCGATTTCTATTTATTGGTTCCTTTTTAATGATGACTTTTCCATAGATTTTGTTCAGGATGTCTTTGCCACCACATTTGGGAAAACTTGAATCAGTTATTGACAGTTTCTTGATTCTTACCTCATATCCTTTTTTGGAGTGGAAAGACTCTCTGTGCACCCTCAGCTATATCTCTTCCTAGGGGAAGGAATGTTTTTAGATGCAATTGGGCCTGCTTTAGCATCTAATATTGTCTATCTTCATCTAGTTCTAGTGCAGAGTGTTGGGGATTCATGAGGCTTTTCTTTGAGGGGGATAGCTAGCCCTTCGTCTCTTCTTCTCTCGTTTTTGGGTAGGGGAGCATTCTTTTTGTACTTGGATATTAATATGTTACTTTTTTTGTGGGATCCATTTGTTCCTTATATTGCCCTTTAGGTTAAGCTTACTTAGGTACGCTTGTTTTTTTGGAAAGTGAAGTGTCTCCTTATTCTTCAGAAGAATCTCTCTATTTGTGGAGAGTGAGTCGTCATTCTCATCTCCTCGTATTTTCTATAAATGCAACTTCATTGCATTTATTGTATACATTTCACAAATGGAATCACTGAGATGTGTTCATTGCATACTAAGTTTATGTTAATTCTTTGAGCAACAAGGTTATTTATTAGTAGCTTCCAATCATTTGTTTCTGGGTAAAATATATCGTGCAGTTATCTGAATTCTTGCAAAAATATTAATGCTAAGTAAGTGTTGTATTGTAACACGATCAATACCTAGTTTTACACCTTTCTAGTTTCCTGGTATTTTTGTTCGTTCACTGCAACTGTTATAGATTTATTTGAATTCTTCGCTTATTCTACTTCGGTGACAACTTGGGGTACAATTCCTTCGTCTGTGATCGTTTGTATCTAGTGGCTTTAATCATTTCAAATTTTGATTTGATTAAATTTTCAAAGCTATTGTCTGTTTATGTATTTATCCTCATATAATTTCAGCTTCTAATATTTCCATCCACATTTTCAAAAATTTGTTAATTTCTGTACACAGGAGATGAGCATTCTTTTTGGTTCGTTGATAAATGTGCTTCAAGAAGTACAGTTATGTCGGACCAAGTTGGGAAATCTGTCTTTTGCTCGTTTTCATTGTGTAGATGGTAACCTTTTTTCTACGTTGCCGGCTTGTGGTGTTTTTGATTTGTGAAGCATCTCATCATCTGATTTTTAGCTTCTATATTGCAGGCTCTGAGTTGCACTTGCAGTTGACATTTCTCAAATATGTATCTGGACTGAAAGTTGTAGTTCTACTTGACATGAAAGACCTCAAATGGTAAGAATAATTTCGACCTAATGCTGAGATAATTGCTCTTTACGATCTTTTGTGTATCAACTAATAGATTTTTTCTCGCAAGTGGCATATATCCATATGATGTTCTACCATTTCAAGTGGAGATTGATCAACATGGACAAGAACCCAAATGCACATTAGCAGCTGAAGAAATAGAGGAATCAGTGAAAAGTTCATCGTCAGGATATTCAAGGCTAAGGATGCTTTGTGAATGTATATCTAACCTCATAGAATGCAAGGAATGAGCGTTATGGAAGCTTTTTACAAGTTTAATTCGACTTAAGTTGTTTAATTGCCATATTTGCTGGATTTGGCTCCACTCAGTGAATCTTTAAGGCCTGCTTTGAAAAGCTTGGTATTTAATCTGTACTATTGAACTCCAAATTTTGCTGTAATCAAATTCTTATTGATTAATGATTTAAGTTTAACATATTGCCATTTGAACGTATGATAACAGGACATTTTTTCCTAGTGCCAGTCTGTGGCCAATTACAACTTTGAGCATTTGTTTTCTTGTTGTGAAGCTTCAACTAAGAGCAAATTTGAATTTAAATCACAGGTCTAAAGAAGAAATACCCTTTGAATTCTCCCAATTCTTATTGTTAAATAATATGAATCACGAATCGAGTAAGACATCTTAGTTTTGGGAGCAGAATACAGTGAAATTGGTGGTGAATGTTTGCAGTGGCAATAAATTAGGTTGAAAGCTAATGTGGTGAGGGATATTAAAATAAATTTCTATTTTTAGTAATTACAGAGATTCATACGTTGTTTACATTGAAAACAACATGCTTTGGCGTAGATCGCAATGGTGGGAATGGCTGTATGCTGTCATCCATTATTCATTTGCACGCAGTATTTAACCAGAGCGAAGCATCGATTTCCTTCGGCCATGATGGATATAGTATAATTATTCCTCTAACATGTAAGTATTTTTATTTATCTATATAGATCGATATTGATATTTGAACTCCAAATTTTGCAGTAATCAAATTCTTATTGATTAATGATTTAAGTTTAACTTATTGCCATTTGAACATATAATAACAGGACATTTTCTCCAGGTGCTAGTTTGTGGCCAATTACAACTTTGAGCATTTGTTTTCTTCTTGTGAAGCTTCAACTAAGAACGAATTTGAATTTAAATCACAGGGCTAAAGAAGACACACCCTTTGAATTCTCCCAATTCTTATTGTTAAATAATATGGATCGCGAATCGAGTAAGACATCGTAGTTTTGGGAGCAAAATGCTTTGAAATCGGTGGTGAATGTTTGCAGTGGCAATAAATTAGGTTGAAAGCAAATGTGGTGAGGGATATTAAAATAAATTTCTTTGTATTAGTAATTACAGAGTTTCATACGGTGTTTACATTGAAAACAATATGCTTTGGCGTAGATCGCAATGGTGGGAATGGCTGTATGCTGTCATCCATTATTCATTTGCACGCAGTATTTAACCAGAGCGAAGAATCGATTTCCTCCGGCCACGATGGGTAGAGTATAATTATTCCTCTAAAATGTAAGTACTTTTATTTATTAAATTTGAGGCAAATGGTCCGTTTAGAGTTTTAATATTTGAGCAAAATGGTAGTCTAGAGTTTGCAATGTTTTTGGTAGCCCCTGAAATGACGTGTAAAATAATAATGTCGACAAATACAACATTAATAATTAAAATATATATAAAATATAAATGTTTGAAAGTTTCCAAAAACAACCAAAAATAAAATTACTAATTATAAAGCAAGAAGTAGAAAATAAAAACAAGAAGCAACAAAATCAAGACATGAATTTCATGATTTGTTGGAATAAGGGTTTTGTTTTCTGTAACCTAGGGTTTTATTAACTAATCTTTTTATTTTTAATATAGATTAAGACTTTATTATTTTAAAAATATATGTAAACATTTAACCCAAAGTTTGTAGTTTTTGCATTAATCAAAACCCTAATTTATAAAATAGTATTTTAGGGCACTATATTAACTCTATTATTTATTTTGAGACGCTTTAAAAAATATATCTAAGAGAACTAATTTTGAAAAAAGTGGAAAACAAAAAATATATATTAGCATTAATCAAAACATATAAACAATAGTAACCAATCAAACATTATTTACAAGCACTATAGTTTATTAAATTTAGAATTCACTCAAAACATATATACAATAGTAAACCAATCAAACATTATTTACGAGCACTATAGTTTATTAGGTTTACAATTCACTCAAAACATATATACAATAGTAAACCAATCAAACATTATTTACGAGCACTATAGTTTATTAGATTTACAATTCACTCAAAACATATATACACACAGTAACCTAATCAAACATTATTTATTATAAATTTATGCCACTATAGTTTATATAGGTTTAGAATTCATCGTCCTTACTTTTAAGCAAGATTTTTTTAAAATTAAATTTATAAAGTCATAAATTAATAAAATAAAATAAATATTACAAGTAATTTTAAACCCTAAAATTTAACCCCTAAAATAATATTATTTTATATGTAATAAAATGAAACCTAATAAAATATAATTTATAAAATATTACTTTAGGACACTATTTTTATAAAACATGAGTCACTAAAAAAGAAATAAATTAAATTTTATTATGTATAAAATAAAATAAAATTAGCATATCTATATTTAAAAAATATATCTAAAATACATCGAGAGATATGCTAGTTATTAATCCTATAAAATAAAATAACATATTAATATAATTATTAATGTTAGGCTTTCGGTTGTCATATTTCGCACTGCAAAGGCACTGCAACTTGGTGGAAGGATGCTCTCTTGGATCACTTAACTATTAGTGTTTTCTATGAGGATGATTCGTCTCTTGGGGATGACTCCTCTCAGGTGGATGAGGTCCCTCTTATGACTATTCATGTGGGGGTGGTGGAGACTGTTGCTAACCCCTTGACTTCGTTGGACTCTGCTGATCATTTTGTGGCTACCACGTCGGCTCTTGCTCTGGGCCAAATCTCTTCTACTTTTGCTACTGGTCCTTCTTCGATTGGCATGGCGGTTCTACGTACAGAGGCTTCGGGTTTGGTTGCTTCTTCCTCCTCTCCGGTCTCTCTTTCAGCTGGGCTTGTTTTTGGCTCAACCTCTTTGTTTGTTCTTTCTTTGGCTGCTGTTGGGAATGTTTCCCCCCTCTTGCCACACTCTGAGGACTTTGACTTTGAGGTTTCTTGGACAGTGGTTCAACGGTTTAAGAAAGGGCTCCCCAATTCTATTATCGAGCAACACCTTAGGGCTAAGGGTGTTAGGTTTGCCTATTCCGGTTCGGTTGTTGTTTGATCCCCAGTGTGGTTTTTCTGTTGTCAGTACACGTCTGGTGCATTGCCTTGTTCTTTTACATCGCTCCTCTGAACTGTTTTGTAGTAGGAATTGACACCCTTATTTTTGCTGTTTATCATAATAAAAAACATATTAAAATTTAAAATGAAATTAAAATTTTATAATAATATTTTATTAAATATAAAATTTGATAACTCTAACACTTAACTATAAATAATAATTTTAAATAAAATATAACATTTAATTTTAGAATTAACTGAAATTAATTTAATTAGAAATGAATTGAAAACAACTATATAATTATAAATAATCATATCATTAAAGATATCTATACTAGCTTATGTTTTAGAAAGAAAAATTAAAAGTATATTATAAAATAAAAAAGTTATTGTAAAATATAAAAGTTAAATTTTAAAAAAATATAAAGATATTATAAAATAAAAAAGCTATTGTAAAAATAAAAAGAAAATCAATGCATGATTTAACATTTTCCACCCATAAGAACTCAAATTTTAAAACAATCAAAATTACTTCAAAAACATCCAAGCCAATTAAATTAGTGATAAATATTTTTGCAAGCTATTAAAAAGTGAAAAAACTATTGTAAAATATAAAAATTATATTTTAAAAGAAAAATATAAAGATATCATAAAATTAAAAAAAACTACTCTAAAAATATAAACAAAATCTTGATTTCATCTTCACATTTTCCCTTCTCAAGTTTTAAACCAATCAAAATTACCCATAAATATTTTTTCAAACATTTCTATAAAAAAATTATATCTACTTTATAAAATATATAAAATATAGATATAGATGCAAAAGAATTCCATTGGTGGATAAATAGAATTAATAATCACTAGTTGAGTTGTTTTGTTAGTTGGATTTGTTCTTAATTTTAATTTTATTATTTTATAGTTTTTGGATATATAATATATATTATTTTTAATTAGAATTTAATTTTTTTTATAGCATTAATAATTATATATTGTTAGTTTTATAAAGTCAATAAATTATTTATAAATTTTTAATTTTTAAAATTTGATATAATATTTTAAATATTGTACCAAATATTTCTTATGTTAATTGGCCTAATAAAAGCGCCATCCATTTTTAACACATTTGGGTTATGTGAATCTAGTTTTTTAAGATAGCTTTGCCAATGTCATGTTGAATTCAAATCTTGTAGATAAAATCTATTAAAGTTTAAATTCACGTCCATAACATTCCAAAAGGTTGAGCTTATAGTATTTTTTGATATCTTCCAACACTATGTCCACCATTGTGAATGCAACTTCATATGGCGACTTGGATATTCCACTAAGTGGAGACCTTGTTAGTTGTTTTTGCTCACTTAGTGTGATAATGAAATGAACAATAAAATGCATCATGGTTTGTACTATCAATCAATAAATGGTCATTAGAAATTTTACAATAGAAATTTGCTAAATATAATTTTAATTATAATGCATTATATTTAATAGGTCATTAAAAATTTCACAATTTATTGTTCACTTTTGTTTATGCATGTTTTGTTTTATGTACTAATATTAAGCCATTCTATACAAGTACTTTCACATTTTTTCTCTTCCTTAATATTTAACAAATATAAATTATTCTAAGGAAAACCCAACTTTAACTATGATAGTCATAGTTGTGCTTAGTACGAATCAAATTTTGGGTCAAGGTTAGCCATAAGAAGGTCTATAATCTTCACCGATCCAGTAAAATCATGATACATTCAAATTGCAAGAAGCTGTTGATTCTGAACTGTTATTTGGAACCTTCCTCTAAATAGCTATGTCATGGCTCACCTAGCAACTAGACGAAAAATACTACTATTACAATACTACAAAGGTAGTTGCTTGCCACTAAGTGACACTTGTTTTTATTAATTTTATAAGTGGACTATGTAAAATCTATCTAGGTACAAATTTTGTGACTGTCAGATGGTCTTAAGGTCTAGCTAAAGGATTTAGGATTTTAGAGCCTTACATAATATGAGGTTTTAAGAATGTGCATTTGAGGAATGGTGCTTTAATGCTGGAAAACTAAGGTGATTTTTTAAGGAACAATATTTTTTGTAGAGAACTTTTGGTTGATTTTAATGTTAAAATAGTATCTTTCTGTAAGGAACTTTATGTATTTTTGGTATTGGAGTAGTCTTCGCTTGATATTTATGTATTATGATCCTTGGGCTATGGTTGTCCATACTTCCTCATCCTAGTATTCAAGCGGTAAACTTGGGAGACTTAGCCAAACATGTACCTTGTGAATAAGCATGATCTTCCAAAGAACCACAGACTAGTCTTTAGGATTTGCAAACTGTCTTCATCGAGAGAGAAGGAGAAAAGAAAGAATCCCTTCATCATCTCATTGATCATGAAAGGGCCTTTTAACTTTAATTTTCTCAAAGTCCAAGCCCTAACAGAATCCATATTCGGCCTATAACCTAGAAATTTCCCCACTAGGGCATTAGCCCATCTGGTGGAAGATATTTCAATGATAGAATCAGGGATGAGAACCTACCCTTGATCTGTAGCGCTTGAAGGCAAAGTAGGGAAAATGGGAGGGGTGCCAAACTATGCAGTGGCAACCCTAGACGTAGCCTCCAGAGGAAGCAAAGAAGAGACTAGGAATCCCTAGAAATTAGTAAAGCCATTCCCAAGAGATCCAACCATTCCTGAGCCCTCAGCCTGCAACGATGTAACCCTATCGTCGACCTGAGTAGTGGCAGACCCCATAAGATGAGACTTGGTCGAACCCAACACCGAGGAAACACCATCTGAGTGCCCTTTGCCCAACGAGGAAAGGTTAACATCTCTGTTAGGGGCATAACAAAAACCAAGCGAGGGGGAAAGGAATCCACGCCTCAACACCTGGCAAATCCCTCCATCCCTAATTGCGGGCAAGGAAACAAGTTGACAAGAGGACTTTGCGCTAGCTCAAGAAACAATGTTCTGAGCCTCACACCAGAGCTCTAAGAGGCACACATCCTCTTCATTGTAATGTTCCCTTCTTAATACATGGTTAGTCCATCATTGGGTTCCCGTGGACTAGCAGTTTGGTTAGAGAACCGTGTTTGGTTTGGCCGTGGAGGTGTTTGTCTGTGGTGGAGTTATGGTTCGAGGTCAATGGATCCAGTTGGCACCCTCTGAGTTGGCTCTATTTGCTCTTGGCCGTTACTTACTATTTTTAGTAAATTTGGGTTTGGTGTCGGATCGGGATTCTAAGAGTGGGGCTGTGTTCGTCTTGTTGAGACCTTTCCGGCGAGCTATACATCATGGCATTTTGACATCATATGGGCATTCATTTTAAAGTCTGAAAGTTATAATATTTATTTAAAGGGACTTTATAAATATTGAGCAGTGACTTAGGGAAAAATGACAAATATTAAAAGTTCACTTAAGGAGGATATGGGTGCCCATCCCAAGGGGGATTAAAATGAATTTAAAATTATAAAATGTCCTCACTAATCCCAACGCCCAACTTGAGAGAAATAAAAGAAGAAAAGTGGAGTTCATTTGTTATGCTATGATATGATATTTTCTCTTATTGAGCTCTGCTCGGGTTTGTTCTTGTGAGGGTTTGAAGATTCAAACCAGAGGCTCTTGGAGACGAAAACCTCCCTGAGTAACGACATTCTATAGGTGTGCAAGATCACCCAAAGGTGCCATTTGAGGTGAATGCAACCAGTGTTCACATATGTGCTTCATGGTGATTGAATGAGTTGATTTCCAGGGGTTACCTGATACAACTTTCAAAGATTGTTTATTATCAGCTGATAGTAATGGAGGATTACAGATTTTGAGTGTGATTGTAGTGGGTTTGTGACTGTTGAATACTTCCCTTGTTGGCTGTACTATCTCAGCTAGGTCGTATTGGTGATTGGGGGGTTTTTGAGTGAAGTTTGAAGCCAAAACTAGTTGCTATCCAGTCACCTATCCTTGGCAGTCATTTTCAATCATATTGTAGGGGTTTAGAGGAGGATTCAATGTTGTTTGCTGCTGTATACTCCAACCATGGCCATACCATGTCATGAGGGGACAAAGGTATTGTAAAAGACATATTCTATTACATTTGCAGTTTCATATTTGTCCTTGTTGAGGCATGCAGAGCCTTCTTAAGTGCTGATATCATTTGTATTGACAATCTCTACCATGCTTCAGAGACTTGAGGCATTTCCAGCCATACCCACTTGCTGGTCCAGTCCCAGCATATGTACCAAGTTGCAAATCTGAACATGGGTAATAGTAATTCATATTTGGCCTATTTATGATCTGGGTATCAATTAGTTTCTTCATATCTATTGTATCTTTTTTGGGTTTGCATTATATGCTGTATATTGTATGCTTCGGCAACACACATTTGCAGGAAAACTAAAACCCCTTCTGCATCTTCTCTCTAGTATGAAAGAACACCTCTAAAGAATAAATTAACACATAAAAAGATTTTAAAAAATATACAAACTGGTATGACACATTACATTCATCCTCATTGGGAAGGTTCCAACCTTCACCATCGTATGCAAAGGCCCCATCGTCCTCGTCATCCTCATCATCTCCTCCATTCGATGTTACTACGTTAATTGTAATATTTATATAGAAACATAATAAATTAAAAATTATTTAAAAAATATTAAAAGTTGTGATGAAATAAAATTGCCTTGGACAAATAAATATGCAATATCTCTAATAATAAAAAAGGCAAGTAGTTGTAAGCAAGCAAATTAGAGTATTAAAGAAAGAGCGAATTACTTCTAGGTTTCGACAAATCATCCTTGGAAAAATAATCACAAATCTAAACACGACTTTCATTGGAAAATATATGGGCAATGATGTGGTTGAAACTCAAATAGAGGAATAAAGAATGGTATAAAATCCCATTTATATGATTTTAAAGGATTAGGTAGACCTTGAAGGAGCTATGTAGATATTGTTAGTGGTGGTTTGATAAGAAAAGCATGACCACACTTTTGTGATAATCTCACACTCACAAACTTGGAAGAAGAGGTGGCCCAATATTTGTGTGAAAACAGATTTCAAAAAATAACTAATTTGTGGGAACCTTAGGAAAACAGTTTTAGAGAAAGACACGAAACCCTCATTCAAAAAAGGGAATCAACATTGAGAGAAGGAAACAAGGGTAGGGCAGAGTGACAACACCACCTTTCTAAAAATCAAGGACTCCATTCAACAATTGGCACCTAAAATTTCAAGTCAAAACTTTGTTAAATGACATGTAGCTAGTTACAAAGAAGAAAAATTTGGATAAAAATCTCTTGGATGTTAGATGGTGTAGGACTTCTCTTGAAAAATGGTCTCCTAAGTTTGATCCTTTGAATTTCCAAATCTAGGAAATGGTAATCTAGATTAGATTACAATCTTTTCGAAGTGTATTGGGACCACACAATCTTGGAGCAGACTGGCAACTCACTTGAAAAATTCTAGAGCTTGGATGAGCCAATGTTGAAGAAAGACTCAAGGATCTATTCTAGGATGTGTATAAGGAAAGAGATGGCTAAATCCTTGCTGGAATTCATCCTAGTAGAATTTAATATAGGGATTTAGAAATAGTTGGTTGAATTTGGGGTAAATCCAATATTTTGTAGGCATTGCAAATCAAAAAACCATTACACAAAAATTTGTAGATAAAAGATTCCACAAAAAATGAGAAATGAGTCAAAAAAGCCTCACTCGTGCCCAAGGAAATATTGAAGGAGAAAATCCTCATAGCGAGGAGTTAGACATGAAATAAGGAGTTTTTGAATCCTATACTAAGGCATGTTGATCCCAATTGCACTATTTTGCAACTAGAGGCCCCCACCTTGTCTTGGAGGACAAAGAGGACAATCCCAAGGAAATTCCTCTTGAATTGGAAATCCTAGCCTTAAAAAATGAGCCCAATGACTTAGAGGTAGGTGAGGAAGATCTAAAGTATAACAAGAAGATGCAAAAATCTGGTATCTACAGAGCCTTATACAATATTATAAGAGACAAAAAGGTCAAGGCTAATTGTAGCCCTAGAATTAGAAAGGGTCATAAAAAAGTTAAAGACGTCAAAATAGAAGAGATGAAATTTGGATCACAATCCATCTTGAATTTCAACAAATAGAGACCAAAGTGGGGGAAAGTGCCCATCACAATGGAGATCCTCACATGGAATGTTAGGGGCCTATATAGCCGTAACAAATGATGCTTAGTCAAGTGTTAATTAGAATTACATATTAATTCCACTTCTATAATAATGAATCTTGCTTTAGAATGTTTTGCGGGAGGGTCTATTGGTCCTATGAAATCTATAGCCTATTTTTCAAATGGTATTTAGGCTATGACTGGTCTTAAGTGCATTTATCCCTTACCATAGGTCTTCCTATTCGTTGGCATATATCACAATGTTTAACATATTATTTTTCATCCTTGTGAAGAGTTGGCCACTAAGGTCTTGCTAGTTTTACCCTCTTTGCGGTGGCTTCTCGAGAGTTATGGCCACTTAATATTCCCTCATGAGCTTCTCTAAGTATATCTTCCCTTTCATGTTCAAATATTGTCTCTCCCTATTATATGTAATTCTCCTTAATATTCCCTCATGAGCTTCTCTAAGCATTACTTGTTTGTCTTATGGTGTGATATTATTTGGGAATTCTCTTATAGATAATAAGATTTCTATATCATGAAGCTCTTTAGGTGTTGCAGTTACTCTAAAAAGGTTTGTGCCATGGAGATCTTCTTGGTTATCAAGTTCTTCCCTAGTTTCTATTATGTGGAGGTAGTTAGGGCCTTGATTATTCTTCCCAGGTTTAACCATAATATTAAATTCAAACTCTTAAAATAGGAGTAACCACCTGCATATTATTCTATGAGTTATGGGTCTATTCAATAAGCACATGAGTGGTTCATGATCTATGTAGAATGTAAATGGTGTTGAGAGTAAATAGTGTCTAAATTTCTTGAGTGCATACACCATTGCTAATGCTTCTCTCTTTGTAGTTGTGTAGTTATTTTCCGCTTTTGAGAGTTTTCTACTTGCAAATGCTATAGGGTGATCTTTGTTTCCCCTAGTTGTGCTAGGACTGCTCCTATGGCTATTCTAGATGCATCCACGTGGACATGAAATGGTGATGTCCAGTCTAGAAAGATTAAAATTTGTGCTTCTGCAATCTTTTTTTTTAGTGTACCAAAGGACTGTTGACGTTGTTCATTCCACTCAATGGTTTTTTTTGATTTTTCTTTAGTAATTCTTCCAATGGAGTTGATATTGCCACATATCCTTTGATGAACTTGGGGTGGTATTCAGTGTATCCGATGAAAGTTTTTACATCCAGTGATGTCTTTGATGGTGGTAATGTCATATCAATGTAACTTTCAGGGGATCCACCATTAACTCTTTCTTACATATGATATGTCCTAACAATGTGCCAAAAGTCACCGCAAATAGGCATTTCTTTACTTTCAAAGAAATTTGCAAACTTCTACATCTGTTCAACATTATGTAGAGTGTTTGCACATGGTCTTTGACTAGTCCATAGACTGTCTATTTGTCTAAATAGATTTCCAGAAAATCATGGATAAAGTCTTTGAAGGCGTTGATCGTTATCCGATTAAAATTGTAGTTGTATTTTTTAATCCAAAGGGCATGAATGTATACATGAATGAGCCTCATTCTATAGCAAAATTTGTTTTGGGTTAGTCTTCTCTCTAATTTTAACTTGATGGTAGCCAGAGAATTTGTCTATGAATGAATAGATTTTTCTCAATGCTTTGATTAGTTCTCGAAAATCTACGCAGATCCTTATTTCTCCTATCTTTTATTTTGGACAACCATAGGGTTAATCCATTTTGCATAATTCATTGGCTTTACAATTCTTGCAACTATCATTTATCTAGTTCCACTTTTACTTTCTTTTTCATATTTGGATTCATCCTATAAGGTCTTTTCTTCTGCAGTTCAACCCCTTCTTTTAATTGTATTTTCATGATCCCTACTTCTTGTTTAATTCCTTTTAGGTCAATGAATGTTCAGGGGAAGAGATCTTCATATTCTGATCGTATTTATGCTACATGCATTACCACTTTCTCATCCCAATAATCTCCAATTTTTGGATCTCCTGATGTAGCTATATTTTCTTCTATAAGTTTCAAGGGTTGATTATAATATTTTGCTTTTGATTCATTATCTAATCTTATCTCTCTTTCCCCTTGATGTACTTCTATATCCAATTTTGGTTTCTCCTCATTATCCTTTTGGCATGTTGTGTAGCACCTTGTTTCTACATATTGATTTTCCTTATCCATCCATTTATTAATTCTCCATATTCCTTCTGACATTGGTGGTGGCGAAGTTTATTGATAGATGTCTAGTGTGTCTTCCTCCGTTGGTTTGAATATAATTAGTTTCATTTTGAGTAGCGCCTTATGAATGTCTTTGTTTTGATTATAGAATGAGAATATATGTCTAAAATGTTCTTGGGATTTTATCCAATATTTTGTTTCTATTGTCCATTCCTAGTTAATGTACCATTTTTGTGATACTGGTGTAAGGGTCCAGTAAAACAGTTGTATATATAGACTTGTATCATATTCATTTTTGGCCTTCCATGCTATTAGAGAGATGTCTAGATATTCATTTGGTGAGATCATTCCATTGTATTTTGGGATTATTTCATACTCTCCTTCCTGTTGTATGTATTTTGTTTTTATTAAAAAATTAAAGGCTTGCCAACAAGGAATATTATCTTTGTGAGTTTTCCACCAACTTCCTGCATTGCATACTAGTGTATGTTGTAAAGCATCTAATCTTAGGTCCTCTTTGTGAAAGGTTCGTTCCATATCTTCCAAATAAGTATTTAGATCTCCAAGCCTAGAGTATCTTGGGAGTTTAATGTGTGAGATGCCTCGGGAAATGTGGTTTATGTGATGTGATTTTTGGATGGTGTTTATGTAAGGGTCTCCTAATGTGTTATCTGTTATTTGCCGTGGGCTTTGAGTTAATGTAGTACTATGCGGTGGTTTTTTTTGTTCTATGTATCATGAAAATCCTTCTGTACCTTGTAATTTTCCTCGTTCTCAACTCTGGTTCTTCCTTAAGCCAAGAATTTAAGACTTTCTCATTGTAAGTACTGTTATTGTCACTTTCAATCTCTATCTCACCCTCTAGGTTAGGTTCTTCTAATGGTTCTGGTTTGGGTATCTTGGCTATAAAATAAAGGACTTTAGTGTCCTCATCGCTATGTTCCTCTTGGTTTACTTCTTCTATTTATGTATTTCCCTAATGGTATGTGGACTATTATATCATCATTTGTAAATGATATTTCTTCCCTCCTTGAGTCTACTATACCATTTATGTTGACAAACCATTGTAACCCTAATGGTGCATTGAAAGTGTCAAATGGTTCTTTTATGAAAACAATTTCAAAATCGACAACTTGTTTCACCCCTAGTACATTCACTTCTACTTTTTTCCATGTGCCCACAATGCCCATTGCTGATCCATCATCTAATATAATGTTGCATGAAGTCTCCTTTAAGTTTGGTTTCCCTAGTTGTTCCCAGATTCTTTTTGGGAGCATATTTAAATCTGCTTCTAGATCTACCATCACTTGTTTGATTGTCTATGTTTGATGTATGCGGTGATCATTAATGGTTTGGTTTTCCATGACCTATCTATTTTGGTCATTTTTCTAACTTGAAGTTTCTGGGTTATGTGCTTGTTCTAATATTTACAAAATTGTTTCAATTTTTCTAATAGGTTATTGTGTTGTGTCAATCGGGTTAACTATTTTAGTGTTGAAACTTCTTCTTCTAAAAATAAATTATTTTGTTGTTTTTATTTGTTTCATTCTGTTAGGACAGTAAAAATTTGAAATTTTTACTATCTTTTCACTCCATCATATTTGAACAAATCCTGAAAAAAACATCCCAAAAGACCATAATAAAAATTTAATATATCTTACAAGGTGTCTATAGATGAGCGGTGCCAAATTTCTTCAAAGTCAATCCATCGACAAAATGTTGTTTTGTTTACACCGATACATAAGGAATCATTTGAAAATAACCATCGGCGTGAGAAGGCAGATCGGAGGGAGATCTATGGAAGTCACCGATGGAATAAGTAATACCGATGACCTTACATTGGCAAGAGAAGCAAGTGGTCATACCGATCGGTATGACAGATAACTATCGGATGACCTTTTAAAAGTTGCCCCGACGGTATATATCATACCGATAAAGTATTTCGGCAAGAGTTTCACTGAACATCCTGCGGGGGCAACGAAGCAAATAGCCATCGACAAGAAGTAAACTATCGGGATAAGACACAAAGAAGTTTCTGATACTCAATGTCTTGGTGATAAGAGAGCTTCCGGCAAGACTCACAGTGATACAAGTATCTGTCGGGATGACTCAACATATCGGGACAAGGGAATTAGGTCTCGTCAATTCACAAGTCACGGCGATCAAAAGGTGTCGGTGACACTTTAACATACTCTGTCCGATAAAGAATATGAAAAGACCATCGGTGAGATGATTCGGATCGGGTTATCTTTAGAAGGCTATCCCGATAGTATATGTCATTTCGATAAGAATAAAATTCATACATGTTGATACTCTAGCGGCGAGACAATAACAAAGTCATCCCGATCCAACGTAAAGATGACTATCGGTGAGACAACAAAGATCGGGGGAACATAATTATGTTATCCCAATAGTATTAATCACCCCGATAAACAAATCATATCGGTAGGACTCACTATATCGCAGAGAAATCTAAAACACATGGCGATGAAGGAAGTCATGCCGATGGTCGCGCCAACTTAAGATATGACATAACATAGCGTCAGGAATACAATTGAGGGGTCACGCCGATTGATTGTTCGCGCCATGAAGAGATATTAAGGTCGCCCAGACATTTTAAAAATCATGCCGATGACAGGAGTTATGGCGATGTGACATTTCACAGCGATGAACGACATTGCATTGATCAGACAATTAAATGCATACGGTGATGAAATCATTTAAGATCATTATAATTGAACGAGTTGTTTGAAAAGAGAATACAGGAAAAATTGATTGAGCTACAAAACAGAAGTGCTACTGATAGTACAGCTATCTCTGATGCAGGAGCATTACTCAAACAACACCGAAATTACTATGACAAACTTAAAGCTGATGCTAAAGAAGGTACTGATGCTTCAAACGCAGGAGTGCCCAGATTATTTAAAGACAACGGAGAAGTAAAGAGCAAAGAAGAATGGATTGTCGATTGTCAAGTTATATTACAACAGGCCACAGGAGCTCTGAAAGATAAAGCCTCCGCATCTAAAGAAGCTTGCAGACACCTGGAAAGAATGGTCACACTTGATGTGATTACCAGAGATGCTATTGATCTTACTGATTCTCACCGTGATCAGGAGTATTTAGATCACTTGGCTAAAGTTTATTTATGGCTGAATAAAGCCTAATTATGATTATGTAATAGCTGTTAATGTTTGTTAAGTTACCAAAAGACTTATTGGAGGGTCATGTCTCTTCATAGAAACATCTATATAGGTTCAAACAATCGGTGCTGAAACATCATCATCAGTAAAAATATATTCATATACATGAAATACAATGTTTCAAAATGACTATGTTGCATGTTTTATTTGAAGAAGAAATTTGAAGTTCTCTGATTCAGTGGTTCTGCTTTGGTATCAGTTGTTTGTTAAAATTGTTCAATTGTGTGGCTGTCTCCATTTCTGTACTTCCTTGTTATTCAGATTGATATATCAAGTATATATTTAATCTGTCAATACACATTTGCTGTATCTGTGTGATTAAATAGGTTGGTGTCCATTTGAGGAATTAAACCCTTCTGATTTAGTTACAGTAGCCTGGAAGCATTAAGTTTGGATTACTAAGTAGGGCCATATAATTAGATTGCCATTCTGTCTCCAATAGAATATTATCTGTTAATCTCGCCCATTCATTTCATTTGGTTCCTTCAAGTAAGGATTAAAATACCTTCTGGTGAATTATACGATATCTGATTTTATTTGGTTGGATTATCAAGAAGAGTTTGTCAGTCATTTATTTGCACGTTTATACAAGTTATAAAATAAAACTGTGCCAGACAACTAGAATTATTACCATTAGGAAACCATTAGTCTTGGTCCTTCAAATTGACTCTGTTACCCAACAAGGCACTAGTCTTATTTTACTCAATACTTAAAACCTTTTACCTTGATATTGCTTATACAATTTCTACCAATCACTCATTAGACATTAGACATAAAACTATTTAGCAAGCATTTCATCTATCCTACATCTTATGCCATTGTAGATAGATTTAATTAGTCCACACATTCACATTCAATCTGCTTTAATTTTCCAAGGTTTACTCGCCTAGGTGTAGCAGGACCTAAAGTGAAGGAAATCATCAAACCTTAAAGGTTGATTTCGTCAAGTTAGTTCAGAAACGTTGCCAATCGAAACGTAGAGCTTGGCATCCTCTTAGGATTGGCAACCTGCATTTTTGAGACCTAACAAATTGGCGACTCTACTGGGGACTTAGTAAAAGACCTTAGAAATTAATCCTTTCTTCCATAGAGTCATTTCAGAAAATTTAATTCGGTAACTCTGCTGGTGACAAGAACCCTATAGATAAAATATAAACTTTTCCTATTTAATAAATAGGTGGCGACTCTAGTTACAATTATAACAAAGAATTCAATATCAAACGGATGGTAGGAGATCCAAGATGGAAGGTAGAAATTTGCAGTCATCTCCACCACTTAGAAACATTTCCAAAAGAAATGGGAATTCAAAATATTCCCACGAAGATAATAAGCTGGATATCCAAGAGAATGATTCAGAACAAAATATTTCAATTCACAACAAATTCACACCTCTGCATGATTCAAATGAGAACCTCAGTGGAGCAACTGATGATATTTTAGCAAGGTATAGACCCACTCCTCAAGAACAGCGTGATTATGATGCAAAGATTATGAGGGATATTGATCAAAACCAAGCTGAACATGATTTCAAGATGTCATTACATCAGGGAGAAGAGATGGGTTATGAATTTTCAAACCAGGGAATGAATGATAATCCAGAATATCAGGAAATAAATAACAATGCAGAGAATTTAAAAGACATGAGTGAAGAGCAACAGGAAATACTCATGCTCCGGAAGGAACTTGAAAGGTACAAGATATAGGAAGAGAGAGAGTTGTTGCAGCAAGAAATTCAACAGAGGAAAAGTAAAGCCAAAACAGCTCCCCCAAAATATGTACCCCCGCATAGAGGGAATATTTCAAGAAATACACAATAAAATACAAGTGGTGCTCAAAACTCACATGCTTCCGGAAGTCACCAGAACACTATTCCCCAAAACCCTAGACCACCTCCCATACGTAATGCATCTCAACACATAGTAAATACTTACCCACCCCCTGGTCAACAATATTATAGACCACAAAATCATCACACAAATCCCCACATGAACCAACATCAACAATATGCATATCATCAGCCACCAGGTGGATACAATTATTATCCCAATCCACCACCTTTGAATTTCCCACCCCAAAACCTTGCAAATATATGTAGTCAATTTGATTTAACTGGATATCAGTTGTATCCATATCCTATGGATAGTACTTGGAGAAATATGGTTCCCAAGTTTACTGGAAACAATGCAATATCTGCAGAAGATCATATCAGAAGTTTTAATGCTTTTGTACAGGATATTGGTATGGATTGGGAAGACATTAGAATGAGGTTATTTATGATGTCCCTCACTGAAGATGCCAGAGATTGGTTTAATAGCTTGCCTGATGCATCAATCAATTCAATAACTGATTTCCATAACCAGTTTAAGGATCAGTATGGTAACCAATATGCTCCTGAGTTTGCATTACATGAATTAATAAGTATACAGAAGTATCAAAATGAGTCAGTATTTGATTTCAACTTGAAGTTTTCCAAGTTACATAATAAGGTACCACATGGAGCTAAGTTATCTAACCAGGCAGCACTAAGTATCTATATGAAAGCATTTGACCCCAAAACAGGATACGAACTTAGAAACAGGTGTCCTGCAACCTTGGCCGAAGCACAGAAAGTGGCCATAACTATTGAAAATAACAGGAAGGCTGCGGGAATGGTCAGTAAGAGGGATAATCATAGAAATCCTCAGAATCCAACTGTTCAACAGACTAAACCAGATGGTCAGCATAGGCATGAAAGACCTAGGTTACATGATATGCCCTACAATACAAATTGGAAGGATGGAAGACCTATCGATAACAGCAGAAAGCAACCATATGGAAAGGATACTCCTGATCCCCTGAAAAGAAACATGGCACATATGGCAGAAAATAAACCTTGGTGTTTTGTATGTAATTTACCACATTTACCTGAATACTGTGAGGTAGCTGAATCAATACAGCAAGAGGAAATGCTATACAACTATAATAGGGATAATCACACCATCAATATGATGCAGGATACACCATGTGTGGTGATAGAAGATTACTCTTCTTCAGAAGAAGAAGGATATGAGTATGATGTAGGGAACCAGAAGTATCATATCAACATGGGAGAACAAGAGGTATTCTCAGATCAGGAAGATAGTTGTAACAACAAGTCATATGATCAATGGAGAAAACCTACTGAGGATGAAAGAGAAGCTCTCACAGTGGCTGCAGTGGCTCAAGCTTGAAACACTTATAACTTAAGGAATAGAACAACAAATGTTGGGCAAGGAACTCCTGGGAGTGTATTTATAAAAGACCAGAATAACAAAGGGAATAATACAAAATTGTCATCCAAAGAACCAGAAAAGGGGGATAAAAGTAAAATAAAAGAAAACCAAGAGAAAGAGAACACAAAAATAGAAAAGAATGACCAGATCATAGCCCATTCTTTTGACATTGCACATGCAGTGTCTCAGGTGAAGATATCAGTCCCACTCCTAGAGATGATGAAAATAGATAAATATAGGAGTACAGTTGTCAAGATGATTTTTGATACACCAAATCCAAAACATAAAGGGTTTGAAAAAACAACAAATAATGTACATCAAGAAAATTTTAAGATGCCTGAGGTATACCTTGGTGACACACTTACAAAAAATCCCTCACAGGTAGATCCATTCTATACTACACTAGTAATCAAGAACAGGATAGTCAGGAATTGTATGATTGATTTAGGTGCTGCTATGAATATCATGCCTATAGTAGTTATGAAGGAATTGGGAATGCGGGTTGATACTACGTATGGCCAGTGTTATGCAATGGATAACAGATCTATTCCAGTAGTTGATATTATGAAAGACGTAGAGATAAAACTTGCCTCACACCCTGAAGCAACGTATAACATTGACATCACTGTGGTTGATATCCCACTGTATTATGGAATGCTTCTATCAAGGCAATGGGCTGCAATGGCAGGAGGCAATGTTCAATTAGATCTATCATATGCCACCATACCAGTGGGTGGCAAGGAAATCAAGTTGTGCAGAGAGCCAAGGTATGACAATATTATAGAAAGAATGGATCGGCATCAGATAAATTTCTTTTGTGATATAGATTTAGGAGTTTTCAAAGTTGGAGAAACTACACCAGGAGTGCATAACACTGATCCAATACACACTGAATCTGTGAAAGAAGAAAATGATCTGTGGAAAATGTATTTTGATGGTGCATGTAGCAAAATAGGAAATGGGGCTGGAGTAATTTTCATTTCACCAGGGGGTAAAACTTTCAAATACTCTTTCCTATTGACATTTGAATGCACAAATAATGTAGCTGAGTATGAAGCCTTGCTCGTTGGCCTAAACATAGCCACTAAACACAAAATAAAAAAGTTAGTTGTTTATGGTGATTCTGAACTGGTCATCTCCCAAGTAAGAGAAAAATACTTATCTAAAAATAAAAGATTAAGACAGTACAGAAATGCAGTTTGGGATAGTGTTGAATTATTTGATGCTTTTTCAATCAGCTGGGTTGATAGGTCTAAAAACATTATGGCAGACTTTTTAGAAAACATTGCATTAAAGAGAGATGATGTCACATTAGGAGGAATCACAGAAGTTGAATTTAAAACTAGACCTACCATCCCTGATAATATACAGAACTGGCAAGTATTTGATAGTGATGTTGATATAATCAATTTCTTGCATTGTGCTGACTATTATAAAAATCAAGAAATTGATTTTAACGCATTTGTAGAGGAACATGATGGGAAGGAAACCCTTTTTGGCCAAGAGGTGGTTCAGTTGAAAACGAATAAGATACCCAAAGGACTTATTGCATTAGAAAAGGCATTTGATGGCCATGACAGATATAAAAAGAAAGACACACCAGTGATACCTAGTAACCTTGAAGAAATCAATTTAGGGACACAAACAACCCCAAAAAATGTGTATATTGGAAGAAGTCTTGACCCAAAAATCAGGAGCAGACTTATCAACCTGCTCAAGAAGTACAAGCATGTATTCACTTGGTCATATGATGATTTAAAGGCATATAGAGAGGATTTATTTCAACATGAGATACCACTGAAGCCATATGCTAAACCATTCAGATAGAAGCAGAGGCCGATTAATCCTACATTAGCCCCTAAAATGCTAGAAGAACTTACAAAGTTAAGGGATGGAGCTATAATCAAACCTATTAGACATTCTTCCTGGGTTTCAAATTTAGTGCCTGTCAGAAAAAAGAATGGTGACATTAGACTGTGTGTGGATTTCAAAAACTTGAATAAATCTTCCCTCAAAGATAATTATCCTCTCCCCAATATGGAAGCAATATTGCAGAAAGTCACTGGGTGTGAATTGTTATCAATGATGGATGGTTTCTCCGGTTACAATTAGGTAAAAGTTAAGGAATCAGAACAATTTAAGACTGCATTCACTACTCCGTGGGGAACATATGTATATCTGAGAATGCCATTCGGATTAACTAATGCCGGAGCAACATTCCAAAGAGCAATGGATGTGGCTTTTGCTGAATTGATCAATAAGATTATGATAGTGTATCAAGATGATTTGACAGCATATTCAGAAAAGGCTGAAGATCATTGCACACACTTGGAACAAATATTTATCAAAGCCCTAGAATATGGGATATCATTGAACCCTAAAAAATGCCATTTTGCAGTGACAGAAGGAAAATTGCTTGGCCATATAGTCTCGAAGGAAGGAGTCAAAATAGATCCTGAAAGGGTAAAAGCAATTGATCATCTCCCTATTCCAAAAAATGTAAAAGCCATACAATCATTTTTTGGCCAGATAAATTTTGTCAGAAGATTTATACCAAATTTTGCAGAAATTGTTTGTCCTATATCAAAAATGCTAAAGAAGAACTCAGAAATAAAGTGGACAACAGAAACATTAGAAGCATTTGGCAATATTAAGAGGGCAATCAAGCAAGCCCTAGTCTTAATATCCCCTGACTTCAATAAATCATTCCAATTGTTCTCATTTGCTTCCTATCATACAGTTGCAGCAGTGTTATTACAGAAAAACAATGATGGATATGAACAACCTATCTCTTTCTTCAGCAAGTCCCTCCAGAATGCAGAATTGAAATATGACATTATTGAAAAACAGGCATATGCATTGGTAAAAGCAGTTAAAATTTTAGACCATATTTGGTGGGGGCCAAATCATAGCATATGTTCCTAATGCTGCAGTGAAGGATGTATTGATTCAAACTGAAGTCACCGGTAGGAGATGTAGGTGGATTAATAGGATTCAGGAATTCAACATTGAAATCCAAATCACTAAATTAGTGAGAGGACAGGGTCTTGCCAAATTGATGGCTGAAAGTAATCTAGAAGCTTCTCATATATGTAATGTTGATGCAAGTACCAGTATTGAACACACTCCATGGTATACTGATATAATCTATTATCTAAAACATATGAAGTGTCCTGAAGGATATGATGAGAAGAAAAGGACACTCAAACTACAAGCTTCAAAATATGTACTCATCAGTGGGGATCTTTATTGGAAAAATAGAGATGGGGTTCTACTATTATGCTTGGATGAATATCAGTCAAAACATATTATGAAGGAGTTGCATGAAGGCATGTGCGGAGGTCATTTCTCAGCAAAAACTACAGCCCACAAAATCCTGAGGGCAGGATATTATTGGCCTACAGTTTTTAATGATTCATACTAGTACACTAGAAAGTGTGAAGCATGCCAGAAATTCTCAGGCAAGTTAAAATATCAGGGAGCACTACCTTTAAAACCTATGCAGGTTGAGGCTCCATTTTATCAATGGGGTATTGATTTTATAGGTGAAATCTCAGAGAAATCAAGTGGGGGGCATAAATGGATTTTAGTTGCTACTGACTACTTTACAAAATGGGTGGAAGCGATCCCAACGAAACAGGCTACAAGTAAAGTTGTGATTAACTTTCTAATGGAGAATATTATATGCAGATTTGGTACTCCAGTAAGATTGATTACAGATAATGGGATGTGTTTTAGATCTGATGAATTCAAAGGATTTTGCAGTACACATGGTATCACTATTTCTTACGCTGCTCCCTACCATCCACAGGCCAATGGACAAGCAAAATCAAGTAACAAAAGCCTCTTGAAAATCATAAAAAGAATGTTGGACAGAAACAAGAAGGCTTGGGATTCAAAATTAAGAATGGCAGTATGGGCTGATAGGATTACTATAAAAAGAGCAATTGGAAGATCTCCTTATGAGTTGGTGTATGGTGCACAAGCCAGATTGCCATTGGAAAATCTTATACCAGTATACAAGTTTATTCTTCAGGAAGAGTTGAATATTCCTGAACCCATGGAGGAAAGGTTGGAACAACTGGCAGAACTGGATGAAACAAGAAGAACAGCTCAGAGGCAGAATGTTAAATTACAATCACAAGTAAAATATCTCTTTGACAAGAAGGCCAAAGACAAAAAGTTTGAAATAAATGATCTGGTACTGATGTGGAATGCAAGGTGTCAAGACAAAGGAAAACATGGAAAATTTGAAGCCCTGTGGTTGGGTCCTTTCGTTATCACTGGCAAGGGAGGTGATGATTCTTACTATGTACAGAATATGTCAGGAGAGGAGCAGGAGTTGCCTGTAAATGGGCAATACTTGAAGCAGTTCTTTTCATAAACATGTACAAAGAGAATTAAGCGTTGCCAGTGCATGGACAACCTTCAAATAATTCTCAAAATATCTTATTCCATGCACAGTAGTCTAGGAATCATTCCCGCTCCCCATCATTTGTTACTTTCCCTTTCCCATTTTCATAAAAACCTCACCCCAAAATAAATAAAATATGTGGTCTACTTCCCCAGGAGATCTGGATCCTTGTTATACTCATAGGGAGTATACATCCCAGACAGAGCCACTATTAGGACAGTAAAAATTTGAAATTTTTACTATCTTTTCACTCCATCATATTTGAACAAATCCTGAAAAAAATCGCAAAAGACCATAATAAAAATTTAATATATCTTACAAGGTGTCTATAGATGAGCGGTGCCAAATTTCTTCAAAGTCAATCCATCGGCAAAATGTTGTTTTGTTTACACCGATACATAAGGAATCATTTGAAAATAACCATCGGCGTGAGAAGGCAGATCAGAGGGAGATCTATGGAAGTCACCGATGGAATAAGTAATACTGATGACCTTACATCGGCAAGAGAAGCAAGTGGTCATACCGATCGGTATGACAGATAACTATCGGATGACCTTTCAAAAGTTGCCCCGATGGTATATATCATACCGATAAAGTATTTCGGCAAGAGTTTCACCGAACATCCTGCGGGGGCAACGAAGCAAATAGCCATCGGCAAGAAGTAAACTATCGGGATAAGACACAAAGAAGTTTCTGATACTCAATGTCTTGGCGATAAGAGAGCTTTCGGCAAGACTCACAGCGATACAAGTATCTGTCGGGATGACTCAACATATCAGGACAAGGGAATTAGGTCTCGCCGATTCACAAGTCACGGCGATCAAAAGGTGTCGGTGACACTTTAACATACTCTGTCCGATAAAGAATATGAAAAGACCATCGGTGAGATGATTCGGATCGGGTTATCTTTAGAAGGCTATCCTGATAGTATATGTCATTCCGATAAGAATAAAATTCATACCTGTTGATACTCTAGCGGCGAGACAATAACAAAGTCATCCCGATCCAACGTAAAGATGACTATCGGTGAGACAACAAAGATCAGGGGAACATAATTATGTTATCCTGATAGTATTAATCACCCCGATAACAAATCATATCGGTAGGACTCACTATATCGCAGAGAAATCTAAAACACATGGTGATGAAGGAAGTCATGCCGATGGTCGCGCCCACTTAAGATATGACATAACATAGCGTCGGGACTACAATTGAGGGGTCACGCCGATTGATTGTTCGCGCCATGAAGAGATATTAAGGTTGCCCAGACATTTTAAAAATCATGCCAATGACAGGAGTTATGGCGATGTGACATTTCACAGCAATGAACGACATTGCATTGATCAGACAATTAAATGCATACGGTGATGAAATCGTTTAAGATCATTATAATTGAACGAGTTGTCTGAAAAGAGAATACAGGAAAAATTGATTGAGCTACAAAATAGAAGTGCTACTGATAGTACAGATATCTCTGATGCAGGAGCATTACTCAAACAACACCGAAATTACTATGACAAACTTAAAGCTGATGCTAAAGAAGGTACTGATGCTTCAAACGCAGGAGTGCCCAGATTATTTAAAGACAACGGAGAAGTAAAGAGCAAAGAAGAATGGATTGTCGATTGTCAAGTTATATTACAACAGGCCACAGGAGCTCTGAAAGATAAAGCCTCCGCATCTAAAGAAGCTTGCAGACACCTGGAAAGAATGGTCACACTTGATGTGATTACCAGAGATGCTATTGATCTTACTGATTCTCACCGTGATCAGGAGTATTTAGACCACTTGGCTAAAGTTTATGGTTGAATAAAGCCTAATTATGATTATGTAATAGCTGTTAATGTTTGTTAAGTTACCAAAAGACTTATTGGAGAGTCATGTCTCTTCATAGAAACGTCTATATAGGTTCAAACAATCGGTGCTGAAACATCATCATCAGTAAAAATATATTCATATACATTATATACAATGTTTCAAAATGACTATGTTGCATGTTTTATTTGAAGAAGAAATTTGAAGTTCTCTGATTCAGTGGTTCTGCTTTGGTATCAGTTGTTTGTTAAAATTGTTCAATTGTGTGGCTGTCTCCATTTCTATACTTCCTTGTTATTCAGATTGATATATCAAGTATATATTTAATCTGTCAATACACATTTGCTGTATCTGTGTGATTAAATAGGTTGGTGTCCATTTGAGGAATTAAACCCTTCTGATTTAGTTACAGTAGCCTGGAAGCATTAAGTTTGGATTACTAAGTAGGGCCATATAATTAGATTTCCATTCTGTCTCCAATAGAATATTATCTGTTAATCTCGCCCATTCATTTCATTTGGTTCCTTCAAGTAAGGATTAAAATACCTTCTGATGAATTATACGATATCTGATTTTATTTGGTTGGATTATCAAGAAGAGTTTGTCAGTCATTTATTTGCACGTTTATACAAGTTATAAACTAAAACTGTGCCAGACAACTAGAATTATTACCATTAGGAAACCATTAGTCCTGGTCCTTCAAATTGACTCTGTTACCCAACAAGGCACTATCCTTATTTTACTCAATACTTAAAACCTTTTACCTTGATATTGCTTATACAATTTCTACCAATCACTCATTAGACATTAGACATAAAACTATTTAGCAAGCATTTCATCTATCCTACATCTTATGCCATTGTAGATAGATTTAATTAGTCCACACATTCACATTCAATCTGCTTTAATTTTCCAAGGTTTACCCGCCTAGGTGTAGCAGGACCTAAAGCGAAGGAAATCATCAAACCTTAAAGGTTGATTTCGTCAAGTTAGTTCAGAAATGTTGCCAATCTAAACATAGAGCTTGACATCCTCTTAGGATTGGCAACCTGCATTTTTGAGACCTAACACATTCCTTGTTTATAATTTATTTAGATTCTTCTAGTATTTCATCATGTTGATATTTATTGGGGAATAAATTGTCTTCTTGTTCTTCTTCCTCATCATCTTCATTTTATGTATTGTATATGGGTTGTTTCACCTTTGTGGTGTCTGTCCCTTGTCTTGTTACCATCACAACCTTGTTCTTACTCTTGTATTGGACCAAGTATTTTTGTTTTGGATTTTTTTCCCTTTCCTAGTACCCCTCTTCAGAGGTTTCCTCCCCAAAAGTGTTAGAGTTGTATTGTTCTTCTTTTTAACATCTTCTTCCTACTTGTGATATGTTTTTATGGATTTTTCTCATAATCCTAGCACCTTTAATGGCGTTGAATCCTTGTAGTTCATCGCTCTTTGATTAAGGTGGTGGATTTTATAAATATTGTTGTGCCTTGTCACAAGTAAATATGTCATGATTTGGGCATCCACAAAATGGACACTACTTCTTCTTATCGAAACAACATTTATTTTCATAGTGGCCCTGCTTACTACATTCATAACACACAGCACCACCTCTACCTCAACCTATTCCACCTCTATAGTTGCTATATTGGCATCTTTACTCATTTAAGTATGGTACTGTTGTCTCTCAGATTTGCACCGTTGCTAAGTTGCAGAACTTAGCAATCTGGAGAAACATGGGATCTTTCCAAGGCCTTTGGGTCACCTGTGATGGAAAGAACCTCCGGAGAAGGGTGACTTCCTAGCTAGTTATCACCTAGAAACTACTGGATTTGCAGAGGAAAAGGGAAAAGGAATGCTTAAAAAATGAAAAGTAAAACTGTAAAATGAGAACAAGGGTGATACACCAAACTTGATATGATTTATGGAACTCATATTTGCATACACTTGGCCATAGACATCAGAAACTAAACCTGCACAACCTATTACTGTATGCTTTGCAAAAACACTTCACAAAGAGGCCTAAATGCATTAACCTTTTAAAAGGAAGCTAACTTCACAGTTAAAAAAGCATATACAGTTTTGAGACACAATTTGCAACCTGCATAAACACACTTTTTACAGAAAGGTATTTGAAACATGAGACAAAATCACAAGGAGATAAAACTAACCTCACAAATGACTTAACCAAATACTTGGTAATACACAATACTGCATAAATAAGAAGGCAAAAACATGACTATCAATGGTATCCAAGGTCTGTTCTGTATTTCATATCTCAAAGGGGTTACAAAAACATGCTCAAACTGAGTAAGGATTTTAGAAAAATCACTAACTCCAAAATATATATGAAAAAAACTCTCTTATAAAGAGTCAAATGAATGACTATATACCCTCCAAGCAGCTATAACAAGATAAGGATCAGAAACCTCCATGGTCGTGCATCTCATAAAAGCACTCAAAATATCTGTCTAAAGTCCTCCAAAATGGGTTCCCAATGTAGAAAAAGTCAAGGCATGTCATTACTAAACATAAAAGCACCAGAAAATGCCTTTAAATGCCTTTAAGGCCAAAAAAATCAAGCCAAATATCTCAATAACTCCTCAACCTATTTTTCAACCTCCCCTGCAGCATCATAAATGCTTGGCATGTGCACAATATATGTTCAGCCATATCTCTTTGACCATATATGCAAGCTTCCTCAACTTGCCCTTTGCACAATAAATGTCATAAACACAATTATTTCTGCATTTAACCAACATTAACTAAGTGGTTTATAACCACACCACTTAGTCAAATGTTTTTACATTCCAAATTTATTACAATTCCATGTAGAAAATAATGGCACTTAGGACATAACATTTAATCCCTTGATTTTGCATAGTTTGGAGACAAATTAAATGTTGTGAAAGAATGACAAAGTAATCAACGAGACTTACATTGCCACGTGTGATAAATTTGCCTATTATTGCCTTTTACATTTTTATTACAAATGATAAAGTAATTCATAATTCATTACTTTATCATTCGTTTACAATATTTAATCTATCTCTAGATTATGCAAAAATCAACATAAAACACCTTGTAATTCCTAGGCAAAACATGAGCCCCATACACTTGCATCACCTCTCGCATCTCATGGCTACATCAAAGCACCTTATAACCCCTAGCCATTCATACATTTCATGACATACCTCGTCATGCTTACAAGGTCTAATGCAATACATTTTAAACTGACCCTTATGCCTCCCTATACACATTACAATGCCTTATATCATCATACTCACCTTATGACTATACCAGGACATTCCTAGCAAGATATAATGTACTCGACCCCCTCAAACTTTTCATTATGTCTTTTTGACTTTAGAAAAAATCAAAAAGGTAAAAGTCACGGGGCATGAGATTTTCATTAGCTTCTTAAGACTTGAAGTCTTTCCCACAGCTTAGAATGGATAGTAATGATTTTAATTTACAAGTCAAAAGCCAAAAATGATGAAGATACACCCTAAGTCATCGAACAAAAGAAGGAAAGAACCCTAATTTTGTCATTTGCACATTTTACCTTGCATTCTTTTGGGACGACTTCCTCTCTAGCCGCCTTCCTCATCTAGGGTTTGGACGTTCATTCTGCATCTATTTTTGCTGTTGCAATGCACATTTCTGAGGGATTCGATGACTTTTCACTGGAATAGAAAGGTAAAAACCTCTATTGTTTCTCTGTTTGACCCATCTTCTTTGCTTTGGAGATAAATCATGGCATTTTGAGCTGCAACCTGTCACATTTCTGATGTATTTCTTCTGTTTTCTTGGCTGACCACTTTGCATCTATCTTTGGCTGTGTTTGAGGCCGATATTAAGGTTGACTGAGGAAATTTCTGTGGTTTTCACACATAGCGCTTGGTAGAAACAAAAAGTATGTCTTTCAACTGTCAATCTCTCTTCATTTTCAGAGTTTTTTCTATGATGAAATTCGCTGCCTGGGGCCATGATTTTGAAGCATTCCTGAGTATTTTGTTCTTGAAATGAGTTCAAAAACCTTTAATTTTTCCTTTACATCTGCATTTTTTTGGCTCCAAACGAGTTTGACCCATGATAAAAACTTAAAACTTGCAAAATGACATCTCTGCCCTCGGGTTACTATTTTCTGAGTTTATGAAATCGAAGGTCTTCACTTTCGTTTATATCTGCAACTTTTCTTTGTCTTCACTATTACATGAGTTCGATCTGGCACTAGAGGCCATGACCATAGTTACTCTTCTGAGTATTTCTGAGCACGCTTTATTTTGTTATATCTGGAAATGGACTCTCAGCAGTTTTATCATGGAGGATATTAGTGACACAATAAATTTTTCTAGTATGAATAGTTAACACTGCTTTTGTAACAAATCTGAATTGGATATAGGCCCACTTGCCGGATGAATAATTCTTGTGTCATTTTGACGGACTTGCAAACCTATTGTATAATTTCCATTGAGAGATCTAGCAACATCAACACATTGATGGATGCTTTTCCAATCAATGTTAACTCCATTTTGACAAACGTCACTTTTCTCAGGTTCCAATGGCATAGGAAATACATATTTGAAGATACCCAATTCTATTTTTTCATCCTTGCTCCTGATATATTTCTCTTTGCAATAACTGGGCCATTTGTTTCCTTGGTCTGCAGGACTAGTCTATCAACTATCCCATTGAAAAGTATTTCATGAAAAGCTTTAGCGTCTCTGATCTGAATTGAGTTCAAATGTAGATTTCCACATGGAATGACTTTTGGTCTAACAACTCTGCCTGCTGTCAAATGAAGATCAATCTCTGCATTTGCCACATGATTATCTAATTTTGCTTCAATCAATAGAACAAAGTTTGAATATGTTCCGTTGTTATTGTCTTGTACATTGAAAACCAGCTTGTAGACTTGCAAGGTTGTTCCATCAATTTCTCCACTCCAGTATCCAGATAAAGCTTTTTTTTTTTTATGTTATATGCAGTTCCTTCCTTTTTGTCTTTGAAAACAGTCAAAAAGATTGCTTCTCTATTACTTCTTCTATCTTCGAAGAAGCTGATGCATTTTGATGACAAGTGATAAGGACTACTATAAGAATTGTCCACTTTTTCGTATACTGTTGTTCCCAACTTCTCACATGATGTGGCATATTTCATTGCTGTTCCATTGCTTTTACATTGTTGTTCCAAAACTGCACCTATTACATTGCTGTTCCATGATCACGATTGTTATGTCGATACTGTCCAATGCTTGTAGATAAAATTCTAAGACAAAAACACCACATATATGATCTCCAGACTGTCGAACAACTTTTGCAAGAAAACTATGATGAATAAATGTAAAGGATAGATGTTTTGGCTGTCCCTATGATACTAAAATCACTGGGCAGGTCCAACATATTTTATCTCCATTGAACGCTCATGTTGGAGCCTTACCAGTAGTATGATGATCTTCAAGACTTTAAGATAAGCCTTGTGTCACAGCCCCTTACCTCTGCTTTGTTTGAGGTCTACTTCTGTGGATAGGCTGCTACTAGTCGTATGTAGATATGACACACTGTTTCTCTATTTTCTGTCCGAACTTGTATATGACCATACCTTCTTATATGCTGCTCCCACTCTTGCTATCATGACAGTCTTGTATTGGTCAATGTAACTCATCTCCTTTATACTGTGTACTGTTTGTTACCTTTTAGACCTTTTACCAGTCATTAATACTTGGTTGTTCCTATGAGACTCATAATATAGTTTTAGCTTGCTTTTTGTCTTATAAATTGATGACATCAATAACTCACTTTTCTTAGGATCACTCACTATATTACCTATCATTTGCATCATTTCATGATCTGATTCAATTCCCAAGGCATAAAACATAAGCACAACTGGAACTGTAATCAATGAAAAACCAATGGTAATCTCTTCTCTTCCAGCAAACCACTTGTCATCTTTGGATGTCTTGATCACTTTGATAAAAACTTTATTCTTGTTCCAGGTAAATCCACTTGATAAGTAATGAAATACCAACTATTCTTTGTTTACTTTGTAAATTCAAATCGAACTTATGATCTCTAACTTGGATAACTTCTGAATGTTGGATATTTGTATTGCAGACTTAATTTATTACTTTCTTTTATTTTGCAGATGCAATTTCCACTTCTCATACACTTCCGATTTCTGTGTCATTTTCTGTGGTATTGCAGGGCAAAGACGTTGATATATATATGAGTGACGGTAGGAGTCACGCCTATCACAGGTGTGACTTCGTCACCTTTCCATTGCTTTAGCAATTGCTAATCACCATTTGAATTGTAGTCGGTGTTTATACTTTGGTAATATATCATTCGATCATGCTAAATTCATATTTATTTTAACATACCTTATATATTAAGTATTAATATATAAGTAATATTTAATATTACTTATATATTCATATTTATTATGATCATAATAAATTCGTTATCTGATCGAAGCTACAAACAACTCAACACTCCCTCTTAGCTCGGGAAGATAACAATATCACAATAATCTCTGTGAATATCAATTATCTGATCTATAATGAATTACTCAAAGTAATTTAATATCACATAACTCATGATATATAGTATCACCTATCTCATGATACGTAGCATCACCTACCTCGTGATACTAAAGGATATACTATACTTGAGAACATTACATTCTCCTTATATATCCTAGTTATGGTATGTGCACTAACATTAAGTCACATAATGTCTACCATAACTTAATCATGATAACTTCATGATTCATACAAATATCAAGTCACATGATATTAGTCTAATGAACATTATAAGATCGTCACCTTATAATGTTAGGTACAAGTGTAGATTATCCAAAAATCGTCACCTTTTAGAAATAAACACAGAATGGGAAGGCCCATAATGTCATAGAGTCACACATATGACACAAGAAGTTTACACATTAAACATCTTTAATAAATTAGTACAAATCAATTAGAATTTTACATTTCAATCATACCAAGATTTTTCTTGAAGTATTCAACTTTCACCTTGAGGAGTGGTTTGGTAAGAATATCTGCAGTTTGATCTCCTGTACTGATATACTCGAACTGAATCACTTTCCTTTTCACCATATCATGCACATAGTGATGAGGAATCTCAATATGTTTAGATCTATCATGGAATACTGGATTCATGGATAGCTTAATACAACTTTGATTGTCGCAGTGGATGATAGTTGGTTTCAGAGGTTTACCAAATAATCCCACAAGCAGTTTTCTAAGCCAGTGGCTGCCTCTCTAGCAGCCATAGAGGCTGCAATATATTCGGCTTCTGTAGAACTCTGAGCAACTGAAGACTATTTTCTGCTGATCCACAATATCATTGTTGACCCTAAACTGAAACAACATCCGGAGGTGCTCTTTCGGTCAGTTACACTTCCAGTGCAATCTAAATCTGTGAATCCATGTAGATCTAAGTCAACCTTTTCATATTTTAAGCCATAATTTAGAGTACCTTGAAGGTATCTCATTATATGCTTCACAGCCACAAGATGTATCTCCTTGGGCTCAAACATAAACTGACTTAAGGCATTTACAGCATAGCAGATATCAGGTCTGGTATTGACCAAATACATCAAGGATCCAATTATCTATCTGTAAAGAGTGGGATCTGTCAACGGAGAATCTTCTGCTGCTTCCTTCAATTTATGAAGATTTGTTTCCATGGGGGAAGACATAGGTCTACATTCCATCATACCAAACCTTTTTAAATATATCAATTGTGTACTTCCCTTGGTTTAGAATAATACAGTCTGATTTCTGCCATACTTCCAGTCCAAGGAAGTAGTGTAATATACCTAAGTCCTTCATGTCAAATTCTGAAGCTAGATCTTTCTTACACTGATCAATAAGGTGATCTCCTGTAATCAATTGATCATCAACATATAATATCAATATTAACATATCACCTTTGCTTTGTTTGAAGTAGAGATTTAGATCTGCATCATTCTTTGAGAAGCCTAATCTCAAGAGGTAACTGTCAATTCTTTCATACTAGGCTCTGGGGGCCTGTTTAAGTCCATATAAAGCTTTCTTTAATTTACATACATGGGATCCTGCATTGTGAATCTCAAATCCTTCAGGTTGCTCTAAATAAACCTCTTCTTCAATGGTTCCATTTAAGAAAGCAGTTTTTACGTCTATTTGATGGACTTTCCACACTTTGGCTGCTGCAATAGCTAGAACTGCCTTGACTGATGTATATCAAGCAACTGGAGCGAAGGTATCGTCGTAATCAATTCCTTCCTTTTGTGAAATCCTCTGGCTACAAATCTTGCTTTGTATTTCCCTATACTGCCATTTGTAGCATGTTTGATTTTAAATAGCCATTTTGAAGAAACAACAGATTTCCCTTTTGGTCTAGGTACTATATCCCACACATCATTCTTTAGGATGGATTGATACTCCTCTGTCATGGCATCCTTCCATATTTGGTGCTTAAGAGCTTCTATAGCACTAAAAGGTTCTGATTTACTGAATTCACTCATTAAAGCTACATAACTAGAGAATCTCTTAGGTCTTGTGCTTTCCCTAAAAGTTCCTGATGGAGCGACATAATTTTTAGCTTCTTCTATTGTTTTGGTGGCCCAGAGTGGTCTTTTCTTGGGATTTTCTAGTGATGAGATTTTTTCATGGTTTACATTTTCCTTAGGATACTCCCTCTGAAACTTAGGTGCAGGATCCTCTTCTATGCATGAGTTGGAAGTTTGAATTTCTAACTCAAGATAATTTCTGGCTCTTTTGAAAGCTATGTCTTCCTCAAAAATCACATCTTTGCTTAGTTCAATCTGTCTTTGACCAGGTATATATATTCTATAAGCTTTTGATGTTTCACTATAGCCTACAAAGATGCCTCTTCTCCCAGAAGGTTCTAGCTTAGTTCTTTTCTCTTTGGGCACATGAATGTAAACAGGACAACCAAATATCCTTAAATGACTAATGTCTAGTTTTGTGCTAGTGAAGGCTTCTTCAGGAGTTTTGTCATCAATATGAGAGTGAGGACATCTGTTCTATATATAGACAACAGTACTAGATGCTTCTGCCCAAAGTGAAGTGTCTATATTTTGATCAAGTAACATAGCCCTAGCAGCTTCTACAATGGTTCTATTTTTTCTTTCTGCAACTCCATTTTGTTGAGGATTATAAAGTACAGTGAACTCCCTCTTAATCCCAGTGTTTTAACAAAATTCTTTAAAAATGTCTGAAGTGTATTCACTCCCATTATCTGTTCTTAAGGTTTTGATTTTTCTCCCGGAAGAGTTTTCAGTAATGGATTTGAATTCCTTAAATCTTTTAAGGATTTCCTGTGATTCTTTACATTTAAGAAAATAGATCCATGTCTTTCTGGAGAAGTCATCAACGAAGATTACATAGTATAGAAACCCACCTAAGGAGGGTACAGACATGGGTCCACATAAATCTGAGTGGACTAGTTCTAATACATTATTTGTTTTGCTAGAACTATTTTGAAAGGACCCCTTTGTATTTTTCCCTAAGGCACACCCCTTGCATACCCCTGAATTACATTGTTTGAGTTTGGGTAACCCTGTAACTAGTCTTTCCATGGAAGATAGGGCACATAAATTTAGGTGTTCTAGTCTTCTATGCCATATTTCATTAGAGTCTGCAATTTCATGAATTAGGGCTAGATTTGGTTCCGTACATAACTCGTACAAGTACCCTTGTCTATGACCTATGGTTTTGGCTTTCTTAATAGTAGAATTCTTTGGCCATGCCAATACTTTGCTATCCATAAAGGTCACCGTATATCCATTATCTTCAAGTGCAGATATGGTGACTAGATTTCTTTTGATGCCTGGGACAAACAATACTCTAGTAAGTTGGATGGAGATGCCAGTCTTTAATTTGAGGGTGCATGTGCCAACACCCTTGAATGGATGTACAGAGTTATCTCCAATTGTTACTTCTTCGTCAGTCTCTTCTACCATGGTGTCTAGTAGTTCCCTGAACCCTGTGATGTGTCTTGATGAACCACTATCTATAACCTAGGTGTTGGATTTATTTGTTACTTGGTTTGAAAGTACATAGTAGAATACATATTTCTCAGATTCATGCTCCTTTATTTTGGCATAAGATGCTTCTTGCTTGGTTCTGTTAGGACATCTAACTGCATAGTGTCCATATTGGTCGCATCTGAAACATTGGATGCGAGAAATGTCTTTCTTGAATGAACCTTTCCCGTGATGATTTTTCCTCTTCTTGAAGTGTTTCTTCTTCTCTTTCTTGTGGGAGTTTGTATTTAGAACATGAAGATATTCATCTATATTTTTCTGTTTTGACCCTTTCTTTGTCTGTCTAGATTCTTCTTGAAGACAGTCTGATCTTAGGCGGTCAAACTTTGGAAATTTAGACCTTGCACTAATGCCTTGAACAAATGTCTCTCAAGAATTTGGGAGAGCATCTAGGGCAATAAGTGTTAGTTCCTTGTTTTCAATTTGGTACCCAAGTGTTGATAGTTGATCCCTTAGTGCAGATATTCTCATAAAGTATGCATTGATAGATTCTCCTTTGTTCATACTTATATGATTTATTTCTTTCTTTAGGGCTAAGGTTCTACTGGAGTTATTAATTTCATAAGTGCTTTCAAGTGACTTAAACATATGATATGCAGTCTCATGTTTTGTTAGAATCGGCATGATATGATCTCTAACTCCATCAACTATGATTTTCATGGCTTTGTCATTTCCTTCAATCCATGTCATTTTATCAGGATCATTCTCTGGTTCCGTTTTGTTTTCTCTCACAAATGAATCAACTTTATTTTCTTTTAGTATCATCATAATTCTGAATTTCCATGATGAGAAGTTATTTCCTCCCTCCAATCTGTCTTCGAACGAATTGCTGCTGCCATTTGAGAAATGAGATGTATTAAATCTAAATTTCTCAAGTTTAATTTTCTGCCCAGATTCTGCTTAACCTAGCTCTAATACCATGTAAATTCAAATCAAACTTATGATCTCTAACTTGGATAACTTCTGAATGGTGGATATTTCGATTTCTGTGCCATTTTCTGTGGTATTGCAGGGAAAAGACGTTGATATATATATGAGTGACGGTAGGAGTCACATCTGTGATAGACGTGACTCCTCAAGGAGTCATGCCTATCACAGGTGCGACTTCGTCACCTTTCCATTGCTTTAACAATTGCTAATCACCATTTGAATTGTAGTCGGTGTTTATACTTTGGTTATATATCATTTGATCATGCTAAATTCATATTTATTTTAACATACCTTATATATTCATATTTATTATGATCATAATAAATACGTTATTTGATTGAAGCTACAAACAACTCAACATACTTCTCTTGTATATAGACAAGATATATAAGCTTCTGTTATTCTATTTGACTCCTCTTTGAAGATTCTGTTGTTTATTCAGTTAATTGTTAATGCACAAGGTGAACTCCCTTGCTGCCTATAAGATGTTCCATGATGTGTCTTTGGTTGCTACCATCTTGATATGGCATTATGCAGTTCATTGTTTTACTTTTATCTTTGTAGAAACATGAATGTTTCTATTTCCTGTAGCAAAACAAATCACTCTCTTTGCTCTTCATAATATGGTTGATCATGTTGGTGAGATATGGTAGTAATAAGAATGCAATGTAACATATAATAGATGTCATGTGTACCTCTGGTACTTGGTGTTCATGATGCAAGTCACTCTACTACTGTACTTTATATCTTTCAATGCACTTGACTCACATGGTCTGTCTTGAACTATTTAATAATATCACACTTCACTCATGACAAAGAATGGAAAAGTACCTGTCATCTTTAAATGCCTTGGTTATTTTTCATAACATGACTGTTCTGTTTGTTGTTCCACTACGATTGATCATTCATTATGGCTGAAAAAGTCACGCATCTTGGATATTCCTGCATTAATGTCATTGCTCCGAGCATGCTGGGCTCAACCCTTATGGGAGCCCATTTTGTCCACATGCTTATTTCATAAAAGATGAATCTGCGAACTGATTTCTTATATACCTGCACAAGAAGCAACATGTTAGATAAACAAACATACCCTTGTTTATGATGTGAGGTGACTTGTATGGGACTATCTCTTTCTGATGTAGCACTTATGTCTGCTTGTTCTGACTTCTCTTATGCTAATATCCGATGACTGATGTTGCTGCTTCATTAAAGTAGATAGTACTTTTGAAGTTCTGATTGTGTATGAAAAGATTTGAGACCCTGAGCATTAACAAAAACTATTTTTCAGGTATGTTGGAGCTCAAACGGATGGAGGAAGACAACAGTAGGATCGACCATAGGATTTGTCATTCGCAGGCAATGACGGGTCCCCTTTCTTTTCCTATGCAATTTATTTCTTTTCAAAAGTAAAATTCATTGTTATGTAGCCTATTTTAGTTACTCCTACGGCTTGTGTGGGAGCATCTCATTTGACATTTATGAATAATGAAAAAGCCTTTCAAAATCTGCAATGTTGTATGTTTCTTCTTGACTGTAAACAAGTGCATTTAATTGAAGTTCTTTTATGGCATTCTCTCTTGGCAAAACACACATTAATAACAGACATGTACCCCTTAAAACTATAAAACTTAACCAACTCCACTTGATTGAGCTGGAAAAAAAAATGGGTAACATTTCTGATGACATCTGCGTGGTGCTTGCCTGCTAAGTACCCAGACCAACTGCCTAAAACTATCTGTTGGGCATAGAGTCACTCGCACTTGACGAAAAATCAAAAAAACATTTCTTTCCATTGCTGCAACTCATTTTTAGACTGCAACCTCTTCTAATCCATCAAGTGCATGTGTATGGTTGGTGACAGTGAACCGACAAAAATCACTGTCATTAATGATATGCATCTACTTGATGGGTTAGAAGGGGATAATCAACAAGAACACCTCCTCAACAAACTGGTGCAATTTATTACAGCTCTATGAGGGAGATAGGCGTGATGTGTGACAGTGAATACATGTATTCACTGTTTCATATGATGGTTGTCTATTCATACAGCTATAGTACATTACAACAGTTTCAAACCTTGCACAACCAGACCCAGGAACAACTAACTAACCTGTGCGCAACCGCACTTAAGGAAATGAAATCTGCATCTAATCTATTATGCAACAACACTTATTTAACACAAAAAATGAACCTACTCTACATCTAACCAGCAGAGGTGGTGTTCAAACATGACCATTTACTGGTGCTTTGAAATAGCTTCCCATCCTCAACAATTTACAATATATCACATGCTCATGAGTAGCCTCAAGGAGGTAGATAATTGACAAAAGTATAACCAACTACTGAAATGAGATTTGGAGAAGGAAAACAATTCCACCGACCTCATGATTTTGATCATGCTTGCTATTGTTTTGAGGCATATAGGCAGATTGGACAAGCTGCTCCTTAGTTTCAATCTTCTCCTTAGGTGCGAGCATGATTGGAAACACCTTGTTAGGATTGACAGGACATTCGTTTGAACTGATGAACCTCACTCTCTCTTTGCTGGCTTTTGGCTCATGTACTACCGATTCCTCATATTGCTAATTGGAATGCCCCATTTCTAGTGATTCCTTTTGAACTATGACCTCCTCTATAGGTTGTTTCTGCTGCTCATGCCTTTCCTCCAAAAATGTTTCACCTTCTAATTTTGGAAAAGATAACTCAAAGTTATATTCAAATTGGTCCTCTTTGTAGCAGCCCTCTTGAGGAAACAAAACATGAATATGTTCCTCATGTTTGTAGCATTCTTTATTTTTTGAAGCTGGCTTGACATCAAGGTTAGCACAAAATTCCTCCAGATCATCCCAAAAATGAACTTCATCATGATCCTCTTGAGGAATGTTAGCCTTTTGAATATGCTTGATATCTTTGGGCTTCCCTTCAAGGTCTGAAAGCTTTCTGGTTGGAACATCTTCTTTAACCTCAAGAACAAGGTCATTCTTTTCAAAATACTTCTCCAAAGTATTGTCTTCTCACCGATGAAGTGCCTTTTCAACTTCACTATGCTGATTAGCATGGGGTAACTCATCTTTTACAAAAGAACTCATGCCTTCTTTCTCCATTTCATTATGTTGTTCGCACTTTTCAGATTTAAGAAGTGTTGCCTTATCAACAAGATTTAAACAAAACTCCTCTATTGTGCTTGTGAAAAAGTCTTCATCAAACTCTGCATTAACCTTCTTATGCACAACATATCCTATCTCGAACTCATGATTAACTTCTTGATTATTAAAGACATCAAAGCCTTTACCTTGACAAACAGGCCCTGGTCCTCCTCTTTGTCTAATTTGGATAATTTCACTTCTCAAGATGAGGTTGTCTTCACTTGCTTCTTGATGAACCGGCACCTTGTCAAAGTGATTTTCATCATCCTGTTGCTCAACATTTGCTAATGGTGTTAGTATAAGTATGCTTTCTTCATCCTCATTAACAAAACTAGGAAGCTCATTGAATAAACCAGTCACTACTTCACCATTTTGCAGCAAAATTTCTTGTTTATCCTCAATTTGTTCAACAAAACCAGGAAGTTTATTCAAAGAATTTGTTAGCACCTCATGTTCAACATTTATCTTCTGCTTAATATCCTGCTGTCTTAATTGATTTTTCTCATAATTAATTTGCAGCAGGCCTGATTTGTCATTTTCATTATTATGTGCAAGTGAAGAAACAACAAAAACTCCTTTCTACCTCACAAAACTCATTTGTTCGCACATTAGGCCAACTCTCTTGGTAAACAATAGGTCCACGTGGATAGAGACGGATAGTAAAAGGATAAGAAGGCTGATTTGACAAGGAAACTTGAGGAATTGGTTTGGTCTCTTGAAGACATATGGGTTGTTCTTGTTCAAGTATAGGTTCTTTCAATGGATGAGGCCCTCTAAAACTTGGAATATTTAATTTAGGAGACTTAGGAGACTCACCTTGCTTGAAGCTTGGTCCTCTGAACTTGGAAACCTCTTCTTCAAAAAATGGATTTGGAAAATAAATAGTTGATTGAGTTTCCAACCTTTGAAATGGAGCCAACAAAAGCCTCTTTTGCTCCTCTTTTGCAAGATCTTGTGCAAGCTTCTTCTCATATTGATTTTTTTGCATTTGTAGCTCTTGTTGACACTGGATAGCCTGCTAAGCCAACTCCTCCTGCTGCAACTCGAACTGTTGTTGCCACTTGATCTCACCCAGTTGCTGAGTCCAGTCCATCAATATGTTTTTGATATCACCAATCCCCCAATTGTCCAAAATTTGAGATCGACCATGGTGATAAGAGTGTTGGTTTAGTATGAAGTTATTTTCTTGAGGGTGATTTTGAGCATACATGGACTGAAATGAAGACTGAGCAAGGGTGGGTGGGTGGTAAGCATGTTGGATCTGCTGGTTACTTGCAATTATAGAGCTATTTTGGACAAAACCAACAGTATGGTTACTTTGATATGGCTGATAAGAAGTATGAACAACATTCTCATGAAATGGAGGGTGATAAGGCATATTCCCATGAAACATAGACATGCCTATTCACTCAAAAAGCTAGAAAATCAGAATAGAGTACATTTTCTTGATTAAAACTTGAATCATACCAGCACTTGAATTGTTGAAACCAATAGATAATCTCTCCAGAGTCGCTAGGCGTGTAAAGAAAATACCTCCAAAAGGCTGAAACTACTGCTGTACACACCAAACAGCAGTAACAAAATGTATAAAATGGACTGAGAATCAGTTCACAGTCCCACTAGGCGTGCCAAAAATTGTGTGGGATACTTTTATACATTCTTTTGAATACAACCAGCTATCTCATTCTATGCAATGACTTATGTATATTTCACTTTCTGAATCAAATACATAGCGTAAAACAATTGTTCTTTCTTTGGAACATATGTATAAAACATAATATATAATTGACAGTTAAAATACCTCTTTCACTTGCACTGAGACATAATGAATAATCAACAACTGAAACATGAACTCCATCAATTCTCTTCATTCTTTGAATGCCTGTTCTCTTGTCTATAGATGATTTCACTTACCAGGATGATGTAATAGCTCAGCTTGAGCTGTTACATGATTTTGATAAGTAATTTTGCACTTGTCTGTTGTCAAGACATGAAACATTGATTGGATGATCCTACATAAGCAAAAATAAATTGTACTCCCTCTAAACAACTGATGTTTAGGCCTTGCTAAATTAGGTGTGAACTTAATTTAGTAATAGGTACCTGGTTTATTGGATGTGTATTTTGTAGTGTATTTATGTTTCTCTGGTTTTCTAGTTAGGTTCTTTGTACCCATGGTCTTGGATGTACAGAGGTCTTTCTGCCAATCCTTTGACATATGCCATCTCTTGGTCCACTGTTTTGTTGTTGCAGTGACTATTGCACCATGGTTCATGTTAGTCCTTTTCACTTCTGAGCCTAAACAATAGAGATGGGCAATAATCAATATCATGGTCATCCCATTCTTCACAGATTCCACGATACACAATTTGTGTTCTTCTTAGAATTATTTTCCTAGATCTACTTTTAACGCGACAACTCTCTTTTCACCTTTTATAATCGGACAATCATTCCTGATATGGCCCTCTCTTGTACAATACGTACACCAAATACTTGTCCTTTATCTTTGTGGGATAGGATTATTTTTAGCCAGTATCTCTTGTTTAATCTTGAGTTTTTCTAGTTCCAATCTTAGTTTTTCCATCTCTTTATTTTCATTAACCTTTTCTTTTCTCCTCCAAGTTTGTTCTTCTATGTGGCAGGCTAGAGTGACTACTTCAGAGTATGTTGTGAATGTTCTTCCATCTAAAGATGTCCTTATTTATGGAATTAACCCTGAAACACACCATTCTATACATTTTTTTTTGGATAATGGTTCTTCTAATTTCCGTGATATATCTTTGAACCTCCGGTCATATTCTTTAATGATTCTCCTTCTTCTTGAACTAAATTCCTCATTTTACTAACACTTTTTATGGGACTTTTGGAGATTGAAAATTATCTAAAAATTCCTTTTTAATCTCTGTCCATTCCTTATCATGCTTTGAATAAGTCTTCTTATGCTAGTTGAGGGCTTCATTTCTCAATGTTCTTACAAAATCAAATAATTTAGTTTGATCCTTATTTGTGCCTTTTTTGCCAAATGGATTCTAGTATGAATTTATGTTTTGCTACTTCTATGGTATCTTTTCCAAATACTGATAGTTTGATTGGGGAATCCATCTTATTGTTGTTTTCTTTTCCCTACTTGTGGTAAGTTTCTTTTGGTAACTTCTCTTTTTTCTTCTTAAGATTTTTCTGTTGTATGGGCTTATTTTGCCTTCATTTATCCCTTGATAGTTTAATGTAAAAATAGTCTTTCCCCAATATGGCTTCACAATCTTTTACAAATTGTTGTTGTGTATCTATTGCTTGATTCAATTCTTCACTTTGGTTTGGTGGTGAAATTCTTCTTTCTTTATAGGGCATGGGGGATAACTCCTAGTCAGGGGTTGCACCTCTTCAAAGTGGCATTTTGTTTTAGGAGATTTTCTTTCATTAGTTAAGGATATTTCATTAGCTAATGTCGTAGACCAACTTCCTCTTCTTATTTCAATCGCATTATTGAACATGTTATTATCATTGTCTGTTACCGCTTATAAATCTTCTTCTCTTATCATTCTTACACTCTTATTGACCACTTGTTCCAAATACTCCACATTAAACTTTAAAGGTTGTAGATTTCTTATGGGATCCAGTAGTTGTTCAAATTTTTCATTAAATGTGATCTGAATATTGGATAGAATGGGTTAAATATGTGGGGTTTTGATTAATTACGGTAGGGTTGGGATCTCTATATCACTACATCGTTCTTCCTATAGCTTCCTGGATATCCCATATACTATGATACTTGCTTCTAAATTATTTAAAACTTTTGTTGCTCTCTCTAGATGGGAGTTCATCTACTTTGGAGTGTTATAAAATTTTGTTTCTATGACATCAGTTGCTGCCCTTATGGCACGCTCATTTCTTCCTTCAAAATTTAGTAAACTCCTGTCATTCTCTTCAGCTACAACCCCTCTGTAGTATTCTAATTCTTCTTTGGTAGTAGCCCTCTTGGCACACACTTTTTCCATTTCCCATGCTTTTTCCATTCTTCTGCAATACTTCTCCTGACATTCTTGTGTTTGTTTTTGCTTCCTTCCTTCCATAAGTAACTGTGTATTGCCTTTTTTGGATCGACGTTTCGGATCACACTCCATGATCCATCATCAGGATGAAAAAAGAGAATAAGTGAGTTGTGTTTGCAGAGAAAGTTCTATAAAAAGAGAGAGGAGGGGGGTGTGGGCACGGAGTTCGACAAGAGGAGAGTAAACCAATGTGGGGATGACAAAAGGAATAATAAAATTGAAAAAGGAAGAAAAGACATCCCAAGTAGACAACCTATTAAAAATAAACCACAATCTAACAACTAAGTATGCTTAAAAATAAAGAGGAGGAAACAAACAGAAAAAGAGGAACTAAGCCCTCAAGCACATAAGAGTATAAATCTAAATAATAAATAACAAAATCTATACAAAAATGGAAAAGGGGCCACAAATTATAAATATTGGATAACCTGTGCACATACAAATAAGGAGCTAATAAAGATTAGAGGAAAGGCTAGAAAAATAAAGGAATAACTTAAGTAACTATGAAAAAATAAAGGGTAAGGGAGGGTAAAATAGAGTATGAAAGAATAGATCAAAGAAAAATATAAGAATGAGAGAATAGGTATGAAAAGAAATAATAGATAATTAAAAATATAAGTAAGAAAGTGCAAGGGGATAAGCAAAAAGTTGGAGTGAACCCGCAAACTGATAACCAAAGGACAAAAGAATGAAAGAATTAAGAAGAGAGAAAATGTGAATACTTATATATTTATCCCCTAGGAAATATTAGTATACATGTGGATATGTATGTAAGTATTTCCATTTTCTTTGTGTATATATATGAGCAAAATATATATATGTACACCAAGAGATGACCAACAAAGAAATGAAAGACAGTATAAGAATACAAAATGAAAAAAAAGAGTAAATGAGCAAAAAGACAGTGTGTAATTACAAAATTTAAAATTTGAATGTACAAGAATGCATAATGAAGCAACACTACAACTCAAAATAAGATTTGAATGAGTGTTTAAAGGAGTAGCAAAATCTGAAATAAGATTTTGACTACTAACCCTAGTTTTTTGCAAAGACTAGGTTATATGAAAAATACAAGTTTCTAACAAAACCCTTACGAATGAGATATGCAAATGTAAGATGTGATATCATGAAATGATTAAGTGTTGTAATATAACTCAAATATGATCTGTAAAAATCAGAAAATCAGATGTTTCCAATGATATGCAATGAAAATAATGCAAAACTATGCCTTTATAAAAGCCTAGAATGCTTATTTTTTCAATTTGTTCAAATTTATGCAAGATTTTTCAATGTAAAATGACAAGTATGATATGAATTAATGCAAGATCTGATTTCAACACTTAGCAAGATGCAAGTTCATTAAAACACGGGTTCACCGAAATATTTAGTAGGGAAAAGAGAGGGTATGAATGCAAAGCATGTGAGTACACTAGATCAAACCCTCTTTTCACTACAACATTCAAGGACAAAACCGAGCCAAGTCACTACAAGATGGAAGAGGACTCAACTACTGATTTTGTACTCTTGTTTGCAAGGGAAAGATGTGATTCAACCAAGCCTTTTATCAAACCGTAGGCTAATCAATGCACTAAACCCTAGAATTATGATAATCAACTTATAACAGAGAAACAACAACAAGAAGTCAGGATCTGAAAGTACCAGGGTGATCAGTGAGATGTCCAAACCTATCCCTTAAGAGATGAAATGTTGAAAGACTCTTAGGCTAGCACTTGAGTCCAGAAAGTCCCGATCTCAGAAAGATTAAAACTAGACAAATGTCATAAATGATTCTTTGATGCTGAATTCGGGGTCTATTTTTGCTGCTGGACGCTGGGGCTAGCGCCCAAGTCTGCTACAGGTGAATTTCTAAACTCTATTTTTAGATATGGAATCTTTATCGCTTAACTAACCTCCCTGTACCTTCACTTCTACAATTCCCACACCTATAACCTGCACACAAGAAGAAAAGGGGTTTGGGGGTTGTGGTGTTTAGGGATTTGCCTCAGTCAAATCCTGGGTTAGCATTCAAGCTTTCCCAACACCATTGTTAGAGAGCGAGAGCATGTCCTTGAAAGACAGAGGCTAAAGATAATCCAAATGATGATGAAATGATTTAAACACAATGATAATGTCACCTTGGCGGTGAAGCCCTTAGGAGGATGAAAATTCTTCAACTCATAAGGATGTTGATGATGACTCCAAATCTGCAATAAACACAATACTAACACAAATCTGCAATAATAACACAATGAATGCTTTGAATGCTCTTTGCTCAATATCATAACCTTGCTATCATCAACTTGTTTCAAAATGAATTCAAACACTTGTTTATATATTCTTTCCCGTTAAACATTCACAAATTAATTGAAAGAGCTGACAAGGAAGGACCCATTTTAAGGTCCTATGCTGACTTATATTAAATTTTACCCTGACCAATTAGGGTGGACTTGGGCACGAGTGCCCAAGTCCCAAGTCCCAAGGTGCCTTTTTGGTCAAGACCTAAGCTTTAAATGGGCGCCTAGTTCCCATTTGACATGGGTTTTGGGGGATTTGTCATCGGGATGAATATTTTTGCTTGTAGAGTGTAAACACAAGGACCTAGGAGCTAAACTAGGAGGTAAAAAGGCATGTGTCCACTTTTTACCCCATAACAGGTAGAATAAACAAAACAAAGTCCCCTTCTACATAGCTAAGTGATACACATTAAGGGAGAAGAAGCAACTATTGGTAATAATACAACAAAGACCAAAATATTGCCTAACAATTGTGCGGCTATAATGCATCTAAAGCTTGAGATGAAGGATGCTTTTGATACTAATTTTAAGGTAGCCATCCCTGCGCCCCTTGGTATAAAGGAGCATGGGATTTATCTATGAATAGATAGATATATATTGAATACGGTTTTCAACCTATGCGATTTTCAACGACTTCTTCAAATGTTGTCGACGAAGAGTCTATTACTGTATACACTTAAAAATGACACGACTCAGTCTAAATAAATATTCTTAATATTTATTCCAGTCTAATTCTTCTATCAATAAATAAATAAACAAATTTATTTATTCGATTCGTATTCTTCTAAAGTCAAAATTAAATAAAATACTTTATTTAATTAAATTCTTCCAAACAAATTAAATAATTCTTCCTCCAAATTTAAATAAATAAATCAAATTTATATAAATTCTCTCAATTTCTAAAAATAAAATACAATCAAATATTTTATTTATTCTTCCAAATCATGCACAAACAATTAAATAAATTTATTTATTTAATTTGCTTTCTTATCTTCTAAATTCCTCAAAAATCTCCCAAATCTTCTAGAAGTAAGTCTTCTTCTTTATGAACACAAAATTAAATAATTTATTATTTAATTCCTCTCAAATCATGCAAAAGCAAATCTCAAGTTGAGTTAATTGATTCAATCAATCTTGTTTTTATCAATAACTCTTAAATTAGAAAAAAACTTTCTGATTTATGAAATCAAATCTTACCTTCAATAAAAGAAAGCAGTTAACTGAAACAAAACAACTTTTGTGTGACACTTTTCTTCTTTCTATTCGCACACATCCTCTCAAGTCTTCTATACCATTTATCTTCTCTCTCACAAGTCCATAAATTGAACCCTATTCTTTTATTTCATTCATCCAAGCCTTCAGTATTGTTACTCTACAGGAATTACAGCGCGGCTCTGGCACCCACGCCATTCCTTTTTCTTGCGATCAACTTGTTACCATATCACTACCATTGTTGTGAAGCTCATCTTCATTACAAAGCACTATCATGGCCATTCTCCATTGACAATTTTGAAAAAGCAAGGAAGTGCACTCTCTGAGGGCCTTATTCATACATGCAAGATCGATTGAGATAGGCAATCAACAGAAGCTATGAATTATTGAGGTTTGCAAAGGTTTTTCGTCTTTGTTTGTTTGATCTTGATTATTTCCCTTTTCATTGAGTTTGGGTATTATTGATATTGATTTATTGATTATTCATGTTTACTCCAATTTTCCCTTAACAGTTAGCCATATTTGTGGCTCTTTTTTAAGAAAGAAACATGAACATCGCTATTTAATTACATTTGGTGGACCTAACTTAATTCTTTTGATATACATAAATCCTCACAAATACTAGTTTTTTATCACCCTTTTATGGCTCAAGATAAATAAATGAGAATTTATCTATTAGTTTTAATTTTTCTGCTATAAAGATTGTGCACCGCTAGATAAGACTGAAGTAGAAAGTAAAATTTTAGTGAAATTTGTGGGCCATTGTTCTAAAGAAGACTTCAATGTTCATATGAACATGTATAATATTAGGTCATACTTATGGGGTTAGGCTTGCTATTAGCTGCAACAAGAGTACTATCCATGTCAGTTGAATGTGAATATGTGTTATTTTCATACCTACTGAAAAGATTGTGACTACAAAGTGTTTTGGGTCAAATATAAAAGGAAGATTTAGCTGCCACATTTAGCACCCATCTTTTGAATCCTAGTTAATTTGATTGATGTGAATTATAGTGCAATTTTTTTTATATTGAAGAAATGCAAATAAAATACAATATAGAAAACAATCCACAAGTGAACTATTAAAAACACTAGCGTAACCAAGAATTGTATAGTATACACTTCAACAACAGAAGATCGAGAGATAGTAAATAGGTAGCAAATTATAGCTATGGACACACGCTGAAAACTTAGTTTCAGCAACAACAATACTTATACAAACTATACACATGCTGAAAACTTGGCTTCAACAACAACAATGCTTTGATCAAAACCAACCACAGTATAAAAGAACCTATAATAGCCCTTCAACTGTCCAACATCTCTTTGCAGTAGCAAATGACATTAAATTAACAACTTAGAAATTTAAATAGTAGGTAAGAGATTGTCGCAGAATCATTAGGCTGAGAGAAGTTGTAACCTCTGTTAGAAAACCAAACTCCCCTACACAACAAAAGCAACAGAACAAATTGCCTGCAACCAAGGCCTAAAATTGAACCATATAAGAAAACTAAGACATCTTGATAACAAGATAAACATTCCAAAATAGGCCCAACTAGCTTGAACATATAACAGGGCACCAAATAAAAAATGAATTTTGTACATAAGAAAGTTGTCCAACCAAAAAGCCACAAGGCATCCAACACTAAATCCATCCATCTGAGGAATCTTGTTGATGAAAAGAGCTCATGAAACACAAATTCTGATGCTGTGAAATTTTTTGACTGAGTTGGAAGGCCCTCAACTTATTTTCCTTCAAAAAACCATGTATCCACACATTAGCAGTCTAAAACCAAGGAGTTCCAACAAATAGAATCACACCATCAATGACTACACTGAGCAGCTGGCCCTAAAGATGGAATCAACATTGTACAGTGCCCACCAACATAAATACTCCTGAAAACATAAGAAGGAATTGGGTAAAAAAGCCTGATCCACACTGCAACCCATGAGCATGAGGAGATTTCACAATCCAAGCAAAAAACTATGTCCAAGGCCTGAAGATAGATCCAAGAAGAAAGAGCAAAATTGAACCATTGTGAACAATATTGATTAACCATGAGTCAAACACACCAAGCATGCTCAAGGCAAATTTTTCTTATCAAAAGGAGTGTAACCATTCATCCAACATATTCTTTGAATCAGAAAGACAGTCCATAGTCTGAGAGTCCCAAGACGAAGCCTAGATAACCAAATTAAACTTTGAAACTAAAAAGAGATTGAAGTTGTCTTGAGCATAGGATATCACCTTCATGGAGTTGAAAGCATTGAAGCTTAATATTATCTTGATGGTTATCAATCTGAGAATGCTTCTTAGAAGCCCCCTGTAGCTGAACAAAGAGAAATAATTTGAAACAAGGTATCAACGTAAAACTTTAGCATTTCTGATTCCTGATGAGCATTATGATTTGAAAACACTATCAAACATCTACTTTTCCAAATGTGCAATAAAATAGCCTGTCTCATAGAATCAACTATAAGATTTTTATGAAGGCCCACACCAAATAAATCTTCCCTCCATCTCAAATAATGATAAAAAATAGCAGGTAAGTGCCAGAAAATAACATTGCATTTTTTCTTTATCCATGAACACTCCCATAAAATATGTTTCAAATCTTCATTTTGCTTATAGATAGGGCATTTTACTGGCTGAATAATCATACATCTCAACCTATCCCCAATAGGTATCTTTTTATGTAAGATTTTCCACACCAAAATTTGGGCATTTACATCAACTTTTGACCTCCATATTTGAACACTCAATTTTCTCCAAGTTCTTTCTTGAAATTTGCATTTCCATTTTATATTGATCCTTGGATTCAGTGGCAATCTCGGAAGAAGACTTAAATAAATCTTTTTCAAAGGAAAGCAAAAGAAACGATATTTCTCCAGCCACAACCAATCTTTGAAGAAGTTACAATGGATAGGAGCACATAGCTTCATCATTAAGTCCACAAGCACCAAGAATTTCACAAAAAATAAAAAGTGTTTCGACTCGTTATTTAGATCAAACATGTCTTTAGTTGTCTACCAGGTAGACTAGTCAAGGGCATAGAAGTCCCAAATATCACCAAACTAATGAATTCCCTTTTTAAATAAAGACTGAGCTTGGCTGGGGAAACTAACAACAAGAGGTTGTCCATGGTATTGGACAAGTTTGTTCCACTAGATAGAAGACATACCAAAATTGAAACCATGTTGCAAAGAGAACCCTTTCCAGCTTAAGAATTGATAGACTTGTTGCCAAGCCTTCCAAATAGATTATAACTAGAATGAAGCCTTAAATTGAAAGAAGGGGGCCATAAGAATTTTATCTAACCATCTGACTGAGTGCCATTTCCCTTTGACCGCAACAAGGTTGATATGATGATGCACCAGTATTTTCCATGGTTCTTTCCTTGAAACAACTTTGATTATCCATTTAGTAGATAACCACAAACCTTTTGTCTTGTGATCCAAAATACCCAAACCACCTTTAGATTTTGGTTGAATACAATGTGACCAAGAAGTGTATTTATATCCAGCTTTACCTTCCCAGTTAGACCACAAAAATTGATGAATAATTTTGTTAAGATCCTCATATCATTTATTGGAAGGCATCTAGCATGAGGAGTAATAAACATGGGAAGTGAGGAATAAATGATTCACAACCCAAATCTTGCCATCTAGTGACATAAATCTGTTTCTCCAAGTAAAAAGTTTATTTTTCAGTTTGTTAATAAATCAATTCCACATCTCAGAAAGAGAAACACCAAGCCCAAATGGAATACCAAGGTATCGTGTAATTTGCCCATGTTTTATATGTTTCCATTCTTTAGGAATCCACCATGTGGAATCAGATCATATTGAATCATGAAAAAATCAAAATTTTTATGTGCAAATTGAGAACCAAAAACTGAACAATATGTTTAGGATGTCCAAAACATTATTAATGTCCTTTTCAGAAGTATGAATAAAAAGTATAGTATCATCAGCAAAATGCGAGTTGATCACAACAGTGTTACTGGGGAGGGAAATGCCCTTTCTCAAGTTCATTTTATTTGCTTTTTGCAATAAGTAACCAAGTGCATCAGCTGTAAGAACATATAAAAATGAGCTAATGGACAACCTTGCCTAATTGAGCATTGTAGGGGAAGGAATAAGTCAAAGACTTATTAATAAAAATTTGTGCTTTGGCCTCATTAAATAACATCTAGATGTGTTTACACATATTGGGTCCAAAGCCCAGCCATTGAAGTATTTTTATAATAAAGCTCCATCGGATTCTATCATAAGCTTTGTCAAAATCAACCTTAACAAGCAACACATTTTGGCCTGATTGTTGAACCCATTCGCTAGTTTCCCAGGCCAAAATTAAATTATCAGAATAAACCTTCCACCAAGAAATCCTGTTTGCTCATGCCTTACTATACCTTTCACCTTTGGTTTAATCCTTGTTGCTAGGGCTTTAGCAATTGTTTTCTAAGATGTATTAAGCAAGGTAATAGGTCTCCATCCTGCAATAGTGTCTTCATTTTTCCCTTTCAGAATAAGTTTAATTAAACCTTTGTTAATATCAGGACCTAGTGATCCTTTCTCCAAAGCTTCCAAGTATAAAAGGTAAAAATCCTCTTTAATATGCTGCCACATGGATTGATAGAATTCAATTAAAAGTCCATCAATTCTAGGACTTTTATTAGGGGCCATAGAGAAAACAACATCAAGTCTTCAATGGATAACTCATGATCTATAAACTGACTATATTCAAAATCCACCTTATTAGGAATGCAATCTTTGACAATGCTTTCTAATATTGATTGAATATCCTACTAGTGAGAGTCCTCTCTAAAAAGTTTCTCATAAAATTTTTCAAACATAACTTTTATCTCTTTAGGGTTAGTATGAACAACACCTGTTTCTTCTTGAATAGATCCAATAGACTCCTTTTTATGTTTGTAATTTAAATAATTGGAGAAGTATTTGGAGCTTCTATTTCCTTCTTTAATCTAGTGTAATCTGGCTCTGATTTTAGCACCTTGGTCCCTATATGCATCAATTTTATGAAGTTGAGCTTCCGTAACTTAGCTATAGCAGTTTGAATGTCCCTATTATGAGTATTTAAGATGAGTTTTTTTCTAGTAGACTCCAGCTTCCCTTGAAGAGATTTTTCTTTTCATTTTCATTGCCAAGCTAATCTTTTGCCAAAGGAGCGCAGGAATTCAACACATTGTAGAATATCATTATTCCACCATTCCTTATAAGATTCTTCGTCCTTAGGTTTAGGGCTAGCAATCCAAATCCCCACTAAAGTAGCCATGCATGAGGGATTTTTTAAATGAGAAGTGTTGAGTTTATATGGTAACTGATAGCCAATCTTACATTTTTCATCCAATGAAAAAGAGAAAAAAATAGGATAATGATCCAACAGTGTTGAAGAGTAATCAACTTGGACATAACTGCCATATGAATCCTGAATTAACTGTAGATTAGGTGATAGAAAGAACCTATCAAGCCTGCTAAGTTTTCTATCATCCCCAAATCTACAATTAGACTAGGTGAACCAGTTATGTGCATGACTGGATTGTTTATTATTAATTGGATTTATGACACCAAATGTATTGCGACAATTCAACCATTTATCAAATTCTTCATTACTCAACTTAGCCTGATTTGACTAGCTACGGTCTTGGTGCTATTCTACCATATTAAAATCACCTCCTATAATCTAATCTGCAATAGGAAGAGCTTTGGACATCCAATCCCATAATTCACATCTATCTTTTGTAGTATTAGGGGCAGACACAGAACAAAATCCAATAGGTTGTTTATTGATAAATGTTAGGGCCCAAACACAACTATATGACAGGTCCCTCACCTTTATCAATAATATATTTATTAACCCAAGGAGATAAACCAATAATGACCCCCCCTCTACCATCTCTATGAGACGTATGTAGAAGTGTAGCATCTCTTCATATGTTAAATAGAGATGCTTCAAGGCAGAAACCATTAAGCTTAACTTCTTCGAGAAACACAATATCAAGTTTCCACTTCAAAATTGTATCTTTAACCTTATAATTGTATTGAGGGAGAGATAACCCTCTAACATTCCATGATAGAAGTTTATAATTCATGAAGAGGAATAAGGAAGGTCTTCCTATTGTGACAGCACTTCTGTCATGCTCACATTTCCCATGTGGTCACGACACACAACACACATGTCATGTCCACATTTGCCATGTGGTCATGAAACGAACTACGAAAAACTTTTCTACCTATCCCTAGGAACCCCCTCGCACGCGTCTGCGTGCTCGGTGGCAATACGCCTAAGGCGTAAACTTGTCAACATAACTGCAATGGTGAAGGCCGTCTAGGGGGTATGCGACACGTAGTGTGTCGCTTCTAGGGTTAGACTGATTTTAATCTGAACCCTAAGCTTCCTAGGTGAAGAAGATTTCCGCCAGCTTCGAAGACCTAATTTTAACTCAGATCGAGAAGTGATTGAATAAGATGGCAAGATGGTGCGTGATTAAAGTGGAATGATGGATGAAAAATAAATAAAACACCGCATAAAATGAACCCTAGGAATCTAGCAAAATTCTGGCAGCATAACGCATTTTTGATAAATGCAAAATAAAGTTTTAAAAATAATTCTCCAATAGGAAAATAAAATTTAAGAGTAAAATTAAATAAAACTTAAGAACAAATTTCAAACGATTTAAAACAAAATAATAAAATATTAAAATAAATATTCTGCCAAGGTCGAATAAATCGACTTGGCATAAAGGAATAAAAATTCGAAAATAAAATAAAATAATAATAATTAATGACAAGATGCCAATTAAATCCAAGGAGAAAATCGAGTCCGTTATTAAATACAATTCGACAATTATATTTAATAACTAACTCAAAAATTTAATGGAGGGAGGAGGAGAGTTTAAATAACTCTTCCCGTAAAAATAACGATAAAATAGATCAATAATTAAAAACGGTAAAAACCCCATCAAAGAAAAAAAATGAAAACAATAATCCCATTTAAGTGAATTTAAATACATGGGAAAAATTACTCCTTCCCAATTGAAATAAAATTAATTTCCCAAACGAAAATTAAATGTACAAGGTCATAAAATAAAATGCAAACCTTCATTTAAAATTTAAAATTTTTAAAAGAAATGAACAAAAGGGAAAAGGGATATTAAAATATCTTCTCTCAATAAAAATCCCTCACAATTAAAAGAAAACTTCCCTAATTTAAATATCCTCTCAAAAATAAGAAAGTCCTAACTCAAACTAAAATTGTCTTCTAATTACAAGATGCCCTAATTTCAAAATATCACTGAGTGTTTCAATGAGAACCCTAATCTCCTCATTTTATTCTTCTCTTATTTTTTGTTTGTTTGTTTTGTTTTTCTCTCAAAGAAAGCAGGTTAGGGTTTCAAAACTCCCATGGAGGCCATGGAATACCTCCCGGAGGTATATACAGTGGGTTCTGTTGCAGATCTAAATGTGTTGTATATATATATATATTTTGTGAGATTTAAATATCATCTAAAAAAACTGTGTATTCAACACTTTAGCAGGTTGAAAAGGGGCAGTGCCATGGCAGAGAACGTTGGTTGAGGCAGGTTTCAGCACTGTGTGAAGGCAGCGAGGGGAAGCGAAGTAGAGGGTTCACCGGCGGCAATAGAAGTGGGGACAGTGTGGTAGCTACCACAGAAGCGGAGTTGGCGGTACGAAGGCACGGCCGACGGAGTGGAAAGTTTGTGGAGTGGGGGTTCGGCGGAGAGACAACTGTGAGCGGAGGGGGGTGCAGCTTGGAGGGGGGTTGCGAGGTAGATGCGGGTGTTAGGGGGTTTGGGGGTGTGGGTGGAGGCGCAGCATCCTCCCCACACCATTTACTACAAGAAGGGGGCAGTGGGGCTGTGGGCGTTGCGCCCACAGTCCCACCAAAACTTACTTTTTTTTTTGTTTAAGTTATAATCTGCATTCCCCTCACAGAACAGTCTACCGCCAATAAAATTTTACTGTATATTATATATATATTTAAAATGTTTATCTGTTGTAATATATATACTGTACGCTATATATATATAATATAATATATATTTACATATACTCAGAATATATGTTCTGCCTTAATACTACCTCACAGTTTACTATTTTTTTTTTGCTATAATATATAACTCTATATATGCTCTTATATATACATATATATATGTATATATAAGAGTATATTTTAAGCATGCAGAAAAAGTATTATTCTTGGGACTTCTTCTATGCACAGTATATACATAGAAAATTAAAAAAGAAAACAGTGAGCTTGACTTCTAAATAACAAAATAACAATTAGTTTCATACATATTCACTATGCACTCACCTACACAAAACAATAGTTTAAAACCGAATACTATCATTCTCATCTAACTCTTTTTTTTTTTAATACTAACATTTCTTTTCTGAAAAATAATTAGACAGCTAGTGTTAGCTTCTTTTGTTTTAAACATGCAATCATAGAGATAGAGTTTTGTTTGGAGTAATCCTATATGGCAAATGGACATCCTTATATTTATTCTTCCTAGCAACAAACTAATTAAATAAACTTCCAAACAACAACCAGAAACTTAGTTTAAAACTTCTCATTCATATATACAATGAAACAGATATTTAACTTCAAATTCCTCTTTCCTATATGCAATAAATCTTAAACAACCATTGCTGCATATTTTTTTTGCAAGATTAATGACAGAAATATAAATAACATTTCCCATGCATTTCTCAAACCTTAACTCACAACATAGGAAAAATAAAGTCTTCTAATTAAATAAAGAATACTTTTCATACAACATTTATTACAGTTGAACTCATGGCAAAGATAACCAACAATCTTTGACAAAAATAAACTACAATAAGGCCACAAGGGCCATGGTTACAACAACCAATAAAATACTACAAGGCCACCCAAAATGAGCTCCACAACAACTCCATTTCTTCACTTAAAACCTGCAAATAAACACAACAACAAGAATAACAAAACCACCCACTTTGAAAAGCTCTCCTCCCTACCGTAGACCCGCAAGTGGGTCACCCCCGAGCTAGGGAGGTAGGGATTCACATAGGTTGAACACTCCACAACAAAAATCAATCACAATAACACAAAAACAACCCATAGGTTTAACACAAAACTCAACTCATGAAAATGAGTTTGTTGAGGGTAGGGAATGGAACCCTCTACTTCAAAGGGCTCCCAAATGATAAAATATCAAGCTCATGGCCTCAAGCCAAAATCTCCAAACACCACTCTCCACAAAAATCGCAAATAATCTCCATGACACTCTTGCCATTCAATAATCTCCTGAACAAATAAAAGCCCTCAAGGCATAAATACAAAATGTGGGAGTGACTTCAAGGAGGTTCCTTTCCCCTACCCAAACAAGTTGAGCATTACCTCCATTGGAGGTGCTCTCACCATACTCCCATCCCAACAAAAACAATGCAAACAACAAAACAACCAAAATTATAACACAATACATTGAATAAGCAAGGGTGAGGAAACAAGTTTAAGAGGCTTACCTTCAAAGCCCTATAATGGAAGCATGTTTGGTGAAGAGCTCCAAGCCTTCCTAAACCTTCCAATCTTCAAGAAATTCCTCTAACTTTCCCCCCCAAGCTCCTCCAAAATAGAAAGAAACTTGAAATTGCTAGAACCCCACACTCCTCAACAAGAGGAGATAATATAGGCCATCAATTTGGCCTTGAGGAATGAGAAGGTGACACTTATCACCTTCTCCTTCCTCCTCCAATGCCACTTGCAAGGGAGAGGAAGTGTGAGGATGACAAGTGTCATCCTCTCATTCCATCTCAATCCTCACCTTATCCACTTATGCTCTCACACATGTGTGAGAGGACAAGTGGTGAGGTGGCACCCCCACTCTAACCTCCAAGAGGATAAGGGATGCCATATGGCATCCTCTTATTCTCTCAAAGAGCCATCTCCCTCCAAGATGCTCTCACACGTGTGCGAGAGTCTTGGAGGAAGCTCCCACACACTTGGGAGTCTTGGAGATCTCCCAAGTCTTCCTTGGGAAAGGATTCCCAAACTTTGGGAAGGGAGATGAGTCTTTCCCAAGGCACGACTCATCTCCCACCTTCCCTAAGTTCAAATTTCGTCACTTTGACTAAACCATAGTTTAGAGTGACCAAAAGTGAGTTAATTCAAGGGTTAAATAGTCCAAGTTGACCCTAGACCCATGGGTAACCACCCAGGGTAACTTTTGGGACACTATGGTTCATAAAGGGGGTTAAAAATTCACTTTTAAATGGTCCCAAAAAATAAAATAAATACCAAGTGGTGTAAATCAAGTAAAATTTATACAACACTTATTATTAATCAATTTAAACAAAAGGGTACTAAGGCCAAAATAATAAAATTAAATCAAGCACTTAAATCAACATTCAAATTCAAACATGATCCTTATCCCTCTTGGGAATGGATCGGTTTTACAGGGGATAACATAGTGTGAATTCTACCTCCAATTTTCCATGGCTAGGGAATGTAAAACCTGCACATCTCGATCAAGTGTCAATCATATCATGAAAAATCATAGCCGAAGCAACTGGAATTAAATTCACGCAATCGAATACAACAATAATCATCAATACATAATTCCAAATTAAACTGCATTTTTCAATCTCATGTCAAATAGTCCACATCACATAAATAACTAGAATCTCATCACAAGCATCATCAAATATGTATCTCGAATGTCAAATCACAAAATAGCATCAATATGATCAAATCGAATCACATATGTCTAATCAATGTCCTACCATAATCAAGAGCTAAAATCAAGTCTGCATAATGAAACCATAGTCACAAAAAGTCTGATAATGTCATCAACTAAAATGCATAATGATCAAAATAAGGAAGGACAAATAATCGACCTCACAACTTCAAAATGATTATTAAGAGAAATAGACTGATCTATCTGACCCAGATCCTTAGGGGTAGGAGGAGATCTAGATCTTTGTCTCACAGATGGAGGAGGAGACAAAGAAGTTCACCCTTGTGATCTTAAAGTGGAACAAGATGAAGAGAAGTAATAATTTTGAGTAACATTTTGATCATTATAAGAACTAGCAGAACTTGAGGGTTCTTTCCTCTTCCTTACCATTCTCCAACCATTTGTCATTACAGTATCCTTGTATGAAGGAACAAAATTTAAGGAATGATTGTTAGGAAAATTTTGGTCCTGGTCTTTCAAAGTGTGATTGACCTGTTTTTGAGATTGATTAGTTGCCTAGGCATGGCAGAAGACTATCGTGTGGTTTGTAATGACTGTTGGCTGGGAAGAGACAACACTGATGGATAAACTAATTGATTCTTACTTGTTGGGTAATCTCTTATCAGATGGCCTTCTTTTCATCAGATTAAACAAGCATCAGGCTTAAATTCAAATAAACTATTGGTTGATCAAATTCAAACCCTAGACTGATCAGTTTAATATTCTCAAGCAAAGGATTGTTTAAATCCACTTGCACACAAGCTCTTGGGTGTACTCTGAAACTTGAAAAATTGTGTGTTAGTTTTACACCAAATAACTCTTCCAAGTTGGGAAACTATATCCTGCAAAAAAGGTTTGAAGGCTAAGTTAAAAAAAGGCAATTCGATCCACATTGGGTACTGAAACCTTGACAGACCCTCAGGATGAAAATCAAGAGTCCAAGCTTAAAGATAGCAAACTTGGCCACAATGACCCAAGTGTCGTATTGTAATACAACTTGAGCATGTTCAACAAATTTGAACTTGCATGATACATAACCCTTACCTAGCCCTCTCAATGCTTCAATTTCCCAACCCCTATTTTCTCAATTTTACTTAGCCCATTTGTATAAATTTGCTTCAGATGGTATTCCTCTCAGAAAAACAAAATGACAATATGATTTTGACATTCAACAATGACTTCAACAATATCATTAGGAAGCATAAACTCTAAAGTTTTACCTGCTTTCTCGTTGCTTGATTCATTCATGTCTTTGTCAACTCCATCCATATTGCTTTGGTTAATTGAGCCATTAACTCTATCATTATTATCTAGACCCCCTTGGTCTTTAATCTTATCACCATCGTCAGATTCTGCATTTTAAAAAGCTTTGACTATATTAGCTACGTCTTTTGTTTGTCCTCCTTCTAACATTTCCTCTCTGAGATCTCCACTCATCTGAGCTTCAACCTTTAAACGCATCCTTCTTCTATTTTCTATATCTAGGCACGCTTACACACTGGTTAGGGTTTTTGCTCGCTCGTTAGGGTTTGTCGCTCCTCTAAGAATTGTAAGTGCAATTGAGGGAAACAATGTTTCTAGTAAGATTATGTTAATCTTTTTTCTTGGCATTATTTTAAGCAATACTTATGTCCATGCTCACCCAGCTACATTTTTAGAGGACTTAAGGATAACATGGGCTAATGATCACATGCAACAAATTGTTGGAGGGAATGCCATTTAGCTGAAATTGGACTAGTCTTTAAGCTTGCATAATTCATCTCGCAAAATTAGTTATGGAGGATAATGTCTTAGAATCTTATATAATTATGTTTAATTTATTTATCATAATATTTTGAATTATATTTTGTTATTATCATTTTTTAATGATAAATCAGAGAGTGTAGGTAAAATAAATATAATTATTTTTAATAGTTTTTATATTTATACTTATGAATTGTAAAAATCTCATCTTTATAAAAACAATAATTATTGGTACTTAATTCTTAGGATTGACGATAATTTAGTGCCCATAAAATTTATTAAGTTGAACCATAAAAGTTTTTTATTTTTTTTTTAATTTGTATATTTGTTTGTTTAATATTATTTTAAAAGATGTTGAATTTTTCCAAACTACAAGAATACGTTTTATTTGTTTGATTCAGATGTGATTTTATATGGAGAGTACTCAAAAGTAAGTGTATTTCATTTTAATTAAAAATGTTGTTTCTTAGGTAAGTTTATTCATATTTGTGTAGTTTGAGATTTATAGGTAGGATGTTCTATAATGCTAGATGGTGGGATGATCATAAGTTTCAGTGGTTAAATTGCATTTTTATTAGTTATTATTACAGATATAATATTTATTGTATATAGCTACTGTTGAAGTTGGTAAACCAACCTCACAGATCCCAATGAACACCTGCAAGCAAATAACCTATCACATAAAGGAGATCAAGAGGCACAAAAATGGTGCTCTACAACCTTGAAGCAAAAAATGCATTAACAAGAATGAATAATTACAAAGAGATCAATCCTTAAGAAAGGAGATCAAAACCCTAAAAGTGAAAACCCTAGGATGAATAATTAATAATTAATTATTAATGGGCCTAAGTTTAGCTTAAGTGAAAAATAAAGTAAAGGTGACTTAATTAATTAATCAATATGATTAAATTAATTAAGTAATTAACCTATTACTCTAACACCCCCCCTTAAGATGAACTTAGGGAGAAGCTAAAAAACTAAAGACAAAATGCATGAAAGCAAAGATGGGTCCCAGCAACTAGGCCTGATGAGGTACCCAAGTACAATGAAATCTCTGTAAAGTGGAGAAAAAGGAGAAAACCCAATGGGAAAAAACTTCTCTCCTAAAAGAGATGCTGAAAGAAAGTACAAATGAAATGTCTCAAGAGACTCTCTCAAGAACATATGTAGATATACAATCAGATACCCCCCCATGAGAGAGAGTGGAGACTCCAAAGCCCCCCCAGAATGAGAGAACCCCTGTGCCGATGATCAAACCAATGTGACTCCCCTGAGGAAGAAACCAATCCAACGATCGATGATGAGGAAAGCCGATGTGAGGTGAAAATGGAAGTCCTAGATGATGCTCATTGGAGAACAGAAGTGAAGCATGAGTGTTAGAATGACAGGATGTTGAATCAAATGTAGCAACATTATCTGAATGACATAATGTTGAATCAAATGTACCAACATCAAACAACTCAAGATGATCCTGAAATGGAATCTCCAATGAAGATGGGATAACAAATGTGCTGAATCTGTCATCTGAGAGGAAATGAATATCCTCTGATATGGCCTCAACAACTGCATAAGATGGCTCGATGAGTGGAGCTACAATGTCAGTCAAACCTGAAGAGGGATCCTGCTGAACAGATGTGGTCTCAACAGGAGGTGGAGGTGTAGAAGTCTCAACATTGGTCTCATGAACAGATGGAAGAACACATAAGTTCAAGTGACCAAACTTCTCCTCAGATACAACATGCTCTCTTGGAGAAAGAGAGTGATACCTAGACAGTGGAGATGGTGGACCAAAGTGTGTGAATGCATACAATCGGGAATAATGATCAACTGTCCCTGTTGCAACAATGTTGCCAGTCTGAATGTCTCTGATGTGCACTAAATCTGGTGTGAACTCAATTGTCTTCCCTGTCCCACTATGAGCAATCTGATAAATGGAGAGAAGGTTGGTGGACAAAGATGGTACACATAGTACATCATTAAATGTACCGTCATCAATGTCGATAGAACCTTTCCCACATACACTCATATGAGTGTTATTACCCATCAATATGTGTGGTGAGGATGCAGCCTCAAAAGATGAGAACATGTCCTGAGAAGATGCCATGTGGTGTGAAGCACCTGAATCCAATAGCCATCTAGATGAATGTGAACTGGTGGTTGCACATAATGCATGACCCTTGTGTGGAGTCTGGCCATCTATTTGGAATGATGGTGAAGAAGAAGACCCACCTGATGTAGATGAATAAGAGGGATGAATATTGTTCTTCATAAGAAGAGCTGTCAAATCTGAAACTTGTTGTGCATATCCATCTATCTTCTTCTCATAGCATTTAGACTCATCATGTCCTAACTTAGTACAATAAGCACACTTAGGTCTTTCTTTCTTCGATGATTCCCCCTTAGGAGAATGAGAATCAGAAGTGTTTTGTGAACTGAAATCCTTCCCATGCTCTGTGGTCTTTGGTTTCTGTTTCTGCTTCTGCTTTTGCTTCCCCTGAGATGACTGAGCTACCAATGCATGGTTCTGTAATCCTGGAAGAGCATCCAACTGTGATAACTTGGACTGTTCACGGGACAATTGATCACAAAATACCTCAAATGTAGGCATGGTAAATCGTGGACCCAAAGCATCCATGGTGGAGTAGAATGTAGAAGAGAATATTTGAAATGAACCTCGGAGCTTAGATAGAATTAGGTAAATACTCTCAGTGTCAGTTTTGGTCTTGCCACAACCCTGTAACAAAGATCTGAGTGATTTGAATTTCATCAAGAAATCCTCAATAGATGGAAAAGAATCAGGTACCAAGGAAGTCAATTCTGCCTCAATCTGAAGTGCTCTGAACTCATTGATGGTGCCAAATAGATCATTGAATTTTGTCCACATTGCCCGAGGAGTTGTGCAACTCTCAAGGTGAAATAAAAGACTGTCTAAAACATGTAATGATATCAAACCCATGGCCTCATCCATTTTGTTTCTATGCTGTAGAATCTCAAATTGACGTTGCAACTGAGGCTGAATCTCATCCAAACAGGACCATAACCCCTTAGACATGAGAAGTCTGGTCATATGTGCTTTCCAGGTATGATAATTGTGTGGGGAAAGACGTTCAACTAATGAGGTGTTCGCCATGATGTTTGAGTTTTTGAAATGTGTTTAATGATAGAGGTTTCTGATTTCTGATGTGTATATACAGAAAGCAAGAAAAAAACACCCCCCACAACATAAGAAACCAAACCCCAGTACAAATTTGAAAGCTGGAAAGCGTGAAAAAGCAAAAATCACTTCAGACTATTCTCTATGTACCTAGTGAATTTTCTGATGAAATAATCTACAGATCTAAAAAGAGCACTGTAAGACCTTTCCAACGCCTATTCGTTTGCAAAAAACAGAGTTCGTATGCAAGAGTTATGCCCTTGGAAGCGCGAAAACAAGGTTTGACTTTGACTGGCAATAAATGCCAAAAAAAAGAAAAACCAGGAAAAAAAGACCTGTACCACTAGATCGGGCTCGGAACCAGCTTTCCGGTGATATTTTGTTTTCGAAAATCCGAGTTTGTATGCAAAAGTTATGGCCAAATTACTAAAATTGCTCGAAAAGGGCTTTGAGGGAAGCTGGCGGTTAGCTAGCCGGTAGCATTAACCGTTAGCTGTTAACTGACTGCAGCGCCTGTGCATACTATTTTTTTTTCTTGGATTGCATGCCGTACCAGGCCGTACGACCCAGAAATGAAAAAAATTACCTCCCGGAGTCACTGTGATTGATTTTGATGATTTGACAGTTGATTTTGGGGTTTTGGGGCACTCTGAACGCGATGGTAAGGTCCGTTTGGGCTGAAAATGCTCCAAAAATTGTAGGTACCCTCTGGATCTGGAAACCCTCTTAAACTTCAAACCTTCATAGATCGGGCACCGTATAACCAAAATTGATGAAACGAAGGTCAATCTTGACTATTTCGAACCTTCTGGATGCAATGGTGATGTCCAAATTGACTCAAGATGCACTGAAATGTCACTTTAAGGCAAGATCCCTTAAAAAATGAATAGGAAGCTGCAGATCTGGAGCTTTGATACCATGTTGAAGTTGGTAAACCAACCTCACAGATCCCAATGAACACCTACAAGCAAATAACCTGTCACATAAAGGAGATCAAGAGGCACAAAAATGGTGCTCTACAACCTTGAAGCAAAAAATGCATTAACAAGAATGAATAATTACAAAGAGATCAATCCCTAAGAAAGGAGATCAAAACCCTAAAAGTGAAAACCCTAGGATGAATAATTAATAATTAATTATTAATTAATTATTAATGGGCCTAAGTTTAGCTTAAGTGAAAAATAAAGTAAAGGTGACTTAATTAATTAATCAATATGATTAAATTAATTAAGTAATTAACCTATTACTCTAACAGCTACATGGTTGTATACATTTGTATAAATCTTTAAAGCAATTTGTAGTAACATTTTGTATGTTGCTCGTCAATAGTTCTTGATTTTTTTACATGCCCTACTTTTTCTCTTGAATTATTTTTATGTTTTCAACATTATGGGCTTTGGATTGAGAATTGTTACACTTTGCTTTGAGAATTGCTACATTGTACACCCCTTCTTTCTGGGAAAAATGTTGTCTCCAAATATTACATTGTGGGAAGTGGTCTTTCTTTCCCTTCCGAAGGGTTTGGTTTCATGGATTACAATGGGCGAAGACTGTTTATTATTCCTTGTCATATTAATTCATTTTTAAAAACTATTTCTATCCAATTCATCAAAATCACTTAGAGGTCAAACTTGGCCTAATTGCACCTTTGGAGGATTTTAACCTTGGTGGATGGCATAATCAAAGAACATACCATCATCATCACCAGTTATGATCAACCAATTGAACTACAACCCTTTGATATCCCAATTCAATTTTGATAAATCTAGTTCTACAAATTACTATAGAGTACTGATTGATGAAAGGAGAGTACGTGTGTGGAAATTTGACATTAGATATCTAAATAGGAGGTGGTATAAATTTTTTTTTTAAAGGAATAATTAGAGTCATGTGTATGTTTCTTTTTCTAGTTTTAACAGATGATGATTAGGGAGGTTTGATTTATAGTTAGGGCATGATATTTTTATCTATTTCTTTATATTTCCACTATTACATTTTTGTATTGGGTATATTTGGTTACATTCTTTCTAAAATCCCTCATCCCTATTGCATATAAACAATTAAAATGCATATAAACACCAAATTTATAAATTATTTTCGATTTTAATAGAAAGTACAATATACACATTATTAAATGCCAATATGGGTGCAACATAAACATGTGGTATAAGCTCTTTTGTTCAACTAGGTCAAACAAGGATCACATCATTTGGGGGAGTGGGGCTTTGCAAGTCCACCCATGTCAATATGTACTAAAATAAAAGGTTTACTTATATAGACAATTATGGAATGTAAATGAATTTCTATACATGATGTGAAACAAATAAGCATATACATGTAAATTTTGAAATACATAATAATACTAGCACTATCGACAAATTTGTCCCATGTTGAGATATTTTACAGTTGTTGGAATTAAATAGCTTTGAGATATATCATGAAAATTATCACTCGTAAAAAAATTGTATGCTTTTGAATCTACAAATGGTTAGTGGGCACTTACGGTTCAAGAGACAATGCAAGACCATACTCCTTTGAATGTGTTATTTCCCAATTGACTCTTCTTGGTTCTTGCCATTGAGTCATATAAATAATGATTTATTTGTTTTACAATATTAAATTAAATTAATTATGTGGCGTAAAGCAAAATTTCAAATGGAATAAATAAAAAAGGGTAATTATGGCAAAAAAACCTTAATCTTAAAGGTAATGACTTGGCAATAACACTCCAAGTTAGCTATAGTTTAGTAATGTGTACTCAATTCTTAAGTCAAAATTAATAAAATTACATACAAATATATGCATAATTATGAAATTTGCATACTCATGCCAATTCTTAATTAGTTTCTTAGTTTATTTTGACAGAATGTTTTAATGTAATTATATTGGTAAATGGTAAAATTTTGTGTTAAGTTCGGTTCATTTCTCTAGCCTTCACCTATTTTCATTACTAATATTATTATGTGTAAATATTTTATCATTTATTACGCCTATCATTTCCCCATGTTTGAACATCCATTCTCTACCTGGATCTTACCACTCCATAATCTTGGATAATTCCCATTAGAGTGGGATTGATTTGACACCTACAATCTGACCATTGAAACTTAAAAACTCAAATTCAAATTTTGGTTAACTCCCCCATTTCACTAACCATTATGAGCCAACTAAACACACCTTCATGCGATTTATTGATGTCTTTGTATTTGAAAGCATTCAATTGCATTTATTTATCATGTCCAATTTCTATCCATATGTATTATTTGAATATCACTCGCATTTAAGGAAGGTGCATGTTGCGAGCACTTCCATTAATTCACTAAAGCAAATCTAGATCTGCATACTCATCCTAGAGCATTTGCATGATTGAAGATAGTTGTCTTTGATTACTCATAAATATTATCAGTCCAAATAGTAGAGAAAGAGAGCAAATCAAAGGAATCTAAGAATATTAGTGTGCATTGTACTAGATCAAGTTTGTATCTAGAGATCATATTTGTATGCTTTTAGTATGTTTTCACATATAAATTAGACAGTCCTAGAATTGTATCTCGTTGGAATTGTATATCTTTATTGCCTCTACGTCACTTCAATTTTCGGTTATTCCACTCAAACTTTGATCCACCCCCATCTCAAATGCCCACTCAAGAGAACAGAACTTGTTGCCTTACTTAGTTGAATTGGAGACAATCAAATCCCTTTTCCTATTAACTAGCTCGATGAAACATCATTCTGAAGTTATACATGTCTACCTTTGTGGTCATAGAATTGATTTCAAACCACTTTGGCACAATGTTCCTACACCTCCCCTTGATCTTGAATGTGCTTAACTTACACTCTTTTCTACCAATTTGACCAATAACAATTTGGAAACCTTAAGATAAAAATTCTTATCAACCAAAATGTTCTCCAAATTTTCCTATCAGCACATCCTTGCACCTCCTAAAGGTGAAAGTGCTAATAAATATAAGCTGTGTTTGCAAGGCTCATTGCTCATAAAAACTCTATGACTTCCGGACGTGAAGCCCTGACGAGATTTTGATGAATGAAACTCTCGAGTCCACATGAAACATATAGCCTTCTTCACACATCAAGGCACTTAGCACATGGATTTGATATTCTTGGTGAATTGCAGCGTATAACGTATTGCATCCGCCCTTCACGAGCACTACAGACTTGAACACTTAAGATTCTGGAGTCGAAACCACTCGCTCAACATGATTACATAGAACTCGAGTCTGCAAAGTCTTCAGACTTAGAACATTAGAAACATTGGATATAAGTTGTTGGCTACGTTATTACCATAAGTTCTTTAGGTCCACCGCTCGTCTCCAGACTTGAATACTTAGACATCCTTGGACACCAAGATGCCGATCAACTCGAATACCTAAGAAGACATAGGTCCATAGGGAATCGAAGAAACATGCAATTTGAATCCCAAATGTGAGGACCTCCATACATCTTCAGATATAATGGAGGCCTGCTCCTCATAGGTCTCACAAACTTAACATTGATCTCAAGAGACTTGAGATTAAGGGTCTTGAAACACCTACCAAATTCAGATGTACAAGGGAATTCAAGTCCAAGTATATCAATACATTAAGAATTCTGGACTTCAGATTGTCGCTTGACATTATTGAATAAAAGTTTAGGTTTGTTGCGATTTTGGAATTGAAAACTATTGACCCCATGGATGCAAGCATGTAAACAAAACATGACATAGAGCAATCTTAGGCTTGGAAAACAAAAACACAACAAGACACAAGTTCGTGAGAAAATCATGATGAATTAGACATGAGATGGGCTCTAACAAACATTGAAGCACAAAGTTTCAAATAGATCTCCATGACTACAACTTTGAAACTCAATACAGGCACAACATGGAGAAATCAACATAGGGGTCTAGGACATAGACATAAAGGCATGACTAGAGCACTCAAACTTTTAATAGGGTCTATTAAAAGGAATTTCTCAGAACGGTTATCAGTATTAGTGAGCCATGAAAGGAGCCAAAAGCCAAGAAAAGGTCATGACGAGAAATTGTGTCAACACAACCAACATTGTTTTTTTGCAAAGCCAGGGCTCTTGGTTCATTCCATTTGTAATGATTTCTTCGTTGCTAGCTTCATCTCCACCCTTCCTAACTCCTTGAAGATAGTTCTGGAATGCTTTTTATTCTATTCTTTGAGACATTTCCTAACATATCTTAATTTTTTAGCCAGGGCAAACATTTTGGACCCCTATGTGATTGGGACATCATTCCACCAACCTTGAAGGAGCTCATCTAAATTGGGATCTCTAAGCCACATCAATTTGAATTTGAAAGGGCATGGGGGGAGAGGAATCCCCGACAATGTTCACGAGAATAGGGAAATGACCTGGACCGACAATAGGGAGAATTGAGTTTTCTACCAAGAGGCTTGATCTAAGCCACTAAAAAGAAATTGGGAATTGATCTAACCTTCCCACAATTTAAAAAAACCTAAACTTTGATTGGTCCAAGTTTATTTTCCACTTTTAGGCTCTAGGTCAACTAGATTTGCCATCCCTAAGAATTTCGCAAAATCCATTTAGGATTGATTAGGGCACATAACGCCACCCTTGTCTCATGAATATGCAATCGCACTGAAATCTCCACCCAACATCACAAGATCCTCATGATGATTTGAGATCCAATGGAGGAGGAAGGACCACAATCTTTTCTTGAGCAAGAGGCCAATGGTGCCATCTTTATTAAATAGATAGAAGGAGATATCTTAAGCCACACTTTTCATCAAACATAGATGTTGATTGCTATAAAATGCAATCAAAATTATGTTTGTTGACAAAGGAGAGCAGATGATTCCCAAGCCACAAGAAGACAAGATGACTTGTTTGCTTCCATAGAAAAACCCTTCTGGTGGGTCCAACTTTTTTGTAGCTGTAAAGTTGATTCTTTTGAGTTGAGCTTCATTTCCTAAAGAAGAATAACATCACTTGTGATGACAAAATGTGATGCTTAACCAGGCATCTTTTGTTAGGAGCATTGAGATCCCTAACATTCCAAAACATGAATTGTATGAGGGGAAATTCCATCTCACTTGAATTAGAATAATATGTTTTCAATTTCTTTTTGATTCCTTACCCAGACCTCTTGATCTCTAATTTCATTCCTATTTTGCCTTTTAAACCACAATTAGGTTTACCTCTCAAACTTTGATCTTGAGAGATAGTAAGAACTTGTGCCAATGTCAAAAGATGTTCATCCTCCTAATTTTTTGAAAATTTCCCTTGTTCCCTCAAAGCAGAGCTCTCATAGAAAACCATCGGATGCCACTGTCTTATCATCTTCTCTAGAGCCTTTAACAACATCGATTCTTCTTGACTTTCTAAGCGACACATCCATGTCTTTGGGGAGAGAGCGTTTAACCTGGAGTATGAGGTAGTCCCATAAGTTATAAACCCCCTGTAGAGCCAAAAACAGGCGGCCTGACATCGTGGACTATAAAAAGATCGATTTTCATTTCTATTTGAGGCCCACCTTTTGCAGGGAAAGCCTTTGGCAAAGACCAGGCAACAGAATCAAGATTTGGAGTACCTGAGGAAGAATCTCTGTTTCTCAAGGGGTGTTGTCCCAACATTGGGGCAAACCCCAACTGTAGAAGGTATCTTCTTCTGCCAGATCTTGGAAAATTTTTCTTTGCAGAATTTGATACTGTGCCCTGATTTCTCGCAGTAAGAGCATTTCGGGGAGAAGCCTCCAATTCTAACTTTTGTTTTCAAGTGCCAGTTCTCATGTCTAGATTAATCCATTTGGGAAAGGGTTTACAAGAGTCTAGCTCAATGCAAATCTTGTTATACTCTCCAAAAAATTCCGTTTTATACGTTGCTAAAAAAACCCAGGGAGCTGCCATTTTTTCCAGGAGCAGATCCGACTAATATTGAAATGTTTTGTTTTGTAGTCTAATTCAAGTCGGGCTGATACCAGAGGAAGATGTCATAGGATCAAAATTGGGATACCAATCTTGTACAGAGAGTCCCGAACCCTTCCAAAATCAGAAGCCACCCCGGCAAACCCTAGCCTTAGCTTGTGCGTCAGAACAGATTTTGAGCAAAAATCCATTAGGGAGTGCCCGAATGGAGAATCCAACCCCACTTTGTTTTGTGATCCAGTCCTCGGTTTGGGAGAGATCGTCTAAAAACCCTTGAATTTTCTGAGAAGCGCCTTATTTTGAAGATCCCGAGTAATAGCTTTGATCTCCAATATGTCTAGATCCATGGAGACTGAAACTTCTTCTGGCCATGAGTATCAAGTGTGTCTGACGTTGAACGAAACCCCAAATGGACTGCATTAGCACCGGTAGCCATTATTGAAGAAAATGAAGCAGATAAATTAAGAATTCCCTCTTTTCTGCGGAATCATCTTCATACAGACCATTCTCCTTCGCCCAAGACTTGGATGGAACTAAATCCTGTTGATTGATTAGTGCAGGTCCAATGAGGCTGTCCAATGAGGCTGTTTAGTTTGTTTTGTGATAACAGACATCAGATTTCCACAGTCCATAATAATGTAAATGAGTGCTTCAGGATTATACTGTGTCTTAGAGAAAAAACTTACACACAGTATAATCCTATAATCCTGAAGCACTCATTTGTTTTGTGATGTCAGCCCATTCCTGAGGCACTGCAAACTGTATTGCTATTTTTGGAAGGATCTGAAACGGTTCAGCCTTTTGGATGAACATGCTATTTTTGGGCAGGGCTTAAATTTGATGGCCGTATGGCCCTATTTATACATTTATGCTGTAAAATACAAGTAATTTTAAAAAAAAATGACTGTATCACATGAAAGGAGAGATTTTAGACATACTGTAAATTTTATATAGGATTATGATGATATATATATTTGGTTTATATATAATTTTACTTATACTAAGATATGTCATAGTATTTTAAAAGTGTCTTTGAATGGATAATTATCATAAAATATTTGCTTGATATGTAGGGTCGATTGTCAAATTTAGGCCCTGGTTAGGGGTCTGATATGTGGATATGTGGAAGTAGTTTTTGAGATCAAATAGGAAATTTAGAGGAGACACTTGAAGAGATTTAAGGAGTTAGGATAAAGGAGAGGGGGATGGATTCCCTGTGAGTTAGTTTTTGGTTGAGTCTTGGAAACAAGACTTATGCAAAGCCCTTTTTCTCTGTAAATATATATTTTTTTTGTATACTTTCGTGCATAGTGTTATACCGTGGTTGTTTCTTTCCTATCTATTTGCCATGTTTTGTCTTGTTTCTTTCCTATCTGTTTGCTGTGTTTTGTCAATGAAAAAGTTTTATGTTGAGCTGAGGCGGTAGATGAGAAGAAAAAATTATGCTCTCATGGAGACCCTACATAAACTATTTTTGTGGAGTGGGGGTCCCATGAGAAGAAAAAATTACGCTCCACGTGGATAGTTTTGAGAAGAAATTGTAAGATTTGTTAGATGTTTTTTATATATTAATTTTTAAGTTATTTAATCCACTAAATTACGTTAACATTATTTTACGGTCGCTCCCTACTTGGAGATCACTACTTTATTCTTATAGATTATTAAAAAAAAAATTAAAATTATAGTTCACCTTCAATGTGGTAAAATGTTATAGTTTTAAACAAAAATAGTCAACCAACATCTAATTCTTGGACTTTAAAATTTAAAACAAAAAAAGTTTTGAATATAGTGTTGATATGTATATTTGCCTTCCTTTCTAAAGTTACTTGAAATCTATTTTCTCTAATGTCAGGACTAGTAGACATGACTGTTACAAAAGGCACAAGACAACAAAGTTATAAGATTAACATGCACACACTATCTTGTGCATCAAGAAATCATAAAAAGTAAACGATAACAATTAAGAAGATTAAATTTTAAAAATTAAACTTTGGGGCTTGGTAATGGTCTTAAAGATATGTTGTTTCCTATACTTGATGCCTTAGGGAGAAACCGACCACTTGAGGAAGTCAGCCACAAAGAAGTGAAGGGAGTGAGTCTTGGCAGTTTCCTTTGCCTAGGGACACATTTGATAGAGATTTCATGGATGTGGGGGATGATATTTGCTATACATACATTGCGGCTCTACAAAGTGGACATTGGTAGAGTTGGTACTAAATGAAGAAATACAAGGGCAAGCTCAAATAGAGTTGGAGGCAGTGGTATGGCAAGATAGATGTGTTCAGAACATTGCAAAACTTTATTAAGGATGGATGTCTTTCCCATAGTCAAATTCTTAATCACATGGAAGATGTTACAAAATTTAATGCAAATTTTTATATCGTTTGCTTGTAGGATAGGAATTAATGTAATAATTAACTATTTTTTTTTGCAATAAAAGTATAGGTAACTTGTCTATATTCTATTTATGTAGTAAATTAATTGAATCCCTTATTGATTTTTATATAATCCCCTTGAGAAACAAATGCAATCCTTATCACAAAAGCAAAATAAAAATAATAGAATTAAAATCCATGTGAAAACCAAGTACTTCACAATTATAGCCCAACAAAGGAATATTCCACTAAAGTCCACAAAGACACAATCTCCACGAAAATTGTTTTTTTATAATCTATTATCATAACAACACTTAAAACTATTATCTTCCCAATCAAATAAATTCTAGAAGACTTATAAAACACAAATTTTCTACCAAAGTTCTGTTTGTACAACCACAATGTTCAACCACATCAATTTTTCGTCACTATATCAATCTTCACAATAAATACCACTCTTTAAAATCATTCTCATGCATTGTAGATCAATTTGCCACATCAAGATCATGTTCATAGAAGTCAGGATTGATCCTGCAAGACATGGAATTGATATGCAGATGTTTCTACACTGGTTCAAATCTTGAACTATTCATCAAACCAAGGTGAATATTTTTGTGACAAGTAAAATTATCATTCCAAAACAAAATCAACATCATTTATCTATTATCGATCCTAGAGCTAAGCCCCTTATCCTCTTATTTATCACATTAATTTTAGTTCTAGTTCAAACTCTCAATTGTTCATTAGATTGAGGCAAAAAAAATATGATAAAAATCATTCCAAAATATCATGAACATCATTTATCTATCATCGATCCTAAAGCTAAACCCCCTTATCCTTTTATTTAATTATTGCATTTATTTCAATTCTATTATCGGACCCAACTCTATTCTCTAGATTAATTGTATGTTAGGTAATTGAATCCACTTGATGGTAACTAAGGGCTGGTGTTTTGGGCATGGAGTTTACTGATGTCTTGGTCCTAGAATTTGAGAATTGTGAGCCAAAGTTGTTTTTCTATTGATTTCCTTTCCTCCCTTGCATATTTCCCTCCTATATGCCAGTTTATAAGGATTCCTGCATGTATATGTATCAGTTAATAATATGTTGATTTACTTGTTCTAGGACTTAAAGAGTCTCTGTTTACTCCTAGACATGTTAAATGAACAGTTCATGATGTTTGGCTACAAAACTTTTTTTTTTAATTTTATTTTTTGCATAATGTAATTTTCAGTTCCACATGGCTTGATTGAGATACTAATTAGGGAACAATGACAATGATAGGAGCCATGGATAATTATTTGTCACCATATATACACAGGATTAATTGTTTGAATCATATATATAATAACCAATTTTGGATTCAGATGTCCTAACTCACTTTATGTTTGATAAACATCAGTGTTAGAATATATATTCTTAAAATTTACCATGCCAAATCCCAATCCAAAATCAAAATTTTAGAATAATGATATCTAACATCAATTTAAACTAACTATTGGAAAAGGTCAAAATTTATTTTTTGTATTGCTTTGTTTCAGGCCAATATTGTAGCTATATTCATTTTATTGTGTTATATACTTATGCTATTACAAATTTATGTTATGGGGTATGCTTTACCTCTTTAGAATTTTTAATGATTCCTTTCTTTTTTTTGGTTTACTATGTTCCTGTAAATCTCTGATTGCATAGATGAGGATTGTATTTGAATGTCACAGTGTAGAGTGTGTGCATCCATTACTAAATACAGTTAGGTTATGGCATCATTGACCTTAAAAGGAACCCAACTTTCTTATATATAGTTTCATCCTCCAAATCTCCTAATAATCTTCCAAATTTTATCTATCTATCAAGGCATTATAACTAGATCCCAAGTAAACCTGAATCATAACATGGGGTCCCATGGAAGGGGTTTGGGTTCTTATTTGTATTTTGAACTAAAAATACAAAATAGAAGCCTCATATATGTAGGTGTAAACTTTAAATTGGTGTTGGAGGGGGGCTAAAAGTTCCTCCACCAATTGAAAGACTTTTATGTTTGTGTGACAACTTGCATGACATTTTTTTAAAATTTTTATTTTTTATTAATATATAATTATAATTTCTTGTCGAAAATTCCTTAGCCTTACAAAGTGATTAACTAATTTTGATTGTACTTATATGAGAGCTCTAAACCTAGTTTGTCCTACATATGTTACTAATATTCATTTACAAAGCTTAAATGCTTAATAATTATGAAAGGCAAGTAGGTAAGAGGTCCAAAATGTGGAATCATAGACAAAGCACATGAATTGTTTGACATAATGCCTCAAACAGATGTCATCTCATGGATTGCAATGATTGTAGGATACACACAAAATGGATTTGTTGAAAAGGATTTAGAAACTTTCAATTAAATGCAATTGACAGGTGTAAAGACATACTCCACAACCTTTGCCAACATCCTCCCTACCTGTGCCAAAATGGGAGCTTTGGAATAGGGTATGGACATCCATCAAAGTATAATGGTATGGGGATTTTTGTTAGATATTATAGTTGGAAATGCTCTGGTAGACATCTATGCAAAATGTGGAATCACAGATAAGCCACGTGAACTATTTGACATAATGCCTCAAAGAGATGGGTAAGAGCGGAAATATGGGGGGGCAAAAAGGGGTCTTAAGTGACCACTTTTTTTTTGAAATTAGGAAATACTGACCTTGGATGAGAAATTGAGCATAGTTACACTCAAAATTTTAAGATGCAACAAAAACAATGTTCGTAGTGCTCCGAGTCTACTTTCTAAACTACTAATTTTTTTTGAAAATGGTATAGATTAAGGGGTTTAAAAAAGGGAGCCACATAAATTGGTGTTGCTTCTGTCAAAAAAACATAACATAGCGTGTTTTGTGGCTCCCTCAAAAGCTTAACTTTTTTTTGATATTTTTAAAATCGCTTTAGTGAGAAATTAGCTAACAACATGTAGTTTATGCCCGATCTTTCTGATAATTTTTTAACAAATATTTAATTTTTTACTAATTTTCAAAGTGGACACATCCTAAAAAATAGAATTTTGGTTGTGTCACCCCTGTAAATTTTGAATACTAATTGAAAATTATTATTTTTAATATGTGTAGAATGGAGTCTAGTTTATAAAAATGTAATTTATTTGAAATTTCAATGAACGGTTAATTTATAATGAAAAAAAAGACCAAACACTAGTTTTTGCCCAAAAATAGACACACAAACAAAAGAAATTAAAGATGAAAGTCTTAACATTGTCAAAATGTGAAAAAAAATACATCGTTAAATGGCTAAGAGAAAGCCTAACATTACCCAGGTGTTCAATTTGTTCAACCTTGAAACACGTGTAAATCTGAGGGTTAGCACGAACAAAATTATGTGAAATCCTGTAGAATATGCAAAAACACGTCTTTGGACATTGGGAAGGCACTCCAAGCCTTTGGGTTGGAAATACAAAGAAAATCCCAAGCCTAAGGCTTGGGATTCCCAAAGAAAAATATAACGCGAGCGCGTTATAATGCGCTCGCATTATGTTTTATATTTTTTTCTTTTTTTCAAGTTTTCTTGATGTTTACCCAGTTCGGCATAACGCGAGCGCGTTATAACGCGCTCACATTATGTCTCCCTTTGAATGATTTTGTTCAAGTTTCTTAAGTATGTTTGATGTATGTATATATGTATGCTTGTATGTGTTATCAAAAAAATGGGAACAATAGCATTAACAACTAATTATCCAATAACCTAATGAAATTGAAACAAATAAGATCAAACACAAAGAGAAAAATACCTTGCAAACCTTTCTATTCCGTGACTTCCATTGGTCGCCTATCTTGAATTGATCTTGTGTATGAATAGAGCCCTCAGAACGTGCACTTCCTTGTTTTTTTCCAAGATGACAATGGAGAATGGCTGTTGATAGGTTTTGCATTGAAGAGGATCTTCACAATACAATGATAATGATGTGACAATTGATCTCAAGCTATGGAGTGATTTGTGCCAAAGGCGCACTGTGATTCCTGCAGAGTAAGTTTATAAAAATCTTGGATGGATGCAAATGGAGGAATAGGGGTTGCATTTATAGATTTGTGAGAAAGAAGATCAATGGTGTAGAATGAATAAGAAGATCAACGGTTGAGGAAATTTGAGAGGATGTGCGCGAATAGGGAGAGGACAAGTGTCTTGCTCTATTTTGAGATATGGGAGTTAATAGAATAGATTGAGGAGTTAACTGAGATGATTGGCCAGTTAATAGAATAGACTAATCAATTAAGTGAATTGATTGATTAGTTAACATAATTGATTGAAGAGTTAACTGATTTGACTGGAGGATAAATATGACATGTGGGTGAGGGGATATTAGCTAATTAATTATTAAAATATTTAATTACATGTGCACATGGATTAATTGAATTGTTTTTGGTATTAATTCAATTTTGGAGGAAATAGATAATTTAAATAAATATTTGGATTTATTTAAATATAGGGAATGATTTGATACTTATGGATTTGAAGACTTCGGAATTTAGAAGAATTAATTAAATAATTTGGTATTATTTAATTTAGAATGATTTTAGAAGAATTTGGATGATTTAATTAAATAAATGATTTTATTTAATTTTTTGGAGAAATATGAATCAAATAAATAAATTGATTTATAAATGTTGGAATTGGTTAAGTAATAAGATGGGATGGATTACTGCCTTGCCTAATAACATTTTGAACCTTTTCCAATGCTGGCCTAAGACTCACAAACAGAGCATCTACCATATGCTATGGACAATTTCCCCTTTGATCATGGTTTGGGAGCTGTGGAAAGAAAGAAATAGAAGAATCTTTAAAGATAGAAAAATAACTTTTGGTTAGCTAATTATTAAAATTGAGGCCATTATAATAGAAATAGTCAATAGTAGGATTCTAAATAACTCCAAGAAAGAATCCATAATGACGCACTGGGATGAAAAGATGCGGGGGAGATGGGAAGGACTAAAACTTCCCTCCTTTGTGGGACCAGGCAACCACAACACCACCAACAAGAGAAAGGAATGTAAGTGGCAACCTCCTAAAGAAGGGTGGTTCAAGCTAAATTTTGACGGGGCATCTAGGGGCAACCTGGGAGTCGCAGGAATAGGTTGTGTAATCCACGATTATGAATCTAGAGAAATGGAAAGGTTAGCCAAACCCCTAGGAGAAACAACAAATAATACAACAGAATTAATTGCCTTGATTGAAGGTCTGAGAATCTGCAAAGACATGAAAATTGAAAAATTAGAGGTCGAAGGAGACTCCGCGATTGTCATTAATGTCTTACGGAAAGGGAACATGCCTAATTGGAGACTAAATTCCCTGCTGGCTAATGCCCTCGACATCATTGCTTCTTTAAGGAGGTGCAAATTCAATCACACTTATAGAGAGGGTAATAGCAAAGCAAACTCTGTTGCCAACAAGGGGGCGGATGGTCTCTACCTATCTACTAGAGCTAACACCATTGAAGTATTATTAGAATCAAGCTAAAATTTTGGAGGAGAGTTATTCTGAGACCAATCAGTTCATCACTTGGTCTAATAACACTCCACGAAGGGTGAACAAACCCTGAGCATCTTCAGATTTTCTACCCTTTAGATAGCAAGGGAGTATAATAGAGCAATTAAGATTTTCCTGCATACATATCTTTTGTATATCGGATACATTTTCTTCTATATACAAGAGTAGGATTGACTAGTTTTATGAAATTAATTGAAATCACCTTTGAATCCACATTTGTGTCACCTTCTTGTATATCGAATGCATGTGTTTTATATACAATAGTAGACCCCAGCTAAAATTCACAATATTTAATCTGTCATTCAAATTTGGGTTTGTATAAACTTGTATATCCATTGGAGATTGGGCCCACATAGGTATCTTTGGTGTTTCATGCATTTGTATATACATGTCCTTTGTGTCTCATATGCATTTGTCCTTGCATCTTGTAAACATACACCGCAATATAGAATCACAGACTTCAAATAAAGTTCTCAGAATTTAAACTTTCTAACTGGGTCTGGACTTGTATGTATCCGTTTGTATGTTATATCTCATGCATACACTTTTTATACAATCGCGGACTGCATTGGATTTGTGAAATGGATTGGAATTATCTTTGGATCCTCCATTGTATGTATCTTGATATATTACCTTTTTGCATATCATATACAATCATCTATAAAATAAATTAGATTTCAGATCCGTCCTTGTATATTTTCCTGCATCCTCCTTTTGTATATCACATTCATATCTTTTGTATATCGGATACATTTTCTTCTGTATACAAGAGCGGGCCTGACTAGGTTTATGAAATGAATTGAAATCATCTCCGAATCCGCATTTGTGTCACCTTCTTGTATATCAAATGCATGTGTTATATATATAATAGTAGACCCCAGCTAAAATTCACAATATTTAATCTGTCATTTCAAATCCGGGTTTGTATAAACTTGTATACCCATTGGTGATGGGGTCCACATAGGTATCTTTGGTGTTTCGTGCATTTGTATTTACATTTCCTTTGTTTCTCATATGCATTTGTCTTTGTATCTTGTTTACATACATCGCAATATACAATCACGGACTTTAAATAAAGCTCTCAGAATTTAAACTTTCTATCTGGGTCCAACCTTGTATGCATCCGTTTGTATCACCTTTTTATATCACATGCATACACTTTTTATACAATCGCAGACTTCATTGGATTTGTGAAATGAATTGGAATTATCTTGGGATCCCCCATTGTATGTATCTTGTTGTATCGTCTCCAACATACATACGTGGCCCCCACCCGTTATTTATATCTTCAATGATATCAGGTTTTGTATAATATTCTCTTGTATATTTTCTTTGTATATTGCCGTTTGTATGTTATCTTGTACAAGCGCACATACAAAGCATCTTATACAAACCCTCTCTTGTATATTTTCTTCGTATATTTTCGTTTGTATGTTTTCTTGTATAAGCGCACATACAAAGCATCTTATACAAACCCTCTCTTGTATATTTTCTTTGCATATTGCCGTTTGTATGTGATCTTGTATAAGCGCACATACAAAGCATGTCATCCCCAGTGATGCTTTATATTCCTTTGTATATCAGGTATGTATATTATAAACATACAAGCACCCCGAACATACAAAGACCTTTCAGGTTTTAACTTTCTTTTTGCATCCGGTTTGGATCTCTTATTTGCATCCTTCTAACTTGTATATCAGCTTGTATATCGTTATTTATACAAGCCTGATATGCATACGGTGGAGCCCACATCACTTTTCTGATTGTATCTTCTGAAATGCATACTTGTATCCAATTTTTAGATACAGAGCCAAATACATTCAAACTCCTTTGCATCACCTCTTCAGACTTATTTTATAAACCACAGTTTTCTTATTTTTCGGCTCTGTGATGGATATAAAGTGCAATGCATCTAGTCATGATGCATCATTTTAACCAAATTTCAACCTTTCTTGAGTTTTGCATTGATTGTATGAAATGTATTGCCACACATACAATGCACGAAACATACAACAATAAAACCTCATTTGATAATCTTTTCGGTTCTGTGACATGTAGATAGCTATGTATATCATCTTGTATGTTTCCCTTTGCCAAACTCAAAATACATCCATTGGACTTGACCAAATATTTATTTAAACTCTTAACTCTGTCAAGTCCGGTTCTATGAAAAGTCATCAGGTTCGGATCTTCATGCATATCAGTGTAAGCCTCACCGAATCACTTTTCTTCAATCGGTGAGACTTTAGAGTATCAAAAACTCCTTGATTTTTCTTTCCGATGATAATCTCCTGTCGATGACTACTAGTTCCCTTCGTTCCATTGGATGCTTCGGTGAGAGTCCTACCGATCTCCACCATCGGCATGACTTACACTGTCGGGAGGGCTTGTAGAGTCCTCGCCAATAGTGTTTTCCTATTCTGACCTAATTGATATGTTTTGATAGGTAGCAGTGTTTTCCTATGCCGATCTAATTGATATGTTTTGACAGGTAACAACATTTTCTATGCCGATCTAAATGATATGTTTTGATAGGTTAGAATTTAGTTGGAACAGGATATTTTGGTTTATCAACATTATTAAGTGAAATGGTTGATCACTTACTTATGCCCACATGTAGATATATAAATTAGTATTTATACAGTTTATATATATAGATGTTGACATATCTAGTGGATCAATCAACCAAAATGGGATGCCCCTCATAATCGGATTTAAATTAACATTGAAGCAATTATGCTTGATTAATTTTGATAAGCTTGGCAATAACAAGTATTTTATTCTTTCATCTCAGGCAAAGGTTTTAAAGAACTATCAGATGTTTGAAGGAGAATGAATTTTATGTTTTTTGTATAGCTAACATGCGAAAAGAAGTGGCAGTTTTCCTGTGGTTTCAGGTTAGATAGGTATATTGGTAGGAGCAAGATAGAAGAAGCCCTTTTAATTGGATAATGGACAGTTGATCAAAGGTTATAAGCCCTAGAGGTCATCCCAAGAGTCGAAGAACCAAAAGACATACAACAAGAGGATATCAAAAGAAAGGCCATGGATAAGGGCGATGTCTGTATTTGTATCTCAGTAATTGTATAAGAAAATATGTTTCCTTGTTGGGCTTGACCCCGTATAAGTTCTATAAATAAATAGTATGTACTAGACTGCAAAAGTCCCAGGCTAGACTGAAGGTTTTCTTCACTCTGTTCTTTCCTACCAGTGCCCACACTGAACAGAGTTGTATTTTATAACTGATTTTATATATTAATGGCCTCGGCCTTTTACCAATAAAAAAAAATTGATTTATTTATTTATTGATAGAGGAATTTAAAATGAAATAAATATTTAAAATATTTATTTAGTTAGAGTCATGTCATTTTTAGGTGTATACATTTTGCCCCTCTTTGATGCAATGTGTTTTATCACGTTGTTTCAAAGAATAAAAAAAGTTCTAATAATGATACATGCCCCAGTTTGCCCTTGGTATAGGTTTAACGACGGGATGCTCCCTCGGGAGATTGGACGGGAAGAATGTGATGACAATATGACTAACAATCTCATGATGAGATAGGTTTGATTTACAGGTTAGGGTGAAGAAAATGGAGGATACAAGATAAGGGATGGATGAAAAAGCTGAATGACACATCACGCAAGGTAAAATGATAACACACACAAGCAAGAAAGCAAGTATGCACAAATGATACAAGAACAAACAAGGTATTGCCCTTGTCCAGCTGTAAACCAATGATTAATCAATAACGATCGATGATAGTGTTTTTCATTGCGGGGAATGATATATCCCTAGATCAACACAAAGACGTGGGAAAGATATATCCCACTGATGATGATGATTGATTGATTTTGGTTCACGATGAGATTAGGATCAAGACCACTGATTGCAATTAGATAATTTGACAAGATTGATTAACTCAATTGGTATGGATTAACGATGGACTTGCATTTGGATCATTGCTTGGATTGATTGGATTGACTTGACGATTAGATGAATGATTGGATTGGTGATTAGTGACTCCCCAGTCACTCAAGAGCGAGGGTGACAAGGAAAGATAATGGTAAGTTAGTAAATAAGATGAATGATGATGAAAGATAATTTAGAAGAATGATTTGGTTAATGGATGATATGGTTTGGATAAATGGATAACTTAGATCTTGAGACACTTGGAATTTGGATAATGATGCAATGCTTATAAATGAAATGAAATGCAATTTGGTATGTATGATAGAGGATTTTTTCATCTTCTTGTGCAAGATTTTGAAGTACTTTGTTTCATCATTGAGCTTTTATTATGTTGTAAGAAAATATAAGCATCTAGGTATAATTAAACTGAGATGACCTGAGTATTGCTTACATGGATTTTGATTTAGCAAGTTAATACAAGCATCTAAGTATAATTGAACCAAGATGACCTAAGTATTTCTTGCATATCAACAGACAAGGATTACACCTATTTCATGTTTAGACCTCTTATGTCCTCCATGATCATTATGTCGATCATGTCTTTAGACAAGGCTTCACATTACTAAAGATAAACCCACAAGCATCAAACAAATAAAATAATCATGCCCCCATCATAGCATCTCTAGTTTTTAGGCATCCTTGAGTGGCGTAGGAAACATGATAACAAAAGTTAAAATTTAAGGCACAACCAATCAAAACAAAAGTTTCTTGCATTAGATGTGTCTTCTTGCCATAATTTAGATAAAATCATTTGGAGTGTTTAGGCCCTTGTTTGTTTTTCTTTGGATAGGTTGATGTCTTGTGTCAAAATTTCTGTTTGGAAGTGGGCTTTGTTATGCATGTGCATCTAGTGAAAGGTATCACAATCCTTATTGGTGCCCTCTTAGAACATGTGGCATTACAGAATCCAACTCCGTAACCAGGTCGAGGACTTGCCCCCAGTCAGGTAAAGGATCGATTTATTATGGAAGAATGGACAATAGACATGAAGAAATGGGCCCTAAAGGACTAACCTAGTGTCTCGGGGGCTCATCGATGATGGCTATACCTACGTGATGGCGCAGAGACAAGGTAGTTTGAAGTGTGGACTTTTGTGAACCTAGGACCTAGGTGATGGGAAATGGTAGAAAAGGATGGGTGAGAAGGTATGGAATGGATGGGAAGCCTCAGGAGATGGAGGTCTATGGAAGTGTCTGTTAAAGTTGGTAAACCAACCTCACATATCCCAATGAACACTTGCAAGCAAATAACCTGTCACATAAAGGAGATCAAGAGGCACAAAAATGGTGCTCTACAACCTTGAAGAAAAAATGCATTAACAAGAATGAATAATTACAAAGAGATCAATCCTTAAGAAAGGAGATCAAAACCCTAAAAGTGAAAACCCTAGGATGAATAATTAATAATTAATTATTAATGGGCCTAAGTTTAGCTTAAGTGAAAAACAAAGTAAAGGTGACTTAATTAATTAATCAATATGATTAAATTAATTAAGTAATTAACCTATTACTCTAACACCCCCCTTAAGATGAACTTAGGGAGAAGCTAAAAAACTAAGGACAACATTCATGAAAGAAAAGATGGGTCCCGGCAACTAGGCCTGATGAGGTACCCAAGTACAATGAAATCTCTGTAAAGTGGAGAAAAGGAGAAAACCTAGTGGGAAAAAAACTCCTCTCCTAAAAGAGATGCTAAAAGAAAGTACAAATGAAATGTCTCAAGAGACTCTCTCAAGAACATATGCAGATATACAATTAGATACCCCCTATGAGAGAGAGTGGAGACTCCAAAGCCCCCCCAGAATGAGAGAACCCTTGTGCCAATGATCAAACCAATGTGACTCCCCTAAGGAAGAAACCAATCCAACGGTCGATGATGAGGAAAGCCCTGGATGTGAGGTGAAAATGGAAGTCCTAGATGATACTCATTAGAGAACAAAAGTGAAGCATGAGTATCTGAATGACAGGATGTTGAATCAAATGTAGCAACATTATCTGAATGACATGATGTTGAATAAATATATCAACATCAAACAACTCAAGATGATTCTGAAATGGAATCTCCAAAGAAGATGGGATAACAGATGTGCTGAATCTATCATCTGTGAGGAAATGAATATCCTCTGATATGGCCTCAACAACTACACTAGATGGCTTGATGAGTGGAGCTACAATGTCAGTCAAAGCTGAAGAGGGATTCTGCTGAACAGATGTGGTCTCAACAGGAGGTGGTGTAGAAGTCTCAACATTGGTCTCATGAACAGATGGAAGAACACATAAATTCAAGTAACCAAACTTCACCTTAGATACAACATGCTCTCTTGGAGAAAGAGAGTGATACTCAGATAGTGGAGATGGTGGACCAAAGTGTGTGAATGCATACAATTGGGAAGAATGATCAACTGTCCCTGTTGCAACAATGTTGCCAGTCTGAATGTCTCTGATGTGCACTGAATCCGGTGTGAACTCAACTGTCTTCCCTGTCCCACTTTGAGCAATCTAATAAATGGAGAGAAGCTTGGTGGACAAAGATGGTACACATAGTACATCATTGAATGTACCATCATCAATGTCGATAGAACCTTTCCCACATACACTCATATAAGTGTTATTACCCATCAATATGTGTGGTGAGGATGCAACCTCAAAAGATGAGAACATGTCATGAGAAGGTGCCATATGGTGTGAAGCACCTGAATCCAATAGCCATCTAGATGAATGTGAACTGGTGGTTGCACATAATGCATGACCCTTTTGTGGAGTCTGTCTATCTGTCTGGAATGATGTAGATGAAGAAGACCCACTTGATGTAGATGAAAAAGAGGGATGAATATTGTTCTTCATAAGAAGAGCTGTCAAATCTGAAACTTGTTGTGCATATCCATCTATCTTCTTCTCATAGCATTTAGACTCATCATGTCTTGACTTATTACAGTAAGCACACTTAGGTCTTTCTTTCTTCGATGATTCCCCCTTAGGAGAATGAGAATCAGAAGTGTTCTGTGAACTAAAATCCTTCCCATGTTCTGTGGTCTTTGGTTTCTATTTCTGCTTCTGCTTCCCCTAAGATGACTGAGCTACCAATGCATGGTTTTGTGATCCTAGAAGAGCATCCAACTGTGATAACTTGGACTGCTCACATGACAACCGATCACAAAATACCTCAAATGTAGGCATGGTAAATTGTGGACCCAAAGCATCCATGGTGGAGTAGAATGTAGAAGAGAATATTTGAAATGAACCTCGGAGCTTAGATAAAATCAGGTAAATACTCTCGGTGTCAGTTTTGGTCTTGCCACAACTCTGCAAAAGTGATATGAGTGATTTGAATTTCATCAAGAAATCCTCAATAGATGGAAAGGAATCAGGTACCAAGGAAGTCAATTTTGTCTCAATTTGAAGTGCTTTGAACTCATTGATGGTGCCAAATAGATCATTAAATTTTGTCCACATTGCCCGATGAGTTGTGCAACTCTCAAGGTGAAATAAAAGACTGTCTGAAACATGCAACAATATCAAACCCATGGCCTCATCCATTTTGTTTCTATGCTGCAGAATCTCAAACTGACATTGCAACTGAGGCTGAATCTCATCCAAACAGGACCATAACCCCTTTGACATGAGAAGTCTGGTCATATGTGCTTTCCAAGTATGATAATTGTGTGGGGAAAGATGTTCAACTAATGAGGTGTTCGCCATGATGTTTATGGTTTTGAAATGTGTTTAATGATAGAGGTTTCTGATTTTTGATGTGTATATACAGAAAGAGAGAAAAAAACACCCCCCACAACACAAGAAACCAAACCCCAATACAAATTTGAAAGCTGGAAAGAGTGAAAAAGTAAAAATCACTTCAGACTATTCTCTATGTACCTAGTAAATTTTTTGATGAAACACTCTACAAATCTGGAAAGAGCACTATAAGACCTTTCCAACGCCTATTCGTTTGCAAAAAACAGAGTTCGTATGCAAGAGTTATGCCCCAGGAAGCACGAAAAAATGGTTTGACTTTGACTGGAAATAAATGCAGAAAAACCTAAAAACTAGGAGAAAATACCTATACCATTGGCTTGGGCTCGGAACCAGATTTCTGGTGATATTTCGTTTTCGAAAATTCGAGTTCGTATACAAAAGTTATGGCCAAAATATCAAAACTGCTCCAAATGGGCTTTGCGGGAAGCCTTGCGGTTAGCTAGCCGCTAGCATTAACCACTAGCGGTTAACTGATTGTAGCGCCTGTGCATACTGTGTTTTTTTAATTTTTTCTTGGATTTTGTGCTGTACCAGGTCATATGACCCAGAAATGAAAAAAAATTACCTCCCAGAGTCACTGTGTCCGATTTTGACAATTTGACAGTTGATTTTGGGGTTTTTGGGTGCTCTGAACGTGATGGTAAGGTCCATTTGGGCTGGAAATGCTCCAAAATTGTAGGTACCCTCTAGATCTGGAAACCCTCTCAAACTTCAAACCTTCATAGATCGGGCACCGTATAACCAAAATTGATGAAACAAAGGTCAATCTTGACTATTTTGAACCTTTTGGACGCAATGGTGAGGTCCAAATTGACTCAAGATGCACTAAAATGTCTCTTTAAGGCAAGATACCTCAAAAAATAAATAGGAAGCTACAGATCTGGAGCTTTGATACCATGTTAAAGTTGGTAAAACAACCTCACAGATCCCAATGAACACCTGCAAGCAAATAACCTGTCACATAAAGGAGATCAAGAGGCACAAAACTGCTGCACTATAACCTTGAAGCAAAAATGCATTAACAAGAATGAATAATTACAAAGAGATCAATCCTTAAGAAAGGAGATCAAAACCCTAAAAGTGAAAACCCTAAGATCAATAATTAATAATTAATTAATAATGGGCCTAAGTTTATCTTAAGTGAAAAATAAAGTAAAGGTGACTTAATTAATTAATCAATATGATTAATTTAATTAAGTAATTAACCTATTACTCTAACAGTGTCGTGGGATGGAAGTCAGAAAAATGGGAACAATAGCATAAACAACTAATTATCCAATAACCCAATGAAATTGAGACAAATAAGATCAAACAAAAAGAGCACAATACCTTGCAAACCTTTCTATTCTGTGACTTCCATTGGTCACCTATCTCAAATTGATCTCGTGTATGAATAGAGCCCTCAAAAGGTGCACTTCCTTGCTCTTTTCCAAGATGACAATGGAGAATGGCTGTTGATAGGTTTTGCAATGAAGAGGATCTTCACAATACAATGATAATGGTGATAATGGTGTGATAATTGGTCTCACACTATGGAGTGATTTGTGCCAAAGGCGCACTATGATTCCTACAGAGTAAGTTTATAAAAAGCTTGGATGGATGGAAATGGAGGAATAGGGGTTACATTTATAGATTTGTGAGAAAGATCAATGGTGTAGAATGAATAAGAAGATCAACGGTTGAGGAAATTTGAGAGGATGTGCGCGAATAGGGAGAGGACAAGTGTCCTGCTCTATTTTGAGATATGGGAGTTAACATAATAGATTGAAAAGTTAACTGAGATGATTGACCAGTTAACATAATAGACTAATCAGTTAAGTGAATTGATTAATTAGTTAACAGAATTGATTGAAGAGTCAACTGATTTGATTGGAGGATAAATATGACATGTGGGTGAGGGGATATTAGCTAATTAAATATTAAAATATTTAATTACATGTGTACATGGATTAATTGAATTATTTTTGGTATTAATTCAATTTTGGAGGAAATAGATAATTTAAATAAATATTTGGATTTATTTAAATATAGGGAATGATTTGATACTTATGGATTTGAAGGCTTTAGAATTTAGAAGAATTAATTAAATAATTTGGTATTATTTAATTTAGAATGATTTTAGAAGAATTTGGATTATTTAATTAAATAAATGATTTTATTTAATTTTTTGGAGAAATATGTGTCAAATAAATAAATTGATTCATTTATTTATTGATAGAGGAATTTAAAATGAAATAAATATTTAAAATATTTATTTAGTTAGAGTCATGTCATTTTTAGGTGTATACAGTATGTATGTATGTATGTATGTACATGTATGCATGCTTGTATGTATGTATATATGTATGTATGCATGCATGCATGCATGCATGTATGTATGTATGCCTGTATGTATATATATACATGTATGTATGTATGCCTATATGTATGTATGTATGTAAGGGTTTTAGGTTTAGGGTATATAATGACATAAGCCCGTATAGTTTTTAGGGTTGAGGGTTGAGTTTTTTGGGTTTAGGGTTTAAGGTATAAGTTGAGGGTTGAGGGATTGTGGCTTACGTAATAGATAGAGGGTAGAGGGTTGAGGGTTACAGTTGAGGGATAATATTCAGCTTGTTGAGTGTATAAGATTAATTGTGTAACGCATGGGGATTAGGGTTTAGGATATTAGGTTTAGGGTTTACGATATGGATTGAGGGTATATAAGGCATAGGGTGACTTGGGTTGAGAGTGTATGGTTTAGGTTTTAAGTATAGGGTTGAGGCACAATATTCAGGGTTTAGGGTATAAAGGTGAGGTTATAGGGTATAACGATGAGGGTTTGTGGGTGTAGGCTCCAGGGTTAAGGTATAGGGTTGAGGATTGAGGGATAAGGGCTTAAGTATATGGTTGAGGGTAGAGGGTAGAGGGTTGAGAGTTTATAGTTCAGGGATAATGTTCAAGGTTGAGTGTCTAAGATATAGGGTTTAGGGTTTAAGGTTGAGGGTATAAGGCATATGGATGAGGGTTTAGGGTTTAAGGTTGAGGGTATAAGGCATATGGATGAGGGTTGAGGGTTTAGGGCATAAGTATAGGGTTGAGGATATAGGGTATGGGGTAGAGGTTTGAAGGTTGAGGGATAATGTTCAAGATTAAGTGTCCAAGGTTAAGTGTATAGGGTATAGGGTTTGAGGGTTTAAGGTTTAAGGGTATCTAGGGGTTGAGAGTTTAGTTTTTAAGGGTTTATGTTTGAGGGATTAAGGGTTTAAGGGTTGAGGGATTAGGGTTTAAGGCACAGTGTCAAGAGTAAAGGGATTAGGGATAGGGTTTAGGGTTGAAGGTTTAAGGATTGAGGGTTGAGGCTTTAAGGCTGAGGTTTAAGGGATTAGGGTTTAAGGTACAGTGTCAAGGGTAGAGGGTTTAGGGTTTAAGGTTTAAGGGTTAAGGGTTGAGGCTTTAGGGATAGGGATTAGGGTTAAGGGTGAAGGGATTAGGGTTTAAGGTATAGTGTTGAGGGTTTAGGGATAGGGTTTAGGATTTAAGGTTTAAGGGTTGAGGGTTGAGGCTTTAGGGATAAGTGAGAGACCTAGATGGCTAAGGGTTGAGAGATAGGGGAGAGATGGGGTGAGGTAGATAGGGGAGGAGAGGGGTGGATAAGGGTTGATGGTTTAAAGCTTTAAGGTTGAGGGGTTAGGGTTTAGGGTTGAGGCATTAGGGTTTAAGGTATAGTGTTGAGGGTTGAGGGTTTAGGGATAGGGTTTAGGATTTTAGGTTTAAGGGTTGAGGGTTGAGGCTTTAGGGATAGGGTTTAGGGTTTAGGGTTTAGGGATAAGGGATTAGGGTTTAAGGTATAGTTTCTAGGGTTGAGGGTTTAGGATTCAAGGTCTAAGGGTTGAGGGTTGAGGCTTTAGGGATAGGGTTTAGGGTTTAGGGATAAGGGATTGCGATTTAAGGTATAGTGTCGAGGGTTGAGGGTTTAGGGATAGGGTTTAAGATTTAAGGTTTAAGGGTTAAGGGTTGAGGCTTTAGGGATAAGAGTTTAGGGTTTAGAGATAAGGGATTAGGGTTTAAGGTATAGTGTCGAGGGTTGAGGGTTTTAGATTTAATGTCTAAGGGTCGAGGGTTGAGGCTTTAGGGATAGGGTTTAGGGTTTAGGGATAAGGGATTAGGGTTCAAGGATAGTGTCGAGGGTTGAGGGTTTACACATAGGGTTTATGATTTAAGGTTTAAGGGTTGAGGGTTGAGGCTTTAGGGATAGGGTTTAGGATTTAGGGATAAGGGATTAGGGTTTAGGGTTGAGGGATTAGGTTTAGGGTTTAGGGATTAAGGTTTAGGGTTTAGGGATTAGGGTTTAGGATATAGTGTTGAGGGTTGAGGGTTTAGAGATAGGGTTTAGGATTTAAGGTTTAAGTGTTGAGGATTGAGTCTTTAAGGATAGGGTTTAGGGTTTAGGGTTGAGGGATTAGGGTTTGAGGTATAGTGTTGGGGGTTGACAGTTTAGGGATAGAGTTTAGAATTTAATTTTTAAGTACCTTGAGGGTTGAGGCTTTAGGGATAGGGTTTAAAGGGTTTAGGGATAAAGGATTAGGGTTTAAGGTATAGTGTCAAGGGTTAAGGGTTTAGGCATAGGGTTTATGATTTAAGATTTAAGGGTTGAAGGTTGAGGCTTTAGGGATAGGGTTTAGGGTTTAGGATTGATGGATTAGGGTTTAGGGTTGAGGGATTAGGGTTTAAGGTATACTGTGGAGGGTTGAGGGATAGGGTTTAGGATTTAAGGTTTAAGGGTTGAGGATTTAGGGATAGAGTTTAAGTTTGAGGGATTAGGGTTTAAGGTTGAGGGATTAGGGTTTGAGGTATAGTGTTGATGGTTGAGGTTTTAGGGATAGGGTTTAGGATTTAAGCTTTAAGGGTTGAGGGTTGGGGCTTTAGGAATAAGGTTTAGGGTTTAGGGATAAGGGATTAGGGTTTAGGGTCGAGGGATTAGGGTTTAGGGTTGAGGGGTTAGGGTTTGAGGTATAGTGTTGAGGGTTGAGGATTTAGGGATAGGGTTTAGGGTTAGGGATTGGGGTTTCAGGTATAGTGTTGAGGGTTGAGGGTTTAAGGATAAGGGTTATGTTTTAAGGTTTAAGGATTGAGGATTAAGGCTTTAGGGATAGGGTTTAAGGTTTAGGGATAAGGGATTAGGGTTTAGGGATAAGGGATTAGGGTTTAGGGTTGAGGGACTAGGGTTTAGGGTTGAGGGATTAGGGTTTTAGGTATAGTGTTTAGGGTTGAGGGTTTAGGGATAGGGTTTAGGGTTTAGGGATAAGGGATTAGGGTTTAGGGTTAAGGGATCAAGGTTTAGTGTTGAGGGATTATGGTTTGAGTTATAGTGTTGAGGGTTGAGAGATAGGGTTTAGGATTTAAGGTTTAAGGGTTGAGGGTTGAGGCTTTAGGGATAGGGTTTAAGGTTTAGGGATAAGGGATTAGGGTTTAGGGTTGAGGGATTAGGGTTTAGGGTTGAGGGATTAGGGTTTAAGGTATAGTGTTGAGGGTTGAGGGTTTAGGGTTTAGGGATAAGGGATTAGGGTTTAGGGTTGAGGGATTAGGGTTTGAGGCATAGTGTTGAGGGTTAAGGGTTTAGGGATAGGGTTTAGGATTTAAGGTTTAAGGGTTGAGGTTTGAGGCTTTAGGGATTGGGTTTAGGGTTTAGTGATAAGGGATTAGGGTTTAGGGTTGAGGGATTAGGGTTTGAGGTATTGTGTTGAGGGTTGAGGGTTTAGGAATAGGGTTTAGGGTTTAGGGATAAGGGATTAGGGTCTAGGGTTGAGAGATTAGGGTTTAGGGTTGAGGGATTAGGGTTTAAGGTATAGTGTGTAGGGTTGAGGGTTTGGGATATGGTTTAGGATTTAAGGTTAAAGGGTGAGTGGTTGAGGAGGGATAGGGTTTAGGGGTTAGGGATAAGGGATTAGGGTTTAGGGTTGAGGGATTAGGGTTTGAGCTATAGTGTTAAGGGTTGAGGGTTTAGAGATAGGGTTAAGGGTTGAGGGAATAGGGTTTGAGGTATAGTGTTGAGGGTTGAGTCTTTAGGGATATGGTTTAGGGTTTAGGGATAAGGGATTAGGGTTTAGGGTCGTGGGATTAGGGTTTAGGGTTGAGAGATTAGGGTTTGAGGTATAGTTTTGAGGGTTTAGGGATAAGGTTTAGGATTTAAGGTTTAAAGGTTGAGGTTTGAGGCTTTAGGGATAGGAATTAGTGTTTAGGGTTGAGGGATTAGGGTTTGAGGTATAGTGTTGAGGGTTGATGATTTAGGGATAGGGTTTAGGGTTGAGGGAATAGGGTTTGAGGTATAGTGTTGAGGGTTGAGGGTTTAGGGATAGGGATTAGGGTTTAGGGTTGAGGGATTAGGGTTTAAGGTTGAGGTATTAGGGTTTGAGGTATAGTGTTAAGGGTTGAGGGTTTAGGGTTTAGGGTTGAGGGATATGGTTTAGGGTTTAGGGATAAGGGATTAGGGTTTAGGGTTAAGGGAGAGATAGAAGAAATACATGAGAGTGAATAATATAGAGTTTTGTATAGCAAGCCATAACGCGCTCGCCTTATAACGTGAACATATTTTTTCTTGCTATTGAAATGGTAAAAAGGCTAGGATACCCGTGATCCAGGCCCACATGTTCTATTTTCTTCTAGTTATGCACATGTTCTGACCAAAAAAAAAGTTTTTCCATGCTGTTTGGAAGTGCACATGCACTTTTTTCACATTCTACCACCTTTGCATGAACTTTCCACCACCTTTTTCTTGTTTGCCAACTTAAGGAGGAAATAACATAGTTTTCAAGGCAAATTTGATATATATCAATTCAAGTTTCAATTTTTGTAGTGTTGCAATGTTAATTGTGATTGAATTGTAGGAATTTAACATTATACATTGGTTAATTGTAGTGTTGTTAGTAATCCTATTTGAGTGTTATTCAATTGAACATTGAAAAGGAAGAAAGTGGTGAAAAACTCAAATTGTTGAGGAGTTTGATGCAAGAAGAAAAAAAGACTATGAAATTGGGTACTCCATTCAAATCTCCAATTTTTAGGTATGTCAAGTCTTTACACATGTTCTAAGTTATATTTTCCTTAATTCTATTTGAATTACTTTATCATACCTCATTGAATACATGTTTATATCACTTGTATAGTTTATATATTTTGTGTTTATATCAGTTGTGTTTATATTTTGTGTTTATAGTTCATGTGCCTTGTCTATGCTTCCACATTTTGCATACATGTCTAATAGGGAATTTGCAGCCCCAGCTTTGAATTTCTTCCCAAATAGCTATAAATTTCTATTGCTTTGAATTTCTTCTTTATACCTGTAGGCCTGTACCTTTTCATGAAAGATATCATCAATCTAAAACATGAATTTATCAAAATGATCAATAGGAACATAGTATCCTAACTGTAAAACTGAGTTCCTTTACTCAAATTCAAAAAGTAAAAAAATGGGATTACAATACGCTCCTCACCAACATAAACTAGTCAAGACAACCATAGAAATCTAATAAAGATCTGACAACTATTAAACAAACATAGATACCAACCAAAGAAATAGAAAAACCTAAAAAAATTCTATACAACCAAAACCAAGTTCTTACTTGTGAAGATATTTTCTAGTGGTGTTGAACACATACCTTCAAAGTGGCTTGGGAGTACAAACTTGAGAAGCCTTAACCACCATTTCATGAAAGGGATGAAAGTAGCTAGATTTTCCACAAAATCACTTCTAATATATGCTTTAAGTCTCAATGCACTCATCATCCACACCCCTTCCTTAGATAGCTTTGACAAACTTTAAGGCAGCTAGAGAGGAGCAATTAAAAATTAAAGATAGTTTATTGTTTGACATTACACATTTCCTAAAAGAGTTGTGAGGTCTACCTTCATTAGAATTAAGAGACATTACACCTATCCACCTAATAATAAGCCATAAACACCACCCCCAACAACCACTACTTAACCAACCAATTTGAAACCGCCATAAAAAATTCAATGCCTTAATTTTTAGATAATATCACACTTTACAATTAATGTCAATACTTACATTACACACCCTAACTTAAAGCTGAAATGAAAAGTTAAGTTGGCATAGGGTGTTGAACTGCACCGTACAACTGAGAGGGGGGGTGAATCAGTTGTCCTAAAACTTTTAATCAATTATGAATATCAACTTATCAATTTCTTATATTCTGATATGACCATGAAAGCATGAAATGAGAAATTCAACACAATAACATAATCAACACAGGAGACACCATATTTTTACGTAGAAAACCCTAAAAAGGGAAAAACCATGGTGGGTGTTAGCCCATAGATATATATAAGTTATATCAATACTGAAAAATAGAGGTTCACTGCCTACAGGGTTCACTGCCCAAAATGCTCACTGCCTATGGGTGGCTCATTGCCAAAATGGTGAACTGATTAAGCATCATCTACTCCATGCCAGGGTTCAGTTCCATTAAAGCACAATATTATTTCTCTGCTTTGCTCTTTCACATCTTTGCACTTATCTTTTCATCTTCACATCACACACTCTTCTTTTGCAACTACATTACATGGTTTTATAAATTCATCAACCTTAGAATGTACATCAAGGTTGGCATTACATTCATCAACCATTGGATCAATCTCCAAGGTCGGCATTACAATCATACATAAAATAGGTCTGGACCTAATACAAATTAAGCTAAGGAAAAGATGTAAAGATGTATGCGGATCACACCAAGCCTTAGCTGGGACTCAAACACAATCCTCCACGCCATAATACGCTTCTACAATCTTCAATACATCTCCACAAATAACTAGGTTGGCCAAGACTGATGAGAGCACTAGGTATGCTAAGAACATTCTTCATTCATGATCCAATTTTCTCTTTTTACACCAATCCAAATGTAGGAACACAATCAGGAGACAACCGCAAGCACATTTTAATCACCAGGAACAACCACATGATCTCTAACCACTTTGTCAAGAAGATTGTTCAAATCGGAGCACAGGAACAACACTGTCAGCCACTGTCATAAGTAAAAGATAGCTTGTGGACCACCAAATAATGAACCATTGTATTTGAAGTCACATAACATCATTAAAAACTTGATTCCAGAACCATAGATTGAAATACTTTAATGTGGAGGAATGAAGAGCATAACACTTTCTCCCTGTCACCACCAAACATACAGAAAAAATAGTTTTCACACTGGTGAACATAACTCGCTCAAATCTTAATTTCAGAGGCTCAAACTTGGAATATAACATCTTCAGATAGACCTCTAAATAACTTCCAATCTACAACCAAAGATATTCATTCTATATGAAATGCAGAGCAAACTTCTGGATTGTTCTTTTGAGTACAATACACTATTTCCACTGCAACACATTGCTACCACCGGAGGGGCTAATTTTCTCAATATCATCAACAAAGTAAGATAACAGTTGACACCAATGACAACACAGATATGTTTACATCAATGACAACACCGGTTAGGCACATACATGTAACAATCTCCCCCTTTTATTGATGACAACATATGATGTGAAAAACCTAATGACCATCAAGACAAGATACTCCCCCTTTCTTTTTACACATCTGCAATCTTTCTCTCCCTAATTTTTTCACATGATTTCTCTCCCCCTTTGACATCAATGGCAAAGGGCACATACTTGCATGCTGCTGCTCTGATCCACTAAACTTTCTCTATTTTTTTTTCAACACTTTCTTCATCAGAAGCTACTCCCCTTGAGGGATAGCCCTTAAAACATCAATCTAGATAAAAAATGAGGCTTTGGATACCAATGGATTGATGCATTCTTATGCATCTTAGTTTAGAGCAAGAGGGGTAATGACTCCTATCTTTTCTCCAAGATACTAAAAAGTATCTTTGGGCAGAGGCTTAGTAAAAATGTTTGCAATCTGACCCTTTGTGGATACATACTCCATCTTTACTTCATTTTCATTCACCTTTTCTCTCAAAAAGTGATACCTTATAGATATATGCTTTGTTCTTGAGTGCATCACTAGATTCTTCAAGATGTTTATATCACTTGTATTATCATGGAAGATTGCACTAGATTTTCATACACAACTCTTATGTCCTTCAATGCCTGCTTCATCTATAATACTTGAGTGCAACAACATGCTGCTGTAATATACTCTACTTCTGTTGTTGATAAAGGGATTGAATCTTGCTTCTTGCTCAACCATGAAACCAATCTATTTCCCAAAAAGAAAGCACCTCCACTTGTACTTTTTCTTTCATCAACATCTCCTACCCAATCAGCATCTATATAATCACTAAGAGTGAAATCATTATCTTTTGGATACCATAGGCCATGATCTGGTGTGCCTTTTTAAATACCTTAAGATTCTCTTAACTGCCATCACATGTGATTCTCCTCGATCAACATGAAATCTTGCAACAAGACAAACTACATGCATAATATCAGGTCTAGTTTGAGTTAGATAAAGCAATCCCCCAATCATGGATCTGTACCTTTTTTATCAGTCTTGGGTGAATCATCAATTTTGCTCAACTTGTAGCCAGTCATCGTAGGAGTACATACTGGTTTAGAGTCATCCATCCCAAACTTCTTCAACAGTTCTCTCACATACTTAGACTAAGATATGAAGATTCCTTTATCTGATTGATTAATTTGTAGACCTAAAAAGAAATTCATTTCATCAAACATGGACATTGCTAATTCACTTTGCATCTCACCGACAAACTTTATGCACATACCTTCATTTACTCCAAAGATAATGTCATCAATAAAGATGTCAACAATCAAGATCTAATTATCATTGATTTTGAAATACATATTGCTATCTACAGTACCTTTACTAAATCCCAATTGCAACAAGTACCTATCTAACCTTTCATACGAGGCTCTAGGGGCCTGTTTGAGTCCATACAATGCTTTCTTCAACCTGCATACCATATCACCTTGATTTGGCAGTTGGAATCCCTCTGGTTGCTCAATGTATACTTCCTCTTCTAACTCACCATTTAGGAATGCAGACTTCACATCCATCTGATACACCTTAAAGTCTTTGTGAGCTGCAAATGCTAGAAACATTCTGATTGCTTCAATCTGAGCTACTGGGGCAAAAGCTTCTTCAAAATCTATCCCTTCAATTTGAGAATATCCTTTGCACACAAGTCTTGCTTTATTCCTACAACTTCTCCATTTTCATTCATCTTGTTCCTGAAGGCCCATTTGGTTCCAATAACATTTTTGTCAATAGGTCTATGAATTATTTCCCAAGTTTCATTCTTCTCTATCTGCAATAGCTCTTCCTCCATTGCCTTTACCCAATTTTCATCATTGCAGGCTTCATTCACAGTTTTTGGTTCAACTATGGAGAGCAAACAGTAGTTTACTTGTTCTTCAACATCTTTTCTTATTGTCAGTACACCTTTTCTTTTATCTCGAATAATTTGATCTTTAGAGTGATTGATTCTTACATACCTGGGGGTTTTAACAACACTTTTTGGTGCCTTTTCTTCTTCATCTTGACTATCTTCTTGTTGAACTTTATCTTCATGAGTTGTAGTAGTAGGTTCATCTGATTCATAGCCATTCTGATTTGATGTTATTCCTCTATCTTCAACCACCTTCACATTTGCACTTTCAACAATCCAAAGACTTCAATAATCAAGATCTGATTATCATTGATTTTAAAATAGAAATTGCTATCTGCAGTACCTTTACTAAATCCCAATTGCAACAAGTACCTATCTAACCTTGCATACTAGGCTCTAGGGGCTTGTTTGAGTCCATACAATGCCTTCTTTAACCTGCATACTATATCACCTTGATTTGATAGTTGGAATCCCTCTGGTTTCTCAATGTATACTTCCTCTTCTAACTCACCATTCAGGAATGCAGACTTCACATCCATTTGATACAACTTAAAATATTTGTGAGCTGCAAATGCTAGAAACATTCTGATTGCTTCAATCTGAGCTACTGGGGCAAAAGTTTCTTCAAAATCTATCCCTTCAATTTGAGAATATCCTTTGCACACAAGTCTTGCTTTATTCCTTACAACTTCTCCATTTTCATTCAGCTTGTTCCTGAAGACCCATTTGGTTCCAATAACATTTTTGTCAGCAAGTCTAGGAACTAATTTCCAAGTTTCATTCTTCTGTATCTACAATAGTTCTTCCTCCATTGCCCTTACCCAATTTTCATCATTGTAGGCTTCATTCACAGTTTTTGGTTCAACTGTGGAGAGAAAATAGTAGTTTACTTGTTCTTCAACAACTTTTCTTCTTGTCAGTACACCTTTGTTTTTATCTCCAATAATTTGATCTTCAGAGTGATTGATTCTTACATACCTGAGGGTTTTAACAACACTTTTCAGAGCCTTTTCTTCTTCATCTTGACTATCTTCTTGTTCAACTTTATCTTCATGAGTTGTAGTAGCAGGTTCATCTGATTCATAGCCATTCTAGTATGATGTTATTCCTCTGTCTTCATCCACCTTCACATTTGCACTTTCAACAATATTTTTTAGTCTTTTATTGTAACACCAGTAAGCCTTACTCTTGGTAGAGTAGCCAAGGAAGATTCCTTCATCACATCTTACATCAAATTTCCCTAGATCTTCATCTCTTCGAATATAGCATTTGCTTCCAAAACCTTTGAAATATCTTACTGTAGGAATTCTTCCATACCACAGTTCATTGGGAGTTTTAGTACCATTACCTTTCACTTGAACCCTATTCTGAATGTAGACAATAGTGTGTATAGCTTCTTTCCAAAAGACTTCTAGCAGAGCTCCTTCCTTCATCATTGTCCTAGCAGCCTCCTGAACTGTCTTGTTCTTCCTTTCCACGACTCCATTCTCCTGGGGAGTTCTAGGTGTAGATAATTGCCTCTTAATCCCTTGCTCTTCAAAGAAAATATTGAACTCATTTGAAGTGAACTCACCTCCTCTGTCAGACCTCAAACACTTGATTTTTAGTACTAACTCATTCTCAACCATTGCCTTGAAGGATTTGAACCTTTCTAGGGCTTCATATTTGTCTCTTAAGAAAGTAACCCAAGTAATTCTAGAATAATCATCAATAAGCAACATGAAGTACCTCTCACCTTGTAAACTTCTTACCCTTGTAGGACCACATAGTCTGTATGCACTAGATCCAATATACTGCCAGAAAAATTGCTCTTTTCTCTTGAAACTTGTCCTAGTCTGCTTCTCAAACTAACATTCTTTGTAGATGGTATTGATGGGTTTCACAAGCTTTGGTAGATCTCTCATAGTCTGACCTAAACTTATCTTTACTAGATTGTCAAAGTTTATATGACACATCCTTCTATGCCACAACCAACTCTCATCTACTTGGGCCACTAAACAGTAATCACTAGTTCCTCTTAATTGATAAATGTTACCTCTGGTCTTCTTACCGGTAGCAATCACAGTTCTGGAGCTTTCCATGATCTTGCACCCATTGTCTTTGAATCTCAGATCATAACCTTTGTCACACATTTGACCAACAATGAAAAGATTATTCTTCAAACCCTTCACATACAAGACATTATCAGTATTATGCTTACCATCAAATGAGATAGATCCTTTTCCACAAATCTTATTAGCTGCATTGTCTCCAAACCTAACCAGTCCCCCATCATACTTTCCCAAACTCACAAACTTACTTTTATCACCGGTCATATGATGTGAGCATCCACTATCAATAATCCATTCATCCTTATCTTTCTGGACCTGTACTGCCAAAGCACTTTCTTCCACTGGTTTCTCTTCCTTTACATAGCTAGTAGGATTAGTAGACATAGGTTCTTATTTGATGGCAATAAACAAATATTCATTTGCACTAGTACTAGTATCATTAGATTCATCACCAGTCACACCTTCATCATCAAAATCTTTGACATAGTAGCATTTCTTTGGAACTCTATGCCTGTTCTTAAATCTTTTTCTATTCCTTTCAATTCTTTCAGGACATCTAGAAGCATAATGACCTACTTTACCACAAGAAAAACATTTGAAAGGTAATTTGCCTTTAAACTTACCAGAACCTCTTTGCAACCTGTCAACAAAGTTAACTTCAAGTTCATCAAGATCATCAGGTTCCACCTTATATTTCTCAGCTCTGGAGATCTTTTCTGAAGTAATGGCTTTGAAGGCAGTCTCATCTTTTGGTAGTGCATCACCAAACTCTCTCATCTCAAACGCTATATGCTTTCCAAGTAATTGATCTCTGTCAATAGCTTTTACAGTCATTACTTCTTCAATTGCAGCTACTTTGTGACTATAGGACTTTAGTAGTGATCTGAGAATTTTCATCACAATTTCCTTATCATTGAGAGTTCCTCCCATACCTTTTATTCCAGTGACAAGTTCATCAACTCTTTGCATAAAGGCTGCTATTTTTTCATCTTCATTCATCTTCAAACTCTCAAATTTCACTTTTAGGCTCTGTAGCTTGGCTTCTCTTACAAAATCATCTCCTTCATACAGATTTTTCAGCTTCTCCCATACCTCATTTGTAGATTCAAGTTCCACAACTTTTATCAACACTGTGTCACTTAAGGAACTTAACATGGCATCCTTTGCTTTGACATCCAACTCATATTCTTTGATATCATCTTCAATTGTCAAACCATCTTCAAGCATGACAAATTGTGACTATGTAGCTAGCCATACTTTATAACCAAGACAGAGGAGATGGCTTTTCATTCATACCTTCCAAAGAGCATAATTTGTCCCATCAAATTATGGAGCTTCCCTTTTATAAGACATCTTGGTATACACACCTAAAAATGGCTAAGTTGAATTAAATAAATATTTTAATATTTATTTTATTCTTATTCTTCTATCAATTAAATAAATATCCTAATTTATTTAAATGGTTCAATAAATATCCTAATTTATTTATTCTTATTCTTCTAATAATTAAATGAAATCAATTTATTTAATTAAATTCCCTAATTCTTCTATAGTCTCATCTAATTAAATAATCCTAAATTCCTCTATCCTAAGTCCTAATTTCATAAATCCACATCACCTTTCCACATCACCTTTCCACCTCACCTTTTCCACCTCACCTTTCCACCTCACCATGTTGCACACATAATTAAATATTTTAATATTTAATTAGGTAATATTCCCTCACCCACATGTCCTATTTCTCCTCCAATCAAATTAGTTAACTCATCAATCAAAATAGTTAACTAATTAGTCAATTGAGTTCACTGGTCAATCTATTCTGTTGACTCCCCAATCAACCCAATTAACTGATCAATCATCTCAGTTAACTCTTCAATATATTCTGTTAACTCCCATAACTCATGAAGGCTTGGACACTTGTCCTCTCCTGATTTGTGCACATTCCCTCAAGCTTTCTCAATCATACACCTCATAGGTAATTCCTCCAGTCATGGAGCTATTGATACTTGGATTTGGTCTTCCCTCAGCCTATATTTAAGCAAGGTCTTCACACCTATTTGTATCCATCTCAAGCATTCATAATCTTACTCTGCATGAATCCTACCAGTGTGCCTTTGGCAAAGTTATCTCTATTTACATTCATACAACCTCATTATCATAATCATCATCCAATCATGTCTCCATCAATCCATCTCCATTAGTATTGCATTGTAGTGTGATCTCCATTGCATTGTCCACCTACAACCATTCTACTCTTGTCATCTTCAACAACAAGGAAGTGCACACTTCTGAGAGCTCCATTACCATCAAGATCAAGAAGAGATAGGCGAACAATGGAAGCATAGAGGTAAAACAGTCTTCAAAGGTATAATCTTTGTTTACTTGTATTTACATCAATTTCCATTGAGTTATTGGATGATTAGTTGTTTAATACTATTGTTCACATTTTCCTATAACATTTTCTGGCACCCACCGTGGGGTCACTGCCCCGTTTTTAACTTGCATTTTGAGTTTTTTTTACGAAGGTTTTTTTAAGAATTTCACATTGGGTCAGATCTCCTCTCTGCTGGCCAGAATTGGCCTCTTCCTACATTTGGTGTAGAATCTATACAAAATTCCTACAAAATCTTGATTGCGATTCACTATGAAAATGAATAAATGTGAATGTGGGCCTGGATAGTAAGCACACGCACATTAAAATGCAATGTCAGACATGAGACTCATGTGCTTTTTAGCATCTGCATTTATGGATCAAGCATTCCCATACAGTATTGAAAGCTTAAGTTGCCACTTGGGAATTAAATTTGATGGCCGACTGAGCTTTTTTTGACTCAAACATATCAGAGCATAAATATCTTTATTATGGTTTCTGACGATGCAACTACAATTTTATATAATTCATCGGCCACAGTAAGTAAATGATTTGTATTATATTCTAAAAAAGGATTAAATGGCCTCCTCTCATAGATGATAGTGTAGGTCGTGTGTTTTGATTGTTTTCTCCTTCCTAGTTGCTGTTGAATTCATTGATACATATTGTGGTCACTGTCTAGTCGACTTGTTACACGAAGAAGTAGATGCTGTCATTGGGTCATTCTTTTATAGGCTCTCTCACCTTGGATATCTGTCCTCGGTCACTTTTTTTGGAGCCTTGGGCTCTGTCTTCGTCGCAATTTTTTTGAAAGATTTGTGATTGCATAGTTTTGATCTCCACTATAGAAGATTCCGTCATAGTTTTGCAGCCGCCAAAGTTCAGTCACCTATAGTTGTTGCCAAATCACTATGTTCATGGTCAACTTCCTCATTCCACATCTACACGGAGGCCCAGACTAACCTGGTGTAGGCCTCAACGGCCCCTGTCTTGGGCAACTTGGTATTTTTTTTAGCCTCCTAGGCCGTCTTTACGGGTCCCACTCAGCGCTCTGAGTCCTTCAACTCTCAGCCAAGCTCGATTTGGTCTTTGTTGTGGACTTTTGACCATTTTTTTTGTTGTGTTTGGCCTCCATATAGGCCATACCGGCCACTGGTGTTTGATCTCTATGACAACTTATACGTCTCTCTTTGAAGTGCCAAAGTCAAAGTCACTCTACACCACAGTTCGTGGTTTCTTTCAACCATTTTACTTGCCATTCAGTGGTTTCCACAGCTTGGTCAACCACCTATTTAGGCTCTTGAAGACTTGCAAGAGCATTTCTCTCGCCATTTGGTTGCAGCTCCAGATTTTCTAGTCTCTGGTTATTTGGTTGAAGATATCTGAAGCGAAGTTGTAGTTTACATGGCAAAAGTCACAGTTTTCCACTCAAATTCAGCCATATCCCTTGACTTGGTCTTCATCAGCATTATTGTTGACAAAATTTTTTGTTGTTAGCATTTGTTGTAGACCCTCTTTGCAATTGCTAGAACATTAGATCCTAGATAAATTTTCATACTAACTTTTGTTGCAGGTATTTTAATCATGAAATGGAGGCTTTTAACACAATGATCTTGCAGGTGTAGAAGCTGGTTTAGTCATTTAGATGCATTGTAAAATCATCTAGATTTAATTAGGGGAAATTAATGGGATATCTTCATGAAAATCTTCACCTAACTCTAATTAGGAGGCATTAAATCATATTGTTGCATACAACTCACACATAGTCCCAACCTAGGTGTGTAATAACTGAACAAATCTTTCAAGTCAATATTGCAATTACAATCTAGCTTAAATTAAAGGAAAGTAATTTGTTTCATCCTTCAAACAACAATCTTCACATAGATTTGTTTAGGGGGATAAAAATGAACCATCTTTTCAAAGTTTTTGCTATCTTGTCAAATGGATTGTGCTTGGTAGAGTAAACACACTTAGTTTTTTTTTTTTAAAACTAGGGGGATAAAGAACCAGTGTACTTTGTGTTTGGGAATGATGATAGGACTATGCTCTCCCCTTTATTGGGTGACCAAAATGCCAAACTCATCATTTCATATGCATTACCTTTAGAAGAGGCCTGCCCTTGGAATTCTGTCCATCCAAGCGGGATGACCTCGAATGATAATGGGCTAAAGCCAAGCCACTTCCAAGTCGCTATAAATAAATTGTGTTTGTGATAAAAATTGCAAACAATAGGTTCCACTGTGTTACACCGACAAATATTTCCCACAAAACCCTGTAGAGAGTAACCTCTGCAAGTTGGGAAGCCTCCTTATCGAAGTGAATTGCCGCATGTGTAACCACCCAAAAAGCCATTATTTTTAGAAAGCCAAAAACCCCTATTTGTTGACACAGAAGGATAATCCTCTCGATCCATCCAACGTCATACACTCATTTAGTGTGGAGATAGAAAAGTTCAACTCTTCGGAGGAATTGTAACTTGGTATGCGTGAGAAGTCAGTGCTGTGGAGGGGAGCCGATGCTACCAAGTTACTATCTGTCACACCTTTATGTAAGTGGCTGGAGTAAAATCCAAGTTGGAACTCAACGAATATTGTCTTTGCCATCCTTAGTATTGTACTTGCTTGTTTTTCATTTATCAAAAATTGTATCAAAACAAAAAAATAATAAAATCAAATAATCATGACAACCTCTTGCTTACTGTGTTTTCTGGTAATAACTTGAGTCAAAAATAGTACCACAAACCTTGGAAAATTCTAGAAAAATGTGCAAACAGAAGAGAAAATTGAAACTAAACCAAAAACAAAACCTCTATGCAGAGCTGTGCATTTGATACATCTTCTTGCGCATTCAAAACACCTAAGTTCAACCTAGTCTAGTCTCCATTCGTCCAAATGGTTGTGATCATCAACAAATTTAGACATACTCCAAACCATACATACTCCTAGGTGGCATAAAGTTTGGTCCTAATGATGATGAGAACTTGGTAGATCCTAGTGATGATGAGAACTTTGTGTATCCTAATAATGATGAGAACTTGGTAGAATCCTTAGGTCAACTTACTGATACTCTAGACAAGGGAAATCCTACCTCAAGCTTGGAATCATATACCACTCCACCTACTAGTCCTCCTTCACCATCCTATAGAGTGCCTATCCCAAAGCATACTAGTCCTACACCAACACCACCATCAAACTTCCAAGCTCTAAAGAATCCTTGAACGATTTTATCCAAAGATTATTTCCAAAATATAAAAGTGAAAGAAAAGTTATGGAGAACTCCAAATCCACCCATCCATTACATCATTCATCTACCCATGCACCTACAAAGGATGTGATCCAAGGGCTACTAGCAGGGAGTCAACCATGTCCCTAAATTCCTATCCTTGAACTTACAAAAGACTCTTCCAATGCCATGTCCAATCCTACAACCCCTTCATATAGTCCACAACCCCTTGAGCTTATTGAAGAACCTCCTATCATGAACCAAAGTCAAGGTCCATCATACCTTCATGTTGTTGAACAAGAGCCCTTCCAAGGGTCATCTCCTTTCATTCAAGTAACCCAAGAGGTATGTCAAGAACCTAATCCTAAGCAGGTGAAAACATCAAGTCCTAGTCCTAATCAAGATCAAATCACTTTCACTCCACCCATCCATAACATTTATCTTTTCCATGATCAAGATATTACCTATGAAGAAGCTATCTATGAGCAACTTGACCCTATACCCATACATGAGAAAGAAATTCAAATCCAACTCATCCATAACCTATATCATTTCTATGATCAAGATATTATCATTGATGAAGAACCTATACATGAGCAAATTGATCCCATCCATATCACACTTAATCCTATCTATGATCAAAATCCTATCTATGATCAAGATCCCATCTATGATCAAGGTCCTATCTATGATCAAGTGAACCATGATGATCCTCTTAGCCAAATTTATGCATTCCATGGTCGTGAGCTTATTACCCCATCTATCCATAACCCCATAACCATCCATGAGCAATAAACCTCCATTACTCCTATCCATCCTCCACCTAGTCCTATCTAGGATCCAACAACACACTTTCCTTGATGAGACACTTGCCTGCAAAGTGCACATAGATGATCAAACCAATAACTTGGATCTTAGTGAGCATAACGATAATCAAGATCCTAATGATCCTCCACCATCCATTATCAACCATGTTGCAAATCCATTATCCTACCCCCTTGGTCTCACTACCTTCATCCATGAATGTTCTTCCTTAGGAGAGAAACAACCATTATATACCACTTCACCATCCCCATCAGATATTGAGATCACATCTAGTGTCCAAATCACCCATAATCCCATTGTCCACCGGATACTCCAAAAAATGAACTATCAAGGTAAAGGCTTAGGCCTTCATGAACAAGGTATTTTGGAGCCTATCCATGTCAAAGTCCCTCTGCGCTCATATGGCCTTGGATACACACCCCAAGGTGAACAATCTAAAGATGTTGGTCCTTCCTCCATTCCTCCTAAGTCCACCACTTCCCATCACAAACCCTATCATGTACCAAAAACATATGTCGCCATTCCACCTCCATCATCCTACAAATGTCAAAAGCATGTGATCATACACTTTCCACCATCCACTTTACCCCCACTCCTTCCAACTCCTACTATACCAGCGTCCACTTTTCCACCATGTCTGTCAATGCCTAATTATCCATTTACCCACAAATCTTCTAAAAATCCTAATCATGACCAACAAATGCACACATTGTCTAAACATAAAGTTTTCACTCATTCCACCATGTTCATGGGATTCAAAACTAAAAATTTTGATGCCTCTACCTATAAAGAAAAAAATCCTAAGGGTCCTAATGCCTTAGGATACAAATGCAAAGAATCAAAGCAAAATCCATCCAAATAGCTATCCAAACCCCTACCTTCACAAGCAAAGAGAAAAACTAAAATGGTATTGGTTCGCAAGCAAAAAGAAGTAATCAAGTTCAAAAGAGCCATCCACCTCTCAAAAATCCCTACCATCCTCTTCCATTCATTCCATTCAACAATATCACATTCCTTCATCCCACATCAAAAGGACAAATCATAAAAATACTAAGCTCATGTGGGTCCCTAAATCACTCCATCAACCATCTCCTAAACAAACAACACCATTGCTTCCTACACCACCCTCCAACCAAAAGCTTCAATGTTTATCACGGTGTGTGCAGCCGTTGGTCATGGTTCCCTTCCATTCCACGACACTTCCACATACCTCCATCTCCCTATCATTCAACTATTATCCTACATATCTCCCCCATCCTATTCCTATGGTCCATGCTTTTGCATAGACCTTTCAGCCATCCTCTTGCATAAATTCTACATAATCCACATCATAATCCACCATCTACCTAATTCATTTCACTTTCATACAATCCCTTACCAACATCTATGAGCATTTGACATGGCCCATTTGCAATGACGTCCATCTAGTGGGACTATCACCTTTCATGGAACTAGACACTTGAGTCCCTCCCATCCATATCCACCTATCCTATAAAAAAAAAGTCAAAAAAAAGAAAAAAAAAGTAAAGAGAAATCCTTTCATCCAATGGTAAAAACTTGGCAAACAAGCGCCTTGGATAAGTACCATGATGAAAACCTGGCAAAAATGTGTCATGCGTAGATTGATTGTCTATATACCTTACACTTGGGGGTATGTTGTCTCATCTACCCATCCTATCAGTTATTCTACCTACCCTTCCTCACATATCTTTCGTATCCTTTATGTCCATATACTCATCCCTTTGATCCGCTTCATCCTCCATTCATTCTATTGATCTTGATATAGGGGCAAAATGTTGAAATAAATCTTTGGACAACTGTTGATGTATCTAATACTTCCAAACATATCCTACCATCATATCATTGCAAGAATTGTCACGCTATATCCTAAGTCCAATATCTTGAATACGACATGTTATTCCTATGTGACATAGTCCTTGGAGATCATATCCTTAATTCTTCCGTCGATCTCTCCTTGATGCATTTCTGATCCATTATCTCCTATTGTCCATCCTTCTACCTACCCATCCATTATCCACTATCACCCATCTATTTACTTATCCATGATGTTCCCTTATCATCGGTATCTAGCATTTAGGCTATCCAAATTGCCATCCAAAAATCCCACAAACATCAAAACATTAGTAAAATCTAGAAAATCCCAAAAATATCAAATCATCTGCAACCCCATTATTAGTACCATTGTCGAACTACATCACCTCTGAGCTATCATGTAGGCAAGGCCATCATTGATGATTCCTCGAGGCTTCCCATCCGTTCCATCCCTTATCACCCATCCTTTTGTCCATCCAATTCCACCCAATTCCCACCCTCTAGGTCTTAGGTCCACATGGTCTACACCCTGAATTATGTTGCCTCTGCGTCGTCACGTAGGCAAGGCCATCATCGATGAGCCCCTGAGGCACTAGTTTAGTCCCTTAGGGCCTATTTCGTGTCTATTGTTAGTTCATCCATAATAAATTGATCCTTTACTTGACTGGGGGCACAATCCTTGACCTAGTTAATGAATTGGATTTTTGAATGCTACAACTCAGAGGATAACAAATCAGATCATGGTTTTATCACTAGACGACAAGTAGCACAACAAGCAAGCTTTAAACATCATCTTGACAAAGAGACATCAAAATACACCTGACAACACCAACCTGCCTAAACTATCAAACATGACTCTATCAGTTATTGCAAGAAATATATATCTATGGAAAGAAGGTTTAATGGTCATTTTAAGTCTTATATCATGAGTTTTGTTATTATGTCTTTTTATGCTACTCAAGGATGTCATAAACTAGAGGAGCTATGATGGGGGCATAATCATTTTCTTTGTTTTCTATTTGTGGGTTTATCTTTAGTAATGTGAAGCCTTGTCTAAAGACATGATCAACATAATGATCATCGAAGACATCAGAGGTCTAAACATGAAACAAGTGTAATCCTTGTCTATTGATACACAAGCCATACTCAGGTCATCTTGGTTCAATTATACTTAGATGCTTGTATTAACTTGCTAAATCAAAATCCATGTAAGTAATACTCAGTTCATCATGGTTTAATTATACCTAGATGCTTATATTTTCTTAGAACATTTTAAAAGCTCAATGATGAAACAAAGTACTTCAAAAACTTGTATAAGAAGATGACAAAATCCACTATCGTACATACCAAATTGCATTTCATTTCATCTATAAGCATTTCATACATATCATTTTCCAAGTGGCCTAAGATCCAAGTCCTTTCTTTATCTACTCACCCTTTTCTCTATTTTCATTTTGAGAGCACACCAATTGTCCTCCCAAGGGGGTGTCATCACCATCATTCATCTTATTTTCTAACTTACCATTATCTTTCCTTGTCACCCTCACTCTTGAGTGACTGGGGCCTCACCAATCATCAATCCAATCTTTCATCTGATCATCAAATCAATCCAATCAATCCAAACAATGATCCAAATGCACGTCCATCCTTAATCCATACTAATTGAGTAAATCAATCTTGTCAAATTATCCAATCGCAATCAGTGGTCTTGATCCTAATCTTGTCGTGAACCAAATCAATCAATCGTCATCATCAGTGGGATATATCTTTCCCGTGTCTTTGTGTTGATCTAGGGATATATCGTTCCCCGTAATGAAAAACACTATCATCAATCATTATCAATTAATCATTGGTTTACAACTTGACAGGGGCAATACCTTTTTTGTTCTTGTAGCATTTGTGCATACTTGCTTGCTTTCTTGTGTGTTATCATTTTATCTTGTATAACGTGTCATTTGACCCTTTCATCCATCCCTTATCTTGCATCCTCCATTTTTCGTAGCCATCCTTTATCATTCTTCCTAATCGTGAGATTGTTTGTCATCTTGTCATCACGTCTTCCCATCCAATCTCCCGAGGGGGCCTCCTATCGTCATAAACCTGTACTAGGGGCAAACTGGGGCATGTATCAATCACAAATTTTTTTTATTCTTTGAAACAATGTGATAAAACACATTGCATCAAAGAGGGGCAAAATGTATACACCTAAATATGGCTAAGTCGAACTAAATAAATATTTTAATATTTATTTTATTCTTATTCTTCTATCAATTAAATAAATACCCTAATTTATTTAAATGGTTCACATTTCTCTTATTCTTCTAATAATTAAATAAAACCAATTTATTTAATTAAATTCCCTAATTCTTCTATAGTCTCATCTAATTAAATAATCCTAAATTATTTAATTAATCCTAAATTCCTCTATCCTAAGTCCTAATTTCATAGATCCACATCACCTTTCCACATCACCTTTCAACCTCACCTTTTCCACCTCACCTTTCCACCTGACCTTTCCACCTTACCATGTTGCACACATAATTAAATATTTTAATATTTAATTAGCTAATATTCCCTCACTCACATGTCCTATTTCTCCTCCAGTCAAATTAGTTAACTTATCAATCAAAATAGTTAACTAATTAGTCAATTGAGTTCATTGGTCAATCTATTTTGTTGACTCCCCAATCAACCCAGTTAACTGATCAATCATCTCAGTTAACTCTTCAATCTATTCTGTTAACTCCCATAACTCATGAAGAAGGCTTGGACACTTGTCCTCTCCTAATTTGTGCACATTCCCTCAAGCTTTCTCAACCATACACCTCACAGGTAATTCCTCCAGTCATGGATCTACTGACACTTGGATTTGGTCTTCCCTCAGTCTATATAAGAAAGGTCTTCACACCCATTTGTATCCATCTCAATAATTCATAATCTTACTCTGCAGGAATCCTACCAGCTTGCCTTTGGCAAAGTTATCTCCATTTGCATTCATACAACTTCATTATCATAATCATCATCCAATCATGTCTCCATCAATCCATCTCCATTAGTATTGCATTGTAGTGTGATCTCCATTGCATTGTCCACCTACAGTCATTCTACTCTTGTCATCTTCAACAACAAGAAAGTGCACACTTTTGAGAGCTCCATTACCATCAAGATCAAGAAGAGATAGGCAAACAATGGAAGCATAGAGGTAAAACGGTCTTCGAAGGTATAATATTTTTTTACTTCTATTTACATCAATTTCCATTGAGTTATTGGATGATTAGTTGTTTAATACTATTGTTCATAATTTCCACTAACACCTGGATCTTCCTCAAGCTGTTAGGACTTCTTCTGAGGAACCTTTCTCTGATACCAATTGTTGAACTGCACCAAAAAACTGAGAGGGGGGTGAATTAGTTGACCTAAAACTTTTACCAATTATGAATATCAACTTATCAATTAATTATATTCTGATATAACTATGAAAGCATGAAATGAGAAGTTCAACACAATAACATAATCAACATAGGAGACACCAATTTTTTACATATCCTCAACAAAGTAAGAGCACAGTTGACACCAATAACAACACAGATATGTTGACATCAATGACAACACTGGTTAGGTACATACATGCAACAATCTCCCCCTTTGTCATTTATGGCAACATATGATGTGAAAAACTTAATGACCATCAAGACAAGATACTCCCCCTTTCTTTTTACATACCTGCAATCTTTCTCCCCCTGAGTTTTTCACATGATTTCTCTCCTCCTTTGACATCAATGGAAAAGGGAACATACTTGCATGTTGCTGCTTTGATCCAATGAACTTTCTCTATTTTTTTTTCAATGCTTTCTTCATCAGAAACTACTTCCCTTGAGGGATAGCCCTTAAAACATCAATCCAGATAAAAAATGAGGCTTTGGATACCAATGGATTGATGCATTCTTATGCATCTTAGTTTAGAGCAGGAGGGGTAATGACCCCTAGCTTTTCTCTAAGATACTCAAAAGTATCTTTGGGTAGAGGCTTAGTAAAAATGTCTGTAATCTAATCCTTTGTGGATACATACTCCATCTTTACTTCATTTTCATTCACCTTTTCTCTCAAAAAGTTATACCTTATAGATATATGCTTTGTTCTTGAAGGCATCACTGGATTGTTCGAGATGTTTATATCACTTGTATTATCACAGAAGATTGCAACTAGATTACTCTTATGTCCTTCAATGTCTACTTCATCCATAATACTTGAGTGCAACAACATGTTGCTGCAATATACTTTGCTTCTGCTATTGATAATGAGATTGAATCTTGCTTCTTGCTCAGCCATGAAACTAATCTATTTCCCAAAAAGAAAGCACCTCCACTTGTACTTTTTCTATCATCAACATCTCCTGCCTAATCAGCATCTGTATAAGCACTGAGAGTGAAATCATTATCTTTTGGATACCATAGGCCATGATCCGGTGTGCCTTTTAAATACCTTAAGATTCTCTTAACTGCCATAAGATGTGATTCTCTTGGATCAACTTGAAATCTTGCAACAACACAAATTGCATGCATAATATTAGGTCTGGTTTGAGTTAGATAAAGCAATCTTCCAATCATGGATTTGTACCTTTTCTGATCAGTCTTGGGTGAATCATCAGTTTTGCTCAACTTATAGCTAGTCATCATAGGAGTACATACTGGTTTAGAGTCATCCATCCCAAACTTCTTCAATAGTTCTCTCACATACTTAGACTGAGATATGAATATTCATTTATCTAATTGATTAATTTGCAGACCCAAAAAGAAATTCGTTTCACCAAACATGGACATTTCAAATTCACTTTTCATCTCACCGGCAAACTTTATGCACATACCTTCATTTCCTCCAAAGGTAATTTCATCAAAAAATACTTCAACAATCAAGATCTGATTATCATTGATTTTAAAATATAGATTGCTATCTGTAGTACCTTTACTAAATCCCAATTGCAACAAGTACCTATCTAACCTTGCATGCCAGGCTCTAGGGGCTTATTTGAGTCCATACAATGCTTTCTTCAACCTGCATACCATATCACCTTGATTTGATAGTTGGAATCCCTCTGGTTGCTCAATATATACTTCCTCTTCTAACTCACCATTTAGGAATGCAGACTTCACATCCATCTGATACACCTTTAAATCTTTCTAAGCTGCAAATGCCATAAACATTCTGATTGCTTCAATCCAACCTATTGGCGCAAAAGTTTCTTCAAAATCTATTGCTTCAATTTGAGAATATCCTTTGCACACAAGTCTTGTTTTATTCCTTACAACTTCTCCATTTTCATTCAACTTGTTCCTGAAGACCCATTTGGTTTCAATAACATTTTTGTCAACAGGTCTAGGAAATAATTCCCAAGTTTCATTCTTCTCTATCTCCAATAGTTCTTCCTCTATTACCTTTACCCAATTTTCATCATTGCAGGCTTCATTCACAGTTTTTGGTTCAACTGTGGAGAGAAAACATTAGTTTACTTGTTCTTTAGCAACTTTTCTTCTTTTCAGTACACCTTTGGTTTTATCTCCAATTATTTGATCTTCAAATTGATTGATTCTTACATACTTGGGGATTTTAACAACACTTTCTGGAGCCTTTTCTTCTTCATCTTGACTATCTTCTTGTTCAACTTTATCTTCATGAGTTGTAGCAGCAGGTTCATCTGATTCATAGCCATTCTGATCTGATGTTATTCCTCTGTCTTCATCCACCTTGACATTTGCACTTTCAACAATCTTTTTCAGTCTTTTATTGTAACACCGGTAAGCCTTACTCTTGGTAGAGTATCCAAGAAAGATTCCTTCGTCACATATTACATCAAATTTCCCTAGATCTTCATCTCTTTTGATATAGCATTTGCTTCCAAAGACTTTGAAATATCTTACTGTAGGAATTCTTCCATACCACAGTTCATAGGGAGTTTTAGTACCATTACCTTTCACTTGAATCCTATTCTGAATGTAGACAACAATGTGTATAGCTTCTTTCCAAAAGATTTCCGACAGACCTCCTTCCTTCATCATTGTCCTATCATCCTCCTGAACTATCTTGTTCTTCCTTTCCACAACTCTATTCTTTTGGGGAGTTCTAGGTGCAGACAATTGCCTCTTAATCCCTTGCTCTTCACAGAAAATGTTGAACTCATTTGAAGTGAATTCACCTCCTCTATCAGACCTCAAACACGTAATTTTCAGTTCTAACTCATTCTCAACCATTGCCTTGAAGGATTTGAACTTTTCTAGGTCTTCAGATTTGTCTCTTAAGAAAGTAACCCAAGTCATTCTAGAATAATCATCAATAAGCAACATGAAGTACCTGTCAGCATTGTTGGTTAACAGATTTGTCCTGATCTAAAAATGTTTTATTTTGACTCTATACCCTTTCCTTCAAGAACAAATAAATTAAACAACAAATGGGTAAACTATCAAGAATAGTTCCCCTCTGAATTTAGGTACAGCTCCCTTTAAGATCTTCAATGAATTCAACCTACTTTAATCATTCTGATACACTTTTAACCAGAAAATGCTTAAAGGCAAACTAACATCCATACATCATCATGCTATGAATGCGATATACTTTTCTACAACATCATTTGGTAATAGAATACACAGATTCTATTTTCAATAGTAAACAGATATATAAACATATATAATGCTAAAGCAATAAATGATAAAGCATATACAATGAGTTGTCTAATGAAAGAGTAATTACCATATGAAAGAAGATTCCGCACAGAAAATCCAATTTCAAATACTCAAACATACAGATCTAAGTACGCAATAATTATTTCTCCTTTTCATTCACAGATGAAAAATGTCTTAGACAAACATCATATATATTGTAAGACCACCAAGATTCAGCTTTAGAAATTTTCTATCTCTTCTCTTCACTATTCCTATATATCAGTTTTAACAATTACAAACATATATATAGTTGCCCTAATTATCCGATCTTTCAAACCAAACCCATAGTTAAGATAACTCTGACCCATACGGGATTTAGTTTTTACCAACTCATTTAAAAACCAAGTCTTTAAAAATAATCTCAACTGAATAACTGAATAAAGAAACTGAGTAAGTAAGATCATAGCTGAGGTGACGGATTAGAATCTCTAGATTTGTTGTGTTCGATTGGGGAGGCACATTGAGCCTTCCACTCCTAAAATGTTGTAACAAACTCTTGGATCCTCAGGAAATTGGCAATGCCAATGTGTTTTACCCTTGCCTTCCAAACGTCTTTTTCCCTCAAAATTTTCCCTAGCTTCTCTGTGTGTTCCGGAAGTGCGTCGACGCAGAGATAAAGAAGTGACTCCACCTTTGAAATCCGAGAGAAATCCTCGGTTAATAAGTTGTCACTTTCTTTAATGAAGCTGATCTTTTCCCTGAAGGATTGAATCACAGTATCAATGTCCTTTTCTGGTTCTCCGTCATCCTTTATATATTTTATGTCAATACATTTTAGATCATGCTGTAATGATTGAGTGAATTCAGTTATTTCTTTGGTCATTTTTGTAAGTTCAATTCACCCTTGTCAGGATACTGAATTCCTCCATTCGATGTTTTTCTTACTTACATATAGTATATCCTCATCCAGACCTATCAAATTCTTTTCTGACAAAAACTTTGCTATTCCATACTTCTGTACTTTGTCAATTTGATTCATTACATTCATCCATATACCTTCATCTTTTGTCCATGAAGCATTCTGTGTCTTCAAGTCATCAATGGTGGCTGTGGTTTGATCATATATATTTTTTAGTTCATGAATATATTCTATACCTTTCTGTATAACACAGTCCAACCAATCATCAAATACCTTGGTTACCATTCTATTCCTTTTTACCTAATCCAACATCTTCTGATTGGCCAGAGATTTAGGATCGAAAGACAGGGGAAGTTGTGAAATTGGTTGTGGATCTGGGTTGTCAATGACATCGATGTATTCTGCCATTGAGTGCAAGGTTTGTTTCAACTCCCTTTTGTCTTTCTCATCTCTCCAAGCTTGACTGACTATCTTTTTGGTGGATGTCTCAAGATGATGCACATCTGCGGCTCGTGAAGCAGTTCCAAGATCTATTTTTTCAATTGTGAAATCTTGAACTGTAGGGTCTTGAACCTCCTCATTAGTTGTCGGCCGAGCTATTTCAGTGCTCCAGTTCCCAGTATTAGGGTCAATATGTACCCTAGATGTTGTTTTTAGTTTCTTGGTTTTGGGAGTTTTTCCCAAACACTTACCATGTCCTCCAACGGCAAAGAAAATGGGATTGTTTTTATTTTGTCGCTGATCAAGATTTCCAGCCATTTGGGTGCAGAGGCCAAGACTTCTATACCAGGATTTGATTTATCAGAGGGCACATTTGAAATCATCATCAGGTTAGCAGAGTCAGAAGCAACCTCTGTCTGTTGTTTTGCACTAACTTCCTCTACCATCAGTGAATTAGACTCTTTATCACCTATTGCTTCTCCTGAATCCTCTTCAGAATTTAAATCCACAACCTTTCAGAAGTCTGTCTCTTTCTCCTACTTTTAGTCCTTGATCTGGTAGCACGGGGAGGCAGAATAGTTGTAAGAGCCTTCTTGGATTCTTTGATGACAGGACCCCTTCCTATTTTTGACTTGGAAGTACCTACACCACAGATAGCAATAAGCTGGTTAGAGGAGCTTATTGGGGATGGTGGTTCAACCATTGATGTACATTGCTGGGAAACTTTATTTTGAACTTTCTCCAGTTTTTGTTCCCTCAACCATTTCTCGGTTCTCCTTAACACCAAGAGGGTCTTAACCTCAATCCTATCTTCTTCATCTTTATCCCAGTCAACTTCTAGAATAGGTGATTGTTTTATCTGTTCAAATTGCAGATCAATCACCTATTCTTCATTACCAAAAATTCCAGAAATGTCCATATTTAAATTAAAGGTAATTATTTGTCCCAGGGAGAACCTGCACCACAGTCTTCTTCTGACCTCGAATTCGTCTGAACAATCCTCCCAATAATCCTCCAATTGAGGAATATGTGAAAACCATGTTCCAAAATCTAAGTTATCCTTGGTAAAGCCTTTGCTGTCAAATTGGGATCTAGTGGTATAGTGCTAAAAATTGAATTTTTTAAGATCCACTTCCAGGTTCAAAGCGTCAGAAATTGTTTGACAAGAATAATGTCCAAGTTTAGTGGGAAACGAGATACCAGATTCTTTCTTCATGGGGAATTTTTTGCTCACATGGGCTAGCTGTCTACAGACCTCTATCAATACAAAACGATCAAAAACATACCGGGTTAACTTCAAAGGTTCACCGTCAAAACCCCCAACTCTGATATAAGTGAACTTGGGAAACTGAATAAAAAACTACCATAAATGCTGATCAGCTGCATAGCCTCATCAGACATCCTCTTATTGATGTTGTTTGCTAATTCATAAGTCATTCTCCCGGTAAAAACACCATTAACCCTCCTATAACTCTCATAGCAACTATGCATTTGTAATTGTGAATAATAGTCATAAATTTTGCTGTCCTCAACCAAGGGCGCATGAGGTAGCCCTACCCATTGTCTTGTAGACACCAAACAATAGAAGAGGTACGAAGACTGATAGAAATCTTTATTCCCTAAATAATTACTTAAACCCAGATGCAAACATTCGGCTATAATTTCAGCCCAGTCCAAATACTATTCCCCTTGGAGGATCACCTGGATGAAGAAATACATCTAATCTTCCCAATGATATGCCTAGGAATTACCCTTCAGTCTTTGCAGCAACACCACAATATCCTTTACCTCTTGAATCATGTGGTCTCTTGTCAGTGGCCTAGGCAGTCTTGAACCCCCCTTTTGGAATTTTAGTAACCAATTTCTAGCAATCACGCTCCTATAATTCGCTTTCTTTAATGAAAAATGCCCATAAGAAGAAGTGATATTGAGATCAGAATATGGTTCTTTGGGCAGAATTCTCATCATAGACATTAGGGTTTGTCTGTTGATATGAAGTAACACATTGCCATCTACAGCTCTGATGCACCTATTTTGGGGGTCATATCTATTTATGCACTCCAGAACTAGTTCAGGGCACTGTATGGCCATGGGAAAGGCCGCAGCTTCAACCAAACCACTTTTCACAATTTTCTCTATCATAGGAGTTGCATTGGATTTTTAGCCCTCTCTCTAAAATCTTATAAGTCATATTGGACTAGAGAGGTATCCCCAAATTCAGGAAGAGAATAGATGAGACCAGAACCATGGTCATAACCAAGACATGCAGATTTCATAGCTACAGGTTGGAGGGTATAATGAAAAAAAAATGTTTTGAACTTCTTAAACAATGCCAGAAACTCAAAAGGATTCTTCTTTCCAACCAAGTAATGGAGACAACTTATAGTAAGAGTAGAACTCACCTTAAATGTATCTAAAATCACTGCGAATTTGGGCAACAAAAATCCTATACCACCTGCGTTGTTCACCTTTGCATCACCCAGTATGTTTGTTTGCTAAATTTAGCTTGTTCTCTCTTGATACAGACATTAACCAAGTTGAATAATTACTAACCGAAACAATACGTGCTAAAAATGCTTGATAAGACATGAACTCTGACATATGCATTAATGGCAAGCATTCTTCACGTGCGGCCTTGATGAATAATAATTATCCATAATCTTCCAGAAGTTAGAACCTTTCTGCTTCATAATAAGTTTCGGATATATTTTCCTCTAAATCTCCCGCTAAATTTTGTCTTGGAGAAGGCTTTGGGAAGAAAAGAGGCTATAGTCACGGAAGGTTGAACCTTTGAATCGTTGAACCCATGAACTCCGAAATAAGGTTCAACGTGAAAGTTCAAAGATACAATACTAAGTTACATAGAGGAAACAAATAGTTCACTTTTAAGAAATATTGAACTTTAGACTCTTAAACTATTGAACCTTTGAACCATTGGAATGTGGTTCAACTCGAAGGTTCAAAGATACAAGATGACTTACAAAAACCAACCAATAGTCATAGGACCTATTGGTTATTTTCTCTGAATCGGCAGAGGGTTTGCTAGTTCCAATGCACGGGCTGATCCGGCCAATAGATTATGAGACATTGTGTGAGCTGCCTCTCCTTCACTTCTGGTTCTGCCGCACCAAGGGGGGTATCCTTATAACTAAAGGTGTAACATTGACTAGCTCAATGACAGGAAGATTTAGCTTGACATCAACAGGCAGAATACTCTCATGTGTGGACCAAGATGTGGATGATACATCATAAGGTTGGCAATATTCTTGGACATATGTGTCTGGTTGTGGATGAGAGTATGTAGGGGTCCTAATCCTACTACAACTAACAGGTGGAAGTTATGAAAAAGTGGATATGATGATTTGGATGCAAGACAGGGGCTTTAGATCATAACTACTAACCCAAGTGCAAACCGGTGCCTATCTTAGGGCAAGGAGTCAACTAGATGTATACATAAGAATGGCTTGCAACTGTCATTCGAGTTTCAAGGGGTTTGAACTGATGCTTGCCTTACAAACATCACCCAAGAATGGGTATCTAACTACCTCTACTTACAGATATCCCTGCTGACATACAATCTTCTCCATGCTTAACCAAAAATAGTTTAATCCACTCCTTGAATGGAAGTCACAGATCAAGCATGTGATACAGAAAAACTATACCCTAGAATCTGAGAAACCCTTAGCAACCAGATTCAAAAGAAGAAAATGCATGCAACAAATGGAAAGTGACAGCTAGACACATGCAATAAGCATTTTTCATATACAATGACAAGAAACTGAACATATGTGCAAGATACAACTCAGATGCAACTCATAAACTCAAAAGAGATAGAACAACCAGGATCATGCCTTGTTCTTCGTTATTCACACAAAAGTGCCCAAGTCTTCAACAACTACAATGAGTAACACAGTTTGGCTTTTATACCAAGACTGTGTACTCATCAAATTAATTACAAGGCTAATAAAAAATCTGCCAGATACAATGCATCATGAGAAATGGCGCTCAAAATAGTTAATGTAGCAGAGGGTCAAGGAGAAAGGAGCAGATGGAATCAGGATCTGGGCCACCGCCTGAAGTTTCTCTTCGTAAGCCTGGTAGTTCACCTGTCACCTCACCCATACTTCCCTGCACAATCTGCCATTAAAGCCCCATCCACTCGCAGGATGCAACAGTAGGTACATCTAGAGATTTTCCCACTCAAAAATGGGCCGCAGACAAAGAAGACCATCACTCCAGCAAAAATAAAACCCAGCCGTCGATCACCTCCCCATTGCTGAGATTTGTGGCTCAAAACACCTTTGAAAAGTCGCAAACCACTAATATCGTGCCACGTAGGCACCTTGATCCTCCATCGCTGACTTTTTGCCTTCACCATTTTGCCTTTTTGCCCTATACACGCAAAAGCATATACAAGCACCTTATATACAAGTCGGACCCTAAACTTTATTAGAACAATTTGAGAACTGGTTCAGATCTGGCTTGTATCTTAACCCTTTGTATATCGGCATGTACAAACACCACATACATGCACGCCACGGACTTCAAACCATTATGCATCAGAATGTACCTCCCTTTGAAGTCCGGCTTGTATCTCTTTCACTACATATCGGCTTGTATATCAGCATATACAAGCACTTTATACAACCCATGGATGCCAAATTTCATTCATTGCACCTTATTCCTCCATCGCGTCCGGATTGCATGTCTCTCCTTTTGCATATTGGCCTGTATATGCAAACATACAAATCCCCTAACATACAAGCAAGGAATCTTTTAGGATATGCGATATAGATTCCCTCTTATATGTCGCCAATGTATGTCAAACATACATTCAACCTTGTATCTGCCTCTCCTGTATGCCGAATATACAAACCTGTTTGTATATGCCCGCGGGCCCTACCACATGTATCTCCCGCTGCTTTGCCACTGTAGCAAATGTATATTTGCACTTCCTTGTATATTTTGCTTTGTATATGACCCGATATACAAAGCGGGAATATTCCCCAGAATCTACGAAAGATTCCCCCTTTGTATATGCACCTTTTAGAGCCCGATATTCAATTAGAAATGCACCTAACTCAATTTTTCAAAGGGTGATAGAGATTTCTGACCCGCCAATGCATACTTTGACCTGTATGTATATACAAACACCTTTATACATACAAAGATACTGCATACAAACTAATTTTTTCATTTTTTTAGCACTGCAGAGGTCAAAAGAGAGAACTTTTTGGATTTTTGGGAAGGGGCCTGCATATTTAAATCCTTAAAACCTGATTGCTCATGCAGGCACCACCCGTGGCTCTGTCTAGGGACGCATGCCTCTTGCAGGCATGGCGAGAACCTCAGATCTCTAGGATGCATACCAGTCCCCTATCCATTGGGCACATAGTCATGAAGCTGCACTGTCCTGCATCATAGATCACATTTTCAAACATTATTTTGGCGGCCCCGGGCAGCCAAAAATGAAGAACCAAAACTTTATCCTGCCAAATGCCTGATTCCGAACTGAATGATCCCAACCATGACTAAAAACACCAAGATAGACTGCCCATATACTGACTTTGTGAATTAAATACTTCACCATTTTTGAAAACTTGCCCCTGTCAGTACTGCCTCTGTCACTCTGCACCTTACAACCAGACATATAACCATACGCATTATAATATTCTTCAGCATTAGGTAACATATGTATGTTATATTCCATAAATAGTATATCATATTGCTCTTGGCATTCCTTATCATTTATGTGACTGTTACACATAACCAGGCACTCATCCAGTTGATCTAAAAACTGAAAACACTCAGAAAATATGAGACCCTCAATATCATTTATATCATTCACTGACATTGAAAATAAATCCTGATCTACACACCTATTGCCATCACTGCATATGTCTGAAACAACTAATGCTAAGCATTTATCATCCACAGTTTGCAAATCAGTATCATCATTTTCAAACAGAGGGTTAATTTTGCACCAATGAATGTCAGGACTCACAATGTCAAATGCATCCGTAGGCTCATCATAAAGGGGATTCATATTCATTGCAAAGGTCTCTATTTCTTCTTCATGACAATCCATTTCTTTTTCATCATTATCAGACGTAGAGTCATAAGAAGAACAACCCTGATCCATGAATTGGTCATGGATATCATCTTTATCATCTTTAACATCTGATTGCCCCACATACAAAGTTTCTGCTACTTCAATACACTCTGAAGTTGAACTATCTGCATCATTTTCTAGCCCTTTAATACTTCCTGATGAAACTGACATTGACTGTTGATCCATATGATGACAACTTTGCATAACTGGATCATTTAAACATGAATGTTCTTTGTTTAGGACTGGCATGCAAATATTACTTGAAAAATCATTACAATCAACTTCATTTACTGGGCAAATCAGGACATCCTCCTCTACAACAGAAACATCATCAATCTGGGATGATGCAAAAACTGGGATAACAGGGGTATGAGTGCTTTGACATTCATCTCCAACATTTAAACTATATCCCTCATCAACGTTGGAGACCTTAGGGCAGCAAATGTTTTTAGAGAAATAACCCTTTTGAATTCCATACCTCCAATTATTTTCAATGTCCATTGCGAACTGTTGTGCTTGATGCAATGTGGTGGGCTCCTTGTCCCTCAATCTATAGCTCATTTTCCTATCAAATGCTTCCAAATAGACAACTAGGCACAATGCATCATTAGGTCTCATGCATTCTGGTATTCTATTCAATGCCCTCATAAATCTAAGGTTAAAAGTTGGGATCAACTCATCTTCTTCAATATGGATATACATAAAATCACTAATGACTGCATAATCAGAAATTCTTTCACCATATTGACCTAGAAATGCAGATTTGAAATCTTGCCAAGAACTGACAGAGTAAGCTGGAAGATAGGAGAACCAGTCCCTTGCATTTTCATCTAGAGATTGAACAAATAATCTAATAACTACATCTTCATGGTCAATCTCGAAATCATTCATCACATTTACAAACTACTGCAAGTGTTTCTCAGCTGATTCATCCTTTGCACCATTAAATTTGGGCAAATACTTTCTAATTTTAGATGGGAAAGCATTCGGATAACCACAAATGCCACTAAAATTTATGGGCTTATATCTGTCAATGCTGAAACTTCTTCTATTACATGGTTGGGACTGATTATTATGCATCATTACATTTGACACCTCACAAGGGTGCATGGGTTGACAATACATCTTTATACACTTTTTGCAACCCTCTTCTCAACTCAGATTTTCAATTACAACAATGACCTTAGGCCTTTAATATACAAACTATTATTTCAGTTTTCCTAAAGTCCTCTAAATGAGCCTTTTAAACAATATTGCATGCTTCTCCTAAAAATACAAACTATATTCTAACCAAAGCATGCGAGCTCTGCTTTCACCAAAATTTCCCTTTTAACCAGTGCTATTTCACCAAATAGGGAATCTTTTAAAACTTGTGCAAATACCTAGATATGTTGCAGCTGCTGATAGGTTCATTCAACAGAGTCGCAGCCTCCTTGGCAGAGGAATGAGCTTCAAACTGACTGAAGCTGAAAATGCATTTCTTTCTTTCTGGGTCCCCCAACAGTAGAGCCACACATAAAACTTTAAATTTACTACAACAAAGCACTTCCAGGTCTAATTCTTCAATCCTTTAGACTCAGACTTTCATGGATATGACATTGATCTCCCCAGCGGAGTCGCCAAAATCTGTTGGTTATTTTCTCTGAATCGGCAGAGGGTTTGCCAGTTCTAATGCACGGGTTGATCCGGCCAACAGATTATGGGAGGTTACGTGAGCTACCTCCCCTTCACTTCTAGTTTTGTCGCACCAAGGGGCGTATCCCTATAACTAAAGGTGTAACATTGACTAGCTCAATGACATGAAGATTTAGCTTGACAGCAACAGGCAGAATACTCTCATGTGTGGACCAAGATGTGGATGATACATCACAAGGTTGTCAATATTCTTGGACATATGTGTCTGGTTGTGGATGAGAGTATGCAGGGGTCCTAATCCTACTCCTACAACTAACAGGTGGAAGTTATGAAAAAGTGGATATGATGATTTGGATGCAAGACAGGGGCTTTGGATCATAACTACTAACCCAGGTGCAGACCGGTGCCTATCTCAAGGCAAGGAGTCAACTAGACGTATACATAAGAATGGCTTGCAACTGTCATTCAAGTTTCAAGGGGTTTGAACTGATGCTTGCCTTACAAACATCACCCAAGAATGGGTATCTAACTACCTCTACTTACAGATATCCCTACTGACATACAATCTTCTCCATGCTTAACCCAAAATAGTTTAATCCACTCCTTGAATGGAAGTCACAGATCAAGCATGTGATACAGCAAAACTATACCCTAGAATCTAAGAAACCCTTAGCAACCAGATTCAAAAGAAGAAAATACATGCAACAAATGGAGAGTGACAACTAGACACATGCAATAAGCATTTTTCATATACAATGACAAGAAACTGAACATATGTGCAAGATACAACTCAGATGCAACTCATTAACTCCAAAGAGATAGAATAGTTAGGATCATGCCCTGTTCTTCGTTATTCACACAAAAGTGCCCAAGTCTTCAACAACTACAATGAGTAACACAGGTTGGCTTTTATACCAAGACTGTGTACTCATCAAATTAATTACAAGGCTAATAAAAAATCTGCTAGATACAATGCATCATGAGAAATGGCGCTCAAAATAGTTAATGCAGCAGAGGGACAAGGAGAAAGGAGCAGATGGAATTGGGATCTGGGCCACCACCTGAAGGTTCTCTTCGTAAGCCTGGTAGTTCACCTGTCACCTCACCCATACTTCCCTGCACAATTTGCCATTAAAGCCCCATCCACTCGCGGGATGCAACAGCAGGTACATTTGGAGATTTTCCTGCTCAAAAACGGGCCGCAGACAAAGAAAACCATCGCTCCAGCAAAAATAAAACACAGCCGTCGATCACCTCCCCATCACTGAGATCTGCGGCTCAAAACACCTTTGAAAAGCCACGAACCAATAATATCGTGCCACGTAGGCACCTTGATCCTCCATCGCTGACTTTCCGCCTTCACCATTTTGCCTTTTCGCCCTGTACACGCAAAAGCATATACAAGCACCTTATATACAAGTCAGACCCCAAACTTTATTAGAACAATTTGAGAACTGGTTCAGATCCGGCTTGTATCTTAACCCTTTGTATATTGGCATGTACAAACACCACATACATGCACACTGTGGACTTCAAACCATTATGCATCAGAATGTACCTCCCTTTGAAGTCTAGCTTGTATCTCTTTCACTGCATATTGGCTTGTATATCAGCATATACAAGCGCTTTATACAACCCATGGACGTCAAATTTCATTCACTGCACCTTATTCCTCCATCGCGTCTGGATTGCATGTCTCTCCTTTTGCATATCGGCCTGTATATGCAAACATACAAATCCCCTAACATACAAGCAAGGAATCTTTTAGGATATGCGATATAGATTCCCTCTTGTATGTCGCCAATGTATGTCAAACATACATTCAACCTTGTATCTGCCTCTCCTGTATGCCGAATATACAAACCTGTTTGTATATGCCCGCGGGCCCTACCACATGTATCTCCCGCTGCTTTGCCACTATAGCAAATGTATATTTGCACTTCCTTGTATATGACCCGATATACAAAGCGGGAATATTCCCCAGAATCTGCGAAAGGTTCCCCCTTTGTATATGCACCTTTTAGAGCCCGATATACAATCAAAAATGCACCTAACTCAATTTTTCAAAGGGCGATAGAGATTTCTAACCCGCCAATGCATACTTTGACCTGTATGTATATACAAACACCTTTGTACATACAAAGATACTGCATACAAACTAATTTTTTCATTTTTTTAGCACTGCAGAGGTCAAAAGAGATAGCACTTTTTAGATTTTTGGGAAGGGGCCTCCATATTTAAATGCTTAATACCTGATTCTTTATGCAGGCACCACCAAGACCTTTCAAGAAACTTTGAACTTTGAAATAGTGAACTGTTGAACCGTTGAACTAATGAACTTCGATATGAGGTTCAAGCAGAAGGTTCAATGATACATTAAATTAAACAAGGGAATTGAGTGAACATGACTCTTTATGAAGCATTGAGCATTGAATCTTGAACTGTTGAACCTTTGAATCATTGAAAAAGGGTTCAAGTTCAACTGGAAGGTTCAAAGACATATTTGAATTGCACAAAAAGGGCCGATAGTTCACTTTGAGAAACATTAAAGTATTGAACCTGTTAAACCATTGAACTCTTGAACTTTAAGAATGGTTCAAGTTCAAAGGTTCAATCCTTTTGTAATTTCACATACAAAAGACAATAGGCGAGTGAACTTTAAGAATAAAGAACCGACTTAATAAACAAAGATATGACCAATAAGGGGAAAATGGTAAGTCGACTCTTTCTTAAGGAAATTTCACGAAAAAAAAAGAATAAGGGCGACTCAAAAGGAAACATTGGCTCTGACTGGGGACTGCATTTTATGCTAAAATGCAGAGAACTCAGAAACTCTGGTTACGCATAAACTGAAACACAGGGACGGAAGACAAGAAATAAGGCAAACCAAAACTAGGAAAGGAAGACACAACACATGACAACAAAGGAAAGGCTATGTACAAAACAGGGGACACCTGTTTCATAGTCGATACAACTTAAGATCCTGTCCATTATAGGACAGGGGTAAAACAACTCCGTCCAGATATTCCAATTTGAAAGAATTAGGACTGAGTACCTGATGAATTTTGAAAGGTCCTTTCCAGAGTGAATCAAATTTGCCATGTGCTCCTTTAGGTTCTCTCCTTCTATCCCACAGCAACACTTCGTCTCCATCCATGAATTTTCTGGGCCTTGTTTTTTGATCAAAGATCTTCTTGACCTTGGATTGGTGAGTAGTAATCTGATCAACCAATTCATTTCTTTCCTCTTCAATCTTAGTCAAGTACATAACTCTTTTCTCTAAGGAATCTTGAAAGTATTGATCTTCAATTACATTTTGTAACTTGGCTGCTGATAATTCCAAAGGTAAAGATAACTGAGCTCCTATTCCATAAACCAGGTCAAAAGGTGCCATTCCTATTGCCCTTTTTGGGGTTATCCTGTCAGGCCAGAGTGCTTCATACAATCTTTTATGCCAATCCTTGGGATTCTCACTCACCAATTTCCTCATGATGGTTATCAGATTTTTATTACTGGACTCAGCTTGTCCGTTCCCTTGAGGGTAGTAATCTAATGAATGAGAGAGATATATACTATGCTCATAGCAAAAAGAAGTAAGTTCAGTTGAGGAGAAACTGGTGGCGTTATCTGCTACAAGTTTCTGAGGGACACCAAAATGCACTAGTATATTTTCTTTGAGAAAATTATACACTACTTCTGAAGTGGTTCTCCTCACAGGGACTGCTTCAACCCATTTTGTAAAATAGTCTGTTGCTGTCAAAATGTGTGTATGTCCGGCACTTGAAGGAGGTGAAAGAGGCCCAATAAAGTCCAAACCCCATTGTTTGAAAGATTATTCTATAACAATAGGCCTCAGAGGCAATGCTGCAAGTTGTGGCCTTCCTAAAAACATTTTGCACTTTTCACAGTTAGTCACCCATTTGTATGCATCCTTAAACATACCCGGCCAATAATAACAATTTCTAAGGATTTTGAAGGCTATGACTGAAGAAGAGAAATGTCCACCGCAGGCTTCATTATGAAAACTTCCAAAAGATTGTGCTGCTGTTCCTTATCTACACATCTCAGAAAGGTTCTGTGTAGTCCCTTTTTGTATAAGACATCACCCCAAATGACATATTTTGCTGCTTTTAACTTTAGATTCCATTTCTCCTTTGGGGATAAGTGACTGGGACAATCTCCATAAGTAAGATAGTGTGCCACGTCTAGGAACCATGGGTCCTATAAACTTACCAAAAGGATAGTGGGAAGTTCTTCTTCTTCTTCTTCCTTACTCTCAGCAATCAATTTGCACAGACCTTGACCCCTAACCAAATTGGTTGGCCTAACCTCCAAGTCATATTATTGAATTTTAGCAACCCATGTTGCTCTATTGTTCATCCCAACATCTTGTTGAGTCAGAATGCTTTTCACAGTGGGACTAGGAACAAATACAACTGAATGAGAATGGAGTATATAATATCTAAATTGTGTAACGACCTTTACTACAGTGAAAGCTTGCTTCTCAGCCAAAGAGTATTTAAGTTCATGCTTCTTGAGAGGAACACTCATAAAAGCTATTGGGGCTTCTACATTTAATTCATTCTTCTACAACAAGATACCAGACATGGTATGTTCTGAAGCATAACAATAAATAATAAAATCTTTTTAGAAATCAGGGTTTACCAGAATAGGTGTTTGTGTAATCGCCTCTTTAATATCTTTAAATGCTTTCTTAGCAGTCTCGTTCCATTTGAATGCCTATTTTTTGCTCATCATCCCCACAATATGCTTTGTAATTTCAGCAAAATCAAGAATAAACCTTCTGAGGAAATTGATCTGGCCAAAGAAAGACTTAACTCTAGTCCTATTAGAAGGAAGACTTAACTGTTGAATTGCTCTAACCCTCTCTAGATCAATCTTGATTCCATCTTTTGAAACTAAGTGCCCCAACAACTTACCCTCTGTCACACAGAAAACTGACTTCTTAGGATTAAGAGATATGCCATGACTCCAACACCTTTGCAAAACGGTCTCCAGGTCTTTCAGATGATCCTCTCTTTTTCTAAGAAAATAGTTAAATCATCAAGATAAATGACAGTAATTCTATCTTTTAGATCTCTTAAGGAAGAATCCATCACCCGTTGAAAAGTTGCACCAGCATTAATCAAACCAAAGGGCATACAGTTATAAGCAAACGTTCCCCGGGGTGTAGTGAAAGCAGTTTTGTGTTGATCAGATGTGGCCACACTTATTTGATTATAACCTGAGAACCCATCTAGCATGGACATCATTTCTGACCCAGCAACTGTTTGCAAAATGTGATCCATCACAGGTAAGGGATAGTTATCTTTCAAACTGGCCTGGTTCAGATTCCTAAAATCAACACAAATCCTTATTTCTCCATTCTTTTGGTGTACTGGGATGATGTTTGTCACCCAGGAGGAATGATGGATCAGATAAATAATCCTAGCCTTCAACATTTTATCAATCTCCTTAAAGATGGCTTCAGCAACCTTTGGGTTATAGTTTCTCAACTTCTGCCTAAATGGGGTTGCATTTGTCTTTAAAGGAATATGATGCTGAAATTGCCCATGCCTAAAATCTTTTAGGTCATCATAGCAACAAGCAAAGACATCCTTATATTTAATCAACAGCTTAATCAATTTGTTTTTCTCGTCTGGCGAACAACACTTACCAATAGAAATCCATTTAGGATCAGTTTCACTTCCAATATTTATTTTCTCATAATCCCCCAATTTGTCAGTACCCTGAACAAGTTTGCCTTTGGTATATTCATCTTGTTGAGTGAACAAATGTTCTAGAGAGACCAGCCCTTTGGGGATTTTGTTTCCCTTCAACTGAATTACATCATCCTTTGAATTGATTGCTGGATCAGGACTGAATTCTTTACATTTTGCTTCAGAACCCTCAAAATAAGTCCCCAGGAACATCTCAGCATTCTCTAAGAACTTTCTAATCTACCTATCATTCTCAAAAACTTGCCAATTTTCAGCATTATCTGGGACATTAGGACGGTAGACCAGCTCTATCCTATATGAATCTTTTTTAAAATCAGGGTGTGGGAGAAGAAGAGAAGCTGACACTGCTAAAGAATCAGCCCATGTATTCTGATCTTTGGGAATTGCCTCATTAGAAAAGGCATTAAAGTATTCTATCTCATCGCAAACTCTATTCCTGTAATGTCTCAATCTTTCATTTTTAACTGAAAAAATGCCTCTCACCTATTTAACAATTAATTTAGCATCTCCTTTTGCTTTGAGCATCTTTACACCTTTTCATTTGGCTTCATTTAACCCAAGCAATAGAGCCTCATACTTTGCAGTGTTATTAGTGTTTTTAAACTCTATCTTGAAAGAGTAAGGAAAACTTTCACCTTTAGGTGATATCAAAACAACCCTTGCTCTTGAACCAGTGGTAGCACAACTACCGTCAAATTCCATGGTCCATAAATCATTTGAATGAACAGACTTTGGGACAGATTCTTCCTTCATGTCTTCAGAAGAGAGAACATAATTACCAAATTCACATTCTTCGAATAGAATATGAGACTTAGGATCATCAGAAGGATATATAGTAAACTTGCATTTGGGTTCAGGTTCTAGCTTCACTTTCTACTTTCCTACTAGAATTGTAGCTTCTGACCAATCCAATTTAATCTGCCCACCCAAATCTTTGCAAAAAGTCCTACTCAACAACTTCCCATAACTAGTAGGAATATCCGCTACCAAAATAGTCAACTTCACTCTTTTATCAGGATAGGCTGCAAGGGCAACCCGTGCATCTTTAATTTGCCCAAGCAAAGAAATCTGTTTGCCATCCATGGAGTAGCACCTACCAAATGTTTTTGTAAGGGATAAGCGTAGGGCTTTGGCTACAGAAGAAGGCATAATATTATCAGAAGCACCTGAGTCTATGATACAATTACTGAGTTTATGGCCATTTATGAATAAAGAAACATAAAATGGGTTGGGCTTCATAGTAGTAATATAAGAGGTATCATTAGATGAATTGAGGGCCATTTTAGGAGAATGCTTGGGTGACTCAGGTGGAGAAGCGAATAATTGGGCAATGGGAGACTCAACATTAACATTTAGTTGACTTTCGGGTTCAGTTTGTGTAGGACTACCTTTGACATATTTAACCAATCTATCAAGTTCTTTGGGCTTTAACTTGAGATATTCAGCAGGGGATATTTGAATCTTTGCAGACTTACAAAATTCTAGAATATCAAAAGAAGTTTCATGATCATTTCTATGTAACAATTTAATCTCTTGGGCTTTCCAATTAGCATTGGAGGTCCTAGTAAGAGGTTCCTTACCTTTAACAGGTACTTCTTGAGTATTAGAAAATTTCTGATTCTTTTGACTTCTGGTAAGCACAACACATGAAGGATCTTCAAGAGTAACCAATATTTCACCTCCTCTTTCTGAATCTGATTCATACTCTAGGAAGTGTATTTCAGAGTCACTAGGTTCCTCAAAGTTCCTTTCTTCCATGGTAATCTCCCCTAATACATCTTGAGTAGCAGCCATTTGAGAATATCTAAGCTTCTTAGGACAAGAATTTCTCTCATGATCAGTAGTCAAATGAAAAGCACACATATTCCCTCTTTCAGGAGAAGCTTCAATAGTTAACCTTGGTTGTGCTAATATAAGTGGCACTGTCCTACCAGTGTTTGCATGTTGATTAAAATTCCTCCTACCAATATCTTGATATGGTTGTTGGAATGAAGTACTAGCCTTAGGTATTTATCTTTTTAAGGCAATCATATCATTGACTAGTCTTTGAACCACAGGATCTGTAGAGGATGAAGGATGAGCGTTCAAAACTTGGACTTCTTTCTTCCATTTTCCAGCCATAATAAGATCATCTTCTAACCCAACTGCCAAGGTTTGTGCAACTGCTAAATCAACAATTGTACCTCTTCTGAGATGGAAACTAATATTAGGAGGCATAGAATTAATAAAGAAACATTTCTAATTCTCAGCAGTTGGCCTTTTTGCAGTAGGGATTTTGTGCACTATTCTATTGAATTTGGCTATGAATTCCCTCATACGCTCATGTATCTCTTTCTTAAGCTGAGTCAATTGAGCAAGAAGGGAATGTTGATCTTCTGCACTCTTAAACCTATTTTCAAACATAGTTTTCATATCATTCCAATTTGTGATTGAAGAGTCAGCTAGATGATAGAACCATTGTGCTGCAGTATCAATTAAAGTTTGCACAAAAAGCCTTATGGCTACATCTTGATGTTGCACGCCTAACACACCACATGCTACTGCAAAGGCACTCAGATGTTTCTCTAGTGATTATCTTCCATCTCCATTAAATTTGGGCAAGTTTTCCCTTGCATTTTTAGGTAGATGATTCAAGTTGGCCCCTAAATTTAGAGGCCCTATGGCTGCTCCCCAAGGTTGGGCCATTGGTAGAAAGCTTACAGCAGAGGGAATGACAGTACCAGAAAGAGTTAAGGCTTGACAGAAAAGGATGCAGAGGGTTTAGGAGGGATAGGAGGTCTACTTCTAGCTCTTCTAATACAGGTAGGAATATATGGAAAATTTAAACTTTGCAGTGTTTGAAAAGTAGGATCCTCAATTCCCTCTCTTCTTAAAGATCTTGTATATCTTCTAGAATCCAGTTTATGATATTGTAACTGAATAGGTAGCTATTGTTTTCTATGCTATTCTTGATCTCTTCGCACCTCAGGGGCTTGATTTCTTGCTGCATTTTCTGCTTGCCTCCTTCTTTGCCTGAGCAACAGTAGTCTCAAATTATCGGCCAATTCTTCTTCTTTCTCTAACACTCTGCTTGCTCTCCTATAATCATCAATATTCTGATGAGTATGCCAAGCAAGGGTATTTAACTAACCAATTATATCTTCCTGTTTGTCTTCAAAACCAAGATTAGGTTGCAGAACTGGAATTATGTTTTCATGTGGAAGTACCATTGTTGCTTCATATTAAGGTGACTAATCTTTCAACAAACAACTTTGATAATCCCCAGTAGAGTCACCAAAAAATGTTGGTTAACAGATTTGTCCTGATCTAAAAATGTTTTATTTTGACTCTATACCCCTTTCCTTCAAGAACAAATAAATTAAACAACAAATGGGTAAACTATCAAGAATAGTTCCCCTCTGAATTTAGGTACAGCTCCTTTTAAGATCTTCAATGAATTCAACCTACTTTAATCATTCTGATACACTTTTAACCAGAAAGTGCTTAAAGGCAAACTAACATCCATACATCATCATGCTATGAATGCGATATACTTTTCTACAACATCATTTGGTAATAGAATACACAGATTCTATTTTCAATAGTAATCAGATATATAAACATATATAATGCTAAACCAATAAATGATAAAGCATATATAATGAGTTGTCTAATGAAAGAGCAATTACCATATGAAAGAAGATTCCACACAGAAAATCCAATTTCAAATACTCAAACACACAGATCTAAGTATGCAATAATTATTTCTCCTTTTCATTCACAGATGAAAAATGTCTCAGACAAACATCATATATATTGTAAAACTACCAAGATTCAGCTCTAAAAATTTTCTATCTCTTCTCTTCACTATTCATGTATATTAGTTTTAACAATTACAAACATATATATAGTTGCCCTAATTATCTGATCTTTCAAACCAAACCCAGAGTTAAGATAACTCTGACCCATACAGGATTTAGTTTTTACCAACTCATTTAAAAACCAAGTTTTTGAAAATAATCTCAACTGAATAACTGAATAAAGAAACTGAGTAAGTAAGATCATGGCTGAGGTAACGGATTAGAATCTCCAGATTTGTTGTGTTCGGTTGGGGAGGCACGTTGAGCCTTCCACACCTGAAATGCTGTAACAAACTCCTGGATCCTCAGGAAATTGGGAATACTGATGTGTTTTACCCTTGCCTTCCAGATGTCTTTTTCCCTCTGAATTTTCCCCAGCTTCTCTGTGTGTTCCGGAAGTGCATCGACGCGGAGATAAAGAAGTGACTCCACCTTTGAAATCTGAGAGAAATCCTCGGTTAATAAGTTGTCACTTTCTTTAACGAAGCTGATCTTTTCCTTGAAGGATTGAATCATAGTATCAATGTCCTTTTCTAGTTCTCTGTCATCCTTTATATATTTTATGTCAATACATTGTAGATCATGCTGTAATGATATAGTGAATTCAGTTATTTCTTTGGTCATTTTTGTAAGTTCAATTCGCCCTTGTCGGGATACTGAATTCCTCCATTCGATGTTTTTCTTACTTACATATAGTATATCCTCATCCATACCTATCAAATTCTTTTCTGACAAAAAATTTTCTATTCCATACTTCTATACTTCGTCAATTTGATTCATTACATTCATCCATCTGCCTTCATCTTTTGTTCACGAAGCATTCTGCGTCTTCAAGTCATCAATGGTGGCTATGGTTTGATCATATATATTTTTTAGTTCATGAATATATTCTATACCTTTCTGTATAACACAATCCAACCAATCATCAAATACCTTGGTTACCATTCTATTCTTGTTTACCTGATCCAACATCTTCTGATTGGCCATATATTTAGGATCGAAAGACAGGGGAAGTTGTGAAACTGGTTGTGGATCTGGGTTGTGAATGGCATCGATGTATTTTGCCATTGAGTGCAAGGTCTGTTTCAACTCCATTTTGTCTTTCTCATCTTTCCAGGCTTGGCTGACTATCTTTTTGGTGGATGTCTCAAGATGATGCACATCTGCGGCTCGTGAAGCAGTTCCAAGATCTATTTTTTCAATTGTGAAATCTTGAACTGTAGGGTCTTGAACCTCCTCATTAGTTGTCGGCTGAGCTATTTCAGCACTCCAATTCCCAGTATTAGGGTCAATATCTACCCTAGATGTTGTTTTTAGTTTCTTGGTTTTGGGAGTTTTTCCCAAACACTTACTCACCATGTCCTCCAATGGCAAAGAAAATGGGACTATTTTTCTTTTGTTGCTGATCGAGCTTTCCAGCCATTTGGGTGCAGAGGCCGAGCCTTCTTTACCAGGATTTGATTGATTAGAGGGCACATTTGAAATCATCATCAGGTCAGCAGAGTCAGAAGCAACCTCTGTCTGTTGTTTTGCACTAACTTCCTCTACCATCAGTGAATCAGAATCTTTATCACCTATTGCTTCTCCTGAATCCTCTTCAGAATTTAAATCCACAACTATTCTTTTAGAAGTCTGTCTCTTTATCCTGCTTTTAGTCCTTGATCTGGTAGCATGGGGAGGCAGAATAGTTGTAAGGGCCTTCTTGGATTCTTTGATGACAGGACCCCTTCCAGTTTTTGACTTGGAAGTACCCGCACCACAGATAGAAATAAGCTGGTTAGATGAGCTTATTGGGGATGGTGATTCAACCATTGATGTACATTACTGGGAAACTTTATTTTGAACTTTCTCTAGTTTTTGTTCCCTCTTCCCTCAACCATTTCTCGGCTCTCCTTATCACCGGGAGGGTCTTAACCTCAATCCTGTCTTCTTCATCTTTATCCCAGTCAACTTCTGGAATAGGTGATTGTTTTATCTATTCAAATTGTGGATCAATCACCTGTTCTTCATTATCAAAAATTCCAGAAATGTCCATATTTAAATTAAGGGTAATTATTTGTCCCAGGGAGAACCTGCATCACTGTCTTCTTCTGACTTCGAATTCGTCTAAACAATCCTCCCAATAATCCTCCAATTGAGGAATATGTGAAAACCCTATTCCAAAATCCAAGTTATCCTTGGCAAAGCCTTTGTTGTCAAATTGGGATCTGGCAGTATAGTGCTGAAAATTGAATTTTTTAAGATCCACTTCCAGGTTCAAAGCATCAGAAATTGTCTGACAAGAATAATGTCCAAGTTCGATGGGAAAAGAGATACCAGATTCTTTCTTCATGGGGAACTTTTTTCTCACATGGGCTAGCTGTCTACAGACCTCTATCAATACAAAACGATCAAAAACATACCGAGGTAACTTCAAAGGTTCACCGTAAAAACCCCCAACTCTGATATAAGTGAACTTGGGAAACTGAATAAAGAAACTACCATAAATGCTGATCAGCTGCATAGCCTCATCAGACATCCTCTTATTGATGTTGTTTTCTAATTCATAAGTCATTCTCCCAGTAAAAACATCATTAACCCTCTTGTAACTCTCATAGCAATTATGCATCTGTAATTGTGAATAATAGTCATAAATTTTGTTGTCCTCAACCAAGGGCGCATGAGGTAGCCCTACCCATTGTCTTGTAGATACCAGGCAATATAAGAGGTACAAAAACATATAGAAATATTTATTCCCTAAATAATTACTTAAACCCAGATGCAAACATTCAGCTATAATTTCAGCCCAGTCCAAATACTGTTCCCCTTGGAGGATCACCTGGATGAAGAAATACATCCAATCATCCCAATGATATGCCTAGGAATTACCCTTCAGTCTATGTAGCAACACCACAATATACTTTACCTCTTGAATCATGTGGTCTCTTGTCAGTGGTCTAGGCAGTCTTGAACCTCCCTTTTGGAATTTTAGTAACCAATTCCTAGCAATCACGCTCCTATAATTCGCTTTCTTTAATGAAAAATGCCCATAAGAAGAAGTGATATTGAGATCAGAATATGGTTCTTTGGGTGGAATTCTCCTCACAAACATTAGGGTTTGTCTATTGATATGAAGTAACACATTGCCATCTGCAGCTTTGATGCACCTATTTTGGGGGTCATATCTATTTATGCACTCTAGAACTAGTTCAGGGCACTGTATGGCCATGGGAAAGGCCACAGCTTCAACCAAACAACTTTTCATAATTTTCTCTATCATAGGAGTTGGCACTAGATTTTTAGCCCTCTCTCTAAAATCTTCTAAGTCATATTAGACTAGAGAGGTATCCCCAAATTCAGGAAGAGAACAGATGAGACCAGAACCATGGTCATAACCAAGACATGCATATTTCATAGCTACAGGTTGGAGGGTATAATGAAAAAAAATGTTTTGAACTTCTTAAACAATGCCGAAAACTCAAAAGGATTCTTCTTTCCAACCAAGTAATGGAGACAGCTTATAGTCAGAGTAGAACTCACCTTAAATGTATCTGAAATAACTGTGAATTTGGGCAACAAAAATACTATACCACCTACGCTGTTCACCTTTGCATCACCCAATATGTTTGTTTGCTAAATTTAGCTTGTTCTCTCTTGATACAGACATTAACCAGGTTGAATAATTACTAACCAAAACAATACGTGCTAAAAATGCTTGATAAGACATGAACTCTGACATATGCATTAATGGCAAGCATTCTTCATGCGCGGCCTTGATGAATAATAATTATCCATAATCTTCCGGAAGTTAGAACCTTTTCGCTTCATAATGAGTTTCAGATATATTTTCCTCTAAATCTCCCGCTAAATTTTGACTTGGAGAAGGCTTCGGGAAGAAAAGAGGCTATAGTCACGGAAGGTTGAACCTTTGAACCGTTGAACCCATGAACTCCGAAATAAGGTTCAACGTGAAAGTTCAAAGATACAATACTGAGTTACACAGAGGAAACAAACAGTTCACTTTTAAGAAATATTGAACTTTAGACTCTTGAATTATTGAACCTTTGAACCGTTGGAATGTGGTTCATCTCGAAGGTTCAAAGATACGAGATGACTTACATAGACCAACCAATAGTCACACGACCTTTCAAGAAACTTTGAAATAGTGAACCGTTGAACCATTAAACTATTGAACTCCAATATGAGGTTCAAGCAGAAGGTTCAACGATACATTAAATTACACAAGGGAATTGAGTGAACACGACTCTTTATGAAGCATTGAGCATTGAACTCTTGAACCATTGAACATTTGAATCATTGAAAAAGGGTTCAAGTTCAACCACAAGGTTCAAAGACATATTTGAATTGCACAAAAAGGGCCGATAGTTCCCTTTGAGAAACATTAAAGTATTGAACCTATTGAACCATTGAACTCTTGAACTTTAAGAATGGTTCAAGTTCAAAGGTTCAATCCTTTAGTAATTTCACATACAAAAGACAATAGGCAGGGGAACTTTAAGTATAAAGAGCTAACTTAATAAACAAAGATATGACAATAAGGGGAAAATGGCAAGTCAACTCTTGCTTAAGGAAATTTCATGAAAAAAAAAGAATAAGGGTGACTCAAAAGGTAACAAGCTTACAGAATTCTTACCCTGGTAGGACCACATAGGTCTTTATGCACTAGATCCAACAGACCGGCAAAAAATTGCTCTTTTCTCTTGAAACTTGTCCTAGTCTGCTTTGCAAACTGACGTTCTTTACAGATGGTATTGATGGGTTTCACAAGCTTTGGTAGATCTCTCACAGTCCGACCTGAACTTATCTTTACTAGATTGTCAAAGTTTATATGACACATCCTTCTGTGCCACAACCAACTCCCATCTACTTGGGCCAATAAACAGTAATCACTAGTTCCTCTTAATTGATAAATGTTACCTCTGGTCTTCTTACTTGTATCAATCATAGTTCTAGAGCTTTCCATGATCTTTCACCCATTGTATTTGAATCTCATATCATAACCTTTGTCACACATCTAACCAACACTGAAAAGATTATGCTTCAAACCCTTCACATACAGGACATTATCAGTATTATGCTTAGCATCAAATGAGATAGATCCTTTTCCACAAATCATACCATCTGCATTATCTCCAAACCTAACCAGTCCTCCATCATACTCTTCCAAACTCACAAACTTACTTTTGTCACCGGTCATACGATGTGAGCATCCACTATTAATAATCCATTCATCCTTATCATTCTCAACCTATATTGCCAAAGCACTTTCTTCCACTAGTTTCTCTTCCTTTACATAGCTAGTAGGATTAGTAAACATAGATTCTTCTTTGATGGAAATAAACAAACATTCATTTACACTAGTACTAGCATCATTAGCTTCATCATCAGTCACACCTTCATCGTCAAAATATCTGACATAGTATCATTTCTTTGGAACTCTAGGCCTGTTCTCAAATATTTTTCTATTCCTTTCAATTCTTTCAGGACATCTAGAAGCATAATGACCTACTTTACCACAAGAAAAACATTTGAAAGGTAATTTGGCTTTAAACTTACCAGAACCTCTTTGCAACCTATCAACAAAGTTAGCTTCAAGTTCATCAAGATCATTAGGTTCTACCTTATATTTCTTAGCTTTGGAGATCTTTTCTGAAGTAATGGCTTTGAAGGCAGTCTCAACTTTTGGCAATGCATGACCAAACTCTCTCATCTCAAACATTGAAAGCTTTCCAAGTAATTGATCTTTGTCAATAGCTTTTACAGTCATTACTTCTTCAATTGTAGCTACTTTGTGACTATAGGACTTTTCTAGTCATTTGAGAATTTTCATCACAATTTCCTTATCACTGAGATTTCGTCCCATACCTTTTATTCCAGTGACAAGTTCATGCACTCTTTGCATAAAGGCTGTTATGTTTTCATCTTCATTCATCTTCAAACTCTCATATTTCACTTTCAGGCTCTGTAGCTTGGCTTCTCTTATAGAATCATCTCCTTCATACCAATTTTTCAACTTCTCCCATACCTCATTTGCAGATTCAAGGTCCACAACTTTTGTCAACACTGTGTCACTTAAGGAACTTAATAGGGCATCCTTTGCTTTGACATACAACTCATATTCTTTGATATCATCTTCAGTTGTCAAACCATCTTCAGGCATGACAAATTGTGACTGTGTAGCTAGCCATAGTTTATAACCAAGACAGAGGAGATGGCTTTTCATTCGTACCTTCCAACAAGATTAATTTGTCCCATCAAATTGTGGAGCTTCCCTTTTATAAGACATCTTGGATCTTCCTCAATCTATTAGGCCTTCTTTTGAGGAACCTTGCTCTGATACCAATTATTGAACTGCACTGGACAACTGAGAGGGGGGTGAATCAGTTGTCCTAAAATTTTAAACCAATTATGAATATCAACTTATCAATTACTTATATTCTAATATAACCATGAAAGCATGAAATGAGAAGTTCAACATAATAACATAATCAACACAGGAGACACCAGATTTTTACGTGGAAAACCCTAAAAAGGGAAAAACCACGGTGGGTGTTAGCCCATAGAAATATATAAGTTATATCAATACCAAAAAATAGAGGCTCATTGCCTATAGGGCTCATTATAGAGAATGGCTCACTGCCTATGGGTGGCTCACTGCCAAAATGGTGAACTGATTAAGCAGCATCTACTCCATGCCAGAGTTTAGTTCCATTGAAGAACAATATTATGTCTCTGCTCTGCTCTTTCACATATTTGCACTTATCTTTTCATATTCACATCACACACTCTTCTTTCACAACTACATTACATGCTTTTATACAACTCATCAACCTTGGAATGTACATCAAGGTCGGCATTACATTCATCAACCATTGGATCAATCTCCAAGGTCAGCATTACAATCATACATAAAATAGATCCGGACCTAATACAAATTAAGGTAAGGAAAATATGTAAAGATTTATACAAATCATGCCATGCCTTAGCTGGGACTCAAACACAATCCTCCATGCCACAATATGCTTCTACAATCTTCAATGCATCTCCGCAAATAACTAGGTCGGCCAAGTTTGATGAGAGCACTAGGTCTGCTAAGAACATTCTTCATTCATGATCCAATTTTCTCTTTACGGACCAATCCAAATGTAGGAACATGATCAAGAGACATCTACAAGCACATTGTAATCACCAGGAACAACCACATGATCTCTAACCACTCTGTCAAGAAGATTCTTCAAACTAGAGCACAAGAACAACACTGTCAGCCACTGTCATAAGTAAAAGATAGCTTGCGGACCACCAAATCATGAACCATTATAGTTGAAGGCACATAACATCATTACAAACTTGATTCCAGAACCGTAGATTGAAATACTTTAATGCGGAGGAATGCGGAGCATAACACTTTCTCCCTATCACCATCAAACATACAAAAAAAGTAGTTTTCACACTGATAAACATAACTCAGTCAAATCTTCATTCCGAAGGCTCAAACTTGGAATATAACATCTTCAGACATACCTCTAAATAAATTCCAATCCGCAGCCAAAGATATTCATTCTACAGGAAATGCAGAACAAACTTCTGGACTGTTCTTTTGAGTACAATACATTGTTTCCACTTCAACACATTGTTACCACCAGAGGGGCTAATTTTCTCAATATCCTCAACAAAGTAAGAGCATAGTTGACACCAATGACAACATAGATATGTTGACACCAACGACAACACAGATATGTTGACATCAATGACAACACTAGTTAGGCACATACTTGCAACATAGGGAAGATTAGTACACTCACCATGATCAACTCTAAGAGCCCCAAAAACATCATAATGGAATTGATTTATAGGAATTGAAAGATAAAAAATGGTCACAATTTGACCATGAATTTGGAAGGGGAATTTATAAGGGCCTTCAAAGATGCATAAAATTAATGAGGCATATATCTTAAATGAATATCTATATTCCAACCCAAGAATTGGTTTGATGGTTGTAGGGTGCTATATGGGGCTCTTTATCCATCCAAAATTTTACCATAAAATCTACTACTTAGTTGAGTATGCACATGTGTTGATATCTTATAGACATAAAATTAGCACCAATTTATAGGGCAACAGACCTATAAATATTTTGAGGACAACCAACCTAAAATTTGGTACCATATTAGGCTAGGGGCTTGGCTCGATTAGAGAGTGCTTCCGGTGGTAGGCACAAGGTAACGAGGTCCAGTCTCCCCCTTGTCCACCTGATATTGTAATCGGTTCATAGCTCTGGTCAAAAGCATTTACCCATGTTGAATAAAAAAAATTGGAACCATATTCATTTCTTAGGAACTAATATTTGTCTCTTTATCATGCTACAGATATATTCTCCATCATGCCGAGGAAATGATCAAGGATTAAACCAACACATGAAGAGAAAGAAGCTAAGAATGCAAAGAAAGCTGTGACTATGAGGGAACTTCGTGTGAAGACAAAATTGGACACGATTGTCGAAGACATGCCAATTGAAGAGGAACCTCAACCATCAACAAGAGATATGGTATTGGTGGCACAAAGGGAATGAATGCAAAATCTTCGTGCTATGAGAGATTTGAATACTATAATTGGAGACACGTCCTCTACCACAAGTCAAGATGGAGGGACACCATCTACCGCATCTCAAGTTGAGAGTGCATAATCACTCACATGTGAGGAAGGAGGTATGCCATCATTCCCACATCAACCTCAAGGTATATCATCTATTCCATCTCTGATCAAAGGTATGCCATCTAGCCCATCTGATTTAAATATTGATGAAATTCCTAATCTTAAGATGAATTTACCTTTCTTAACACCACCTAGAATTTTGCATAGAAAGCCAAAGTATTTGATTGATATTGACGAGAATATTTTGCAACCAATGGAAGAAAAGATTCCAAAACGTACTTGTAGAAGATATGCTCATAAGATTTGGAGAGTGTTCTTTGAAAAGTTAAATGAGACTGCAAGATGTCAACTATTCGTTGAAATGATGTGAAGTATAAAGTATAGGTCCATCATGAAAATTCTTGGGTTGAGAACATCAGAGGCTTCAAGTGTAAAATCTATTGTCAAGAATCTAATGAGTGCGTATGAGAGTGTGGGTAACACCTCACACACAAAAGATGGTAATGTCACACGACGTGTCATTACATCAACAATAGTAAGTAATCAAATGAGGAAAGCTATTCTCATTAGAAAGACGAGTCAAGCATTGAGAATTAATAGAAAAAACTTTATCAAGAGCCGTTGGAAGGCGTAAAAGAATCGAGGACATCGATGCTAATGAATTATGGGCATTCTCAACGAGACTACCATGAAAAGATAAACCAATTGTTGAAGCATTGAGATCACTAATTGAAGACTTTTGGAAGAATTACACAAGGGTATCTCTGAATCAAAGGGATGTGGTAATAAGGAGAATCGGTAGTCAAAACCATGAGCCACATCCAAAGCATTTTTTGAATATGATTCAAATACAGTTTTTTGGTAAATTTCTAGAGATGTATCCTCAAATTAATATTTCTCAAAGATATTTTGAAATGCTAAAACCTTTCTATGTCAAAATAAATCACACACACTACTTGTTGTTGTAGATTACTTATTGAATTTTCTAACCATTTTGATGTTTATCAGTCTATATGTTTAGATTTGCATACTAACAATGTTTTGCAAGATTGTGGCATACATGCCCCACCAACATCTTCAAGAGACTTCATATCAACAATTTTATGTGAAAGAAAGGAAGGTCAAATATTCTATAGGAAATTGTGCTTGGATGGCACATGTCAGCATTGTGGTGGCTTGCAATGTATGCCAATATGTGAACATATGGAAAGCACACATGCAGTTGGAAATCAACTAGTAGAGTTTAGCAAGTATAAAATAGTGGCCTACAATACAAAAGATGGTAAAGAAGCAAAGAGGTGTGATTTGGTTATTCAAAATATTATAGTGTATCAGTTTATGTTTACATTTTGTTATAGTATAGTGTATGAGTATGCAAGGCATACCCATAGAGCTTGATGGTTGGACTTGCAATGCAAGTTATGCAAGGACACATTTCCACTTGGTAGCATTGTTTTAGTCATTGAATTTGCAGAGAACTATAGTCTATAGCCACAACGTGAGGTGCAATCACAATATTAAAACTCCACACATGTTTCTATATTTGTGCACATTGCATTCATTCATGTGAATGATAGTACAGAGGATGACAGAAAGGTCATAAGGGAGTATCATTTTTATATTAGTGATGATCGCACACATTCTATGGAGTTCGTACAAGGTTGCTTTCAAGTGTTCTATAATGATTTGGCTAGAAGGGGCATATCATTTAGTCAACATATCATATGGTTGGATAATTGTGCATCACAATTCAAGAACTCACAAAATTTCTATTGGCTGAGCAGGAGGCATAATATTACAGGTGTTCAACATATGTGGAACTTTTGGAGGCCGGGCATGGAAAGGGGGAGCATGATGGTGCATGAGCATGTATCAAAAGAGCCATAACACGAGAAGAGTTAAAGTATAAGGACAATGTAAAGTTGATAGATGCAAAATTAATCGTCGAGTGGTGTAATGCTTTGATGGGTCCAAGAAATGAAGGTAAGTCTTCAGTTCATAGATTTTTTTGGTTGATATCACATTGTACCATATGAGGACTATTGTACACTGATAGGATCAAGTGAGCTACACTCTTTCAAAATCTCAATTGTAGGTTCGTGGAGTATCCGTACGCAGAAGATGGCATACTTTTGTTCTTCATGTACAATTCAAGCTTGGAATGAGTGCGAGTCAAAGGAGTGGGTTGACGAATGGCGGTTAAGTTATCTTAGCCCGCTTGACATGTATCGACCCCCGACAACACTAGAACTGACACATATGGAATCATCAGTTGACTTTGACCATATATCAGATCTAGTTCAACCAAGTAATATATCTACTTGCATAGTTTTTGAAATTCCTAATGTTATCTTATTTTGTAGTGTTTTTGTAATGTTGACTAATTTCATCTAATTTGCTGCACATATCAATGTAGGGCATATTTATGTAGTTATTGTAGATGAAGACAATGAAGAGGGAATGGATTATTACTTGTGTCATTTTGTTGAGGCCAAAAATAAATTGGAGGCCCTAGTTACGTATGGAGAAAACATCGAATACCCTACATGATCGGTGGTTGTTACTGGAACATGGCTTAGAAGGTACCCACATAAGAGTGTTAATGTTTGGCTGTTTCAGGACTTTGACATGCATCAGAAGATTCTTCATTACTCAAACCTTGTTGTGGCATCCAATGTTCATTTGATACAATATCGGGGTAGACCTTTGAACAAGACCTTGTGGAAGGTGCATGAGTAAGACCATGAGGCAATACTTGACACAATAAAGAGTAGAGCATACCTAGATGGTTCGTTGGATTAATTTGTAAGTATGCATAAAACTTTCCTAGATGGTTACTTGTACTTTGTTTTGTATATAAACAACTTAGTATTAATTGCTTCCCTCTAGTATACATCCAATATGTTTGCTTCTCTTACCATTGTCATTGTAGCTTCTTGAACAATCCTATTATTTCTTTCAACCACTCCATTCTACTAAGGATTCCTATCCTTTGACTGAGGTATGAGCCAATAACATGAAAATGTCATAATTTTGTATTTCTTGTTTTATCTCATGTCATTTGATGTACATAAATGATATTTATGTTTAGTCAATTTTTCTTCTTGATGCTTCTCACAGGAGGTCACAACTCCAGCCCATCCATCTACGGATGAAGAGAGAGACAAGATGATGGAGAGTGATCATCAGGTGGCGGTAAGTGATTGATTACATATGTGATGTTATATATTTCATACATTTTCTATATTAATGTGCATATTGTTTGACTGTATTAATAGGTGGAGCTGGATGAACTTCTGTCGAAGAGGTCTAGTTGATGGCAGAGAGAGGATGAGTCACAGATTGGCTCTCCATCTTCACAGTCAAGCAAGGGCTGCCGATTAAGATAGTAAAATTCCATAGGAAACTAGTTTTTGGGACATTTTTTGTATGCCTAGATGGCTTTGTATACATACTTTTGTATGTTATCGAAGTATATTTTTGTATATATGCATGTATGGCTTTGTTTGGACATGCCTATATGGGTTTGTATATAAACTAGATGTTATGTTCATGACATTATGTATATGACAATTTCTATTAAATATTTAATATGATGATCAATTATCATTACAAGAATTTGGTTTTTAAATCCCATTTTGTACATATCTTGTAATCATTGCATTCTGTGGGATTGTGCATTTCTTTGAGGCATCATTTCAAATAGTTCACGTGTCTTGTCTATGCTTCCACACTTTCCATACATGTCTACAAGAGCAGCTGCAAATACAATACATGTGACAAAATTCCTATATCATTTATGCTTTGATGGTTGTCCACACCATGTTCCCTAGATCCCATTCTAGCATAGGCAAGGAGGAAGTTGGATAATGTTGTGCAATTTGGTTTTAGACGTGCCAAAATTTGCATTTGGTTGAAATTTACTTTTGTGCATTTTCTTGAGAGTTCTTAAAGCCTTATGAAAAATCCATTTCGTGCATATCTTGCAATCATTGAATTCCATGAGACAACATTTTTTTGAGGCATCATGTCAAACAATTCATGTTTGTTGTATATGATTCCACACTTTGCATACATGTCTTGTAGGGTTCTTGTGAAACATGAACACACCATCCTAAAGCATGAAAGACATGTGAGCTCTGTGAATGAAGGCATCATGTGAACACTATACCATGAAACATGAACACCATAACTGAGCATCCTGATCCTTTGACAACAACACCAATAGGGATATGATCAACACCTCCTGACCTTTTGACATCAATGACAAACAACTTTCAACACATTGTACTAGTGATATCCCTTAAGAGACCAAAGTGCAAACATGCAACAATCTTTGACAAACTGTTACTCAGAAACTGTGTCACTTAGAAACATTCTGTCTGAGGCTACGGGATCACGTAGGGTCCCTCTACAATAACCTCTCTTGGTTTTCTATATCTCTGAGGTGTTTGCTTGTGGTGAAAGTTTTTCTGCTGCTCCAAAAATGGTCAGATGCATGCAGTGTAAAGATGCAAAGGAGTGTAACTTTAGTTTTGCTCCTTGTGTGGCCAAACGGATAGTTCCAGTGTATCCTATGGGTATGTTTAGGCTTCCATGGTCTTGTTTCACACCCAAACATGCCGAAACAGTCTAAGCTACATTCTACCGGCGATATCCCTTAAGAGACCAAAATGCAAAAAGGCAACAAATTTTGACGAGCTATTACTTAGAAACTGTGTCACTTAGAAATATTTAAAGGAAGCTAGGTGTACGGAAATGCTTCCTACACTAATCTATTAAGGAGAGGGCTATGCAAATTCAAATTTATCCTAACTATTACAGTGATGTTAAACCATTAACATGAGATATAGCAGCAAAACACAAGAGCCAGAAATAAGACAGAAGAAGAGAGACAAAGATCTATGGTGGGGAAAACCCTTATCGGGTAAAAAACCCCACTCAGAAACTTGCACAATGTATTAACAAATCTAAAAGAATGTTTACAATACACTTGCAATGCAAGCTTCAATGGTCTTTGACACTCATGTTTGGAGTCAATCCGGCAACATAACAGTACCTGTAAACCTATGATACAAACTCCATCTCCAAGAACCTGTTTAAATAGAACATACAAGGTAATTTTGAACCTTTCTTGGAATGGGCGTCCAATATGGCATCTTGGACCAAAACCCACGCCTAGGGACACTTGGTCAACATTGTAGAATGTGTCTGACACTTGTCCACAACTCCCATCCCAAAGAGGTTGCCTATTTCCAAAATGGGCTATGACAGATGCTCTTATGACACTTATGACCGTCATAGAATCTGTCATAGTGGTTACAACTTACAACTGTAAGAGAATCTGTCATACACATGCTATAAATAGTATATTATCTTACAACACATCATAATCCACCTTGGGGTGCCGAAATATGTCTCATTCAAAGATGCTTCATGACACATGTCATTACCTGTCTTACAACCTTCTATTCTCGACTCTTACAAGTCAGAGATTCATCATAGGAATCTATCATAACCGTTTCGGTCAAACATTCCTTACACAACATAGAAGATACTGACACATGGCAGAATATTCCTACCACTAAGTGGGATGCCTATCTCTTCATGTGAGGACAAAATAACAAGTTGTCATAATCCATGTAGGATTGACACATCACCGTGCCACATCCCATAATATGACAAAGTGGAATTTCCAATTATTTACAACATAGGCAATTGAATAATAAATATAAACATTACAAATGTAGAGAATTACCAAGGTTGAGACACCTTAATTCCCAACATTCTCCCACTTGTCGAACACCTTGTAAGAGCCAATAGAAAAATAGGATTTAACTGCTATAGGTCGAGAGGCCCATAGACTCCAAACACCATTTGAACTTCTCTGTGCCCACTGGTTTCATCAATGCATCTGTAACATTCTTCAAAGTATCTACCTTCTCCAAATTTACCTTTGCATCCTCAACCATGTCCCTCACGAAGTGAAACTGAACATCAATGTGCTTGGTTCTAGCATAGAAAGTTGGATTCTTTGCAAGGCAAATTACACTCTGACCATCACAACTGATCGTGATCTGACCTGCATCAACACCAATATCAGAACACAATCTCTTAAGCCAAATGGCTTCCTTACAAGCATGAGTTGCTGCCATATACTTAGCTTTTGTCGTGGACAAAGCAACAATAGGTTGTCGCTTACTCATCCAACTAATAGCACCACCAAATAGTGTAAAAACATAAACACTCTTGGATCTCCTGCTGTCAATGTCACTTGCCCAATCTGAATCCACAAATCCACAAATATCAACAAAATGCGGAGGTCCTGAAACATTACCATGATAGAAAATGGAATACTTGAAAGTACCCGTCAAATATCTGAACACTCGCTTAACTGCATCCTAGTGAACCTGTCCAGGATTAGCCATAAATCGACTAAGGACTCCCACTACTCGGGCAATGTCTGGTCTTGTGCAGACCATATCATACATCAAACTGCCAACAACACTAGCATAAGGTACTCTGCTCATGTCCTCCACCTCACTAGGAGATATTGGACAATCCTCAATAGATAACTTTTTCCCCAAAGAAACAGGAACACACAATGGTCTACAATCTCCCATGCTGAATCTGTCCAACATGGTCTTAACATACTTACTCTGACTTAACCAAAGTTTTCTGTTGGTTCTATCTCTTCTGATTTCCATTCCTAGAATGTACCTAGCTGCCCCTAAATCTTTCATTTCAAATTGAGCTAACAACTGAGATTTAAAATCATAAATCATATTCTTACCCTTCCTAATGAGCAACATATCATCAACATACAGTGCAACAATGAGAATACGATCACCATCAAATTTATAATAAACACAGTGATCCAATTTCGATCTCACAAATCCAATTGACAACACAAAGGCATCAAACTTCAAGTACAATCTCCTAGGGGATTGCTTCAAACCATACAAAGACTTCTTAAGTTTGCAAACCAAATTTTCTTTACCTTTTACCATGTAATGCTCTAGCTGTGACATGTAGATTTCTTCCTCCAAGTCACCGTGAAGGAAAGTTGTCTTCACATCCATCTGTTCTACCTCCAAGTCATAAGCTGCTACGAGAGACAATAGGAATCGAATGGATGTTAGCTTTGCAACAGGAGAGAAGATCTCACCATAATCTATACCCTCCACTTGTGAATACCTCTTCACAACCAATTTGGCCTTATACTTCTCAATACTGCCATCTGTACCAATCTTCTTCTTGAACACCCATTTGCATCCAACGGGTTTCTGTCCAGGAGGCAAAGGCACCAAGTCCCAAGTTTGATTCTTTTCCAAAGAAGCCATTTCTTCCTCCATGGCCTCCTTCCAGGAACCTGCATCCTTCATATCCAAAGCCTTTGATACAGTTCTAAGTTCATCACTATTAGTGAGCAAAGCATAAGCACAACTAGAATCAAGCAATGTAAAACCAAACCTTTCAAATTGCTTCCTTATTCGTGTAGACCTCCTCAAGAGCTGAGGTTGAGGTTCAGCTTCTTCCTCTAAGATTTTAGAGCTGCTAGAGCTCTCCTCATCATCAGGTCCAACATTGTCTTTCTGTTTAGTCTTCTCAGGGGTGAGAGGAAACTGAACAACATCCTCTTTCTTTTCTTTTTCTTCTGGCTGCAAAATAGTGGAAGAAGGTGTAAGCTCTCTAGAGATGACACTTCTATTATACAATACTTTTTCAGCCATGGGGTCCCAAAGCTTGTATCCTTTCACACCAACACCATAGTCGATGAAGATACACTTAATAACTTTGTTCTCCAACTTTGACCGCTTCTCCCTAGGCACATGTGCATATGCCTCACAACCAAAAACATGAAGATGCCTTACTGAAGGCTTTCTACCAGACCACACCTCCATGGGTGTCTTTCCAACAAGAGCTGATGTAGGAGATCTGTTCACCAGATAGCAAGTAGTGGCAACAGCTTCAGCCCAAAACTTTTGTTCTAGACCAGCTCCACTAAGCATACTCCTAGCCTTCTCCATCAGTGTCCTGTTCATCCTCTCTGCAACTCCATTTTGCTGCGAGGTGTATGGAGTTGTCTTGTGCCTTTCAATCCCAAGTTCCTTGCAATACTTATCGAATTCTGTAGAATAGAACTCACCACCGTTGTCAGTTCTCAAACATTTAATCTTTTTACGAGTTTGATTTTCAGCAAAGGTTTTAAACTCCTTAAACTTGCTATAGACTTTAGATTTGCTTCTGAGAAAATAAATCCATGTCCTTCTATTGTAATCATCTATAAAAGATACAAAGTATATAGATTTTGATAATGAAGGAACATTAATAGGACTAAACACATCAGAATGAATAAGGTCCAACACACTAGAAGACTTATGAGAACTCGAGTAAAACTAAACACGGTTTTGTTTTCCATAAATGCAATGTTTGCAAAAGTTGAACTCAAGATTACAATCATCTAACCCCTCAACGAGGTTCTTATTTTTCAAGGTACGCAGACCCTTCTCACCAATGTGGCCAAATCTCTTATGCCATAACATTGTCTTTTCTGTAGGAAGTTTAACTTCCAATGCACGATTACAACCATCAAGACTAGAAACAACAGATTTCTTCACTGCTCATTTAGATGGTGGGGATGAAGTGACTGCTACCCTCTTCCTTGAGTCAAAAGAACTATTGCATTGTGCAATACATGCTTCCAGCTGAAACAGAGTACCTCTTTGAGTACCCTTAACAAGCACCATAGATCCTCTAGTCATCTTGCATCCTTCTTTCGAAAAGACAACCTGCACACTTGCATCATTCAAACTACTTACAAAAAGTAGGTTCCGTGCTAAGCTTGGGATGTGCATAACCCTAGAGATCCCCTTCACTCGACCATCAGAGAATCGAATAGAGACTCTTCCACGACCAACGATCTTCAAATGAGAGTGGTCACCCAGATACACCTTTCCACCATCGAACTCCTCATACTTAGTGAACCAATCTCGATGCGACGTCATGTGGAATGATGCACTAGAGTCAATTAGCCACACATCATCAGATGCATGGGTTTCTAGGGTTGCGATGAAAGCATCACTGTCATCTTGTGATTTGTCAGAATCTAAATCAGGAGCTTTATTCTTTTTCTTCTTCTCCTCTTTGCATTCCTTTCAGAAATGCCCAGTCTTGCCACAGTTCCAACAAAGAGCCTTGGACTTTCCAGGAGATTTGGATCTCCCACGGGATTTGGATCTACCCTTCTCAGCTTTCTTGTCCTTCTTCTTCCCTTTCTCCTTGGGTCTCCCACAAACTGCAAGGGCTTCTTTGGCTTCCTCAAAAGACTTTCTCCGCATCTCTTCAGACAACAAAAAAGAAACCACTTCTTCCATTTTGAATGTGGATGTGGTGCTTCCAATTGTCGTGACAAGATGATCCCATGAGTCTGGCAGAGAACAAAGCAGGGTCATACACTGATCCTCCTCCTCCATCTTTACACCAATAGATGTTAATTGTGTAACCAACATATTAAAGGCATTCATATGCTCAGCCACGTATCCTCCGTCCTCCATTTGAAGAGAATACAACTTCTTTCTCAGGAAAAGTTTATTGACTAGGGATTTGGCTTGATACACATCCCCCAACTTCTTCCAAGGAGTTTTGCAGTAGTCTCCTCATGGACATTTAACAACATAGAATTGGCAAGACTAAGTCTTATGAGACCCTTAGCCTTCTGATCCTTGAGATCCCACTCATCTTGAGTCATTGTAGCTGGTTTAGTTCTGTTCACACTTTCCCAAAGGTCTTGGTCAACTAACATGTCTTCCATTTTGAGCTTCCACAGCTCAAAATTACTGCCATTGAACTTCTCTACTTCAAACCTTCTTGATGTGCTTGCCATCTCCTTGCTACAATAAGATACAGAATGCTCTGCACAGACTCTCACTCAACCTAAGATTAGCTCAAAAAACCCCTACCCAACAACTAGGACCAAAGGTGATCAAGCTCTAATACCAACTGAAAGGAAGCTAGGTGAGCGGAAATGCTTCCTACACTAATCTATTGAGGAGAGGGCTATGCAAATTCAAATTTATCCTAACTATTACAGCGATGTTAAACCATTAACATGAGATATAGCAGTAAAACACAAGAGCTAGAAAGAAGACAGAAGAAGAGAGACAAAGATCTACGGTGGGGAAAACCCTTATCGGGTAAAAAACCCCACACTCAGAAACCTGCACAATGTATTAACAAATCTGAAAGAATATTTACAATACACTTGCAATGCAAGCTTCAATGGTCTTCGACACTCATGTTTGGAGTCAATCCGGCAGCATAACAGTACTTGTAAACCTGTGATACAAACTCCATCTCCAAGCACCTGTTTAAATAGAACATACAAGGTAATTTTGGACCTTTCTTGGAATGGGCGTCCAATATGGCATCTTGGACCAAAACCCACGCCTAGGGACACTTGGTCAACATTGTAGAATGTGTCTGACACTTGTCCATAGCTCCCATCTCAAAGAGGTCACCTATTTCCAAAATGGGCTATGACAGATGCTCTTACGACACTTACGACCGTCATAGAATCTGTCATAGCAGTTACAACTTACAGTTGTAAGAGAATCTGTCATACACATGCTATAAATAGTATATTCTCTTACAACACATCATATTCCACCTTGGGGCACCCAAATATGCCTCATTCAAAGATGCTTCATGACACATGTCATTACCTGTCTTACAACCTTCTATTCTTGACTCTTACATGTCATAGATTTGTCATAGGAATCCGTCATAACTGTTTCGGTCAAACATTCCTTACATAACATAGAAGATGCCAACACATGGTAGAAAATTCCTACCACTAAGTGGGACACCTATCTCCTCATGTGAGGACAAAATAACAAGTTGTCATAATCCATGTAGGATTGACACATCATCGTGCCACATCCCACAATATGACAAAGTGGAATTTCCAATTATTTACAACATAGGAAATTGAATAATAAATACAAACATTACAAATGCAGAGAATTACCAAGGTTGAGACACCTTAATCCCCAACAAATATTTTGTCTAAGACTACGGGATCACTTAGGGTCCCTCTACAATAATCTCTCTTAGTTTTTTATATCTCTAAGGCGTTTGCACGTGGTGAAAGTTTTTCTGCTGCTCCAAAAATGGTCAGATGCATGCAGTGTAAAGCTACAAATAGGTGTAACTTTCATTCTGCTTCTCATGCAGCCAAACAGATAGTTCCAACGCATCTAGATGGGTACATTTAGGCCAGGCATTGTCTTTTTTCGTACCCAAACATGCTGCACAGTCTGAGCTACATTGTACCAGTGATATCCCTTAAGAGACCAAAGTGCAAAAAGGCAACAATCTTTGACGAGATATTACTCAGAAACTGTGTCACTTATAAACATTCCATCTAAGGCTACAGGATAAAGTAGGGTCCCTCTACAATAACCTCTCTTAGTTTTTATATCTCTGAGGCATTTGCTTGTGGTGAATGTTTTTCTGCTGCTCCAAAAATGGTTAGATGCATGCAGTGTAAAGTTGCAAATGGGTGTAACTTTCATTCTCCTCCTCATGCAGCCAAATAGACAATTCCAACATGTCTAGATGGGTATTTTTAGGCTAGGCATAGTCTTGTTTCACACCCAAACTTGCCAAAATAGTCTGAGCTACATTGTACCGCCGATATCCCTTAAGAGACCAAAGTGCAAAAAGGCAACAATCTTTGATGAGCTGTTACTCAGAAATCATGTCATTTAGAAACATTCTATCTGAGACTACAAGATCACATAGGGTCCCTCTACAATAACCTCTCTCAGTTTTTTATAGGTTTTTTATATCTCTGAGGCGTTTGCCCGTGGTGAAAGTTTTTCTGCTGCTCAAAAAATGGTTAGATGCATGCAGTGTAAAGATGCAAAGGGGTGTAACTTTCATTCTGCTCCTCATGTGGCCAAACCAATAGTTCCAACGCATTTGGATGGGTATGTTTAGGCTAGGAATGGTCCTTTTTCGCATCCAAAGATTCTGAAACAGTCCGAGCTACATTGTACTGGCGATATCCCTTAAGAAACCAAAGTGCAAAAAGGCAGCAATTTTTGACGAGTTGTTACTTAGAAACTGTGTCACTTAGAAACATTCTATCTAAGGATACGTAATCAAATAGAATCCCTCTAAACTAACCTCTCTCATTTTATGATATCTCTGAAGAATTTTCCCGTGGTGAAAGATTTTCTGCTGCTCTAAAAATTGTTAGAAGCATGTAGTGTAAAGTTGCAAGGTAGGCTACTTTTTGTTTTGTTCTTCATGGGGCCAAACTATTAGTGGCAACACATCCAGTTGGGTACATATACACTATGCATGGTCACTTCCCTTCATTATAAAAGGGTCATAGTCTTTCCTATTCGAAGGGTCACAACTTTTCACCTTTGAAATGTCATCAGTATTCGTGAGAACATCAAGATAACACTTTCTGCAAATGTTCTCCATGCATTATCATCCTTTTTATTTCTCACCCCAATAAATTGGGTTGCTTTCAACATCAATGCATCAACCATTCATGTAGCACTTCACATACTAGTAAAAGACATTAGCACTCTTAAGGGTCGAGCTCTTTCAACTTATCAAGAAAACATTATTTCATTTGTTGCTATTTCAACTCAAAAGTGACATGATAGAGCTTTATTACGCTGACCTTGTATGAACAATAGTGAACATGCACCAACTAGCACCCATAAATGTGAATAAAGTGGCATGTATTCTTGATAGTATTATTTCACCATTCGATCTAGCTAGTCTAATGAGGAGGATGTGGCTCCAAATTCTAGTAAACATGTCATAAATGGTCATTCAAGCCCTTTGAAAACCCTTACATATTCTAAGTAGAGATTATTCCACATATACCATGAATAGTGATTGTGACATCATACAATATTGAGATAAGAAAGCCCCGATCTATTGTACATGTAGGACTAAGCTTCCATCTCACTAGTTGTCTATTACATGGGGAGAAATTACCATACTTGTTTGATGCCACTTCCACTATATTAAATTCACCACACACAACCCAAGTTTTTATAAATTTAATATACAATCTTGTGTTGATATTCAACATGATGATTCATTTTGATGATTCACTAGTTGTCTATTACATGGGGAGAAATTACCATACTTGTTTGATGTCACTTCCACTATATTAAATTCACCACACACAACCCAAGTTTTTATGAATTTAATATACAATCTCATGTTGATATTCAACATGATGATTCATTTTTAAAGGACTCTTTTGTTGGGTGTCTTCAAAGGATTAGCTTTGTGTGCTAAGTGGATTATGAGAGCCATATAGAGGATTGAATTTTAAAAAATCCTACTATGTAATACAATTGGACTTTAAATATTTGAAGTAAACCATCTACAAATATCCATTGAAGCGTGGATTTATAATGCAAATATGGACACCATCAACAAAAATGATTTGTATTAACCAAATATCCATATAGGCATACATCAATATCTGTCGATATAAGTATAACATATATACAGAATAGCTATATAGGCTTACAAGAATGCCATATAGGCATACAATGTCAACTATATGCAATACAAGATATATGTCCATGAATGCCATATAGGCATACAACAAAGGAACCCAATAAAAAGTCATTCCCCTCTATTTGGTGAAGAGAATAGATCATGGGTAGCCTTTAATCTTCAAGGGGATGGAGACACGTATGAGGGTGGTCTACTACGAACTTGAGGGCTGCTCCTCCTATTTAGTTGTTCATAGATTTGTAGTTGTTACAATAAAAAGTATAGACATTAATATATAGAATTTACATTATAAAAAATGAAACATTTAACAAAATAATCACTTACCACTACTAGGAAATCTATCTCCTCATTTGCCTCAGTACCAAGATTAGGCTGTGGTGATGTCATGTCCTATAGAAACCATCCAGATAGAAATTAAACTTCAAATCAATAATCATTTGATTTTTCAAAAATAAACAACTATAACAATGAATGTAATTTGAAATTTACTAATTTGCCTCATACCTCGTCAAAGGCATGGAGCTATGAATCACAGAGGACACACCATGCTCCATTGGCCTATGAACTTCAGGAGGTGTCTCCACAGCCTCCATCATCTAAAAATAAAACAACATTATTCAATTATGAAAACTAGAATAGTGATGCAAGTCATGGCTCCTAACATACACATGTTCACCTAAACATGTAAGTACACACAATAAAGAACACAAGTCATGTTCACCTAAATTATACTAAAAGTGATAAAAACTTTGACTATGTGGAAAGGACTCCAACCAAGCAGATAAATGTAAAAGGGCTCCATCTAAATATATAACATGATCAAACTCTACAAATAACATGTTATCTTGGTTTCCAAATATGCAAAATGTACTTTGTCTAGATATTGTAATGAATATTTGTATTGTACCCAAAAAATATATTCATTATCACCAATACATCACTATGATACAACTAGACATATAATAGACATTCTTCACCATCATTTCCCATAGTAAAGTCTTGGGTATGGGCATAAAAAACATCACAACCAAGAGTTTAATCTATTGATCTAGCTTCTTGGGTTGAGAACTATGAATGTTGGAGGTAACAAGCATTGAAATTGTAAATAAGTTCTTTCTTATTTTGGATAGGGAAGATATGATCGATTCCCTTATGGATAGAAATTAGAACCCTACTAGGCTCCAAGTATGTAAAGTATATTATATGAGGGAAATTTGATCATTTCAAAGGTTAAGGGGTTCGTAGAAAAGGTGGTTGTGTATTTAAAGAGGTGTTTTACTTTTCCCTTAAGAAGAATAAAGGAGCCATGAGCATTTGTATGATATCAACACCTTGGAAATATGGTGGTATGTTTAGTTAGGGTAAGGGGTTGTGCTACTTTAACCCTAAGGTTTTATAGAGTCTTGTGCTTTTTGGTCTATTGATATTGATTATTAAGTTGTAGATATTAATGTTTGTTAGGTTGATTGCTTTTAAACATAGTGTTATTGATAAAAAAATATTAAATTTCAAGCTTTAGTGGGTTGAAAGTTTTTAAAATTTTGAAGTGAGGAGTTTGATAATTTTAAGAAAAGTTCATGGTTTCCTTAAGACATTAGAAATTAGCAAAATAAAATACTAGGTTGTAGACGTTGCAATGGTTCTATTTTATTGGAAAATATATTGGTTCATGAAAAATTGTTTATTTGAGGTGTTGAAATAGTCACAGTTTATTGATGTTTAGACATACATTACATGGACCTTTATTAGAGTGCAAGTTTGTAATAATCATGGTTCATTGGTGAAGTTATCAACCTATTAAGCAATTATTAAATTATAGGCTTGAAACAATGGTGGTTCATTGTTGAAGATAATTGTGTCAAAATAGTCAAGTTTCATTTATAAACATATCAAACTAATGAAACATTATTAGGTTGTAGGAATGGAAATAGTCATGGTCCATTGTTAGAATATATTAGGCTCATGATTCAAGATTCCAATAACACCTCTTTGCAGCTCAGAATGTCTCTGTTTTGATTCTATCTCTAGGTTTTCCATCTCATGTGGTGGATTTTTGAATTTCACTTTTGATTCTCATGCATTCTATGGTGAACTCTCTTGGCTCTTCAACTAGTTGTGAACTCTTGTGAAGATTTGGCTCTCTTGGTGATATGCTATAGCTCTTTTTTATGCTTCTTCAAGTCTCCATTGCTGTTGTGCTCTTTTGGTACATGTTTATGTGAGTTCTTGGAGGATTTTGTGCTCTCTTTCATCTCAAAGAATATAGTAGTATTAAATGAAGGGTCATCATTAGACTTAGGTGGGTTAGATGTAGGATCAGAAGTAGGGATGGAAGAAATTGAGCCAATAGGATTGACATAGTTTGTAGGGGAATGGGTTAGTGTAGATTTGAAGATTTTGGTTAGGGGTGACTTGTTTCCCCCATAATTAATACCTAAAACCTAGATGATGTTGGAGTCAATCATATGCTATAAAATATGTCATAGGCTCATGCCCTTCTCTGGTGTCATGTCATGGGGTCTAATTGGTGGTAATTGGATGAGTCTATTAGAGAGAATTTGTCGAAGAATAGTGTGGAGGAGATCAACAAGATTTGGTAGACATTTATAGAAAATGTGGTAGCATAGACAAGGTAGTGAGTTGTTTGAATATATGCCTCAAAGAAATGTGGTCTCATGGTGATGTCCTTGTCTATGCATCTGCTTTTCATGGCATTCCATGAGACCACATTTCTTTGAGGCATTTTTTCAAATAACTATATTGCAATTGAAATTTTGTCATCTATCAACATCTAGTTATTAGTTATGCAATGCCTAGTAATTCTTTGAGTTTGAAAGATGTGCAATGCAATGTAATCAACGATATGAATATAAAATACAAAAATCTAGTAAGTACAATTCATTAGTTAAACTATTTGTTTTATCACCTGAGTGAAGCTTTGAACTCCACCACCACTAGTAGGTGTTGTTGTGAAATCTCCAAGATTAACCTATTCAACATCCAAAATCAGATATTAGAATACCATTCATATAACAATGCTATTCACATGCAATATTTATAATTGTTTACTAGTTACATACCCCGGCAATAGATGTCGTAGTGTAATATGCAGTTGGAGAACCGTTGAAAACTGTATCAACTCTATGACCCTGAAATTTCATTAAAATCATCAAACTAAATTAGTTAATCTTGCATTTCAAAAATGAAATTTAATAAATTAAATTCAATGAACTTGCTAACATTTACCTGAGTATCAAGGCCGAAAGTCTCACTCAAGAGAACATCTGTCATCACCATCTTCTTAGCTATAGATGTAGCATGTGTACCTGCGTCCTGACTATCCATGGGGTCATAACCACAGGCTGACCTACAAGCCTGACAAGTATGGGTTGGAACCCTACTCCTCAAACTCTACCTCGGCCCACGGTGTGCTACAAGACTGGCATGCTCTATGATTCTCTGGGTCAAGGCACTAATGGACTGAAGTGTCTCAACCTCAACACTCTCCTTCACAATGGAAGGGATAGACACATGCTCATGGGCTAGTCTAGCGAGTGCTCATCTCGCTGGCCGCTGTGGGTCAACATGTGCCCCTGGTCTATCCTGTGCTGACCCCCCACCTCTACCTTGGAAGTCCCGCATATCAAAATAGTTTGACACTTTATTTTTGACAAACTCACAGTAGAGTTTCCTCAAAAAGTATTGTGAGACCTCATTATTGTTGCATGGAGGATGGTCAAAAACCATCCACCACCTCTGCCCAAAATTGTTCCTTATTGCTTAGTTGTTGCAGCAATTGATAGGGAACCTTTTGCATGTAAGGGGTAGAGGTTGATTTGTTCGTGGGTCTGTAAAAATGGAACAAAAGTCCAATTTTGTAATTTGTTCATTTTTTACTTGTTCATATGACAACTTGTCTACATACTACTCTCTAAATTCTCTCCTCTTTTCTGACCAACTAGATATTTACTTGCTAATTGAATCTACATTTGATAACATAGATTCAAGAGATTGAGCTGTTAGAAAAAGTCTCTCAACCTTGCAACCTCAAAAGGTTACTATTCTTCCTAGTTTTGGTCTTTTTGAATACCTTTTATCTTGGATAATGGTCTAGAACTTTCAAAGTTTCCAAAAGTTTCCAAACGAGCTAAAAGAGATTAATCCTAATCCCACTCCTACAACTACCTAGGAAAGATGATTAAAAGAGAGTGCCAGTCCTTCACCAATCTAGATCAGTGCCTACTCCATTAGGAAGTAGAGTCAAGAACAACAAAGAAGAGGGAAATGCATCCAATAAAAAATTAACAAAACTAGCTGTGCATTTACATACAAATCAAAGATTACATCTTATATAATGGACACATTTAATAATTCAGAACTGAACTCCAACAACCCATTTGCAACAAATGAAAGATCAACACAAAAGCTTTATATTGCATTAATATGATGCCATATATTTATCTGATCTCTATTACATTCACATTAGTAGGTGTGGTGAAAGAAAACATACAATTACGACTATACATTCCCCTAAGTTGTTGTAAATGACTGTAGAGACATACCACTACATAGATGTGCATTATAATTTCTTCTTATGTTGTACCAAATGCATTACCTCATTTGCAGGCAAGACTAGCTTTGCTTGATGTCTTAAAATCACTTGAAGCACTTGAAAACCCAAATTAGCTTAGTGACCAACAATAATAACATCTTTTTTCATGAATATATAACATTACATTCCATATGCTGCAATTTGAACAAGAATCAGCTACCCCACCTACCTTTGTACTATCCTCAACCAACTTCATTTAATAATCACCTACCTATAATTTATCTTCATTATAAATTAATGATGTGCAAGTGTTAGAAGAGAGGAACTCGTAAAAAACTCATGTTTAAAACACATTATTTGCACTAATAATGCCTTTTTGAAGATTTGGAACTTTTTAAAAACTTTTAGCAATTTTGGAGGTTTACAAACCTCTAAAATTGCCCAAAACCATTCATCTTCATGCTCATTCATTTCTTAATCCACCCTTTCAATTTTTTGGCATTTTGGCAAACTCATGAACCATTTCAGCCATTTATCTTTTCTTTTCTCTTTTCCTTCTTTTTCTTTCTTCCCTTCATCCTCCTCTTTTGGCGATTCAATGATTTTGAGAACTCGTGAACCCTTTCAAATTTCCAGTGAGTTCTCAAACTTGCTGAAAGCTATTTTCTTTCTCCTCTTTGTTTTATTTTCTTCATCCTTTTTGGCATTGTGGCAAGTTCGCAAACTCATGAACTTGCTAAAAAGTTTATCTTTGACTTTTTTTGTCTCCCCCATTCTTCTTTTCGGTGATTCAGCAAGTTCGTGAACTAGCAAACTTGCTAAAACATTCTTCTTTCCTTTTCATCTTCCTTTTGTCTTGTGATCTTTCAAGCCTTCTGAGAACCTATGAACCTTTTCAGTAGGTTTGTGATTTTGTGAACCTATTGAGAATCCAAAACATAGGGCCTTTTCAGGATTTTGGTGGGTTTGTGAATTGACGAACCTGCTAAAAAACACAAAAGATTTTCATTCGTAGGAGGATTCTCTAAGGACTTAGTAGATTTTTAGGAGGATTTCAACACATGAAGGATAAATGGGAAACAAAGGGGGCCCAAGACTTCAAATTTTTATGTAAATTTAGAACTAGAAAATATGGACACCAACAATGGCTTTGGTTGGGGATGCATGCCTCTTGCAGGCACAACAAGGATCTAACTATCTCTGGGAGGTAGACCAAAAATATAAAACAAAATAGAGGGAAAAAACCAACGTATATATAGGGAAACGCACAACAAAGTATATACAACACACGCACACAACCAATATCATGAAATGACACAAACACTGAAAGGATGGTTGTGAATCAAAATTTTAACAGAATGCAAGTCAGCCCTGTAAAAGATGGAAGGAGCTACTTGCCTCTATTGAAGACATGTTGAATGAAGGAGTTGATCTCTCTCAAACCAAAACTAATTTTATCACCCAGTTGCAACAAATGATGATTTTCACTTGTACACACTATTCTACAACCAATGTTCACGAAATGAAGACTAGCTCCACCATTAGTATCATTACTGTAGGGTGACCATAAATAATAGGTGCATGATCTAACCTTGCTAGATCATGCACATTCTTAATAGAAAGGGGTGATACATTAAAAACCAGGTCAACATCAAAATATATGGATGCATACAAACATCCACCCACACATACAACACCAACACCTTCAAGAGTCAGTGAACATCCAACATCAAAGTGGAAAGATTCATATTCATTTGCATCTCCACCAAACCCTTGAACATAACCTTCATATGTGATTCTAAAACTATCAATATCTAAATTATAACATGATCTAGGCTGCCATTCAAACCATTAGCACAAAACTTAGCACCATGACTTAAGTGAAGATTTAAATTCTTTAAATTGTCCCACTATTTGGAGCTCATTTTGGCAGCTTGCTATGTCACATACACTATTGAAAACTGACTTGTGACACACTTTTTCTTCCTCATTCATTCTTATATTATTCCTTTGTGGCATTCTTGAAGCACAATCAACATGGGGAAGACAATAAACCTTGCACCAAAGGAACAAGTTCTCATATGTGTCCATATGATCACTATCTCCACATTCATCAAGAGCAGGTTCCTCAAACTGAAGATCGTTACTTGCACTAACATATATCTCAGATTGGTTATCACTAAGTGCAAGCACATCCACATAATCCTCATACAAACAAACACTAATAGCTTCATAATCACCAATAGGAATAAATGATGGCAACATATCAAATAAGAAACTAGTTTCTTTCTCACTCTAAATATCACCTACATGTGCACACATAACATAATCAACTTCACAAGCTGGTCCACTTGACTGCTCACTTGTGCATACGCCTTCCTCATTGTCTACTGAGCTACATACCTCAATCTCAAGATGAAAATCATCATGGATTTCATTATTATCATCTTCAACTAATGACATGCCCAATTGAAGGTAGGTACATACACTATCTCAATCATCTGCATCGCTATAATATAATGCACCACCTTCATCCTCTATCCGTTATGATTTGATGTTGTATCCATATGATTAGTTGTATCCACATCATTGCTATTCACATCATTTTGTTCATTATTAGCAACACTTGTATTTGTGGATAACAACCCCACAATGTAATCATTCTTCACCTTTTCCATATAGTCTAGTCCTAAATAGTCTTCACTAGTACAAAAACAACAATATATTACTAAAAAAACTACTAAAAACTTCTTATAAATGACCAAACATGGTCACGTGACCATTAGTAATTTATTGCCAGTCATTTATAATGTGACCAAATTGATGACTAAACCATTTTTAGTCATTTATTGGTTGTTTTGATTGATCAATTTGGTAGTATATTTAGTCATTGATTGTTGTAATCTGGTCACTTATTTAGTAATTTTTTATTCACTGATATATTTAGTCGTTAATTTAGTCATTGATTGTTGTTAACTAGTCACTTATTTAGTCATTTTTATTCATCAATTTCTGTCCATTAGTAGTGTATTTAGTCATTAATTTTAATCATCATTTTGATCAATTTGGTAGTATATTTAGTCATTTTTATTCACTGATTTAACACTGGTCATATATTTAGTCATATTTAATCACTGTTCATTGATTTATGTTAATTGATATATATATATATATATATATATATATATATATATATATATATATATATATATATATATATTTAGTCAATTTAATTAGTAATTAACATCAATTGGTAGTATATTTAGTCATTTTGAAGCTTGCATTTAGTCATTAGTATATTTAGTAGTATATTTTGAAGCTTGCATAATGAAACAACTTTGAGAAGGTAAAAACAACTTGTTTTATTGATAAAAAAATGCTTACAAATAACATACAAATCTGAAAATAAGTTACAATGCTTTCTCTTTGCTAAAAAAACCTTCATGGTTACAATACATAGCTCAAAGAATGAGCAAGAAACTAATTTTCTGAGTATCACTAAGCATAGAAGCACAAAGGCATTCATAGATGTCTTCTTCACAAATCCATGACTGTCCCATGAAGCTCACTTTCCTAGTTCAAGATCACACTGTCATCTCTATAGAGATCATGTCTCATGCATCTCAACTTGCTCTAGTTCATAAGCTACCACTATGAATTGTTACCTGTAGAAATAAACTGTCCTTATCTCTAATGATTATGCCTATGATGACTATCATCTTTCGTAGGATGCCTCAATTGTCATGGACTATTATTCAACATTGCCTTATGACTAGGCTATGCATTGTCCTAATCAAGCTTGTAACTTCTTGAAATGCATTGTCCAATCACTTATCAACCTATTGTCATGCATTTTCCCTTTATAAAATAACCATGCCTCATTACTGCCACTAACTGTCTCATTATTCTAGCATGCTTTCACTTGTACTCTACCTCCCATCAATGTAGAACACTACTCCTCTATTGAATGCCTTGACTACCTTTGACATTACTGTATCTTTTCCAAATTCCTTGAAAATAGTTCATCACTACTATTGTTACCTAGGTATGCACTTTATGTCATCTTCCAGACTGTTACTAGTGTGGAAACGCATGCTTGGAGCCCTTCAATGCAAGCACATGCCCCTTTCATCTCTTAAAACTTCTGTAACTTGGGCAATCTTCCTAGAGCAAGCTGTAACGTGTAGTATCCAAGAAGGAGAGTGTTGATCATGTCCCATATATGAAGCTCTCTCCTTCAATGTAGCCAACAATAACCCTAGAATCTTTCCTCCTTTATATGTAATGTGCCATTTGATATGAACAACAAGGTGCTTCCTTTTTTCTGCCATGAATGAAGTTGTGCCTCAATACAACCAACAAAATTACTATTAGTCTGAATTCAGAAAGAATAAAAGTGCATTGTATATTGCAAGTTTACAAAAGTAAGTTGAAACACAATAGAAAGATAAATCAATTAAAAACTGTAGCCTTGTCAACAAATGCCTTAATCAGAGTGTTCAACATAGGCCTAAAATATGTATATTGAACCCTTGATTTCATAACCTTGTTTAAAGTTTAAGAAAGGTGATACGCTCAGATTATAGAATGAAGTTGACATTATAGAATGAAGGCTATCAACACTAACTAGACTGGAACAACATTATCAACAGAAATTTCCTAGAAAGCAAGCCCAAGAATGCCATTAGACATAAACAACAAAAACGTCAACCCCAGTTCATGTGTTGTCTCAATAAAGACCTACACCATGAAAGAATCCATTTATACATAAATTCCAAATTAAGTTGATGAGAAAAGATCTTTGATATCCAACTGGGAAGCCTTAACATCCAAAAATTACTAACCTAATGTTTCACAACAAGTATCCCAACTGTGACATCATCTTTACTTAAGAAACTAGATATTGATCCACTGCCATATTGGATCTCACAGGATTCTCCTTCACAAACAACAAATGATATATATTAATTGTTTAGCAACTTCCTTAATATCCCCATGTAAGTAGACTAAACTAAGTGAGGTTGAGGGTTTGAAGTAGAGTACCATCTTCTTGGTATGTGCTTGACTTTGATGACTTGTATCTTGAATGAAAATAGCAAGCTAGCTGCACTATAAAATCATTGTTACAAAAATAACCACAAAATCCTCTTTAATTAAAATAATCCTTGTAGATATTTCAAGACAAGATATTTCAGTTAATTTCTAAGAAAGCTAATTTGACTATCCAAACAACCATCAATCTATTTACTGTATATAATTTCCCAGAATTTAGAATTTGAATGTAGGATGAGTATTCTAGCAACACTATTTTTTTAGTTGGATTCTAAAAATGTTGCAGCTTATGTTCTTCTCTAAAACATTTGTGCAGAAGTGGGTAGGTGTGGTGAGGTTCAAATAGTAAGGAGATTGATGAAAGATAGAGGAATTAAAAAGATACCTGCATGTAGTTGGATTGAAGGGCATAAAATGGTACATGCTTTTTTGTGTAGGAGACAGATCACATCCACAAACATGGGAGAGCTATGCAAAATTGGAGAAATTGGCGTGGCAAATGAAGGCAGTAGGGTATTTCCAAATTAATGACTTTTACTTAATGTTGTGGAATAGAAGAAAAAAGAATCATTTATCGTCCACCATAGCGAAAAGTTATCAATTGCATTTGGTTTGTTAAACATGGCCCCTGGTACAATCATTAGAGTTGTTAAGAACCTTCGAGTATGTTCTGATTTTCACACTACATCTAAATTCATCTCCAAGATTGTTGCAAGAGAAATTGTTCTAAGAGATGTGAACCATTTCCATCATTTTAAATAGGGACAATGTTCTCGTGGAGAATATTGGTGATGCTAAATGAAACAATCTAAAAAATAGGCTTGCACTATAATAATGTGCACTACATCAGATATCCATTAATAATGAAGGGACATCCATCAAAGCATAACAACATGGATTTTTTTGTCATATGTTGTAGTTACAAGTGCCCTGCTAGACATACATGAAAATGTGGAAGCATAGACAAGGCAAGTGAACTGTTTCAAAAAATGTCTAAAAGAAATGTGATATCATGGAATGTCATGATTAAAGGATATGTTTAAAATGGGTTTTTTCTGAAAAGTTCTTAGAACATTTTAAGAAAATGCAACCAGTGGGTGTAAAGCCCAACTCCTCAACCTTTGAAAGCATCCTTCCTGCCTATGTGTGAATTGGATTTTTTGATGAGGATATGAACATCCATCAAAAGAATATTTAGAAGTGGATTTTTATTAGATATTGTAGTTGCAAGTTCCACTTCAGATCACCAAAGACTTCACAAAAATTTCTACACAAAATTCAATAATGAAGAATTTATGCACAAATTCTCTTTTGAATGATGCACAAGCCTCCACCGCATCACCGCACGGTATGTTGCTGGGCATTGTGGTGATGTGGGTGATTGTGCATAAATTCTTCATTATTAAATTTTGTACAGATGTTTTTGTGAAGGCTTTGGTGATCCGAAGTGGAACTTGCAACATTTCTGCTTGAATAAATAGGTGGATAAGGTACACCCTCCATTCCACCATCTCTTCTACCTCCAACTGGACCTATGACAAGTGATTGAACGAATAAATTACAAAAAATATCATCCTATCTATTTATGATGTTTTTCTAAGCATAAAAAAATTAAACAAACAAACTACAAAACACACAAGTACATCTCTTAGTTGTATAGACCAGGACAATTCAAGGTTCCACCATTATACCACTCAATGAATACTAACTAGCTCCTAAGTCATGATCCAGATGACTCCTTTGGTGCCTTGTAGGTGGTCCTACATATGAAAGCTTTGGGTCTTAACAAAAAACCACAAAATCAAGGAATGCAAACCAAGAATAAATAATATAGGTAAAATTACCTACAATAAAGATTTAAATTAAATAAAAAGACTACCATATCTAAATATGGGCGCTTGACAGATCAACTCACATTCAGTTGAAGTTGTCACCTAGCAGAGTCTCTACTATGTTTCTTGGAAACAAGAAAAATGTATTTCTTATGGAAAGATGGCTTATCCACTTGAGAAGGTTCAGGTATTCATGAAATAAAATAGGGTTAGTTAAGAAGCATGTGGAGTCAATTCATCTTCTACAGTGATTCTCCTATAATGTTCTATAGGTGATACACATCTATACATACATTTGATAAAAGAACATTCAGGGACTAATACCTCACAGAGTTCCAGCTGCAGAAATAAAAAATTGTCACTAAGACTTAGATTCAACTACACATATACAACCCCCAACCCAATAATCAAATCCATGAGATTTGAATTGGTTTTCCCAAACTCAAGATTTTAGCCTGGGCCCTAGGCTACAAACTCTACAAAAGCACTCAACCCAAAAGAAATGGCCTAAATTTTCAAAAAATACTTCATTGCCTCAGCAAGCATGCACTGCTTTTATTGGATACTGATTCAACCAAAAGACAAAGACCAAAAGAAACTAAGGCCTTATATTTAACTCCAATCTTTCAATAATTATATAAGTTATAGATCAACCCATAATGTTTCATTTAGGATTTAAAATTTTACCTTTGAATAGCATGGCAAACTTAAGTATGTATGGTTTCATAATAGGTGAAATACAACTAAAATTTCACCATCAACAAGGAGATTATTTACCTGGAGAAACAACTGGATAAGGAACTGGTGGTTGTGAAGGTGATGTCCACTAGCCATTAAGAGGCCCTAAAGCAGGACTAGGTCCTGCTAGTGGAGGACCTTGCATAAACCATGAGAAATTATGCATGATCATTAGGAACTCTATCAAGTAATTAAAGGTATGCACAAGATTTTAAGGGTCTGTGAAGTTTTCTAAGGGTTTATGAGACATTTGTAAGGTCTATATAGATAGACTTCTATAAACCCTATGGAACCCATAACAGGCATGTACATGGCCCTACCAAGACAAGAATAGAAAGGTTTGTAGTCAATCATTAGGACCATTCAAAATTCTCATAGTTGGGTAAGTGCAAAAAGATGGGGGGCCAAAAAGTGGCCAAATTATTTTAAAAACAAAATAATACAAAATGTGAGCACGTTATAACGCGCTCGCGTTATGGCTTGGTAATGATGAGCCTAAGGCTCGTCAAAACCAAGCCATAATGTGCTCGCGTTATAACGCGAGCGCGTTTTGACTTGCTATAAATTAAAAAAAAAGGTTTCTATCTCATTTCATTTCTTTCTTCTCCTCTATGCCTGCAGTCTGCAAACCCTAGAAAGTGCGCTCACATTTTGCAAAACTCAATTCAACACAAAAACCTTATCGATTCATCGCCAAAATGCTGCCACGACATCGAGCATGCCAAAGGAGTGAGTTATATTTTTTTTTTGGTTTGAATTTGTTTCTAAATAGGTAGGTTTGAGTTAATTTTTGATGTATATTTTGTTAATTGTTAGGAAATGTTAATGCACCTCCTCTTCCTCCTCCTCAAAATCCACAAAATCCTGAGGAGGAAATACCTGCAGAACAACAACCTCCTCCATCCATTCCTTGACATGCTCCTGGAACACAAGAAAATATAATGGGGCAAATTGAAAACAACAAAAAAGAAATTGAAGATATAATTGCAAGGTTGAAAGATCCTTCCACTTCAACCTTACATAGGTCCATGCTTGCTAAATCTCTTGAATCTATGTTATCAAATGTAGATTCAATTAGCAAGCAAATAACTAATTGGATGGATAAGAGGAGAGAGTTTAGATATTATTATGCAGACAAGCTGTCATACCAAGATGTGAAAAAATTACAAATCACAAAATTAGACTTGTGTTCGATTTTCACAAACCCACAAACAAATCAACCTCCACCCATTACATGCAAGAGGTTCCCTATCCATTGGTGCAACAACCAAGCGATAAGGGACAATTTTGGGCAGAGGTGGTGGATGGTTTTTGACCATCCTCCATGCAATAATAATGAGGTCCCGCAATACTTGTTGAGGAAACTCTACTGCAAGTTTGTCCTCAATAAAGTGCCAAACTATTTTGATATGGGGGACTTCTAGGGTAGAGGTGGGGGGTCAGCACAAGATAGACTAGGGGCTCGTCTTGACCCACAGTGGGTAGTGAGATGAGTAATCAGCAGACCAACCCATGAGCATGTTTCTATCCGTTCCATTGTGAAGGAGAGTGTTGAGGTCGATACACTTCAGTCCATTAGTGCCTTGACCTAGAGCATCATAGAGTATGTCAGTCCTGCAGCACAGAGTGGGTTGGGAGATAGTATGAGGAGTAGGGTCCCACCCCATGCTTGTCAGGCTTGTGGGTCAGCTTGTGGTTATGACCCCATGGATAGTCAGGACGCAGGTGCACAAGCTACATCTGCAGCTAAGTAGATGGTGATGACAGATACCCTCCTGAGTGAGACTTTCGGCCTTGATACTCAGGTAAATATTAGCAAGTTTATTGAATTTAATTTATTAAATTTCATTTTTGAAATGCAAGATTAACTAATTTAAATTGATGATTTTAATAAAATTTCAGGGTCATAGCGTCGATGCAGTTTTCAGTGGTTCTCCACCTACATTTTACACTAGATCATCTACTGTCGGGGTATGTAACTAGTAAACAATCATAAATATTACATGTGAATAGCATCGTTATATGAATGATATTCTAATATCTGATTTTGGATGTTGAATAGGTTAATATTACAGATTTCACAGCAATACCTGCCAGCGGTGGTGGACTTTAAGGCTTTATAGAGGTAATAAAATAAATAGTTTAATGAATGAATTGTACTTACTAGATTTTTGTATGTGACTTGTGTGCTTTATTGTGTGTACTTCCATGTTTAGATGAACGTGTGTGTATGTCAGGAGCCATGATTTGTATCACTATTATAGTTTTTGTAATTGAATAATGTTGTTTTATTTCCAGATGATGCAGGCTGTGGAGACACCTCCCCATGTTCATAGGGCAATGGAGCATGGTGTGGCCTTTGCGATTCATAGCTCCATGGCATTGACAGGGGTATGAGGCAGATTAGTAAATTTCAATTTACATTCATTGTTATAGTTGTCTATTTTTGAAAAATCAAAAGATTATTGATTTGAAGTTTAATTTCTATCTGGATGGTTTCTATAGGACATGAAATCACCACGGCCTATTCCTGCTACTGAGGAAAGTGAGGAGATAGATTATATGTTAGTGGTAAGTGATTATTTTGTTAAATGTTTCATTTTTTATAACATGTAATTTCTATATATTAATGTCTATACTTTTTATTGTAACAGCTAAAGATGCAGGAAGAACTAAATAGAAGGAGCAGCCCTCGGGTTCGTAGTAGACCACCCACATGCACGTCTCCATCCCCTAGAAGATCAAAGGCTGATCGTGATCTATTCTCTTCACCAGCCAGAGGGGAATGACTTTTTATTGTTTTCCTTTGTTGTATGCCTATATGGCATTTGTGGACATATATTTTGTATTGTATATAGTTGACATTGTATGCCTATATGGCATTCTTGTAAGCCTATATGGCTATTTTGTATATATGTTATACTTATATCGACAGATATTGATGTATGCCTATATGGATATTTGGTTAATACAAATCTTTTTTTATTGATGGTGTCCATACTTGCATTATAAATCCACGTTTGAATGGATATTTGTAGATGGCTACTTCAAATATTTAAAGTCCAATTGTATTACATGGGATGTTTGTTGATCCAATAAGCTAGCTATTGTTATTCAAGTATCACCTAAACCTCATTTTGGAACTAAAAGATAAAAGTTGTATTTGAAAAAAAATGAATCATCATGTTGAACAAAAAATATTAATATTCTTTATGAGTAGCATACAATGTCAACTATATGCAATACAAAAAAATGAATCATCATGTTATTCTTTATGTTTGAGATCCTGAAAATGACTAAGTCTGGTAGCCTAATATCTTGAAACACTAGGATGAATATCCAAGTCACTAGGATGATTGCGCCTTGAGAAAAAGTCATTAAGATGAGCGCCTAAAGGAGATTTTCTTAAACATTCAAACATTGAGCAACAAGCATGAAGGGTTAAGGCGCAATTTGCAACTCATAAAGCCTCAAAAGGGTGCCCAACTTGGAGAGAGCATTCATTTAAGACAAGGTGCCCATTGACACCTATTCCACCATAAAAGTGCGCCTAAGGTGGAAGGACAACAAGCCTCTAGTAAGTGAAGTGCACCTATTGTCTAAACCACTTCATTATCGCGCCCTAGCATGAGGAGGAGTATATAAGTCAATAGTAAATGGCGCCTATAATGCAAATGAAGGACTAAGTGGAATTTTCAATAAGCATCAATTCACCTTGAGCTTTCAATAAATACATCAAATTGAGCCCCATAAGTCTAGGCGCCCTTTGCCTTCAAAAGAACCTTGTATTGGCGCCTTGGAGGAAATCAACTTACAATGACAAGTCTTGGAGGTTTCTCATTTTGGATGATGTATTTTGAGATTCACTACAATGATTGAAAGTTAAGATGAGTGGAAAGAACCTATCTTGAACCTTAGGCGCCCTTCATGTAATTTCCCACCATCATGAGCACCTAGATCTAAGAAGGAGTGAATGAAGGATCTTAACATCAAGAAGCATGTTATCAATCAACTTGGAGAAGTCTTTGACAATAATTATGATAAATTGAGTACATGGAAGTAAAGGAAGTACATATCAACTCCAAAGTGTGCCTAATGATCAATAAGAAATTCTTCCAAAGCAAAGGCACTCATTATGAATTTTCCTACTAGTTTTGGTGCCTTGAAGTCTAAGTGCATGAAAATCATGAGATGAGCGCTTAGGGATGAGATAGTCTTCATATGAGTTTAAATAAGAAAATCATCAAAATGCGCCTTGGTAGAGAGACTTGAGACCATCATCAAATAAGCCAAAACATCTATCTCTAATCTAGGTGCAAATTCTAGCTCCTCCCAACTCAAATGAGCGCCCAAGTTGAAGTCAACTTTCATCTATACAACCCTCAGATTGTACCTTGATTGAGGAAGGGATTTGAACATCAAAATTTAATCATCTCAAGACAAAAGCTTCCTTAGACACTTGGCATTTGATTGAAATCATTAAGAATTAGAAAGAACCACCTAAGGATGTAAGGTGCACTTTTCACCCATACAAGCCTAAAATTGCGCCTAAGGGAAATAACTTGATTTCATATCAATAGGTGAGTGCCTTGAGAGAAAGGATCACTCTAGGTCATTTTCAATTGTTGAAAGCACAAAAATGATAAAGATAAAGGCAATTGAGTTAGGCACACTTTATCCTCTGAGGACACCTCAATGAGCGCCTTGGGTGAAATTGCATGAGATGACCTTTTAGAGTGAGCGCTTGGAAGATAGAATTCATTCTAAGACATGTCTCATCATTTAGAATTGCAAAATTGCAAGTATAAAGACATTTAAATCTAGGCGCACTCTCCATCAGTACAAACCTAATCTGGTGCCTAAGGGAGAAATTGCATTGAAAGACACCTTTTGAATGAATCTCTTAAGGGAGATTGACCTCTTTAAGCCATTACAATTGTTTGAAATCATTTAAAGTGATAAATATGGACCAATTTGTGTTAGGCGCCCTTTGCTCTTCTTTTTACCTATATATGTGCCTAGATTTGTAGTAAGATTATTCCATGTTTAAAGAGGATTACTTTGTGTTATAAAATGTTTATCATGATGATTGATGTGTTTCTTGGTTTGTATTGTAGGATGATTGAAGGAAAAGGTAGGAGCAAGAGCTTGGAGTCACCTAGAGTCATCATGTAGCTGCTCCAAAGGAGCCTTTCACATTCATTCATGCCAGAGAGTTAAGACGGAAGTAATCACTGCCAAGGAAACACCACTTCAAGAGGTAGCTGCTCCAAGAGGTCACAACAATATATATTTCAAGTCTTCTTCATCAACGACATCACCAGTTGCATCATGTTCGAAGACTTCCATCTATCACTTCAAGTTCCATTCATCTTCAAGTATCAACTAGATTCTTCATCAATCATCGCTTCAAGATCAACATGTAGCCGCTCCAAAGGAACTTCTCATCATCATCAAGCATTCCAAAGACATCCATTCAGTTTCAAGTCCCTCTGATACATTTAACCCTCCTTGAGAAGTCATCTACTTCACATATAAGGGAAAGTGTTATCATCAATATCTACACTTCAAGGGACCTTTCAAGTTGGAACACTTCTTTATAGAACATTCGAAGACATCCATCCAAGCTTCAAGTTCTTTCACAATCTTCAAGTCCAGGAGAAATTGCATCTAGTGAACTCATTAATTGGCACCTAGGAGGAAAAGACCTTAAACTTACATTATTGAGTCAGCACTTTAGAAATTGAGCCATTCCTAGTCAATTGGAGTCATAAAATATCAAATACAAAGTCAAATTGGACTTAGGCTCCCCTTCATGTAATTTCCCACCATCATGAGCGCCTAGATCTAGGAAGATCATCCAATTGCACCTAGGAATAAGATACAAGTCCAAGACCTCAAATTTGAGCACCTAGAAGTGTGATGAATTGAAGAAGCTACAATGGCGCCTAAGGGTAAGTTGTATCTAATGACATCACCTAATTGAGCACCTAGGAGGTATAAAGCTTAACATTGACATGAGGACAAGTGCCTAGTAAAGGAAAGTTTCTCAAACATTTAAACATGTGAATGAAGTCATAGAAATGCACTAAGTCATCTAGGCGCCATTTTCCCCTTGTGTACCCTTACATTTGCACCTAAGAAGAAGTTGTTTCAGTTCATTGGAGTGTTTGAGTATTGAGGATTTCTTAGCAATGCTTTGCAACTTTACACTGCCTCCTTCTGACGATTTTTGGGGCAGCAGAAAACCTTTCACCACGGGTAAATGTCTCATAGATATAAAAAATTGAGAGAGGTTATTGTAGAGGCACTCTACGTGATCACGTTGCCTCAGATGGAATATTTCTAAGTGACACAATTTTTGAGTAACATATCGTCAAAGATTGCTGCCTTTTTGCACTTTGGACTATTCAAGGATATCATCGGTACAATGTAGCTCGGACTGTTTCGACATGTTTGGGTGAAAAATAGGACCATGCCTAACGTAAATGTACCCATCTAGACACGTTGGAATAGTCAGTTTGGTCGCATCAGGAGCAAGACGAAAGTTACACCCCTTTGCAACTTTACACTACCTCCTTCTGACGATTTTTGGGGCAGCAGAAAACCTTTGACCACGGGCAAATGCCTCAGAGATATAAAAAACTGAGAGAGGTTATTGTAGAGGCACTCTATGTGATCACGTTACCTTAGACGGAATGTTTCTAAGTGACACGATTTCCAAGTAACATCTCATCAAAGATTGCTGCCTTTTTGCACTTTGGACTCTTTAGGGATATCATTGGTACAATGTAGCTCGGACTGTTTCGACATGTTTGGGTGAAAAAAAGGACCATGCCAAGCATAAATGTACCCATCTGGACGTGTTGGAATAGTCATTTTGGTCGCATCAGAAGCAGGACGAAAGTTACACCCCTTTGCAACTTTACACTGCCTCCTTCTAACGATTTTTGGGGCAGCAGAAAACATTTCACCACAGGTAAATGTCTCAGAGATATAAAAAACCGAGAGAGGTTATTGTAGAAGCACTCTATGTGATTGCGTTGCCTCAGACAGAATGTTTCTAAGTGACACAATTTTTGAGTAACATCTCGTCAAAGATTGCTACCTTTTTGCACTTTGGACTCTTCAGGGATATCATCGGTACAATGCAGCTCGGACTATTTCGACATGTTTAGGTGAAAAATAGGACCATGCCTAGTGTAAATGTACCCATCCGAACATGTTGGAATAGTCAGTTTGGTTTCATTAGGAGTAGGATGAAAGTTACACCCCTTTGCAACTTTACAATGCCTCCTTCTGATGATTTTTGGGCAGCAGAAAACCTTTCACCACGGGCAAATGTCTCAGAGATATAAAAAACTGAGAGAGGTTATTGTAGAGGCACTCTATGTGATCGCATTTCCTTAGACAGAATGTTTCTAAGTGACATAGTTTTTGAGTAACATCTTGTCAAAGATTTCTGCCTTTTTGCACTTTGGACTCTTCAGGGATATCGTTGATACAATGTAGCTCGGACTGTTTCAACATGTTTGGGTGAAAAATAGGACCATACCTAGCGTAAATGTACCCATCTAGATGCATTGGAATAGTCAGTTTGGTCACATCAAGAGCAAGACGAAAGTTACACCGCTTTGCAACTTTACAGTGCCTCCTTCTGACAATTTTTGGGGCAGCAGAAAACCTTTCACCACGGGCAAATGTCTCAGAGATATATAAAACCAAAAGAGGTTATTGTAGAGGCACTCTACGTGATCATGTTTCCTTAGACAGAATGTTTCTAAGTGACACAGTTTTTGAGTAACATCTCGTCAAAGATTGTTGCCTTTTTGCACTTTGGACTCTTCAGGGATATCGTCGGTACAATGTAGCTCGGACTGTTTCAACATGTTTGGGTGAAAAACAAGACCATGCCTAATGTAAATGTACCCATCTAGATGCGTTGGAATAGTTAGTTTGGTTGCATCAGGAGCAGGATGAAAGTTACACCCCTTTGCAACTTTACACTGCCTCCTTCTGATGATTTTTGGGGTAGCAGAAAACCTTTCACCACGGGCAAATGTCTCAAAGATATTAAAAACTGAGAGAGGTTATTGTAGAGGCACTCTACATGATCGCGTTGCCTTAGACAAAATGTTTCTAAGTGACACGGTTTTTGAGTAACATCTCGTCAAATATTGCTACCTTTTTGCACTTTGGACTCTTCAGGGATATCGTTGGTACAATGTAGCTCAGACTGTTTCGACATGTTTAGGTGAAAAATAGGACCATGCCTAGCGTAAATGTACCCATCCAGATGCGTTGGAATAGTCAATTTGGTCACATCAGGAGCAGGACAAAAGTTACACCACTTTGCAACTTTACACTGCCTCCTTCTGACAATTTTTGGGGCAGCAGAAAACCTTTCACCACGGGCAAATGCCTCAGAGATATAAAAAACTGAGAGAGGTTATTGTAGAGGTACTCTACATGATCGCGTTGCCTTAGACGGAATGTTTCTAAGTGACACGGTTTTAGAGTAACATCTTGTCAAAGATTGCTACCTTTTTGCACTTTGGACTCTTCAGGGATATCATTGGCACAATGTAGCTCGGACTGTTTCGACATGTTTGGGTGAAAAATAGAACCATGCCTAGCCTAAACATACCCATCTGGATGCGTTGGAACTATCAGTTTGGTCACATCAGGAGCAGGACACCAAAAATGCAAAAGTTGCTTTGTGCAACTTGACAACATTGACACTTTTTTGCAACATGACTCAAAGACTCAAACTGACCCCAAATGACTCAAAGTGACTTAAAATCACCTTGATTTTGGTACCCAATGTACATTATAGAGGTCTAGGTGCTCCTTATCATTCAAAGGTGCATTTCATGTCTCCTTTCATCCATTTTGGCGCCCTTATGTAGTTTTTTCAACTTGATTTGGTTCCCTGTATGTGAAGGAAGATCTAAAGGCATGAAAGTGGATGCCATTTTGCAAGAGTTTGGATCATCAAAATTGAAAGAAATAAGTCTATTAAGCTTGGGCACCCTTGGTCTTCTTTTCATTCATTATGAGCGCCTTGGGAAAATGGTATATAGGTCATCATCATGATTGGGTGCCCTGGATCCAGAGTGTTGGAGAGATGATCAAATGGTGTCTAGAGGAAGTAGGGTGAGTTATGAGTTTGGTCGCATCAGGAGCAGGGCACCAAAAATGCATAACATGATGATGTAAAAATGTGTATATGTGTAAAAATGCAGGAGGAAATAAAAAAAGACAAACCTTACAAATTAATGTGCATACTTACAACTCAATGTAACATGACTTTACAAAATCAATGTGAATACTTAAAAATTAATCTAATGAACCATCTGGGTCTGCTCTACTCTTTATTGTGTCAAGTATTGCTTCATGGTTAGACTCACAAACCTTCCACAAGATTTTGTTCAAAGGTCTACCCTGATACTTTATCAAATGAACATTGGATGCCACGACAAGTTTTGAGTAATGAATAATCTTCCGATGCATGTCAAAGTCCTGAAACAGCCAAATATTAACACTCTTATGTGGGTACCTTCTAAGCCATGTTCCAGTAATAACCACTGAGCCTGTAGGGTATTCGATGTTTTCTCCATCTGTAACAGGGGCCTCCAATTTCTTTTTGGCCTCAACACAATGACATAAGTAATAATCTATTCCCTCTTCATTATCTTCATCTGCAATAACTGCATATACGTGCCCTACATTGATATGTAGCAAATTAGATGAAATTAGTCAACATTACAAAAACACTACAAAGTAAGATAACATTACCTGGTTGAACTAGATGAAATTAGATGCATATACATGCCCTATATTACCTGGTTGAACTAAATCTGATATGTGGTCAAAGTCAACTGATGATTCCATCTGTGTTAGTTCCAGTGTCGTCGGGGGTCGATACATGTCAAGTGGGCTAAGATAACTTAACTGCCATTTGTCAACCCACTCCTTTGACTCGCACTCATCCCAGACTTGAATTGTACAGGAAGAAAAAAAGCATGACATCTTTCGCGTATGGATACTCCATGAACCTGCAATTGAGCTTCTCTAAGAGTGCATCTCATTTGATCCTGTAAGTGTACAACAGTCCTCATATGGTGCAATGTTAGTATCATCTATCTACCAAAAAAATCTACGAACTGAAGACTTACCTTCATTACCTAGACCCATGGAAGCATTACACCACTCGACAATCAATTTTGCATCTGTCAACTTTGCATTGTCTTTATACTTTAACTCTTCTCATGCTATGGCTCTTTTGATACATGCTCCTGCACCATCATGCTCCCCCTTTCCATGCCCAGCCTCACAAAAGTTCCACATATGTTGAATACCTGTAAAATTATGCCTCCTACTCAACCAATAGAAATTCTGTGAGTTCTTGAATTGTGACACACAGTTATCTGACCATATGATATCCTGACTAAACAATATGCCCCTTCTAGCCAAATCATTGTAGAACACCTGAAAGCAACCTTGCACAAACTCCGTAGAATGCGTACAATCATCACTCATATAGAAATTATACTCCCTTATGATCTTTCTGTCATCCTCTGTACTATCATTCGCATGAATGAATGTGATGTGCACAAATATAGAAACCTGTGTGGAGTTGTAATATTGTGATTGCACCTCACACTGTGGCTGTAGACTGTAGTTCTCTACAAAGTTGACGACTGAAACAATGCTACCAACTGGAAATGTGTCCTTGCATAACTTGAATTGCAAGTCCAACCATGGAGCTCTATGGGCATGTCTTGCATACTCATACACTATGTTGTCACGAAATATAGGCATAAACTAATACACTAGAATCTTTTCAATAACCAATTCACACCTCTTTGCTTCTTTACCATCTTTTGTATTGTATGCCATTTTTATACTTGCCAAACTCTACTAGTTCGTTTCCAACCGCATGTGTTCTTTCCATATGTTCACATATTGGCAAATGTTGCAAGCCACCGCAATGATGAAATGTGCCATCCAAGCATAGTTTCTTGTAGAATATTTGACCTTCCTCTCTTTCACATAAAATTCTTGATATGAAGTCTCTTGAAGATGTTGATGGGGCACATATGGCACAACCCTGCAAATCATTGTTAGTATGCATATCTAAACAATAGACCTATAAGCATCAAAATGGTTAGAAAATTCAATATGTAATCTACAACAACAAGTAGTGCGTGTGTGATTTATCTTGACATAGAAAGGTTTTAGCATTTCAAAATATCTTTGACAAATTTTAATTTGAGGATACTTCTCTAGAAATTTACCATAAAACTGTGTTTGAGTCTCATCCAAAAAATACTTTGGACGTGGCTCACAGTTCTAACTACTAATTCTCCTTCTTACCACATCCCTTTGATTTGGAGATACCCTTGTGTAATTCTTCCAAAAGTCTTCAATTAGTGATCTCAATGCTTCAACAATTGGTTTATCTTTTCATGGTAGTCTCCCCGAGAACACCCATAATTCATTGGCATTAGTGTCCTCAATTCTTTGGTGTCTTCCAACGGCTCTTGATAAAGTTTTCCTATTAATTCTCAATTCTTGACTCGTCTTTCTAATGAGATGAGCTTTCCTCGTTTGACTACTTACTATAGTCGATGTAATCACATGCCGTGTTGCATTACTATCTTTTGTGTGTGAGGTGTTACCCACACTGTCATACGCACTCATTAGATTCTTGACAATAGATTTTTCACTTGCAGCCTCTGATGTTCTCAACCCAAGAATCTTCATGATGGACCTATACTTTATACTTTGCATCATTTCAATGAATAGTTGACATCTTACAGTCTCATTTAACTTTTCAAAGAACAATCTCTAAATCTTATGAGCATATCTTCTACAAGTGCGTTTTGGAATCTTACCTTCCATTGGATGCAAAATATTCTCATCAATATCAATCAAATACTTTAGCTTTCTATGCAAAATTCTAGGTGGTGTTAAGTTAGGTAAATTCATCTCAACATTAGGGATTTCATCAATATTTAAATGAGATGGGCTAGATGGCATGCCTTCGATCGAAGATGGAATAGATGACATACCTTGAGGTTGAGGTGGGAACGATGGCATATCTCCTTCATCACATGTGAGTGCTGATGTACTCTCAACTTGAGATGTGGTAGATGGTGTCCCTACATGTTGACTTGCGGTAGAGGACATGTCTCCAACTATGGTATTCAAATCTCTCGTAGCACAAAGTTTTTGCATTCGTTCTCTTTGTGCCACCAATACCATATCTCTTTGTGATGGTTGTGGTTCCTCTTCAATTGGTATGTCTTCATTTATCGTGTCTAATTTCCTCTTCTCACAAAGTTCCCTCATAGCCACTACTTTCTTTGCATTCTTAGCTTCTATCTCTTCCTGTGTTGGTTTAATTCTTGATCGTTTCCTCGGCATGACGGAGAATTTGTCTGTAGCATGATAAAGACACCAATATTACTTCCTAAGAAATGAATACAAGATAATAGTGGGATTGTATTTTTATTATATTGTAAGGATTTATTCTTGTATAGTTTGACATCATGGTATGTTAAGGTCTATTTATTACACATAATTATTAAAGAGCCCAAGTGTAGAAAATATACATGGCATCATGTGAGATTGTAGGCTGCTTTCTTGATTGGGAACATATCTATTTTAAACATGTATGATAAAGCATGATAAAGTAATTCAATCCGAATTAAGGAAAATGTAAAGAACATGCATGTAAAGACTTGACATACCTAAAAAATGAAGATTCGAATGGAGAGAGTAGCCAATTATGTAGTGTTTTTTTTCTTGCATCAAACTCCTCAACAATTTGAGTTTTTCACCACTTGCTTCCTTTTCAATGTTAAATTGAATAACACTCAAATATAATTACTAACAACAATACTATTAACCAATCTATAATGTTAAATTCCTAAAATTGAATCACAATTAACATTGCAACACTACAAAAATTGAAACTTGAATAGATATATATCAAACTTGGTGTGAAAACTATGTTATTTCCTCCTTCTCAAGTTGGCAAAGTAGAAAAGGTGGTGGAAAGATCATGCAAAGGTGGTACAATGTGTCAAATGTGCATGTGAACTTCCCAACAACATGAAAGCACTTCTTTTTTGTCAGAGCACATGCAGAATTAGTATGAAAATAGAGCATGTGGGCCTGGATCACGGGGGTCAACACTTTTTTACCATTTCTATAACAAGACAAAACGCGAGTGCGTTATAACATGCTCGCGTTTTGTCCTGCTATAGATTGATCACAGCCTGTGCATTTCTCTTTCCAAACCTTCCCCTTCAGACTTGAATGACCACAAGGTTTTTGAGGGAGAACTTTTCCTATTTCCTGCAAGAGCTTGCCAGAGGCTCCGCCATATGATAGGCATAACAATGAAAAGACAAGCCCTCATAATCAAGTTCTTGATAGAAAATGCCCATCGAGGAAGAAAGACAGATCTTCTTTGGAAGCAGAAGTTCTAGTTTGTGACAAATCCTTATCCAAGCATAAATAGTAGGGGTTCTATCAAGCGATTGCCAATCCACTTCCACAAAGTCTCCTGAAGACTTCTTGATTGATTCCAAAACATCCACACCCCAAAACTAGAGAGGCAATCATTATAATCGAACCCATAAATCTACATTTGACGACATAAACCCTCAACACTATACCTTAAACCCTAATCCCTCAACCCTCAACCCTAATCTATCATCCCTCAACTCTAATCCCTCATCCCTAAACTCTAAATGCTATCCCTATTCCTAAACCCTCAACAGACTCGATAATATACCTTAAACCCTAATCCCTTATCCCTAAACCCTCCAACCCTATCCCTAATCCTTATACCCTCCACACTCTACCTTAAACCCTAATCCCTCGACCCTCAACCTTATCCCTAAACCATTGACACTCGAACCTCAACCCTCAACCCTCAATGTCAAACCCTAATCCCTCAACCCTTAACTATGATCCCTCGACCATAAACCCTAAACCCTAAAGCCTCAACCCTCAACCCTCAACGTCAAATCCTAATCCCTCGACCCTTCACTCTAATCCCTCAACCCTCAACCCTAAACCTTATCCCTAAACCCTAATCCCTCAACCCTCAACACTAATTTTTCATCCCTCAACTCTAATCCCTCATCCCTAAACCCTAAATGCTATCCCTATTCCTAAACCCTCAACAGACTCGATAATATACCTTAAACCCTAATCCCTTATCCCTAAACCCTCCAACCCTATCCCTAATCCTTATACCCTCCACACTCTACTTTAACCCTAATCCCTTGACCCTCAACCCTATCCCTAAACCCTTGACCCTTGAACCTCAAACCTCAACCCTCAACGTCAAACCCTAATCCCTCAACCCTTAACTATGATCCCTCGACCCTCAACCTTATCCCTAAACCTTAAACCCTCAACCCTCAACGTCAAATCCTAATCCCTCAACCCTTCACTCTAATCCCTCAACCCTAAACCCTATCCCTAAACCCTCAACACTATACCTTAAACCCTAATCCCTCAACCCTCAACCCTAAACCTTATCACTAAACCCTAATCCCTCAACCCTCAACCCTAATCCATCATCCCTCAAATCTAATCCCTCATCCCTAAACCCTAAATGCTATCCCTATTCCTAAACTCTCAACAAACTCGATACTATACCTTAAACCCTAATCCCTTATCCCTAAACCCTCCAACCCTATCCCTAATCCTTATACACTCCACACTCTACTTTAACCCTAATCCCTCGATCCTCAACCCTATCCCTAAAACCTTGACCCTCGAACCTCAACCCTCAACCCTCAACCCTCAACGTCAAACCCTAATCCCTCAACCCATAACTATGATCCCTTGACCCTCAACCCTATCCCTAAACCCTAAACCCTCAACCCTCAACGTCAAATCCTAATCCCTCAACCCTTCACTCTAATCCCTCAACCCTAAACCCTATCCCTAAACCCTCAACACTATACCTTAAACCCTAATCCCTCAACCCTCAACCCTAAACCTTATCCCTAAACCCTAATCCCTCAACCCTCAACCCTAATCCATCATCCCTCAACTCTAATGCCTCATCCCTAAACCCTAAATGCTATCCCTATTCCTAAACCCTCAATAGACTCGATACTATACCTTAAACCCTAATCCCTTATCCCTAAACCCTCCAACCCTATCCCTAATCCTTATACCCTCCACACTCTATTTTAACCCTAATCCCTCGACCCTCAACCCTATCCCTAAACCCTTGACCTGTGAACCTCAACCCTCAACCCTCAATGTCAAACCCTAATCCCTCAACCCTTAACTATGATCCCTCAACCCTCAACCCTATCCCTAAACCCTAAACCCTAAAGCCTCAACCCTCAATGTCAAATCCTAATCCCTCAACCCTTCACTCTAATCCCTCAACCCTAAACCCTATCCCTAAACCCTCAACACTATACCTTAAACCCTAATCCCTCAATCCTCAACCCTAAACCTTATCCCTAAACCCTAATCCCTCAACCCTCAACCCTAATCTGTCATCCCTCAACTCTAATCCCTCATCCCTAAACCCTAAATGCTATCCCTATTCCTAAACCCTCAACAAACTTGATACTATAACTTAAACCCTAATCCTTATACCCTCCACACTCTACTTTAACCCTAATCCCTCGACCCTTAGTCCTATCCCTAAACCCTTGACCCTCGAACCTCAACCCTCAACCCTCAATGTCAAACCCTAATCCCTCAACCCTTAACTATGATCCCTCGACCCTAAACCCTAAACCCTAAAGCCTCAACCCTCAACCCTCAACGTCAAATCCTAATCCCTCGACCCTTCACTCTAATCCCTCAACCCTAAACCCTATCCCTAAACCCTCAACACTATACCTTAAATCCTAATCCCTCAACCCTCAACCCTAAACCTTATCCCTAAACCCTAATCCCTCAACCCTCAACCCTAATCGATCATCCCTCAACTCTAATCCCTCATCCCTAAACCCTAAATGCTATCCCTATTCCTAAACCCTCAACAAACTCGATATTATACCTTAAACCCTAATCCCTTATCCCTAAACCCTCCAACCCTATCCCTAATCCTTATACCCTCCACACTCTACTTTAACCCTAATCCCTTGACCCTCAAACCTATTCCTAAACCCTTGACCCTCGAACCTCAACCCTCAACCCTTAACTTTGATCCCTCGACCCTCAACCCTATCCCTAAACCCTAAACCCTAAAGCCTCAACCCTCAATGTCAAATCCTAATCACTCAACCCTTCACTCTAATCTCTCAACCCTAAACCCTATCCCTAAACCCTCAACACTATACCTTAAACCCTAATCCCTCAACCCTCAACCCTAAACCTTATCCCTAAACCCTAATCCCTCAACCCTCAACCCTAATCTATCATCCCTCAACTCTAATCCCTCATCCCTAAACCCTAAACACTATCCCTATTCCTAGACCCTCAACGGGCTCGATACTATACCTTAAACCCTAATCCCTTATCCCTATACCCTCCAACCTTGTCCCTTAACCCTAATCCCTCGACCCTCAACCCTATCCCGAAACCCTTAACCCTCGAACCTCAATGTACTCAACCCTCAACATCAAACCCTAATCCCTCAACCCTTAACTCTGATCCCTCAACCCTTAACCCTTAAAACTTGAACCCTAAAACCTATCCCTACACGCTCGACACTCGACACTATATCTTAAACCCTAATCCCTTAACCCTCATCCCTAAAGCCTCAACCCTAAATCATTAAACCTTCAACCCTAAACCCTATCCCTAATCCCTCTACCATCGACACTTTTATTTAACCTTAATCCCTTGACCATTAACCCTATCCCTCAACCTCAACCCTCAACCCTCAACTCTCAACATTAAACCCTAATTCATCAACCCTAAACCCTAATCCCTCAAACCTAAACCCTATCCCTAAACCATCAACCCTCAACATTATACCTTAAACCTTAATCCCTATCCCTCAACCCTTAACCCTTAAAACTTAAACCCTATCCCTACACTCTCAACACTTGACACTATATCTTAAGCCTTAAAACCTCATCCCTAAAGCCTCAACCCTCAATCCTTAAACCTTCAACCCTAAACCCTATCCATAATCCCTCTACCCTCGACACTCTATCCCTAACCTTGACATTAAACGCTAATCTGTCAACCCTAAACCCTAATCTGTCAACCCTAAACCCTATCTGTAAACCCTCAACCCTCAACACTATACCTTAAACCCTAATCCATCAACCCTAAAACCTAATCAGTCAACCCTTAACCCTAAACACTATTAATAAACCCTCAACCCTCGACACTATACCTTAAACCCTATGAGAAAAGATTTGGTACATCCATAGTGAGTAATTAACAGTTGAAATCAGAAGGATGATCATTATGAGAAAAGATTTGCATTGAGGTACATCTATGTTTCTTGCTGTCCACCCCGCACTTAGGGGAGGTATATTGTTATGAAACAGGCAAATAATCTCCCATTGTTTACTGGCTCTATCCACAAAAACTACTAAACTATACCTTAAACCCTAATCCCTCAACCCTAAACTTTCAACCCTAAACCCTATCCCTAATCCCTCTACCCTCAACACTCTACCTTAAACCTAATCCCTCGACCCTTAACCCTAAATGCTATCCCTAAAGCCTCAACCCTAAACCCTAATCCCTTAAGGTCCTAAACTCTAATCCCTTATCCCTAAACTCTAAATCCTATCACTAAACGCTCAACCCTCAACCTTAAACCTTAATCACTCAATCCTTATCCACCCCTCTCCTCCCCTATCTGGCTCACTCCCATCTCTAGCCTCCTCTGCCCTTGACACTATACATACATACATATAGGCATACATAGATACATACATACATATATGCATACATAGATACATACATACATACATACATATAGGCATACATACATACATGATTAATAGCCTTGAACATAAACAAATTTAAGGGGAAAATAACGCGAGCGCATTATAACGCGCTCGCGTTATGTCAAACATGACAAACAACATAGTTTTGCGGAAAAGGAAAAATGTAAAGCAAAACATAACGTGAGTGCATTATAACGCACTCGCGTTATGTTTTTCTTTGGGAATCCCAAGCCTTGGGCTTGGGATTTGCTTTGGATTTCCAACCCAAAGGCTTGGAGTGCCTTTTGAACAGTCACATACATGTTTTTCCATATTCTTCAAGATTTCACATAATTTCGTTCATGCTAACCCTCAGATTTGCACGTGTTTCAAGGTCAAACAAATCGAACACCTGGGTAATGTTAGGCTTTCTCTTAGCTATTTGACGATGTGATTTTTTTCACATTTTAACAATGTTAAGCCTTTCATCTTTAATTTCTTTTGTTTGTGTGTCTGTTTTTGGGCAAAAACCACTATTTGGTCTTTTTTTCATTGTAAATTAACTATTCATTGAAATTTCAAAAAAATTACATATTTAGAAACTAGACTCCATTCTACAAATATTAAAAAAAGAAAAAAATGATTTTCATTTAGTTTTCAAAATTTATAGGGGTAGCATGGCCAAAATTCTATTTTTTAGGATGTGTCCACTTTGAAAATTAGTAAAAAATCAAATATTCATCAATAAATTATTAGAAAAATCAGGCATAAACTACATGATATTAACTAATTTCTCACTAAAGAGATTTTAAAAATACCAAAAAAAAGTTGACCTTTTGAGGGAGCCACAAAACATGCTATGTTATGTTTTTTGACAGAAACAACACCAATTTTTGTGGCTCCCTCTTTTGAACCCCTTAATCTATGCCATTTTTTTTTTTAAAAAAAAAGTAGTTTAGAAAGTAGACTCAGAGCACTACGAACATTGTTTTGGTTGCATCTCCAAATTTTGAGTGTGACTATGCTCAATTTCTCATCCAAGGCCAGTATTTCCCGATTTCAGAAGAAAAAAAAAGTGGCCACTTAAGACCCCTTTTTGGCCCCCCATCTTCTTGCACTTACCCAGTCCCACTTGGTTTCATGCAAATTTCCTTCCATAAATCCATCTTAAGGATCCATATTTATTTTAAAATTATTCTAGGATTCATTCATAAGCACCCCATACCAAGTCCATGTGAAAGATATTTGTATTTTTGACCATTAATGTGTTTTTGTCTCTCACTGCAGTCCTGCAGGTATTCAAAAGGTCTTAGTGGGTGTGTGAGGACCAAGGATAACAAGGGAGTAGTTATCTCTATCCTTCAACATGAAGAGATTGCACTTACGACATTACGGTATGCAGAGATCAATTACCGTAGCCCCACAACGGTCTCAAAACGAAGTGGCAGGCTAGCGATATAAATTTAAGTGGCATATGATACTTCACCTTTGTCCCGTGGCAGTCAAGAGAATAACCATTGGTAATGCAGTAAGGAGGAGTAGAGGAAAATAGTACACCACACCCCCGCAGCGGCCTCAAGTGAGGCTTGCGGTATGGCAGTAAGGAATAGAGGAAAATAGTACACTGCACCCCTGCAGTGGCCTTAAGTTAGGCTTACAGTATGGCGGTATAAGGAGTTTAAGTTATGTAAGTGTTGAATACCGTGGCCCCGCGACAATTTCAGTGAAGGAGTCCGGTAGTGTGGTGAAAGGCTTCAAGTGATGTTTAGTATACTATGGTCCCACGATGGTCAAAGAAACAGTTTCTGGTACTACGGCAGGGAACAAGTCATGGTGATATAGTTGAATTTTTGAGACAATATTTCTCATTGACCTGATCAAATCAAAGAACACTTTTTCTACCTTTTCTCCACTATTCTTTTATGAGCTGAGTAATTTCAAATTTGATTGCTGTCATTTGCAATGTATTGCTATTGCATTTCGATCTAAAACATTTGATCCATTGTTGGATTGTTGTCACCTTTATAGACATAAAAATGTACTTGTTCTAATATTTTGAACTTATGACAAGTCAAAGTGGGTTGTGTTCATTTAGCAGTTGGTTGAAATTTAATTTGAATGTACTACTTCTTGGTGTTCCCCTTGACTCATTATTATTTTTGTTTATCATCTTGCTTTTTGGCTAGCAACAAACATGTGATGCATCTGTTGTGATGTCCTATGGATGGTGGCTTTTTCTAAATTATTTTCAAACTATTTTGAGTTCTAGGTGTACACCTTGTGGAGACTTATGGCATATTTCTATGTTTAATTTTGTTTCCAAGGTTATAGTGAGCTGATAAATGTAATTATTCCAAAGGTAGTGGAAATAATTTTGGAAAAATTATCTAAGTTCTCTCTTAATGTTCAGATTTGTGTAATTTTTGATTTTACAAATTTTTAATAGACTTGTTTGATGAGTCTTGGAAATTGGTTTCAATTTATAGGGTAAAACTTCCATCTGGAGCTAAAAAGATTGTGCCAAGTAGTTGCAGAGCCATGATTGGTCAGGTTACTGGTGGTGGAAGGACATAAAAGCCAATGCTCAAAGATGGAAATGCATATCACAAATATAAGGTCAAAAGAAACTGTTGGCCCAAGGTTCGTGGTGTGGCAATGAATCCTGTTGAGCATCCTCATGGTGGTGGTAATCAACACATTGGGCATGCCAGTACTGTGTGTCGTACAAAGAAGGCTTAGCATGTACACATACTTAATCATAATTAAACAATTATAGAGCTCTGATTATTTAAAAATGTCATCTTTTAATTTCTTTTTTCTTTAGGTTTCTTTGTGTCAACAATTTATGGGGACCAGGTTGTAAACTATGTTTCCTATTATTGTTTCTTATCATTAGTGGTTTACTCTTGATTCAAAATTTTGGGAAAGACTTCAAACTAGGTTGTAATCCTTATTTCCTTGTATTGTTTGAGGCTTATTTTAGGCTGCCATATTAATTGACTTTGTTATTTTTGATTCTTTTTAAGTGCTTCTTATTTTCTTTCAGATCATAGAAATGGCAAAAAGATTGATTATTTCTTAGTATTATAAACTATGAACTTTCTATTTTAAAAAAAGTAATAATTTGAAGGAGTCATTTGATGTATCAAAGAATTTGACATTTGAAAACATTTGGAATGTTCTCAACTATACAAAAAAATGAGAAGATAATGTGCCAATTTGTCATCACTTTTGCTGAGTATGTTTCTTACTTTGTTATTTTTTTTTTAACTATTTGTCTTTATATGAGATGCATTTAGTCTTCCATGGTATTGTGTTAGAGATCTTATGACATGATAATGCAAGTATATGATGAAGTAGAAAGATAAAGACCTGAGAAGCCAATGACCATATGATTCTGAATGAAAGGAAGTAGAAAGATAAAGACTTGAGAACCCAAAGAATTGTTATCTTGCTCAGTAAATTGATAGATTTTAAACTTGAAATTTGAGAGCTCATATTGCTGAATTGTTAGGCTTGATAATTTTGAGGGTAAATTAATTGCATAATAGAGATGAATTCTGAGGGGTAATTTTGCTGAATTGTATGTTGGGTTTTGGAGTTAAATTTGAAGGGAAACCTTGCTATCAAGTGCCCTTTATTTTCTGTTTAGTTTTTTAGATGTGCTGAATGCAAGTAATCATGTGGCAATGAGTGCTTTCGAGTGCTAGGAAGCATAAGTAATTTGCATGGTGCACAGAATCATATAATTTTATAGTGTTGATATTGATGATTAAAATTGGTTGTGTTGTCTAGCTACTAACAATTGCATAGGGTGTAAGGCAATCGTTATGATGCACTATGCAACTTGTGACTAGCATTGGTCTAGAGGTATAGATCTTTGCAAGCAACTGAACTGTCTTCATTGCTCTACAAATCAGAGGGAGGTTGTCGAAGTAGGATCCAAAAGGGAACCTTTGAAAAAGAGATGATCTAGGTCTAAAAATGGTTGCCAAAGGACATAAAAACAACCCAGATTTGCCAAAAATATCACAACCCTTGTTTGAGAAAACTCTCTATCCTCAACAAACTTGAAGAAGAAAGAAATCCTTAAAAGGAAGAATTTAACTCTATATCTAGCCTCTTTGATTCCATATCCATCCATAGAGTTTTACGTCATCTAGTCTTCTTGCCATGAATTTGCCCATGAGAGGAAAATCATTATGCTAAAAGGACATTTTAGTTAGACAATTATCAGGGAGAGAAACATCTAAAAGGGTGACTTCCATATCACAGAAAAAAAGATAGAAACCCTAGATTTATCTGCAAGCTCATCATTTGGGCATTTTAAGCCAAGCTTAACCACCTAAGATGACCCCAATTAAGAAAAATCAAACCCCATTTTAACAACGGAGCATATTGAATACTTCAGAACACACCAACACTAGTATTAATAACCAATACTTCAACACAATAATGACTATTCGGGGGACTAAACTGTGATAGGGCTGGTAGAAATTGAAATGGGTATTAAGCCAGATCGTAACAAATTTGCAATAAACAAATACACAAGAAATAATTAAATTTAGCCAAAACTGCATTGGGCAGATGAGGCAAAATTAGAGGACAAATAAAAGGAGAAAATGGGGGTTACTTGGAGGGGCTAATCGACACGCGAGAGCAACTTGGTGGAGTGCTCAGGAAGGAGAGCCAACTAGTTATTAAGTGCATTTTGTGATTGCATAGGTGGTATTCTTCACATAAGATCCATCGATGCCTCCATTAGAAGCCTTGACCTTTGATTCCAACTGAAAAACCCTTTTCAGAGCATAACTCTACCTCATCATATTTCAAAAACTCTTCTCTGTCACATGATGATACAGGGGTTTCTTTTATTTAAATTATTTTTCATCGAAAAAATTTCCGTCTATTTCCAATTGGAAATATACTTTTTAATTACCCACATTAATATCATATTGTCTAATTTTTATTTGTGTGACTAATTATTTAGTTGTGTTTTTTACCAGATGATCAAATTAGTCATTTATTTAGTCATTTATAGTTGTGTTGCAAAAATTAGTAGAATTTAGTCATTTTTAGTTGTCGTGACTAAAAGTTTTAGTCACATAGTCATTTATTTGCCAAAATTCTACTAGTGCTTGTTGCATTCTCATTAGTTTCATATCCTCTTGCAATGAACTCAAACCAACTCCATATGATTCAAAGAACACGTCAATGCAGGTGGGTGTGTTAAGTCTAGAAGCATTTGGAATCTTGGAAAGGGCAACTGCAAACCTATGACTGAAGTCCATGCTAGACTCTCCCTTTTCTCTTCTAAATTTTTCTAACTTCTAGACAAAATTAGCAAGGTCTAGACCTTTTGCAAATTCTTCTTCAAATGGAGTCACAAGCTCATTCCAAGAGGCAAAGGTCTGTCCTGGAAAACTTTCAATCCAACTCTTTGCCTTTCCACATAAGGACCTAACTAGAAAAATCTCATCCACATGTCTTCATCTTCAAACTAAAATTTGTCCATAAATTTTGAAAAGTCATCAACATGCATGTCCCCTTCCCAAATATTATACCCATCAAACCTGGGATTCTGGTTGTAGACCTTGGTTGGCGTGTTTTGCACTTTGTAATCAACCCAAGAAAGGTCCAACTATTTATAAATAGAATCTAGGGGAATTACAGGGGATTAAACAACTTGCTTTTTAGGGGCAATAGGGAAAGCATTAGATTGCACCCTAGACTCTAGCAGCCTAATATGATCTTCAATTTCTCTTTCCTACTGCAACATAGATTCCAACAACTGATTTTGTTTTTCAATTTCATATTTCTAACTAACAAATTCATTTTGATTTTGCATCTCATGCATATAAGTTTGAGCTTGTATTAGATGTAAAGCCATGACTTGAACAAGCATCACTAGAATATACATAGGCATCAATTACAATATAGTTTCTAGGGTCTGAAATATAAGAAGATACATATGAAGGAGCACCCCTAGAATGATCATATCCATACCTAGAAGCCATGACTAGAAAATTCTACCATGCAGGGTAGAAAATTGAGGTATTACAAATTATGAGTTTCTTTACCATGAAATAAATGATATCTCAAAAGATAGGAAGACATAACCATGTTACCTTTAACATTCAACTATTGAAAACTTGAAATGTGTTCTTGAATCACCAACAACATAAACATAATAGTAGGAACAAATTCACTTTTTTCTGACAGCAAAGTCACCATCTCTTCTAAAGAGGAATACCTTGAAGCGCACTAGATCTTTAAGGCCACAAATTGATTTTGGGTTCAACCCACCAACAGAGTCTTCAATTGATTTTAACTCAACAATGTCTTCCCTGGTAACGGTACCAAAATGTTGGCGTAAGTTGGCACATGGCTAATTTACCCAAACACAATGCACAACTACAAATATCTGTTATCGAGGCCTTCAATTTTTTCAACCTTTTAATTCCTCCCTAGAAACAATGCCATTCTGTTGGGTTCCAAAACTACAGGTCCAAAATCCTAGAGCATATCTTCACCTTCTAGGCCAAGGGTATCGTCAAGAAGATGAGAAAGATGCTCATCCATAGATTGAGGATGGTTAAGGCCAATTGATAGGAGTGGGTATGCTCCCCTACATTTCAATCTCATCTAGACCTAGGAGGGTGTTCTTAGAGGTATCAAATAAAACACAAATAAATAATCATAGACATACCTAATATACACCAAGACAAACTGGCTACATAAAACCTCTAATTAAGCTGATTATTGTGTTAGAAATGAAGGTGCAAACCACACAATAAAAATCTGATTCAAACCTTATTAATGTCCTCTAAATAATGTAGAATCAATGAAGATTGCAATAGAAATAAAACCACTACATAGAAATAATATGCATTAAGAACTGAACACATAACACAGTATGTAATGTGGAGAAAACCCTTTCAGGTAAAAAACTCCACCAAGAAAAGAGGCTCCATGTTTTTATTATCTTCACATATGAGATTACAATACATGTACTTCTTCTTTTTCATTTTTCAATCCAGCGGCGCCTATGAAACCCCCCTGCGACCCTCTTTCACAAACGAATTAGCATCAGGGACTAGCTATAAACATGTGGCTGAAACAAGATCACTACTGGTGAAACCTTTCATCCCTTATGGGTGACTTGCAAACAATATTAGGAGTAATTAATTAGATAGGATTTACAAGGTAGATGGCACCTTAATCCTAACATATTGTACCCTACAAATGCACCAATCAAATGATAACAACATGAAATCCCTTAAGATGGATCCACTTAACTTCCCTTACACAATTTATAAGGTGCAAACATGCAAGAACATGATTCAAAAATGATTTTAAACAATTTTAGGTTGCTTCGAATTATTCCCTAGTTGTAGCTTTGAATCATGAACAACATGAGAAACCTAATCTACTCCTAATCCTACTCCTACAACTACCCAAGACAGAGGATTATTAAAAGATAGTGTTGGCCCTTCACCAATTTGGACCAGTGCCTACGCCATTAGGCAACAAAGTATAACAAATAGCTCTCCATTTTTCACAACTTATACCATTACTCTCTATATTGCAATTTGATTTTGAAGTTGAAGAGCATAAATGATTATTCTATATTTATGACCTAAAAATGTCAACTCTTATTCATGGTCATTAAAATAAAGCATTGTGGTAAAATGTTATGCAAAAAGCTTGAAATTTCTTGTTGAGAAGGATTTGAATAAATCCAAGAATAATGGGCAAGCAAATTATGATAACAATTTGAAACTAAGTTAAAATAATACTCTTTTCTTTTTAACAAAATAGAGAAATTTTTAAAATTACAAGATTTATAAGAAATAGGAAATTACTTACCAAATCTATTTACATATAACAACATCTTGTACTTATTCACCCATATTCATGAACACACTATTAACAATCATGATATGAAGAATTAACTCTTACAAAATAAATAATAAAAAATGAAAAAAGTTCTTTTTAATTAATCTTACTTAAATATTAATCTTATTATTATTTATTAATCTTTTTTATTAAACTTATTTTGTTTCTAAATTAGAAAATTATGAAATTTTTTAATTAAAAAATAACTTTACTTTATAACTCATCTCCTTTACTTTTTTTCTTAAAAGGATTTGACTCTCTTAAAATCTTAAAGTTTTCTAAAGAATGATATGATATTTTTATTAACCTTATCCTATCTTTATTAGTTCCTGCAATAGGCAGGATTACTAATGCATCAGTTCAATGCAATTATTTCAAGTTATTTAGCTAATAGTGATGCAAGAATTAAAAATATGAGCAAAATGCTAGTCTTCAATTTATTTTTTCTATTTAATAACTGAACTATTGGTTGATACTTCAAACAATCATTGCAAAAATATTTAAAATTTCGAATAAATTATTCAAATATAAGACTTTTATTAAAAAACAATACATATCTCTGGAAAGTTGTTGGACGCCGGTCCAGATTTCCTCTTTCCGACACCAACCGTTCTTTTTTCCGTCAATTTTGTTTTTCGTCAGTTCACATTTGCCAGTGTACAAACAGCCTGTGCTAAAATGGGAGTTTTGGAAGAGGGTTTGGACATACATCAAAGCATAAAAGAGAGAAATTTTGACAGATTTTGTAGATGCAACAGCCCTGGTAGACATGTATGCAAAATGTGGAAGCATAGAGAAGACCTGTGAACTGTTTGACAAAATGCCTCAAAGAACTGTGGTTTCATGGAATGCAATGGCTGCAGGATATGCACAAAATGGATTTGTTGAAAAATATTTAGAAATTTTCAAGCAAATGCAAATGGCAGGTGTAAAGCCAGACTCCACAAACCTTTGCCAGCATCCTCCCTGCCTATGCCAAAATGGGAACATTGGAACACGGTATGGACCTCTATCAAAGCATAATGAAAGGAGGATTTTTGTCTGATACTGATACTGTAGTTGGAAATACTCTGGTAGACATGTATACAAAATGTGGAAGCATAGAAAAAGCTCGTGAAGTATTTGATAGAATGCCTCAAAGAGATGTAATCTCATGGAATGCAATGATTGCAGGATATTCCCAAAATGGATTTGTTGAAAGGGATTTCAAAACTTTCAAGCAAATGCAATTGGCAGGTCTAAAGCCAAATTCTACAACCTTTGGCCAAAATGGGAGATTTACAACAGGGTATAGAAATCTATCAAAGCATAAAGGATAGATAAATTTTGTCAGATGTTGTAGTGGAAACTACCCTGGTAGACATGTATGCAAATGTGGAAGCATAGAGAAGACCCGTGAATTGTTTGATAAAATGCCTCAAAGAACTGTGGTTTCATGGAATGCAATGGCTGCAGAATATGCACAAAATGGATTTGTTGAAAAAGCTTTAGAAATTTTCACCTGCCCAAAATGTACACACAGTTGAAACTTGTAACTAACATCAGTTCCACTTTTTTCCATAATCTAAAAACCATCACAATCATAGTCCCAATGATGCAGTGTATTTACTCATAAGAAAACTTTATAAACTCTCTATACCCTTAAATATAAAAGTAAGATAACTATTTATTACAATGAAATGTAAAATTGTTATTAATTGACTAACTGTTAAAAAAATGATATTTAAATAAAATAATCATAACACTTATAAAATTACATTGCCTAGCCAAAAACAGAGCAGAGAATAAACTCCAAGTAGAGCAGAAGGCAAGGCAACTTAGTGAAATGTGAGTAGAAATGAAATAGAAAAAGTTATATACCATTGTCAATTTTGTGTGTAGACTTGTGGGTAGAAAAGGGTAGAAAAGATGGTTTCTTCCTGTTCCGTGGCCATAATGTCTACAGTTGATTTTTTCATTAAATATTTCTGCTCTTCCATTCTCTTCCACAATTTAGTTCTCTTCCACAATTTAGAACAACCTTACTTGACACCTCAATGGATTGTTCTCCACCACTGAATAGCTGTCACTTAAATAGAATCAATGCTTTATAGTGTTTACACACTTGCATATATAAAATTGGATTTCGCAAAAACCGGAGAGAGAAATGAATATTTTTTAAAGACGTGTCATCATATATACAACTACCACCACCACTAAGATGATGCAAAACTTGTGTTGCACAGTCATTTAACCAACTTGCTGTAAAAGTTGTCAAAGTTGCTCTCACCCATAGCTTTTTATCTGATATTTGTTTCCCTGCACCGAATCCTGCAAGTATATCTACATCATAACATGAGCTTGCACTTGTCTTTATATTATTATCAGTAGAATTAAACAAAATAATACTATGTACTAATTGTCATCAATAGGATACAACAAAACAACACTAAACACACGACATCTTGGAAAATGCAATATATGGTCCAATACTAACACCCTTACTTAAAAGACAAAAGTGTTTTGCATGAATTTATCAAAGGATAAAAAACTACGAATACATTTAGGGAAGTTATTATTTTCTATAGAACTAGGTTGACAATCAAGACCTTAATAAGTTATACTCTTTAAGTCCTATCCACCCTGCAAATCTCTACCATCTAATAAACTAAAAGCTAGTCTGAAACTTCAAAGTAGCTCTAAACAACTCCCTAGTATATCATTTCCTCTTTTTCACAGTCTCCTTTCCAAATAACCCATTTATTGCTCATGCACAACATAAACAATAAATTCTCAAAGAATAAAAACTATACATTAGCCTTTCCTGGATACATTTCAGGTAGAAAAACCCAAAATGCACATACAACAAGCTTACACATGGACAAAATGATAGGCAAAAAATTTAAACATGTAATGTCATAAAGTGCAGTTGAAAATGGTACGTGTCCCTCATTTCTACAATGGGTGTTAATCAAAGTACATGTTACAATTAGCTGCACTAAATTTGGTACCATTTTTGTAGCTTCCTCACCATCTAGATGGGATAGGCCCAAACGTTGTCTCGTGGAAGCTTGCAGCTTCAGGCCACAGACCTAACATCAACTTACCTATTATTATTAATTCACAATTGAAGTTTTTCTGAAATATAAGCCTAAGGATGAGAAGAGGATCAGTTTACCTATGTCCAAGTTGGCAATAATGACCTCTTTTCCAAATCCTGCTTTTCTCCAGAGAGATTGAGATTGGATTTTTTCAGTTTGCACTTCTGGATCTCCATATCCTAAACCAAGGAATTCCCATGAGAGAGTTGTGTGCAACCTTCATTCTTTCTTAACAAATATAGATAATACCCCTAGGAGCTCTAGCACCACCATTACATTCTATTAGAAAACTCAAAAACAGAGGGCTTTCCTCAAGAAGAAAGTTCAATGATTGTCAAAGGCGTAACTCTATAATTCCACAACTCTTGAAGCTAACCTCAATGACTCTTCCATCAATATTCAAGGAAGCAAAGTGGTGGACTGGACAGTAAATTACTTGAAGTGGCGGCAGCATGTTCTTCTTCTAAATGAGCAACAAAAAGATTTGCGCTGGTGTTGACAGATCACACCAAGTAGTAAAGACGTGCCCGTCAACCAACTTTGAATGCAAGAGAACTCTATTGAGACGTGTCAATAAGTGGCATCGCCAATTATATATGCCTATAATTTGATTTAATTTTTTAATCCATCTTAGCTAATTATATGTACAAGAAAGGCAAACTTTAGAAAAATAATTTAATTTTTATCTTGCTTCTTTTCTATTGGTCAAGTACTTACTTTTATTTTTTGATGGACAAAGACATGTACAACTTAGAAATATTGAATATACTATGGCGTGCACGGCTAAAGTTGACATTAAAGATGGGTTGTTTGCTTTTAAATTAACAAAACCTTGCTACATATCAAACAATAAAACATGGGCACCCTTGTCATGCACTTAGCTTCATAATGCAAAGTGTAGTGTGTGAGTGCCTTGTTTAGAAAAGCATATACTAATGGGTTCAAATTATTTTATTATATCTCCAAAAAGTAAATGGTCAAAGTGATCAAGAACCACCGATGAGACTCAAAAAGAGTGCTGGCACAATGAATAAATATGGTGTGTGAGTGTACAAGTGTTTTTTTTCTACAAACTACTTTGATTTCAAGAGATTAATATGCTCTCTGATCTAACTCCAAAATAGATGCAATTTTGGTTCAATCTATCATCTAATTATACATTGACATATTCAAAAAATACAATCTAGAACAATGATGAATTGCTTGTAGGTCACATCCTCACAAATTTTCATTCCTCTTATGAAAGGTTCCTAAATACTGGGTTATAATACCCATAGTTTGAAATTTAGTGACATGAACTCTCAAAGTAATTGATCAAGCACATTGTGAGATGCTAAAGAGATCAGTCTCATGTTTTTTGTTACATTTCTGATTTTTCAAGGGAGAATGACCACAGAAGTACTGGAAACTAGGTGACAAATAGACTAATGGATCTAGTATGAATTCATAAGAACACAATAATGTCAGAATGAAATCGTATGGACAAAATTGTTGACAAAACCATTTACCATCCAGATCAATTGATCAGATAAGTGAATCATATGAAGAAAATTGTTGACAGAGTATAGACTGCAAGCCACAACTTAATATTCATTCTCCATCTCCATAAAATTATTCTTCAATTCCCATATATTATTCTTCTACTCCCATATCTGACAATTTCTCATCCATAATTCAACTTCCTTTTCGACAGGAACCTAACGTAATGCATCTCTTGTTAACTATGATTTAAAAAAAAAACTTTTATACTCCTATCTTTTGTATCCTTACTAAAGGGTACGACTCTACATAAGGAAATACTTTCCGTTTAAAAAACTTTGACTTCTCATGGATCTTACTCTTTCTATAAAAGATATACCTTTCTCTATAAAGATTTAAAGGAAGCGAATACCATGCTAGGAAGCAAATTTCATTTTAGAAATTAAAGGAAGCAAATTTTCTCGATGGCTTTAATGACTTTTTAAGGGAAGATATTTTACAATTTTTCTTTTGACTATATCAAAAACTTTACAAACATTTAATATATACAACTTTCTTTATATATAAAAAACATGAACTTCTCTTAAACAAGGATGCAACATTTTTCATGTAAAAGGTTTTAATTGGCTTGCAATTTAAGGGTTTGACTTTTCTTATGTAATGGCTATAAGGATGCGAATTTTATTTTATGAAGGATGTAACATTATCATATTAATGGTTCTAATGGTTTTTCATATGCATTCCCCTTTTTTTTGAATCAAAATTTGTTTGTTTGAAGGGTATAATTAAGTTTATTTTGACCAGTTGAAATGAGGACATTTCCAACTTTTATAAGTACTAGGAACTAGTAAGGATTTAATATAATCTTCTTTCTATAAATATTTTAATTAGATCAAAGTAGAGCATTTAGCATAAGATGAATCCCGATTGATAATATATCACCCTTAAATGTGGTTTACACTTAATATACATGGGAGGAGGGTGATAAAGGTTATGACTCATGTCTGTTGCCCCCACATTAAAAGACACATCCTTTGATTTTGATAAAGAACAATGATCTATTAAAAGAAGTATAACTTGCTATAGAATAGGAACTTAAAAAGATTTTGTGATAATGTAATTATGTTATAATGGAATAATTTTAATTTAATTAGATTATGAAATATAATACTAAAAAAATAAACATCATACATTACTTAACAATCAATTAGATGGTAATCACAATCCTATGCAATATGAATATGCTAGAAAAAAGATTAGTATGAAAATTCTCTCAAATATTACTTATAAAGAAAAATTATTGGAATTTCCTAACTTAGATTTCAATGAATTAATTTTAAAATAATCGAAAATACAAACAAGATGTCTTACATAGGTGTTGATTGAAAAAAAGGAAGTTTCTCATCAAGTTCTATATGTCTTCTAGTATAACTTGTAAGAATGATTAGTATAGCCTAACCTGCTTTGATACCATGTTAGAAATTAGGATCTTAGGATACTAATCACTATAAACAAAAATAAAATAAATATAAATTAGAACTATACAAGCATAGATTTAACACATTACACAAGATATACATGGGGAAAACCATTTTGGGTAAAAAACCCCATAAAGAATTATTTTATTAAAACACTTCCAAAATATAGTCTATTAAAGAATAGACTGAACCTAGGGATATACTCCTCTACATACTTCCACATGGCCAATAATACCTCATGTGCATAGTGATATAATTTATGCTATAAAACTCTAAATTCACCCCCACTCAATGAGAGAGAACTTCCTTAAATAAATTAGAAGGGATGACATAATACCTAAAGGGTATTAGTCACACCCATTCAAAACAACTATTTGTAAATAATCAATAATCTAATAGTTATCAAATTATTAAGTATTAAATGGTATATGCTTTAAAATATAAGGTTTTATAACCTTATATTAGAACATTATATAAATGTTATAAGGGTATGACGCATAATAATATTATGTTCTAACACTTAGCCATTCACATAAGGATGCCCTAGAAGCTTCTATCTTTCACTTCATAATCTCCACCATCCATTTCATATTGCACCTCGTAATCTTAGCCATTCATTCTCACCTCTTAATCTCTACCATACATTGTACCTCTTAATCCTAGCCATTCATCCTATCATCCAAGAATCTATAAATCAAACATCAACCAAGTCATTTTTATCAAGATATTTTATTCAAAGTTATGCTATCAAGGTGAGAAACCAACATATCAAAATCTTCATCAATTATCATTGGAGCACATCCATCATTTTCATGGTGCACTATGGGCTATTGTGGTAACATTGTTTTGTTTTTTTCATTTGATTTATTTTGTTATTCCTTATGTTGATTCCATATTTTTGCATACACAAGAGATGATGGTGATTTCTACTATAGAGCTAGGGAAGACAAAAACACATACCACAATGATATATATTAGAGAAGTAGAGAAAGAAATGAGACAAATGAGGGAAGATTACTTTAGAGGAACATGTTTTAAGTGTGTAGAAGAAGGGCACCAAGCCTTTGAATATTCTCAAGGTCAAGGAAAAGGAGCATAAAGTATTTCAAGAGCTACATTTGTAGATGAACCCTAGAGACCATATGAATCAGAGGATGACCTCGAATATGGAGAATCACATTCCATGAGGATGTCCTTGCTAAAATTCTATGATGAATAAGAAATGGTAAAAAGAAATAACTTGTTTAGAACTAGATGCAAAGCAAGAGGTAAGTGTTGTAAATTTGTCATTGATAGTAGTAGTATAGATAACCTAGTGTTTGAATAAATGGTTGATAAATTGAACTTGAAGAGATTGAAACATCCAAAACCATATGTGATTGCTTAGATACATAAGGAACAGAGGGTGATGGTTAATGAACAATGTTGGGTAAAATTCAAGATAGGGGGATACCATGATGAAGTCTTGTGTGATGTAATGCCGATGGATATGTGCATCTATTTTTGGGAAAACCATGACAATTTGACAAGATAGCTATATATGATGGATGGATGAACACTTACACTATAACAAGGAATGAAAAAAGACATAAGTTAATGCCACTAAAAGATAGAGAAAGTCAAGTTTGTAGCAATGATAGAATATGTTTGTTATATGGAAGAAAGTTCTTGAATGGTTTGAGACATGAGAATGTATGTTATGCATTGATTCCTAAGATATTCACTAGTGCAAATGCTAGGAACACCACCACAAGTGATGAGGAGACATTGTAGGAGGAAATATCATAATTGATGACATAATACAGTGACATTATATTAGACAATAAGCCAATTGGATTAGCACTAGTGAGGAGTGTTTGTCATCATATGGATATGATTCCAGGAGCTAGTTTGTAAAACAAGGCATCGCATAGGATGCCACTAGTAAAAATGAAGAATTGAACATACAAGTACAAGAGTTGTTGAGGATAAGTTTGATCACAGAGTGTGTTGGGTAGAAATTGACGAAGATCACAACGAAATGCAAAACCAAGATCCAACCCAAACCCAAGAAATCAAAACCCCAAAAGATCTAAAATAAAAAACATGCAAAACATAACAATTTCACCTATGGTTTGTAGATTCCTTGTTTGAAATGTAGGTTGCTCATGATCTACAACATAATGATTGAATTGAGATTCGATAGATGAAATATGATTGATGGAAGAAGATAGGTAGGTGATGGATGAGGCAGAATTTCAGCAGAGTGATAGTGCTTAGAAAATTCATCCATGCCAAAATGGCTTGGTTGAGGGGTTTAAATAGACAAATGTGTGAAATAATGGAAGGATAAACCTTCCAATTTGCAAGTGATAATGAAATTGGAAATTTGCTTGTGCAACTTAGGAGAGAGAATAGAAGGTGGAAGAGTTCACTTGAGAGATGATTGGAAGGCGATTGGAGTGATGAGTGGAGATGAAAATGGAAGGCGGAAGAGATGAGTTGAGAGGAAATTAGAAGCTAGGTGAGTTAACTAGAGAGGATTTGGGAGATGAAAATGGTAAGTGATTTTAATTAAATAAAATAAAATTTTAATTAATTAAGTGGCATGCATGAATAATTAAATAAATAGTAAATATTTATTTAATTATAGGATGAAAGGTGGGATTAAATAAATAAATAAATTTATTTATTTAATAAAGTGAGGGATGGGCTAAATTAAATAAATGTCATATTTATTTAATTTATTAGAGGAAGATGTTAGGTTAGGTGACGACATGGGGTGCCTAGGGCAAAAATACTACCAGATGCCTAGATGATGTGACATTGTGACAAGTGGACACTTTTGGGTGTTTACATTTTGCCCCTCTTTGAGATGATGTTTGAGATGATGAGATTTGTATCGAGTAACATCATTTCAAAGAAGGTAAGGTACGGATGGAGGAAAATGAGATAATAGAAAGATAGGATGAGAATGGAATGATGGGATGATGATGCCCCTTCGAGAGGATAGGTGGGTTGGACAAACACGGGTAGGCTCTCGAAATGAACTGGATTGGTCAAGGAAGAAAGATAAGGAAATAGATAGAAGAAAGGATGATGTGTTATGCTGCAATGAAAGTGACCAACCATATGTTTGATTTAGCGTGAGACATTATGCACCAGGGTATAAGAACCAAGGTGATGATGTGTCTCATGCCCCAGTGTAATACAACCTTGTCTAGATACAAGATATGAATATTCGCTGGGTTGGATTTGATGCCAATGCAAGATAAAAAGATAACACACACAAGCAATCAAGCAAGCATGCACAAATGATACAAAAATAAACAAGGTATTGCCCCTGTCAAGCTATAAACCAATGATTGATTGTTGATTGATTGATGATGATAGATAAGGATAGTGTTGTCATGGCGGGGAATAATGCATCCCTAGATCAACACACAGATGATGATTAAGTGATTGATTGATTGATTGATTATTTGATTGGGTTTACAACAAGGCTAGGATCAAGACCATTGATTGCAATTAGATAATTTGACAAGCGTGATTAACTTGATTGGTATGGATTAAGGATTTGACTTGCATTTGAGTTTATTAGATGGATGATTTATAACGAGATTGATTGGAAGAATGGAATAAGTGATGCAATTGAAGAATCGATTTGATGAAGATTGATTGGAAGAATAATTTTGAAAGATTGATGAATTGAAGAAGAATTGATTTGAATGATGGATTGGAATAAATTGATGAGAGAAGAAAGAGGAATATTGTATGTGCCTAAATCTGGGCACTTCCTTCGTACTCCAGACTGCCTACATACCCGTGTCCACAGGATCAAGGCACGTAACGATAGACATGAGATGTAGTTCTGATTTATGTTTAATTGATGGTGAAGATGAAAGTTGATGGATTGATTTGATTTTTGTTGATTGATTGATTAATTGATTTGATTCGATTTGATTTGAAGGGTTTGATAGGATTTGAGGGATTTGTTTGATTGATTTTATTTTGATGATGTGATTGGATTGATGTGATTTGATTACCGATTGATTTTATGAGCTTTGATTTGATTTAATGATTGACTAATTGGGTTGATCTAACATTGATTTGATGGATTGATTTGATTTGATGATGGATTGATTTGAGTGTAATTTATTCAATTTGCTTGAGTGATATGATGTGATTGATGTTATTTGATGATTGGATTGATTTGGAAGAAGTGATTTGATGGGATTTGATTTGACTGACTGGATTATATGAATTTGATGTGAGTTGTTTTGATGAATTTTTGTATTTTTTGGGAATTTTTTTTTTGTGTATTTTTCCAGGACTTTTTATGATTTTTTGGATTTTTTAAGGACTTTTTATGATTTTTATAGTTTTTTTTAGGACTTTTCATGCTTTTTATGGATTTTTTTAGTACTTTTCATGGTTTTTATGGATTTTTTCAGGTCTTTTTCTAATTTTTATGGATTTTTTTAGGACTTTTTATGATTTTTTGGATTTTTTCAAGACATTTTATGATTTTTTAAATATTTTTTCAGGACAGTTTATGATTTTTTTGGATTTTGATATGTTTCAATTTTTTTGGATTTTTTTCAAGGCTTTTATGATTTTTTTGGTATATTTTGGGATGTCAATGGATTTACAATTTGTGTAGCCTTTATGTGAAATACCAATGATAAGAGAGAAAACCAAGTCTAGGTGCAAGAAAGGATATAGGATGGATTAGGATGAATAGATAAAAGGATGGGCGGTAAGGGATGGAAATGAAGACTCATGATAAATGATTGGATAAGAGGATAGACAACATTGGATGTATGCATAAGAGAGCTAGGATGTGATCTCAAAGACTATCGCATAAGAAATAACATGCCCCATTCTAGATAGTATGCTTGGGATTTTTCATGACAACGCTTATGACTATAGAATAGTGATAGGATTAGGTTGATGACAATGGGATTATGATAGGACGATAGTATGGATTGGAAGGGATGAGGTATATCAAGAGTTTTCCCAAGGCATGCTTCAACATTTTGCCCCCAATCTTTATCAAGATCAAAAGAGGAAGGGTGGATGGACTCAGTAGATTAGATGTATAAATGTAATGGATAAGGATGGTAGGAAATGGTATGGTAGGATATGATAGGATGGGAAATGATAGGTGGGAAAATGATAGGAGGATGAGACAATGTGCCCCCAAGTATAGGTGACATAGAAGATCAACTTTACACATGACGCCTATTTGCTAGGTTTTCACCATGGTACTTATCTAGGGCGCCTATTTGCCAGGTTTTCACAGTTGGACGAAAGGATTTCTCTTTACTTTTTTTTAACTTTTTTTAAATTATTTTTTGGATTTTTTTTACTTTTTTTGATGGGATAGGAGAAGGTGGATATGGATGGGAGAGACTCAAGTGTCTAGTTCTATGAATGATGATAATCCCGCTAGAAGGATGTCGTCACATGGACCATGCCAAGTGTGCTCATAGATGTTGGTAAGGGATTTCATGAAAGATAGATTAGGTAGATGGTGGATTATGAAAGGTGTGATAGTGAATCATGATGGGAACGATAGTGGATTATGATATGGATTATGTAGGACTTATAGATGGAGGGTTTATGCAAAAGCATGGACCATAAGAAGGTGATGTGGATGATATGTAGGATAGTGGATGAAGGATGGGGAGATGGAGGGATGTGGAACTGTTGTGGAATGGAAGGGAACCATGACCAACGGTTGCATACACCATGATAAACGTTGAAGCTTATGATGGGAAGGTGGTGTAGGAAGCAATGGAGTTGTTTTCTTAGGAGATGGTTGATTTAGGCATTTAGGGAACCACATAGACTTAATATTTTTTAGATTTTTACTTTGCTTGTGGGATGGAGGGTTTTGGGATTCTTGGATGGAATGAACAGAAGGAGATGGTTGGGATTCATGAGAGGTGGATGCCTCATTTGAATTGATGGCTTGTTGTTTAGGGACCCATACCATTTTAGTTTTTGACTTTGCTTGTGGTGGTATGGGTTGGGATATATGTGGCTTTTGTGCAGCTTTTGAGGTAATTGCTTGTTGTTTGGGGACCCACACCTTTTTCATTTTTTCTTTGAGGTGTGTGGGTGTATGTAACTTTTGAGATGGATTTTTCTTTGATTCTTTGCTTTTGTACCCTAAGGTATTTGGACCTTTAGGATTTTTGGCTTTATAGGTAGAGGCATCCAAATTTTTACTTTGGAATCCCATGGGGATGGTAGAAGTGGGGTTGGTGGAAGCTCCATGTTTAGCCAATGTGTGAATTTGTTGGCCATGATTAGGGTTTTTAGAGGATTTATGGATGGATGGATAAGGTGTTGGAAGTAATGGAGGTAAATTTGATGGAGGGATATTAGGAGTTGGAAGAAACAGAGGCAAAGTGGATGGTGGAAGGTGAACGGTCACATGCTTTCATGATTTGTAGGATGATGGAGGTGGAATGGTGACATATGTTTTGGGTAGGTGATGGGATTTATGGTGGAAAGAGGTGGACTTAGGATGGATGGAGGGATTACCAACATCATTAGATTGCTGATCTTGAGGTGTGTATCCAAGGCCAAATGAGCATGGAGGGACTTTGACATGGATGGGCTCCAAAACACCTTGTTCAAGAAGGCCTAGGCCTTTACCTTGATAGTTCATGTTTTGGAGGATGCGATCGACTATGGGACTAGGTGTAGGTGGAACACTAGACACAAGTTCCTTATTGGATGGAGAAAGTGAAGTGGAAGACAAAGGTCATTGTGTTCCTAGGGAGGAACACTCATGGACAAAGGTGGATAGACTAATACGTGTTGGAATTAATCCGGACAACTGAGAGGGGGGGTGAATCAGTTGTCCCTAATCTTTAGCCATTTTTGAACTTTTAAATCTTCTTTATTAATTAGATTAATGATATAAACATTTAAGCATAAATCAACACATGAGTAGAAACAACATAAACACACAACACTAAAATTTTGATGTGGAAAACCCGGTTAAGGGAAAAACCATGGTGGGGGTTAACCCACAAAGATGCGTACCCTATTAAAAGTACTTAAGAAAATAGAAGGCACATGCCTTCGGGCTCACTGCCCAGAGCTCACTACTCAAGAAGAGGCTCATTACCTATAAGAAATTATGATTTACACAGAAATAATGAACTAAGAAATAACATCTACATTCATGTCTCAATCAATCCCTTTGAAGGCTCACAAAAACTTTTGCTCCTATCTTCAAATAGTTCTTCATTGATTCTTCACTCTATACTCCCTTTGCTCCTCTTCTTCTCTGCTCTGCCTTTTTGATCCTTTCTTTAGATTTAACTCATTTTATACAAGGATAATTTTCCACAACTCTTCAACAAGTATTTATACACTTCATCAACCTTGGAATGATCAACAAGGTTGGCTAAACTTATTGCGGATCTTTACACTGTGCCAAGCATAGCTGGAACTTGAAACTTTCTCCATTAACATACCATGCTTCATAAAATGCTCTTTAGATCATCTGCAACACACCACGAACATCTGGTCAACCAAGACTGGGAAGAACATCAACCTCAAAGAAGAAATCTTCAATTAACAAGCTCAAACTTCAATGCAGATCTTCAACAGAATAGCCACACAATCCAGAGACCTCCACAAGCACATTGAATTCACCAATAACATCCACTCTAAACCAAATTACTAGAATCATCTGTATCTTCCTCTGGAACCTCAAGAACACTATCTATCATTACTGTCAAACTAGAAAGATAGCTTGCAAACCTCCAAACCATGAACCACTGGAGTTGATGCTACACACTGACTTCCCAAACATGCCTTCAAATCTGCAGACCATAATATTTCACTGCAGAGCAATTCGGACCAACTTATTGTCACACTATCTCTTTTGAATACTGTAAAAATTAGTTCTACTTAGATGGCCATAACTTCTTTAAATTTTCATGTAGATTTCTCAATTCTTAACTGGAGCAACCTCTGATAATCCTCTACATAGCCATATGGTCCGCAAGGATTGATTGTCATTAATTTTCTCAATATCCTCAACAATTTGATCTTCTATACAGACAACAATATAGGATACAGTTGACACTAATGGCAACAAGGATATGTTGACATCAATGACAAGACCATTTAGGCACATATTTGCAATAATCTCCCCCTTTGTCATTGATGGCAACATATGATGTGAAAAAATGAATTCAACCATCAAGACAAGAACTCCTCCCCCTTTCACTTATCACACCTGCAACTATTCATTTCCAAGTTTTTCACATGACTTCTCTCCCCCTTTGACATCAATGCAAAGGGCACTTATTTGCTATCTTCCCTTCCCCTTTTTATTTCAAACTGCTCTCCAATAATTTCATACTGACTACTCCTTAGAGTAGTATCTTATCAACATCAATCTGGATCTCAAGATATGTCTGAGAATTCCCCCAGATTGATGCACATAAGTGCATCTTAGTTCAGATCAGGAGGGGTAATAATCCCTAACTTCTCTCTGAGATACTCAAAAGTATCCTTGGGAAGAGGCTTAGTGAAGATATCTATGATCTGATCTTTGGAAGGCATAAACTCCAACTTGACTTCATTCTCATTTACCTTCTCTCTCAAGAAATGAAACTTGATAGATATATGATTTGTCTTTAAATGCAATATCAGATTCTTTGAGATGCTTATTGCACTAGAATTATCACAGAAAATTGTGACTGGCTCCTCAAACACAATTTTGATGTCCTTCAACATTTGCTTCATCCACAGAACCTGAGTAAAATCATTTGTTGCTGCTATATACTCTGCCTCTGTAGTAGACAGAGATATTGCCTCTTGCTTTTTGCTTATCCAAGAGACCAATCTTCTCCCCAAGAAGAATGCACCACCACTAGTACTTTTTCTATCATCCATATCTCCTGCCCAATTAGCATCTGTATATGCATGAAGAGTGAAATCATTGTCCTTTGGATACCACAGTCCATAATCAGTTGTCCCCTTGAGATATCTGAAAATTCTTTTGATTGCCATAACATGGGATTCTTTTGGATCAACTTGAAATCTGGTAACAAGTTCAATTGCATTCATGATGTCAGGTCTAGTCTGAGTCAGATAGAGCAACCCTCCAATCATTGATCTATACCTTTTCTAATTTAGCTTGGGGGAGTCACCATCTTTGCTTAGCTTGCATCCAGTTACCATAGGTGTACCTACTGGCTTTGAATCTTCCATTCCAAACTTCTTCAACAATTCTTTCACATACTTGGATTGAGATATGAATATACCTTTATCTGACTAAACAATTTGTAGACCTAGGAAGAAATTCATCTCGCCAAACATTGACATCTCAAACTCACTTTTCATCTGATCAGCAAATGCTTTGCACATACATTCATTTCCACCAAAAATAATATCATCAACAAAGACCTCAACAATTAGAATGTCCTCATGATTAATCTTGAAGTATAGATTACTATCAGTAGTACCTTTGCTAAATCCTAGCTTAAGCAAATGCTTATCCAATTTGGCATACCAGGCTCTTGGAGCTTGCTTGAGTCCATACAGGGCTTTTTTCAGTCATCAGACAACTGAAATCCTTCCGGTTGCTCAATGTAGACTTCTTCCTCCAAATCTCCATTCAAAAATGCTAATTTTACATCCATTTGATATACTTTAAAATCTTTGAAGGCAGCAAAAGCAAGAAATAATCTAACTGCTTCTATCCTTGCCACCGGGGCAAAAGTTTCTTCAAAATCAATTCCTTCCACTTGAGAATAGCCTTTACATACCAACCTTGCCTTGTTCCTTACAACTTTACCATCTTCATTTAGTTTATTCCGGAAGACCCATTTGGTTCCAATCACATTTTTATCCTCAGGTCTAGGAACAAGATCCCAAGTGTGAGTCTTTTCAATTTGCATCAATTCTTCTTCCATTGTTTTAACCAAGTTTTCATCATTGCAAACTTCACTTACTGATTTAGGTTCAATCTTTGAAATCAAACAAATCTCCTCTTGATCTTCAGAAATTTTTCTCCTAGTTCAAACACTTTTACTCTTATCTCCTATGATCTGATCTTCAGGATGATTTAACCTTAATACCTGGGAGTTTTGGAAATTGTTTGAACTTTTGTTTCTTGAACTTGTTCCTCATCATCTGCACTAACCTTTGGAGTTACTGGATCAATCTGAATCTGAGTCTAAACTTGAACTTGCCTTCCTTGACTTTGACTTTCATCTTGATCATTTGAATCATATTTGGAGTACCTAGAATGTCCTTCTTTGCTTTCATCAACTTTAACATTAGCACTTTCAACAATCTTTTTCAACCTCTTATTGAAGCATCGGTAAGCCTTACTTTGAGTTAAGTACCCCAAAAATATTCCTTCATCACTTCTTGCCTCAAACTTGCCTAAATCCTCATCTCTTTTGATATAGCATTTACTACCAAAGACTCTAAAATATCTCACAGTAGGAGGATGACCAAACCATAGTTCATAAGGAGTCTTACCAGAATTTCCTTTGATCTGCATCCGGTTAAGAGTGTAGATAGTAGTACTCATGGCTTCTCTCCAATAAACTTGAGGAATATTTGTTTCCATCATCATGGTCCTGGAAGCTTCTTGAATGGTCTAGTTCTTCCTTTCCACAACTCCATTTTGCTGAGGAGTCATAGGAGTAGATAATTGTCTTTTTATTCCATGCTTTTCACAGAAAGCATCAAACTCGTTGGAAGTAAATTCTCCATCTTTTTCAGATCTCAGATACTTCAATTTCCCACCAATCTCATTTTTAACCATCATATTGAACACCTTAAACTTATCAAGAGCTTCTGATTTTTCTTTCAAGAAAGTTACCCACATCATCCGAGAGTAATCATCAATCAGCAACATGAAAAATTTGTCTCCTTGCACACTCCTAATTCTAGTAGGACCATAGAGATCAGTATGTACCAGTTCCAATTTCCCACTTGAACCTTGTTCCTTAGTTTTGAATGAAATTTAGTTCTATTTACCCAATTGACATTCTCTACATATGCTATCAGGTTTCACAAGTCTTGGAAGATCTCTTACAGCTTGAGTGGAACTTATTCTGACAATGTTATCAAAATTCACATGACACATCCTCCTATGCCATAGCCAATTTTGATCTGTCTAAGCAATCAAACAACTTTTTCTAGAACTACTTAAGTGAAATATGTTACCTCTAGTTTGAGTACCGGATGCAATTTTAGTTTCAGAGCTTTCCAAGATTTTGCATTTTCCATCCTTGAATTGAAGATCATAACCTTTGTCAACCAACTGTCCAACACTGAGAAGATTATGTTTCAGTCCTTCCACATATAGAACATCATTAGTGCTGTTCTTGCCATCAAAATAGATGGATCCTCTACCACAGATTCTACCAGCTGAGTTGTCTCCAAATTTCACAAATCCTCCTTCATAATTTTCAAAACTCACAAACTTACTCTTGTCACCAGTCATATGATGAGAATATCCACTATCAATCTCCCATTCATCTTTTTCAATAACCTGAGTAGCCAAGGCATTTTTCACATTTGCACAGCTAGTAGATTCAGTAGACACTGGATCTTATTCTTTGATAGAAATAAACACCCAATCATTTTTAGAGGAGCCTCTATGATCAGATCCATCATCTGTGACCCCTTCTCCATCTTCTTGGACATAGTAACATTTCTTCTGTCCCTTATACCTATTAGGGTTTGGTTTTGAAAACCTCTCTGAACATCTTGAGGCAAAATGACCAATCTTATTGCAAGAAAAACATTTGAGTGGTAATTTTCCTTCATACTTACTAGATCCTCTTGGCATTCTTCTAGCAATAAGAGCTTCAAGATCTGTAGTTTCTATTTCAACATCTTCAAGATCCTTTCTTGTCTTCACAAATATGTTTGATCTTACAGAAGAGCTTTCACCCAGATCATATATTTGTTTTCCATATACACTTGCTTTGAATGTAGATTCAGACTTAGGAAGAGAATCACCAAATTCACTCAATTCAAAAGCTAAAATTTTGCCAACCAGGTGATCCCTTGTAACATATGTGACAGTCCTGATCTCTTCTATAGTAGAAAACTTATGTTTATATGAATCAGGTCAGGATCTGAGCACTTTTTCCACAATCTCTGATTCTTCCAAAGTTCCACCAGCACACCTGATCCCACACACAAGTTCATTTATCTTTTGCATGTAGATTGTGATGTTTTCATCTTCACTCATCCTTAGATTTTCAAATTTTCCTCTCAGACTTTGTAGTTTGGCACATTTGACATATTCATCTCCTTCATATAGATTCTCCAACTTCATCCAGATTTCATGAGCAATTTTTAGTCCATAGACATTTGTCATTTCTAAATCAGTCAAGGCACTCAATAGAGCTTCTTTAGCTCAAAGGTTATTTTCTGCATCTTTGACTTGATCTAGAGTTGAAGGACCTTTCTCCAGAGGTTCATACTTGTCTTTGGTTATTAACTAGTAAGCATCACCCATGCATTGTAAATGGCATTCCATGCGACTCTTCCAAATAGAGTAATTTGTTCTATCAAATCTTAGACTATCCTTCTTGTAAGTCGACATCCTAGATCTCCTCGAGCGGTTAAGCTTCTTCTAGAGGAACTTGGCTCTGATACCAATTGTTGGAATTAATTCAGACAACTGAGAGGGGGGCTGAATCAGTTGTCCTTAATCTTTAGCCCTTTTTAAACTTTTAAATCTTCTTTCTTAATCAGATTAATGATATAAACATTTAAGCATAAATCAACACATGAGCAAAAATAACATAAACACACAACACCAGAATTTTGACGTGGAAAACCTGGTTAAGGGAAAAACCACGGTGGGGGTTAACCCACAAAGATGGGTACCCTGTTAAAAGTACTTAAGAAAATAGAAGGCACATGCCTTCGGGCTCACTACCCAGAGTTCACTTCTCAAGAAGAGGCTCACTGCGTATAAGAAATTATAATTTACACAGAAATAATGAACTGAGAAATAGCATCTACATTCATGCCTGAATCAGTCCCTTTGAAGGCTCACAAAAACTTGTACTCCTATCTTCAAATACTTCTTCACCGATTCTTCACTCTATACTCCCTTCGCTCCTCTTCTTCTCTGTTCTACCTTTTTGATCCTTTCTTCAGATTTTACTCATTTTATACAAGGATAATTTTCCACAACTCTTCAACAAGTATTTATACACGTCATCAACCTTGGAATGATCAACAAGGTCGGCTAAACTTAATGCAGATCTTTACACTGTCGGTCAAGCATAGCTAGAACTTGAAACTTTCTCCATTAACATACCATGCTTCATAAAATTCTCTTTAGATTATCTGCAACACGCCATGAACATCCGGTCAACCAAGACTGGGAAGAACATCAACCTCAAAGAATAAATCTTCAATTAACAAGCTCAAACTTCAATGCAGATCTTCAACACAGTAGCCACACAATCCAAAGACCTCCACAAGCACATTGGATTCACCAATAACATCCACTCTAAACCAAATTACTAGAATCATCTGTATCTTCCTCCAAAACCTCAAGAACACTATCTTTCATGACTGTCAAACTAGAAAGCTTGCGGACCTCCAAACCACGAGCCACTGGAGTTGATGCTACACATTGACTTTCCAAACATGCCTTCAAATCTGTAGACCATGATATTTCACTACGGAGCAATCCAGATTAACTTATTGTCACACTATCTCTTCTAAATACTACAAAAACTGGTTCTACTCAGATGGCAATAACAACTTCAAATCTTCATGCGGATTTCTTAATTCTTAACTGGAGAAACCTCTAAGAATCCTCTACATAGCCATATGGTCCACAGGGATTGATTGTCATTAATTTTCTCAATATCCTCAATAATTCGGTCTTCTATACAAACATCAATATAGGATACAATTGACACTAATGGAAACAAGGATATGTTGACATCAATGACAACACCAATTAGGCACATATTTGCAACAATAGGACATGATGGTGGAGTTGCGATAGGGTCGATAGTAGGTGATGGAGGATCTTTAAGATCATGATTGTGTTCATTATGCTCACTAAGGTCCAAGGTTTTTGTTTGATCTTCTATGCTTATGTGTTCTTGGGAGGTACATGTCTCATTATGAGAAGTGGAAGCTTGTGTATTAGGGTTAGATGGAGGATGGATAGGAGCAATTTGGATATCTTGCTTAGGGATGGGTATGGAAGTAGGGATAGGCAGAGTGATAACCTCTTGACAATGAATTGCATAAAGTTTGGCTAAGAGGTTCATTGTGGTTTTTATGATCATATATAGAATCTTGATCACAAAGGTGAGCATAAATAAGATTAATTTGGCTATGAATGGGATCACTTTGCTCATGAATAGGGTCATAATCATAACTAATATCTTGATCACAGAAAATATATAGGTCATGGATAGTTTGAACTTAGAGATGCTTTGACCTTAATTTGGATGAAGGCTTGGTGTTTCCACATGTGTTTGGTTATACTCTTGACATAGCTCTTGGATTACTTGAATGGAAGGGGATGACTCTTGGATAGGCTCTTGGTAAAAAACATGAGGGTATGATAGGTCTTGATGTGGACTCATTGTCATGCCCACATTTCCCATGTGGTCATGACACGCATCACACGTGTCATGTCCACATTTGTCATGTGGTCATGACACGAAATATGAAAAATTTTACCATGCTTCCCTAGAAACCCCCTCACACGCGTACGCGTGCTCAGTGGCGTTACACATAAGGCATAAACATGTTAGACGAAGGTGGGGTAATGTGCTCACTTGCGCATTCCTCTACGTGATGAAGGCCAACTAGGGGGTCGATGCGATGCGATTAACATCGCTAGTAGGGTTAGGATCAAAGATCAAAACCCTTGGTTAACCTAAGTGGATGATGGGATTTTGACATAAGTCAAAATCAAAAGCCTAATTTGTAAGAACCCGACTCGTCCTAAATCAAATAACACTAAACTCTATTTTTAAAAATACTGATGAATAAAAATTTTGATCTGGTAGATGTAGGAAATGTGAAATTCTTCTAGAAGTGCTTAATGTATGCTATAGCAATGCGATGAAACTTGAAATTTAGTTTCCTAGAATCATCAGGTTCTTAAAAGATCACCAATTTTAAATCTAGTTAAGAGAGAGTACATTACGAGAGAAAGTACATTATGTAGCACAACGGATCAGTTCATACCTTAAGTCATGCCATTCTTTTTCGATAGCTTGCTTCTCCTCTAGTAACTGCATCCTTCTCATCTGCACAAAATTAACTTAACAATCTCCTGTTAACACAACTCAGTAATCACTACTTAGAGAATTAAGATCACGATGCTAATTGTAGAACACCCTACATCCAGGGACCTGAGTACTGGGGGCATCCTTCGCCGTCCAGACTGCCTACATACCTTGTATCCACGGGATCAAGGCCCCCTCCTTAGGATGTGACTAACGCGGGGAATGCGAACATGTAGTTCTATTTTGCACTATGTTTGGTGTAACTGTGAGTGGGTACCCAGCCCTTTCTAGGGTTATTCCTTGCCCCAAACAATTCTTCGTCGGCTACCACCCACTCGGTGAAATAGGGACGGGAGTTAGTCCACTACCACAAACACCTAAAGGGGTGTTTGTCAGTTAGTCCTAGTGTGAAGGAATCCCTATAAGGTATCTACCCATGAAATCTAATTTGCTTCCCCAAGCCAAATTAGATAATTATCGTGACTAAGTCTGTTCTTGATCCCCTAGTACTTTCACCATGATCTGCGAGGACGAGGTGAGAATACATAATAGAGAGCATTTCTAGATTGGCCTAGCTGCCCTATCTGACATTTCACATGTCCTCCCCAATCTATACTCACATGTCAGTAAGCCTCGTTTTCTGTTAGTAAGCTTGAAGTATTTTCCAAATGAGCATCATGGTAATCATTGTTTCAATAGACTAGAATGATACTAAGTGGATGTCATCATTTCATAATAAAACATAAACTAGAAAAGATATAATGCATATAAAAGTTTGGTCTTAAGAGAGACTAGGAAATCTTATTCATACAAGTAAATAATTGATACAACTTCTTACATGATCAATACTTACTTTTAATTGGACCCAATGAGGACTTTAATAAAAGTTGTCCATTAAGACAATTATCCCAACAAGAGGCTTACTTGAAACTCTCTCAATGGGTTTATACTTTAACATACCTAGCCTACCTTCATTGTTAATAAACATTCACCAATTATTAAGCAATTTATATTCTAACATCATTATTGGAAATATCGTTTTACTATAGAACTACTTATAACTTGCAAGACAACTATACTACTTGAATGATCCACCCCGAACATATTTATAATCCTTTTCTTTAATCAATTCCCATGAGCCTTTGAAGGATACTTGATCAATCAAATACATCATGATCTATTCTATACCATATAAGGAATTATTGATAACTAAATTGTCGTAAATAAACATTGTTCAATAGTATAGTACAAAATCAATTCCTTGCATAATCATTTCAACTTACTTAGATTTGAAAACGGATAAGAATTTATGATATTTGAGTCTAAATAAGTTTCTCAATCTTAACCCTATTAGTCAAATAAATTTTACTTCTTTCCATAAGTCATTGATAACTTATTAGAATAAAAGAATTTATCCCAAATCACTAAGTTTTCAATTTGTACCTCCTAGTATCCCTTAAGGTTTGACAATCACTTATGCAGTCATGATTTATTTCCAATTGTTATTCTCACTTTAATCTTATAGCAAGATTTTTTATGAAGATTTCATTTGCTATGTTAATAGGTAATTATAAGGATACTATAGCTTAATCTTAAGTTTAACCTTACATGGAAATTGGTGTGATATTGTAGGATTGAAAATACCAATATTGCCTAAAGAAAATAAATTGTGTTGTCCTTAAGATTGTTGGCAACAATCACTCCTATCTATTTTATAGTTAGTCCTACGATGAGACATACCTAGCTTAATACATTTTAATATAGATGTAACTTTTCACACCATTGTACACAGTGTCAATGGTTTGCAATATATTATCGTTCTAGATAGTTGTATGCCAGCGCTCCACATTATACAAGCACTTGTAGATCATAGAAGTAGCAATAGTGTGGAAAAAGTTACCATCAAGGAAAATATCCATAACGTTTGAGAGAAACATTGACATCACATCCGACCAATGAAGCTTGTGGTCCCTTGTCCCATTGAGCCACTTCTGGCCCCATATATTCTTGACTCCAAACTAGGCCAGTGTGCAATCAATCTCAAAAATCTACATCAGGTTCCCATGGAAGGGGAGGGAATGGTAAGCAACCATTAGCCTTGACTTCATTCATTCTGCACCTACACGATAGCACACAAAGAAATAACAGCTTGACAGACAAGTGAAAAGAGAGATTATGAATTTAGGATAAAGGGTGTTTAGATAAAAATAGATTTGGAGTTTATAGCCATTTGACAGATGTAGCATAACATCGTCTATATGGAGGGAAAGACTATTGTTTTCGTGGGTGACAAGACTACAATCAAATGTTAATGGTTTTAGATCGACATCCACTTGATGTACCATTACCAGCCTGTAAGGATAGTCATATCATATATTAATAACATAGTCATATCAAATGCTAATGGGCACATATATATGAAATCTTAGAGGAGAGAGCACCCAATGAAGGATATGTCATCAATAACACAGTCATATCAAATGCTAATGAGCACATATATATGAAATCTTAGAGGAGAGAGCACCCAATGAAGGATATGTCATCAATAAGCATTCACCCTGTAATCCTTTCCGAATCATCATTAATAACTTGCCATAGCTAGCATACGCCAACAATCCCATCTAAGCACCAAGAAACAAAAAAAACATAAAGAGCTGGGCGAGGAGAAGAAGTACCTGGTGATCCTGTTGAAGGACACTAGACTACAACACATTCAATGTTCCATTAATAAAAACATACTCCTGATCTAGCCATCAGATATTGTGAATAAAGTCGTTAGTCCATACGATAATGACACTTAATCTTATGGAATCCACCTCATCAGTGCACAACTATTTTTTTGTACATATAAGGAAGACAAGTTGACTGGGTTGCCACCTCGCCCAGTAGCTAAGGGACCTCGCACATCCCACTCTAAACAAGTAATTAACTATTGGCTATACTCTAATATACATATACGTAGACTATTGATCACAGAATATGCAGAAAATGGATTTGATGATAAAACATTAAAACTATCAAGCAAATGCAATTGTCAGCTGTAAATCTCAATTCCACAACCTCTGCCAGCGTCCTCCCTGCCAGTGAGCGTGGGAATTTTGGAGCAAGGCATCCATATAATGAAAGGCAATTTTTGTCAGGTTGGTAAACTTCTACTTAGCCCAATGAATATTGCTTTACTTTGCATGCCTCTCACCTCTTAAATCTGATTATGGTTGTTAGAGAAGGCATAGCAATGCAACACTATTTGAACTTGGAGGTGTCAGAGAGACCAAAACCTGTGATTTAATGACTCGAAGACTTTACTGATAGGTTTTTTGACTAAAAACTCAAACATAAGAAGATATTAATTGATATATGCATGCTTAGTTTATTTATGCAGTGAGATCTAGGAAAAGATATCACCTGGGTGGAGTCATTTTATCTTTCAATGGCTTGATAGTTCTCAAGAGACACCAATATCTACATTGTTGGCAATCGCCTTGGTTACATCTAGAGAAGCGGTGGAGAGTCCAGCGATGCACCAAAACACCTTTGCGAAGCGCAGCGACTGGAACACTGGAGAAGTCCATGGCTAAAAACCTCACAACAACTGGTATTCCCACACTAGATTTCTCCAGCACTTCCAAAGATGAGTGTGTTTCTTCCTCATAATTCAAGGCATTTTATAGAAAAGTCCATGATCCTCCACTCTATTTGTTTAATGGTAATGCTTCATCCACCTTCTTTGTTTAATGGTAATGCTTCATCCACCTTCTTTGTTTAATGATAATGCTTCATCCACCTTCTTTGTTTAATGATAATGCTGCATCCACTCTTGTTATTTTAATGATAATCTTATCCTCAATTAAAATAATCTTCTCAATTTTTTAATGGTGTCCACATTATTTGTATTTTTAAATTAATCTACATTTTATGTTTTATGTTTTCAATTTTCTAATATTTAAAATTCAAATGTTGTGACATTATTACAATAGTATTTAAATTTGAATTCAAAATTCAAATGTGGGTTGTGACATAATTCTAGTGCAAGAGAAATATTTTTAATATCAAAACACAATGTCGATAACCGACAAAAACAATAATTTAATCCTATGCAAGGTTAAATTCACTAACTTAGCTAACCCCTAAATTCTGAAAAAATCTGGCAGCATAACGCCTCATGGGCATGAATAGAGTTTATTCTAATAAACAACGATCTCGCGAAAAACTCTCTAACCTTGCTATTGTTGGGAGACAAAATATTTAATGCCCTAGGGAAAAGATTTAACACACTAAGGTTTTCTGATAAAAATGCAAGGTTGAATTAATTAATTTTAAACCTATTTCATTAAGTTCCAAACATAATATTAATTTTATCTAAATTGGCCTTAATATAAAATTAAGGTTGAAATAAATTACATGATTGCCAAAATCTAAAATAAAATTAAAATAAAACTTTAATAAAGTTCACTAGAACATTGATTTCCCATTTGCTCCAATAAATTGAATTCTAGTTAAAAAAACCAATCCAATAATAAATTAAATTCCCTAAGCTTCACAATAAAAATGTCCACATAACAATGCCACAATAGTCAATTTAAAATACCACATATTAAAATTAAACTTGCCCTTTTTTCTGCAATACCAATGCAACCCAAAATAAAACAAATTAATAAAAGTTCCCAAGTCAAATGAGAGGGAAGAAATAATAACACTAAATTTAAAATCCCACTAACCCTAAAAGCCAAATAAAATAATATTATCCTTAAGGGAAAAGCCCTAACCCTAACTTGTTCTCACATTCTCCCATTTGTTTTCTCTCTTTTTTTTTCTCTCCATTTTCTCACTCTTTTTTCTATGTGTTGCAGGTTCTTGGTTGGGAGCTCACATGGACGCCACTCAATGGAGGGTATATACAATAGGTATATACGTTTATATATTTTCTTTTGAAAATAAATATGCCTCTAGTTTTAACTAGAGGGTTTCTCTTTTTTTTTACAAAACAACAAGCAAAGATATATATATATATATATATTAAAAGGAATATAAAATAAAAGTAATGTTTATTAAACATAGTGCAGGGGAGACCCAAGAGGCCGAACACAACAAGAGGTGAGGTCTCAGCCGCCGCAAAGAATAGTCCACAGAGGGTAGTGCATGAGGGGGCATCGTGGGTCTAACGGAAGGCGACGGGGGGGAAGGATGTGGGGAGGGGGTTGAGCCCCACCCACATCCCACACAGTGGGGTGTGGGTGGGGCTCGGCCCCCTCCCCACACCCTGTTTCAAGGACAGCAGTGACGGTGGGGGTTGAAACCCCCACCACACTTAACTTCATTTAAAAAAAAAATTGTGTTATGTCTGCAGCATACACAATTAAAATATAGTCTATTTCACAGCTTTGTTAATATTAAACATTTTGCATATATATATATATATATATATATATATATATATATATATATATATATATATATATATACACACACACACACACACACACACACACACACACACACACACACACACACACACACATACATATATATAACTAACTTTCTTTTTTAAGAGCAAATTTCTTTCACAACATTTATACACATATTTTTTTTTATGTAAAAGAAAACAACAACTATTTAATTTCTTCTTCATTGTAATGAAACTACAAATGCATCAAATTTTAAACATACTTTTCTTCTTGCAACATTTTTTTTGCATTCATCCATAAGGCTTTTTAAATCAGCAACTAAATATTTCTCTTTTTTTTTAACTTGCATTCACATTTTTCTCATACACAACATAAAAAAAATCAGCAAATATATATTTTCATTTTCAAATACAAGGAAGTTAAATTCAACTCAAGTTTAAAACTTAAAATTTATACAACTCAAGAGAGCACAAACACTCTCTATCGAATAACACATTACAAATAGGCCAACCATGGCCATACTCTCTCAAGAGCTTTACTAACAACACAAGGAAGGAAATTTTGATTCTTCAATATCTCATAGCTCCAAAAACCTGCAATGACACAAGGAATGGGGAGAAGCCACTAACAAACTGCTCTTCTCCCTACCATTGACTCACTCATGAGTCACCTCCGAGCTAGGAGGTCATCCTCACACAAGGTAAGCACATACCACTTTACAACAAATCCACTCAACACAAAAACAAGAACACTCCCATAGCTTTCACATAACAAAAAATCACTCAAGATGAGTTTAATGGGGTAGGGGAGTGGACATCACTCAACTCAAGAGAACCACTCCAAAAACTTACCAAATCCATAAATCTCTCAAGGTCTCAAGCCCGCACTTATAAACATGATTTCACAAACTTTCTCTTGGCTCTCAAGCCATATCACAAATTTCTCATATACACATATTGCTCAAATTCACAATTTGCCCTCAAGGCTAAAACTCCTTAAAACCAAGGAAGTGACCCCGAGGAGGTTCACTCCTCCCCCACCCCACACATGTTGAGAATTTTCTCCCAAGAAGGAGAGGCTCTCACAACTCCCATACCCAATTTTCCCACAACAACAAAGTAAAAACAACAAAATGAAACTCACACACACACAACATCCAAGTAAAGAAAATACATAAGGAAAGGCATTTGCCTTGAATCCTACCTTATAAAGCCCAAATGGAAGATAGTTGAGAAGAGCTCCTCTAACTCCTTCTCCAAGTTGAGCCACCAATTTCTCCTCTAACTTTTGTCCCCAAAACCATTAAAATTCAAAAATTGGAAAAGATTCAACAACCCCCTCCCTCTCTTCAAGAGGGATAAAAATAGGCTCTTCTCATAAGCCTTGAGGAATGGGGAGGTGACACATGTCACCTCCTCACTCCTCCACCAAACTACTTGCAAGACTCTCGGAATGGGGTAGTGACACATGTCACCCACTCGTTCCACCAAGTCTTTCTCCCATCCACTTGCTCTCTCTCACATATGTGGGAGAGAAAGGTGGAACCAAAAGAGGAGTGGGTACCACATGAGCCCCAATCATCTCCTCCTAGGAAAGCCCACACAATCCCAAGGTACCCTCACCAATTGTGGGAGAGGCCTCAGGTTGAGTCCTCCACAATTAGGGGGTTTTGAAGACTCCCCCAACCTAGGAAAGAGGAAATGAAGAGGTTCAGTGTTTGACCACTCATCCTCTCCCTCCCAAACTTCCATTTCCGTCACTTTACTTTAGGGTGAAGTTAAAGTGACCAAATGGAGGTTTAACTAAGATTACACAAGCCCAAATGACCCCTTGACCCTAGGGGTACAATCCAGGGTCAATTTTAACCCATTTTGAGCACCATAGGTTGAGTAAAAACACATAGAAAGGGGTCTCAAAAATTAAAACTCAAAAATAAAATTCAAATGACATTACAACTTACAACACCAATTAGAAATCAAATAAAAGAAGGGTAGACCTAACCCAACTAACACCATGCAACAACATTACAAAAATTTATCATGCAAACATAGTTGATCTTGGTTCCTCTTGGAACTAGATCGGCTTCACATAGGAAAAAACATAGTGTGTGGGATGATCTCTGAGTATCTGTGGCTTCGTTAGAAACACCTGCGCACTCAAATGAAATGTTAATCCCACATGTATATAATAGCCAAAGTAAAGTGAAACATACACTCACATCATTGCATGATCATATAAACATCAAGAAATCACGTCATAATTAAAATCTAAATTTTGCATTTCAACATCCATCACAAGATAAAGTCTCATAATAATTTTCTAACTAAAATCACATGAATAGTATCCCAATGGCATCATAATGTAAATCATATGTCTAACATTATTAGTGAATCAATATCAAGGTCTAATCACATGATAAACATGCTAAACATAATAAATCCACATAAAGCATAAAGTCTAACAATCTTGCAAATCAGGATCAACAGTCCCACAAGTCTAATATGTATCACCAACAGTAAAATAAAGTAGTCAAATATAAGGGAATGAAATGGTAGGCCTCACATCCTCCCCCCTAATACTGTACTTTCTCCTAGACGTCGTCAAAGAGGTGAGGATAAAGGGTCCTAAATCTCACTACATCCTCCCAAGTCGCCGTGACCTCATCGTACATGTCCCACTGGACCCTAACCTGGTCCAACTCTTAACCTTGAAGGCCCAGTGTCCAATGAGCCAATATGTGAATTGGCTCCAAAGCCAATTGACCGTCCACCTCTACTTGAAGAGCACTCCAATCCAATACATGAGATAAATCAGATATGTAACGTAAAATAGAAACATGAGAAACATTGTGGATATGTGACAGGATAGGTGGCAAGGCTAGACGATAGGCTACGGGTCCTATCCACTCCAAGATCTCAAAAGGTCCAACAAAATGAGGTGCGAGCTTAGAGCCCTTTCTGTAATGGATTGGACTCTTGTGCAATCGCACTCTCAAGAATACTCTGTCCCCAACTGAGAAGCTCTGATCTACCCTCTTAGCATTGGCATACTTCTTCTGTCGATCCTGTGCTTTCTAAAGTCTCTACCTAATCAAAGTCACCGGCTGCTCCATATCCTAAACCAAATCTGGCCCTATCACAACCCTATCCTCAATACAGTCCCAACTCAAAGGTGTCTTGCAAGGTCTGCCATACAAAGCCTGAAAATGAGGCATACCCAACGAGCTGTGATGCCCATTGTTGTAGGCAAACTCAACTAGATACAGATACTCCTCCCATCTACTCTAGTGATCCATGACATAAATATGGAGCATATCCTCGAGAACTTGATTAACTCTCTCTATCTATCCATTGGTCTCAGGATGACAAGCAGAACTGAAATTGAGTTATGTACCCAATGCCTGCTACAAGGCTCTCCAAAAGACTAAAGTGAACACTGAATCCCTGTCAGAAATGATACGGTGAGGTACCCCATGTAGTCTAACAATCTGATCCAAGAATACTCTCACCACAGATGGTGCATTGTACATCGTGCATATAGGTGAGAAATGTGCCACCTTGGTCAACTTGTCAACTGTCACCATGATGGCATCATGGCGGTGTGATGACATAGGAAGACCAACAATGAAGTCCATGGAAATGGTGTCCCATTTCCACTCAGGTATCGCATGAGGGTATAAAAGACCTGCTGGATGCTGATGCTTGGCCTTGACCCTCTAGCACTCAAGGCAATGAGCAACATATTCTGCAATATCCCACCTCATACCTGCCCAATGGTATAACTATCGCAAGTCGGCATGCATCTTCTTCACCCCTGGGTGTACTACATAAGGTGCTCTATGAGCCTCTAAAATAACCACTGCACGAAGGTCACCTACATGGGCTACATAGATGTGCTGTCGATGTCTAAGCAATCCATCTGACTCAAGGGAATATCCTACAAATTTGCCCTTAAGGGCCCTCTGTGATTAGATCTCCTGCTGCACCTCAAGAAACCACTTGTCCTCAGGTAGATGTTGAATGATGTGCTCTCTCAAGTCCACACTCAAGGTCAAGGTCAGGATCTCGTGGCATCTCCGACTCAAAGCGTCAGCGACCACATTCTCCTTCCCTTTGATGTAGTGGACATCAAAGTCATACTCGCATAAAAACTCCATCCAACACTGTTAGCGGGTGTTCAAATTCAGCTGTGTGAAAATGTACTGCAAACTGTGGTGATCTGAATGAAGCTCAAAGCGATGACCCAAAAGAAAGTGCCTCCAACAAACAAGAGCATGTACCACTGCTGTGAGCTCTAGATCATGAGTAGGGTAGTTTAGCTCATGTGTCTTGAGCTTATGCAACTCATATGCAATCGCTCTACCACCCTGCATAAGCATGGCTCCCAAACCCTCAAGTGAAGCATCTGTACAAACTATGAAATCCTCTGCAGGATCAGGAACCGCTAAGACAAGAGTGCTGATAGGACGCTCCTTGAGGATCCCAAAGGCCCTCTCGCACTGCTTAGTCCAAGTGAAACTCTTCCCTTTCCGCTGAAGGGAAGTAATGGGGTGTGCTATCTGGGAAAAGCCCTCTACAAATTTGTGGTAGTAACCAACTAATCCCATGAAACTCCTGACCTCTATCACACTAGTGGGTGCTGGCCAATCTCTAATAGCTCTAATCTTTGATGGATCTATAGAGATGTCATCACCTGATAGGATGTGCCCCAAGTACTGTACCTCTGTCCTGAACAAGGCACACTTTTCCAAGATGCCATAAAGCCGCTGCTCTCTAAAGCACTGCAAAACCTGACGTAGGTGCTCCTCATGTTCCTCCTCAGTCCGTGAATAGATCAATATATCATCAAGAGAAATAATCACGAATAGATCCAAATAGGTATGGAACACCCCCGTTCATGAGACTCATGAACACTGCAGGGACGTTCGTCAAACCAAAGGGGACCATAGTGAACTCATAGTGGTCGTATCTAGTCCAGAAAGCAGTCTTATGAATATCTGCCCCTGTGATATGCAACTGATGGTAATCAGACTTCAGGTCAATCTTAGAGAACACCCTGGCTCCCTGCATTTGGTCGAAGAGATCATCAATCCTAGGCAGAGGGTAACGGTTCTTCACCGTCACCTTATTCAACTGTTTATAATCCATGCACAAATGAAGAGACCCATCCTTCTTCTTCACGAAGATAACTAGAGCACCCCTTCTCGAGCAAGTCCTCAAGTTACAACTTGAGCTCTGTCAGCTCATGAGTGGTCATCTTGTAGGGTGCATGAGACATTGGCTCAGCACTCGGCACTAAATTAATATGAAAGTCTACCTCACGATGGGGTGGCATCCCTAGTAACTCTGATGGAAACACGTCGGCAAACTCTCTCAAGATGGGATGGTCATCTAATGATGCCTTAGGCTCATCCTCTGATCTGTTACTAACTGTGATAAAAAACATCTGACATCCTTTCCGCATGCAACGCTTAAGCTACTGAGTGGATATCATATGAACTGTTGTCGGCTTCTGAATGCCCACTATCTCAATTAGTGTACCATGATCGTCTAAGTAGCTAATCACCTTTTGGTGATAATCTAGCTTGGCTCTATGAGCTACAAGCCAATCCATGCCCAAAACCACATCGTAGGATCCTAATGGCATAACTCTAAGGTGACAAGATGTAGTGAAGGACCCCAAAGTGATCTCACAATCCCAAACCAAGGCATCTACTGACATCCTAGCCCCAATGGCCAACTCAACCTACCACCTAATGTCCTGCCTAGAAGCCACCAGCCTGCAATGCTCCACTAACAATGTAGATAGAAAAGAATCAGTAGCTCTAGAGTAAAAAAAATAGAAATGGGGGCACCCCTGATCATACCTGATGTCTCAATCACTGATGCCTAAAAATCTACCTGGCGGTTATCAACCACTGCGAACATGTGGTGGGACTTTCCCACATCCCCTAAAGTCTGCTTTGACCCTCTTGAATGGGGCTGTCCCCCTGCTGTAAAGCCCTGTGGGCACTCTCTAGCTAGATGACCTGCTCCACCACACACATAGCATGGGCCCCGAGCCTGCACTTGTCCAGTCTGAGTCCTACCTGACTGTTGCTATCCAGATCTACCTAAGGAACTGTGTGAACCCCTGTATGACTGTTGTGACCTCCTGGGCCCCACAGGTGGTCCCTACTACCTCTGATCTCTACGCGGGCCTTGTTGCTGCCAAACTTGATTCTGCCCTACTTGTGCCCTCTGCTGGGGTCTAGACCTCTGTTGGTTCTACTACTGCTGCTGTGGAGGTCTAGGAGGTAATGACGGAGAACTAAATCCTCCTCTCTGTGGTGGTAGTGGTGGTTTGCGATAACTCTACTGTTGCTGCTGTCCACGATCCTAAAACTGGGGGCGTGATCCCTGGCCTTGTCCATGTATCTCCTCAGCTATGTATGCCTTCTCGGCAACATCACTCAATGTTTGGGTGTCTACCATGTGAACAGGCCCTGCTATGCTACGGTTCAATCCTCTGATGAACTTATGAATTAGGAGTTTCTCATCGTGGAGATACTCTGCATATCGAGACAACTCAGTGAATCTGCCCTCATACTGAGCAACAATAAGCCCTCTCTGCTGAAGGTCGTGAAACTCGTCTATGTAACGCTATCTGTAGTGATCTGATAAATACCACACATTAAAGCACTCAATGAAAGTCTCCCAAGTGAGTGTGTCTAATGATAGATGGCACTTGCACTCCTTAGTGCGCCACCAAGTAGCTGCTGCATCTTGCAACAGGTGGACTGCCACATGTGCCTTCATGTTGCCCTCATAAGGACGCAACACGAAGTATCTATCTAGACTGATGAGCCAAGCCTCAGCTTCGACTCCCTCTTTAGTCCTGGCGAAAGTAAGAGGATTCAACCTCAACAAATCCCTAATGGGGTCTCCTTGGTCTCTGTGCCCTCTAATGGGCTCCTCTGCATAATAATCATATGGCCTGTGAATGATCTGCTCCACTTGCACTATCTCCTCACACCTATCATAACGTGGAGGGCTCCTAATACGGACCCTGTAGGCTAATCCAACCTCCTCTGCCATCGTATCTGGTATCTCCACAAATGACTCCACACATGGTACCTCTCGCAGCTCGATATGGGGCTCCACACGTGACTCTACTCATGGCTCCTCTCGCGGATCAACGCGGGGCTCAGCACGTGGCTCTATGCGCGATGCATCTACAACCGGTGGTAGCCTATCTAATACTACCTGTAGTGCCTGAAGTATCTGTGGTCCAATGTTTGGTATAGGTAGGACCTTTGGTGCTGGTGGTGCCTGTCCCTCGGCTGAAGAATCATTGTGCACCTCAACGGACGCAGTGTGGCACGAATGCACTCACCAAACTTGTCGTGGAGGCATCCTACCAAAAACAAGGTAATCACTAATTAATCAAAATTACAGAAAAAGTAACGTGCCCAACAAGCCTAGTGTTTAAACTTAGGCTCTGATACCAAATGTCATGCCCACATTTCCCATGCGGTCACGACACACATCACATGTGTCATGTCCACATTTGTCATGTGGTCATGACATGAAATATGAAAATTTTTACCATGCTTCCCTAGAAACCCCCTCGCACGCGTACACTTGCTCGGTGGCGTTACGCATAAGGCGTAAACATGTCAGACGAAGGCAAGGTAATGCGCTCACTTGTGCATTCCTCTACGTGATAAAGACCAACTAGGGGGTCGATGCGATGCAATTAACGTTGCTAGTAGGGTTAGGATCAAAGATCAAAACACTGGGTTAAACTAAGTGGATGATGGGATTTTGACATAAGTCAAAATCAAAAGCCTAATTCTAGTGCAAGAGAAATATTTTTAATATCAAAATATAATGTCGATAACTGGCAAAATAATAATTTAATCCTATGCAAGGTTAAATTCACTAACTTAGCTAACACCTAAATTTTGGAAAAATCTGGCAGCATAACGCCTCACGGGCGTGAATAGAGTTTATTCTAATAAACAACGATCTCTCGAAAAACTCTCTAACCTTGCTAATGTTGGGAGACAAAATATTTAATGCCCTAGGGAAAAGATTTAACACACTAAGATTTTCCAATAAAAACGCAAGGTTGAATTAATTAATTTTAAACCTATTTCATTAAGTTCCAAACATAATATTAATTTTATCTAAATTGGCCTTAATATAAAATTAAGGTTGAAATAAATTACATGATTGCCAAAATCTAAAATAAAATTAAAATAAAACTTTAATAAAGTTCACTAAAACATTGATTTTCCATTTGCTCCAATAAAATGAATTCTAGTTAAAAAAACCAATCCAATAATAAATTAAATTCCCTAAGCTTCACAATAAAAATGTCCACATAACAATGCCACAATAGTCAATTTAAAATACCACATATTAAAATTAAACTTACCCTTTTTTCTACAATACCAATGCAACCCAAAATAAAACAAATTAATAAAAGTTCCCAAGTCAAATGAGAGGGAAGAAATAATAACACTAAATTTAAAATCCCACTAACCCTAAAAGCCAAATAAAATAATATTATTCTTAAGGGAAAAGCCCTAACCCTAACTTGTTCTCACATTCTCCCATTTGTTTTCTCTCCATTTTCTCATTCTCCTTTTTCTATGTGTTGTAGGTTCTTGGTTGGGAGCTCTCATGGCCGCGACTCAATGGAGGGTATATACAATAGGTATATACGTTTATATATTTTCTTTTGAAAATAAATATGCCTCTGGTTTTAACCAGAGGGTTTCTCTTTTTTTTTTACAAAACAACAAGCAAAGATATATATATTAAAAGGAATATAAAATAAAAGTAATGTTTATTAAACATAGTGCAGGGGAGACCCAAGAGGCCGAATGCAGCAAGAGGTGAGGTCTCAGCCGCCACGAAGAACAGTCCACAGAGGGTAGTGCGTGAAGGGGCGTCGTGGGTCTAATGGAGGGCGACGGGGGGGAAGGATGTGGGGTGGGGGCCAAGCCCCACCTACATCCCACACAGTGGGGTGTGGGTGGGGCTCGGCCCCCTCCCCACACCCTGTTTCAAGGACAGCAGCGACGGTGGGGGTTGAAACCCCCACCACACTTAACTTCATTTAAAAAAAAAAAATTGCGTTATGTCTACAACATACACAATTAAAATATAGTCTATTTCACAGCTTTGTTAATATTAAACATTTTGCATATATATATATATAAATGTATATATATATATATATATTATTAGTAGGATGCATTGAGCATAAACAACAGATATATTATATATAAATATATATATTAATATACATATATTTGTATATATCTGTGTGTGTGTGTGTGTGTATATATATATATATATATATATATATATATATATATATATATATATATATATATAAACAATCCCAATAGTCATAAAAGGAACCTTTACATGAAGCATGATAATTTTTTTTTTGTTTAAACATCTATAACTAACTTTCTTTTTTAAGAGCAAATTTCTTTCACAACATTTATACACATATTTTTTTTTATGTAAAAGAAAACAACAACTATTTAATTTCTTCTTCATTGTAATGAAACTACAAATGCATCAAATTTTAAACATACTTTTCTTCTTGCAACATTTTTTTTGCATTCATCCATAAGGCTTTTTAAATCGGCAACTAAATATATATATATATATATATATTTTAATTTGCAATCAGATTTTTCTTATACACAACATAAAAAAAATCAGCAAATAAATTTTTCATTTTCAAATACAAGGAAGTTAAATTCAACTCAAGTTTAAAACTTAAAATTTATACAACTCAAGAGAGCACAAACACTCTCTATCGAATAACACATTACAAATAGGCCAACCATGGCCATACTCTCTCAAGAGCTTTACTAACAACACAAGGAAGGAAATTTTGATTTCTTCAATATCTCATAGCTCCAAAAACCTGCAATGACACAAGGAATGGGGAGAAGCCACTAACAAACTTCTCTCCTCCCTACCATTAACTCACTCATGAGTCACCCCCAAGCTAGGAGGTCATCCTCACACAAGGTAAGAACACACCACTTTAAAACAAATCCACTCAACACAAAAACAAGAATGCTTCCATAGCTTTCACATAACAAAAACTCACTCAAGATGAGTTTAATGGGGTAGAGGAGTGGACATCACTCAACTAAGAGTGCCACTCCAAAAACTTCCCAAATCTATAAATCTCTCAAGGCCTCAAGCCCACACTTATAAACATGATTTCACAAACTTTCTCTTGGCTCTCAAGTCATATCACAAATTTCTCATATACACATATTGCTCAAATTCACAATTTGCCCTTAAGGCTGAAACTCCTTAAAACCAAGGAAGTGACCCCGAGGAGGTTCACTCCTCCCCCACCCCACACATGTTGAGAATTTTCTCCCAAGAAGGAGAGGCTCTCACAACTCCCATACCCAATTTTCCCACAACAACAAAGTAAAAACAACAAAATGAAACTCACACACACACAACATGCAAGTAAAGAAAATACATAAGGAAAGGCATTTGCCTTGAATCCTACCTTATAAAGCCCAAATGGAAGATAGTTGAGAAGAGCTCCTCTAACTCCTTCTCCAAGTTGAGCCACCAATTTCTCCTCTAACTTTTGTCCCCAAAACCATTAAAATTCAAAAATTGGAAAAGATTCAACAACCCCCTCCCTCTCTTCAAGAGGGATAAAAATAGGCTCTTCTCATGAGCCTTGAGGAATGGGTAGGTGACACATGTCACCTCCTCACTCCTCCACCAAACTACTTGCAAGACTCTTGGAATGGGGTAGTGACACGTCACCCACCCATTCCACCAAGTCTTTCTCCCATCCACTTGCTCTCTCTCACATATGTGGGAGAGAAAGGTGGAACCAAAAGAGGAGTGGGTACCACATGAGCCCCAATCATCTCCTCCTAGGAAAGCCCACACAATCCCAAGGTACCCTCACCAATTGTGGAGAGGCTTGGGGTTGAGTACTCCACAATTAGGGGGTTTTGAAGACTCCCCCAACCTAGGAAAGAGGAAATGAAGAGGTTCAGTGTTTGACCACTCATCCTCTCCCTCCCAAACTTCCATTTTCGTCACTTTACTTCAGGGTGAAGTTAAAGTGACTAAATGGAGGTTTACCTAAGGTTACACAAGTCCAATTGATCCCTTGACCCTAGGGGTACAACCCAGGGTCAATTTTAACCCATTTTGAGCACCATAGGTTGAGTAAAAACACATAGAAAGGGGTCTCAAAAATTAAAACTCAAAAATGAAATTCAAATGACATTACAACTTACAACACCAATTAGAAATCAAATAAAAGAAGGGTAGACCTAACCCAACTAACACCATGCAACAACATTACAAAAATTTATCATGCAAACATAGTTGATCTTGGTTCCTCTTGGAACTAGATCGGCTTCACATGGGAAAACAACACAGTGTGTGGGATGATCTCTGAGTATCCGTGGCTTCATTAGAAACACTTGCGTACTCAAATAAAATGTTAATCCCACATGTATATAATAGCTGAAGCAAAGTGAAACATACACTCACATCATCGTATGATCACATAAACATCAAGAAATCACATCATAATTAAAATCTAAAATTTGCATTTCAACATCCATCACAAGATAAAGTCTCATAATAAATTTCTAACTAAAATCACATGAATAGTATCCCAATAGCATCATAATGTAAATCATACGTCTAACATTATCAGTGAATCAATATCAAGGTCTAACCACATCGTAAACATGCTAAACATAATAAATCCATATAAAGCATAAAGTCTAACAATCCTGCAAATCGGGATCAACAGTCCCACAAGTCTAATAGGTATCACCAGTAGTAAAATAAAGTAGTCAACTATAAGGGAATGAAATGGTAGGTCTCACACTCATGGGAGAAGTCTTTTCAATAGGCTCAAGGGGTTATGGACCACATGATGAGGTTGGAAGAATAAGAAAGGTATTGGGAGATTCTTTGATAGGCTAATGAATGGGACTTTGATGACATGGCAAATATTTATTCCTTGCTAATAGCCAATGGATCACATCCTCTACAATTGTATGAGCAGATGGATAATAGAGGGGATGGATGATGATAGTGGATGGTGTTATAGGCTTAGAAGTAGGATTTGGATTGGATGGAGGGATAGTGAGGCCAGATGGATTAAGATTGGATGGAGGAATGTTAGGGTTGGATGGAGGGATACGAGGATTGGATGGATGATGATTAGGATCGGATGGAGGTGCCAAGATAGGACTAGATAGATCAGATGGTTGGTGGGTCAATAGACTAGGAATGAGATCATATGATGGTGTCAAAATAGGATTAGTAAGCTCATGTGTTGGCATGTGATCAGATGGTGATGGAGGGTGTTCATAGGATTCTTTCTCTAGATTGGTATCTCCCTCACCAAAGGTTATTAAGTCTTGTAGCATAGGTGGACTTAAGGATGCTTGATTTATGTACAAAGGTTCACTTAGACTTGAGTCAAAGGTTATTATGTCTTGTTGCATGGGTGGACTTAAGTCTATTAGGTCATGTTGCAAAAGTGGACTTGGGTTCACTTGATTTATGCACAAAGGGCCACTAGGACTTGCATGTTCATGTTGTGGGGGCCATTGATGGTCTTGTGAATGTGTTTGATGCAGAGATGAAATGGTAGGATGTGTAGGTAAAAGATCTTGGGGTACGGATTGTTGTGGATAATGGTTGATAATGGAAGAAGTAGGGTATGGTGATGTGGCATTATTATGGGAAGGTATAGGATTAGGAGATGTGGAGTTGTTATGGAAAGATGTAGGATAAGGTGATGTGGAAGTGATTTGAAATGCAAGCGGATTAGATTGATAAGGAATAAGACAAGGTGATGTGGAATTGTTATGATATATGGATGGATTAGATTGGTGTGAAATGAAAGGAGATGCCACATAGGAATGAGGTGAAATTGTTTGGTGTTGAATAGATAAGGGATCATGATGTACTTGTTGGGTCTATGATTGGAAAATGGTTATGAGGTGTTGGGTCTGTGCTATGAGATGTTACATGTGAGGTGATTGGCCTGCTTGAGGTTGAAGTTGTTGAATTATGCGATGGACCCTCTGAATCATTTCTTGGCTTAGAGGTTTTGGTACCTGGTGAAGGATGTGAACGATCTCTTGTGCTATGTCCTATAAGGTCAGCATGGTGTAACTTTTGGCAGATGTTTGATTAGGGTTATGATAAAGACTTTGAATGATTGGGATGTGATTGCTTGGGTTGGATTGATTAGATTGATAGGATGATGGGATGATGTGATTGGATGAAGTGTAAGAATTGGGAAATGTGTTATGACAAGTAGGCCAAGGATGATGTGGCAATATCAAACACAATATCTCACATACACATGCATGCACACCAAACACAATGATTAATCTGTACACCCTAGGCTAGGTAAGGACAATATCTGTTGGGTTCCCACTTGGTTTTACCCAGTCGTGCCTACTTATGGTGTATAGCTCTAGGAACTTGGGGCACAGGCTCCCCCTTATAGTGCACTCACTTCTTAGGCACACCAAGTTCTAGGTTCTCAAGATGTACAGATCTTGAGGTACCTTGCTATCTCTACCATAAGCCATGAAAATGTGGGATGACTATCAGAGTTTCCTCTTGAACCAATAGATAGGGGTTTTTGGCTGCTACACAGAGGTTTTTAGTTAGGGTTTCTATTCGGGTGGCTATACATGCAGTGATTCACTCCGTTAAGGAGGCTTCCCAGGTTGTAGAGGTTAGGCTCTACAGGGTTTTGGGGGAAACATTCGTTAGTATAGCGGAACAACACTCATCATTTGTGACTTTCATCACAAACACATTATTTATATAGTGGCTTGGAATGGTTTGGCTTTGACCTATTTCCGTTTGGGTCATACCCCTTCTCACAATGGGAAGACAGGCCTTCTAGAGTTGGCAATGATTTCTCGTGCACCCCAAATCTGTTGGTTAGGCAGGGGGAGAGGATACTTTCATTGTCAAATTGGGTAACACACATACTCAGCAAGCAAGCAAAGAAGTGAAAAGAAGACATGAAGTAGACAAAGTTAATTTTAAACACCAAATCCAAATGTGCCTACTCTAGTGATAAAAAGATTGTTCTTTGACTGCTCAGATTTGCAGAAGATAGATCAGTAGTTTGTTTTCTCCACTCTTTGACAAGCGATTAGGACAAGCTGCACAGATAGATTATTAGATGCCAAAGATATGATCACATAAAAACTTGCAAATGATGATCTGATATAGCCAAATAGACAGCAAAAATAGAAAGTTCAGATGATTCTATGCAATTTTTAAAAAAATGTTAAATTTTGATGTGTTTTGCTCCAGATATGTGCATTTTAAGTTTGAAAGAAGGCTGAACTTTGACAGAGAAATTAGTTTCTAAAATGATGAAATTACCTAATGCAAGCTTCACAAATGCAAAGTTCGTCTCCTTACCTTTCTAATGAGTCCTCCTGCGCGCAATTTTGACACCGTATGCTCCTGTTATGGCAAAAAGAAAAATCCCCCCCTTATGGCATATTTGAAGAACTAGGTTGACTTTCGTTGATTGCAGTTTGACTTTTGATTCTTTGATGGTTTTGTAAGATTTTTTTATCACAATGTTGTTTAGGGGCAGTTTATGTTGATAGTTGCATCTTCAAGTTGTCAATTTGAAATAAATACCACCCCCAATGGAAATTTAAGACCCCAAGCCTAGACCCCTGGAGTTTAAACTATATTGATAAATGCTAAAACCCCAAATGATAAATTAGAACCTAAAGTCAAAACTCAAATACTAAAATGATGTGTCAAAAAAGGCAAAGAGTTAGGTTTTCCTTTAGAGGTCGATAGGTTATCAAGCTAAGGTCGATTGTTAAGATTTTGGGGGCCGTGGTTTAGATTGATGGTTGGTAGAGTGGTAAGTTTGGCGGATGAGCTGCAACTGTGCTTTTGAAAATAGTGACTATTAGATTTTGTAACGCTGACCATGAAATTCAATCTGCCAACTCTAGGGTTTACCATGCCGACTAGGGCTTGCAGGTGGTAGCGACCAGGGCATCTCGATCGAGATGTTAAGGGTTTTGATTTGCGACTGTATGAGTTTAAGGATGTCTCGTATGAGTTTTGATCTGTGACTGTATGAAGTGATTAGATTTTGACTAAGCTTTTAGTGATAGCAACCAGTGATTGAGAGATGGCGACTGACCCATGATGGATGGTGATGGGCTTTAAAGACTGTGGTCAAGGGTTAATACAAGGCTCATTGAATGAAAGGCTCAGCGACGACAAAGTTCTTATTTGGGATGGCGACTTCAATGTCGCTGCCATGGAGATTCCAAGACTATGAAGTGGTTTGTAGGATTTCGTGCCATAGCTTAAGAGCTGATCAAGAGTTGGATGCCGATGAACACAAAAGAGTAGCGACTGGTACAAAAGGTTCGGTGGCAGCTTCAAAGATAGCGACGGTTCGATTCAAAGGTTTGGATTGGCAAAGATGGATTCGATGGATGGAAAAAGGCTAGATCAGACATGGCACAAATTTATAGGCATTGTGACTAATAATATACATGACAGAGGTGATAAAGCAGAAGCCATAGGTCGACCAATGTTAAAAGTGACCGGAGTTCGATGGCAATGGGATGATAAACACATGGTCGACTAAGGTTTTGTTGACTGGGTCCTCATAACTGAGCTTGTAACATAGACAATAATACCTGTAACAAATTAAACCTAAGACCCAGAGTTTTCAACCTACGATCACAACAACACGCCACTGCACAGATTAGTATGGCGGGTCCGTACCATACGGTACGGATCTGCAAAGTAAAAAATTTCAAAAATTTTCTAAAATTTTCAGTTGCAAAACCCTAGGACATTTACAGTCAATTTTCATGGAAACGACGTTTTACATGCGATGGCAAGGTCCGTTTATGCCCCGGAGATAACCTGTACTAGATTCTCTTCAAAACTTGACAAGCAAGGGTTAGATGAATGCAAATTTTTACCACAAAATCTTGTAAAAATGTAAGATCTAATCAAGAGAAGTGTGTCCCACCGGGTGTGGCATTTTGTGTTGGGTAGAAATTGATGAAGATCACAATGAAATGCAAAACCAAGATCCAACCTAAACCCAAGAGATCAAAACCCCAAAAGATCTAAAATAAAAAAGCATGCAAAACATAACAATTTCACCTAGGGTTTGGAGATTCCTTGTTTGAAATGTAGGTTACTCATGATCTGCAACATAATAATTGAATTGAGATTCGATAGATGAAAGATGATTGATGGAAGAAGATAGGTAGGTGATGGATGAGGTGGAATTTTGGCAGAGTGACGGTGCTTAGAAAATTCATCCATGCCAAAATGGCTTAGTTGAGGGGTTTAAATAGACAAATGTGTGAAAGAATGGAAGGATAAACCTTCCAATTTGCAAGTGATAATGAAATTGGAAAGTTGCTTGTGCAACTTAGGAGAGAGAATAGAAGGTGGAAGAGCTCACTTGAGAGATGATTGGAAGGTGGTTGGAGTGATGAGTGGAGATGAAAATGAAGGGTGGAAGAGATGAGTTGAGAGGAAATTGGAAGGTAGGTGAGTTAACTAGAGAGGATTTGGGAGATGAAAATGGTAAGTGATTTTAATTAATTAAAATAAATTTTTAATTAATTAAGTGGCATGCAGGAATAATTAAATAAATAGTAAATATTTATTTAATTATAGAATGAAAGGTGGGATTAAATAAATAAATAAAATTTATTTATTTAATAAAGTGAGGGATGGGATAAATTAAATAAATGTCATATTTATTTAATTTATTAGAGGAAGATGTTAGGCTAGGTGACGACATGGGGTGCCTAGGGCAAAAATACTACCAGATGCCTAAATGATGTGACATTGTGACAAGTGGACACTTTTGGGTGTCTACAGAGAGAATTTGAGCCCATGTGCAATACTCACAATACTAGCACCCAAGAAGGATGGTGAGTGGAGGATTATACTAATTTCAAAGAAATCAATAAGATTCATAGTGATGTATAGATTCCCATTGCCAAGGATGAATGACATAATGCACTATTTGAGTGGATCAAGGTACTTTACCAAGATTGATTTGAAGAGTAGTTACCATCATGTCAAGATAATGGAAGAGATGAGTGGAAGATAGTATTCAAGAATAATGAGGGATTGTATGAGTGGTTGGTTATGCCTTTTGGATTGACTAATGTACCAAGTGCATTTATGAAATTGATGAATGAGGTACTGAAGAATTTTTTGGGTAAGTTTATGATTGTTTACTTGGATGATATCCTAATTTTTAGCAAGAATAAATGAGATACATTTGAGCCTATTGTAGAGTTGATCTATTTCACTTTGGATACCTACATCCCCACTCCCAATGAATCCCTGTATGAAAAATTGAAAAATATCTTCATAAGTTATGTAAAAAATAATTAGAAGCAAAGGATAAATAAAAATTAAAAAAATGGTAAAAGATTAAGTTAAGCACATACCTCATCATTTATTCCACCCAAAAAAGATAAAGAGCCAATATTGCAAAAACTGGTGTTTCACATGCTAAGAATAGCATTACATGGATTCCAAAGAAGAATATTGTGGTACAAAAAATACTAATTTTTTTACCTGACTACCTCCAAATATACAACAAAAGTGGTAAAAGAAACATGAACTTAATGTTCCACATATTAGTAGTGCATTTACAAAGAATACAAATTAATATCAAGAAGAAACACACATGATTCAAAAACAAGTCATGTAATAGAAGAAGAAGAATTTGATGATTTTTTTTGGGAAGAAGATGACCCCTAAAATGTGGATCTTGCCATATATGTTCCATAATAAATGGAGCACTCCTATATCTATATACTTATACTTTCATTTTCATTTGATCTTTTGCATGTGTTCCTACATTTTTCTCTTTTATTTATGCCTTGTTTGTTGTGTCTTTCCTATTCTCAATTTACCTTCTATATTATGATTGTTCTATTTTTCCTATTCTCATTTCACCTTTTATATTGTGATTTTTTCTTTACTTTCCCCACCAAAGGGCATCTTCCATATGTCATTCTTATGTTTAACACCTATGTTTTATTTATGTATCACCTTCATATTTTCTTATGATCCTTTGTTTAATTTTTATGTTTCTCCACATACTTTGATTTTACTTCACCACTTTTTGTTGTTCACTCGTTCATTGTTTATACACTACTATGATCTTATGATCCATTACATTTCTATACTACACACTTATGATTCTTTCTATGTGCCAAATACTAATGTGATTTCTATGCTTATCTTATTCGTATTATACACACTTACTTATGACTTCATGTTCATAACTTTATGGTTGTTATTTCTTCCTACCTATGTTTCCATACTTATGCTACTATACCTTATGATCTATGTCATGATTCTTCTTATGATCACACATTTGTGACCCTTGGCATCAATTTATCTTATACATTCTATTGATACTTTTTATGATCTTCATCTTTCCTTTCAGGGCTATTTTCATCTTATCGTCTTACCCATATTGGGGGCAGTCATATTTACATGTGATTTCATTCTTATACCCTTCTTATTTATGCTTACATGCTTATCTCTTCATTTGATTACATTTTTGATATGCTTACATGCTTATTAATGATGTACAAACACTAGTATACTACATGAAGAATTTGATATTTAGAATTCATAAATCCCTAGATAGTTTAGCATTTAGAAAAACATATCACCCAAAAATCTTATATTTAGACATAACTCTTAATGACATAATTTGATAGCCTCATTGATAAAGAAACCTAGTACATTGAACGTATCATATTTCATTGTATTTTTCTATGGCCTTCTTAATTGTACTTGCATTTAAAGATTTTGGAAGACTATCATTAGGTGTTTTTCATGAATAAGTGTCCATTTATATTAATTTATAAAAATAGTATACACTATTTCACAAAAAAACTGAGTGGAATGGAATCACACCCCAAAAATTCTATGCAAAGAGTGTCCTTAAAAAAAATAACATAAGAGTAGTCAAAATACTAAGTAGAAAGCACTATTCCACTAGGATGAGGATGTGGGTCTCTATTAGGAGGATTCCCCCAAGCATCTAGGAGGTCTTGACCATTAGGAATAAGATTTGACCTTGAGATGGTACCTTCATCATCTTTTTCTTTTGCATTTTTAGTAAAATCATTTTGAATGGGAGAAATGACAAGATTTAGCCACGAGAATTTTCCACTATCAGACCACCCAAAAGCATCCCTATCACAAGGTTGAGAAATAATAGACTAGCCATGTGTATAATTGAACCAACCACAACCTCTTTGCTATGGTGAGCCATGTGAGCCATTTTAACTAGGAGATGGATGTTTGGATCTATCATTGTGGTTGTGACCATGTCTACACCCTCATGGAGGAGAAGGACTCTTGCTAGAAGTAGAAGGTGGCATACAAATGACAATACATGGAGCATTAGCTCAATTCTCAATAAGAGTCTACAAATATGAAAATTCTAGGGTAACTTTATTTTATTGCATCTAAATCTACAATAGCACATTAGAACAAATCATGGATTTAAATACAAAGAAAAATTAAAACCTACAAAAAAATTAAAAAATAAAGTTGAGTTGAACTATCTTTCCAAATGTTGAATATAATATCCACTATGAAAGCATGCCAACTATTGGTGAATTTAGCTATCATTTTTAGGCAATCACCTGAAAGAATCATGTGAGAAGGGAAAAGTTCAAGTTAGAAAGGATTGATGAAATCATTAATCTAAATCCAAGTGCCTTGAGCCAATGGAAAAACTAGAAAAGATGCTTGAGAGTCTCCAAATGACCACAAAAAGGATAGTGGGGATTATAAATAACCAAATGGATCAAATGAGATCCAATGGGGAAACCTTGGTAGAGAAGACACCAAGTAAATGAGCAAGCTTGGATTCTAGAATGGATGACAACTATATGAAATATATGTTTCCAATGAGTGGTAGTGGATTGAAAACCCATTTTCTATTGATCTTTTGAACCATTAGTAGATGTGGAGATAGCCATGAATAGCCTTTACATAGCTTGTAACTATTAAATGGGTATGGAAATACCATCTCTAGTCCTTCCATAGGGTTTTGTGCATCTAATCCCAATCTTAAGAAGCATCTCAAGAGAAATAGACTCTACAATGGTCTAAAAAGAATTGACTAATCCTAGTTAGAGACCCTAAATTTGACCTTAAAATTAGTCCAAGAAATCTAATTCTTGGTGGTTCTAGAGAAGAGGTTTGAAATGAAATGAATCCCTCTATGAAAATTTTTAGGATATGAATCTAAGAAACTTTGGCTAAAGGTTTGTCCTAACAATTGATCATAAGAGATCCACCAAAGAGATTGTTGGTTGATGAAAATCCTAGTCCTAAAATTGCTCCCATTCTAGAATAACCAAGGATTGATGGATTCTTAGGTTTTCTATACACTCTTGGTAACAAAAGTGCCTTGAATTTTAATTGGCTCCTTCATAATAAGAATTCTATGAAAGCCAAGACCTTTCCAAGACCATTGACCATTAGTAACCCCTAAGGAGATATAATTCCTTAACAAAATTTTCCAAGCTTAATTCCCTTTAATAACTTTGAATTATCCACTTAGCATGTAATTCCAATCCATGCCTATGGATGTGTAAAAGACCATGCCCACTGAATTCATGAGGGAGATAATAGAATTGCTAGACAACCTTGTGAAATCCCTTTCCTTGATCAAAAGAGGCCCAAAGAAAATCCCTTAAGAGCTTCTCAAGTTTCTTATACGAGGCCTTAGAAGGATCCCACCAAGAAGAATAGTAAACATGCATGGCATCATGTGCCTTGGAACAAATCTAGAATTTTCTAGCAAGAGAAAGGGGTTTAGCGATCCAATAATCTAGCTTCTTCTCAATATGAGCAAGAAAAAAATAATAGAGAGAAGAAGAAGACTAGAAAGAAAAAGGGATGCCAAGAAACCTAAATATCTCCCCATGTTTAATCCATTTCCAACCAAAAGTATTAATCTAGGGAGGTTTAGGTAGGAAATATTGACTAAAACACTAGGTATTTTACCATTGTATGCTCAAACTAGAGGTAAGACAAAATGTGTCAAGGAATTGCAATGGTTAGTTGACATTGCCCTCTCCTAATAGAGTGAGAAAAGAATCATCAGAAAAATGGATATTGACAAGTTCTTGGTTGGTACTAGGGTGGAAGATACCTTTAACATGTTTCTAGGCAATAGCATTAGTAAAAAAATAGCCAAAGTCTTCCATAGCCAACACATAAAATGCATAAGCAAGTGGGCAACCCTAGAGAATAGAATTGAATAGACCAAATGAGGAAGAAGCCTACCATTAATGGTAAGGCATATACAAATAACATTTGAACAAGAAAAGAAATTTGAGACCAAACCCAGGAGCATATATGGAAAGAATTAAAGGCCACTTAATGCGATCATAGGATTTGGTAAATTTGAATTTGATGAAGAACGCTTTCCATCGAGAGTTATGATCTCATTCCATACCTTCCTAGACCATAATGATATTGTTTAGGATATAGCTTCTCTCAATGAAACTTGTCTACTCCATATAGTTGATGAGAGGGAGCATATGATGTAAATGCAATTCAAGGGATTCAAGGCAATGATCTTGTAGGAAGCATTCAACAATATGATTAGCTACTAGTTGTAGATGTTTTCAGGATCACTAGATTTAGGTGTGAGCTTCATGTTTCCTTAGTTAATTATATTTCTTAGAGAGTAAGAGATGTAGAGTTCCAAATAAACTTGAAAAAGGTTAAGGCCAATAGTGTCTCACCAAGCCTTGTAGAATTCACAAGGGAATCCATCACAACCTAGAGCTTTGTCATTAGCCATAGTGAAAACTACTTCATAAAGATAAGACTAGGTGAGCATTTGGTCACAAATGACCCATTGAGAAGCATAGATCTAGCAAGGGACCATGCTCATGCATTGTTGGACGGAAAGATTATGCCCCAAAAAAGGTTCTTGATCTTTGAAGACCTACTGATAATGACAGTGAAAAGCTTGCAGAATGTCAAGAAGCTCTATGAAGAGTTGTTGGCCTTATTTGATACATATTGTTTTCTAGGAGGTTTAATAGACACAAAGGGATTGAAAGAATTCTTTAGAAACCATGTCACTAATTTGAGATAATGAAGACATGATTTAATTTGAGCTCCCTAGGATGTATGGTTTGAAAGGAAGTTGAGTGTGCGAAAGATGCTTCCTACACCAATCTAAGTAGGAGAAGGCTGCAAACATTTCTTAAAACCCTTGAATAGTTACAAATTCAAACTCAGATGGACATTCAAAATGTATGAAACAGATTAATGATAAAACCATAACATTGAATTTACATGGGGAAAACCCTTACGGGAGAATAACCCCACACTCCCAAACACAACTCAATTATATTATTCAACAACAAAAAATAAGTTACAATATAATTGCAGGGCTATGCTCTTGCAGGAGTCTTCACACTTCTTCAAGGTTCAGTAGAAATTTCGGCAGTATAACAATACTTAACAAAAAATAATTATTTTCTCCAGTATACAAGTGCTCAATATATAGGAGCTTACAATGCATTAATTAGGCACTTTCCAAATCCAATGCCCAAGACTGAAGATCCATCATGGAAGGTGCCAAAAACAATGAACATGCAAAATGATAATATTCTAAGTGTCAACACATGCAAACATGCAATTGCGAATTGTTACCAAACCTGCACATGCAAAACTACACTTGCCAAAATATAATTGTGTAACGTCAGAAAATGTCCCCTTGGGGGCTTTTCCCTCATAAGGTTTAGCTCACGGGTCTTTAGCATGCATTTAGGACATCTTAGTTTATATTTTGGCATCCCGATGGAATGAGACCTAGGTTCCATGATAAATTGGACCTAGGTGGAGCCCTTGAGCTGTACCCTGCCCAAAATAGGGAGGAGGACTTGGGCACCCGCGCCCTAGTCTTGCCCTCTTTTGGGGCAGCCCTAATTTTTGGGTGTCAATTTGTGATTGTTATTTGGTCCTTTTGATGACACGGTAAGTTTTGATTTTTAAAATCTTAGCGGGAGTGCTTGTAGTTGCATATATAAGCATGCTTAGGCATTCATTTGTAAACTAGATGATCATTGTGAACTTTAGGCATTCTCAAGGTGATTCAAGGCTTTCATTGTGTTACAAGAGCAGACTTGTGTCGTTTAGTGTTTGTTTGTAGATTTGAGCATCCATTTCATCATGGAATGAAGAGCATCTTCCTCCCATGATATCTTTCACTACAAGGTGACATAATATTGTGTTTTCATCATTGATTCCTTTGGTTTTTGCCTCTTCCTCACAAGGGCACACACTCTTTATCTGACAATGGTGTTTAGAGACTTAAGTGTCCTCTGGGGCTTGACTGAGGCAAGCCACTAAACACACAACCCTTAAACCAAGTCTTGTGATTGCAGGTTACAGGTGTCGTATTTGGAAAAAGTGGAGTTGCAGGAAGAATTGGAAGGCATCAAGGATTTGGGATCTAAAGAAAAGCAGGACACAGGAGCACTTCCAGGACTGGGTGCAAGCTCTAGTGTCCTCCGCATCTGAGTTTCAGGAAATAAAACTTACAGGGCTGATCAGTGTCAGAAGGAGGTCCAGATCCTATGAAGAAACTGATACCTTGGACTTGGGCACTCACTCCAGTGTCCCCAACTATTCTACTTTGAAACCTTGAAAATAGGTACTCTGTGATTTGGTATTTTACTCCTGTCTGTAAGATCTCTTTCCGTTATTCGTCAATTTGTTTCCGTATTTGCATAATTAGGGTTTTAATGGTCAATTGAGCATAGGAGAAGGAAAAATTGATAATTAAATTCCCTAATCCAAGTTTTCCTACATTTTTAAGTGACCTAGGGTATGATAGTGCTTGCCACTCGACCCTAGATCCTTGAATGTTAAGTGGAAAGGCGGATTTAAACATCTAAAATCTAGAACATTAATAAATCCAATTTTCACCTAAACATTTTGGTGAACTCATGTTTTTGGACTTAAATTACAACTTTATGAGTGTGTGTATTCAGATTTGGATTTATTTCATTCATTCATATAGTCATTCATTTTATTACATTGAGAAATATTCAAAAAAATTTGAAAAATTGGAAAAATTCAAAAACATTGCATTGTTTGGCTTACTAAATTGCATCAATTCTTCCTAGATTTTCCTAATTCATGTTTTTTGAATCAGATCTGATATAAACTATAGAAAAATAAAAAAATTCAAAATTTTGCATTGCATTTTCATCATTTAATTGCTAGGGTTTTGTAGAAATTTTGACAATTTTATATAACCTAGTAATTCCAAAATCTAGGGTTAGTAGGCAAAATCTTTTCTCAGATTTTTATACTAATTTTAGAGGCTCATTCAAATTAACATTTGGCTGTAGTCTTTCATTTTAGTGTAAATTTGCATTTAGATTTAAAATATTTGTAATTTTGCATAGAAAATTTTAACAAAAACTAGCAATTTTGATGTATTTTCATTAAATTTGCATGGGCATTTTGCACGACCAAGATTGAATATCATTTTAAGATCTGAAATAAATTCAATTTCATCATAAATCAGACTTCAAAATATTCGCATAGCATTTTGTGTCAAGATCTCAAACTTAGGGCTTCAAAAACAACGATTTTCACTAAATTTGGCCTTATCGACTTTATAAACTTGCACCATAGGCATGTTGTGAAGAGTATTTTTGAATTAATTTGATTTTATTAAGGTAATAATTTTCTTCCCCTCATAAGAATCTTCACAACACCCTTTTAACGGGCTCTTGTAGTGAACATTTGGTGAAAAACTACACATTTTGACCATTTTTGCCCTAGGGTTTGACCTAGTTTGCACTCCAAGTGTGTTGTGATCAATTTTATGGATTGAGGTGACTGATATTATTGATATTATTTTCTGTACCTCCTTAAATTAATTACAACACCCCTCTTTCTAGGTCTTGGAGTTGAAAAACCATGAAACATTGCATATTTTGCTATATTTTCACTAGGGTTTTACCTTAAGTGGCACTAAAAGCGTGTTGTGTTGGGTATTTTGGCATCAAGTGGCTATTATTACTGATATTATTTTCTATCCATCATCACTTTCCTCACAACACCCTTTGTTATGCTCTGTTGCATTGAGTTTTGGTGAAAAATGTGCCTATTTTGACACATTTTCACTATATTTTGAATTGGCATTATCTTGGATTTGCATCAAGAGTGTGTTGAGAGTGATTATATTGCTTTTTTGGACTGATATCAGACATATAACTTTCTAACCTTGACTGAAATCTTTACAACACCCTTTGGTTCATTCATTTACATTGAAAAAGTATCAAAAAATCAAGCATTCTGGGCTATTTTTGCTCTTGTCTTTTGCACCAATTTTGAAAAGCTTTCAAAATATGATTGTGCATTGGTTTGAGCATATAAGAATGGGCTCTAATCACAACAGCAACAATAGGCTCCCTCCTAGACCTTACATTAAAAGAAAAGCACCCAAACCTGAAATTATCTTCACACCTCATGATAGAACAATCGGTGATTCTGAAGGACCTCTTTACATTACTGTGAAAATAATGGGAAACAACATGGATGGAACTCTTATTGATCCTAATTAAATGAAAAATGTTGCCACTAAAAAATTCCTCTTTTCAAATCAATTAATACAAGGTCCTTATAACCCTTTGAACTTGATGATTAAGACACATATGAGAACCTTAAAGAAACCATTGGGTAAGATATCATTGTTAGTAACTGTATTTGAGAAACATGTTGAACAATGGTTTGAGATTACCCCCGATTCTGATATCTTTGACATAAAACTTGGAATCCCTTGGTTAAAGGTTATGAAAGCAGTCCCTTCAACTATTTATAAATGTGTTAAATTTCCTTTGAATGGACAAGTGCATGTCATTCATCGAAATACATACAAACCTTCAACTACACAACAACACTTCACATTGGATTACTTTTACAACAAAAATAATGACAAATTAAAGCTACGAACAGACTTTGCATTTTTGAGCTATAAAAATTACAAAGCGAAACTATTACATCTAATACCCAGTCCTTCTATACATGAAATGACAAAAGATAAATAACCCGCATGTGAAGAGAACTTTAGACCGAAAGGACAAGGTCCCTATGCTAAGGTTCCTCCCCCGAAATCCTTACAAGAATCAGGAGATCGTTGTCAACAACAAAATGGTCCACCGTGACAAATGAGGTTTGATCTTGGGGCTTCATCTTCTAATTTGCAAAAACCTATGAAAGAGCAAGGCCCTATCTTACAAGAGATAAGTGGTCAAAGAAAGAGAAATAGAAAAGAAAGAGAAAGAAGAAAAATAAGACAAGAATATGCTATAAACCTTGCCTCTCAACAAAAAAACATTGATCCCAACATTCAACCAAGCAACAATGATCCTAACAATGAACAACATGATGAACAAGATATGAATCTGGCTATGGTACCGTATGTCTCTTTTTCCTCCAACATTAGGGAGTGGGAAGAGGACGACAATGATTTGCTTATAGATAATCTCTAGGCTGACAGGGGCCCTACAGGTAAGTATCTCTAACCCTTTATCTCTCTCGTGATGTGCTTACCCCGTGATGTGTTATATGTTGTTTAGGCCTCTTGGGATGACCTCAGATTCTCCAGTAAGGTTCGGGATACCAGGAGACCGCCTCTGTTGTGACTTTCTTCTATTTGTATCATCATTCTTCTATATTGTCTCTCTCTCTCTAATTTCATTGTTGTGTGTTGTGTCTTACGAACATAGCATTGTGGTTGGTGATTTGGGGGCATCCTCCTACGTGACTGTCCCTAAGACACTTATTTCTCCTCTCTTATTTATTGTTTCCCTTCCTGTAGTGTTTCCATCTAGCGGGCGGATGACTACAAACATTTATACTGATGCGGACCTAGTGTCCCTTTCGAGAGCAATCAAACAATAGACTTAGTTCCTAATATGATGATGGGGTTGTATATCTTATCCAATGCTTGGCTAGTGGAAGCACTCGTGCTTTCTGCATAGTAAATTTCATGATGTTTCTGTCACATTTACAAACCTTAAAAATATTGTTGCTCTATGCACCTTTGTTCGCCTTTGAATCTAGCCTTGGCGGTACTCAATTCGGAGAGCTTTGTGATATAGCCCTACGGTTATCCTCGAACTCCGGATTCATCATATAACGTTGGCTCTTTGTGTGGTTAATCATATGCATTGATGTTGTTGTTTATCATGATGTTGTAGACACTAACATGTTTCTTGCAGGGATGTGTTTGTGGGAACATTTGGCAATCGTAAAGTACATGTCACCTCCAAGGGGCATGGGCTTTGTGAAAGTTGGTGTTCCCTTGTGTGTTTTATTCCTACCTTAACGTGCTTGATATCGATAACTGATATCAACCACCTTAAGGTGGGGGCATATATAAGGTAAGCTGTCTGTCATAGATGTTAGCAATGTGTTTGACCTCAGATGCAGAGACTTGCACCCTAGAGTAGTTTATCGTGCATCCTGAGTTTGTTTGCAATCAATCAATCAATCATGTAAGCCCTCTGCAGAGGCGGTATATAGCGTATATCATTTTTATCTTAAGCCCTCTATGGAGGTGGGGATGGTGTATTTCTCAGAGCAGGTTACATCATCCTGTCATTTTTCAAAGTCCTCTACAGAGGCGGAGAGCGGTTCTGTGACTAACTCAACCCTTAAGCATGTCTTTGGTGATTGTTGTGGTGAAGCCCAATCATCAGTGTGTGCCTGTAATGTGCTTGAGATGGTGTTGGACCTAGAAATAGGTACACTCCATTGCTTGTCTACCGTGTTTTCTCTATGTCTTCAAGTGTGTGAGTTTTGGTGTGCTTGTTTTGTGTGGCGTGTTTGTTGCCCCATATGCAGAGACCAGTGCCCTTGAGTAGTGCTTCCTGCATTTTGGGAGGTTTTGCTTGTCTTGCATGTGTGTTGCCCCATATATACAAAGACCTGCGCCCTAAGGTAGTACATCCTATATTATGGGAGGTTTGTTTACTTTCTAGTACTTGCATTTGAATTTCATATATATGAGAAAAAGAAAAAGAAAAGATATCATTTCTATCTTCCATGCATTGACTATCTTCTCTGTGTTTTGCGTGACTGTAACTATCTTCTCCATGTTTTACGTGTTTGTTACTGTCTTCTATGTGATTGGCGTGTCTTCTCTGTGCTTGGCATGTTTGTTGTATTTGTGACCTTACTTTAATGCATGTATTGGCCTCGTGTTTATACATAAATTAAAGTGGGGGCTAAATGTAACGTCATAAAATGTCCCCTTGGGGGCTTTTCTCTCATAAGGTTTAGCTTTTGAGTCTTTAGCATGCATTTAGGACATCTTAGTTCATATTTTGGCATCCTGATGGAATGAGACCTAGGTTCCATGACAAATTAGACCTAGGTGGACCCCTTGAGCTGTACCTTGCCCAAAATAGGGGGGAGTACTTGGGCACCCATGCCCTAGTCTTGCCCAATTTTGGGGCAGCCCTAATTTATGGGTATCGATTTGTGACCGTTATTTGGTCCTTTTACCGACACGGTAAGTTTTGATTTTTAAAATCTTAGCGAGAGTGCTTGTAGTTGCATATATAAGCATGCTTAGGCATTTATTTATAAACTAGATGATCATTGTGAACTTTAGGCATTCTCAAGGTGATTCAAGGCTTTCATTGTGTTGCAAGAGCAGACTTGTGTGGTTTATGTGTTTGTTTGCAGATTTGAGCATCCATTTCATCATGGAATGAAGAGCATCTTCCTCCCATGATATCTTTCACTATAAGGTGACATAATATTATGTTTTCATCATTGATTCCTTTGGTTTTTACCTCTGCCTCACAAGAGCATGCACTCTTTATCTGACAACGGTGTTTAGAGATTTAAGTGTCCTTCAGGGCTTGACTAAGGCAAGCCTCTAAACACCACAACCCCCAAACCAAGTCTTGTGATTGCAGGTTATAGGTGTCGTATTTGGGAAAAGTGGAGTTGTAGGAAGGATTGGCAGGCATCAAGGATTTGGGATCTGAAGAAAAGCAAGACACAAGAGCACTTCTAGGACTTGGGTGCTCGCTCTAGTGTCCTCCGCATCAGAGTTTCAGGAAATAGAACTTACAGGGCTGATCAGTGTTGGAAGAAGGTTCGGATCTCGCAAAGAAACTGATACCTTGGACTTGGGCGCCCACTCCAATGTCCCCGACTGTTCCGCTTTGAAACCCCAAAAATAGGTACTCTGTGATTTGGTATTTTACTCCTATCTGCAAGAGCTTTTTCCGTTATTCATCAATTTGTTATCGTATTTGCATAATTAGGGTTTTAATGGTCAATTGAGCATAGAAGGAAAAATTGATAATTAAATTCCCTAATCCAAGTTTCCCTCCATTTGTAAGTGACCTAGGGTATGATAGTGCTCACCACTCGACCCTAGATCCTTGAATGTATAGTGGAGAGGCAGATTTAAACATCTAAACATTAAAACATTGACAAATCCAATTTTCCCCTAAACAAACTGCAACTCCAAAAAAGTCATCCTTATCATAAGGAAAGTGCCAACATGCATACTCCACCTGTAATAGCAACTTCCAAATTTGACTCCTCCATGGAAATAGAAATTGCACGTTGTAATTGACAATGGAACATGAGATAACTATAAAATATGACTCAAGCCAACTCACACAAAATGGGATGCCTACCTCCTAAAAATAGGAGCCATGTCACCCATGCCACTTTACATGTTTGAAGATAACTCAACTTGCCACTCCAACAAGTGACATCATTGGGTGCACATAAACTTAATTATTGTAGGCATATAAAACTTAGGATAAATTAAGTATATAATCACCAAAGAAAAAATGCTAGGAGTTGCAAAGGTTGAGACAACTTAATCCCAACATTCTCCCACTTGTCGAACACCTTTGAAGAGTCAATGGAACCATCAGGATTTTAACTGCTCAGGACCCCAAGGCCCATAGAACTTGAACACCATTTAAACTTATCAGTGATTACTAGATTCATTAGTGCATCTACAACATTTCTCAAAGTGTCAACCTTATCCAATATCACCTTTCCATCTTCTACTATATTATGAGCAAAATGAAACTAAACATCAATGTGCTTTGTTCTGGCATGAAAAGTGGGATTCTTTGCTAAGCAAATGGCACTCTAATTGTCGCAACAAATAGTAATTTGTCTCAACAAATAGTAATTTGTCTTGCATCAAAACCAATATCCAAACACAACATCTTAAGCCAAATGGCTTTCTTGCAAGCATGAGTAACTGCCATGTACTCTACTTCTATCATGGACAAAGCGACTATAGCCTACCGCTTACTCATCCAACTTATAGCACCACCATATATCGTGAACACATATCCACTTGTGGATCTTTTGTTGTTAATGTCACCTTCCCAATCTGAATCTACATATCCACGAATACTTATAGAATGCTGAGATCTAGTAGGATAACCATGATAACATAGGGACTACTCAAAAGTACCTCATAGATATCTAAACACTCTCTTTACCGCATCCCAATGTACTCATCTAGGATTAGCCATATATTGACTAAGGACTCCCACTGCTTGGGCAATGTTTACCCTCGTACAAACCATTGCATACATCAGACTGCTAGCAACACTTGCATATGGTACTCTAGTCATGTCCTCCATCTCAATAGGAGATTTTGGACAATCCTCCACAGAAAGCTTCGTCCCCTACATCATTGGAACAACTAACTGCCTGTAAGCTGCCATGCTAAATCTCTCCAACACTGAATTCACATACTTGCTCTAGCTTAACCAAATCTTTTTGCTAGCTCCATCTCTTCTGATCTCTATTGTCACACCCCAAATTTTGACTATGTTTTACTTTTTACTTGTAAATTAGTAGATAATTTTGCATGGATTAATGATTTGATGTTAACTAAAAATGTCAAGATAAATCAATGATATCATGAGTTTATGTTTATATGTTTAGAATTTAGACATGTGATTAGATGATGTCATGATTAGCTATTCATAAAGTATATGGAATGACTAATGATACCCTAATCCTAGTTTGGAGATTGCAAGTTGTAACCACGAAAAAAGGTTTTTCACCCTTTGAGAAAGAGAGGGAGAGCATCATTGGAGAGAAGTGAATAGACGTATGGATAAGAACATGTTGTTTCCATCTAAGTCTCATGTTTTCACAGTTTAGTGAACCCTCATTGAGTTTGGTAATTTGTGTTTGACCCATTTGGTCTAAGTTTGGTTTCAACTCGACACTCGTCGATTTGTCGTCAAAAGTCATTAGCTTAGGTTTTACCAAGAACTACATCAAGAAAGTATGACCGTTGACAAGAAATGGTCGATATTCATTAGTCCTTTCTTGATATTAATATCATTATATTCAAGAGAAAATATTTATTAAGGGTTAAACAAATTTATTATTGGTAATTTCTGATTGAAATTCTATTATGATAACCCATCTATTTTGGTGTTTTTGCAAGATAGAGAGGGGGAGAATACCTCAACCCCATTCTTGTATCTTGTTGAGTGCTTGAAAATAACGTAAGTATACTTAGTATGCATCTACTTTATGTTGTTATATATATTTGCTATGAATTTTTGAGTTTAAACCTATAGTTTTGTTGACATCGAGTTTCTTAAAGAGTGTGGTATTATTGCAAATTAATTGCAACCACTTCTTGATTAGTTTTAGAGACTCAACCCTTTTATCTCCACGGTGGTTTGAGAGTATGGGGGAGTTCTTAATTAAAGTGGGGAGTGGTCATTATTACTAGTCACTCCATCACCGCACTATTTGCACCATGAAGAGCAATTATAGGCTCTATTTTAGCAAGAATCTCCATGGTAAGGGAGAAGATGAGCCTTGTAAAGGCTATATCATCGTGGTGAGTGGATATCATAGGCAAAGCAATGATAATATTGAGTGTTAACAGGATTTTGAAAAGAAGAGGGGAGATACTACGTGGGAATGGGTAGAAGAGTGAGCTATGTTGAGTACAAAAAGCTTAGCTCTTATCTAGAGAGTCCACGGGATTAAGGGTGTTGTGATTCTAGAAAGCTCTGTAGAGGAAAAAAAACTCTGAGAGCACCATGTTCATTGGGTATATAGATTTTATTGCACTGATAGTTGAAGAAGAAACACAGTGGAGGTAGGTGATCTCATTTTAAAACCATTGTTTTATTCTTATTGTGATATATGTATTATGTGGAAGCTTACATAGCTATCATTACGTAGATTCTTAGAGATTCATATCAGTGAGATTAGAATCTCAGTGGTTGTGTAAACATAGATAATTTTGAATGAGAATAATATTCTTTGTTTGTGTTTTGAAACCACACTTAGAGTGTAGAAGACTTTAGAGCTTGAGTCATGATATACTTATATCATTTATTTTTGTTGTCAAACAATATAGTGTAAATAGTAGATTACTGTGTAGAATCCTTTTCTCACTTCTGTTTGATAACCTCATGACAAATAAACTTTGTTAAAACATTATCATGCCAATGTAGAGTCAGTAGATCTAGGAGAATGTATATGTATAAACTTTTTGGTAGACTTATGTCTAAGTCTGTAGATAGTAGATTGTATGTCAGATAACCATGTATCATATGCCGATTGATCTATGAATATTTGAGGAGTTCTCAAACACTTAGTATAGCAGTCGAATTCTTTTACTACCTTAGTGGTATAACAAGACAAGATGTTTTTAAAAATTGAGACTAAACTTGTCGAAGGCTATAGTTTTAACTTAGAAGTAAGCTTGTAGAAGTTTAGATAGAGATAGGATTTCTTTTCCAAGATATATATACAAGTGAGACTATGTGCTATCAAAGACTTAGTGACAGGTTTCACTTATTCTTCAATATATAGAAATGTTATAGATAACATTGGAACACCTTAAGATACTATATATATTAAGATCTATGCATTCTTTGATTATGACAAGTATATTCATTAGGCAAGGATGATATGCATGAATTTATATCCTTTCTTTATTTAGAGTCAGTAGACAAAAGGACACCATTAGGTTGAAATTTTTTTTTATTATTTTCTCATAGACTCGAAACCTATTTTGAAAGATTGAACTTAGTCAAGAATACTTATGCTATTGAAATTATTCATTAAGATCTTATATACATGAAGATAGAAACTCATGTTCTATGTTTATGAGAAACAAAAAGTTTAATAGTGCCTAAGTGGTCGAGAGTAGACTAGGGATCATTATATTCATGTTATTATATTACAAAATTTGGGAAACAAGGGTATTTTCTAGTTCATTGTATTGAGGTAAGAGAAGTCTTAACCCTATAATCAACCCAAAAAGGGTTTGAAATTTTAGAACTCTCAAGTCATTATGACTTTGTTTTAGTCTATTGTAAGTTATGGTCGATAGTAATTGGTCGAGAAAACCATAGTTCAAGACAATATAATTAGGAAATGAGTCTAAGTCATACTTTGATTAAATTAAAAGATTTCTTGATAGAGTCAACAACTTGACCTATAGCATTAGAGTGCTTAATCTTTTTGAATCTTTGAGTAGAATGACAGGGAGCCATAGTGTAGAGTATAAAACTCTACATTTTGTTTTCAGCAGCGCTCCCGCGAGTTTCAGTTTTGTGTCTGAGAATGGCCGTGAGGGTTTTACCAGGGTTTCATTTTACTGTTGTTGTGGGTTTCTTTTTGCCAGTGCCGCGGAGTTCGCCAAGTGTCAAGTCCCATTTTCAAGCCGCTTTTGTGTCTAAGTTATAATTTTAACGTGGAGTGTGCCACATAGTAGAAGATGTTCCTTTTTGTTTTAAGTCACTAGCTGCGGATGACACCACGTGTCATCAGCGGAGGCACTCCCTAAATGTTTCAGCATGAGCGTGGATGAAGCCATGTGTCTTTTGTAATAGCCGCGGAGTTTGCCAAGTGTCAGCTTCCGCAGGCTGGTTCTTATATGTTTTAATGATAAGTGGAGGATAAGAGTGGGCCCTAGTATAGAGTCTCAGAGTAAAGTGGATCATGCCATATGGAGTAAATGTCTCTAATATATTCAAGTTGAGACCCTACGAAAGACACCACGTGTCGCCTGCGAAGACACAGTTATAAAGTTTCATAGTGCCTGCGGAGGGAGCCATGTGTATTTTATGATAGCCATGGAGTTTGCCAAGTTTCAACTTCTGTGTATCTATTTCTGTATCCTTTGACGCAAAGTAATAAATGGAGGTGGGTCCCAGTGTAAAGGTTTAGTGTTGCGGAAAATGCCACATGGTGGATGCGGCGCCCAAGTAAAAGCTGTTGCCCCTTTTCCTCCAATGACAATAAATGTTTCTCAAATGACGTGGAGCCCGCCATGTGTCAACCTCCGCGTGTGTCTCAAATGGGTTTCTAATGTTTCAAGAAGGCTGTGGAAGCCGCCACATACCAGATAGTTGTTGCTGCGGACACTGCCACCTGTCCCTGTTTGAAAGTGAGCGGAGAGTCATGGGTCCCATTTCTAATGTCTTTAAGTTTCAGAGCCGTGGATTGTGATAGATGTCACATGCAGGGCCCAACCGAATATAAAAGACACAGTTAAGTAAAATGTTGTGGAGCGAGACACATTGTTTCTAAGTGTTGCAGACGCTGCCATGTGTTAGTTTCCTGTTTCTCCTAAGAGGTTAAGAAGTTTCAAGTTATAAGTGCACGAATGCTGCCATGTGTTTCAGAGTTTATTGTTTCAAAAGAGTGTGGAAGCCGCCAAGTGTCTGTGCCTTATAGAAGGGGACGCCCCACACACATTTTGCCACAGCCAATGGACTTGCAGTTATTATAACTATTTGTAGATCTGAAAGATCTTAAGTGTCAGAGACTTCCAGTTAGCTCCTGTTCAGTTTGGCCGTTGGGATTTGGTCGTGCAGACAATCTAGAGTCGATCCTGTGCTATAAATATGCAACATTGGTAATAGATTGTCATTCAGATTCATTCAGATAGAGAGATTCCTTCATAAATAGTTTTGCTAGAGTTATTTCCTATCAGAGATTTACGAGTTTTTTTGAGACTTTTGTTGTGATCAGTGAATATCATTTTGCCTTTATTTTTGTTATTCTTGATTCAGAAAGTAAATGTAACTATGCATATATCTGTGCCTCTTATATTGTTGGAAAATTAATGAGAAAGACAGAGTTCTGTGCCTTGGTTGATATTTTTTGTGTCATCGTAAATTGTCTATTTGTTAGCCTTTTGAGTTTATTCATTATATCTGTTTATGTTAATCATGCAACATTTGCTCTTTAACGTAACTGAATCTTGAGAATGGCTTCACTGTGCTTAAATTGAGAGAGATACTTATTATTCAGGTGCATCGCCATAGATAGATTTGCTTTAATTGTATCTTTAATTCTGTTAATTTCTACTCTTTTCCCCAAACCCATACAAGATAGAGAAGAGCCAACTTCTTTAAAATCTGGAGGTTGTTTTAGGTGGCAAAGTCCCACATTCCTGAAACTTCCCATGTTGGTGTTGGAACTTGCGCAATTTTACACATCAACAGTTTTTGGCACGCCCGGTGGGACCATTTCTTGAAGTTTCTATCAAGATTGTATGAGCCAGAAAGCCATAGGAAGTTAGAGTTGTGGACCTATAACAAGACTTCAATCTGCTACTAATCCAAGGATTCTTTTGCCACCACTGATAGCTAATCCAAGGAGAAGAGTCAATCAGTTTGCAGCAGCACCAAGAGCAAATATGGGAGCACCTGTAGCCCCAAGGAATTATGCAAATTGGAACATTGGTAGTCCTCTGATTCTCCCAATACCACCAACTACTTGGGATCCTATCCCAACCAATGCTCTGAAGGCTCTGCCTAAGTTCAGTGGGGAAGATTTCAAGACACCTGAAGAGCATCTGCAGAATGTGTCTGAAGTCTGTGCAGTACATGTGATCACTCAACAGAATGTGGCCATAAGGTTGTTAGTAGCTTCTTTCAAAGGGAAGGCTCTGGACTGGTATAGATCTTTGACCCCAAACACAATAGCTACATGGGATCAGCTTGGAGATGCTTTCTTTGCAAGATTTAAAGAAAAAGGTGATAAATCTTCTTTGCTACAACAATTGATTACTATCAAAAGGGCACCACAAGAAGCAATGACTGACTTCAACTCAAGATTTCAAAAGACTTGGGAGAGAATTCCTGCTACAGCAAGACCATTACCAGGTATGGCTATTGTGTTTTACCTTAAAGCTTTGAACTCAGATATATCAGTGATGATCTAGTCTCTTGGAGGTCAGACACTACCAGAAGCTTATGAGTTTGCAGTCAAAGCTGAAAATAATTTAATAGATGCTGGAAAGTTGCCCCCAAGGCCTCCTATGCCCATGTTTCCAGAAATTACCTTACCTCTGCCTCAAGAAGTCCCTAATCCTACAACCCCACCTGTGTCTATGTATTCATTCCCTCAACAACCTGCTAAGGTAGCTGCCCCTGTTCAATCATCTAAAATGGATGATGTCAAGAACATTTTAAAAACCTTTTCAAATGAGATAATCAATCTGAAGAGACAGTAGAATCCTTATCCAAAACCCAAATATCAAGGTTACCAAGGAAATAGACCTCCCTTTCAGCCAAATCAATATCAAGGCCCTCAAAGGCAAGCTAACCCTCAACCATCAAACCGGTTAGTCACAGTCCCTACACCTTTATAGACTGTTCCTCCTAATCCCAATAGGGAGATTGTTCCAGGGCAAAATAATTTTGCAGATGGCACAAATGCTTGGTGTTTTCCTTGCAATAATGCCCATATGCCCAGGGACTGCCCCAAAGGAAATTTACAGTAGAAGATAGTAGAACAGAGAGGATTAGAAGGGCAATTTTTAACTACTAACACTCAACCATATCAGTCTCCTGGTGTACAAAATGCAGTCCTGGTGGCTTAGATGCAAGGGATGTCTTTACAATAGGAAGAGGAAATAGCCCCTAAGCATGCATTATTTTCATGGATTGAGGAAGAAGATTCAGTGTTCTTGAATTAAGCATCTACTTCCAAGAAGCCATTGGTACAATCAGATTATTATACCAGAGCTAAGAGGAGAATGATGGAGCAGCCTAAAGTCACAAATAATGAAATCATGGGAGCTCCTCCATTTCAGAGTCACTAGAATACAATCCCTAGACAAGAAATACCTCAGCCTGTGCAGAATCAAGTAGCCACTGGACAAGTTCAAGAAAAAGCAAGGTATCCTTATTACTCAAAGCCCCAAGCATTAGGGCCTGTGAACATGGTGGATCAGCTAAAAAGAACTCCAGGACATGTATCAATCTGGGACATGCTAGCTATTCCTGAGCAGAAGACACTTTTGCAAGAAGCTCTACAAGGCCAAGAAGTGCCTAAACATACTGGTGTTAAAGGAGGATCTGCTAATAAAGAAAAGTTGCAGCTCAAAGATACTGTACCTCTACAGACAATAGCCCTATTGAATAATGCACCTGAGGTAGGTAAATCCAAACCAGAGCCCTTTTATTTGACTTTAATAGTTGGGAAGAAACTGTTACATAATGCAATGATAGACTCTGGGGCCAGTACTATAGTAATGCAAAAACAAATAGCAGATGCTTTGAAGATAAAGTATGAGCCACTTACTAGAGGAGTTATGCAGTTGGATGGGAAATCAGTGCAAACAATAGGGAAAATTAAACAACTCCCATTGCAATTGTACACTTGCCCTAATATAATTGTGAATCAGGATGTAGTAGTCATAGATATTCCTCCTGTATTTGGTCTATGTCTATCCAGAGATTTTATAGCCAAGATAGGAAGTTATATGTCACTTGATTGGTCTCACCTCATTCTAAGAACCAAATATGGGACAAAAATGAAAATACTATTTGAGTCATTATCTAAGGATCAGATCACAAATGAACCAACCCCAAAATTAGAGGCAGCCCATGCTATGTTGAATAAAGAAGAGAGAATCTTTGTTGAAGAGTTAGGAGGCTGGACTGAATATGACCAACAAGAGGAAGAGAATAACCAGTTATTGACTATGATGCAAAGTGATCCCTATGGAAATTATGACTCTACCGATCTAGGCACTTATGTCATATTTGATGAAGACCATGAAATTCCAAATGTTTTAAGGGAAGAAACACCACAGACTCAAGAATCTGAAAAGGACTCAGAAATCTGGACTCTAAATTTTGATGGGGCTAGAAGTAAAAATGGTGCTGGAGCAAGAATTTTCCTTACTGCCCCAAATGGTGAGAAAATTTTAAGAGCCATCCATTTTCAATTTGCATGTACCAATAATGATGTTGAGTATGAATCCTTGGTGCATGGACTCATGTAAGCCAAGAAAAAGGGAGTAAAGAATCTGATAGTAAAAGGAGATTCAGAACTAGTAGTGAAACAAATCAGAGAAAAGGCAATAGCCAAAAATGTAAGGATGAGATCCTATAGACATAGGATTTGGGACTTAATAGATGATTTTGAAGCTTTCAATATTGAAGTAGTTCCTAGAGCCCAAAATTTTGAGGCAGATAGAATGGCACAGGTTGGTTCACAGTTTGACCCAGCAACTGATTTACTGGTAAATAATGAGTTAGTCAAAGTTATAGTGAGGCCAACTATCCCAGACAATGACCAAAATTGGCAAGTTTTTGAAAATGATTTCCAAGTCCTCTCATTTTTGCAACAATCAGGAGAATTTGCTGATCAGTTACACCCTAGGATTGAAGAAGCATATGGTGACCAAATTATTCAATTGAAGTCCAATAAGCTCCCTAAAGGACTGATTACCTTAGAAAACTTATTTGACCCAGAGGATGTAAGCCTAGAGAAAAAGAGGTTTCAAGCAGATAAAGTAGATTATTCTGAAATCCAAGTTAGTGAAGGAAGGAAGTTGAAAATTGGAAATTCCACAACCCCAGAAGAAAAATAAAGACTAATTGACTTGTGTGAAAGATATGACAGAGTGATTGCCTGGACCTATGAAGACCTTCATGGCTATAACAGAGATATCATTCAGCACACCATAGAGCTCACTGAAGGATCTAAACCAGTCAGACAGAAGCAAAGGCCAGTGAATCCTAGAATTGAACCTCTAATGGTGGATAAGTTGCAGAAGCTCTTAGAATCAAAGATTATTTTTCTAATCAAGCACTCAACCTAGGTATCAAACCTAGTGCCAGTAAGAAAAAAGAATGGTGACATAAGACTCTGTGTAAATTTCAGGGATCTGAAGAGAGCATCCTTGAAAGATCATTATCCCCTACCCTCTATGGAACAAATTTTACAGACTATGGCTGGATCAAAGAGATTTTCTTTGCTAGATGGCTTCTCTGGATATAATCAGATTTGGTTGGCTGATGAAGACCAACATAAGACTGCATTCACTACCAAATGGGGAACATTTGCATATGCTAAGATGCCATTTGGCCTTTCAAATGCTGGAGCCACTTTTCAAAGAGCAATGGATGTAGCATTTGGAGAGCTCATAAACAAAATCATCCTGATTTATCTTGATGACCTCACTATTTTCTCTAAAAATGTTGTTGATCATTTTGATCACTTAGAGGCTATCTTTAAAAAGTGTCAAGAGTTTGGAATATCCCTCAACCCCAAGAAGTGCATCTTTGCAATACCTCAGGGCAAACTATTGGGGCATATAGTGTCAAAGGATGGAGTCTCTATTGATCCAGAGAGAGTCACTGCCATAATGAACTTGTCTCTGCCAGTAAATAAGAAAGCAGTTTAATCCTTTCTGGGGAAGATCAATTTTGTCAGCTAGTTCATATCTAACTTTGCAGGACTGATTAGACCAATGACACTGTTGTTAAAGAAGGACCTAGTTTTTAAATGGATTGCAGAAGGGAGACAAGCTTTTGAGGAAATCAAGAAAGCCATTTCAATAGCCCCAGTACTTAGAAACCCAGACTTTTCTAAGTCTTTTATAATGTATGTGTATGGAGGTGAATTCGGTGTTGCTGTTGTTTTGACTCAGAAAGACGACCAACAAGAAGGAGAGCACCCAATAGCTTTTTTCTCTAGGACACTCAGGGAATATGAGGCCAGATATAATTTTGTGGAGAAACAGGCATATTGCATGGTCAAAGCCCTTAAGAAATTTAGACACATAGTAACAGGGAATAAAATTCTGATATTAGTGGCTCACCCTAGTGTAAGAGAATACATTATGGAGGGAGAGATCATTGAGAAAAGGGTAAACTGGATAACAAATACTCTTGAATATGATGTGGAGGTCAGACCCACTAAGCTAGTCAGAGGCAAAGGATTGTGCCAATATATGGCCCAAGACATGGAGAGAATGGTGATTGCAGAAACAGAAAGTGAGAATGTGTTAAGAATCCAAGAGATTGATCAGAATTCCTGGGTCACAAATAGGATTCAATTTATGAAACATGGGATTTTCCCAAATGAGCTCTCCCATGATAAGAGAAGGTATTATAGATAGCAAGGTTCCTACTTTGTATTAATTGACCATGTTCTTTTCAGAAGAAATACTGATGGCATACTTTTAAGATGCATAGAGAAAGATGAAGCCTGAAGAATACTACATGAACTGCATCATGGAGCCTCAGGGGGACACTTTTCAGCAAGGACCACTGCAATAAAAATAACTCAAGCAGGATACTTCTGGCCCACTTTATTTGCAGACTGTTATCAGTTGGTCAAAGAGTGCCAAGCCTGTCAGTTCTATACAGGAAAAAGAAGAAATGCAGCAATGCCCCTAAGCCCCATAATTATAGATGAGCCCTTTGCCCAATGGGGTCTTGATTTCATTTGTATGATCAATCCAATGTCAAGTATGGGACACAAATGGATCCTTACAGCCACTGATTACTTTACCAAATAGAGTGAAGCAGTACCACTCAAGGAAGCAACATAAAAGGTAATACTGGACTTTCTAGAAAGCATTACTGCTCATTTTGGCCCTCCTTGTACCATCATATCAGATAATGCTAAGGCATTTTTGGGGACAAAGATATCAGAGTTTGTAGTAAGGTATGGAATTTATTTGAAAACTTCTTCAAATTATTACCCTCAGGGTAATGGTCTGGCAGAGTCTACTAACAAAAACCTAATCAGACTCATTAAGAGGATTGGAACCAATTATCAAAGAAAGTGGCACAAATTGTTCAATACTACACTGTGGGTTGACAGAATTACACCTAAGCAAGTGACAAAAATGTCTCCATATGAATTAGTCTATGGCAAACCAGCAGTAATGCCACTGAGCCTGGAGATCCCTACTTTACAGTTATTGAAGCAGATAGAGATTAAAGAAAATGGCCCAATGCAAGTTAGACTTGTTGAATTGCTAGAGGTACAAGACAAAAGAGAGAAAGCACATGAGTCACTAATGAGACCAAAAAATAATCAAGGATTGTTTTGACAAGAAAACTTCAAATCCACATTTTGAAGTTGGCTCAGTGGTTTTGAAGTGGGATGAAAGAGCTACCAAGCTAGGCCGACACAACAAGTTTGAGTCACTATGGACTAGCCCTTACAAAATCTGTTCCTGTGAGAAGCAAAATTCTTTTGAGCTCGAGACCATGGACGGTGAACTTGAAGAGATTCTTGTAAATGGGATATATTTGAAACATTTTAACTAAGCAAGGTCTCTTATGTACCATAGTTAGTTAGTTTACCTTTTGTTGCTTTCTTGTTTTCTCGCCTTGTTTTCCCGCTTTCCTTTTCAATAAGTGTTCTTTGAACACGTGTCAACAACACAAGCCCCATCTCTTTTCGAAAAGCTCGCATTCATTAAGGTTGTCTCTAGTCCCCAAAATTCTTGAAAGTACACTTTCGCAGCCACTCTCATAATGTTCTGACACTCCTTTCCATGAAGATTTCAAAAGATAACTAATGGTTTCCTTGGCATAAATGCCATTTATGAGACTCAATGTGTCATTAAAAGCCTCATTAAATTAGCAAAAATCCTAACTATGGCTTTCATTTGTTTCTATCTCTTTGCTACAAATCACTATTGCCTCTAATCCCTAGCGATCGCCATAGCTGAGTGTCATTTCTCTCTCGCAGTTGCTATTTATGTCAAAGCTTTTCACATTTCCTTGCAGAATACAGTCATGGCCGAAGCACAGTTCTCTCAGGAGGGACTTGGAATATATGATTAAATTGACAGGCTCTTGAGAAGTAAATCTTACGCCTCGGCTCCTGCACAACCTAAGAGACCCTACCCTAGAATGCAAGTCCCTGAAGTAGGTTACTCTGTCGACCCAGTGAAAGTAAAGGATTTCGCAGATGGTATCTTTGACCCAGCCCTTCAAAAATCTACCAAGGCTCTCCATGAAGGGGCACACCAGAGATGCATTCAGAAAGCGAAGAGTGGACAGTCTGAGACCTTTGGAATGAGGATTTGGACCTCACAGTTGGCACAGTTCTTGGTCCCTAATGTGCACCTCTGCCCTGACCTAATTGATATATGTGCGGAGTTGTTCCATGTGCCCTCAAATACCATTCAACAGGGTCAGTTTATAGTGCAAATTACACCTAAGGCTATAAGGGACATGTTGGCCCTGTATCATGACCGAACTACCACTTTTCCTACTATTGCCAAGATGCAAAAGACATGGTCAAATGTGAACAACCAAATTAGGTTTCTTAACTCAGAAATGTAGCTGGCAGATGACAATACCTAGATGCCCACATTACCTACAGGAAGGGCACATTTTAGTCAAGCTAGTCAAGAGGCACTGTCCATGATTTCTTTCCTTTTTGGGATGAAGGAAGACAACACCGTCTATGATTGGCAAATCGCAATCATTTTTAGGTTGAAGACTATGGATAAGTCACAGGAATACCAGCTGGATTTTTCAGAACAAATTACTTATTCCATGGTTCATCAACTCGTCAATTTCAAAGCCACGGGAGTATTCAGGTATTCTGCTTACCTGTTTCATTTGATGTTATATCAGAACCACAATATATTTGCACAAACTATGCAATTGAACATGTATGACCCAAAATTTGGGCAAAGTAGAACTATTCCTGTGCCCACATGGACACATGTGCTATCTGAGGCGTCAGACCCTTATGAGTTCTGGGACCTCTTTGTTGCTCTTGCCTTTTGCCATTTGAGCCCTGAGCCTGTAGAACGTAGATTGACACAGAGCATAAGGGGCTTCATGACCAATTGCCCAATCTCATGTGACTACTACTTTGGGGCACGAAATACTATCATTAGGGTCCATGGCTTCAATGATGAACCCATGCTGCTGCCTAAAGTTTTGACCCCCAGGCTAGTGTTTTTAGAAGTAACCCAACAAGTGTCCGTGGTTGACAATGAGTATGGCAGCAAGAAGAAGAAAAAGAAAATGTATGATATCCCTTTTGTTAAAAGGAACATGGCCTTAGAAGTCAGGGATGCTGAACACCTATTGCTTAGAAAGTTATCTGTCTTGGGATTCTTAATCATTGAAGATAAGTGGAGATATGACCCAAACAGTTTTATAGCTTCCTAGGTTAAAACCAACAAGGTTGGGGCTAAAATAGCACATGAGGGTCATCCCTTTTGGGAGGATAGAAGAAACCCTAAGGAAGATACCCCAGACCTATATGTGGAACTGGCAGATTTGCCTTATGAGGGTCCCAAGCCATGGGAAACCTTATATGTTAAGGAAAGGGCCTTTGACCCTAAGATTAGAATGGGCACTGGTTTGAAGAAAGCTCTCCAAGCCCAGGACTGGAATCCAGAGAAAATAGAAGCCTATTGGAAATATAGGAAGGAGATATTTGAATTGACACACTCTTTTGGGAAAGTTGACACAGATGAGAGATGGGAATCCATCTGGGATGAATGGCATCCCTCTCCAGTTTCTATCCCTAATACAAGCAGAATCCACAAGAAGGGTGAAGAGTTTGAAGAGGAGGCTGAGTCAACTCATACATTACAAGTAGCAGGACATGCCTCTTCTGCTGTCCCTGTATCTCTATAGTCCCAATCTCTTAGTACCTTAGAAAAATAAAAGAGTGTGGTGTCATCACCACCTAGAGGGACTCCATCAGTTTCAGTTACTGGGACTTCCAGTTTTGTATCTTTGCCACCATCAGTAGTGGTACATATTGCAAAGAAGGAATCAGCAGAAGAAGAGACAGGAGAAAGGCCGAGGAAGCATAGAAAGTTGAACCTACCACCAGAGTCAGATGAAGAAGCAGAGCCTTTACAATAGCAACTACCAGTTACATCTGCTGCTGCTCAGGTAAGTGTTTCTTCTCCTTCTTCCTCTCAGTCTCTTTCTTCTAACTTAGGGGTGGCAATCCCAACTGGCTAGACATTAATATCCCCTGCAACCTCTATTGTGCCTATATCATTACTTGCCCCACCTGCTAGTCCTCAGGCCATGTCTTCACAGGCCCCCTCATTGCCATTCTTTTTCCCCTCAGTTCCAAAATGAGCCCCTCCCCAAATTTCCCCTAGCCAACATTTGGCTATTCCTTATGGTTTGCCTCAGGGCCATCCCTTTGCTGGAGGATATATTGCCTCTCCTCCCACTTTCCAGGCTCAAGTAGACACTGCAAAGAAAGCTAGAGAAGCCAGGATGGATAAGAAAAGAAAGAAAGAAAATAAAAGCTTGGTTGTACCACACATGAGGTCTCTTTTTGACCCTATTCAACAACAGCTAATTGTCACACATTTGTCCCCAAATGTGATAAAGCCAAATGAGCAGATACAGCCTCAGGACTTTGCCATGAATGCAATAGCCATGGATATGTCACTATTCAGACCACAAGATAGGGTTGAGCTACTGAATGAAACCACTTCTGTTGTTGCAACTGACTACTTGAAAATCTCTAGGAAGTTGCAAAAAATTGAAAATGACTTAGCTCAAGAGAAGATTAATAGTGGCAACCTTGCTGGAGAGTTGCAGACTAAGAAGGAAGAAATAGAGAATCTAAATAAGCAGTTGCAAAATACTATTTCCTGACAAATCCATCAAGTGACAGTGGCACAAAATGCTTCTCTAAAGGTAGAGCTTGCTCAGGAAAAAGTTGCAATTAATGTTTTGAAGCAAGAAAAAGCCACCTTAGAGAAGAGGTATCAAGAAAATATGCAACAAGCCACACAGTTTCAGCAGAAGCTGCTGAGTGAACAAAATGCTGCTGCAGTAATATAGGCACAACTCCTAGCTGAGCAACAAATGACAAAACAACTAACACTTGAGTTAGCTAACAGACCACAGAATGCTAGAGTTCTGAATCTGGTCAAGGAGCTATATGTTTCAGTGTGGAGCAGGATCTCTGATGAGATTGTTCAACTAAAGCCCTCCTTAACCTTCCTGTTAAATGCACAGCTATTGTGCGAGAAGGTGGAAACTTCAGTTCAAGCTACTCTGTCTACCGTTTCTTTGAGAGTTTCTGACTCTCAACTGTTGCTGAAGAAACTATATGACACAATAGATGAAATATTGTCAGCAGCAGGGATCAGTGACAGGATGGTAGCTGCAAAGAGAGTGAATGAAGTTTTAAGTTGCAATTCAGCTACTAAAAACTACTAGGAGCTCCTAGATATTGTCAAAGAAGGAGTAAAGGACATGAAGAGACACATTGAAGGTTTAGTGCAGCTGGGTCTTCCCTCACCTTTTCCAGATGATAGCACTGTTCTGATGATAGATGATATCAAAACCCTGCTTTTGACAAAGCAAAATGATCAATCTATTTTTCAAGGTTTAAGTGATTCCTCATCAGTACAGGAGGTAGAAGCTGTCTTAATCCCAATGGCCCAATTAGAGTTTCAACTGAAGACTGCGGTTCAGATTTTGCAGAGTTTCTCCCATAAAGACATAATAAATCTTGATTTTGCTTTTCAAGATTTACAGAGCAAGTAGGGACTTTCTGATTTAGAATGGTCTGTCTATCAGACAGCTTTGCAAAATTTATGACCCTGTCTTTTATTTTACATACATATTTTTGCCAAGTTTTGGTCCTTTTTGAGCAGGCTCAAAATCCCTTCTGGTCACCAAGAACTGTAGAGTATAAAACTCTACATTTTGTTTTCAGCAACGCTACCGCAAGTTTCAGTTTTGTGTCTGAGAATGGCCGCGAGGGTTTTACCAAGGTTTCATTTTACTGTTGCTGTGGGTTTCTTTTTGCCAATGCCGCAGAGTTCACCAAGTGTCGAGTCCCATTTTCAAGCTGCTTTTGTGTCTAAGTTATAATTTTAACGTGGAGTGTGCCACGTAGCGGAAGATGTTCCTTTTTGTTTTAAGTTACTAGTTGCGAACGGCGCCACGTGTCATCAGCGGAGGCACTCCCTAAATGTTTCAGCATGAGTGCGGATGAAGCCATGTGTCTTTTGTAATAGCCGCGGAGTTTGCCAAGTGTCAGCTTCCGCAGGTTGGTTCTTATATGTTTTAATGATAAGTGAAGGATAAGGGTGGGCCTCAGTATAGAGTCTCAGAGTAAAGCGGATCGTGCCATATGGAGTAAATGTATCTAATACATTCTAAGTTGAGACCCTGTGGAAGACGCCACGTGTCACCTGCGGAGACATAGTTATAAAGTTCCATAGTGCCTGCAGAGGGAGCCATGTGTATTTTATGATAGCCACGGAGTTTGCCAAGCGTCAGCTTCCGTGTATCTATTTTTGTATCCTTCAACACAAAGTAATAAATGGAGGTGGGTCCCAGTGTAAAGGTTCAGTGTTGCAGAAAATGCCACGTGGTGGATGCGGTGCCCAAGTAAAAGTTGTTGCCCCTTTTCCTTCGATGACAATAAATGTTTCTCAAACGACGCGGAGCCCACCATGTGTCAACCTCCACGTGAGTCTCAAATGGGTTTCTAATGTTTCAAGAAGGCTACGGAAGCTGCCACGTACCAGATAGTTGTTGCTGTAGACGCTGCCACCTGTCCCTATTTGAAAGTGAGCGGAGAGTCATGGGTCCCATTTCTAATATGTCTTTAAGTTTCAGAGCCGCAGATTGCGACAAATGTCATAGGCAGGGGCCACCCGAATATAAAAGACACAGTTAAGTAAAACGTTGCGGAGCAAGACACATATTGTTTCTAAGTGCTGCAGACACTGCCATGTGTCAGTTTCCTATTTCTCCCAAGAGGTTAAGAAGTTTCAAGTTATAAGTGCGTGGATGCTGCCATGTGTTTCAGAGTTTATTGTTTCAAAAGAGTGCAGAAGCCACCAAGTGTCTGTGCCTTATAGAAGGGGATGCCCCACACACATTTTGCCACAGCCAATGGACTTGCAGTTATTATAATTATTTGCAGATCTGAAAGATCTTAAGTGTCAGAGACTTCCAGTTAGCTCTAGTTCAGTTTGGCCATTGGGATTTGGTCATGCAGACAATCTAGAGTTGATCGTATGCTATAAATAGTAACATTGGTAATAGATTGTCATTCAGATGGAGAGATTCCTTCATAGATAGTTTTGCTAGAGTTATTTCCTATCAGAGATTTACGAGTTTTTTTGAGACTTTTGCTGTGACCAGTGAATATCATTTTGCCTTTATTTTTGTTATTCTTGATTTAGAAAGTAAATGTAACTGTGCATATATCTGTGCGTCTTATATTGCTGGAAAATTAATGAGAAAGACTTCTGTGCCTTGGTTGATATTTTTTGTGTCATCATAAATTATCTGTTTGTGAGCCTTTTGAGTTTATTCATTATATCTGTTTATGTTAATCATGCAACATTTGCTCTTTAACGTAACTGAATCTTGAGAATGGCTTCACTGTGCTTAAATTGAGAGAGATACATATTATTCAGGCGCATCGCCATAGATAGATTTGCTTTAATTATATCTTTAATTTTGTTAATTTCTACTCTTTTCCCCAAACCCATACAAGATAGAGAAGAGTCAGCTTCTTTAAAATCTAGAGGTTGTTTCAAGTAGCAAAGTCCCACATTCCTGAAACTTCCCATGTTGGTGTTGGAACCTACGCAATTTTACACATCAACACATAGATCCTGACATTTTCAAGAATGCAATTGGGGACTCTCTGAAAACTTGAAATCATCTAAACTTAGATATTATATATATATATCCTAGATTAAGGATTTAAATTATAAGTCAGTTAGACTAGAATTTGAGTTTAGTCAATACAATTTATGTCTAGAGTTTCTAGTCAAACAAATCAATTGTAGGATGAGATAGTTTCTAAGTTGAGTTAGAGGTGTGTGAACACACAACTATGTTTATTGCACATGTCTATTTCTATAGAAACTTTGGCCAAAGTGATGCATTTGTCTCTACATGCATTAGTCAGATCACCATGTCTAGATGGTGTAACCTGTCAAAGTGATCATACTTAGCTAGAAGAATGTCTAGAGTTGTATGGATGATTGAGTTATATAGGACACGACACTAGAACTCAGATGGCAACCTTTTGGTTCTCTATGTCTGTACTCTTCATGAAGGGTAGGGCCACTTCCAGGAAGGTGTGCGGGGGACCGTCGGTCTGTGGTTGGAGATAAAGCACTTGGATGATGCTCTCCCTATGTAGAAAAAGACTCGCCGAGACTTGAGTGACACATATCAAGATTCCAGATGCAATGTACTTCATGATTGTCAAACATGTAAACTTGCACATATTTCTAAGTGCAAAATATTTCTAAATGTAAAGTGAAATGATTTCACTATGATTTATCTTTGAATATATTATGATTTTCAAGGTTGAAAGATATTTAGAAAAGATATGCATTTAATTTTATGTGATTTTGCAAATGCTTTAAAAAAATTCTCCCATGTTTAATGATGTTCATTTACTTTATAGTAAACTTTGAGAGGAATTCCAAGTAATAAGGGATGGTATGTTACATCCATCCCTAGAATATACCATGTTGCACCTAGATCCTTCATCTCAAATTGTGCTGACAACTAAGACTTTAGATCTAAAATCAAACTCTTACCATTCTCTAAAAACACCATATCATCTACGTACAATGCAATTATGAGAATGCGACCATTATCAGATTTGTAATATACACAATGGTCAGATTTAGATCTTAGAAATCCCAAAGACAACACAAAGGTGTCAAATTTCCAGTACTACATTCTAGGAAACTTCTTAAGACCATACAAAAATTTCTTTAACTTGGAAACTAGATTTTCTTTACCTTTTACCATGAAATGCTCTGGCTGTGACATATAGATCTCTTCCTCCAAATCACAATGAAGGAACACTATCTTCGCAACCATCTGTTCCACTTATAGATCATATGTTGTTGCAAGTGATAGCAAGAACTGAATAGATGTCAGCTTCACAATAGGAGAGAATATCTTACCATAGTCAATTCCCTCCACTTGAGAATACTCCTTCATGACCAATTGTGCCTTGTGCTTTTCAACACTACCATCAGGATAATATTTCTTCTTGAACACCCACTTACATCCAATAGGTTTCCATCCTTTAGGCAAAGGTACTAGATCCCATGTACTATTTTTCTTCAAAGTAGTCATTTCTTCATCCATGGCTTTCATCTAGGAATCTGCATCACTCATACCCATAGAATCACTAACAGTCCTAGGCTCATCAATGTTAGCAATCAAAGAAAAAACATAACTAGAATCCAACAATGAATAACCAAATCTTTTTGTTGAATAACCAAACCTTTCCGGTGGCTGCCTAACACGTGTAGACCTCCTTAATTGCTGAGGTTGACGTTCTTCTTCTTTAGAACTTTTAGATCTTCTAGGGCTTTCCTCACCATCACGTCCAACATGAGTATGTAGTTCACTTTTCATCGGAGTAGGTGGAATCTGAACTACCTCCTTCTATTTCTCCTCTTTCTCTGGTTGCAACCCAATAGTAGAATGTTTCATCTCTCAGAAAATAACATTTCTATTGTAGAGAACCTTCTAGGCCACTGGATCCCAAAGCTTGTACCCTTTCACACCAACACCATAGCCGATGAAGATACATTTTACCATCTTAATCTCCAACTTAGACCGTTTCTCACTAGGCACATTTGCATATGCCTAACAACCAAATACTCTGAGATGTCTCATCGAAGGCTTTTTGCCAGACCATGCCTCCATGGGTGTCTTATCAATAAGAGATGATGTAGGAGATCTATTAATCAGATAATATGTAGTGGCTACACCTTCGGCCCAAAACTTCTACTCAAGGCCATCACCACTTAGCATACTCTTAGCCCTCTCCATCAACGTCCTATTCATCCCCTCTGCAACTCCATTTTGTTGTGGGGTGTATGGAGTTGTCTTATGTCTCTCAATCTCATGCTCCTTACAGAACTTGTCGAATTATGCCGATCAAAACTAACCACCATTATTAGTTCTCAAACATTTTATCTTTCTATCAGTCTGATTTTCAACCAAGGATTTAAATTCCTTAAGCCAACTAAAGACTTATGCTTTACTCGTAAGGAAATAAACAAATGTCCTTCTACTGTAATCATCAATAAATGAATGAAATACATGTATTTTGATAACGAAGGAACATTAAGAAGACCAAACACATCTACATGAATATAGTCCAAAAACCTAGAAGACTTATGAGAACTAGAATAAAATGAAAGACAGTTTTGTTTTCCTTATACACAGTGTTCGCAAAAGTTGAACTTGAGACTACAATCATCAAGCTCATCAACAAAGCTTTTATTTTTCAAGGCTTTAAGACCCTTCTCACCAATGTGACCGAGTCTTTGGTTGCATAACATTGTTTTCTCCGCAGGAAGCTTCATCTCCAAAGCATTTGCACCCTTAGGTACCTAAAAAGCATGACCATTAGATTTACAAACAACAGATTTCTTCATTGCTCAATCTAATGGTGAGGATGAAGAATCCAAAGGCCTTTTCTTCGGCATATTAGAAGAACTATTGTACTGACCAGTGCATGCATCTAGATTGTATAGAGTGTCGATCTAAACACCCTTAGCCAACACCATAGCTCCTCTCATCATCTTACATCCTCCACTTGAGAAAACAACCTGCACACCCGCATCAATCAACTTACTCATAGAAAGAAGGTTTTGTGCCAAACCTGGGATATGCAACACATCATCAATCCCCTTCACTCTACCATCAGGGAATTTAATCTTGACTCTTCCATGGCCAACAATCTTCAAATGAGAGTCGTCACCCAGATACACTTTCCCACCATCATACTCTTCATACTTTGAGAATCAATCCCTATGCGAGGTCATGTGGCAAGAAGAACCTGAGTCTATTAGTCACACATCTTCTGATGCATGTGTTTCCAAGGCTACGACAAAAGCATCTACATCATCCTGAGACGATTTATTAGAGTTAGAATCAAAGAATTTCTTTTTACCTTTCTTTTTCTTCTCCTCTTTACAATCTTTGCAGAAATGACTAGATTTGCCGCAGTTCCAACATTTCACCTTGAACTTTGCAGGAGACTTAGATCTCCCCAAAGATTTTGGTCTTGACTTGTCCTTTTTCTTGCCTTTCTCTTTAGGTTTTTCATGAACAACAAGGGTTTCCTTGGCCATCTCGGAAGATTTCCTTCGCATCTCTTCAAACAACAGTGATGCAACCACCTCATCCATTTTGAAACTAGTGGTGGTACTTCCAATAGCCATAACTAGGTGATCCCATGAGTCTGACAAAGAACATAATAGAAGCATGCAATGATCCTCATCTTCTATATTTTCACCAACAGAACCCAACTGAGCAATCAACATGTTAAATGCATTTAGGTGATATGGAATGGACCCTCCATCTTCCATCTTTAGAGAATACAATTTCTTTCACAGGAATAACTTGTTTACCAGGGATTTAGCCTGATAAACATCTCCAAGCTTCTTCCAAAGAGATTTTGTAGTATTCTATTCATGGACATTCAAGAGCACTAAATCAACCAAACAGAGTCTAACCAAACCTTGGCTTTCCGATCCTTTAGATCCCACTCTTCTTGAGTCATACTAGTTAGTTTTGTTTCGAATATTGTAGCCCACAAATCTCTATCCATGAGCATATCCTCCATCTTCAACTTCCATAAATCAAAGTTACCACCATTAAACTTCTCCATTGCAATCTTAATGGATGTGCTTTCCATCTTTTTCTTGCAACAAGGTCACAAAAATATACTTCTATAAAACTCCCACTGAAACTAAGATTAGTACAAAAAACCATTTAACCCAACAAAGGAAACAAAGCTAGCTAGGCTCTAATACCAATTGAAAGGAAACTGAGTGTGTAGAAGATGCTTCCTACACCAATCTAAGTAGGAGAGGGTTGCAAAAATTTCTTAAAACCCTTGAAGAGTTATAGATTCAAACTCAGATGCACATTTAAAATGTATGAAATAGATTAACAATAAACCATAACATAGAATTTACGTGGAGAAAACCCTTACAGGAGAAAAACCCCACACTCCAAAACACAACTCAATTATATTATTTAGAAACAACAAACAAGTTCACTATAATTGTAGAGTTATGCTCTTGTAGGAGTCTTCACACTTCTTTAGGATTCAGTAGAAATTTTGGTAGCATAATGATACTTCAACAAAAAATAATTATTTTCTCTAATATACAAGTGTTCAATATATAGGAGCTTACAATACATTAATTAGACACTTTCCAAATCCAACACCCAAGACTGAAGATGCATCATGGAAGGTGTACAAAATATTGAACATGCAAAATGATAATATTCCAAGTGTCAACACATGCAAACATGCAACTGCCAATTGTTACCAAACCAGCACATGAAAAACTACACATGCCAAAATATAACCGCACCTCCAAAAAAGACATCCTTATCATAAGGAAAGTGTCAACATGCATAACTCCACCTGTAATAGCAACTTCCAAACTTGACTCCTCCTTGGAAATATCAACTGCACGTTGTAACTCACAATGCAACATGAGATAACTCTAAAATATGACTCAAGCCAACTCACACAAAATGGGGTGCCTACCTCCTAAAAATAGGATCCATGTCACCCATACCACTTTACATGTTTGAAGATAACTCAACTTGCCACTCCAACAACTTACATCATCGGGTGCATATAAAATTAATTATTGTAGGCAAGTAAAACTTAGGATAAATTAAGTAAATAATCACCAAAGAAAAATGCTAGGACTTGCAAAGGTTGAGACACCTTAATCCCAACATGGGTATCTACAACTTGCTTTTTCTATTAAAGCTTGACCACTCTTAATTGTAGAGAAGTTGAGAAGGGATGCACTTCCAACTTGGTGGTGGCATGGTGAAGGTTTGAGGTGGTGGGATCATATGAGTGGTGGTAAAAAAGTGCCAGTTCACACCCATAGATGTGCAAAAAGTGAAAAGTACACTTGTTTGCAAAAGGACACCTCAACATAAACCCTCTTTTGGGGTTGAGTTGAAGAAAACCTATCTTGCTCAACATGAACAATAAGGCCTATAGAGGTTGTAATGTGGTTTAAGGAAGGGCCATAAAGGCAATGAAAGAACAAGAAACTCAACCTGAATAGGGACTTGGAGTGTACACTCCTTGTAGACTAAAAAAACCTTGAGTCTATGGGGGAAAAACTAGAAAAAAGTTTAGAATATACTAGGGCCCATGTTAAAAAATTGTTTTTGCAAATTTAACATTGAGGAAATAGAAAAGGAAGAAACCTTTAGCAAGGTTTTGGATAGTTCTACACAAACCCCATGAGGGACCTAGGTGGAATTGACTTAGCACTTTAGCATGCCTTCAAAAAGGATTCTACCCACAAAATACCCAAGGGTTCAAATTCTCAAGCTATTTACATGCATTGTCAAAATGTTGGAGTACAGGACCACTGAGAGGGCGGGAGGGGGGGGGGGCTGAATCAGTGGTCTATAAAATTTTATGTCTTTTTACACCTTTTAACTTACAAGACAAAGAGTGAGAGAGAATTCAATGATCTATCAAACACATATGCACAAGTATGATGATGAATAGTATGAAGAGGACCTTAAGAACAAAACATTAGGACACACACACACATAGAGGCAAATAACATAAACCATAACACATGTTTTTGATGAGTGCAAAACCCTCGTAGGGATAAAAAACCACTCTAAAAATTGCCTCACTGGATTAATAGAATCTCATTGATTACAACATTTGTCTCATTGACATGTATGCCTCACTGGCAACAAACATGCCTCACTGGCAACAAACATGCCTCACTGACCATGCAAGCCTCACTGGCTACAATTTGCTTCGCTGGAAAATATGACCATAAGGAAGAAAAACTCAATTCAGGGGGTTGCCCTGATTCTCTACAATACACCAAATGTCTTAACCCTCTTCATCACACATAAAATCTTACTGAGGATACATTGCATGCTTTCTACATCAAAAGTTAGATCTTTTCAATTAAAAACCTTCTCTGCAATTGGTTGAATATTGTCTTCATCATGTGCTTGATTCACCTCTGTAAAAACATCTCATTAATCTCTCTCAATCACCTAAATCACTTGCATAATATCATACAAAAACCCATATGCAATATACATTCAAACTCTCATTCATGATTCTCAGTCAAGGAATATATTCTCCTGTATATTTCAGTCTTCACACATTTCTTTTTCACATCCATTTAACCTCATCAAAGCACCTGCAATAACATGGCTTACACTTCACAATACTCAGGCAAAAATATTCTCTCTACAACTCTTTTCAATCACCTCACAAAAATTATTTCTTCAATGCTACATATTAGTCCTCAAATTCATTTCACAATGCACCTGCAATATCATTAAAAATAAAATAAAGAAACCTTTCATATTCCTCTTCTCTCTGCATTTTCATTTTCTTCTTTAAAAAAAAAAATCTTCAATAATCCCCAATCACCATTCACCTGCAAAAATAATCTTAAACAATCTGCCCTTTGAGAGAAAAATCAAAAAAACATTTTCATATTCAGATCCATTCCCAAAAAAATCCATCTACATGAAGACCAAAAGAAGAAATAATAAAATCCTTAATCACCACTCTCAAAAAGAATTTAATTCACAACTCAAATATCTGCCTTCTTTAGACTCCACCTTTTTGTTTTCAAAGCCACGAGTGGAGTTTAAATTTTTTTTTTAAAAAATCTTCTTAAAAAGAAGCTCTTAAACTCCAAAAGAAACTGCCACCTTGAATGGCTAAAAATAGCCTTAAAAGCTCCACATATCTAGCAGTCACAAAGGAATGACATTCTACTACACATCAATGTGTGAGCACAAGTGAAGGGGTCAAAGTTTAAATCATGGCCATCGATCGGCCTTTTCAATTTTTAAAAAGGATCATTGATAAGCTTTTTGGTGCCTGGCAAGTGCTCATATGGTGACCGCTAAGGTGGTGAAGGGGTTCGATGAGGCCGGTCACCATGATGTGTTAAAACCCTTTAGCAGGTCATTTTAAGTGACTATGACCTGAGATCATAGGTCAACCAAAAATTAAAACAAAAAGTGTGTTTTTAGATGACGGGCAGCTTTAGAAGAACATTAGATTTTAAAGAATAGACCCTTAAATCCTTAGAGATCTCTTTAGAATTTGAAACCTTAGTTAATGAGATATGAAGGACTAAAAATCATATCACCATTTCCCTCTGTCATGCATAAGATATAGTTACTGATAATCAGAGATAAAAAGAAATGTAGAACTGGTTGAAAAGAAGCCACCATACACCATGAATGTTCACAACATACCACCTTTGAAATGAAGCCACATTTTGACATCAAGGAAGCAAGAGAACACAATAACTTCTTGACAATTTCCACACTTTTCTTTTGACACACCAATTCTATTACTTGACATCAATGTCATCCAACCCTTTTGCCATGTCAACCTTCCAAGACAACATAGCAACTCCTTGCATCTCAAGTCTTATTATGCAACATCACATCCAATCCAACATTATCAAACCAGCTGACACAAACAATGACTAGACAAGTCTTATGAAACATGCGAGATGACAAATTCAAACAATCAACCAAACCTTGCCTTTTATGAAGTCATGTTCCATCAAATCAACTAGAATCAATTGAGGTCATTTGAACATTATGAGTAACCTTTTGACATAGAAAATAATGCAGACCCTAAACAATATGAACACTTGAAAATCCTGAAGTGACCAAAAAAAAAACTCCTGACATAGATGATCTATATTGTTGCACCATAAAGCAAGATCACATCTTATGACCTTATGTCCTGTATGATTTGATTACAAATATGAGCTATGAGCATCATGAAGCAATAACTCCTGAAGATGATAAATCAAACCTTTTTCAAATCAAGAACATGAATATCATCATAACACACCCTGTGACATAAATCATGACAACCATGACATCAACCAACAACCATCATGATTAACATCAACTCCTTCAATGAACAACACACAAACTCCTTAAGCATGACATGAAGCATCCTGATTATGAATACATGAATTCTTGTATCATGGTAACATGAAGCACCTTTTGACAACACTTAACATCTTGACTTGCATCTCAACATACTGACACAAAAACTTCTCAACAACAGAGCTAAGCATTAGCAATCATATCAACAACTTATCCTTATAAGAATGATAGCATCATGAGATCACTGGTATGCATAATTCAAACTGTATATCACAAAACCTGACAAGAGCACAAATCCTGAAAGCTCATACACCAATCAACTCAATCATGCAACACTGTACCTTTGACATCAATGACAAACTTCATACCTTTGCATTAACAACAAGCATGAACACAACAACTTTGACATCAATGACAAACATATTTCCAACACAAAATCCTAGAGAGGCAAAACAACATCATGGACAAAAGAATTGCCTCATGAACTACTTTTAGTTTGAACTTGTGAGGGCATTTTAGTGGTCTCATTATCCTACATGTCTAAGCCAAACGATCCTAGCAAAAATTGTTGGGCCACTAAGATAGGGAGCCATTTAGATCAAGAAAAAATGCTTGAAGATGAGAAAAAACTTTAAAAACCCACGATAAATGTGGATGATTCCTGCTTTAGAAAATAAGGGTGACAAAAATAAGAGATTGACACAAATAGGAACATACAAGCCAACCCAAACTAAAACCCTCGTTAAATTTTATTTTTACAAAGCTAACACATACCAAAAAAATAAAATAATTTAATCAAATTTTTTAATAAATTCTCCAAATTTTATTGCTATGATTTTAATATAGTCTAAAAATTTTAAACCTTAAAATTAAATATCATTTTATGTTTGAAGGTACAAAGATAATATATCAAAAAAATTTAGGAAAACAGTTTTACATTGAAATGATTTAATTAATTTAAATCAATCACCTTGCTAACTAAACTCTTTATTCTTTAAAGATGTTAATAATTTCTCTGAATTTTATTGATTGCTAACTTAATTCTTTATTCTTTAAAGATGTTAATAATTTCTCTGAATTTTATTGATTTATCTCTTGTTATAAAATTTTTAACTAAACATATTTTGATATTTTTATTTAGTGACTTAAATGAAATCATACAAACTTATTTTGTCTAGCAGCCACTACTCCCGAATCTCTGTAATGTAATACAACCAAAGTATTACAACCAGAGAAGCCAACAAAAAAACCTAGAAAAGCCTAGAAGTAGACAGTCAGTATGTTATATTTTTGAGGTCAAAAACAACCCACACACAGGCTGTTTAAGTTTTATCACTTCCAAAAGGAACAATGTGCCAGGCAGCAAAACTAAAACAACAGCATACTACAGCAGCAAACTGTCAAAACTATAGCAGCATAAAAGGAACACTGTTGAACAGAGACAGCAGCAAATTGCTTAACAAAAAGACAAGGTAAACTAAATCAATCACCAACAGCCGTCCAGAAATAACAACTATGGGCACTGAGCTGCTGTCAAAACACAGGACAACAGATCATAACAACGACGATTGCATGATCTAAGAGCAGTCTATTTAATCTGGTCAGAATAGACACCATATCCAGTAAGTTCAATCTGAGGATTATAAGGAAATAAAATAAAATTTTGGCTTAATTTTTGAAAGGAAAGTGAACGACTGCGTCCATGGATTGAGTAATTTTTTAATTTTTGGCATTTATGATTTGTGTTTTCCAGAGTGGTATATTTCCAAATCTCCGTCCTTCACCATCGTAAAGATAGACGGCTTCTTAAAGTTGGCTCAAGGATCACCTAATTACTTATCCCATGGGTCCTCACTTCCACCTATCCCTTTTCACACTCGTTCTCATATACTTAGCCCCCACCTTATCCTTATAGGCACATATTTCAATACATTTGTTTAGACCATACATTTATTACAATTATTCATACACTTATCTTCATATAGCCCTTATCTACTTGGATCTAACTGTTTGTCCACCCTGGGTCATATCTGTGGGAGTGAGGTTACCTAGATCTAACCATTTGTCCACCTTGGGTGATTTCTATGGTCACAAGGTCCACCTCACAATTGCAAACTTGACTTGGATGACTTTCAAAAATTCAAAATTCAAATTTGGTTGACTAGCCCACTTTATTTTCCCATCATGAGCCATTTTGAGAAATTTGATGCTATGTGCTAATATTTAAAGACATTCGTTAACATTCATTTACATTATTTGGAACAAAAGACCTCTATCATTCTAGAGTATTAAAGGAGTAATAAATAACTAAACATTTGGATTTGGTGCACTAAAGAGAGTAGCAATTCTACATAAATCATCCAAGGAGGTTTGCTTGTTGTCTTTGAACTTTTGCACACCTTTCCCTGGGTTGACCTAAGAGAACATGTGTACCCTTGTGACATAATGACAACTCTTCCAAGGTATTTTCAATACTACCAGTCATCAAATACGTAGATAGAAAAATGAAACTTTGTAGTGCCCCACAAATACCTGAAGACTCTCTTTGCTATAGTTTAGTGATCCCTACTAAGATTAGCCATAATAGCCCAAGACTTCCATTACTTGGGCAATGTTTAGTAGTGCAAACCATAGCACAAATAAGTCTTTCAACCACGCTAGCATAAGGTACATGAGAGTATCCTCCATCTCACTAGGTGTAAATGTGTTGGTAAGAAAACTTATCATTGCAATGATATGTTGATATTAGCATGGCTTGCCTAATGGGAAACAACAAATGTTACTCATAGTGGGAGAAATCTGTATTGGATTAATTATTTTCCTCTTTATTTGAGAGGGGTACCTCCCTCATGTGATTTGGGTTTTGGGGGTTTGTGTACTTTTAACTAGAAAGTACATAAGGAACACAAAAATGAGAAAAAGAAAAAGAACACCAAAAAACCCTAGATAAGCTCATACAAGACATTACGTAGGATTCCTTAGGCAAAATATGGGAAGAACAAAAGTGAAAATAAGAAACAATGTGCAACAACTACTAGAAACACAAAGTCCTTTGATTTGTGCATACAACATTAGCAAAAGAAAGTTCTATGATTGCAAATTTACTCCTTCAATGTACAAGGAATTAAGTACACATTAGCTATCTAGGCATATGTTCATATGTCAAATAGTTTGCATGTGTTAGTTTTAGTGCTAATTTTGAAGCATTTTGAGAAACACTTTATGAGAAAGTGTCATAAATGATTATTTCTGAATTGATTTGCCTTCTCTTCTGTCATATTGTTTCATCGAATTGTAATCTCTTTCATGTTTATGTTTATATTGATGAACCAAGCAGTTCAGATGCTCAATTTTTGTAGCTCGTTCGTTACAAACTTCTTCTAGGGCCATTTCTCTTCATATAGACTCGACTAAAATGCTTTCCACTGCTTGATTAGGACATGTAGAACTTTTGTTTTCTTCAATAAGGATTAGCCGCCAGTGTAACTTTTGTTTTCTTGTATGTCTCTTCTGTCCTCCAAAATAGTTTGCTTGACAATATCAAGTCCTTGACAAGAATCATGTAGGATTATAGAAGTTGTTGAAGTTAATTCCCCTTTAGAGAAGTCTTTGTGGCTTTACCAACTTTGTCAATCAGTAGAAGTGCCATCTTATTGAAATGTTGGAATGAACATCTTATATAACTGGACTTTGGTGGTGGTGGTCCAATTTTTCAAGGTCACATTGAATACTAGCAACTAACTAATTTGGTGTAGAAGTTTGGCTAATATCTGACTGATTAAAAATTGAATAAAGGATAAGTTCAAAACATCAGACCCATGCCCATCTAGAGGAGAAAAAGTAGATTTATGGAGTGATTTATTCATACTCTTCTTAGTATGTGGAATCATCGGTGAGATGCTTAAAGGTGGAGACTGAAGGATTGGGGATGATGGACATGGTATAATGCTTAATGTGGGACAGGAAGCATCTGTCACATTATTAACATCACTGTTTTCACCATTTGAGTCATGACCGACATAGTTTGTTTGAACTGTATTTGAGCATACTTGCTTGGTCATCACTTTAACATTGTTACTAATGTGCATCACAAGAAAATAACTTCACCTCCAAGAAAAATTTAGTCATATTTGCATACTTCATCATCCATTGGGATAGACATATGGGTTTCTTAAACCAAATAGTTTGGGTGGGAAGTATCCCCAATTTCATGACTAGTATTGAGTTCATCTTTAGGTGTAATATTAATATTTTCTCTTTGGAGACCATGTAAATCAGTTTGCATTTCTTTCTTTTCACTACTGTTTGAGGTTTCTGAGTCCTTTGTGGATTTGTCATCATATTTAGATTGGGATTACTTCTCCAGAGAGACTCTTTCCATAGCATCCTCATCTATTTGCATATCTTCATCAATGTCAGTATCCATATGTGATAGTGTTAGTGGAGAGAGATTTATTCTGAGAAGGTTTAAACTTCTATGAGCATTCCGTCTAGTTGAGTAGCCACCAGTAAAATCTTTATTGCTATGTGAGTTTCATTAGATCACTGTAGTCAGCATAAGCCACGTAAAATTTACAGTTTAGTAAATTTTGTGTTATGAGTCAAATCTAGCCCTTGTTTCAAATTTGTTTTGCAATTTCATATACTAGATGAAGTCCATCCACAATAAGTTGTTTCAGGTAAAGCTCTATGGCAATACGCATATATAACCTAAATGTGTTTGAATAACACATTGACTCTAAGAGCCTCATTTGAAGCACCTTTCAAGGGAACATCATGAGGTACAAAGATACACTGATAATTCTCAAAGGTGGTTGTATTGTGCTTGACTTTCTTTGCAAGGGCTTCCAAGAAGTCTTCCATTAATACACAGCCAAAAGTGGATCCATTTGTTACAGTACCCTTTATAGCTTTCTCCTTGTTCAAAATCAATGAATATCCCACTAAACTAGGGCCATATGCATAAATACGTATCTGCAGATTCAATTTAGATCACTCTGCCATTGTGGGCTTCTCATCCTGCATTGAGAAACCCTTGACAAATATATCAGTCCTACAATCGTGTTGTTGACATTTTCACCATTTTTTTAATATGGTTTGACACTTTCTATGTTCTGTCTGCAGTTCAATAATGTCAACCAATTTTTTTAATATTGTTGACACTTTCTATGTTCTGTCTGCAGTTCAATAATGTGAAATTGTCAACGGTATTGGAAGGATTAGGTTTTTGAAAGGAAATAATATATAGATTATTCAGTTTTGCACTCCCAATTATTTGTAACACTTGAGTTTATTGAAAGGGCAAGATATTAAAACAAACTAGTCTTTAGACCATAAATAAATGTAAGGATCCAATCTTTGCAATATTCTCTACTTAAAAGTTTGGATTAGCAAAATTTAAGATGAGAGCATTCATTTTATATATATATATATATACACACACACACATACATATATACTACTTATTTTGGTGTAGCATATTGATTCAAAGATTGTTTTTGATATTGATAAGTTGCAAACTCAGGTATAGAATCCAATAACAAACCCAGAAGGTAGTAGGACAGGCCCAAGGCCACAAACAACCGATCAACAGTACATCAAAAACCAGAAAACAAGTTTTTTTAAAACGAAGACAAGAGAAACAACTAGCTAAGCAGAATTTTCCAATAATCAGAGATTGACTTAAGCAAATTTTCCTGATCCTCAAAAAGGGAATCCACACCCTTGTTCCGGTCCACATGCAGGATGGAAAAAGTAGTAGCAGCCCTGTGGGAAGATCTCATAACCATCTTGACCTGCACCTTGACTTTGTCTTCCATAGCTGAAAGACGGGTTTTAACCTCCGCAAGCTCCATATCCAGCTTCTTGTTGTCAACCTCCCTTCTGGGGCTCATAGCCTCCTTATCAAAGGTCTCCTAGATTTCAGTGTCCTCATTGTTGGTGTCATAGAAGGAGTTATTCATGGACGCAAAATGGCTAGCGCCCTCCTGCTCTTGCATAGGGGTGGTTTTGGTTTCCTCTATGTTAACATCTTCCATAGTGTCTTCCCAATCTGAGGCAGTGGAGTAATCAACAATTTTCAGACCATGGGGCAAAGCCCCCTCCAACCTAGAGGATCTCCTTATGCTTGGTCTTCTGACAAAGCAGGACTTCCCCATACCCTTATCTTTCCCAACCATCACCTCCTCTTTCAATAGTCTCCCATGTTTATCAGTTATTTTCTGAGCTTGTTGTTCATCATCTCCTTTCCCTTCAACAATTTCACTGTAGCTTTTCTTACCACTTTTGTTATGAGTAGGCTTACCTCCCTTACATTTTTGTTGTCCAGATTAGGGCTTTTGTTTTTCAGGTTACATAGGCCCTCAGCAGCCAAAGTGTGGGATTGATCAAGTGAACCCTCAAGAGTAACATGTATAGGCATACAGCAGCCAGAAAGAGTCTTCAAAAAGGAGGTGGCCTTAGACACAAGAGAGCTAGAGAAGGGGCCCGAAGGACCGCTCATAGGAAGGTTAGAAGGAGAGGCAGGTTGAGCGGGCATTGAGGTTTTCAGTTTGGATGGCTTCCCAAGCCTAACACTCAGAGGGATTTTATCCTCGGGGTCCTCATTGGAGTTGTCCTCCACAAGCTGGGCAGTAGGGGTTTTAGTCGAACACAAAGCCAAATGAAAATGATACAAACGAAAAATGAGCCCCTGATGCAGAGGCAAGGTAGCCACCTCCGGGTTGCCCTCGCAGGCCTTTTTAGTCTAGAGCACAAAAGCCTCAAGGCTGGATAGCAGAAAAGAGGGAAAATTGACCAGCATTTTGTGTCGAAAGTGATTTAGAAAGGCAAAGTAATAGTGGTAAAACACTCTGTATCTTCCCTCAAAAGTAAAATATTTCATAATCAAGAAGAAAACCCGGTTCCATGGATTGACCAAGCTTTCGTGTTCAAAGCCCCCCTGAAGACGAATTTTCTTCTCTCCTTCCTTGTAGAATAGTTTCAAACCATCATTGTCTTGGACACGCATCTGCTTCTTGAGCCTATTCCCCGAGCAAGGCAGGCCAATTGCAATAGCAATGGATTCCTTAGAGACCATGAACTGGACTCCGTCCACTTTCACCTTTCGACTCCCATCCCACGAGTCAGCAAATTGTACGGATAAGTGTTCATCGTAGCTGTTCAGACCTTCAAGAATTGGGGTCACTCCTCCCTCATACGCTATGCTCTAGACATGAAGGTCTTCTTTAAATTCTCCATAGTTCATGGGCTCCATTCTAACTTTCTGCCCACCCATATTCCTATCAAACCAAAGCTCATTCCTAGGAAAGTCTTTGTAGAGAATTGAAGAAAGTTCACCACTGAGAAAGTCGTTGCAGAGAATAAAGGGGCGTCGAGTGAACAGTTTAGAATTATTCCATTTCCTCTGCACGTCTATCCAAAACCCAAGTGTGGTTAGATCATAATTGCCATCAGGGCACGGCTCGTGTGAGTCCCTCGAAGACAACTCTTCAAATGGCGAGTGACAAGACCATTTATAAATATCATGCTGCCAAACATGTTTGTAACTGAGATGTTCAAGGTACACATAATCCTCTGTCAGCCACATCATCATGGAGGGATGAGTAGGCTTCCTGCTAATGTCATCAAAGCCACGTCCTCCCATAACAAAAGGAAGGCACGAGATGATACTACACCAAGCAATACAAAAAATGATACACTCCATCATGAGATATTGAGTGCCTCCTTAATGCACTCATTAACTGTCTGGGGTAGATTGTCTAGATCCCTCTAGCATCTTAGGGGATTAACATTAATCCCAAGATTAGCCATGAGATCTACAATTTTATTACCCTCTCTATAAATATGTCTCACCTCTTTTCCTTCAAACTTTGAATGAAGACCCTTTATATCTTCAATAATATCCTCTAACTACGATCCAACTTTAACATTTCCTTTAACAACTTCAATGACAATCATGGAATCACCTTCAACAAATATGTGCTTGATGCCTGATGCTAAGGCAATTTTGAGCCCCCAAAAGAGAGTCATGGTTGGGTCAGTGCAAGAAGTTGGGTCCACTTTTTGGCCAAAAAGTGGAAGTGTTTTCCCTGATTTTTAGAATTTGTCACATTTGACCTAAATATTTGAGGCACTTAAAGATTTAATCTTGAAAAGCATTAGTAATATAAAATGTAGTACTCAGAGTCTAGTTTCTAAATATGTAATTTATTTTAATACCCAAATGATACAAATTGATTTTCAATAGGTATTTCTACAAACCACTGTTTAAAAGTCACTTTTTTTTACCATACCATGCACGTGTACGACCAACATAATTTGACCTAAATAAAAGTATTTTTATAAATCCTTTTGGGGAAAGATATGTAGTACAGTGAAATTTGATGAGGATTTTTTTTATAATTTTTTACCAAATATTTTTTTTAATTAATGTTTTATTGGCCCTAATTGCTATTTTCAAAAACCCTCATGTACGGCCAACATAATTTGAGCAATACTAATCATAAAATGATTTTTTTTTTCATTATATAGAGAATGATGTGTAGATTGATGACATATATTTTTTTTTCAAAAATCTTTAAAAATTAAAAGTTATTAAAAAATACAAACACCTATCATTTCAAGTTTTTAGACCAATTTGCTCATAAATTTATTAATAAATAGAAAAATAAGTCGAATAAATATATATATATATATATATATATATATATATATATATATATATATTTGAAAACTAGACACTATCATCTGTAATGGGTTTTAATTTCGTAAAAAAATTCAAAAAAAATGTCGTCAGCCATATAGGTAAGCTCAGTCTTTTCTCTTGTTCTGTACTTCGAAAAAAATTTGCAGGTCCAAGGCAAGGGTTGACTTACCATACCTTTCCCAAGCCTAAGCTTTTAGGAACGGGTACCCGTTCTAAAATAGGTATGCGTTATGAACAGGTACTCGTTGTAAAATGGGTACCCCTTCCCTTGGTGTGGGAAAAAAAAGTGCGCATTTTTTTTTTCAAATTTAAACATCTATATAGAAACGGGTACCTGTTTAGGCTCGATACCCGTTTCTATCAGGATTTGTTTTTTGCCCGCGACTTCCCCTCTATATGGACCCAACTTCTTGCACTTACCTAGCTTCCGTAGTAGTATTGGTGTTTTCCCCAAGGCTCCCAGCAAACACAACAATTAGAGAACCCTTATTGGATCTTATAATTCCACCTCCGCTAGCCAATCCAAGGTTGCCTTTGGTAGCACCATCAAAGTTAAGCTTGGACCAACCAATCAGGGGAGGGGACCAGTTAGTGTTAGCCCTGGCTTTTTTCTTTCTATCATCCACTCTGCAAGTACTTATTGGAATAGTCCACTAGTTAATGATATTAGTTTCCATAACGTTTGGGGGATTTTCCACAGCCTTTAGGGAGATGTTGATGATGTTGTCTTGCAGCAGTCTGACAGATGAGTCAAACACTTCCTTAGGATTCTTGAATTTCTCACGGAAGAGCCTATTGTTTCTTTCTTTCTAGAGACACCAAGACAAAATAGGGAGAGCATGGGCCCATATTTCACAACAAACCAGATTGGAGAAAGGAGGGATCTAGGACCTAATGCAATCCTCCAAATTCCCATTTCCACACCAAGAAACATCCAAGATATTCAAGGTAGAGCTCCAAACTTCCCAAGAGAAGTCACAATGTAATAGGATATGGGAGACATTCTCCTCTTCTTTCATACAAAGAACACATCTATTGGGGATTTGGAAACCCCTAATCTGTAGGTTATCAATAGTTAGAATTTTTTTTGCACTGCCAGCCACCAAAAGTGGTTAGTCTTTGGAACAAGCTTGTGATTCCATATTGTCCTCCATAATTTATCTCCATTTTGAGGAAGAAAAAGATTATAGGCTAATCTAACAGTGAAACGTCCAGATTTCTCCTTAGCCCATATCAATCTATCTTTTTGTGGGAAGAGAGGAATTATGCACCCTTTTAGGGAAAGTTGGGTATCATTAGCTATCCCAATAAGATTTGCCTGCCTTCGACAACACTCAGATAGCTGAACCCACCCATATTTTCCAGGAAGGAAATAATCCCTGACCTGATAACCAAAGTGGTTAACAGCTAAATTCATCAAATTTTGAATGTTCTAGCGCTTCTTAAGAGGTCCTCCATTGACCTAGTTGTCTTCCCAAAATCTTATAGATTCCCTGTCCCCTAATTTCCACTTAACCCCTTTCAACATAACATTTCTATACTTCAGGATGTTATTCTAGATGACCGAGCCTTTTGGAAAGTCAGAAGAAAGAAGAATGTCGTCAGGAGCTAAGTTCCCCAGATATTTGGCTTTCATAATGCTACCCCAGTCTTTATCCCCAGTAAGGAGGTTCCAGCCGATCTTGGTTATAAGGGATTTATTCAGTAGGTTCATCTTTCTTAGACCTAGGCCCCCTTTCAACTTAGGTCTACACACTTTATCCAAAGCAACAAGAGCCAACCTCTTTTTGTTTTCCATTCTCATCTATAGGAAATTTCTTTGTATTTTCTCTAGTCTCTCGGCTAGGTATTTAGGAATTTTGAGCAAGGACAAAAAATAAACAGGAATCCCTTAGAGCGAGGCTTTGAGTAATTGAAACTTACCATCTTGGATCAGAAGTTTTCTTTTCCATCCTACCAGCTTCCTCTAAGTCTTTTCCATAATAGAATTCCAATACTCTGAAGTAGCATCTTTCACCGAGAAGGGGACTCCCAGATAAATCTTGGGAAAAGATCTCACAGAACAACCCAGAATCCCCATAATATTTTGTTGTAGAACTAACAGGGTGTTAAAGAAGTAAACATGGCTCTTATCATAATTGATGCATTGGCCAACCGAGGTCGCATACTCCTATAGAACTTTTTTCCATTTCTGAGCCTCAATCACTGAAGTTGCCCCAAATAGAATGGTGTCATCCACAAATTGTTGTATGACGACAGGATCAGCTGTTGAAGCAAGTTTAACACCTTTAATTTCTCTAGAATTTAAAAGAGAGAGGAAGCCTCTACTTAGGGATTCATCTAGAAGGATAAAGAGGTAGGGGGATAGGGGCTCACCTTGCCTAATCCCTCTACCAGCATTAAAGAAACCCCTGGGGATACCATTGACCAGAACTAAGAATCTAACAGAAGTAACACAGAGCTTGACAAGCTGCAAAAATTTGCCTTGGAATCCCAACTTCCTCAAAACAGTGAAAAGGAACTCCCAATTAACTCTATCATAAGCTTTTGAAATATCGAGCTTGAAAGCCATTCCCAGGATTTTGCTTCTCTCCATGGAGTGGATAATTTTATGAGTGGTGATGGCCATGTCCGTGATCTGTCTACTTCACACAAATCCTTTTTGACAATTGCTAATTAGCTTATCTAGGATGGGTTGCAGCCTGAAAACTAAGATTTTGGAGAAAATATTGTAAACAGTATTACAGGGGCTTTTTGGTCTAAAATCCCCCATACACACTAGATCCTAGTTTTTGGGAATAAGGGCAATGAATGTATGATTTAGCTACTTCAATAGCTTACCTATCCTGAAGAAATCTCTAGCAGCCTCTGTGATATCTTTTCCCACAATATCCCAATGCTCCTGGAAGAAAGTGGGGGGAACTCATCTAGCCCCAGGGATTTAAAGGCACCCATAGAGAAAAGACTAGCTCGGACCTCCTCCTCCATAACAGGTCTACCAAGATGAGCATTATCTCCCTCATTCAAGAGGGTAGGGATGATGTCTATGAGCTCCTGGTTAATATAGCTATCTTGGGCTCCAAGAAAGTTCTGAAAGTAGGAAGCCACCACCAGCCCAATCTGAGTGTCTGAACCAACCATGATACCTCTATCATCCATCAGTTGAGATATGCTATTTCTTTTCCTATGCTTCATCATGGATTGATGGAAGAAAGAAGTGTTCCTATCCCCCTCTTTTAGCCATTGTACTCTTGACTTTTGTTTCCAAAAAATCTCTTCTTTCAACATCAACTAGATTTCCACTCCCTTCTCACACTCTCTTCCTTCTCTATAGTGTCCTCTGTGGTGTCTCCATCCTCCAATCTCTTTTGTAACTCTCCTAGTTTAGCATTTATTCTCCTTTTTTCATCAAATATGTTCCCAAAGTTGAACCTATTCCATCCTTTCACCTTTTTCTTGACCATCAATAGCTTCTATGCTAGTCTGAACATAGGCATTCCTTGGACTTCATCCCTCCACTAGCTTGCTAATTTATCTTTAAAATTTGGGTGTTTAGACCACATAATTTTGAATCTGAAAGGGTAAGGGCCTTTACCATTCCCATCCTTCCATGAGAGAAGCAGGGTGTTCTGATCTGAAGTTGTTCAAGGAAAAGCTTCAAGGTCATGGGTGCTTAAAAATTTCCAGCAGGAAGAGACCAAAACTCTATCCAGCTTGACTTGGATCAAATTCCTCCCTTTTCTTTGATTTGACCAGGTAAACCTATTTCCTTGTAAGTCAAGATCTATTAGACCTTCCTTATTTAAAAAGTCATTCAGGTCCATCATTTTGTCAGTGTAATCCATGGTTCCCCCATTTTTCTCAGAGGGGAATAAAGGAGTATTAAAATCTCCTGCTAACATCTAGCAGTTATCAGGGTCTCTAGAGATCAGGGAGGAGATAATATGCCACAACTCCTTTCTTGGGCCTCTCTGATTGGGAGCATAAATATTAATCAGGTTCCACGAGTAGTTGTTAGACTCCATCCTAATCGCCAGAAAGTTTTTATTTTTATCAATAATCCTTCCTTTGACAATCTTGTTGTTCAACATAGTGACAATACCCCCAGAGGCACCACAGGCATCACAACTCAAGTACTCTGCATTAGGCCATAGATTCCTAGCCACAACTTGAAAGCCTTCACTTTTCATCTTGACTTTTTGGATCATCAAAATATCTATTTTTTTTGTCAAAGATATAGTTCTTGACCAAGAACTATTTGTGACGGTTGTTTAACCCCTGAATATTCCATGATAGAATTCTCATTTGATAGGGGCCTTCTTGGATCCAATCTCCAAGGTCTTCTATCTACCCATTGCAATGTCTTTGTTAATTGCCTTATGTCTTGTTTCTCTTTGAGACAGCCTGCCCTGCTTAGTGTTTGCTCCCATGTCCATAATCTTCTTCCCTAGGCCTTTTCCTTTCCTTCTAGCAGTAGTCCATCCCTCCGAGTCAGTAATACTGGAACCAGCCCCAGGAGTAAGGGTTAGAGTTTTGTTACTGGGGTAGGAAACCCCTAGGCCAACCTCACATCCATCCTGGCTACCCCCTTAACTAGTAAAGGGCCATTCAACACAGGAGGAATCACCATCTCTGCTAAGACTTCTTTTTCTACAATTTCCTCTTGGTGAATCTCCCCATCTTCCAACCCCGTTAGGAATAAATCAATATAGCTATCAACACCTGGTGTGGGAAAGGCCTTTGGGCTCCCCAATAGGGTGTGATCATTGGTTCCCAAGTCTTGTTGTGGGGGATTAATTGTATTTCCCTCAATGGCCTTGTTCTTTTCTAGAGGGTCAATAATATTCAACAAGTTTTCCCTAGACGGGTAGTCCTCCTCATTCTCCGTGGCCTAGTTATCCAGAGCAGGGGTAGGTTTTCTGGCCTTACACTGAGAGGCTAAGTGATCCTTCTTATTACAGATATGGTAGAAAGTTGTGGATTTTTCATAAAATATAGGTTGAACCCATTGGCCAAATTTAGATTCAAGAGTAATATTGTTTGGAAGGATCTTGTTAATATCAATGCTAACACAGAATCTAGAAAAGACTAACCTCGATTTGTTCCTAGTGGTGTTTAGAGTTATGAATTGACCAAATGAGTTGGCAATCCACAAGAAGATCTCTTCATCCCAGAACTCTAGAGGAAGACACGAGAGCCTAATCCATACCGATGTCATTTTGTTGAGGTCTACAACACTATCAAATCCTGGCTTCCATTTACATAGGGATAAACTATGTTTCCCATACATCTAGGGCCCCCCCGCTAAAATGGAGGCCAGATCTTCTCTAGCCATAAATTTAAAGAGAAATGCCCCGCCATCCATAGCATTCACCGGAACACTTCCCTTCGCTTTCCATTTGGCAGTCACCCATTTCCTGACCACATCTATGTTAGGTCTGAAGGAAAAAAACTTCCCTACCAGAGCATTCTCCATGGAGGAGACCACTCTATCCATCGTAGTGTTCGGGAGCACAAGTGTCGAACCATCTGCCAAAACATGAAATCTTGGAGAAACACGCGATCTCTCCGTCTCCTCCCTAAACAGGGCCTTTTTCCAGGCATTGGGCCCCAACTCCTTATTTTGCAGTGTGTGAACAGAGGATTCATAGTCCTTGTCACAAGGAACATGACCGACAAGGTCTACACCACCGTTCATCCCACTTGGACTAGTCCCAAACACCGAAGCATCTCCCGGGACACCTTGCATGGAAGGGTCCAGGGGATCTCCCAGGTCCTTAGTAGCCATCAAAACTTCAAATTCAAAATTCAAGCAGCGAGTGGGAAAGTTGCAGAGCTCTTGTGCAACTTCCCTGATAAATGGTCTATTTGTTGCATGTGAGTGTGCTTGGGATATAATGAGAATAAAAGATTGTTGATACTTGATATTTTTTTTCTTTTTGGAAAATCTCTTTATAGTGGAACTAGTTGTATTGTGTTTTCTACATAGCATAAATGTAGTTTAAGTGTTAAAGATTTCATTATTTTTCTAATTTTTAAAGTTATAAATGTTATAATTTTGTTATTCTTTATTTTTTAATGATATTTAGTTAATATAGTTTTTATAAATAAATGGCAGGATTCACGCTCTTTTTTATTATAATATTAGAGATGATGCAATCAGAGTTCTATAATAAATTATGATTATCATGTAGTTATATTTTTTACAATCCAATAAATAATTTGTAAAAGAGTTGCCTAACAATTTGTCATCAGTTCCTGTGCTAGCATCCTACTCCTAATTTTGACAAAAAAATCTTCCTAAATCTCTAACCAAGTTTATTCTAGTTTAGCTTATGTAATAAATTTAGAAAGATGACACTTCTTAAAAGAACAAACAAAACAAAGTCCATATAGATTTGAGAACACAAAACTTAAAACATCTATGTGTTTAGATTCCAACCAAGAATTCCATTCAATTTCTAGATCTTGCTAGATCATTAAAACCAAAAATTCTCATAATTAAAATGATCAAAACACTTGATTCATGAGAAACCCCCTTCCTAAGTTTCCCAATACATTTCTTCCTACACAATAAACTATGTTTTCCATCCTCTAAAACTAAATTCATATTTAACAACCTATCCAATCAGCCTAATGGTTTTTACATTAAATAAAATACAATATCAATTCACCAAAATCTTCTCTAGAACATCTAATTCAATAGATCTATAGTTTGTCTTAGATGTTCAACCAATTGTCTCCCTCTTTGGCTACATGTTCCACCTCCATAGATCTCCCAAAGGGTGTGGAGGCCTCTTTCTCTTCCTTCATTGCCTAGACTTGCACTAAACATAGACTTGCATATGCATACAAATCACTAAAAATTAGGAGACAAACACATAGTAAATCTACTTCAAGGATCCATGACTATTAAAAAATATCTCATTTAAATTAAGGAGAAGATAATTACAAAAGATTTGTAATCCTTTATAGTGTTGTATAAACAAGACAATCAAGCCAACAAATGTGGCTACAAAAATCCCATGGCACCCTAGTAAAACTCTTTGAAATGCCTTGTTATAATCATGGAGACATTGAACTATGTATTTCTCTTACTATTCTACACATTCCTAAATATCATATTTGACAATCCTAGCACTTACAAAGCAAAACATGCATCAATTGATACCTAAGAAAACATTTAGGAATTCCTATACACAATATGGTTCCAGTCTTTGCATTTGGATCCTTGAGCCCTTGTTGCTCCAATACTTGAAAATCTATTGAATTACTTTATCAGCTTTAAATATGTTTATGTACCATTTCTACATGGTATCCTTTGCAATGTTGAGTGGTATCATTAGCATTGGTCATGACCTTGCTTGCTACATGTTGTACCCAATCCGAAACTTTTTCCTCATTGCCAAGTTGTATTTTTCATTCAAGTTGTTGCATCATCATGTCTAGTTCGAAGTGGTTGTCTAGTCTTAATGTCGAATGTCAAATCCAAATATCAAGTTCGTGTTTGTCATATCGTAAAGTGGTCATCAAAGTTCGATGTCAACCTTGTCAAATTGTAATGTCAAAATTATGTTATGTCGTTTTGAAATTTTAGTTATTAATTAATTATTTTTAATTAATAAATCATTTGTAATGATTATTAATTATTAATGATTTTTAAAAGTTAAAATTATTGTTATATTTGTATCTGTAAAAATTTAAAATTAATTAATTTATGATTAATCATTTATTATTAATTGTTTATTAATTAATATTGAAATGTAAAAAAGTGTTTTTGTGTTTGTTAAGTGTTAATAATTTGTTTGTCAATTTTTAATAATTTGAATAATTATTTTTAATAATTATTTAATATTTAATGACTATTAAAATTAGAGATTGTCCGTAAATTGTAAATGTTTGTCTTTGTCCGTGAAAATTAATTATGATATACTAATTTATAATTAATATTTTATATATTAATTATTTATTATCATTTTGTCATAAATTTTTAAAATACATAAAAATTAAAAACTATTATTAATTTTAATATTATTATTAATAATTCTCTATTATTAATGATATTGTTAAAATAATAATCAAAATCTAAAAAAAAATCAAAATCAAAGTGCTCATGTGAGACTCACAAAAATAAAAAAATAATAAATCAAAGTCATGCAAAGTTAAAAATAAAAACCAAGGCAAAATGCGTTAAAAATAAAAGCATTTCATATTAAAAAAAATCAAAGGCAATGCTTAAATAATGCGAAAAGCTAAAAGTCATAGATAAAAGGCGATCAAGAGAAATCAAAGAAAAATTAGCGCATAAACAAAACTCCACGCGCATTTTCAAAAGCATGAAAGGCTTAAATAAAAATAAGCAAATATATAAAAGTGCATCATACTATGTTAAAACACACTTTGTAAACATTTAAAAAATCAAAGGCTTGATATAATGTTTGAAGGAAGTGCTCAGGTAGAAGCGCGCGCTCAACAGGCTCCAAACGAGCACGCCAGGAGGAAGGGAGAGCATTCAATGCACCCTCTACAACAAAAACATGATCAACAGAGAGAAGACACCTCCCAAACACCTTCAACAATCCTCTCATGCACCTTGCCATGCAAGCCATACCTAGCAAGAAGAAGTTGAAGCGACGGAAGGGAAAATCTCATGTGCCCAGGCTAAGAATGTCACACCGAAAGGAGGTTTTAGATGCGCTTCAACAAGGGAAAGCACACCTTCTACAAGCCAAAAGAATAGCCAAATGCTTAAAACCTCATCCACAGGTGCCTATCAGCAATCCAAACGCCTCTGTAGAAGAGAAAATTGCCTCCAGTCATCAAAGGTTCATGCCTAATCAAGTTTCAGATGCTAAAATGTCCATTGGCTAGCAAGAAAGAAATGCATCAACTCTAGACTCACATGTTGACTAGATGTAAGAACTCATCAAGACTTGTGCATTTGTTGATTATTCAGTCATAAGGGGACTACAAAAGCTCCTTTGATTTAGAAACCCTTCAGTATTGCCTTTATTTAGACTATGTGAATTGAGGGAAGAAGGTTTTGGCCGCCCTTTTCTTGTTTCATTCAAAGTAGCTCGTTACAATATTAGTATGGATTCTATAGATGAAATGTGATCATGCCCAACAGTACTGGTCGATGTTGTTACTGAATTCCCGTCTCATAGACCCATCATTATTTTCTTCTCAGCTACCACCTAAAATGCTTATGAAAGCCCATGGAATTCATATATTCAATGGGACTGTCTGCTTATACCCAAGAGGCTTTTGGTCCAATTTTACCTAATCCCATTTTGTGGATGCAAAGAGTGTTAGATTTAGGGCAGACAACTGAGAGGGGGGGGATGAATTAGTTGTCTAAAACTTTCTTCCAATTAAACACTTAAATCCTACTTTGTAATTCAGCAGTATAAGGATAAATCAATCATGTAAGCATCATGCATTAAATCAAGAGTAGAGACATATTAACACACATGACACCAAGATTTTGACGTGGAAAACCCATTTAAGGGAAAAACCACAGGGTGATTAACCCAAGATTGTATTCTTTGTTAGAAGAATAGAAAGAACACAATGGCACATGCTAATTAGGGCTCACTGCCCGAGCACACTGCTCACAAGAGGCTCACTGCCTAAAAGAGACACACTGTCTACAAAATAATAAGTATCACATACATGAACTGGAAAATAGCATCTTCACCATGCTTGAATCAGTTCCATTTAAGTCCAATACTTCTGCTCTGCCTTTCGCTCTCCTCCTCGCTACCACACTCACATCTCCGTAAGTCACTCACTGAAATGACTTTACAATCCCTTATTTATACAAGACATTGACTTAGGAATAATCATCTAAGTCGGCAAACAATTACAAGAACATCCGCAGGATGTGTAACGCATCCGGTCAGCCAATCTCAAGAAGAACACCATCATCTAGAAGTAGTTATTCAATTGTGAGCTCCAACTCCAATGTGGACTACCAACACGAACTGGACACGATCCAAAGACCTCCACAAGCTTTCCTAAATCACCAAGAACATCCACACTTCATCTGCTTACTGAAATCCTTCTCTCATTCAACCAGAACTTCAAGAACACAGTCTGTCATCAGTGTCACAAAAGAATAGATGCTTGCGGACCTTCAAACCATGAACCAATTGAGCTGACACTTCACAAAGACTTCCTCAACACTCCCTCAGATCTGCAAAACAGGATAATGCATTTCCAGATCTCACCGGACCTGTCTGTGTCACTCTATCACCTCTGAACACCTATCAGAAAAGGTTTTACTTGAGCGGCCACAAATTCTTTAGATCTTCATGTGGACCTCTAAAATATTTACTAGATCACCTTAAGACACATATCTACAAACCCTTTAAACCGCATCCTCTTATCCTCATCTTATCTTGGACTTTTATCTTACTGTCTTCACTGTTCTTCATTGTTCCTGATATGACCAGTTTTGTCAATATCCTTAGCAAACAGTTCATCCAATCCTTATCATTAATGCAATAGGAGTATGTTGACATCAATGACAAGACCGGTTAGGCCATACTTGCAACAAAGAGATCTTACAATAAAATATCATGCACAAATTTTCTAACAGGAGCTAGCCTTTTGAGACAGACTTTCTCATTTCTATGCTTCTTCATCAGAAAAAGAGCTATTGTAACAAGAGTGTAGTAAGAATCTATAGTAGAATAGTTCAAGGTCCGCTAATTCAGTATTGGTTGACCAACCAAGATGGTGTTCACTCTGTGAGGTTGATATGAAGGAAAATGCAGAGTGGATTGAACAACATCAGATAAAACAAGTCAGCAAGGAGATAGTACCTTTCACAAATCAATCTAAACCAGTCAAAGTCTTCAGAAAGGCCATCATAGCCATGAGGAGGAGCATTACCTTCATAAATTTTATGGCTTTTCATCAAGTCAAAAGAATCATACAGAGGATTCACACATTCAAACAAAAGAAGATAAAATGCCTCAAGTCAAAATCATTGCCCAACACTAAGAATCACCAACATTATGGAATTGTCAAAGTATCAGAAAGTTCTTATGATCAGATTCAAGTCACCAAGATTTGCTGCATTGGCGAAATCAAAGATTTCTATCGATTCTCTAGACTCAGCCAAATTTTAGTGGACTTCAATGTTGCCATTTTTGGCAATTGATATTTCCAAGGATATATTTTGAGAACTGAGGTTGCTCAATAGATATATTAATTTTTAGATCCTTTTTATCATGTAATTTTGGAACTATTTGTAATAAACATGCAATAATTAGTTAATTGATTTTTGCATGGATTTAGGATTATTTTATTATTTGTTTTAGTTACAAATAAGAATTGCATTTCATGCAATTAGATAGAGTTGAGCTAGGAAGTTCAGTTGGTTCTCATGTTTTTTTGTAAAGTAGTATAAATAAGTGCTTTTGCACATTCATTAGGGAGACTTCTTTTAGAGGAGATTTTTAGAGAAAGTTTTTAGTATTCAATTTCATTGTTAGTTAGCTTTTTTTGAAGCTTTCTAGCAATTAGTTTTCTAGTTTTCAATATTCAAGTATCCAAATATTCAGTGTTGTATTCAATCGATGAATAAAAAGCAAGGACAATTCTCATGCCTCATTTTCTTAGATTTTCACTCTCATATATTCACGTGATCATGTTCTTGTTTTGTTCATTTAATGGATCCCAGTATGCTTGTTTTGCTTCCAAATATTCATTAAAATGTATTGTTTGTGCTAAAGGTTAGGTTCATTCAACAAATCTACAAACTTTATGTCACAAGTGGAATTGAAGGAATAAGTCGTATCTTTGCATCACCTTATAGTTGATATGGTCTTGGCATTCATAATTGTGTGGTGTTAATTTGTTCAATCAATCCAAATTGTGTACTTTCTTTATTCAGCCTCTATGTTTAGCTAAATAGCGTAAGTGTTTAGCCTAGGTTATGTTTTTAGTCAAAAAGCATAAAAATCTTTGCTTCACTATTGAATGTGAGTCTCTACCTTTCCGCGTGTTGCAAAACCAAAAAGATTGCAAATTTCCCTTCCATTGAGCAGCATAAGTATGAAAAATCCCCTGAAAACACTGTAAAGGTTGGGTAAAAGCAAGAAGTTGGGTCCACATATAGGGGAAGTGTCGTGCAAAAAAAAATCCCGACAGGAACCGGTACTCGTTTTAAAGAAAACGGGTACCCGTTTAGGAACGGGCACCCGAGCCTAGAACGGGTACCCGTTATAAAACGGGTACCCGTTTCTAAAAATAGTAAAAAACAAAAACGGGTACCCATTTTTAATTTTTACTATTTTTGGAAATTTTCAAAAATAGTAAAAATAAAAACGGGTACCCGTTTTTGTTTTTTACTATTTTTAGAAAGTTTCCAAAAATAGTAAAAAACAAAAACGGGTACCCGTTTTTTTTACTATTTTAGAAACGGGTACCCGTTTTGTTTTCTATTGTTTTCTAGAACGGGGGTACCCGTTTCTAAAATTTTGAATTTTGTACCCACGCTTTTGGTTTCGTTTTAGGCTCGGGAAAGGCATGGGTAGCCGACCTTGAGCCTTGGACCTGCAAGTATTTCTCTAAGTATAGAACCAGAGGAAAGACTGACTTCACCTATATGGCTGATGACATTTTTTTCTAAATTTTTTTACGAAATTAAAACCCATTACAGATCATAGTGTCTAGTTTTCAAATATGTAATTTTTTTTGGATTGGACTAGTTTTTCTATTTATTATTTAATTTATGAGCAAACTGGTCCAAAAACTTGAAATGACAGGTGTTTGTATTTTTTTAATAACTTTTAATTTTTAAATTTTTTTTAAAAAAAATTATATGTCATCAATCTACACATCATTCTTTACACAATGAAAAAAAAATTTAATTTTATGATTTTTTTTGCTCAAATTATGTTGGCCGTACACGAGGGGTTTTCAAAAGTATCAATTAGGCCTAATAAAAAATTAATAAAAAAAAAATTATTTAGAAAAAAATCATAAAAAAATATCCTCATCAAACTTCACTATACTACACATCTTTTCCTAAAAAGATTTTGAAAAATAATTTTATTTAGGTCAAATTATGTTGGCCGTACACGTGCATGGTATGGTTAAAAAAAAGTGACTTTTAAATAGTGGTTTTTAGAAGTGCCTATTGAAAATCAATTTGTATCATCTGGGTATTGAAAAAAATTACATATTTGGAAACTAGACTCCGAGTACTACATTTTATATTTAGTGACTTTTTTAAAGATTCCATCTCTAAGTGCTTCAAATTTTAAGGTCAAATATGACAAATTTTGAAAATAAGGGAAAACACTTCCACTTTTTGGCCAAAAAGTGGACCCAACTTCTTGCACTTACTCGGTTGTAAATTGCGAGTACATACTTTGTAGTATTAAGTTTGTTTTGTTTTACAGGGACCTTCCCCTACAAATTTGAAGAGCGGTTCTACTAGACATCTATCCATTTTGCTTTCACATCGAAAGGTATGAAATAAAACCCTAACAGTTTTTGGTGACTCTACTAGGGAATGACATAAGACCTTCATCTTATCTATTGCAAAAAGATCCAGAGTTCATATATATATTTTTTCAATTTCAAAGAAGAATCCCTATGGTGGATCAAGAAGGCAATCACGTCAATAATTGCCCACCTCGGCCAGGCAAAATTAGATCAGTCCATTGGCATTGGCGGAAATCCATGAGATTCCTGAAGGATCAAGAAATTTTTTTGAAGTTCCATGGTGATGACAAGAAGCATCCTGATGAGCACATTTCTGCCTTCACTACCGCTTGCGGGATTCTAAGCATTGCACATGAAGATGTTTCTATTCACTTATTTGTGGAGATCTTGCGAGACATGGCAGTGGAATGGTTTAATCACCTTACTGTTGGTTTGATCATGAGTTGGGAGTTGATGAGGGAGAAATTTCTCACCCATTTTAATCCTACAGAAGACAATCATGTCTTGTTTGCACAACTCTCAAATATCAAGAAAAACAAAAGTGAACCGATGCGAGAGTTCGTGGCCAGGTTCAACCATCTCATTGGCAAAGTTACAAACACTCTAAATCCTTCATCAGAAATTCTGCTGACTTGCTTCACAAATGCACAATCTTCAAAAGTTTCATTCTATCTCAAGCAAAGACATGCTATAGAACTGCAATAAGCTCAAGAGTATGTTGTTGAATTAGAGGATCATATGATCACTTCAAGAAAGATCCAGAGAGATTCATTCAAGCCATTAGTTCCTGTGAACATTGTACCACTTCGGCAAGTTCCATCTCCTTCAAATATGCAATATTCTTTCATTAACTATGTTAGTGATCAACCTACTTCATCTTTGTGTCAAGAGGTAGATGTGTCTTCTACAACAAAAATCTATTTCTTTTTCCATTCAGCAAACCAACATCATGTAGAAAATTTCCCTGAGATGAGAAGATTCATGCAAATATTAAAAGCATCAAATAAAAATCAAGCATTTTTGGATAATCCTGAACGTCTCTTAGATGAATCTGATGGAGGCTCTATGAAGGGATTTACCCAGTGTAAATCAAATATTAGAAGGAATCATTTTTCTAACTTTGTTTCAAGCAACATCATGTGTTTACATATGGAACATGAATGTTCATTAGAAGCTGGAAATTTACATAATTTCTTTGAATATGAAGAAAGATCATTGATGGAAGAACCTAAAGAAATGCAAGACTTGTATTCTTTCTCTAAGGAGGAAGAAGTGCAACACATCTCTCGAGAGATAAATTGTGAAGGAGAAGAAATCAGATGTTTTGAATAGAGCGATGATGAATCCCATTTGTTCTTCTCGTCTTTTGAAGGTTGGTTTCAAAAATTTGAGTCAAATACACTCAAAGAAGAAAACACTAGAGAAGCATTGCAATTGGAGCAAGAACAAGATCTTTATTTTGAAGATGATTCATCATTGGAGGCATTTATCAAATTAGGAGATCATATGGAAGATTCATCATTGGATCTCAACAATTTTCTACATCACTTGGAGAGTGAATCTTCAGTTGAAGATACTGTCAATTTTCTTTTGTAGTTTAGCCCATCGTCATCTTTGTCTCTAGAGAATTTCATACACATTGGTGAAGAAGATGATAGTCTTCTAAAGTTATCCATGAGCATGTGGAAGAAAAATCAACACAAGATGCAACACTGAAAGAAGCTCCTGCAGAAGGAAAGTTCATTGAATATTCAATCTTGGTCACTGAAGACAATCATATGGAAAAATCATAAATCCTTGACAAGTGTGTGGTGAGATATGCCATATGTGAAGTCAATCAAGCACAAGAAGAAGAAACACAAATATTAGAAGACTGCTTGATCCAACATTCATGTCAGAAGAGAAGTATGTGGTTATTGAAGATGAGATGCTGCCAAATATTTGCATTCATGTTCTCAAGGATACATTTACTGAAGGCAATTTCTCCATGGAAGCTGATGAGACTCAAAATGATGAATGGCAAAGTGAGCTACTAGGTGAAGATGTTATTCAGCAAGTGTACTTTGATGATGATCAAGTGCTTGATGACTCAGATCTTGATGATCTATCACATTTTGATTCTGAGGATTGGATAGACGAAGACATAGTTGAAGAGGATCATAAAGAAGTACCTGAATCTTTAGATAAATGGTTGTTGACAGTTGTGGATCCAGTAAGTCAAGAACTAGTGATGGAAATTTTATATGAACAACTTCAACCTTTTCTAGAGGATGACACATGGATTGAGTTCAAGGTTGCATATGTTGAATACATGGATGAAGAACGTCAAGTTCTTTATGTGGTGGTCGCCATTCCCACAACCATACTTTGGGCATAGGACCTTGCTTCATACCTTCAAAAGGAGGTTCTGTACCTTCACCTATTGCGGAGGTTTTTCACTATGGAAGAAGATGATCAACCAGAGATAATGCACATAAAATAGTTCATTATGAATTTCTCATGGCATGATCATGTCTACCCACCTGAATCGTGGCTCTTCGAGAAGGTGTTGCTGAGGAAGAAAGACTATGTGCTGCCAAGACAAATTTCCCAATTCAGGAGAAGATATTCTTATTTTTCTAAACCTGTTGATGGTTTTGTGTAACATTTTCCATTTTTCTTGTCCTTGCTTGAAAAAAAAGCGTTTGTGTGTGTCCTATGTTTATGTTGTGTTTCCTTAATCATTTTTGTTAAATGTTTTGTTAGGTGATTTAGGAACGTCATGTTTTGTTAGGTGATTTAAGAATGTTATGTTTTGTTAGGTGATTTAGGAATGTTGTTTCTAGGTGATTTAGGCTTGTTTTGACTCTATCGCCCAACTGATAAGGCACTGGTCTACTTACAAAATCCAAAGATTTTGAGGTCCTCCTATGCTGCAAGTATACACCATGGTCACCAGATAGAGCCAATTGTTGTACCCAATCCAAAACTTTTTCCTCATCGCCAAGTTCTATGTTTCATTCAAGTTGCTGTGTCATTATGTCTAGTCTGAAGTGGTTGTCTAGTCTTAATGTCGAATGTCAAATCCAAATATCAAGTTCGTGTTTGTCATATCATAAAGTGGTCATCAAAGTTCGATGTCAACCTTGTCAAATTGTAATGTCGAAATTATGTTATGTCATTTTGAAATTTTAGTTATTAATTATTTATTGTTAATTAATAAATAATTTATAATGATTATTAATTATTAATGATTTTTAAATGTTAAAATTATTGTTATTTGTTCATATCCATAAAAATTTAATATTAATTAATTTATGATTAATAATTTATTTAATAAATTGAATAATTATTTAATATTTAATGACTATTAAAATTAGAGATTGTTTGTAAATTGTACATGTTTGTCTTTGTTCATAAAAATTAATTACGATATACTAATTTAGAATTAATATTTTATATTAACTATTTATTAAACATTGAAATTAAATGTTATTGTTATTTATCATGTATCGTTTTGTCATAAAATTTAAAAATCCATAAAATCAAAAACTATTATTATTTTTAATGTTATTATTAATAATTCTCTATTATTAATGATATTGTTAAAATAATAATCAAAATCTAAAAAAAATCAAAATCAAAGCACTCATGTGAGACTCACAAAAATAAAAAAATAATAAATCAAAGTCATGCAAAGTTAAAAATAAAAACCAAGGCAAAAGGCGTTAAAAATAAAAGCATTTCATATTAAAAAAAATCAAAGGCAACGCTTAAATAATGTGAAAAGCTAAAAGTCATAGATAAAAGGCGATCAAGAGAAATCAATGAAAAATTAGCGCATAAACAACACTCCACACGCATTTTTAAAAGAATGAAAGGCTTAAATAAAAATAATCAAACAGATAAAAGTGTATCATACTATGTTAAAATATGCTTTGCAAACATTTAAAAAATTGAAGGCTTTGTATAATGTTTGAAGGAAGCGCTCAGGCAGAAGCGCATGCTCAACAGGTTCCAAACACGCATGCTAGGAGGAAAAGGATAGCATTCAATGCGCTCTCTGTAGCAAAAATGTGATTAGCAGAGAGCAGACACCTCCCAGACACCCTCAATAGTCCTCTCAAGTGCCTTACCCTGAAAGCCATGCTTAGCAAGAAGAAGATGAAGTGTCAGAAGAGAAAATCTCACACACCCATGCCAAGAATCTCACGCAAAAAGGAGGTTTTAGATGCACTTCAACAAGGGAAAGCATGCCTTCTACAAGCCAAAAGAAGAGCCAAACGCTTAAAACCTCATCCACATGTGCCTATTAGCAATCCAAATGCCTTTGTAGAAGAGAAAATCACCTTTGATCATTAAAGGTTCATGCCTGATTAAGTTTTAGATGCTAAAATGTCCATTGTCTAGCAAGAAAGAAATGCATCCAACTCCAGACTCACATGCTAGCTAGATGCAAGAACTCATCAAGACTTGTGCTTTTCCTTATTATTCAGTCATAAGGGGACTACAAAAGCTCCTTTGATTCGGAGAACCTCGAGTATTGCCTTTATTCAGACTATGTAAACAGAGGGAAGAAGGTTCTGACCACCCTTTTTTTTGTTTCATGTGAAATAGCTCGTTACAATATCAATATGGATTCTTTAGATGAAATGTGATCATGCCCAACAGTACTGGTCGATGTTGTTACTAAATGCTCATCTCATATACCCAGCATTATTTTCTTCTCAGCTCCCACCTAAAACACTTATGAAAGCTCATGGAATTCATATATTCAATGGGACTGCCTACTTATACCCAAGAGGCTTCAGGTCCAATTTTGCCTAACCCCATTTCGTGGATGCAAAGAGATCTTACAAGAAAATATCATGTACAAATTTTCTGATAGGAGTTGGCCCTTTAAGACAAACTTTCTCATTTGTATGTTTCTTCATCAGAAAAAGAGCTATTGCAACAAGAGTGTAGTAAGAATCTGTAGCAGAATAGTTCAAGGTCTATTGATTCAGTATTGCCTAAGTAACCAGGATGGTGTTCACTCTGTGATGTTGATATGAAGGAAAATGCAGAGTGGATTGAACAACATCAAATAAAGCAAGTTGGCAAGGAGATGGTACCTTTCACAGATCAATCTAAACCAGTCAAAGTCTTCAGAAAGGCCATCAAAACCATGAGGAGGAGCATTACCTTCATAAATTTTATGCCTTGTCATCAAGTCAAAAGCATCATTCAGAGGATTCACACATTTAAACAAAAGCAGATAAAATGCCTCAAGTCGAAATCATCACCCAACACTAAGAACCACCAACATTCTGGAATTGTCAAAGTATCAGAAGGTTCTTATGATCAAATTCAAGTCACAAAGATTTGCTACATTGGCGAAATCAAAGATTTCTATCGATTCTCTAGACTTAGCCAAATTTCAGTGGGCTTTAATGTTGCCATTTTTGGCAATTGAAATTTCCAAGGATCTATTTTGAGAACTGAGGTTGCTCAATAGATATATTAATTTTTAGATCCTTTTTATCATACAATTTTAGAACTATTTGTAATAAACATGCAATAATTAGTTAATATATTTTTGCATGGATTTAGGATTATTTTATTATTTGTTTTAGTTTTAAATAAGAATTGCATTTCATGCAATCAGTTAGAGTTGAGTTAGGAAGTTTAGTTGGTTCTCATGCTTTTTTGTAAAGTAGTATAAATAAGTGCTTTTGCACATTCATTAGGGAGACTTTTTTAGAGGAGATTTTTAGAGAAAGTTTTTAGTATTCAATTTCATTGTTAATCAACTTTTTTGGAAGCTTTCTAGCAATTATTTTTTTAGTTTTCAGTATTTAAGTATCTAGATATTTAGTGTTGTATTCAATCGATCAATAAAAAGCAAGGACAATTCACATGTCTCATTTGCCTAGATTGTCACTCTCGAATATTCACCTGATCATGTTCTTGTTTTGTTCATTTAATGGATCCTAGTATGCCTATTTTGCTTCCAAATATCCATTAAAATGTATTATTTGTGCTGAAGGTTAGGTTGATTCTACAAATCTGCAAACTTTGTGTCACAGGTGGAATTAAACTAATAAGTTGTATCTTTGCATCGCCTTATAGTTGATCTGGTCTTGGCATTCATAATTTTGTGGTGTTCATTTGTTCAATCAATCCAAATTGTGTACTCGCTTTATTCAGCCTCTGTGTTTAGCTGAATGGCATAAGCATTTAACCTATGTTCTGTTTTCATTCAAAAAGCATAAAAATCTTTGCTTTGCTATTGAATGTGTGTCTCTACCTTTCCGTGCATTGCAAAACCAAAAAGATTGCAAATTTCCCTTCCATTCAGCAACATAAGTATGAAAAACCCCCTGAAAACACTGTAAAGGTTGTAAATTGCGAGTACATACCTTGTAGTTTTAAGTTTGTTTTATTTTACAGGGAACTTCCTCTACAAATTCAAAGAGTAGTTCTACTGCACATATGTCTATTTTTCTTTCACACCAAGAGGTGAAAAATAAAACACTAATAGTTTTTGGCGACTTTGCTAGGGAACTACATAAGACCTTCATCTTATCTATTGCAAAAAGATCTAGAGTTCATATTTTTTTTCCAGTTTCAAAGAAGACTCCCTATGGTGGATCAAGAAGGAAATCACGTCAATAATCACCCACCTCGTCCATGGGGAAATCAGATCGGTTTGTTGGCATTGGAAAAAAGCCATGAGCTTCTTTAAGGATCAAGAAAAAAATTTCCAAAGTTCCATGGTGATGGCAAGTAGCATCCTGATGAGCACATTTCTGCCTTCACCACCACTTGCGAGATTTTAAGCATTGTACATGAAGATGTTGTTCACTTATTTATGGAGAGCTTGTGAGACATGGCAGAGGAATGCTTTAATCACCTTACTTCTGGTTCAATCACGAGTTGGGAGTTGATGAGGGAGAAATTTCTCACCCATTTCAAGCCTGTAGAAGACAGTCATGTCTTGTTTGTACAATTCTCAAATATCAAGAAAGACAAAAGTAGGCCGATGTGAGAGTTCGTGGCTAGGTTCAACCATCTCGTTGGTAAAGTTATGAACACCCTAAATCCTTTGCAAGAATTGTTTTTGACTTGCTTCACAAACGCACAATCTTCAGAAGTTTCATTCTATCTCAAGCAAAGACACACTACAGAACTTTAAGAAGCTCAGGAGTATGTTGTTGAATTAGAGGATCATATGATCACTTCAAGAAAGATCCAGAGAGATTCATTCAAGCCATTAGTGCCCTTCAACATTGTGTCACTTCAGCAAGTTCCATCTCATTCAAATATGCAAGATTCTTTCATTAATTATGTCAATGATCAACTTGCTTCACCTGAGCGTCAAGAGGCAGATGTATCTTCCGCAATACAAATCTACTGCTTTTTCTGCAACAAACCAACATGATGGAGAAAATTTCCTAGAGATGAGAAGATTGATGCAAATATTGAAAGCATCAAATGAAAATCAAGGATTTTTGGATAATCCTGAACGTCTCTTAGATGAATCCAATGGTGGCTCTATGAAGGGAATTACCCAGTGTAAATCAAATATTAGAAGGAATCATTTTCCTAACTCTATTTCAAGAAACATCATGTTTTTGCATATGAAACATGAATGTTCATTGGAAGCTAAAAATTTGCATAATTTATTTGAATATGAAGAAAGATCATTGATGGAAGAACCTGAAGAAATGCAAGACTTGCATACTTTCTCTAAGGAGGAAGAAGTACAACACATCGCTCGAGAGTGAGATTGTGAAGGAGAAGAAATCAGATGTTCTGAAGAGAGTGATGGTGAATCCCATTTGTTCTTCTTGTCTTTTGAAGGTTGGTTTGAAAAATCTGCGTCAAATACACTCAAAGGAGAAAAGACCAAAGAAGCATTGTAATTGCAGCAAGAATGAGATCTTAATTTTGAAGATGATTCATCATTGGAGACATTTATCAAATTAGGAGATCATATGGAAGATTCATCATTGGATCTCAAAAGTTTTCTACATCACTTGGAGAGTGAATCTTCAATTGAAGATACTATCAATTTTCTTTTGCAGTTTAGCCCATCTTCATATTTGTCTCTAGAGAATTTCATACACACCAGTGAAGAAAATGATGTGAAGTCTTCTGAGGTTATCTATGAACCTGCGGAAGAAAAATCAACACAAGATGCAACACTGAAAGAAGCTCATGTAGAAGAAAATTTCATTGAATATTTGGTCTTGGTCACTGAAGACAATCATATGGAAAAATCAGAAATCCTTGACAAGTGTGTAGTGAGATATGCCATATGTGAAGTCAATCAAGCACAAGAAGAAGAAACACAAAGCTTAGAAGAATCTTTGCTTGATCATGTATTCATGTCAGAAGAGAAGTGTGTGGTTATCGAAGATGAGATGCTACTAGATATCTGCATTCATGTTCTCAAGGATACATTTACTGAAGGCAATTGCTCCATGGAAGCTGATAAGACTCAAAATAATGAATGGCGAAGTGAGCTAATAGGTGAAGATGTTATTCAACAAGTATACTTTGATTATGATCAGGTGCTTGATGACTTAGATCTTGATGATCTATCACGTTCTGATTCTAAGGATTGGATAGACGAAGACATAGTTGAAGAGGATCATGAAGAAGTACCTAAATCATTAGATAAATTGTTGTTGATAGTTGTGGATCCAGTAAGTTAAGAAATAGTGATGGAAATTTTATATGAACAACTTTAACCTTTTCTAGAGGATGACACATGGACTGAGTTCAAGGTTACGTATGTTGAAGACATGGATGAAGAATGTCAAGTTCTATATGTGGTGCTAACCATTCCCACAACCATTCTTTGGCCACAAGACCTTGCATCATACCTTCAAAAAGAGGTTCTCTACCTTCACCTGTTACAGAGATTTTTTGCTATGGAAGAAGATGATCAACCAGAGCTAATGCACATCAACCAGTTCATCATGAACTTCTCATGGCATGATTGTGTCTACCCACCTGAATTGTGGCTCTTCAAGAAGGTGTTGCTGAGGAAGAAAGACTATGTGCTGCTAATGTAGAGGAAAACTAATGTGTTGTAGACTTAACATAATTCAGGGGTAAACCTATCTGAACAGTCCACTTGACATTGTACTCCCACATTAAATTATCAATGTAGGAGCATAAGCTTATGATGGCACTACACTATATGTGCCTTTAGGGCTCATATTCTCCTAAACTATCTTATCCAAACCTACTCAAATTATTCTACTTTGTTGGAATTCACATAAATTCAAGAACTGTAAAACTAGTTATAGAATCTAGTGGCTATAGGTACCTTCAGCATAAGTTGTAGATAACTGCTAGCAATAGGAAATTACAAAACTAATCCAAAACCATTCAAAATGATGAGAAAACTAATACTAACCTCTGGAGGACTTAAAATGGACAAAGTATACTTTTGTTCATGAACCACAACTATTGTAATTAACAATCAAAGTATTCTAATTAACTCACAATGCATTTATAAACTAATGGAAAATACCTTTAACAAGAATCCATAAATGATTAAGAAAATAAATGAAGTGAAGATCAATACCTTGAGTGGCTGGCTTAGGGGGCTGACTCACTTAGCTGGAAATCAAATCTAATTTAGATACTCATGCATCCACATAACACATAGTTCCATTCATTTTGTATCATAAACATAATCTCTTTCAGATTGTATTCAATAATGATATTTTTAACAAAACATGTCTGGAGCTTCTAATATTGAAATAAAAACAACTAAGTAACTGGATAACAAAGTAACTAACTTGACTCATAGCTCATCCCCATAACTTATACAAAAACAAGAGAGTCTTATGCAACTAATAAATCCACAAACTCATGTATCAAGGTCTCCAATGTATTAAAATAAAAACTGGATTTATTTGATACAAGGGGGTAAATCACAAAACACATAATAATAGAAATTGAACACAGAAAATAGAACTTTCTTTTATTGATCTGGGCAACTCATTACATTACAGAATCTCAATTACAATAAGAGGATGAATCCTCTACTGGTTGCAACACATTACAATTTTCCCAACCTCAAGACTCTAGAATCTTCAGCCTTTTGTAACACCAAATCAGCTAGGGTTTATGTTTTCCCACCTATTCTTGACTCCACAATTTCCCCCTTAGCTCTACTACTACCCAGGGTTCCCAAAATAGTCATAAATAGTACTTTTTGGTGGCCTCCAGCTAAATTTCAAAATTTGCAACTCCCTCCAAAAGTAGGTCAACTTCCGGGAAGCATAACTTTTGATCCGAGTGTCTGATTGACAAACCATTTTAAGCGCCGGAAAGCTCACAATGTGAACTATCACACTAGAAATCCGTAAATGGATTTCCATCAACTTTTTGGGATGTTATGGGATGTTTTAGTGCCTCATATCTTGTTTCAAAAATTTTTAGGGGCTTTTTGGAAAATAAAAACTTTAATATCTTTCAGCTCACAAATGATCTTTGCCTGATTCCTTCGCCAAAGGTCTTATATTTTTGTTATGTAACTTTCTGTAAGTTTTTGCTTCAATCCATGCCCAAATGTAAACTTTCCTAAAATGGTAGGTACACTTTCCAAAACAGGCAGGTTGCTACTTTTAGCAGTTTTGGAAAAACTAAAAGTCCTACATCATTATTCTGGATATTATGGAACCAAAAACATTAATTATGGAAACAAATGAAAACAACTACAATGATTTTGAATTAACTTCTTTTTGGGTGATGCAAGATTTCCCTTACAACACTGGATGCTCCTACATCAGACACCCAGGGTAATTTGAGAAATGACCCTTTCACATCTCAGATGTTTCTGTGAGGAAAACCCAAACGATCAACCTCTGCATTAGACAACCAAGAAGAATCTTCAACAGGCCTTCCTTTCCATTTTACCAGATATTCCTCATATTGCTTGTTCTGAGTACTTCTTCCCACATGGCTATCCAAGATCTCTTCTATCTCCTCCATTAAAGTAGATGCTGGAATACTCCACTGCGCTTCTGTTGGTCCATCCTCTATTCTACCTTCATGATATTTTGATAAATCAGCAATGTTGAAAATAAGGGAAATATTGATCCCACTTGGCAGCTCTACCTCATATGTATTTCCTGAATCATGCTTCTTCAGGATTTTGCATGTTCCAAATTTCTTCATTTTCAACTTATTGTATGTTCCAATTGGGAACCTTTCTTTTCTCAAGTGAACCATGACTTCATCTCCTACCTTGAACTCCTTATACCTCCTCTTCTAATCTGCCTTAGCCTTGTACTGAATATTCATTTTATTAATGTGCTTTCTCACCTCTTCATGCAAATTCTTCAGATGTTCTTCAAAGTCTTCAGCTTCAACACTTGTCTTTTCTCCTTTGTCCAGCCTCCTTAACTCATAAGCATTTCTCAGGCTATTGCCATATACAATCTAGAATAGTGATTTACCAGTACTCATATTGACAGAATTGTTGTAAGCAAATTCTGCCTGTGGTAAAATCAAATCCCATCCCTTGGGCTTATCTCCTACTAAGCATGGTAGTAGGTTACCCAAACTCCTATTCACCACATTTTTTTTTCCATCAGTCTGTGGATGGTGTGCAGAACTAAACTTCAAATCTGTCTTCAACTTCTTCCATAATGTCCTCGAGAAATAACCAACAAACTTGGTATCTCGATTTGAAACTATGCTCTTTGGTAGATCGTGTAATCTCACCACCTCCCTGAAAAAATAACTCTGCAATACGAACAACATCATTAGTCTTCTTACAAGGAATAAAATGTGCCATCATTGAGAATCTGTCCACCACCACAAAAATGAAATCATGTACCCTCTATGTCCTTGGTAAATCAAGAACAAAATCTATACTAATATCATCCCATGGCTTCTCTGGTACAGGTAATGGCTGATATAGCCCTATATTCTGATTGGTCCCTTTTGCCATTTGACACACTCTACAACTCTGCACAAATTTCCTCACATCCTGTTGCAACTATGGCCAATAATAATTTTTACCAACAATAGCAATGGTCTTATCTCGACCAAAGTGTCCAGCCAATCCCCCACTATGCTTCTCCTTAATCAGGTTCTCTATCATGGAACTCCTTGGAATGCACAATTGGCTTCCTCTAAACAACATGCCATCTTGGATAATGAAATCCAACCATTTTGTCCTATCCAAAGTAACAGGTTCCAAACAAGCTTTCCAAGCCTCTGTAAAATTTAGATTTTCTAGATACAAACTCTTGAGCTCATCAAACCTAACAACCTCTATCTTCATTTCTATCAACAAATTTTGCCTTTTGCTTAAGGCATTTGCAACTCTGTTGGACTTCCCACTCCTGTGCTTCAAAACAAAGGTATAACTCTGCAAAAACTCAACCCATTTTAAGTGCCTTTGATTCAACTTTCCTTGGCTATCAAGATACTCTAAAGCCTGATGATCAGTATATAAAACAAATTCCTTTGGCAACAAATAATGTCTCTATTTCTTCAAAGCCTGAACTATTGCATAAAAATCCTGATCATAAACATAATACTTTTTCTTGGCATCATTAAGCTTCTCACTAAAATAGGCAATGAGCTTACCTTCTTGACTGAAAATAACTCCTATACCACTACCACTAGCATCACAATCTACCTGAAATACCTTATTGAAATCTGGAAGTGCCAAAACAGGTTGTTCTACGACTTTTTGCTTTAATGTATCAAAGCTCTTGTTTGCTCTTTTAGTCTATCTAAACTCTTTTCTATCCCCTCTCATTGTCTCAGTTAGGGGTGCACAAATGCTACTAAAATTCTTCATAAACTTTCTGTAAAAACTTGCCAAACCATGAAAAGATCTTACCTCCTTTGCACTCCTTGGCATAGGCCATTCAATGATAGCCCTTACTTTTTCTAGGTCCATCTTAAGACCTTCTTTTGAGACAACAAATCCCAGGTACACCAAATCCTTCTTTGCAAAACTACATTTCTTCAGATTAATCAGCAACTTCTCCTCCCTCATCTTCTCTAGAACTCATCTGATATGCATCAGATGCTCATCCCAAGTCTTACTAAAAATCAAAATATCATCCAAATAAACAATCACAAAACTTCCCAAAAATTCTTTCAGTACCTCGTTCATGAGCCGCATGAATGTGCTCAGTGCATTGGTTAGCCCAAATGGCATGACTAACGACTCATACAAACCTTCCTTTGTCTTGAAGGTTGTCTTCCACTTATCTCCTTCCCTGATATGGATCTGGCGATACCCTCTCTTTAGGTCAATCTTCGTGAAGTACTTGGCTCCACTCAAACAATCCATTATGTCATCCATTCTAGGCAATGGAAATCTATACTTGATTGTGATCTTATTGATGGCTCGAGAGTCTGTACACATTCTCCACTCTTCATCTTCCTTTAGTCCTAGTACTGTAGGTACCACACATGGACTTAGGCTCTCCCTTATCAATCCTTTCCTCAACAACTCCTGAACTTGTCTGTTTAGCTCTTCATTCTCTGCAGGGGTCATTCTGTGGGCTGCCTTATTCGGCAAACTAGCTCCTAGTATCAAATCCATTTGATGACTTATCTTCCTTACTGGTGGTAAACCTTCTAGTACATTATCAGAGATAATATCCTAAAATTCTTCCAACATGACTGAGACTTTTGCTGGTACATCTTCACATTTCTCCTAACTAATCTTAGAGAGTAATGCAAAGCAATGACGTTCATGCTTCATACCCTCCTAAAATTTTCTACCATCTACCAAGCAAATTATGGTAGTACTACATACCTTTTCTTCCACCTCCTTCAAGGGCTTCAACTTATGACGAACTCCATCCTTTCTTAGGGAATATGTGTTTGCACGGCCATCATGGACAACGCTCCTATCATACTGCAATGGCCTCCCCAACAGCATATGGCATGCATCCATCGGTATGATATCACACAACACCTCATCATGGTAGTCCCCAATCTTGAACTTCACTAAACACTACTCATTGACTAAATCTTTGTGGTCCTTCTGCAACCATGCAATCCGATATGGATGTGGATGCTTTCTTCTTGTGAACTTTAACTTGTCAACCATCTCCTCTGAAACAAGATTGTCAGTGCTTCCATTGTCAATAATAATATCACAACACTTACCTTCACATTTGCACCTTGTGTGGAATAAACTCTTCCTCTGATTTGTTTCTTTCTCCTCATTCAACAAAGTTCTTCTAACAACTAGGGTTTCTCCCCTTTCAGCATCTTCAAAATACTCAGAATGTGCATCTTCATCTACATGTGCAACTCGTGCATTACCTTCAGGTCTTCTATTTGTCCTTCCTTGATGTTGTGGACACTCGTATGCTCGATGCCCTTCTCCACATTGGAAACAAGTTCCTCTAAAACATCCTCTTCCAGGTCCTTTCCCAGGTCTGCCTCTTCCTCTTCCTCTTTGCTCACCATTGTTCTGGTCACGAGAGCGATAGGTATTATCTCCTCTCTGATTTCGACTGGTGCCAGCTTCTTCACTTTTCTTTGGATCTTCATTTCGGCCTCCATAGGGTCCTCCACCAATCCTTCTGCCTTGACCTCTTCCCCTTTGCTTGCTATCAAATCTTTTATTCAACTTCTCTTCCACCTTCAGGGAAAAATGATACGCATCTTCTATGGTGGTCATTCTGACCAGGCTCAGCTCTTCTTGGATACTTGGCCTCAATCCATTAATGTAACAGGCTACATTCTCCTTATTGGCCTGTGCATGACCGGTTCTGATAGTAATCTTATAAAACTCTTCTGTATACTCCTTAACAGAATTGTTACCTTGCTTCAGTCCTCACAACTTCTTTAGCAACTCCATCTCATAGTCCATAGGAATGAACTAATTCTTCAGTTTCTCCACCATCCGATCCCATCTGGTGATCTTTCTTTTTCCCCTTCTATTCCTCTATAACTGGACCTCCTTCCACCAAATACTGGCGTGGCCCTTCAACTTTGTTTTTGCAAACTTGGCCCAATCTAGGTCCTCCACATATTCATACTCAAAATACTCCTCCATGTCATTGATCCAATCAATAAGCTATTTTAGATTCAAATCTCCAGAATATGTAGAAACTTTGATCCTGGGCCTCTTTCTAATCTTAAAAATGGCCCTCAACAACCTAACTTCGGCAGGATCTCCTGCAGCTTCTTGTTCTTCCTCAGATAGCTCCTCTTCAGCTTCATCTTCACTTTCTTCTCTTGTTCTCGGATCAAACCCTCTTCGCAGCTCCTCTTACAATGCATCGATTTACCTTTGAAGGGCTCTAAAACCCTCTTCTATCAAAGCATTTCTCCCAACATGATTTCTTCGTAGAGGCATCTTGATCTCCGCAGCAAACCCACAACCTCAAGTCTTGGTGCAAACTGCCTCACGGACGGTGATCTATCTACACACTTAGGAACCCTTGCTCTGATACCACTTGATGAAGGGGGTAAATCACAAAACACACAACAATAGAAATTGAACATAGAAAATAGAACTTTCTTTTATTGATTTGGGCAACTCATTACATTACAGAAGCTCAATTACAATTAGAGGATGAATCCTCTATTGGTTGCAACACATTACAACTTTCCCAACCTCAAGACTCTAGAATCTTTAGCCTTCTGTAACCCCAAATCAACTAGCGTTTCTATTTTCACGCCTATTCTTGACTCCACAATTGCCCCCTTAACTCTACTACTACCCAAGGTTCCCAAAATAGTCATAAATAGCACTTTTTGGCGGCCTCCAGCTAAATTTTGAAATTTGCAACTCCCTCCAAAAGTAGGTCAACTTCTGGGAAGCATAACTTTTGATCCGAGTGTCCGATTGACGAACTGTTTGAAGCACCGGAAAGCTCGCGATGTGAACTATCACACTGAAAATCTATAAACAGATTTCCATCAACTTTTTGAGATGTTATGGGATGTTTTAGTGCCTCATATCTCGTTTCAAAAAATTTCAGGGGCTTTTCAGAAAACAAAAACTTTAATATCTTTCAGCTCGCAAATGATCTTTGCCTAATTCCTTCGCCAAAGGTCTTATATTTCTATTAGATAAGTTTATGTAATTTTTTGCTTCAATCCGTGCCCAAATGCAAACTTTCCTAAAATGGCAGGTACACTTTCCAAAATATGTAGGTTGCTATTTTTAGCAGTTTTGGAAAAACTGAAAGTCCTACATCATTATTCTAGATATTATGGAACCAAAAACACTAATTATGGAAAGAAATGAAAAGAACTACAATAATTTTGAATTAACTTCTTTTTGGGTGATACAAGATTGCCCTTACACCACTGGATGCTCCTGCATCAAGAACTCTTAGTTAGTGATTGAAATTGATTGGATAGGGTTTGATAGTCACCATATGATGTGTTTGAGGCACTGCCATGGAGATTTGAACCTTGGAGTGTGAAAACCTTGTTGTGACCTAGTGAAGTAAGCCTAATTAGGCCTAATTCAATGCGTAGCAGCAAAGATTTAGCCTATGTGTTCCAAAACACCCCCATCTAGAATTGAGATATGTTATAGAAGAGCCAAATGGGTACTCAAATCTGCTTTCAGATCTTGAATTAAGTGTCTTCTCTTAAAGTTATGGTTAAAAAGGTTTTTTTTCTATCCCCATGCTTTAAGCTCTAGAAATAGGATAGTCAGATTTTGAAGCCTCTATACCAAAGAAATCCTAGCCAAGTTTTGGATATTTTGTCAAAGAGAAAAAAATCTACTCAAAAATGTTTTCACAGTTTGGACTAAAGGTCTGCATAGGGAGATATAATGGAAAAACTAGTTTGTGAAGGCTACTAGAGGATTAAGGCCTAGAGACCAAAAACCCAACTTTTAATGATTCAAAACTTGAAAGTTTCCTTTATTGGAGTTGTTACAAGATTATTTATCCCTAATCTACATCAAATTGGTGTCAGACCATAGGTCTAATATGAAGAAGAGAAGTTATGTTGAAGAAAGAACAAAATGTCTCCAAAAAAGAATGTCATTGCTAGGAAATTGATTGAGTTAAACGAGAAACAAGCTAGAGATGAGAAAGAGATGAGAGAGTTGAGGGAGAGGCTTGCTGCCCTGGAAACAAGTCAGAAGAGAGGTATGGTCATAGGTCATGTGAGTGACCATGAAGAAGAAGGGGAAAAGGAAAGTTCCCAAAGGTCCAAGGAAGAGATGGATCCTGATGACTTGAGGATTGCAAAACTCCTAAAAACAATCAAGGGAGATGAGCACAAGATCAAAATGGATTTACCTATGTATGGAGGAAAGATGGATAGTGAAGAGCTTCTAGATTGGATAGGAGCATTGAATAACTATTTTGACTATGAAGATGTGCTAGAAGATAAAAAGGTGAAGTTAGCCAAGACAAAATTGAAGGGGCACACTTTGCTTTGGTGGGATTATGTATAAAGTGAAAGGAGGAAGAACGGAAAGTCTAGAATCATCTCTTGGGATAGGAGGGTGGCTAAACTTAAAGGTAAGTTCCTACCTGCTAATTACAATATTCAATTGTTTAAGAGGCTTCAAAATCTCAAACAAAAAGGAGATGGATGTGCAAACATATACGGAGGAATTCTATAAATTGAGTATAAGAGTAGGTCATACAGAAGATGATGAAGAAATAGTAGTAAGATATATGAATGGGCTGAGATACAACCTCTAGGATGAATTAAGCCTCACCACTCCAAGAACGGTGGAAGAGTGGTATCAATTGGCCATCAAGGCTAAATATAAATTGAAGAGAAGGCAAGAGAAACAAGGTAGAGGTAGAGGCAAAAATTCAAGAGGAAGAGGGTCATTTTCTGAGACAAGGCAGTCCTCTGAGGACCAAGAAGATACAAGTAAGGTCCAAGAACAAATTGCTGATCAGAGAGGTGGATTTAGAGGTGGTAGATCAGGCTTTAGAGGCAGATTTGGAGGTCAAGGAAGAGGTTCTAATGCATTCACAGGAAGGTGGTATCAATGCAACAAGTTTGGACATCAAGCATGGCAATGTAATGAAGGACAGGCTTCTACTTCACATGGAGGAGAAAGGACTCAATTGGTGCAAGAAGAGGACAATGAGAGTGTAAGCTCTCCATCATAGTAGGCTGCTCTAGAGGTTGGAGAATCACTCATAGCAAGGAGAACCCTCATCAAGGCATCAGAGGATAAGGAGCCATCACAAAGGAGAACTCTCTTCAAGACAACTTGTAAGTGCTTGGGTAAGGTATGTAAAGTTGTAATTGATTCCGGAAGCACAAATAACATGGTTTCAGTTGAGATGGTTGATAAACTCAAGTTCCCTAGGATACCACATGCTACTCCTTATAAAGTTTCTTGGTTGAATGAGGGTCAATATGTTTTGGTGAATGAACAAAGTTGGGTGGAGTTTAACATAGGAGGGTATAAGGACATAATTTTGTGTGATATATTACCTATGGATGTATGCCATTTGCTGCTAGGGAGGCCTTGGCATTTTGATAGGTATGCTATGTATGATGGAAGGAGAAATACTTATGAGATAGACAAAGATGGAATCTCTTATACCTTGACACCATTGAAAGAGGATAATAAAGGAAAAACCATGAGATCTAATGTGATGATGGTAGGTAGAAAGGAGTTCACAAAGGTAAAAGAAGAGGAGGACATGAATCTTGTAGCCACTACTAAGCATGAAGACACTATGATAGAAAACACAAGGATACAACAACAAATGGAAGAGGTGAGCAGAAAAGGGGAAGAGATCAAAGATAAACTACAAGGGAAAAAGAGCAAGTTCAAGCATACACCAAATGTGGAGAATAAGGGGATTAATTTCAAGGATGGAGATACATGGTAGTAGGTAATGATGTTGGTTCCACAACATTCGTAGATGAAGCACAGGTTAAAGATTATACATCAAGTAAGTCTTTTTAGTTGGAGCATATCTTAAGTGACAAAGAGTTCAAGAGCACAAAAGACAATGCCTATTTTCAGTATTTGGTTCATTGGAAGGGTTTACCAGATGGAAATTTCACTTGGAGGTCAGAGGATGATAGGAACAAACTTAAATATGTTGTTACAACACTGTCCTCAATGGGACTTGAGTCTATTTTGCTTGGGGAGCATGGTGTAGGAGCACTTAGTTGATTACATGCCCATATGAGGCAATTTTTTGTCAATTTTGGTTTTAATGTAATAAGGCCATCTTTGGACCATGTTTCATGTATGTTTGAGTCCTTGTTAGGTTGCTAGGTAGTTTGTGGGTCCTAATTGTTCAATTTTACAAATATTGTCTTTATTGCAAAAATGAAAAAAAATGGAATATGAAGGGTCATCGATTGGAAGGTGATGCAGAGTCACCCACACTATAACATTTGCCTATAGCATGAATGTCTGCAGACCAACCTCATCATCATCATCTTCGCCATCATCATCATATTCCCTAAAACCACCAATAGCATCATCATGCTTCTCGTTACACAGTCGGCATCATCATATTTCGGACGATCACCAGCATCCGCCTGCCGACTATTGTTCACCTCCGCTTTCCTTCTAACATCATCATCATGATGTTCAGCGGGCGCACACATCCTCCGGTTGCACTGTTCATCGGGCGCCGGACTCCATCATCATCATAACATGCGACAACTCCTTCGTCAGCAGGATATCCCAAATATCCGGTTGTTCAAGTATCCTGATGACGTCCACTTCAGCAGCTTACCTTCGATGCTCTGCTACCCGACGATACGAGCAACAGCATCATGATATAATTTATCCGGTTCTCCTTGAAACCTCCTGATGATGCTTCACACTTTCTGCCACAGACTTCCGCCGATACCTTAGCACTTAACGACGGCAGGATAAACTCGCCTAAGGGGATATCTTAATATCCTGATGACGATGACGTCATATCCTGATGACGATGACATCACCCAATATCCTGATGACCTTCTCAACACTTAGTCGAAAACCACGAACTTTCTCTCCCGCATCTACTCGCGATATGCAGATGTTTGGCACTCCCAATATGATGATCCTGATGCCGATACATGCACTTAGTCTATGTCCGACTTAGAACATCCTGATGCACACGCAACATGAAAACTCCAACAGTTTCATGACCCGATCTTCTACCTGATACCAATGCAGTCCTCCTCGGCTCCTCCAGATGATGATGACCACCCGACGAACTTGCACTTCATGCAATCGACATCATCATGCCGATCTCCTCCATTTATCCGGATGACGATGTCCGAGCTGTCTGCAGGATATTTGCAGAAATATCCTGATGATGCCGTTTTGGCGAACTTCTTCACTTAGTGAACTTTCCCTTCGCCGATCCTCCAGGGATGACCCGATCCAACTCAGGGTGATCTTCCAACTCACTCAGCTCGACCTAGCACATGAAGATGCTAGGCTTCTCAACATCTGTCGACTGCGATCCTGCACACCTGCATGCAAACGGAAAACAATCTACAGCCTACCCTACTGTACATTACCATTCCACCGATCAGATGAGTCAACCGGTGGAATGGATCAGTGAATCCATGAAACCACTCAAACCAGCAGATCAATTGCACAAAGGAGACCAAACAGAAAATGAAACAGGATCTTTATTGATTCAAAGATGCAATACAAATATGATGTTCCCCACACAGGACACTCAATTCCTCTGCTTGATGCAACACTAGACTGCCGATCAATAATCTCTACAATCAACCGATCTCATGCTTAAATAGACTTGCTTTCGAGTACTACTGACCCGACTCCAAGCGGCTGGGAACTCTCCAGGCGGCTGGGAGATCCCACCGAACATACATCATGACAGCTGTTATAACTAACTAGCTAAAAATAGCAAAAGCCTGGTCAGCATGATCTTATCATGATCAGCTTGACCTTATTACATGCAATTGGTCTAACAGACCTTCTTGGAAACACAAACAAGACCTAAACTACTAACTGCCTCATGAAGGCCAGCTGTCAGGTAGGTGCTCCTGCACCATACTCCCCAACAGAAAAGAACTCATGTCCCATGAGTTTAGTATGTGGAAGTCTTCCACCTGTACACCTTGCTTTGTCAATCTGCTGACCTGCTCCAGCTTTATCTGCTGCTGTCTCTTGGCTGCTCCAAGTCATCTGAACTGTAACTTGCTTTCTGGCAAGTAAATCCTCATGCCTATTGATGTAGGCCTTTCTCTCACATACCTTGTGTTCGTCAGGTTGCCTGACCAAATCCTCTGTCTGAACTACCTCTTGAACTGCTGAAATGTTCAACTCTATTTTCCTGTCAACCTTTAGAGGACAAGCAATAGTCCCAATCATGACAACATCCTTGTCATTCTTTTCAACTGGTTGCTGTTTACACCCCTGTTTCTGAACCTGCTGCTGACCTCTGTCAGTCACAACTGAAACTTTCTTCATCTTGGTGTCTGTAACAACTCCTTTCCCTGCAGTATCCTGAACTGCCTTCATGCCTGCTCCTTTAAGCATCTGCACAAATTCCTTCTTTCCCATTAAAATGATTTGGGCTGCCTTCTGTACTGCAGCTTTTGCCTACAATGGCATCAACTTAATAGTCTTCCCATCCTTCTTGATGGTGTAGGTATTAGCATACCCATCATACAGTACTCTTCTGTCAAATTGCCATGGTCTACCTAACAGTAGGTGACAACATTCCATAGGCAAAATATCACACAAAATCCTATCCTGATATGGCCCAATCTGGAAATCCACATATGCCTGTTCAGAGACAAAAAATGAATGTCTAGCACTCACCCAAGATGTCTTGTAAGGGTGTGGGTGTGGAATCCTTTCCAACTTCAGTTTATCCACCATCTCCTGAGATACCATGTTGTCTGTTGAACCAGTATCTATGACAACTTTACATACTTTACCTTTACTCTTGCATGTGGTCTTGAAAAGAGCTCTTCTTTGCATCATATCCTTTGATGCCTGCAAACTAATTCTCCTTAACATCAACGATTCTCCACTCTCTGGATATCCAAAATTCTCAGGACCCTTGTTTGAACTCTGGGCACTTTCTCCTTCTTTCTCTTCTTGCACCAGTTGTACTCTCTTGTCACTAGTTCTATCATTTCTGGATGATGAACCTTTGTTTTCGGGACATTTGAAAGATGGATGACCAAACTCACCACAAGTGTAACATTTTCCTGAAAATGTAGTAGAACCTCTACCACCTCCAAATCTTCCTCTATTACCTTTCCATCCACCTCTGAAATCAGACTGTCCCTGTCCTTTACCAGTGTCTTCTTGACCCTCATTGTTTTGCTTTTGTGCAGGGGCTGCTCCTCTTCCCCTATTGTTTCCTCTTCCTCTCATGGACTTATCATGTCCTCTATTCAGCTTTTCTTCAATCCTGATTGCCATTTGATAACAATCCTCCACATTCTTAGGGTTAGCTAAAACTAACTCATCCTGTATGTTAAACCTCAAACCAGCCAAGTACCTAGCCACCTTTTCTACCTCATTCTCATGATGATCAGATCTCATACTCAACAGATAAAATTCCTCAGTATATGCTTTCACATCCCTGTCTTTCTGTTTTAAAAATTGCAGCTTCTTAAACATCTGGATTTCATAATCCCTTGGCAAGAATTTACCCTTTATCCTTGCTACCATCTTATCCCAAGAAGTGATCTTAGACTTCCCTTGTTTCCTTCTCTCAGATTGTACATAATCCCACCAAACCAAAGCATGACCTCCTAACTTGGTCTTTGCAATCTTTACCTTCTGATCCTCAGCAACATCTTCACATTCAAAGTGATTATCCAGTGCAGCAATCCAATCCAACAACTCATCTTCATTCAAGCTTCCAGTATACTTGGTAACATCAACCTTCACCTTAGGTTTTTCACTCTGCACTGCCTTTAACAGTTTTGCCAATCTCTGGTCTTCAACATCCAGATCTTCAACTACCTCTTCATACTCTTCAACAGTATCTGCATCTTCTTCAGACTCACTGTCTTCCACTTCCCTCTTTTTGTTCTTTTCCAGGGCTGTCAGCCTGGCTTGAAGTGCTTCAACAAGCTCCTTCATCTTCCTCATCTCTCTAGCATGTTTCTCCTTCAGTTCCTGCAATTCCCTTGCAGTACCACTACCTTTAGGAGGCATTTTGTCAACCTCTCAATCAACACACAACTCAACTCTATCTCTACCTCTGCCCTTTCGGTGACAGAATCAACACACAACAGCCCAGACCTTTTGCTGAGCTCTGATACCACTATGATGCAGAGTCACCCACACTATAACATTTGCCTATAGCATGAATGTCTGCAGACCAACCTCATCATCATCATCTTCGCCATCATCATCATATTCCCTAAAACCACCAACAGCATCATCATGCTTCTCGTTACACAGTCAGCATCATCATATTTCAGACGATCACCAGCATCCGCCTGCCGACTACTGTTCACCTCCGCTTTCCTTCTAACATCATCATCATGATGTTCAGCGGGCGCACACATCCTCTGGTTGCACTGTTCATCAGGCGCCGGACTCCATCATCATCATAACATGCGACAACTCCTTCATCAGCAGGATATCCCAAATATCCGGTTGTTCAAGTATCCTGATGACGTCCACTTCAGCAGCTTACCTTCGATGCTCCGCTACCCGACGATACGAGCAACAACATCATGATATAATTTATCCGGTTCTCCTTGAAACCTCCTGATGATGCTTCACACTTTCTGCCACAGACTTCCGCCGATACCTTAGCACTTAACGACGGCAGGATAAACTCGCCTAAGGGGATATCTTAATATCCTGATGACGATGACGTCATATCCTGATGACGATGACGTCACCCAATATCCTGATGACCTTCTCAACATTTAGTCGAAAACCACGAACTTTCTCTCCCGCATCTACTCGCGATATGCGGATGTTTGGCACTCCCAATATGATGATCCTGATGCCGATACATGCACTTAGTCTATGTCCGACTTAGAACATCCTGATGCACACGCAACATGAAAACTCCAACAGTTTCATGACCCGATCTTCTACCTGATACCGATGCAGTCCTCCTCGGCTCCTCCAGATGATGATGACCACCCGACGAACTTGCACTTCATGCAATCGACATCATCATGCCGATCTCCTCCATTTATCCGGATGACGATGTCCAAGCTGTCTGCAGGATATTTGCAGAAATATCCTGATGATGCCGTTTTGGCGAACTTCTTCACTTAGTGAACTTTCCCTTCGCCGATCCTCCAGGGATGACCCGATCCAACTCAGGGTGATCTTCCAACTCACTCAGCTCGACCTAGCACATGAAGATGCTAGGCTTCTCAACATCTGTCGACCGCGATCCTGCACACCTGCATGCAAACGGAAAACAATCTACAGCCTACCCTACTGTACATTACCATTCCACCGATCAGATGAGTCAACTGGTGGAATGGATCAGTGAATCCATGAAACCACTCAAACCAGCAGATCAATTGCACAAAGGAGACCAAACAGAAAATGAAACAGGATCTTTATTGATTCAAAGATGCAATACAAATATGATGTTCCCCACACAGGACACTCAATTCCTCTGCTTGATGCAACACTAGACTGCCGATCGATAATCTCTACAATCAACCGATCTCATGCTTAAATAGACTTGCTTTCGAGTACTACTGACCCGACTCCAAGCGGCTGGGAACTCTCCAGGCGGCTGGGAGATCCCACCGAACATACATCATGACAGCTGTTATAACTAACTAGCTAAAAATAGCAAAAGCCTGGTCAGCATGATCTTATCATGATCAGCTTGACCTTATTACATGCAATTGGTCTAACAGACCTTCTTGGAAACACAAACAAGACCTAAACTACTAACTGCCTCATGAAGGCCAGCTGTCAGGTAGGTGCTCCTACACCAGAAGGAAGGCATTTGAATAGTTGGAAACTCAAATGGAAGTTGGAAAACATTGGGAGAAATGTTAAATAATCTTGGGAAGGTCGAGACCAAGTGGGGTTGGTTGTATTTTGAAGAAATTCAATAAAAGTAGCTCTATTTTCTACATTTCTAAACATTATTTTTTTGTTGCAGTGAATTGTATGGCCTTGTCTAGTCATTTCATGGCATGAAACCAATTGGAAGTGATGTGGAATTGAGTCTACTTTCTGTTGTACTTTGTCCCATTGAATTTCATTATGATTTGAATGTTTTAGAGACAAATTACTGAAAACTGGTCTAAAACCCTAAGTTTTGGCATATAAGTTGCATAGGAGTTAGGGGTTGAAGAAGAACTCTTAGGTAGTGAAAACCTTGGAGATTTGAACCTTGGAGTGTGAAAACCTTGTTGTGACCTAGTGAGGCAAGCCTAATTAGGCCTAATTCAAAGCATAGAAGCAAATATTGGGCCTCTGTGTTCCAAAACACCCCCACTTGCAATTGAGATATGTTATAGAAGAGCCAAATAGGTACTCAAATATGCTTTCAGATATTGAATTAAGTGTCTTCTCCAAAAGTTATGGTTAAAAAGGTTGTTTTGTTGCCCCCATAATTTAAGCTCTAGAAATAGGACAATCAGATTTTGAAGCCCCCATACCAAAGAAACCCTAGCCAAGTTTTGGATATGTTGTCAAAGATAAAAAAGGGTACTCAAAAATGTTTTCACAGTTTAGAGTAAAGGTCTGCATAGGGAGATATGATGGAAAAACTAGTTTGTGAAGGCTACTAGAGGATTGAGGCCTAGAGACCAAAAACCCACCTTTTAATGATTCAAAACTTGAATGTTTTCTTTGTTGGATTTGTTGCAAGATTATCTATCCCTGCTCTACATCACATGTTGAGGTTCATCCTCTACTTTAGGTACTTCCAACAATGTTGTGATATCTATGTGTTGTTTAAAGGTATTCCAATCAACCTATGGATGTTAAATTCTCAGGCTTCTCTTAACCAATAGGGCTATTAAGCAGTGGTGGGACAATGTGGTGTCCATTTTCTTTTTCTAATATACGGATGCCATCATCTTCAACATGTTATAGAGGAAATTGGGAACATTGACTAACTTATCATGGCGTAAGTGATTTAGCAACTTAAAATGCACAATATATAACAAATTGTGCCGACCATCACAGGTAAAGTATTTAATGATATAAGAAGCACATTTTCCCCAAAAGAATAGAAGGGACAATCTCTTTGTACCTTGTGATGTTGAGTCCAGGTGTTCTCCACGCTCACAGAATTCTTCTCTTGTTGTCGCTACATCAGCACGAGCTAGATATTTAGACCCTGTGCGCGACAATCCTGTAACTTGAATGGCCATTTCAGAAGCATCTACAACCAATCCCCTAACTATTTCCTCATCATACTGCAATGTAGCTGCAAATTCTTTCACCATTTCATTATCATATTATGTTAGCTTCAAGAAGTAGTCTAGCCATCCCACTCTGGTGAAGAGTATCAGAACCATCACATCCTCTAATATTTCCTTATGCGCAGATGGTTCTCGTCTTATTACATCACCTCCCATTATCTCTGTGTTTTGCAACCTCTTTGAGTTTCAATTTCTGCTCAACTCTGATTCCACCACCTTCAGAAGAACCTACAATTTGTTGTCTTCTCCTTTTCTTACCAACTGTAACTTTTGGAGCCCTTTTTTATGCAAAGTTTTGTATCTTAGCTCACTCATAGGGTAACAAGTTCACAATTTGGGTGAAATAGGGTAGGTTTACTATCTTTGGAAAATGACATAGAATTCTATCTGGTAACTCTAAAGACTTGGGTGGTGAAAATTGAAAAATTTAACCCCTCCCCCTAACTAATGGGTGAAGTGACCTCACTTCACATGTGAATTGATATGAAAGGAAGAGTAATAATGCAATTGAATGGTTTTATATATTTTTGCATGCATGAATTAAATGAAGAGTAGTAATGAATATAGAAAGAAATATAAGTTAATCATTGAAAGTTACCTTATGTACATACGTTATGGAAATAAATGATCAACACACCTTGGAACTGTAGAATATGTACTTGGTGTTTTATTTGATGTGAGCAAGATGAAATGCATGAGAGTGAATGGTAAGGCAATGGGTACTTTGGAAGTGATGTGAGGTGACAACTCGCAATGCTTGATCGAACAACTCATGAGTTTGAGTTGAACACTTTTCCGGCAGTGTTTAATTTATTTCAAAATGAATGAAGCATGTGTAGAAGAAATGGAATTCATAGGAAAATGGTTTACTTTTTGCCAAAGTGTTGAAGACATTTGCAGACAAGTGTTGCTACAGGTGCCTCCAGTATAGGTCCCGATTGAATGTTTACATACCCATTATTTCTGGTCCTGACTGTAACATGTCCCAACTAATAGTGAAGAACAGTCCCTCTAGAGCTAACTGTGTTCACCATGGGTATTGTGCTATGTGTACATGTGAATTACAAAGCAATAGAAATTAACTCTTAGTGACAAGGGTTGAGTCATATGACTCAACCTCTACATCACTAGACAAGATTGGTGGATCATTTTCTAATGGTATATCATTATGTGTTTCAGAGCCTTCATCAATATCATCATGAACACCATACTAATTTGTTATAGAGACAATAAAATCATCTTTTTGAAGCGCTTTCTTATAAAGTTTCAGCCTGTGTCCATTTACCAGCAATGAAAATCTGACCTCATCAATTGTTTGTAGTTCGACTGCACCATTAGGGAATACCTGTTGAATCTCATATGGTCCTAGTCATCGAGATTGAAGCTTGCCCTTGAAATCTTTGTATTTGGAATCATAGAGAATTGCCCAATCACCAACAGTGAACCCTTTAGTCTTTATATGCTTATCAAGTCATTTAATTCTTTGTTTCTGAATAACCTCTGTGTGGTGGATGGCTTCTAATCTAATTTCATCAAGAGCATTCAAATGTTGTAACCTTTCCTTTTGAGCTTTTGTCAAATCCATCCCTAATTCTACTACTATTCTCAAAGTTTTGTAGTCAAATTCTATAGGCAGTACTGTTGTCTTGCCATAAACCAATTCATAAGGAGTGAATTCTGTAGTTATCTTCCATGCGGTTCTGTATGCCCAAACAACTTCTAGTAACCTAGAAACCTAATCTCTTCTGTGAAGTTGTACTATTCTTTCAATATATTCTCAATCTCCTTGTTTGTAACCTCAACTTGACCGTTAGCATAAGCATGGTATGGAGTGGACTTCTTGTGTCTAATCTGATATTCCTCCACCATTTTGGTGATTAAATCTAATGTGAATTGTGGTCCTTGATTAGTCACTATCTCCCTAGGTACACCATACCTAGTGAAGATTTCCTTATATAAGAATTTTGCCACATTGCCATCTCTGGTAAACTGCAAAGCTTTAACTTCCACTCATTTGGTTAAGTAATCAGTACATACCAGTATATATTCCTTGTTTGAAGTAGGAGAGATAGGGCCAAAAAAATCCAACCCCCACTTATCAAAAGGAGATAATGCTATTTGGGGCTGCAAAGGAATTTAATCACTTCTTATAGGTCTCCCCATTCTCTGGCACTGATCATAGCTTCTAGTATACTTGACAGAGTTTTTATGAAGTGTTGGCTAGTAATATCATGTTGTCAAGATCTTGAAGGTTATCCTTTTGGCTGCAAAAGGTCCACCGCAGGGTTCATCATGACATGCCTTCAATATATCAAACATTTCATCCTCTCTAATACATCTCATAATGTTATTTGGTCTAGTGTAGAATAGGAATCTAGAAATCCAAGAATAAGGGAAACATTTGTGAACTGTCTTTTCACCCTTGGAGAAAAGTAACCTGGAATTTGCCCTATGACCAAATAATTAGCTATATCTGCATACGATGGAGTGTGTATGTTGAGAGAAAATAGATGTTCATCAAGAAAAGAGTCATCAACCACTCCTTCTGTTGATTGTGTAGGTAATCTAGACAGAAAATCAACAACTACATTAGCCTTTCCTAGTTTCTCAACTATTGTTATGTCAAATTATTGCAATAACAACAACCATCTTACAAGTCTTCCACCCACTATTGACTTATTCATCAAATATTTGATTTCTGTATGATTTGTATGTATGAACACTTTATAGCTAGTAATGTAGTGTCTAAATTTGTTAATGGCATAAACAACAGCTAACATTTCCTTTGCTATCACAGTATAGTTCAACTCAGCTCCCTGTAGGTTTTTTCTTATATAGTATATTGCACTCTTTATTTCCTTCTTGTTAGCCTAAGACTACTCTAATGGAAAAGTCTGATGCATCTGTGTGGATATGAAAAGGCAGTGTCCAATTTGGACCTCTTAGAACTGGAGCTTGTGTCAAGGTTGCTGTTAACTTCTCAAATGAATTCTGATAGTTTGGGGTTCATTCAAAGTCAATGTCTTTTGTCAATAGAGTAAACAGAGGGGCAGCAATTTTGCTAAAATCTTGAATGAACCACCTTTAATAACCTGCATGTGCAAGGAAGCTCCTTACATCCTTCTATCTCTGTGGAATAGGAAGGGTAGATATGATTTCAATCTTCTTTGGGTCAACTTGTATTCCTACACTTGAGATAAAATGTACCAAGACAATGCCATGTGTCATCATCATAAAACATTTTTCATTGCTCAAAGATAGATTGTGCTTTGTGCATCTCTTTAAAACTTTCTCCAAATTGTGTAAAGCTTCATCATATGTTTCACCATATGTGGTGAAGTCATCCATGTAAATTTCCACGCTGTCATGGGCAAAATTAGAGAAAATACTGAGTACTGCTCTTTGAAATGTGGCTAGAGCATTGCATAGACCAAAAGGCAAGATAGAATATGCATAGGTCCCCCAAGGGTAGGTATAATGTGAGCTATCAGCTTATCTTCATCCTTGATAACCAATAAGGGGCTGCATTCAATAGTCATCAAGGTTTGCAGTGAATAGTTGTCCTCATCATCTAGGGTAGGCCAGATGGTTTGCTAACTTCATGGTATGGTTGGGTTGGTGGATATAAGACCAACTTCTTGGTCATAGTCCCATTGGATATGATCATGTTTCCTGACCTGCAACCTATAAATGCATCTGTTGTGGCAAGCCATGGTCTACCTAGTATAAGAGGATAACCAACGAGATTGACCTTGGGCTGCAGGACTATAAAATCAGTAGGGTATTCATAGGAATCTAATGCAATTACCAAGTCCTCAATGACTCATTTAGGTTTAACTGTAGACCTATCAACTAATTGCAAAATTGTCTAAGTAGGCCTAAGGTTGTTTAACTGGAGCATCTGCATTGTCTCCTTAGTCATTAGATTAATTGCAGCACCCAAATCTATCAAAGTATTCTTAATCAGAGTCTCATTGATTTTGACATCAACTACTGGACTACCTGGATCTATATATTTGGGAACAATTATATTCCCTAACATTATGTCAGCAAGGTTACCCAAAACGTGGACTATCTTTGTGTCTATTCTCTTCATTACTAGTTTCTTTATGCAGAGATCTCTGATAGTCTTAGTATAGATAGGAATATCTTTGATAGCTTGGATTAAGGAAATCTTTATGCTTATATCTTGTAACTAGCCTATGAGGTCAGTTTTAGCATGCGTTGGTTGCTTCTGGATAGCCAAGCATTTAGGGAAAGGAGGCTTCAGATGTGAAATGATCTGAGGGGCCTGATTTGATTTAGGTTCCAAAGGTGGCTTATCTGAGGCTTCCTCTGTGGGTCCTTCATCTTCAAGTTATGTAATTTGGGGAGATGAAGGGCCCGCAAATTGGTTCCTTGATCTAAGATGAACATTACTCACCTCTACCCCATAGGTGGGGTATTACATAACCTCGTTAGTATAAGCCTGTTGAACAGGCTTGTTGTTAGGGTTAGGTCCAGGTTGGGTAGGGACTTGGGTAGGTCTAGGAGGTTGAGTTTGAGGAGCAGATGGAGGCATTATGGCTGGCTGCTGGGCTGAGATGGAAGCATAAGTTGTTGGTAATTTGCATTTTGTTGCCATTGTTTGCTCTTGTTCCATTGGGGCTGCCACTGAGGTTGCTATGTAGGCCATTGAGGGTTATACTTGGAACCTTGGAAACTTTGTTGGGGCCATGGTTTGGCTATTGTTGGTTCCAACTGGGTTGTGGAGTAGTCCATTGTGGGTTTTGCTAGAGATTTTGATTACTAGACCATGGTTGAGTGTTCCAAGCAAAGAATTTTTGGTTTGTAGAAGGAAAGGGTGAATTGAAACTTAGTGGATCGGAGGGCATACCTTGTCTTTGCTGCCAAGGTCTCCTTTGATCTATGTAGAACAATTATCCATCATCTCCTTCAAATGGCTGAAATTCTGACCTTTCAAGCTTCTCTTGCTAGATACTTGCCACCCTCTTGTATTTACAATTGGCCTTCCTTTGCCTACAATTGGGACATTACTTAGTAAGCATTGCATCCACCTCTTCTTGTTTCTTCTTGATGTGAAGAGTGTCTATCTATGTAGCCATATGGTTGATGATATCCTCTTTCATGTTGGACAGCAAGTTATTGATTTCCACTCTTGAAACCCCAATGGTTGCTTTATTTGTAATGGATGTCCTTTCTCCCCTTGGTTGTCTGGTGAAAGTTCTTAAATAATTTCAGCAAACCTTACAAATTGATTCAAAATGTAACTAAAAAACATCACCTTGCCCAATGAGATTCAAGGCATCCATGCAATCATCGTTAACCCCTCTCAAAAAGACCAGCTTTAATGATTCTTCAGACAATCTATTTTGGGGGTTTTTCTTCAAAGAAAACTAGAATCTTTCAACATAATCTTCCAGTGGCTCCTCTTTTTGTGAAATCCTGAAGATGTCATCTCTCCTCCTGTCATGTCCTCTACAGTAATCTTGGTACTTCTCCAAGAATTTCTTCTTCATTGTATCCTAGTCTGGAATGACATCTTTTCCTAGCCCCATAAACCATCTCAAGGCTACATCCTTGATAGTGGTAGGCAAGAGTTTAAGCCTGTAAACATCTGAAGTGTAGTCATAGCTCCTACACAAGATATCAAACTCAAACAAAAATGTATCTGGGTCCTCTGTCACTAGATAATAGAAGATTGGTAATGTTGAAGGTGGAATGTTCTTCAGCACTGTAGCCCTCTCCAAATTAGTGATAGGAAACTCAAACATTTCTTTCTCTAGTGGATCCTCCACCGCAGCATCTGCCATGGTTCTAAAGGTCCCTTATGTAGTTGTGGAAGACGCTGATGAAGATGTAGAAGGTGTTGATGAAGATGTAAGAGAAAGTCCTTCTCCCTCAAAAATTCCTACTGTATGATTGATAAAGTCAGTAGTATCTTCTCTGTCCTAATAATTTGAAGGGAGGAATTTGCCTCGGTTATCTCTCTACCTCCGCATATAGTGAATTTAGCTTTATATACCAATAGTCCTGCACAAATTTAGTATAATTTCTGGTGTTTCTTGAAAAGTGAATCTATCAAGCCTAATTGATAAATTTTCAAATCAGGTTTGGATATTTTCTGAAGGTTGGATATTTGTATTGTAGAGTTTAATTTATTACTGTCCAGATGCAATTTCTACTTCTCATACACTTCTAATTTTTGTGTCGATGCATAGAATTGCTGGGCAAAGACATTGATATATATATATATGTTAGTGACTATACGAGTCACATCTATGATAGATGTGACTCCTCAAGGAGTCACGCCTATCACAGGTGTGACTTCTTCACAATTTCTAATGAAGTCGGTTTCACCAGTGTTAACAATTACTAATCACCATTTAGAATGCAGACGATGTTTATGCTTGGGTAATATATCATTCAATCATGCTATTGATATTTATTTTAACACACCTTATATATTAAGTATGTTATCTGATCGAAGCTACAAACAACTCAACACTCCCTCTTAGCTCGGGAAGATAACAATATCACAATAATCTTTGTGAATATCAATTATCTGATATGTAATGAATTACTCAAAGTAATTTAATATCACATAACTCATGATATATAGTATCACCTATCTCGTGATACGTAGCATCACCTACCTCGTGATACTAAAGGATATACTATACTCGAGAACATTACACTCTCCTTATATATCCCAGTTATGGTATGTGCACTGACATTAAGTCACATAATGTCTACCATAACTTAATCATGATAACTCCATGATTCATACCAATATCAAGTAACATGATATCAGTCTAATGAACATTATAAGATTGTCACCTTATAATGTTAGGTACAAGTGTAGATTATCCAAAAGATCGTCACCTTTTAGAAATAAACACAGAATGGGTAGGCCCATAAAGTCATAGAGTCACACATATGACACAAGAAGTTTACACATTAAACATCTTTAATATATTAGTACAAATCAATTAGAATCTTATGTTTCAATCATACCAAGATTTTTCTTGAAGTATTCAACTTTCACCTTGAGGAGTGGTTTGCTAAGAATATCTGCAGTTTGATCTCCTGTACTGATATACTCCAACTGAAACACATTCCTTTCCACCATATCACGCACATAGTGATGAGGAATCTTAATATGTTTAGATCTATCATGGAATACTGGATTCACGGATAGCTTAATACAGCTTTGATTGTCGCAGTGGATGATAGTTGGTTTCAGAGGTTTACCAAATAATCCCACAAGTAGTTTTCTAAGCCATACTGCCTCTCTAGTAGCCATAGAAGTTGCAATATATTCGGATTTTGTAGAACTCTGAGCAACTGAAGACTATTTCTGTTGATCCACGATATCATTGTTGACCCTAAACTGAAACAACATAGGGAGGTATAGCAAAGTCTTCCTTGAGTTCTTATGTGCCTTGAAGGGTTGCTTTCTTAAATCAGTTTTCCATAAACAATAATAGTTATTATCACTAACTATTGTCATTGGAGTGCATAAGGAGAGAGTTGGCCAATGGATTATTGGTGTTGGAAATAATCCACACCTGGACTGACGATGGACTGGTCCAAGAGGGGCCAGTAGCTCAGTGGTAGAGCACTCCAGCAGTGTATGAAAGGTCCTAGGTTCGAGTCCTAGCTAGTCCATGCCTCAACATGGATGTATTGTTTTCTCTAGCGCTAGAACCATTCGGCCATGAAATCTGTAACCTCCCTAAGCTACAAACATTAACACTCCCTCTTAGCTAGGGAGGTATCCTTTTAGGAATCCATGTCATGTAGTCTCTCAACATGGCATCCACAATGGCTACACCCATTTGTGAAATAGTTCATCATGGAGTCACTCAACATGACGTCCAACATGGCTACTCCCATTAGTGAAAAAATACATTTTCATGGAGTCACTCAACATGACGTCCACCATAGCTACTCCTAGAGGATGGAAAGAAACACATCTCCATCTCAGAGATTGACAAGGGCTTTCATCTCAATTTTCTCCATCTCAGAGAAAAATGCATTATATCAAATAACACAAATCACTGATGCTGAGACTCCCTCTCAACAAGGGCTTCATTCTCCACAACTCCAAGCTTGTCTCGAAAATGCACAAACTTCATTCTAGAGAGAGGCTTAGTGAGAATATCAGCCATCTGATCATCAGTGCAAATGTACCTCAGTTGAATAGCTTTCCTTAATACCATATCTCTAATGTAATGGTATTTGATTTGAACATGTGTTGTTCGGTCATGGGACACTAGCCTCTTCTGCTTTAGTAGACTCCCTCTAAATCTCAGAAGTCAGATCAGGAGAAATGTCCATATCCTGAGGTGTCTCCTGTTCTTCATCGTCTATCTCCATATCAGCACTCCACCTGATGATATTAGGGACAACACTGCTATCTCCAATTCACTTCATAAGCTGACGTGCCCAATCCTGTCTACTAGAGAGATGAGGTGCAATCAACAGTGATGTTATAGTTACCATATCAGATACCAGCCTAGATACCAACCCTCTGGATTCCATTTCTTCTAACAAACTTAGAGAATCCTCAATTCTCCCCATCTTGTAGAAAAATGAGATAACTATGCTATATGTGATTCCATCTACACATTTCTTTCTTTTTCAACTCATCAAAGAGCATGTAGGCAGCTTCTGCCCTACTTTTCTTGAATAAGCCATCAAATTGCACTCATTTTGCACTTGTCTTCAACATAGACAGTTCGCTCCTCTCAATTGCTGAGGGTTGTCTTGATAATATACTCAACGTCAGCCATGATAAACTCCTCAAGTTTTGTTGTGTTAATGAAGCTCAAAACTACATTATGAGTCCTCTTGTGCAGGTTGTTGTAAGTGCTGACAATGGCCCCTTCACCAAACAGATTTCGGACCGACCTCAGATAGTTGCTCAGAAAATATTTACCTTCATTTTGTAATATGAATTTATTGACTTATGGGTCTATAGACATCTTTGTAGGGTAGCTCATGTGATGGGTAGTATAAACATCCTGCCCATACTTAGCCTTCCTTTTCTTTGCATAAACATGAGGAGTCTTGGATCTGCTATCTATAACAAATTGGTGTGTTTCACCAATCACAGGCAATCCAAAACATCCAGGTGGAGCACATTTAGGCTTAAGTAACTGGCCTACCCACAACATAGCTAGCCACAAACATCCTAATATTCTTGCAACTACTGCACTAAAAATCTACAAAATAGCCATTACGATTCTTTAAAATTTGTAGAGAAGCAATTAATGCGTATGCACATACAAAGTGTTTGCCTTAGGCCAATTAATCGAGATATTGTAAGAGAAGCAATTTGGCACCATGCCCTACTGCACCATCATCTCAAAGAGTTTACATGCATCTTCTTAACTTTCCAACCTTTAACAGACCATTGAGGATACCATTCTACACAATGAGATCAGGATTGCAATTTTCATGAACCATGTCATTGAAAGGTTTAAGTACATCACTGATCTTATTCACTTTGCACAGTCCATGGATCAGTGTTCCATAACTAATGGCATCAGGGTCATGTCCTTGGCCCTTGAAGTCACTCAAACAGATGGTGCACTCAGAACCCTTGGCCTCCGCTTTAAGGCCCTTCACCAGATTGTAGCTAAAAAATGGGAAGCTCTTAATGACTGTCCGCTCCAGGCCCTAAGTCGCTTCGCCATTATCAATATTGACACCCACCCATGTAGAAGAGCTTGCTCCATCGTCCTCCATGATGCAGTGTCAGATGTATATGGAGAAAACCCCTTAGTAGTTATAAGTCTGAATGCAACACAATGGAAACACTGAGTCGAGAGTTCGCAATTCCCTCACTTTTCATCATCTCTCTCTTCGGCCTCCCGCATGGCATCTCGCAACCATCTAAAGCAACCCGAAAGCTAGACGCACACTACAGAGGTATCCCAGTATCGGGTCACGGCATTGGAATGTGAAGGGACCGTTGCGAGCGTGCATCTAATGACGATTCCATTCCAACTGTGATGTCCACAGAGCCTCGGCATAGCATCTAGGTCACTTCTGCATGTCCCCATAGCGCAGAAAATATAGTGCACCAAGGAGCCCAAGCTGCCACCTCACGAGACTTACCCATTCGTAAATAGCTCGTATACCTTGCCACAAAACATGGTTCCATCCTATGGGGGCATGCGGGGGGGGTCAGCATGGACATGCCATGAAATGCCCAAACACCTTTCCCCATGAAGAAGAGGATGCTCAGCAGCACCATGATGACAATCGCGATAGCCGGATTGAACTGGGTCTTGAAATTGTATGGGTTGTCACCACCGTTGCCATTATTGTGTGTCAGGCTCACTATTTTTAGATTGCCTGCAATGAAAGAATTGCTATCCGCTGGTGACAATTCAGTGAAACTCCTCATCTTCCTCAAATCAAACCAATCGATTGCTCTTGGTAAGAAAACCCACAATCTGAACACACCCGGGTCTTAATCACATAAAATGGCTACCCACAACCTGATCAGATCTTTTCTTAAACTTGGCTCTGATACCATGATAAATTTTCAGATTAGGTTTGGATATTTTCTAAAGGTTGGATATTTGTATTGTAGATTTTAATTTATTACTGTCCAGATGCAATTTCTACTTCTCATACACTTCCAATTTTTGTGTCGATGCATAGAATTGCTAGGCAAAGACTTTGATATATATATGTTAGTGACTGTAGGAGTCACATCTGTGATAGACGTGACTCCTCAAGAAGTCACGCCTATCACAAGTGTGACTTCTTCACAGTTTCTAATGAAGTCAGTTTCACCGATGTTAACAATTACTAATCACTGTTTAGAATGCAGACGATGTTTATGCTTGGGTAATATATCATTCGATCATGCTATTGATATTTATTTTAAGACACCTTATATATTAAGTATCTGATCGAAGCTACAAACAACTCAACACTAATGCTGGAATCAAATTTTAAGCTATGAAAATATGTAAAGTGAGCCTACGAAGGTAGCACCATCCTTGGAAACAACGCCAAAAATGTAGAGGAAAACTAATGCATTGTAGACTTAACATAATTTAGGGGTAAACCTATCTGAATAGTCCACTTGACATTGTACTCCCACATTAAATTATCAACCAAGGAGCGTAAGCTTATGATGGCACTGCACTGTATGTGCCTTTAGGGCTTATGTTCTCCTAAACTATCTTAACCAAACCTATTCATATTATTCTACTTTGGTGGAATTCACATAAATACAAGAATAGTAAAAACAGTTACAAAATCTACTGGCTACGGGTACCTTCAACATAAGCTTTAGATAATTGCTAGCAATAGGAAATTACAAAACTAATCCAAAACCATTCAAAATGATGAGAAAACTAATGCTAACCTCCGGAGGACTTAAAATGGACAAAGTATACATTTTTTCATTAACCACAACTACTGTAATTAACAATCAAAGTATTCTAATGAACTCACAATGCATTTATAAACTAATAGAAAACAACTTTAAGAATGCATAAATGAATAAGAAAATAAATGAAGTGAAGATCAGTACCTTGAGTGGTCAGCTCAGGGGATAGACTCACTTAGTTGGAAATCAAATCTAGTTCAGATACTCATGCATCGACATAACACAGTTCCATTCATTTTGTATCATAAACAAAATCTCTTTCAAATTTTATTCAATAATGGCATTTTTAAAAAAACATGTCTGGAGCTTCTAATATTGAAATAAAAACAACAACTGAGTAACTAGATAACAAAGTAACTAACTTGACTTAGAGCTCATCCCCATAACTTATACAAAAATAGGAGAGTCTTATGCAACTACCAACTAACTACAATCATTAATCCATTCCTAGATATTAGGATATAGGGTTAAGATTGATTTATTAATTCTAACTGAACATAGGAAGGAGAATCCTATTCAAATAAGAATTCTTATGCAACAGTTCATATGAAAAATACACAAGTTGTGTTTGGAACAAGTCTACTTCTGCATTTATTCCTTCCCATAATGGTTCACGTTCAACTTCTAGTTGCCTGCACTTTCGGCGACTTGACTTCAACTTCCTATAATCCTCATGTTCTGCAACTTGCTGCAAATTCTCCTCTCCTTGATGCCATGTGCTCATTATTGGACAAGGGTTAATCCACAAAACATATGCACACAAATAACCTTCATAATTAAACCGTAGAATCTCATCTATGTTGCATACATACTCATGTTCAAATCATTCAATTGATAAATACCATCACCATATTCCATATTAACAACATAGATTCAAGGTCTTGCAAAGTATATAAAAGATAGTATATCATGATGGTAATGTTTGAAAAGTATCTAGAAGATCATGTGGAAAAGGTCTAAAAGCATATAAAAACAACATAAAAGGGGTCAATATTTAAACCCATCAGCTAAGACAAATTTCCCAATTCAGGAGAAGAGATTCCTATTTTTCTGAACTTGTTGATGGTTTTGTGTAACATTTTCTATTTTTCTTGTCCTCACTCAAAAAAAGAGTGTATGTGTGTCCTGTGATTATGTTGTGTTTCCTAAATCATTTTTGTTAAATGCTATGTTAGGTGATTTAGGAACGTTGTATTTTGTTAGGTGATTTAGAATGTTTTGTTTTGTTAGGTGATTTAGGAATGTTGTTTCTAGGTGATTTAGGCTTGTTTTGACTCTATCGCCCAACTGATAAGGCACTGGTCTAATTGCAAAATCCAGAGATTTTGAGGTCCTCCTACACCGCAAGTATACACTGTGGTCACCAGATAGAGCCAATTGTTGTACCCAATCCAAAACTTTTTCCTCATTGCCAAGTTGTATGTTTCATTCAAGTTGTTGTGTCATCATGTCTAGTCCGAAGTGGTTGTCTAGTCTTAATGTCGAATGTCAAATCCAAGTATCTATCATAAAGTGGTCATCAAAGTTTGATGTCAACCTTGTCAAATTGTAATGTCAAAATTATGTTATGTCGTTTTGAAATTTTAGTTATTAATTATTTATTTTTAATTAATAAATCATTTATAATGATTATTAATTATTAATTATTTTTAAATGTTAAAATTATTTTTATTTGTTTGTATCCGTAAAAATTTAATATTAATTAATTTATTATTAATTGTTTAATAATTAATATTAAAATGTAAAAATGTGTTTTTGTATTTGTTAAGTGTTAATAATTTGTTTGTCAATTTTTAATAATTCATTTAATAAATTAAATAATTATTTTTAATAATGATCTAATATTTAATGACTATTAAAATTAGAAATTGTTCGTAAATTGTAAATGTTTGTCTTTGTTCGTAAAAATTAATTACGATATACTAGTTTATAATTAATATTTTATATTAATTATTTATTAGATATTGAAATTAAATGTTATTGTTATTTATTGTGTATCATTTTGTCATAAAATTTAAAAATCCATAAAAGTTAAAAACTATTATTATTTTAATATTATTATTAATGATATTGTTAAAATAATATTCAAAATCTAAAAAAATCAAAATCAAAGCGCTCATTTGAGACTCACAAAAATTAAAAAATAATAAATCAAAGTCATGCAAAGTTAGAAATAAAAATCAAGGAAAAATGCGTTAAAAATAAAAGCATTTCATATTAAAAAAACCAAAGGCAATGCTTAAATAATGTGAAAAACTAAAAGTCATAGATAAAAGACAATCAAGAGAAATCAAGGAAAAATTAGCGCTAAACAAAACTCCTCGCGCATTTTCAAAATCATGAAAGGCTTAAATAAAAATCATAAAATAGATAAAAGTGCATCATACTATGTTAAAACGTGCTTTGCAAACATTTCAAAAATCAAAGGCTTTGTATAATGTTTGAAGGAAGCACTTAGGCAGAAGCACATGCTTAACAGGCTCCAAACATGCATGCTAGGAGGAAAAGGAGAGCATTCAATGCCTCCTCTACAGTAAAAATGCAATCAGTAGAGAGAAGATACCTCCCAGACGCCTTCAACAGTCCCCTAACCACCTTGCCCTAAAACCCACGCCCAACAAGAAGAAGATGAAGCGCCACAAGAGAAAATCTCACACGCCCAAGCCAAGTATCTCATGCCAAAAGGAGGTTTTAGATGTGCTTCAACAAGGGAAAGCACTCCTACAAGCCAAAAGAAGATCCAAATGCTTAAAACCTCATCCACATGTGCCTATCAACAATCCAAACGCCTATGTAGAAGAGAAAATCACCTCCAGTCATCAAAGGTTCATGCCTGATCAAGTTTTAGATGCTAAAATGTCCATTAGCTTTCAAGAAAGAAATGCATCCAACTCCAGACTCACATGCTGACCAGATGCAAGAACTCATCAAGACTTGTGCTTTTCTTGATTATTCGGTCATAAGGTTGTTGGCAAGAGACATTGTGTGGCTTCACTAGTGTTGTCATTGATGGCAACAAAGTCTATCCCACACATCTGCAGTACATAGTATGCCTATACCGGAAGTCAGATTGAAGATTGTTTTGATCCGATGAACAAGAACAAAGTATGTAACAAGGTCCGACAATCAGGTCTGGATCTCTCAGATGGTGTAACTCAGTAAGTTGCAGACTTGGGAAAGTCAAGAGGGGTATCATGACTACTTCACTCCAGAGATTTAGTCTCCAGTGATAAATCAAGGAAAAGATATGAGGATCTGAGTGTTAGGTTCTAGTCAAGCAGAGCAGACAGAGGAAGAATTGACTTACAAAGTATCAAACCTCAATCTAGATGAGTAAATGGTGTTGATCAAGTAATTTGTGGGATCATACATTGTTGGCTGACATGATTAATGACTTCTATTTCTATGTTTTTAATATGCATCGCAAATCAAGCATGGATTCACCCGATAGAGTAATTACTCGCAGTGTTCTTGATGCCGACTAGCAAGTTGATAGAAATCCTTGATGCGGATATATATACCAAATAGATTTCAGTATGTGAGGAAGAAAGCGTATAAGTAATGAAGTAAAGTGCAAAGAAAAGTAGAAATAAAAGTGGGAACAACAATCCAAGCCTAGTATGTGACAGAATAGCAACATTGAGCAAAGGAAGGATGAAGTGCATCAGATCAGTATACTGAGCCTAAACCGGAACTGAACTCTTGCATTTGTAGATGCTTCTCATCAGTTCAAACACTTGATTATCTTCTATAAGTTCTATAGACAGTGAGTCTCTTGTAGGTAGTGTGCCTCTTGTGAGCAGTGTGCTCGGGCAGTGAGCCCTAATTGGCAAGTACCATTTTGTACTCCTTTATTCTTTTAACAGAGAATACAATCTTGGGTTAGTCACCCCATGGTTTTTCCCTTAACAGGGTTTTTCACGTAAAAATCCTTGTGTTATGTGTGTTGATTTTATTTCTGTTCTTATGATTACATATGCTTATATGTTTTGATGCTGCACTAATTATTAAGATAACAAAAGAAAAGGAATATAAGGAAATTTTGAGATAACTGATTCGCCCCCCCCTCTCAGTTATCTGCCTTATTTCCAACAAAGGCAACTACAAAAGCTCCTTTGATTCAGAGACCCTTGAGTATTGCCTTTATTTAGACTATGTGAACCGAGGGAAGAATGTTTTGGCTGCCCTTTTTTGTTTCATGTGAAGTAGCTCGTTACAATATCAATATGGATTCTATAGATGAAATGTGATAATGCCCAACAGTATTGATCGATGTTGTTACTGAATGCCCATCTGATATACCCAGCATTATTTTTTTCTTATCTACCACCTAAAACACTTATGAAAGCCCATGGAATTCATATATTCAATGGGACTGTCTACTTATATGCAAGAGGCTTCTAGTCCAATTTTACCTAATCCTGTTTCGTGTATGCAAAGAGATCTTACAAGAAGATAGCATGCACAAATTTTCTGATAGGAGCTAGTCTTTTGAGATAGACTTTCTCATTTCTATGCTTCTTCATTAGAAAAAGAGCTATTGCAACAAGAGTGTAGTAAGAATATGTAGCTAAGTAGTTCAAGGTCAGTTGATTCAGTATTGCCTGAGCAACCAGAATGGTGTTCACTTTGTGAGGTTGATATGAATGAAAATGCAGAGTAGATTTAACTACATCAGATAAAGCAAGTGGGCAAGGAGATAGAATCTTTCACAGATCAATCTAAACCATTTAAAGTCTTCAGAAAGGCCATTGTAGCCATGAGGAGGACCATTACCTTCATAAATTTTACGCCTTTTCATCAAGTCAAAAGCATCATACAGAGGATTCACACATTTAAACAAAAGAAGATAAAATGCCTCAAGTCAAAATCATCACCCAGCACTAAGAATTACCAACATTCTGGAATTGTCAAAGTATTAGAAGGTTCTTATGATCATATTCAAGTCACCAAGATTTGCTACATTAGCGAAATCAAAGATTTCTATCGATTCTGTAGACTTATCCAAATTTCAATGGGCTTCAATGTTGCCATTTTTGGCAATTGAAATTTTCAAGGATCTATTTTGAGAACTAAGGTTGCTCAATAGATATATTAATTTTTAGATCCTTTTTATCATGCAATTTTAGAACTATTTGTAATAAAAATGCAATAATCAGTTAATTGATTTGTGCATGGCTTTAGGATTATTTTATTATTTGTTTTAGTTTTAAATAAGAATTGCATTTCATGCAATCAATTAGAGTTGAGTTAGGAAGTTTAGTTGGTTCTCATGCTTTTTTGTAAAGTAGTATAAATAAGTGCTTTTGTACAATCATTAGGGAGACTTTTTTAGAGGAATTTTTAGAGATAGTTTTTAGTATTCAATTTCATTGTTAGTCAACTTTTTTGAAGCTTTCTAGCAATTATCTATCCAATTTTTAGTATTCAAGTATCTAGATATTCAGTGTTGTATTTAATCAATGAATAAAAAGCAAGGACAATTCTCATGCCTCATTTTCTTAGATTGTCACTCTCATATATTCACTTAATCGTGTTCTTTTTTTGTTCATTTAATGGATCCCAATATGCTTGTTTTTCTTCCAAATATCCATTAAAATGTATTATTTGTGCTAAAGGTTAGGTTGATTCTACAAATCTCCAAACTTTGTGTCACAGGTGGAATTGAAGGAATAAGTCATATCTTTGCACCGCCTTATAGTTGATCTAGTGTTAGCATTCATAATTGTGTGGTGTTAATTTGTTCAATCAATCCAAATTGTGTACTTGTTTTATTCAGCGTCTGTCTTTAACTAAATAGCGTAAATGTTTAGCCTAGGTTCTATTTTTAGTCAAAAAGCATAAAAATCTTTGCTTTGCTATTGAATGTGTGTCTCTTCCTTTTTGTACATTGAAAAACCAAAAAGACTACAAATTTGCCTTCCATTCAGTAGCATAAGTATGAAAAAGGCCCTGAAAACATTGTAAAGGCTGTAAATTGTGAGTACATACTTTGTATTTTTAAGTTTGTTTTATTTTACAAGGAGCTTCCTCTACAAATTCAAACAGCGGTTCTACTGCACATCTGTTCATTTTTCTTTCACACCAAAAGGTGCAAAATAAAATGCTAACACTACATTTTAGTGTCCAAACTACTTTGTCAGTGTAGACTACCTTTAGAATCTAAACAATTGCCCATAATTGATTATATAAAGATTACACATGTATAAAGGTATATTTCCTTTATTGTTGGTTCCTTTTGAGAGGCTGGGAATTGTGAAATCTTATACACCTATTACAATTTATTATTTTGAAGTAAATAAATTTAGTTCTAGATTGGGAGAAATTTTCTTTGGAAGTTCCAAATCTAATAGTAGGACAACAAGTTGAACTAGTGAATGAAAAAGACTATAGGATTAGAACAATAATGTGGAATGTGGAGATGTGCTTGTGTGCAGAGAGAACACCTATGGCTATTTTATTGATGCCAAATTCCCAAATGTCCAACTGCAAAGAAAATATCCTTTAGTTGTATTCAAGATGGATGACACATAGGTAGGTATAAAAGGGAAGGCACTATAGGGTATGTTTGGTATATGAGCTCACCAATATACTTAGCCCATTCATAAATAGTGTGGGCTGAATGTTTCAAAGTGTTAACTATGAAGGATTAAGATCATACTTGTAGCCCACTATCATGTCTCCAAGGTAGACAATGAGTAACTTCTTAGGGCTAACTACTTATTGGTGCATCATATAATTCAAATGATTAAGGGTTACCTAGGGTGAGGTTGCAAAAAAATCTTAAGGGGATATTTTGATATACCCAAATGTATGTGGAAACTTATAGACATATACAAAGGCTATCTAAGGCCTAAGTATTGAAGTTAAAATACTCCTCACTTCACTGGACCCTTTATGGGAAATATAGCTTAACCAAGAACATCTCTTCTGAGGATATTTAAAAACCCTCGTCAAAGGTTTTCTAACCTAAAAAGAAAAGAACTACTTGCAAGGAATTATTTTGGCAAAGTTTAGGTAACAGATTTAGTGCAACTATGGTTCTAACCACTTCCTAATCACCAAGTAGGGTGAGGTGAGAGCATATGGTGAATAGATATAGATGGATCTAAACCAGTAATGATTCATGCAAAAATAGCCCTAGAAAGAGCTTTGGTACCACTTGTAATAAACTTGCAAGACAAAAAAAGTTGAACACATAGAAATATGTAGAAATGAGAGAAACATAATGCTTTTGTTATCTTCACAGCACCACTTTGAGGGGGTGACCTCCCAATAGATCACACACTCCAATTATAAATATCCAAGATACCTTCCATTTGGGAATTCATTACAATATATAGAGTCTTGCCAAAGACAACTCCTACCATCCCATTGATGTGGGATAATTACTTTATTATAACTAACTAGTGGGATGAATTACAAAGCATATGCATCTACCTCTAACTAATATTACCTATGGGTGACTTACAAAGCATATGTACCCACTAACACTAACTACTATATAGTAGAATGGGGTTCCTAACATGATATTAAAGAAGGATCAACCTGAAAATTCATTGTTTCTCATTCTAAAAGTATCTTATAGCCTAGATGACAAGTAGATCTAGATGTAGAATCAAATTATTTATCATATAGATGCAATAGAATGTAGACTAGGATGACTAATGAGGGAATCTAGTTTTTGACACACATATTGAAGACAATATGCTATTCCCATTATCCGCAATAAATATTCCCCATAGAGAATGTGCAATATTGTACTCCAACAAGTTATTTTCCCTCAAACCTCTACCATCCCTTATCTTATATTACCTTTCAATGACTAATCTTCCCCCCCCCCCCCCCAACACACACACTATGGCTTATAGAATCAAAAGAATGTTGATTTCGGGTGAAGTGTAAAATTGTTCAAATGGAGTGTGAAAATTTGTAGTACATAGTTTGTTAAAATAAATCTTAGATTAGTTGTCAATGATGGGCTAAACAAAGAGCTAGTACAAACAAAAGAACATATTTTTTCATTTTAGGAGGCAAAGCCAATAGGATAATCTATTGGAATCAATTTTAGTGGTGCTAGGAAAAGATTGCATGAAAGGTCCAATGATGTAAAGAGGGTAAATACAAGAAAATCCGTTCTCTTTTTGGTTAAGATACATTCTTTGTTACATGGTTGGGAATTGGTTCAAACTCTTGCTCTTATCTATATTAGGATATAATTCATGATAGAGGTCGAATAAGTCCTAGAAGCCACCAAATTGAGACCAATGTGGGTGGCAGAGGGAGAGCTTGTGTTGGTGGAATTTAAAATGAAAATAGAGGAGGATTAATTTAGTGTGGTGACAAAAATTGAGAAACTATTAAAGATTTTCCTAGCATATGGTTTGGGGGTCTCAAACCAGGCCTAGACTTTGTGGTTCTTCAAGCTCCATTAAGGAAATCGGTATTGGAGGTTCAACCTATAAACATAGAGGAGGTCAAGAAGGCAATGAATATTTTTATATGGAAGCCAAACTTGAAATCTCTCTTCACAATTAGTGACAACCTAGGCTCTTCCCTGGTGTCTAGTATAGTTGTGGGATTGAAGGCTCCAATCTCCTCTATTAGTCTATATACTTAATGGAGAGTGTTTAGTTTTTTACATTTCTATATATTCATTTTCCCTGTGGTTGATCGTACCTATACTATTATTTTTAGTAGTTGACTAGTCAACGTCTATACAATGGTAGCTATTAGGATGGATAGGTAACCTTTTCACAAATTATTTACTTGAATGTCAAAAATATATCTACGTGATAATCATAACTTATTATAGAACTCTGATCCCATCATCTCTAATATTATATTAAAAAGTGTGTGAATCCTACCCACATTCATTTATAAAAATAAATATATATTAACTAAGTATCATTTAAAAAATAAATAATACAAAATTATAACATTTATAACTTTAAAAATTATAAAAAAATCAAAATCTTTAACACTTAAACTGCATTTAAGCTATGTAAAAAACAAAATACAATTAGTTCCACTATAAAGAGGTTTTCCAAAAAGAAAAATTATGAAGTATCAACAATCTTTGAATCAATATACTACATGAATTTATAAGTTAGATAATACATAATAAATTTTGCTAATCCAAGTTTTTAAGTAAAGAATATTACAAATATTGGATCCTTACATTTATTTATTCTTTTCAAATTTTTACATACATGATAATATGGTCTAAAGACTAGTTTGTTATAATATCTTTCCCTTTCGATAAACTCAAGAGTTACAAATAGTTGGGAGTGCAAAAATTGAATTATACACACACACACACACACACAAAGAGAACATAGAAAATGTTAACAATATTTTAAAAAATTGAAAAAATGTCAACAACACGATTATAGGACTGATATTCTAATTAAATACTATATTTGGTGAGTTTAAATTCAGATAAGGGAAGTACTGGTATTATTGGGGAAATAACTACATATTATGATGATGGGAGCCATTGCTTAAATTTGATGGTTGTATGACTGTATTTGGCTATTTCTACTATAAAATATAATCAAAATTTTAGGAAGATTGTATCACACAACAGGGTAGATTTTAGATAGAACGTCAAAATTTCTATAGAGTTATTCTAATATATGTATTTAGTTTATATATAATTTTTTATAATAAAAATGTGTTAATATTTAAAGGGCAAGTTTGAGTAGATAATCGTCATGAAAGCTTTTCTTGATAGGCAGGGTCAACCATCAAATTTAGGCCCTGGTGGGAGTTATGAAGGTGGGAATTGGGAAGGGAGAAGTGATGCATTAATAGATTGATAGAAATTTGCAACTTTAGAGGACCCCACTAGCCACCTAAGCAAGTCAAAAGCTTAGAGTGTGTGAGATAAGCCCAACCTTTTTCATCAAATCAATTGTTGTTTTATTTGTTGTGAACTATAATCTTATTGTTCATTTTCATTTTGAATTACAACTTTAGTCCCCTTATAATTTAGACTCCTTACCCGTGCTTGACTAGTTAGTATAGACTTTGTAGAATCCTTTTAATGATTTTACTGATATCATGATCTTGTGGTTCTAGGAATCTAAAGGGTGGGTGCTCTTAGATATTTTGATGTATCAATAGCATAAATATGACTTGATACAAGTGATGGTAAAATAAGTTAACATCTTTTTGTAGAAGTATCATCATGGTAAGAGCTACATGCATTCTATTTAGAATGATGTAATTCATCATATAAATAAGTCACAAGAAATTAGTGCATGACCTTTGAACAAGTTAGGCATACTAGATTTCCATTGACTATAGCCAAATAGTCAGGTTTTCCTCTATTGATTCTTATATAAATAGTTATGACATAAAGAAGCCTCCCTCAAGGACCATTTATTATATCTTTAGTACTTGCATGTCTAGGTACACTCCCAACACAAGACCCAATTTTAATTTTCTTCTTAGTTTAGTTACTAGAGTTTGAATTAAGTTGTAACAGTAATGGGATTAAAATTTATACTTACACCAATAATATCAATGCCTCAAATATTATATAAAACTTGTTTGTAATCTTTCCAAACAACCTTACAATTTTGTAAAACTATAAACTTGATGGATAATAACAATGTCAAGATATAACTCAAGATGGTGTACTTGCCAAACTACATCAAAAACTTGTATTTATGTCACTGGGGTTATTTAATCATTTTGCATAGATGAATCAAATCAACAAGATTTTATGACTCAAATGTCAACACTTGTAATTACAACTACAATTGATGACTTTGACTTTATAAACAAATTGACACTGCAAAACACTTGAGAACATTTTTGAATGAGAATTAATGACACAAACATTTACATTTTCATATTAATCAAGCTAAGGCAATGAAGGAACTTTGTGTGTGATTGGAAGACTGATATGTCTTTCAAGATAATGAATCAAGAACATGTGCTAATTAATTTTCATGTGAAAAGTTTAAAATTTTTAATGTCAAAAATATGGATAACAAGATGGAAACTACTCAATTGACAACTTTGTTCCCATATAAATTGGAGCACTCACTAGTTTTCAACCTACCATCCTAAAACTCTACAAAATATAGTCAACATACTTCCTCTAACTCAACCAAATTTTTTGGTTAGCTCTATATACCATATGATCTCCATCCCTAAGATAAACTTACTAGCCCCAAAATCATTCATCTCAAACTATAATGAAAGATGAGATTTCAAATCCCTAATTATATACTTACTATTATCAAATATAAACATTTCATCAACATACAAATTGATAACAATTAAATGATCACCATCCTATTTATAATAAACATACCGATCTAATTTGGATCTAATAGATTATCCTAACCTCAAAACATGAGAATCAAGATTTTGGTAGAACATTTTAGGAGACTATTTGAGACCATAAATAGAATTCTTCAAATTACAAACCAATTACTCCTTACATTTTACCTTGTAGTACTTTGGCTATGTCTTGCAAACCTCTTCCTCTAGATCACCATGCAAGAAATTTATCTTCTCATTCATCTACTCTACCTCAAGAGAAAACACTACAATAACAAATAATAGAAATTTAATAAGTGAAATCTTTACAACTAGAGAAAATATCTCACCAAAATTTATTCCCTCAACCTAGGAATATCCCTTAGAAAGTAACCTTGATCTGTACTCCTCAACTTTTCTCTCAAAACTAAACTTCTTCTTAAAGACCTATTTACAACCAACAAGCTTCCTTACCTTAAGCAATTGAACCAGGTCCCATGTGTTTTTCTTCTTTAGAATTTCTATCTACTCATCCATTGTCAATCTCTATAACTAATGTTCATTCATTTCCATTACCTCCTTCATAATTCTAGGCTTATAATAGAAAATACAAAAATACATCTAAAATCAAGTGAGCTATATCTATCTAACTTCCTGCTCTACTGAGTGAACCTCCTCAAAAAATAAGGTGGAGGTTCTTCCTCCTTTGATCTCATGGAGCTCTTAGTACTATCCTCCTCATTTGGTCCATCCTAATCATTTGGTTCATACTTTGGTGTAGCCTCCATGGTCTTTGGATATAGTTGCACAACTAACTTTACATAATCCTTTGGTTTCTCAATAGTAGGAATAGACTTGATCTCCTTGAAGACCACATTCTAACTATACATTGTGTCACCTATCAAATTAGATTTCAAATCTTGTACTCCTTCACACAGTCACTATAACCAATGAAGATGTTAGGAACCTGTGTTTAACCCTTCTCTTTACTTTGTTAGTATATTGTTGTTGGACGCATATGCTTTGTAAGTTGTCCCATGAGTATATTGTATTATCCCACATTCATGGGAAGTAATAGTTGTTTAGATTAGACTTAGTATATAAGTACGTGTTGATGCCAATTAAGGCATCCATGAATTTATTGTATTGAGCTTACTCAAAGGAGGTTGCCCCCTCAAAGTGGCCTACGATCAATAGATTCCTTCTATGTTTCTACTATTTCTGTTATTTCGTGCATTTTTCATTATATTGTTGCAGGAGGTTCCTTTCATCTAGTATCAGAGTGCTTTCTTGGGCTCGCTGGGTGGAATTTCTGCCAATTTTTTTTCTGTAGTGGCCTCTAAGCACTATGATTATTGCAGTAGTTCTTTCTTTTTTGCATCTATATTGTTCATTTCAATTGCAGGTTTGGATCAAGGAATATCTCTATCCGCTTAACTATGGGAATTACCTGGGCATATAGCCCTAAAACTCATTGTGAGGAGTACCATAGGAACCCCGAAGTAGATAACCCATTGAGAGGGCCTGCTAGCGAAAAGGGCAACAGCCTCTACTTGATTGACTAGTTCCCATCCATGAGGTAAACCAAGAGCTGTTGTTTGTGGAAAAGTAATTATCAATTTTACCTGAGTCATGGAGTGAGGGGTACTGCCCCAATATGCAAGTTGTTAGACAACATTGGTGGCCAAGTGACTCCCCTGAACCTTTAGGCAGCTGAACATACTTTGGGCCCATATCTATTTACATCTAGCAAATTGTAGTTTGAATCTGTCAAAAGTTGTTGGCAGATCGTTTCCAAAAAAAAATTCCATTTTTTTGCCATATCTTCCTTGCTTTAGCTCTGTTTCCTCTCAAAATTCACTGGAACCCCTGGAATTTCATTCTGCATATTTCCTTCCTTGAAGACCCTATCCCAAATTCCACTCATCGAAGCCAGAAATCCCACATTTGTCTATTTTTAGGGTTTTCCATAACTTCTTTGATTCTCACCCAATAGCCTTCAAATTTTGCCACAGTGTGCATTTCCTATTTCTGCTCCTTTGTCCCTATTGGACAAATTTTCCCATTCTTCCACCCTGCTTCTGAATTCCCCATTTTCTGCGTCCTTGTCCCTTAAAAAGTGTCCAAAACCTAGTCAAACCCCAATTACCCATCAGAGTTTTTCCCAAATCCAAATTTTCCTTTACTAAAAAAGTTTTTATTTTTATTTTTCTACTCATTCCCAAAAAAAAAAAAAATCTCCTGGCTATGGTTGTCACCCACATAGGAGCAAAAAACATGGAGGATGAACTTGCAACCCTCAAGACCAAACTCCAAGATCTAGATGAAAAAATTCTCGGCCTCAATCTTTAGCATTCGGCCATAAACAATAGATGGCAACCAAAGTCTTCTACAGACACTAGGTTCTCTTTCTCTGGCAATTTTCGTGGGCCAAAGCTTGATTTTCCTTGCTTCAATGGTGATGATCCGACTGGATGGATATACCAGGTAGAACAATATTTTAGTCTGCATAATACTTTTGATGTCAACAAGTCCCACTTACATCCTTTCATTTGGAACATGAAGCCCTTCAATGGTTTCATTGGTACATCAAGGCTCATGAAGAGCCAAAATGGACAGATTTTTGCAAACTCATTTTGCAACGATTTGGCCCTAGTTCTTTTGATGACTTCACAGGAGCACTCACTAAACTTTGCCAAACTGGCACTGTGAGAGAATATCAGATAGAATTTGAACAACTGGCCAATCACACAGAGGGATTGTCTGATGAATTCTTTAGGAGTTGTTTTGTTAGTGGTTTGAAGGATACAATATGATCTAAGGTTAAAATGTTCCATCCCAACACAATGATGGAAGCCCTAGGGTTGGCTAAGTTGGTGGAGGACAAGATCATAGCTCAACAATGATCCAAATCCAATTTTGTTCCATTCATAAATATGATTTTCCGAAGACCTCCAATCACGCCAGCTCCTAGAACAACTCCTACCGAGCATTTGACTGAAGCAGAGATGTGGGCACGTAGAGAAAAAGGGTTTTATTATAATTGTGATGAGAAATTCACTTGGGGACATAGATGTGTTGATAAAAATTTCTATCTCTTGGATGTGGATTCTCCACCTGCAACTGAAGTTTATGAAGATGCTCAAGATACAGTAGATGATCAGGTCGAAACTTAGCAGCCGCCTGTTGAGCCTACTTCTCAGGAAGACCACCTAGAGATCTCTCTCCATGCTTTAGTAGGAGTCACCACCACACAAACCATGCAGGTCAAGGGTTACTTCAAGAATCTCTCTCTTACAATACTCATTGATTCTGGTAGCACTCATAACTTCATTGACCCTCGAATCGCCAAACAAGCTGATTGTTTTGTCCATCCTTGCTCCAACTTTGAACTCATGATTGCCAATGGGGGCACATTACCTTGCAAAGGGAAGTGTCACAATGTGCATATCTCTATTGGAGATTATAACCTATGTTCCAACATGTTTGCCTTGCCCTTAGGTGAATGTGATGTGGTTTTGGGCGCTCAATGGTTACGCACACTTGGACCCATCCTATGGGATTTTGCTGAACTTTAGATGCAGTTTTCAAACAATGGGCAAAAACACACATTGAAGGGCTTACAACTAGGGTCTCTCACCATCATCAGTTCACATCACATGGAAAAGCTTCTTAAGAAGAATTTACATGGTGTCATCTCTTAGCTCCATTCCATTCAGATGCAACCATCAACGGTCTCCACTACTCATTCAGATCTACAACGAATTTTGGATAGGTATGCATGTGTGTTTGCTGAACCAGTGGGATTGCCACCTTCATGACTAGAGGACCACCGTATTCAGCTCCTTCCTGGAAGCATTCCTCCCAACATTAGGCCCTACCACTACCCATTTCACCAAAAGATAGAGATTGAGATGCTCGTTCAAGACTTACTGAAGAAAGGTATTATTCGCCCTAGTACTAGTTCCCTTTCTTCACCAGTTCTTCTTGTCTGGAAAAAACATGGGTCATGGCACCTCCATTGACTTCCAAGCACTTAATCACATCACAATCAAGGATAAGTTTATGATTCTTGTTGTTGATGAGCTTCTTAATGAGCTTCATGGTGCTCATTTTTTCTCCAATTTGGATCTTCATTCTAAGTATCACCAAATTCGGGTTCATGAGGATGATATCCCAAAAATGGCTTTCCACATGCATGATGGCGACTATGAGTTTTTGGTCATGCCCTTTGGCCTCACTAATTCTCCTTCAACATTCTAGGCATTGATGAATAAAATATTCTGGCCCTACCTGCAAAAATTCATTCTGGTCTTCTTCGATGATATCCTCATCTATAGTAAAACATGGGCTAAGCATCTCCAACATCTAGATCTTGTACTGCAACTTCTCTCTAATCATCATCTCTGTGCAAAATAGTCTAAATGTGTTTTTGGCCAGGAAGAAGTGGAGTATCTCAGACATATTGTTTCAGCCCAAGGGGTTCGAGTGGATCCTGCAAAAATAGATGCCATGAAAAATTGGCTGCATCCTCAGACATACAAGAGCCTCTGTGGTTTTTGGGATTGACTAGCTACTATTGTAAGTTTGTCAAGGATTATGGGAAGATTGCAGCTCCATTAACAACTATGTTGAAAAAGGATGCTTTTACATGGACACATGTTGCTGAGTGTGCATTTGAAAAATTGAAACAAGCTATGTGTACTACACCTGTTCTAGCTATGCCAGATTTTTCCAAAACCTTCACTATTGAGAGTGATGCTTGCGGCAATGGACTTGGTGTTGTTCTCCTTCAAGATGAACAGCCCATTGCATTCACCAGCAAAGCCCTTTCTGGTAAGAATTTAGTACTCTCTACATATGAGAAGGAAATGATGGCTATTTTTCATGCAGTACAGAAGTGGTGGCCATACCTACTAGGGAATCATTTCTGCATCAAGACTGATCACCAAAGTCTAAAATATTTCCTGGAACTATGGGTTTCCTCCCCAACACAATAGAAATGCATTAGAAAACTCATGGGTTATGACTATGAGATCACTTACAAGAAGGGTAAGGACAATATTGTGGTGGATTCTCTTTCTCGCACATTTGATGACCAAGCTTCTCTTTCAGCTATTTCTATGCCTGTTCCAAATTAGTTGGAATCTATCCAGCAGGGCTATGTTAATGACTCTTCATTATCTCAAATCATCCAACAGTTGGCCAATAACCCTTCTACTATACTGCATTACTCTTGGGATGGTGCTTCTCTAAGATACAAGGGTCATCCGGTGCTTCCCCAGAGCACAGATCTTAAATAGGCTATCTTCTATGAACTCCATGCTTCTCCATCGATAGGGCACTCTAGGTTCCTCAAAACTTATGAGCAGGCACGACGTAACTTCTTTTGGAAGGGAATGAAAAGGGCAATTCAATAGATGGTGGCTGAATGTGATACCTACCAACACAACAAGGGTGAAATGACACTCCTTCCTAGATTGTTCAAACCCTTGCCCATCCCTACATGGATTTGGATAGATGTTTCTATGGATTTCATTGAGGGGCTCCCTACATCTGGAGGGAAGATAGTGATCTTAGTTATGGTTGATCACCTCTCTAAATATAGTCATTTTTGTGCCCTCATCCATCCCTATACCACCTCCACAGTCACACAAATTTTCATGGACCAGATCTTCAATCTTCATGGCTTCCCTTCTTCCATTGTCTCAGATCGTGATGCAACTTTCACCAGTCATTTTTGGATAGAACTATTTCGACACACTAGCACCAAACTGAATATGAGTTCAGGGTATCACCCACAAATAGATGGTCAGACTGAAATTATCAACAAATGTTTGGAAACTTATCTTCGTTGCCTCACCTCAGAACAACAACTTCAGTGGGCAAAGTGGCTCCCTCTCGTTGAATGGCGGTACAATACCTCCTACCACAATGCATCTAAAATGACTCCATATGAAGTAGTCTATGGTTAGGCACCGCTAGTGCTCCTTCCATACACCCCCAGCAGTTCACTAGTTCAGATAGTTGACACGGTTCTCTGAACCTAAGATTAGATTCTTTGCATCTTGTAGGACAATCTTCACATGGCAAGAAATCGAATGAAATAACAAGCTAATCAGCATCGTTCTGAGCGCACTTTTCAAGTAGGTGATATGGTTTTTCTTCATCTACATCCATACAAGCAATCATCCATGAAACTCAAAGGGTGTCATAAGTTGGCTCCAAAGTTCTATGGGCCATATAAGGTTCTTTAGAACATTGGGTTAGTTGCTTATAAATTGGAGCTTCCTCCTTCTCGCTTTCATCTAGTATTTCATGTCTCTTGTCTAAAGAAAGTTCTTGGAACCAACATTAGAGAACAAACTATTTTACTAGAATTGGATAACGAAGGATCCATCATTTTGGAGCGAGAGGCAATCCTCGACAGGTGCACTCGTCAGCTTCACTCTCAATCCATCACAAAGGTATTAATTCAGTGGCACGGAATGCAACCAGAGGATGCTACATGGGAACCACTCCTTCAGATTTAGCAACAATTTCCACATATTAAGCTTTGAGGATAAAGCTTTTCTAAGAGGGAGAGGATGTTAGGAACCCGTGTTTAACCCTTCTCTTTACTTTGTTAGTATATTGTTGTTGGACGCATATGCTTTGTAAGTCATCCCGTGAGTATATTGTATTATCCCACATTCATGGGAAGTAATAGTTGTTTAGATTAGACTTAGTATATAAGTATGTGTTGAGGCCAATGAAGGCATCCATGAATTTATTGTATTGAGCTTACTCAAAGGAGGTTGCCCCCTCGAAGTGGCCTGCGATCAATAAATTCCTTCTGTGTTTCTGCTATTTTTGTTATTTCATTCATTTTTTATTATATTGTTGTAGGAGGTTCCTCTTAGAAGATATGCTTAACATCTTTTAAGTCCAATTTAGACCCATTCTCCTAGGGTATGTGGACATATGCCTTGCAAACAAGTACTTGGATATGTTGAAGTGAAGGATTTTTCCTATCCAAACCTCTTTTGGAGTTTTGTCAACAAGAGTTAATGTATGTGATCTATTAATAATCTCTTCTATCTATATTTTAGTCTTGTTGCTTTAGCTATGGAGATAGTCACCCAAGATCAAGAGAGATAAAAGAAAGCACAAATAATTATAAGACTAATATGAAATAGTAATTATATTATAATTAACCTAGATGCATATACATTCAAGGACACATGTGCAAAAGACATTGATTTCAAAGTACAAAGAAGCCTATTCTTATGTAGAGAAAGGCAATGCATGAATGGTGGAAACTAACTAATTCTATACATTGATGATAAATGGATCTAACAAAAGCTAGACATGCATGATATGTGGAGATAAGTAGATGAACTAGCATGATAGAAGTAATGTAAATCAACTAAGACTATATAAGTGGTAATCAAGTGCATAAGACATGGGCACATAATTTATTGACACAACTACCTAAGTGAGCTTATCCTAACTAGGTCTATATAATGCAATATAGTAATAAACTAAATTAAAAAAAAAAATGCACTAACACCCCCATAAAATAGGGAGAAATAAATAGAGGGGTCCAAATAATGTGTAGCCATTTTAGGTGCCCCTATACAAAGGTAGAGAAGGAGAAAACTTAATGTAGTAAAAAAATCCCCTAAGATGTGAGAAGGTCTAGAAATGACCCCCTTCAAAGAAATAAGAAAGATAAAACATCATGCATGGAAAAACTCCCTCCCAGAATAAAGATAAGAAGTGAAGGCTCATGCACCAATGGTAGATGCTTTCAATATTGAAAGTTAAATATGGTCCATGATTGTTGAACAACATTCTTGCTTAGGAAGAAATAAATCCAAAAGTGTATGCAAGATATTTCCCATTCCTAAAAGAAATATGAGGGAAGAAAACTTAGTATATATAATGTATTTGGTATCTACTCAGTTATTTCCATGTTTGTGCCAAGAGTTACCACAATCAAACCAAAAGTTCTAGGCTTAACTAAAGAAATTGACCATCCAAAACGACATGGAAATTGATGAAGAACAAGAATCAAAGATGTGGTGACAACAATTTTAGAGTCATTAGCATCAAGGAGGAAGATAAAGCCATCAAAGATGTCATCAAGATCTGAAAGGTGAGAGTCCACAAATAAATGTGAAATGTTTGGTAAACTATAGACCTCCCATTGAAGTGGATCTTGAAGATATATATAATCTTGTTACAAAGAATCATTGGAAGCTCTCGAAGAAGTGACTCTAAACTTTGAAGTAGAAATAGGTATAGGAGGAATGTCCTTAAGTGTAGATGAATCCTTTGGATGTTTCTCAAGTATCTCCAAGCCAACACCAAATTGGGACAAATATTGGTAAGATGAATTAGGTACCATGCAAGATTCAGGTATAGTAAACATGGATGTAAGGTGCTTAATGCCATAGGTAAGAAAACTAGACTAATGAAAATTGGTACTCTTGTAGAAGGTGTCAACATGAATTATGATTAAGTCAGATATGTTGAATCATGGATATCTAAAGAATCTATTACTATAGGGATAAATGTAGGTGGAGAAAGAAAAAGAGGGTTTAAATGTTCCCTCATGACATGGATCAAAGATGATGCAACTCCATATGAGCTAACATGAAAGAGGAGATGAATGTCCTCACCAGTATCCTCAAAATTTGTAAGATGGAACTCAAAAAACAAACCTAATATATTTATTAAGTACTCATCCCACAAAGTTGTATCAGAAGACAATGTATGTCCTATTACACTAAATCATTGGAATCCATGGATGAAGCAACACTAGAGTTGATGGAAGCATGAGATGATGGAGATGAGATCTCAATGCATGTCATCTAACTACACTACTCATCCCTAGAGAATGTCTCCACACAAGATGCCTGAGTATGAAAATTAAATCTATATGTTGATGCTAGAGTAGAAGAATCTAGAAAACTAATGTGATTTTCTTAAATAAGATGCTTCAATTCATTGACGGGTCAGCCCACAATACTGTGTCCCACTTTTTGGCCAAAGTGGGACATTGAAATCATCATTTTTAACCAAATCTTCACTTTGTGACACCTATAGCAGCTAAACCATTAAGAATTTGAAGATGATGCGAACTACTGATTGGTGAGATTTTCTGTGTAGATTCTAAATATATATTTTTAAAAAAATAGAAATAAATGTGAATTTTTTTACGTAATTTTTAATAACTTGTTTTTAATAGTAAACAACATTTTTAAAAAGTGACGTTTATGTCGTAATGCATAACTTTTTTTATAGAAAGGATAAAATTCTAATTTTAAAAATATAGATTTGTAACACCAATATCTAGGGGATGGATTTTTTTCATAATTTTTTGTTGCATATTTTTTTAATTAATTTTTGAAGTGAGATTAATTATAATTTGGACACATGTTTATGTTGTAACACATACCTTGTTTTATATGTATCAATTTTTTTTTTTGAAACAACATCAATACCTAGGGTACAAATATTTTTTAGAATTTTTTTCTCTATTTTTTTATTTTTCTGCTTGTGTGGAATAGAAACCTTGTTGTTTAGTGAAAAACTTATGTTCACTAGAAAATATAAAATAAATATAATGATCAAATTAAATTATTCAAAATTATACTTTTTGGAAAGTGTATTCAAAGGGCTACATAATTAAAAAAAATATAATTTATAAATGACTTCATTTGACCTCACAAAAGGTGAAGCAAAGTTGGTTTTTATCAGCATTTTGATAGGTGCAAAGGAGACTCCATCGAGGGTTTAATTTAAGACTAGGAGGGTTCTATCTAAGGGGGTTTTATCTAACTCTTTTTAATTAAACCCCTTCAGATGGAACCCCTCAAGGCTTAAATCATTAATTTTTCTAAAACATATGTGATTTCAAGCAAAAATTAGGATGTCCCATAAGTGGGACATAGTATTGTGGGAGAACCCTAACCTACTTTAGAAAACAATCATTTTCATCATGATTTTTCTTCCCTCAATAAGCACATTTAACCTTACATGATTTAAAATATTATGTAGAATACTCAAATGGAAAGGAGAGAGTGATAGACATGATTAGCTCCCCATGATTACTCAATCATGGAACTAGCAAAATCAAATGTAGAATCACAAGTCACCCTCAAAAAACACACATCGTGAGACTCCCCAACAAATTATGATGATGACATTTTATACTTAGTGTGATTATAGTTGCCACTTGCCAAGTCAACAAAGTGGTCTTGATATCAGTACATTAAAAATGACAAATTAGGCCACAAAGATGAAATTACAATTATGATATAATGGGATAGATTAGACTACACCAATGAGAAGTCCACAAAAAATTATGAACATTCAAAAAATTACACCAAAAAATGTTACTGTATGATCTTGAATAGAGCCCCAAAAGCTATAAAAATAAAAATTTCTTAGCATCACCTATGGGAATCCATGAATTGCTAGAAAATCCAAACACCAAAATAAAAAATTATATGCACCATTGTGAAGATCTCAAAAACTAGCTTGGATTAAAAAAAATGCTTGAAAAATAGATCTAGTATGACCTAAAATGGATCATTTGAAGTTTAGCATCAAAGAACAAAATTACATTGAAGAGGGGTTAGGTTGGGATGGAAGAAAATGCTCACATCAGCATGACATCATTCGATGCTAGCTAATAGAATTTTCTAATCTTCTTCCAAAATATTCCTTGATACCCAAATATGCAAAAATTATCGTTTGAATTCAAGGAAATCACTATCATACCATATAATTGCTTATTTTTTTAATACAACCACCTTTTTCCAATGGAAAACCACTTTTGATAGGTGGAAAAATACTTTAAGGGGAATATTCCCTAGATCTCCTTCAAGCTACAATGGTTGGTGGAAGTTTCACGCCCACTAGTGGAGTGGAGGTGGTGAGGTAGTTCCTAGCACTGGCATTGCTGGGATGGTCACTTTTTTTTATGTCCCCTATGAGTACTATGTAGGTGCCAACATACACAGTATTGTGTAGTAATTTTTTTCTATGGTACAATCCATACAATTGAGGAGGGGAAATGCTTTCTAATGGCTTAGATAAAATTATTTGATTTCAATGATTTGATAGTCGATCGATGGCTTCTCAGACCTTCTGAATATGATGGTAGGGTTAGATTGACCCAAAATTCTTAGAAAGATTAGGTACCTATTGGATCTAGCATGTACCTCCCAAGTTCAAACCCTGTATATCTAGCCTCTAATATCTAATTTAGATGCAACAAAAGGAAACCAACTTTCTTGAATTCACTATTAAACTCAATGGTGAGCTCAAATTTGCTCCAAGAAGTATTTCCCTCAATTTTTTTTGATTCTCTATTGATGCAAAAGAAGAGCATACTCAACTTTTAAGAACAACCAAGATCTTTAATCCTAGATCATCTAAATACTATCCCTAGGCACTCTCCTACTCTGATACAATTTTAGATTTAGCTATGGAGATAGCCACCCAAGATCAAGAGAGCTAAAATCAAGGACAAAGTATCAGAAGACCAATATGAAAGAATGGTGCTATTCTATTCAAGGATGTATGTGCAAAGTAGATTGATTTCAAAGTAAAAAGAAGCATATTTTTATATAGAGCAAGGTAATAAATGAATGATGGAAACTCACTAAAGGTATACATCCATGATAGATGGATCCAACTAAAGATAGGCACGCATGATAGGTTGAGATAACTAGATGAAATATCATGATAGAAGGAATGTAACTCAAGTAAGACTAGATAAGTGTCAATTAAGTGCATAAGACATGGATAGATGACTGATTGACACAACTACCCAAGTGAGCTTATCCTAACTAGGTTCACATAATTCAATAAACCAAACCAACTCCACTAAGCATACTCCTATCCCTTTATATCAACATCTTGTTCATCCTTTCAACTGCATTGTTCTAAGGGGTGCATGGAGTTACATATGTCATACAATGTCATTTCCCTTTAGAATCTATAAAACTTTGTTGAATAGTATTGGACCCACCATTGTCTATTACTAACACTTTGATCTTCCTTTCCAATAGTAGTTCTCCATAAGAGCATTAAACTATTTGAACCAATTTAATCCCTAAGATTTATGCTTGAGAAAGTATACCAATGTGTTCCTAGATAAATCATCTTGAAAGATGCATAATACTACATGATTTAAATCCAAATTTCTTATAAATCTAGTAGAGCTAGAAAAAAAATGAACATGATTTTGTTTTTCATATAAGAAATGCTCATTGTTGGCCTTGTTTTGACCCCACAAATTTTAAACTTTCCATGTCAAATCAGCAAGTGCTACTGTGTGTTGAACTGTCTAGTTGGTCTTATTTGTAAATGCCCCAATCATCCTCAAGCATCAAGTCTCGTACTAAATTGAAGTCATGAAAGACCCAGATCATAGAACCACCAAATATGAATTACTATAACATACCCATGTGGAGAAATGAGACTTCATACATATGCTAAGACTGGACCAACAACTGGCTATTATAGTATTCATTCATAACTCCATGGAAATGAAAGTATATTGCATACAAGGAATAATGTCAATCATATAGGCCCTAAACACCTCAAACATAGAAGTAGAATGGTTGCAAACCAAAAGAAATGAGTCCTAGAAGACCAACGACCTCCCAGGCATGTATGGTATGGCCTAGCTGAGGTATACACAACACAACCAACAACAATATCCTTCAAAATACTTTTGTTCTGAGTAGCAATCCTCTATTTCTTTCCAACACCCAAGTATAGATGAATAAACTCAGGCCAACACCTCAAATCTGCCTCAAACATAGTACGACTGCTACAAGGATGGTATGGCCAGCATGTAAGGAAGTACGGCTACACCAAAAAGTCTCTTTCAGCCACTAAAATTTGCCTTGACTCCTTTGTTACGAGATGAACATTAACAAACTGTAAATGATATGAACAATATGCCCAAAAATCTCATCAAACGAACTCCATTGAAGCACAAGATGCAAACATTGTATGCATTTGTTGATCTAGCACCTTTGGATGGTCTTTCACACCTGTAGAATGTTGTTACTAGAGGGATTTTTCATTCCTAATAGCCTCTGGTTTGAATCCTCTTCAAACCCTCTCAGAAAAACCCTAGCAGAGCAAATAGCCAATAATATCATATATTCAAGCATAACCCCCAATGAGGCACTTTTCCTCTTTTATAATTCTCCAAGAGGGATCGATGCACTTTGGAGAGAAATATTTCTTTTAATTTCACTTTTAATATTTCCCAAGGTGAGCGCTCCATAAAATGACTTAACTGACTTTTAAATATTTTATTTTTCATCACTTAACCATTAAATCCCAAATTCCAATATTTAAATAATAATAATAATTTATGGACTTTAAAACAGAGACCCAAATGAACTCAGAATTTAGTGATCTATAGCTAGCCAAAAAAGTCTTGACGAGACACTCCATCTCCAACAATAAAAATCCTAAAACAAACCGAAACCCTAATTTACCAAAAATAGCAAGTCCGGGCCTAAACAAGCAAAGCCACCTCAGAAAATGCCAAACTGAATACCAACTAAACCCAAGCCAACATCCACTCATCTTATCAACTCATCTAAGATACTGCCAAAAATGGTTCCCTAACTAGGCTGGTTAGTCTACGAGAACTCAATAATAGACTAACTCTTCAATTGTCTACCTGGCTAAAAGGGGACATTACAGTCCTCTTCCTAGAGATTGTTTGCCCTCAAGCAATCTGCACCTGCATGCCTAGGTTGAACTCCAATATCCCAAATCATTTTTTAGACTGTCCAATAGCATATCCTCTGCATCCACTAGGTATAAATAAATCCATTCTTAGCATCCCTATAAACTACTACCGCAATGTAGAGAAATATATCAAACATGGGAATCTATGGATCCCAAAGCTAAAATTGAAGTCTACCAAACACATCACCTATTCACTTCCATTGCGCTACTTTGAGATATTCTTCACCATATAGGGAGTGGTGAAGAAACCAAATGGGACCCATCTGAACTACAATGCCAATCTTGTCACCACCTAAATCCCAATACAATCGAAACTCACATCCATCAGTCAAGAGGAGGTAAGAATATCCATTCATGTCTACACCACAACATCCCCTTTCATCCTCTGCAAATCTCCTATGGATGTGTTGTCTATCCCTCATGGGTGTTGGAAGATATGTAACTGCTCCTCCCAAATTGAGGGAATGATTAAACTCTCCTCCATCACTGCTATAAAGACTAAACATGCCATCATGCCTATTGACACTGCAACCTCTTTGAAGCCATGTCTCCAATAGAAAATTTTGAGATAAAGGAGTTGCAAACTCTATCTGGTACACATCAGCATGATGGTAATCTATCTTCTAACTCTAAAAGTAATCCTTTGAATATATCTAAGTCAAACACCTACAATCTCTAGTTCCATATTATGCAGATGGCAACCCTTCATCCCACAATGGATGGTATAAATCCCAAGCCAATCCACACTTACACAACATTAGGTCATTTGTATGTGGACTAAAGGAGAAATGATGAGCACTCCTCACTATGCAGTCAAGATAAAAAGCACCTACCTGTGTCAATGATTGACCATCATAGTCATGGGGGAAACACTCCTCGTCATTCTCATCACTCAAATCAAATGATGGCTCATGTCTCTAATCCTGAATATCTAACTAGGTAGATACTCTAGCAACCCTCTCTGCGTACCCAATAGTAAACTCCCTATCATAAACAATTGGAGATATTCTGATTTAATCTCCTCCAAAGCACTCCTGATGAACCGCAAATCATGAATGTGAGTACTAGCCGAGACCCCATATTGTCTCTCCTCAAACTCTATTGTCCAAAGAAGGTACTCAACATACTTATGAGTGAAATCAAAACAATATAAGGTTGAATCAACCTTCTCTCCTGTAACCTTCAGCTGATCTCTCCATCTCTGGGGCTTAATAAGTTGTCGATCAAAATTGGCTGCATGGGATGTAATCTTTGATTTGCTTCCAGGAGAGGGAAACAAATCAACATGAAAACCAATCTCCCAACTAGATGATACTCTGCATACCTCTTGTGAAGAAGACGGAGTAGCATAGTGATATGTCATATAGCTCCTTGGAGAATCCACTACTTCACCACAAGAGCTATCAATAATCTACTTTGCATCACCTAAAATGGAATTATCCTTAGGAACACGTGGTGCAACATATTGTTCCCTTGTAAACTCATCCAATGCACTCATCCCATCTATGTCACCTACACTAGTAAATCAAATGGATGTAGTCACATCCTCCACATACTCATTACCATAATCCACGGATGTATGCTCATCACCAAATGCTGCCATAGATATCTGAATTATATCTGTAGGTGATGAGCACTGTGTCAAGCTCAACTCCACGGTAAGTTCATCTATCCGTAACTTTGACTCTTGAAGAACTATTTGAGTGCTCTTCAAAGAGTCCATGGTGACCTCAAGCTCATAGGTGACCTCATCAACCTCCTCTTCATTTCCCTTTAGAGAATCATAATAGATACCATCGAGCATGAGAAGATGATCTCTATCTGATAATAGTTGTAGGTAATTATTCTTCATTATCCCAACTGCATCTCTAAGTGTCTAAAACTCAGCAAGGGAAAGTCCACTATCAAGGTGCTTATATATACCTGGAGTCCAACAACAGTGTGCCACCAATTGTTGAACAACATCAAAGTGCTCTAAGACTGAATCAATCATGCCTTCGTTCACCTTCAATTGCCCTGCCAAATGATGAGACCCCTATGACAAATCATCTCCACATAATTTTTCTGATTTGTAATCTGCACTATGGTAAGAGGTTGAATCATCATCACTTACTATTTGATAATCATCATCATGCATGCCATCATCTCTGCACACTTCCTTAACAAAGGTATTGTTGTTATGTATCTCACGGGATGGCTCCAATGACATAATAGAAGTGGTTGCTTGTACGTAATCATTGCACATTGCTTCCTCCAAAGTAGATGCATGTTCATCCAAAGTGCTATCCTAGGACCCATCACCAACAAGTAAATTTTTTGATTTGTTCACATCTTCTAAGGTTTGATTTGGAAAATCAGACTTGCTGTGGCTTAAATCCGTATAATTCATTCTTAACACCCAAATCTTGAGTGTCAATGTTAGGGAACTCCACACATCCATGATCCTCACATGAAATGGCTGCTATCTCATGAGTAATCTCAGCATTACTAATTTATGTGGTAGTCTTCCCCAAATCAGCAAGCTTCTCAATGCATGCCTCCTATTTTGTGATCATGTATTCATCATTAGGAGGCTCAGACTCATTTCTTTCAACTATTAGATCTTCATCTTCTTTGTTCTTATCATGACTTGGCTGCAATAAATAGGTGGTAGGAGTTCCGATCTCACATTCTTTGTTGTTCCCACATATATGATTAGATGTCCAAGCTTCCTGGCATGTGAAACAACATTACTCTCTTCTCAACTGGTTCTTGCTCATTTTAGGAATTCTTGTAACCTGTAAACCACAAGCAATAGATTCATCTTCTACCAACTAATTTTTAATTTTCTCAATTTTCTACTCAACCAATCTTTTTGACAATTCATGTGCTGCAAGTGAAACATGTTGTTCCTTTATCCAAATACTCAACAAGTGAGATAACAACAACTTGGAAATATCATCATCTTCTTCTAAAATCGTAGACAAGATAATTTGCATTGTTGTTTTAACATTATCCGCATGATATTTTTTCATTTTGTCAAACAAACAATGGAACATTTTGAGAATTAAATCATCACACTTGAGATCAAGCAAAAAGACATATGATCTAACTTGAGCCATAATCTCTAACATTTTAGCAATCTTTTAAAAGATAAGCTTCTGGTATCACCCAACCCATGAAAGCTTTCAATAATCAGCTGTAAAATCTCCCTCATTAAGTCATCATTATAGGGTGCTTCAAGAGATGAAATTCTCATGACTTCACTGATGCATGTGATAACTGCCAATCTTATATTCTTGTCTGGATGCTTCAACAAATCAGGCTTACACAACCAAGTTTTTGAAATAATTACAGCCACTGGCATTACCTGAGAAGGTGACTGAGGAATTTTAGATAAATATTTCTCAACTTCTTCCACAGTGCTGAGAAGACTCTTATCTAACCAATGCAAAGATTTTAGCTTCAAACCTACATCAAAAAGTCTTCCACATAGATTGTTGTCCAAGAGAGATGACATGATCTCACATTCACTAATCAAACCTTTCAACTACCAAACACTAAACACACATGCAAGTGTTGATCACCCACATGCAAGGCTGAAAACTCTATTACTCAACTTGAAGATCTGCAAAAGGATCAATATGGGGAACCTGTATGTCACGCTGCGATCTGTTTCTTCTAAGATAATATCTATGTGCACCAGGCTACATGTCTCACTTCATCATCTACATGTCTGTGTCTGACCTCACAGGATGGAAGGATACACTGCTCTGATACCACTGTAATGAGGCACACCTATTGGTTCTTTTTAAGATCTTTTTAGTGTTATTTTTTATTTTTATTGTGTTCTTTTAGACTAGAGAGGAGATGCAGAAGGGGTTGCAGTTTTCTTGCAATGTCTACTGCCAGAACAATACAATATAGCATATATTTTAAACCCAAAAAATATACAACAGATATGAAGAAAATATGAAAGACCCAGATCATAGAACCACCAAATATGAATTACTATAACATACCCATGTGGAGAAATGTGACTTCATACATATGTTGAGACTGGACCAGCAACTGATTTTTATAGTATTCATTCAGAACTCCATGGAAATGAAAGTATATTGCATACAAGGAAGAATGTCAATCATATAGGCCCTAAATGCCTCAAACAGAGAAGTAGAATGGTTGCAAACCAAAATAAATGAGTCCTAAAAGACCCACGACCTCCCAGGCATGTATGGTACAACCTAGTTGAGGTATACATAGCATAACTAGTAGCAATATCCTTTGAAATACCTCTATTCTGAGCAGTGATCCTCTATTTCTTCCCAATGCCCAAGTATGGATGAATAAACCCATCCAGACACCTCAAATCTACCTCAAACATAGTATGGCTTCTACAAGGAAGGTACGACCAGCATGTAAGGAAGTATGGATGCACCAAAAAGTCTCTTTCAGCAACTAAAATATGCCTTGACTCCTTTGTTACATACTAAACATTAACAAACTACAAATGATATGAATAATAGGCCCAAAAATCTCATCAAAGAACTCCATTGAGGTATAGGATGCAAACACTATGTGCATTTGTCGATCTAGCACCTTTGGATGATCTTTCACGCCTGTAGAATGCTGTTACTAGAGGGAGTTTTCATTCCCAATAGCCTTTGGTTTGAATCCTCTTCAAACCCTCTCAGAAAAACCCTAGCATAGCAAATAGCCAACAATATCATATATTCAAGCATAACCCCCAATGAGGCACTTTTCCTCTTTTATAATTCTCTAAGAGGGGTCGATGCACTTTGGAGGGAAATATTTCTTTTAATTTCACTTATAATATTTCCCAAGGTGAGCGCTCCATAAAATGACTTAAGTGACTTTTAAATATTTTATTTTTCATCACTTAACCATTAAATCCCAAAGTCCAATATTTAAATAATAATAATAATTTATGGACTTTAAAACGGAGGCCCAAATGAACTCAAAATTTAGTGATCTATAGCTCGCTAGAAAGATCTCGATGAGACGCTCCATCTCCAACACTGAAAATCTTGAAATGAACTGAAATCCTAATTTGTCAGAAATAGCAAGTTTAGGCCTAAACAATCAAAGCCACCTTAGAAAATGCCAAACTGAATACCAACTGAAGCCAAGCCAACATCCACTCATCTAATCAACTCATCCAAGATACTACCAACAATGGTTCGCTAACCAAGTTGATTAGTCTATGGGAACTCAATAATAGACTAACTCTTCAATTTTCTGCCTGGCTAAAAAGGGGACATTACATCATGTGAGTCTATTGCATCAAACTTAGGAAAAGTATGCCAATTTGAAGGAGAATCATCCACTTTTTTAGTCGAAACCCTAGGAGCAGATGTGTAGTGTGACAGGTTATGGAAATAATTAAATTGAAAAATCTGTAAGAGTTGGAATGGAAACATTTTATAGGGATATAATAGACTCAATTGAAAATAATGTCGCAAATTTCTAGGGTAAAATTCCTTTTGGTTTGGGAGATATTAAACTAGTGAGTTTTCATTAGTAGTTTACAGAAATAATTAAATCAGGAGTTTTGTAATATTTGGAGTGAAATGATTTAATAGGGAACTTTATGAGGCTATTATTATTAATGTTCTCAATTTTTAAATGAAAATATGATTCCATTTGGAAGTGTCTTTTAGAGCATGTTTGCAAACTCATTCAAAAAAATTTACAAGTTTGCATTGCACTTTGTTGGAGGTTTTGGGATTTATTAAACTTTTAAGTCATTTAAATACATTGTTGTCATAGGACTCATATGTTCTAAAATTTAGTGAAACCCTAACAATACACTTGGTGGCTCTTTTTCAAGTTCAAAATTCATTAAAAGATCGAAATACACTTTTTTCAGAGCTTTTTGGGTTCATTGAACTTTTAAATGGACGAAATATTCTCTTTTTAGTATTTTTTGTGGTTTATGGAACCTTTTAATGGCCAAAATTCATTATTGTTAGAGAGTTCGATGGTTCCCTCAAACCCTTGACATACCAATTATATTTGTAGTTTTATAGTTCAAAATAGCATTAAAATCTCTAACATTTCTTTTCTTTTGACATTTTATGGATATTATGAACTTTTGTTAGAGATTTCCATGGTTCGAGGAACTCCTTGAACCCCTAACAATGATTCCAAAATGTGCCCAAGCCCCAACATTTTGAACTTATCAATCATTTTAATTGCGTTGAACTTGTTGGGCATTTTAGGGCAATGCTATACTAGTCAACAGGTTCATTGGTTCCAAGAACCCCCCAAACTAAACACTATGAAATGCTTAAAGAAGTAAGAGACTTCAAACATAATAAATGGAGGATTTTTGTGGATGCCCTAGATGCATAAACAAAGTGCATAATGCTTCGAAGAAATATAGTCTCTAGCTGCCATGGTTGTAGGGTATTCACAAAAGATGTTAGAAATTTTTGAAGAAATGCCCTAGCCATCAACTATTTTCATAGAAATTCTTCAAAGGAATGTCATCAATTGGTTCACATATTAATTGTAGAGAATTTACAAATGTCTTTAACATCTTTTGAAATAATGTATTTGGAATATGCATAAAATCCAGTTCTATGACTTGACCTTGTGTTTTCATACCTCCATAGAAATAAGGACTTTTGAATTAGTTTTTAAACTACATCTAAGAATGAAGTATGGAGAAATCTTGTTAGCTACTATAGTCAAAGAGGTCATAGAATACCTTAAAGAGGCATCATCTTATGGAACATAACAATTGTAGATTATGCACATAGTGAATTTGTTGGTTTGGCCTCATAAATTTTCAAAGCCAATGCAATCTGCAGGTGTATAGCCATATTCTGAAACCATTAGCCAACATCCTTCCTACACATACCAAAATGGGAGATTTAGAATAGGGTTTGGATAGCCATCAAACAATAAAAGATAGAGGAGTCTTGTCAAATGTTTTAGTTACAAATACTTTCGCCAACATGTATGAAATATGTGAAACCATAGACAAGGCACCTAAATTGTTTGATAGAATGCCTAAAACAGACAGTCTCATGAAATGCATGTGATCTAGGACATGCTTGTTTCTTTGTAAAAGGTTGCAGATGGATTTTGTGATGTGCATAGTTATTGGATAGAGTTTTATACTTTATTAAATACACAAAATGTTGGGTCTAGTTGTTGTTGTGATGCAAGGTTGTGCTCTAGAATCCACAATAGGCATGGCTCTTAGAAAGGATGTTCATATGAATATTCCTACAGCTCTTGAATTGTGATTTTTTTTGGATGAGAACTTCTATCCTACCCATAACCATAAATGGCAAGCTACATATGAGGAGGTCTATCTGAAGGGATTTGAACAACAAATATTTAATTTCAAGTAGATACATACACACAAACACATAGTCTTGTGGTTGCATTCTCTTAATGTTATGGAGTAAAAAGTGGACATATGCCTTTTTACCTCCTAGTTTAGCTCCTAGGTCCCCGTGTTAACATTATACATGCAAAATATTCATCCCAATGCAAAATCCCTCAAAACCCATGTAAATTGGGAACTAGGGGCTCATTTTATGCCTTACCCTAGACCAAAAAGGTGTCTTAGGACTTGGACGCCTGCACCCAAGTTCTCCCTGATTGGTCAAGGTAAATTCAAATACATGTTGGCATAGGACCTTTAAAAGGGTTTCTCCTTGTTGGCTCTTTTGGTTAATTTCACGAATGTTAGTGGGAAAGCATATATAAGTGAGTTTTTCAATTCATTTTTGGTTAAGATAGATATTGCAAACTTATCATCTTGGAGAAAAGAGCATTCAAAGTGTTTATTGTGTTTCTAGAGGAAATTTGTGTTTGTATTATGTGTGTTGTTGCAGATTTGGAATCATCATCCATCTCCTTATGAGTTGAAGGATCGTCATTCTCCTAAGGGCTTCACCTCTGAGGTGATATCATTGTTATTTGAATCATTCTATCATCATTTATTTGTTTAGCTTCTACCATGCTAGGGCACGCACTCTCTATCATACAACAATGTTGGGAAGCTTTAATGCTATATCAAGATTTGACTGAGGCAAGTCCCTAAACACAATAACCCCCAAACCCCATTTATTCTTGTGTGTAGGTTACAAGTGCAAGATCTGAAAAGGTGAAGGTATAGGAAGACTAAGTGATGAAAAGGGTTTCATGATCTGAAAGCATTTTCAAAATATTCCTTTGCGGAAGACTTGGGCACCCGCAAAATAGTCTTCCTACTGAAACAGGTACTGAATCTGGCATTAGGATATTCTCTATGATATTTCTCCAGTTTTTAGTTTATGAAGATTCCAACTTTCTAGACTTGCACACCCATAAAATAGTCCTCTAAATTTCCAACTTCTGAGACACAGGTTCTGATATCTCTTTGATCAATCTTGTGAAATTACTTTTTGATTATCTTTTGTACATCTCTTGTTGTCATTAGATCTTTACAAATCTAGGGTTTTGTGCATTAGTTGACCTATAGCTTGATAAAAGGTCTAATTAAATCTAATCTTTCCATAGCACTCTTGAGCACAAGATCTGTAGTTGATTCCACCTCCATTTAGTAGTGATTTGCCTCACTCTTCTTCTTGAATGTTATTGTGGAAGAGGGTTTGATTTAGTGTGCATGTTAGACTTCATCATTCATCTTTTCTATACATGACATTCTGGTGAACCCGTAGCATCAAGAATTTGCATATTTCTAAGTGTGGAATTTAGTTCTTGTATTAATTCATAGCATACTTATCATTAATCATTGAAAAATCTTGCATAATCTTGAAAAAAGTGAAACAATTGAGCATTCTAGGCTAGGAAAAGGCATAGTTTTGTATTGTTTTGACTTCATATGATAGAAAGATTTGAATTTATGATTTTTACATAAGATCTGATCCATATTACAGTATACAATCATTTCATGGTGTTCTACCTTGCATTTGAAGATCTCATTTGCTAGGGTTTTGTTGAAAAAAGTTGCATTTTTCCTAAAACCTAGTCAATTTTAAAAGCTAGGGTTTGTAGTCAAAATCTTTGGATACTTTATTTGCATACATCATAGACTTTGAAAATTTCTCTAAATTTATCAATAGGCACCCTCAAGTCTTAAATCAAATAGCACACATATATGACATTGACATTACTATGTGTTCCACATATAAATTCTTTGTTATATATCTGATTTTGATAGCTTCATAACTCTCATGGGAATATATCCTTTGATATTAGAAGATCTCACTACATTCATAGATAATAATGAAGAAAGTGATGATGATGATCCTCCTGTGACTTATACTACATTTCATGAAGACATCATGGACATCATCTATAAGCCATATGAAGCTGACATAGCCTCATCTACCTCACCTAGTGATTTAGATCCTTCTCCCAAAATAGTCCCCACTTGTGAGGAAATTTTAGAGCAAGAAAAATAAATCATTGGTACATTCCTTAACACCACTCTACCATCTCTTCATTCTAGTGCTCTCCCTATCCAGGATAAAGCATTAGAAGATGAAGAGTTTCCTCTTGAATAGACTCCTCAATCAGTTGATAATGAATGTTCATGTACTACTATGAAATTTCTTCACAATGGTCTCCTAAATGAGACTCATACTATGGATTGCTTACCGTTGCTTGAACATTTACATACCTTGGATATCTCTAAGGATGTGGAGAACATGAATAGTTCTCCTAAATTAAAACCTTTGGGAATGGATGTTGATCTTACTCAAAATGAAAATATCATTCTTAAGGTTCAAGGTGCTCTAACACCACCTCAACCAATAGAAATGGGAATTTTTTAGGTTTCTCCTCCACCATCCTTACATATAGAAAGAGAAAACCTTCAAGAGAGAATCTTTTTACTACCACATCCTACAAATTCTTCTTCATAAATATAGAAAAATATAGACAACACAGCTGACATGACTCAAAGGGAAGGAAGAACAACACACCAAGCCTTAACAATAAATATAAAGATCAAGATCAAAGACAACTGCTAGTGTGGTGGCATCTTCTAATAGGTAAGTATTTCTCACCCTTTAAGCCACCTTTGATGTAGCACCTCTTTGAGTTGCTCTCATAGGTGGCCTCCTCTTATGTGTTGTGTTGTGATTCCTTTGTGTTGTGTAAAATATTGTTTAGGTCTCCTTGAATGACCCTTGATACTCTTGTAAGGTCAAGGATACAAGGAGACCACCTCTATTGTGACACTTCCTCTATTTGTGTCTCTATTCTTCCACTTTCCTTTATCTTATTGTAATTGTTGTGTGTGGTGCCTTGGGGGCATAACGTTGTGGAGGTTGTCTTGGGGGTATCCTCCCACGTTGTAAACCTAAGTCACTTTTGTCTACTCTCTCATTTTAGTGTTTCTATTCTTTAGTGGCTCTACTAGTCAGCAGATGACGAAAAAAAATAAATACTAATAAGGACCATGCATCCCTATAGCAAGAATAAAATGGACCTAATCCATATATGAAGATGGGGTTGATATATTACTGATGCTTGACTAGTAGAATCACTTTGTGTTGTGATGTGAACTTCTTGTAACAAACATTCGCAATACTATAAATCTTCTTCTATGCACTTTTGATTGTTTTTTATCTCACCTTGTAGCTACACTCGGTTTTGAGATACCTAAAGTATAACCTCATGGCTATACTCAGTTCTGAACTTGCAAGTGTAGCCTTGGACTATTATGTGATATGATAATTGATTTTTGTATAAGTTTCATGAATTGATTTGGTTGTTATCTTAGAATAGATTTTCTAACCAAATCTTATATATTGTTAATGTTAGCAAATGATATTGATGTATTTGTGGGAACATTTGGTAATTCCAAGTTCATGTCACTTTGGGGCATGGGCTTTGCAAAAGCTCTTATTCCATTACATGTTTTCAAATTTACCTTAAATGTGCTTGATATCGGCAAGCATGATCAACCACTTTAAGGTGGGGGCATATATTGTGGTATTATGCTTAGACATTGATAAAGCATGTTTGCATATGCTTCCTTTTCACTGTAAGGCATCTCTGTGATGCAGGTGGGGTTGTGTACTTCATTTTGTTTACGTATACCTCCTTTTCACTATAAGGCATCTCCATGATGCAAGTGGGGTTGTATACTTTGAGCATGCCTCCTTTTCACCGTAAGGCATCTGCGGATGTGGATGGGTGGCATTTTAAAAGCCCTTCTATGGAAGGCAGGATTGTGTCTTCCCTTGAGCAGTTACACATCCTTTTAAAGAAGCCCTCTGTGGAGGTGGGGTTGGATCTTGAGTTATTCACCCTTAAGTGTGTCTTTGGTAGTTGTGGTAGCATAGCTCAACAACCAAGTGTGTTTAGTGTGTCTTAGATAGTGGAGTGTAGTGATGAGCTCCTCCCTATCGCTCATGTTTGTTGTGTATGAGATGTATAGTGTGTCGATGACATATTATGTGGTGCTCGTGTATTCCATGTGTTTTATGTGTCTTCCTTGTGTGTCTTGCATGTTTTTGCATGGTCTAAAGGTGCGTAGTGATGAGCTCCCTCCACGCCATGTGTTTTGTATGTTTTTGCATGGTCTAAAGGCGCATAGCGATGAGCTCCCTCCATGATGTGTGTTTTGTGTTAGGATTAAATATATAATTGTTTAATTATGTCTTCTCTTCATGTATGCCTTGGGTATTGTGTGACTGCATTCATGTCTTTGTTAGGGATTGCATGCAGAAGATATCAATTAAATGCAAATAAAGATTAAAAAGAGGAATGAAAATACGTAGAAATAATAATAACAAGAGATAAGTTTTAACGTGGTTCACCCAAACCCAGGCTACATCCACCAACAGAGAGTCCAATATTATTATCCAGTAAATCAAACCGATTACAACCAGCAATCCTTGCAACTCAATATCACTGCAAAATGCTACAATACATCAACAAAAACCCTAACCCTTAGCCACTTTTATCAAGCCTTATGTCAGTTACAAAAATAGGGTTTTTTATGTCAGCCAATAGAAAAATAACTCCCGACACCTTAATAAAATAGTAAAAAATCATTGGAGGTTTCGGGGGCGCTGCCCCTTAACCCCGTCTTGAGGGGGCTGCCCCCAAACCCCTACAAGGGGCACTGCCCCCAAACTCCCACAAGGGGCACTACCCCTTGACCCTATTAAATAATTTGGGGGGAAACCGCACCGATAAAAGTGGGGTAAATTTAACCTCTGAGTCTGATTAGGCTCCATATAACAATAGTCTTCTTCATGTATTGTGTGCTTCACTGTCTTCTCCGTGTATTATGTGGTTCCTTACTGTATTCATTGTGTCTTGCATGAGTGTCAAGTGTTTTCTTATGTTTGCCTAAGCTTGGGAGCTAGAAATGGTCCTTCAAACTTAGGGTGTGTCTTTGTTCTAGTATTTGATGTGTTTGATATGTTTTGATCATACTTTAATGCATGTACTAATTGTAAGATCATACACACATTAAAGTGGGGGCTAAATGTTATGGAGTAAAAAGTGGACACATGCCTTTTTACCTCCTAGTTTAGCTCCTAGGTCCTTGTGTTAACATTATAGATGCAAAATATTCATCCCAATGCAAAATTCCCCAAAACCCATGCAAATTGGGAACTAGAGGCCCATTTTATGCCTTACCCTGGACCAAAAAGGTGCCTTGGGACTTGAGTGCCCACACCCAAGTCCTTGCTAATTGGTCAGGACAAATTCAAATACATGTTAGCATAGGACCATTAAAAGGATTTCTCCTTGTCGACTCTTTTGGTTAATTTCATGAATGTTAGCGAGAAAGCATATAGAAGTGAGTTTTTGAATTCATTTTGGGTTAAGATGGATATTACAAACTTATGATCTTGGAGAAAAGAGCATTCAAAGCATTTATTGTGTTTCTAAAGCAAATTTGTGTTTGTATTGTGTGTGTTGTTGCAGTTTTGGAATCATCATCCATCTCCTTATGAGTTGAAGGATCTTCATTCTCCTAAGGGCTTCACCTCTGAGGTGATACCGTTGTTATTTGAATCATTCTATCATCATTGATTTGTTTAACCTCTACCCTACTAGGGCATGCACTCTCTATCATACAACGGTGTTGGGAAGCTTGAATGTTATCCCAGGATTTGACTGAGGCAAGTCCCTAAACACCATAACCCCCAAACCCCATTTCTTCTTGTGTGCAATTTACAAGTGTGAGATCCAGAAAGGTGAAGGTACAGGAAGACTGAGTGATGAAAAGGGTTTCTGGAACTAAAAGCATATTTGGAATATTCCTCTACGAAAGACTTAGGCACCCATGAAATAGTCTTCCTACTGAAACAAGTACTGAATCCGGCATTAGGACATTCTCTGTGACATTTCTCCAGCTTTCAATTTATGAAGATTCCATATTTTTGGACTTGGGCACCCACAAAATAGTCCTTCAATTTTCCAGCTTCTGGGACACAAGTTCTAATATCTCTTTGATCAATCTTGTGAAATTAGTTTCGGATTATCTGTTGTACATCTTCTATTGTGATCAAATATTTATAAATCTAGTGTTTTGTGCATTAGTTGACCTAGGGTTTGATAAAAGGCCTGATTAAATCTGATCTTTCCATAGCACTCTTGAGCATAAGATTTGTAGTTGAGTCCACCTCCATTTGGTAGTGATTTGGTTCAGTCTTGTCCTTAAATGTTATTGTAGAAGAGGGTTTGATTTAGTGTGCATGTTACACTTCATCATTCATCTTTTCCATACATAACACTTAATCAACAAAATTACCCTAATTTTATTACTGCAAAGGAATCACAGAAGCTTCAAAACATAATAGAGTCTATCATACATAGCCCCAAGGAAAGCACAACTAACACAAAATTGCTCATAAATTAATTAGTACCAATGCTAATAGCATCATATTACATCGACTGGTCTTCTACACCTTATGTAAAAGGACTAGAGGAGGATATTACATACATTTGTAAATGGGAAACCTAACATAGGAGAAAATCCTTCAAGGGCTTTCATTTTCTATCTTCTTGAGTCAAATTGTCATTTTCTTTAAATAGTAAGCTTCACAATTGTATATTATTCAAACTTGTGTTATACAATAGTCAAAAGGATGTAGTTAGTTTAGTTCTAAAATGTCAAGAACACTACTTCCTTGAGAAATACCTAAAACATACATATAGTTCGCAGAGTGTTGGGTAGTCATTTGATATTTTGGATGAAAGCTGAATTGATTGGTTTGAAGAGTGCTTTTTAATATAAATGGAAATGAAGGAATTTCCTTCAATCTCTTGGAGCTTGGTTTTGAAGTGTTTGATGGTGAATATTTATGCGGATTGAAAAGGCACACACAAAAGAAACAAATGTCTTTGAAGATATAGTACATGTGTTAGATTAAATGGTATAATGAGGTGGCTATTTGTGCATAAATAATTCATGACTTGGTTGTTTCAAAACTCTTTATGGTGACCATGAAAGATATTAAACAATTTACTTTAAACCTGTCAAAGGTTATTACTTTAGTGGTGATAGGTTTAACAGGGATAAGGATGGCTACTATTGGTTAATTAGGCATATGGATGATGTTATCAATGTCATTAGGCATCATATTAGTACAATAGAGGTAGAATTTGCTTTTGTTTCACATCCAAATTTTGTTGAAGTAGTTGTGGTTGGGGTAGAACATGTGGTTAAAAGTTAAAGTATTTATGCTTTTATGACATTGGTTGAAGAGGTTCAATATAGTGAAAAGATTTGTACAAACCTTAAATTATCTATTCAAAATCATATTGTAACTTTTACAACTCCAAATAGGATACATTGGGCTCCAAGTCTACAAAAAACTAGAAGTGGAAAAATTATGAGGAGAATACTCCAAAAGATTGGTTCAAGGAAATTGGGTGAACTTGGTGATACTAGTACACTAGTTGAATAGTTGTGACCCATTATAACAATTCATTATTCATCAATATTGTAGAAACTCTCAAACAAATGCTATCATAAGTTATAAAAATAGACTACACATCCCTGCTAGTGTCTTCATGAACTATGTCAAAGTTGGAGTCTCGGAACAAGGCATGATTATATATTGGAACATAATAGAAAAATAATTTTTACCATATATTATGGATGGAAATGCTATAATATATCTAGAAATGCAAATAGGTGGAATCATGCCTAGCACTATAACCAAAAATATACTTATGAATGGATACAGAAAAGTAGTCATGGAGTATATGTAGAAATATTCTCTCTCGTGGAGAACTAAAACCTATAATATTATAATTGATGGATTTAGAAGAGTAGAAGAAATTCATTAGATATAATTTATTTTAAGTTAAAGAGACTGGAGAGTGTCAAGCCAAATTCTACAACTTTATTTTCTCTTATGAATGCATATGCTAAGATAGGAGTCGACTTGTGTTCAAGGGGTACGCTCAAAATGAAAATACCAAGGAAGCTCTGAAGCCTTTCAAGGAATGAAGAAGGTAGGAGTGAAGCTACAATTTTTGTGATTTAGAATAGGGAAGGAGACAAATTGACTTAGAAATAATTATTTTAATACCAACTCATAAAGTGTTCGACATAATGCTATGACATCCATTAGCTTGTCAAATTCACACAATGGGCTAATTTTTATGATAAAGTCTTTATCCTTATGTTTGTAACAAAAATTATTCTAAAGTGTGCTCTTGAGAATTAATTGTAATTTATAAATCTTTTATAAAATCCCAAAAGTGAAAAGAAAATGGTTACAAGTTAGTTATCAAGGTGAGGCTATAAACATGACGATTTTAAATGTAATAGAGGTTCTTTTCTTTCTGGCTCTCTCTTTCTAGTTTGGTTCTTTCTTCTCTAGTTTAGGTTTTCTAGGAAAACAAGGGGGTTTTCATACAATGTACAAAAGCAAGGGAGTCATAGAGCTCTCCTTTAAGATTGAATAAAGAATAATAGAGCTAGCCATAGAGCCAGTATATTACCTCTTTATGCTATAGATTATTTTTATGTATAATTTGTAGCCTCTCTTTAAATATTTTTTGTTATGTATGGAATTTGTAAGTTTTCATTTTACAATTGGGATGGAATTATAGGTAGTTTTTTTATCAGTAAGAAATGAAACTCATAGTAAATGCATCTTTCATGTGTTAGATGGCATTTTTCTTGTGAAATCCTAGTTGTATGTCTTATTTTTTAATGTTATTTTTGGGGGAAATGGATCTTGGTATTGATTCTTTTTCCTTGTAAAGTTTTTAGTTATTTTTTTAATTTTAGTTTTAGTTTAGTCACCTTTCCTTCTTTCTGGTCAAAAGAATACCCCAAAAATCCCCAAATTTTATCATATAAGGGATCTACCCCTCTCAAATGTAGAGGAAGATCACTAACTTAATAGTGATCTCTCCAACTTTTTGAACATTTTTCATTGCCCGTTGGGTGAGTCGAGGCTAGTTTAAAGTCAATAACTACAGTGAAAAATATGTTTACCAACGCTCATAAAAGTTGAAATCCAAAGAATAATAAACCAACCCCTCTACAAGATTTTAATGTTTCAATGCTCTAAGGCCTCTCTCACAAATGTTACCCATACACTAATGGCACAACATTGTCTTCTCAATAGGTAACTTGTTATTTACAGTAAGAGCATGCGCTTAGAAACCTAAATTGAATGTTTAGGTGCTCGAAGTCTAAATATTTTAGATCTCCTTGTAATTCACAATGTTTCTCCAAGTTTAAAATGTAGTGATTCTATAGGTTCCAAAGCCAAGGATGTAGATATTACAATTATATTTCTAATCTATAACTTATTTATAGGTTCTATAGGTAAAACTATACTATAACGAATACATGTGCTAGCATCAAGGAAAAAAAGAGCTCCATCCAAAACTTCCTTTGCAAGCACCATAGGTCCATAGACCATCCTACACCCTTCCTTGTTAAAGACTACTTACACACCTACATTGTTCATATTACTAATAAATAATATGTTCTATGTCAAAGATGGGATGCGCAAAACTCCTAAGATACCTTTTATCTTCCCAATAGAGAATTTTATATTGACTCATCCATGTCCAACAATAGTAATAAAAGAGTTGTCATCAAGATAGAATTGTCCACCATCAAACTTCTCATAGTAAAAAATCCACTCCCTATGGGGAATCATGTGGAAGGGGGGTCTAGAGATAATCATCCATGCATCCTTGCATGCATGTGTCACCAAGGATATGACAAATGCATCACTATCATGATCCACTCTTGTTCTTCTCCTTTTGTCCTTCTTTATGTGGCCTTTCTTACTACAATTCTAGAATTTTACGTTTGATTTACCAAGAGACTTAGAATATCTCCCCTTAGACTTGGATCTTCCTCTATCTTTCCTCTTGTTTTTATTCTTTCCTCTCTCCTTTAATCTTCCATGAACAACTAATGCATCATGGATGGAATTAGAATTTTTTGTCTCAACTCCTTTGAGAGAAGAACATCCTCTTCAAGTGTAAGGTTAGTGGTAGTACTAGTAATGACCATCACTAGGTTGTCCTATGAAGTTGGCAAAGAATGCAAGAAAGTGATACATCAATCCTCACCATCCATTTGCATGCCTATAGAGTAAAACTAGCTAATAATGATTTTAAGTGCATTTAGGTGCTCTGTAATTGAGTCACCATCACCCATACTCAATGAATATAAATTCTTCCATAGAAAAATATTATTTACCAAGGATTTAGCCTATTACAAGATAGCCAACTTCTTTTAGAGATTCTTCGTGGTGGTTTCTCTTGCCATATTTAGGAGCACTAAATCTACTAAGTAAAGTTTGGTCAAGGTTCTATACTTTTTATCTAACACCACCCAATCAAGGTTATATATTTGTCCTTCATAGTCAAGGTTTTTTTCTAAAGACTATAACCCATAGATCTTAATATCTAAGTAAGTCCTCTATTTTAAGATTCTATATCTCAAAATTCATTCCATTGAATTTATCCATCTCCTACCATGATGTGCTTGCCATATTTCCTAGAATAAAATCTCTCCTATGCATAGATCCCAATCAAACCATGATTAATAAATCAAAAATCAAATGTTTTCCCTAACCTAGGATCTCCCAAACTAGCTAGGCTATGATACCAAATGAAAGGAAGTCTAATTAAACTTTCTACTTAATTTATGAGGAGAGCAGCGCTAATAGTAAAGATACAACAATTTTAGAAAGAAATATCACACATGCAAAGACATGCAAGCAACATGTAACATAGTTGACATAGTGAATGCCTTGGGAAAAATATTTCAAGCAAAAATATAGCCTCCAAAAATATGCACCAATGTATTTTTAGTAACAAAGTAGTTACAATACAATAGTAATCTTTGAGCTTCACAAGATATCAACACCAAAAAGTCTGTAGATAGTTTATCAATATAAACCCTATAAATACAAGTCTCTCACAATACCTCCTTCCAAGTACCCAATAAATAGAAGAAGCCCAAACCTAAAACCATGGGAGAATATCATGGGCTAAATGTAGCACCCAAATCTCTATGTAAAATTCCAACATCCAAAATTAATGATGGGTCAATAAACCAAGAATCATATATTCCCTTACATGGCATAACCACCCATCAAACCTAGGTGCTCCACTTTGGATCAAGTCCTTCTTTACCATAGATGTTATGTGACACATCATTCTTATGGATCATGTAAGTTGGTCAAATGTCATAGTTCACTATTTAACCTCCCTCTTGCATTCTCTTATGCATATCACATAATTTTCTTATATCTTACAATGTCATAGATGCTCTTACACATCTTACATGACATTAGATATTTTTGCACACATCATCATGCAATAAAAACATGGCATGGAATGCCATCTCAAGTGGGATGCCCTTTTCCATGAGAAAAATAAATAATACAAAATAAACAATAACTTCAATTGTTAGGACTTTCAAGGTGTATGACACTTAATCACCACAAGAAATAACCCATTCTTCTGATAGGTCTCACAACCTAGTCATGATTCAATATTCAATGAAAGGAAAATATCAAAAACTAACAACTTAGCTTTGATTCCAAATGTTGGGAAACAAGAAACATTTCCACATTAATCCTAAAAGGATAATAATACAATTTTTTAGATTTACCATCATTTCCATATACTAAAATGGATTGTAAACAACACTTTGAAAAGAACCCAAATGGAGAAAAGAATAGAGAGAAGAAATAGAAGCAACATCCATGCACATAATCTAAGAGTCACCTCATTGAATCAACTCCAAAGATCACTTGCAAAACCTAGGATTGTCTTCTACAAGAGAACAAAAAACACAGGATAAATTTGCACATTATTAGATGCAATAATAAAATTCGATTACATAATTACATATGAGATCTTGCTTTTATATTTGTAAGATAGAAAACCATAGGTGCTTAAAAAATCCCTAAGCAAACTTAATAAAGTGAAATTAATTAAATAATTACACCAGTACCCCCCCTTAAGTGCAACTTAGGAAGAATGAGAAAATACAAATGATGCAAAGATGGGTCCCATCTACAAGGCCATATTAGGTACCCATGTACAAACAATCTCTCAAAAATAGAGAAAAGGAGAAATCCATAGGAAAAAACCCCTCTCCAAAAGACAGAAAACATAAAATAAGTGATGGAAGAAGGATTCAATACCAAGACCCCCCAAGGACAACATCCATCATGAAGATACAATCAATAAATATGTACAAGCCCCCATAAGAGAGGATGTGATGCAGGAGCATCCAGTGGTGTAAGGGCAATATTGCATCACCCAAAAAGAAGTTAATTCAAAAGAATTGTAGTTGTTTTCATTTCTTTCCATAATTAGTGTTTCTAGTTCCATAATCTCCTGAATAATGATGTAGGACTTTCAGTTTTTTTCAAACTGCTAAAAATAGCAAACTGTCAGTTTTGGAAAGTTTAACTGCCATTTGAGGAAAGTTTGCATTTGGGCACGGATTGAAGTGAAAAGTTACAGAAATCTTTATAACTGAAATATAAGACCTTTGGCAAAGGAATCATGCAAAGATCATTTGTGAGTTGAAAGATATTAAAGTTTTTGTTTTTTGAAAAGCCCCTGAAAATTTCTGAAACGAGATATGAGGCACTAAAACATCCCATAACATCCTGAAAAGTTGATAGAAATGCATTTACAAATTGTAGGCGTGATAGTTCACATCTTGAGCTTTCTAGCGCTTAAAATGGTTCGTCAATCAGACACCCGGATCAAAAGTTATGCTTCTCGGAAGTTGACCTACTTTTGGAGGGAGTTGTAAATTTCGAAATTTAGTTGGAGGCCACCAAAAAGTGTTATTTATGACTATTTTGGAAACCCTGGGCAGTAGTAGAGTTAAGGGGGAAAGTGTAGAGTCAAGAATATGTGGGAAAATAGAAACCCTAGCAGATTTGGGTTACAGATGGCAAATGATTCCAGAGTCTTGTGAGAGGAAGTTGTAATGTGTTGCAGCCAGTGGAGGGTTGATTCCTCTGATTGTATTTGAGCTTCTGTAATGTAACAAGTTGTCCAAATCAATAAAGAAAGTTCTATTTTTTGTGTGCAATTTTTGTTGTTGTGTGTTTTATTATTTACCCCCTTCATCAAGTAGTATCAGAGTAAGGGTTCCTGAGTGTGTAGACAGATTGCCGACTGTGAGGCAATTTGCACTAGGACTTGAGGTTGTGGGTTTGCTGTGGAGATCAAGATGCCTCCACGAAGAAATTGTATTGGGATGAATGCTTTGACAAAAGAGGGTTTTAGAGCCCTACAAAGACAAATTGATGCATTGCAAGAGGAGCTACGAAGAGGGTTTGAGCCAAGAACAAGAGAAGAAAGAGAGGATGAAGTGGAAGAGGAGCTATCTAAGGAAGAACAAGAAGCTGCAAGAGATCCTGTAGAATTTAGGTTTTTGAGGGCCATTTCTAAGATTGGAAAGAGGCCCAAGATCAAATTTTCTACATATTCTAGAGATTTGAATCCAGAATAGCTTATTGATTGGATCAATGACATGGAGGAGTATTTCAAGTATGAATATGTGGAGGACCCAGATCGGGTCAAGTTTGTAAAAACAAAGTTGAAGGGCCACGCCGGTATTTGATGGAAGGAGGTCCAATTAGAGAGGAATAGAAGAGGAAAAGGAAAGATCACCAAATGGGATCAGATGGTGGAGAAACTGAAGAAGCAGTTCATTCTTGTGGACTATGAGATGGAGCTGTTGAAGAAGCTACAAGGACTGAAGTAGGGTAACAAGTCTATAAGGAGTATACAGAAGAGTTTTATAAAATTACTATCAGGGCAGACATGCAAAGCCCAATAAGGAGAAGGTAGCCCATTACATTAATGGGTTGAGGTCAAGTATTTAAGAGGAGCTGAGCCTGGTCAGAATGACCACCATAGAAGATGCATACTAGTTTTCCCTGAAGGTGGAAGAGAAGCTGAATAAAAGATTTGATAGCAAGCAAAGGGGAAGAGGTCAAAGTAGAAGGACCGGTGGAAGACCCTATGGAGGACAGAATCAAGATTCAAAGAAAATTGAAGAAGTTGGCACCAGTCAAAATCAGAGAGGAGATGATACCTACTGCCCTCATGACCAGAACAATGGTGAGCAAAGAGGAAGAGGAAGAGGCGGACCTGGGCAAGGACCTGGAAGAGGAGGTTTTAGAGGAACCTGTTTCCAATGTGGAGAAGAAGGAAATTGAGCATATGAGTGTTCACAACATCAAGGAAGGAAAAATAGAAGACTTGAAGGTAATGCACGAGTTGCACATGTAGATGAAGATGCACAGTCTGAGTGTTCTAAAGATGCTAAAAGGGGAGAAACCCTGGTTGTCAAAAGAACTTTGTTAAATGAGGAGAAAGAACTTAATAAGAGGAAGAGTTTATTCCACACAAGGTGCAAATGTGAAGGTAAGTGTTGTGATATTATTATTGATAGTGGAAGCACTGACAATCTTGTTTCAAAGGAGATGGTTGACAAGTTGAAGTTGACAAGAAGAAAGCATCCACATCCATATCGGATTGCATGGTTGCAGAAGGACTATAGAGATTTGGTCAATGAGCAATGTCTAGTGAAGTTCAAGATAGGAGACTACCATGATGAGGTGTTGTGTGATATCATACCGATGGATGCATGTCATATGCTATTGGGGAGGTCGTGGCAGTATGATAGGAGTGTTGTCCATGATGGCCGTGCAAACACATATTCCCTAACAAAGGATGGAGTTCATCATAAGTTGAAGCCCTTGAAGGAGGTGGAAGAAAAGGTATGTAGTACTACTAGAATTTACTTGGTAGATGGTAGAAAATTTTTGGAGGGTATGAAGTATGAGCATCATTGTTTTGCATTGATTCCTAAGATTAGTCAAGAGAAATGTGAAGATGTACCAGTAGAAGTTTTAGATATGTTGGAAGAATTTTAGGACATTATCTCTAATAATGTACCAAAAGGTTTACCACCAGTGAGAAAGATAAGTCATCAAATGGATTTGATACCAAGAGCCAGTTTGCCAAATAAGGTAGCCCACAGAATGACTCTAGCAAAGAATGAAGAGTTTAACAAACAAGTCCACAAGCTGTTAAGGAAGGGACTGATAAGGGAGAGCCAGAGTCCATGTACGGTACCTGTACAACTAGCACCAAAGAAAGATGGAGAGTGCAGAATGTGTATAGATTCTCGAGCCATAAATAAGATCATGATCAAGTACAGGTTTCCATTGCCAAGAATGGATGACATAATGGATTGTTTGAGTGGAGCCAAGTACTTCACAAAGATTGACTTGAAGAGTGGGTATCACCAGATCCGAATTAGAGAAGGAGATGAATGGAAGATAGCCTTCAAGACAAAGGAAGGTTTGTATGAGTGGTTAGTCATGCCATTTGGGCCAACCAATGCATCGAGCACATTCATGTAGATCATGAATGAGGTATTGAAAGAATTTTTGGGAAGTTTTGTTATTGTTTATTTAGATGATATTTTGATTTTCAGTAAGACTTGGGATGAGCATATGATGTATATCAGAAGAGTTTTAGAGAAGATGAGGGAGGACAAGTTGTTTAATCTGAAGAAATGTAGCTTTGCAAAGAAGGAGTTGGTATACCTGGGATTTGTTGTCTTAGAGGAAGGTCTTAAGATGGACCCAGAGAAGGTGAGGGCTATCATTGAATGGCCTACTCCAAGGAGTGCTTCCGAGGTAAGATCTTTTCATGGTTTGGTAAGTTTTTACATAAAGTTTATTAGGAATTTTAGTAGCATTTGTGTACCCCTAACTGAGACAATGAGAGGGGATAGAAAAGAGTTTAGATGGACTAAAGGAGTAGACAAAAGTTTTAACACTTTGAAGCAAAAAGTCACAGAGCAACCTATTTTGGCACTTCCATATTTCAATAAGGTATTTCACGTAGATTGTGATGCTAGTGGCAGTGCTATAGGATCTTTTTTTAGCCAAGAAGGTAAGCCCATTACCTATTTTAGTGAGAAGCTTAATGATGCCAAGAAAAAGTATTATGTTTATGATCAGGAGTTTTATGCAATAGTTCAGGCTTTTAACAAATGGAGACATTATTTGTTGCCAAAGGAGTTTGTTTTATATACTGATCATTAGGCTTTGTAGTATCTTAATAGTCAAGGAAAGTTGAACTAGAGGCACTTAAAATGGGTTGATTTTTTGTAGATTTATACTTTTGTTTTGAAGCACAGGAGTGGGAAGTCCAACATAGTTGCATATGCCTTAAGCAGAAGGCAAAATTTGTTGACAAAAATGAAGATAGAGATTGTTGGGTTCAATGAGCTGAAAAGTTTGTATCCTAAAGATCCACATTTTGCAGAGGCTTGGAAAGCTTGTCTAGAACCTATTACTTTGGATAGCACAAAATGGTTGGATTTCATAATCCAAGATGGCATGTTGTTTAGAGGAAACCAGTTGTGCATTCCAAGGAGTTCCATGAGAGAGAACTTGACTAAGGAGAAGCATAGTGGAGGATTGGCTGGACATTTTGGTCGAGATAAGACCATTGCTATTGTTGGTGAAAATTATTATTGGCCATAGTTGCAGCAAGATGTGAGGAAATTTGTGTAGAGTTGTAGAGTGTGTCAGATGACAAAAGGAACAAGTCAGAATATGGGGTTGTATCAGCCACTACCTATACCTGAGAAGCCATGGGATGATATTGGTATGGATTGTGTTTTTGGTTTACCAAGGACACAGAGAGGACATGATTCCATTTTTATGGTGGTGGGGAATTACTCGAAGATGGCACATTTTATTCCTTGCAAGAAGACTAATGATATTGTTCATATTACAGAGTTATTTTTCACGGAGGTGGTGAGATTACACGGTCTACCAAAGAGCATAGTTTCAGATCAAGCTACCAAGTTTGTTGGTTATTTCTGGAGGACATTGTGGAAGAAGTTCAAGATAGATTTGAAGTTCAGTTCTGTACACCATCCATAGACTGATGGATAGACCGAAGTGGTGAATAGGATTTTGGGTAACCTGCTATGATGCTTAGTAGGAGATAAGACCAAGGGATGGGATTTGATTTTACCACAGGCAGAATTTGCTTACAACAATTCTATCAATAGGAGTACTGGTAAATCACCATCCTAGATTATATATGGGAATAGTCCAAGAAATGCTTTAGAGTTAAGGAATCTAGACAAAGGAGAAAAGACAAGTGCCAAGGCTGAAGACTTTGGAGAACACGTGAAGAATTTGCATGAAGAGGTGAAAAAGCACATTAATAAGGTGAATATTCAGTACAACGCTAAGGAAGATCAGAAGAGGAGATATAAGGTATTCCAGGTATGAGAAGAAGTCATGGTTCATTTGAGAAGATGTGGTGATCATCAAAGTAGACAAAGGGAATGCCACTGTTATCATGAACAAACCAGACTACATCACAAAAATGCTTGACCACCTTAACAATAGTGGCAGCTATAAAATCCTTCCCCATAACCCTATCTCCAAAATTTTGAAGCAAGTGAGAAATGCTATTTCCATTTCTACCTTCGATGACAGTACCAAAAAATGTCTCTTGCCCAACAAAGAAATTACACCCCGCATCTATGGTGCTCCAAAAATTCACAAATCTAATGTTCCTTTAAGACCGATTGCTGACACAACCTATTCCCCTACTTACAAACTTGCTGCCTACTTGGCCAAGTTAATTTCTCCTCTAACTGGCAATTCCTCTTCCTTCATCAAAGACTCAACTCATTTTGTAGATTTCATCAAAGATAAAAAGGTTAATAACGATGGCATTCTTGTTAGCTTTGATGTGGCTTCCCTCTTCACCAAAGTCCCTCTTCAAGACTCCATTAAGATTGTCAGGCAAAAGACCAATGAAGAAATTGCATCCTTGTGGAATTGTGCTTAAAATCCATGTTCTTCACCTTCTAAGGCATGGTTTATGAACAATCCAATGGGGTTGCAATGGGTTCACCTCTGTCCCCAGTCATTGCAAACCTATACATGGAGCACTTTGAAGAGCTTGCCCTGAATTCCTTCCCACTCAAACCAACCTGGTGGAAGTGCTATGTGGACGACACAAACATTTGTTGGCCACATGGCCCTAAACAACTTGAAATTTTCCATAATCACCTTAACAACATTGCCCCTTGCATCAAGTTCACCAAAGAACTTGAAACCAACAATCAACTCCCCTTCCTAGATGTCCTTCTGATTAGGAAAGATGATGGTACCCTTGGTTGCCGTGTCTTTAGAAAAACCACCCACACCAACCTCTATCTCCTTGCCTCCTCGAACCACCACCCTACCCACAAGATTAGTGTCCTCAAAACCTTAGCAACAAGAGCCTTCTGCATCTATGATAATGAACACCTAAACCAAGAATTGTCCCACCTCACCAAAGTCTTCAAACTTAATGGCTATCACATCAAGCACATCAAAAGAGATTTTAAACTAGCCCAAGCCCGCCTCAACTCCAAACCTGATAACAAAGACACTGAAATTGCTTTTAGTGCCACCCTTCCTTTTATCGAAGGTATCTCTAATAAAATTGCCAAAATCCTTCGCAAGAAAGGACTCAATTGTGCTTTCAAACCTCCCTCCACCATTAGAAACCGCATCCCTTCCACCAAATACCATAATAACATTCTTTTAAACTTAGGTGTCTACAAAATAGATTGCTTATGTGGTACCCCTTACATCGGAGAGATAGGCAGATCCATCTACATGAGAATCAAAGAGCACAGTGCAGATATCAGACATGAAAGAGTCACAAAATTGGCCCTTGCAAATCACTGCTCTAGCACTAAGCACCACATTTTCCTGGAGGATACTCGTGTCTTGTCCAAGGAAGATAACTTCTTCAAAAGGAAACTTAAGGAGGCTATCTTCATCAAGAACAACCCTACTAACCTAAATAGAGACGATAGTTGGAACCTGAATCACACTTGGAACCCCCTTTTAAATTCCCTTAAAAACTAACCCCCTCCCCCTGCCCCTTCCCTGTCTCTTCCTCCTCCTTGCTTCTCCTTAGTTTTGTCTCTTCCCCCTTACCCCCTCTCTCTCTCCTCTATCCCTGCTTTCCCTATCTCTCCCCTTCCGCCTCTTATCCTACCTTGCACCTCCCTTTAGACTTCCCTCGCATCCTCTTTCTCATCCTTCACAAACCCCACCTTCCTCTTGGCCTTCTTCCCCACTTTCCCATCCTTTCCCCTCACTCCTTCCCCCTCATCTCTCTCTCTCTCTCTCTCCTCTCTCTCTCTCTCTCTCTCCTCTCTCTCTCTCTCTCTCTCTCTCTCTCTCTCTCTCTCTCTCTCTCTCTCTCTCTCTCTCTCTCTCTCTCTCTCTCTCTCTCTCTCTCTCTCTCTCTCTCTCCTCTCTCTCTCTCTCTCCTCTCTCTCTCTCTCTCTCTCTCTCTCTCTCTCTCTCTCTCTCTCTCTCTCTCTCTCTCTCTCTCTCTCTCTCTCTCTCTCTCTCTCTCTCTCGGTTCCTTCTTTTCATCCTAGCTTTACTCCTTTCATTTGGTTTTGGTGGCTTGTATTTTTGGAGGGTGTTATTGTTATTTAGTCTCATCTCTTTATATTTATGTATATGTGTGTGTGTACGGGGGTTTTGAGTGTTTATACCCACTTGTATTTCTACCTTTTTGGATTATATATATATATATATATATATATATATATATATATATATATATATCCAACCAATTTTTTCCATTTTTACATATACTAATTATATATACTTGTCTTTCCCTTTATACTTATATGTACTCTCTTATTCTCTTTTTGTCTCTACATATATAGGTTTGTCCCTTGTTTATATTTATATTCTTTTCTTACCATATTTGTTCATTTTTATTTTGTATCTTTTTATTTTTTAGTTAATATGTTTAATAAATACACAAAAAAAAATTTAGATATTTACTCCTTTCTTATTTAATATATATTTACTTTTAAATATTTATATAATTTTTATCAATAGTTTTTGTTTATACTTATATGATTTATAATATACTTTCATATTATTTATATACACAACCCTCCCCTTCCCCCCTTTAGTTTTTCTTCTTTTTCTTCTCTTTCTTCCTATAGGTTTTTAACTTATAGGTTAGTAGGTATATCTCTACCTTCATATATATATATATATATATATAATAACTTATTTATGTATATTATTTATATACATTTTTATATGTCTTTTCTTCTTCTTTTATATTTAGTTCTATATATAATAACTTATTTATATATATTTAGATACGTCAATTATGTATATATATAGATCTATCCTTTCTATTCTTCTTCTATACATTTCATTTTTACATACATACATACCCTATCTATCTACTTATTTTTAGTAGTCTTTTCATTATGCTCATCCTTTATATTTACCTATATATCTACTCACCACTTTATTTATATTTACTATTACTTTCTCCCTTCATAATTCTCTTAGACTTTATGCAACATATTTTCATCTTATTCTTCTTTATGATTTTCTCCTTCCCTTATTGCTTATCATCAACTTTTGGTATTCCCCCCCCTTTTTATCTTTTTTGATCAATTTCCTTTCCTCACCCCCTTCTTTGTTAAACTCCATGCCCACACTCCCCCTCTCTCTTTTTAAGGAACTATCTCTGCAATCACAACTCACTAATTCTCTTCTTTTCATCCTGATGATGGATCACGGAGTGTGATCCGAAACGTCGATTCAAAAAAGCACACACAGTCTCTTCCAAAATCTCACATACTACATATCATGGACTGTGGAAATATCATGTCTATAAAAGAAAGGTTCCCAATTGGAACATACAATAAGATGAAAATGAAGAAATTTGGACCATGCAAAATTTTGAAGAAACATGATTCAAGAAATGCATATAAGGTGGAGTTGCCGAGTGAGATCAACATTTCCCCTATTTTCAACATTGTTGATTTATCAAAATATCATGAAGGTGGAATGGAGGATGGACCAACAGAAGGATAGTGGAGTATTCCAGCATCTACTTCAATAGAGGAGATAGAAGAGATCTTGGATAACCGTTGTGGGAAGAAGTACTCAGAACAGGCAATATGAAGAATACTGGTAAAATGGAAAGGAAGGCCTGTTAAAGATTCTATTGGAAACAAGGTAGATAACTGAGAGGGGGGTGAATCAGTTATCTTAAATATTTTAACTTTTTGTTCTTCTTTAACAATTAGTGTAGCATCAAAACATATAAGCATACATAACCATGAGAGTAGAAATAAAATCAATACACATAACACAATGATTTTGATGTGGAAAACCATGTTAAGGGAAAAACCACGGGGTGACTAACCCAAGATTGTATTCTCTGTTAAAATAATAAGAAGTAAAAAATGGCACTTGCCAATTAGGGCTCACTGCCCGAGCACACTGCTCACAAGAGGCTCACTGCCTACAAGAGACTCACTGTCTACAAGGTATATAGAAAGTAACTAGGTGTTTGAACTGATCAGAGGCATCCACATATGCTGGGGTTCAGTTCCGGTTAGGCTCAATAAACTAATCTACTGCACTTCATTCTTCATCTGCTTTAGTGCTGTTGTTATGTCACATACTGGACTTGTATTACTACTTCCACACTTCTCTCTACCTTTTGTCGCACACTCCAACATGCACAGCACCCCTTCATACTGAAATCCATTTGGTATATATATCCGCACCAAGGATTTCAACATCTTTCTAGTCGGCAACCGGAATACTCAAGATATTTACTAAATACTGGTATGTCGGCTGAATCCATGCTTAACATGTGGTGCGTATCAACAATATAGACATAGAAGTCATCAATCATGTTGTCCAACCATGAATGGTCCCTCAAGAAGATTGATCACCATCAATTTCTCATCCGGATTAAGGTCTGATGCTCTGCCGGTTAATTCTTCCTTAGTCTACTCTGCCTGTGAGGAACCCAACACTTGGATGCTCATATCTTTTCATTCTTCATCACCAGAGGCTCAATCTCTAGAATGTAGTAGTCATGGTACTCGTCTTGAATTCCCCAAGTCCACACTTTGCTGAGATACATCCTCTGAGAGATCTGGACCTAATTGTTGGACCTTGCTGCATGCTCTGTTCTTGCTCACCAGACCAAAACACTCTTCAATCCAACTTCCGGTAAAGACTTATTATGTGATGCGGATGTGTGGGATAAACTTTGTTGCCATCAATGACAATAATAATGAAGCCACATAGTGTCTCTTGCCAACAATCTCCCCCTTTGGCATTGATGGCAACACTTAGTGAAAAATGACTAAGTGTCATAGCACACTCCCCCTTGGCTGATGCTCTATCTTATGTACACTTTTTACCAGAGATCCCCCATAGCTAGATTTCACATTTTTCACTACTCCTCACTCCTCCTTTGACATCAATGGCAAAGGGTGAAATTAGTACACCAAAATTTGCAAAAAGTAGCCTATACATAGCCACATAAGTATATATACAAGTGATACTTACATATACTTAAGTATATCTGCAAAAGTGGTTTTCAATTGGACAAATTATGTTGCCCAACTCTGCTTCATCCTATCCAAAATTGAGATGTGACCATTTAACAAAAATGCAAAAGCTTTTGCCCTCTTTAAGTCTACCGAATCACTGGTCTAGGCTATAGTCTGAGCATCAATTAGGGCTTCATGCATTGCCTCTAACTAGGGATAATTATCCCTCTTATTTCACTCATTCTACTTATTCTATTCTTCTTCTCCTTATCAAGCCTCTTTATCTCATTTATAGTGGCAATAGCCTGGCACTCTTGATTCATTATGGATGAAGTGAGAAGATCAAAACTTTGGGATAAACTTGATAGTTTACCCTCTTATTCTTCCACCTTCTTTGCAATGTTTGCTGTCACTGTGGACCAAGATAAATAAAATTTGTATAATTCTCAGCCATCTTTAAGAGCATTTTCTAGGCTCTTTATTCCAATAATCAGATTTCTCCTATCATTTGCTATGAGCCCCATGTACTTCAGAGAATCTCTTACCCAAAAACTCTTTTCGAACTTTCTCTTCTACTAATTTTTCCAAAGAATCAAAATGTGTGCTAACAGAATTAACAAGAGATTTCAGATTACCGGATGAGGAGGCCGAAAGATCCTTTTGGAAGGATGGCATGATTTTCTCTAGTACACCAGATGCAATCTCTATCATCTCACAGTCTTCCATGTGAGACTTCAAAAGTTTTTCTTTTGCTCTAGCTTGAGCAAAAGATGCTATCTTCATTGTCTGTACCGGAGAGAGGGAATCAAAATTGAGTGTTACTTGGAATAGTTCTGGTTCATCTATCTCCATTATTTCTTTGGTCAAGAAGCTCTTTACTTCCTCAGTAGTGTCTCTTTCCAGAGACAGAGTCTTCTTTCCTTTTTCAACTTCAGAGTTGTCATCTGGGATCTTCTCTGTTTGATCTCCTTCTCTTCTCTTTGCCTCTTCTTCTTGGCTAATTTTCTCTTCTTTTCTTTCATCTCCTTCAGTTCTAGAGTCTGTTGGGGGATCCAGAAGAGAAATGTTTATTTCTTCATGGAATGCCTCTTCCAGAACAGAGGAATCCAAGTCCTTAGTCCTCTCCTCACTTGTCTCCTTTGGGTTTTCTACATTTTTCTCAGTAAATTCTTCTTTTGAAGGACTTAGTCCTTCGTCATCCATGGCGGAAGGTTCATCATGTATGTCCTCTTTAACAGGAAGATTGAATCTTTTAAATGCATTCTGGAGGATGTCTTTAGTCTCTTTTGCCATTTGATCAATTTCTCTAAGCGTAAGTTTGTTCATTCTTGCTTTGCTTCAGAATTCATCCTTGCAGTCCTTGAATATCATGTTCATTTGTTGAGAGGTAATGGAAGGATAGAGCTGGATAGCAATCTGCTCTCAGATCTCTACATCCTTAGCTTTAGCATTCTCCTTTCTCAGTTCAAGCTCCTTCTCTAGACTTTTGGGGATTAGAGAGATGATTTCAATGAATGCTTTATTATAAATGTTTAGATACCTGACTGTAGCATCTTGCAAGATCTTCTGGTCAGCTTCACTATATTCAACATAAAATTTAGTCATTGGTTGCAGGTTCCCATCCACAGTGACTAATTTGATGACATCATCAATAGAGAGAGTTAGCCTTTCAACAAATTCTTCTGCCTTCTTCTTCCTTGTTTTGACTGGTAGAGGATTCCCCAGATGTTTTCTTCTTCTTCCTCATTTTCTTAACTTCTTCATCAGATTATGTTTCTTCATCATCCTTTTGGCTTATGTAAGACCTTGTGGCCTTTGTCTTTGTTCTCTTCTCTCCCTTTCCAGATGTCTTGGCTTTTGGTTTTGAGGCTTTTGAGCTCTTGGAGGATCTAGTTCGAGAGGGGGCTTGTACCAGATTACTTTCTTTTTCTGCTTCTTGTCTCTCCTTCTCAGCTCTTTCTAATTTTTTCTCTGTTTGCATCAACTACCTCTTTTGAGATGCCATATCTTTTGGCAACTTCCTCTACTTCCCTTCTCACTTTTCTCTTCATCTCTGGTTGTCTTTGTTCAACATGAATTTTCACACTCAATTCTTGAAAGGTTCCAACCTTTCTTCCTCAGGGTCCTTAGGCTGACTCAGCAGGTGTTGGATATGTAGCTCCAAGATTTTCTCATCTACCTCATAGCCCATTGGCATAATCTAGACTATCCTGAGCTCCACCGCCTCCATTAGGCATTGATCAGTGTCTACCATGAAACACACTATATATTTGTATTTTTCAACTAATGTTTGTGGGATTCTTTCTCTGGCCTGCATCATACTTTGGAAGTTTTTGAAGTATCCCCAGAGTGTTGTACTCTGAGCCTTGGCATCACTAAGCCCATACATATAATCTCTGATTTGTATGGCAACCGGTCTGTCATTTTGCCGTACCCAACCACTGGATCCGGGTAGCTCATTCATATAGTAAAAGAATAGACATAGTTCAAGCCACTGTACTTGAATGAATTCTTCTTATCCTTCTTTATTTTTTGCAAACTCTCTAATAGTTGGTTTAGGAGAAGCTCACAAAGATCAAAATCAGCATTTTCCCTTAGCATTTGATAAGCACTGTATATTGATGTTCCAGATATAGAATTCTCCCTGTTGGAGTCATACATTTTATAACCAATTATCATAGAAGCAAATTTGATATCTAGATCTATGATATCCTCTATTGTCATTTCTCTTTTGTCAAATTTTGATCTGGTAGCCTCACTTATAGTTTGGTTCTTAACCAATTTGAGAGCAAGCAACCCACCGGATGAGTGCAAACTGATTACTACCCTAATTGCATCTTTTGTGATCTTAAATGGCCTCATCAACCACATGAAGTTGTCATGTATTCTTCTCAGAACATACCAGACCCATTCATCCTCTGTAAAATAGGGAAAGTGGATGCAATGTCCAAAATGCTTATCCCGGATGGCCTTGTATTGAGGTTTAAGTTTAAATGTTTCATCTATTAATTTCTTGTGATAGATATCCATCAGTTTGGATTCCCCAAATTCCTCAATATTGGCGTGTATGTATACCCTAACATCTTCTACATGCAGAACCCCATGCGAAATGCTAGAGAATGCACCTAAGGGATCAACTTCTAGGGATTTGTAAGGATGTTACTTGAACTTAGGGCGCGGCCTATTAGTGATCTTAACAACATTTGGAGTAGCCATCTTGCAAAAGATTCAAAGAGAGATATTCAAGAACGGAAATACCTTTTTACACTTCTAGGGTTCACGATATGAGCCAGAAAAGATTGCTAGTTGAGTTGGTTTTTGTGGTTGATCCTTGAGAGGGTTGAATAAATCTTGTTTACAGAGCTCTTTCTTTCTTCTTCTCGAATGCAAATGTACAAATGATGAATAAAAGAACCCTTATATTTCTGTGCAAGCCCTAATTTCATATTGCAATAAATGCACACCTTAAGCCATTCTGGTTCCCTTGTTCTGAGAGAGATCCTTCTGAATCACTGAGATGCACTTAGAATTATTCTTGGTAATAATTGACAATGTATCTCCCTTTCTCCAATCATTCCATTTATCCGCAGATCAAGATATTTCAATTTTGAATCTTACCGGATCTAATTGTGAGAATCTTACTTTTACCGAATGACTATCAAACCGGATTAACCTCTTTAAACTCCTTGCGGATCTTTCATATTTTTACCAAGGGTTATTTATATATTTCTTTGAGAGCCCTTTAATCCTCCACTTTCCATGTTCCAATTTCAAGCACCAATTGACTGGCTGGGGGAAATTATTTTCCTTTGAGACTCCTTCTGAGCCAGAGCTCATCTATTTAGTTTCCAGAAGGAATATCAGCACCAGATTCTGGTACGGATCCATCCCCATAATTTTCTACACTTCTCTTCACCCAAATCTTATTCATCTCCCTTTGAACTTCATCCGCATTCATTTTTCCTTTTCCTTTGTCTTGATGATGCACCGGACCCTTTTTATCCTGATTCTTACTTCTGCAGAATTTGGCAATATGATTGAATCTATTGTAATTGTAGCAAACAACATTTATTTGCATATTTGACTGGTATCCTCTTGATCTGCATTGATTAGCCATATGTCCCATTCTATTTCATGCAATGCATCTACCATTGAATGAATTGTTTATTTGCATATTCCTACATTCATGAGATTGTGACCATACCTTTTACAGTTAAAACACTATCTGGAGAAAAAAGATTTAGTCTGATTCATTCTTCTTCTGCACTGATTTGCTTTATGACTGAAGTTATTGTAGTTGTGCTAGTACCCATTGAAGGATGGATATCTTTGAGCATTTGGTTGCCTTATCAAAGGTCTTCTAGTCCTGTTCCTTGGATTTCCTGATCCATAGTTCTTCTGACCGGATCCAGAGCTTTCACCTTTCTTATACCCCAAGCCATGCTTGTCATCTACCCTCTTTTGGCTTTCAAGAAGAACTTCAAGTTGAGCAGAGCTTATCTTGAATTTCTCTTTATATTCATTTGCAGTTTGAAGATCCCTTTTAAGAGTGTTTATCTGATTCTCAAGTTGTTCTTCATTATCTCTAGCTTCTTCAAGATTAGATTCTAGATGCCTAATTATTCTATCCATTTTGTGGCAGTCTTCTGACTTCTCCTTGAGAGATTGTTTTAGATTATCTTTAATTTTTCTTTTCTCTTTAATTTCTTGGGTAAATTTCATAACCCCTGATTCCATTTCATGTCTTACCATAATGACTTCTTTTGATAGCTTCTCACATAACTTGTTTTTCTCATTTAGATCTTCATTTGTATCATTGGCTTCATTTTGAATTGCTAATTGTTGAGGTAGTTCCTTTCTCTTTTTCACAGAGATACTCAATTTTTCTTTGAGTTCATTTATGAAATCATTAGCTTGTTTGAGTCTTTCCCTCAGGTTATTGACTTCAGAGTGAGATTGATCAAGATCATCTAGGGTAGACTAAAGTTGTTCCCCATACCATACATATCCATTGAGATTCTCAGATCTTCCTCAAGCTGTTAGGCTCTGTTTGGAGGAACTTAGCTCTGATACCAATTGTTGGAAACAAGGTAGGTAACTGAGAGGGGAGGTGAATCGGTTATCTTAAATATTTTAACTTTTTGTTCTTCTTTAACAATTAGTGCAACATCAAAACATATAAGCATACATAACCATGAGAGCAAAAATAAAATCAACACACACAACACAATGATTTTGATGTGGACAACCCTGTTAAGGGAAAAACCACGGGGTGACTAACCCAAGATTGTATTCTCTATTAAAAGAATAAGAAGTACAAAATGGTACTTGCCAATTAGGGCTCACTGCCTGAGCACACTACTCACAAGAGGCTCACTACCTACAAAAGACTCACTATCTACAAGGTATATAGAAAGTAACTAGGTGTTTGAACTGATTAGAGGCATCCACATATGCTGAGGTTCGGTTCTGGTTAGGCTCAATAAACTGATCTACTGCACTTCATTCTTCCTCTACTTTAGTACTATTGTTTTGTCACATACTAGACTTGTATTGCTACTTCCACACGTCTCTCTACCTTTTGTCACACACTCCAACATCCATCGCACCCCTTCATACTGAAATCCATTTGGTATATATATCTGCACCAAGGATTTCAACATCTTTCTAGTCGGCAACCAGAATACTCAAGATATTTACTAAATACTGGTCTATCGGCTGAATCCATGCTTAACATGTGGTGTGTATCAAAAATATAGACATAGAAGTCATCAATCACGTCAGCCAACCATGAATGATCCCTCAAGAAGCTTGATCACCATCAATTTCTCATCTGGATTAAGGTCTGATGCTCTGTTGGTTAATTCTTCCTTAGTCTACTCTGCCTGTTAGGAACCCAACACTTGGATGCTCATATCTTTTCATTCTTTCATCACTAGAGGTTCAATCTCTAGAATGTAGCAGTCATGGTACTCCTCTTGACTTCCCCAAGTCTACACTTTGCTGAGATACATCCTTTGAGAGATCCAGACCTGATTGTCAGAGCTTGCTACATGCTCTGTTCTTTCTCACCAAACCAAAACACTCTTCAATCTGACTTCCGGTAAAGACTTATTATGTGTTGTGGATGTGTGGGATAAACTTTGTTGCCATCAATGACAACAATAATGAAGCCACACAGTGTCTCTTTCCAACAGATTCTTCTTGGTTCTCTAAGGCAGAGGTTGACCATTTGGGTTTTCCTCACACAAACACCTGAGACGTTACAGGGTCACTTCTCAAATTACCCTGGGTGTCTAATGCAGGAGCATCTAGTAGTGTAAGGGCAATCTTGCATCACCGAAAAAGAAGTTGATTCAAAATCATTGTAGTTATTTTCATTTCTTTCCATAATTAGTTTTTCTGGTTCCATAATCTCCTGAATAATGTAGGACTTTCAGTTTTTTCCAAACTGCTAAAAATAGCAAACTACCAGTTTTGGAAAGTTTAACTGCCATTTTAGGAAAGTTTGCATTTGGGCACGGGTTGAAGTGAAAAGTTACAGAAAGCTTCATAACTGAAATATAAGACCTTTGGTGAAGGAATCAGGTAAAGATCATTTGTGAGCTGAAAGATATTAAAAAAAAAAAATTTGAAAAGCCCTTGAAATTTTTTGAAATGAGATATGAGGCACTAAAACATCTCATAACATCCTAAAAAGTTGATAGAAATCCATTTATGAATTTTCAGCATGATAGTTCACATCGTGAGATTTCTGACGCTTAAAACGGTTAGTCAATCGGACACCCGGATCAAAAGTCATGCTTCCCAGAAGTTGACCTACTTTTGGAGGGAGTTGCAAATTTCAAAATTTAGCTTGAGGCCACCAAAAAGTGCTATTTATGACTATTTTGGGAACCCTGGTCAGTAGTAGAGTTAAGGGGGAAAGTGTAGAGTCAAGAATAGGTGGGAAAATAGAAACTCTAGTAGATTTGGGTTACAGATGGCAGATGATTCCAAAGTCTTATGAGAGGAAGTTGTAATTTGTTGCAGCCTGTGGAGGGTTGATTCCTCTGATTGTATTTGAGCTTCTGTAATGTAACAAGTTATCCAAATCAATAAAGAAAGTTCTATTTTCTATGTGCAATTTCTATTGTTGTGTGTTTTATGATTTACCCCCTTCATCAGGATGTAGAGAGAAGGCTTGGCTATGCCCTAGAAGTGAGAAGGATGGAACCCCATGCAAGGAAATGCTCCCTCCTAAAACAAAGATGAGAAGAGAGACTGATGGGTTCCATATCTGTATTTTATATTCCCTATGCTTCCTCATCTAAGAACACATTTCTACAAAAATTCCTATCTTTTAAGTTAAGAATTTTAATTAGTATTTGGACAAAAGCACTATGTTAGTTGTAATATATGTTTTAATGAATGTCTATGTGTTGAAGCAGTTATTTTCAAATATAATGTGGTATATTATTTTGTTTATGATGATCTTAGAGTAGGGATTTTCTATGGGACTAACTCCTTCCTACATAAATTAAGAGTGACAACCTGGAGTCAAAGGATTAACCTCATGCAGCCAAAAGATTAGCTTCCTATAACCAAAGGACCAACTTCTTGCAACAAAGCTTGTGGCCACCTACAACTATCCAACAACGATTAACTCCTCTACAGATAAGGATGAATTTTATAAATAGAAAGAAAAGGCATTTAACAGATGACAAAATGTCTATCCTTCAGCAAGGAATGTGGAAGGATTAAATGGGTCTAGTTTGTTAGAAATCTTGAACAAGATGTGAAAACTAGGAAATTTATGAGAGAGATTATAAGCTACATAAAATGAAAAATGAAAAGTAAAAGCAAACCAACAATTCTGGGAGATGCAAATGTCAATGTGGCAAAATTGCATTAAGAGCTCAAAGCTTCATATAAAGAATGACAGAGTAACTAGACAATGCATTCAAGATGAAAAATACAAGTTAGGAGGTGATTCTAAATAGACTATGAGAGAGGGGAGAGGTGGAAAATATGACTAATGAGAAGATTCCACAATAATAGCCTAAAATAGGCAAGTGTAACTCCCATGGAGGATGCCAACACCTTGCACCCACTCACACTAATACTCACTTAATTAACCCTAAGCAATCTTAATAACATGTGTAGGAAAAATGTAGGAATATAGGAAAATAAATAACCCAACTAGGAAAATAAAAACCTACATTAACACCCCCCTTAAGTGTAGGTTAGGTGAGTGAAAAGATGGGTACCAGAAAATGAAAGTTGATGAGGTACCCATGTACATAAAAATCCCCCCAAAGAGAAGAATCCCCCTCAAGAAAAGAGAGAAAAGCCCCCCCAAATAGAGAGAGAAGAGACCCCCCTAGAGAAGAGAGATTCAAGACTCCAAGTGAGAGGACTTAGAAGCCCCCTAGAAGATGAAGCCTCCCACATGCCTAGCAAAGCTCACAAATGAATATACTTGCTTTCTGTAAAGGGTTCGGTGAAGATATCAGAAGCCTAGTCAAAAGTTAGACAGTAGTGAAGGTCTATTGTGTAGCCATGGATGAGCTCTCAGATGTAGTGCATGTGTACCTCAATGTGTTTGGTCCATTAATGATGGACCAGATTCCATGAGATTTGAATGGCGCTTTGGTTGTCACAAAATATGAACGATGACCATCTCATATGGATACCAAACTTAGTGAGAAGATTCTGAAGCCAGATAACCCTAGTGGCAGCATTCATAGCCCCCGATACTTGGCCTCAATAGAAGATAGAGCAATAGTATACTACTTTTTGCTCAACCAACAAACATGACCTAAACCAAGTGAGAAGATGTAACCTAAAATAGACTTATGATCCAAAGAATAGCCTTCCCAATCTAAATCTATGTATCCCACCAAGTCAAGATCAATACCTTTTGTATAGTGAATCCAATAACTATGAGTACCCTAAATGTAGTGAATTATCCACTTGGTTTGCTTTCCAATGTAGCTCATGGGGCTCCTGCATGAATTGAGAAACCATGCCTATAGCATATGGAATGTCAGGTCTCGTATGAGTCAGATAAATGAGACTCCCAAAAAGATATTGATACAAAGTGCCATCAACAAATGGTGAAGAAAACTAAGCCTCAAGTTTAACTCTAGAAAGGAAGGGAGTCAGAGCCGGCTTACAATCAGGCTTACAAGTAATCAACATACAGGACCAGAAATAGGAGTGAATCATCCTACTGCAAAATGTAGACAATGGAATCATAATTTCATCGAGTGAACCCAACTATCAGAAGGAAGTAGTCTATCTTGGCATACCAGGCCCAAGAAGCCTCTTTGAGGCCATAGAGAGACTTCCAAAGGTGGTATGTTGGGAATTAAGGTGTCTCAACCTTTTCAAGTTCCTAATGTTGTATTTATTTATTTAGCACTATGTTGTAGGATCCCATGTTGACTTGGCATAGTTTTTCCATCTGTCAAAACCTTGTGTACATGTAGCATGATAAATTTTGGTGACTTTTTTAGCCGCAGTTTCCCCCCAAAATAATTAATAGGGGAGTGCAGGGGGGCGAAGCAAAAATTGGCCTATATTTAATAAAGGTGTCAACAGTTAGGTTTTTATTGGCCAACATGAAAAACCAACATTGGATAACCACCAAAGAGGCTTGATAAATAAGTGGATGGAGAATGTGAAAGGTCATGGGATGTGAATGAGAATCCATATTTTGTGTACTCTTAAAAGAGCTTGCATTGCAAGTGTGTTGTAATCATCTTTTGATTTGATAATACATTGTACAGGTTTTGGAGTGTGGGGTTTTTTCCCTATAATGGTTTTCCCTACATATATCTTGATTTGTGAGAATTATACTTGTTTTTGATGTGTTATTACCTTTGTTTGAATGTGCATCTAGTAACCTGTAACTAGTCAAGATTAAAATTTGCATAACATTCCTCATTAGATCAATGTAGAAAGTTGTTTTTGGATACCTTGCTTCCTTTCATGTCACAGAAGTGAAGAATCCTAAACAAAACCTTGTGTTTCCTCCATACAGATCTCTTCTTGAATGTCACTATGAAGAAAAGCACTCTTCACATCCATCTAGTGTACTTCCCAATGATTGGTTGTAGAAATAGCAAGAATAAGTCGAATCAAGTTCATTCGGGCAACTGGCACAAAATTCTCAAAGTAGTCAATCCCAAGAACCTAGGAGAATCCTTTGGTGACTAGGTGAGCCTTATGCTTATCAACCAACTCATCTACTACAAACTTTGTCTAATAGAACCACTTACATCAAACAAGTTTTCTTCCCTTAGGAAGAGGGATAAGATCCCAAGTGTGGTTCCTCATCAAGGAACTATACTCCTCCTGCATAACTATATCCCACTCAAGAATACCAGAAGCCTCTCAAAAGGATTGTGGATTAGAGTAGTAGCAATGAAAACATGTGGAGCATCCTAGAATTGTGAATGACTCTACCTCATGTCTGATGGATGCCCAACCCAATCACCTGTAGACTATAAGGTTTGTCTAGCCCAAAGTGGACTAGAAGTAAGAGAATTTGGAGGAGAATAATCACCCTCTGAATGATGGCTAGGAGAGGAAGGAGGTGAATCCTCTAAATCACTCTCAACATTGGAAGTGGAGGTAGAAGACTCCTCATCATCAAGAATTTTCTCAGGTGAATCTGACTCATCAGAAGATATGTCATGTAGCCCAAGTGACTCCAATGTCAAAGTAGGAGGTGGAGAAGTGATAGGAGTTGAGCTTGAAGAGCCCTCCTCAAACTGAACACTCCTCTCGATGAAAAACTCATGTGCAGTAGGGTGGAGCAACTGATAACCCTTCACACCATTAGGATAGCCTATAAATATGCAAGGCCTACTTTGCAGATTCAAGGCCTTACATTTATTTATAGGAATGTGGGCCCATGCAAGAGAACCAAAGACTCAAAAGTGCTTAACTACTAGTTTCCAACTGCTCAAAGCTTCAAAAGGAGTGACTCCCTTCAAGACTCAGTGAGGAACATGATTCTAGATATAACAAGCATAGCTAATGGCCTCTACCCAATACTATGTTGCAAGAGATCTAGAGTGAATCATGCAGTTCACCATTTCCTTCAAGGACCTATTCCTCCATTCTACTGGGGAGTGTATGGAACTAAATGTTTCAAATCAATCCCCTCTTAAGTGTAAAAATTCTCAAAATAATGGTTGACATATTCACCACTATTTTTAGTGTGTAAAACTTTGATGGATTTCTTAGATTGCTTCTCTACAAAAGTTTTGAAGTCCTAAAAGTGATCAAATACCTTAGACTTCTATTTGAGAAAGTACACCCAAGTATATCAAGAGAAGTCATAAATAAAAAGTTAGAACAAATCTAGCCTTGTTGAATGATGGACAAGGAAGTGGACCATCCAAATCACTGTGAGCTAACTCCAATATCTGTGAAGCTCTCCATGCCTTACCTTTGTCAATTTTTTCCTTAGAATGCTTACCAAGAATGCAACCTTGGAAATCACCACCAAAAAAATGAATTGAAGGCAACCTTATGACCATGCTCTGTTGGTTGATTTGCTGTAAGTGGTGAAAGTCAAGATGGTCAAACCGCTCATGCCATAATCTACTCACATCATTTGAATGAGTGAATAAAATAGATGGAGTTTCAGGATCAAAGAGAGAAAACAAATATAGCCATGACTGATGATCTTCTCTCCCAACTACAACTGTAGAACCATTGTGCAACTCACGAATCACCACTAAATCATGAGTGAACTCAACCCACTTGCCTAAACCTATGTGAGTGATCTGATATATTAAAAAGAGATTAGTTACTAATGAGGGCACACAAAGAACATCATGGAATGTGTCATCCCCACATCAATAGACCCTCTCCCACACACCTCAACAAGAGTGTCATCACCCATCAAAATAAATGGCATAGGACACAGCTCCAAAGATGCGAGTTCTTCCTTAGATGAAGCCATGTGGTAAGAAGCACCAAATCAAGAACCCAAGTGGATGGTTTTGAAGCAACTACTACAAGGGCCTTGTCCTTTCCTTTCCCCTTGTTGTTATCCTTTACTTTGTTAGACACCTCATTAGAACTCTGTTTTATAGATTCAGGTACACTGATATTATTCTTCTCAAGAATATGTGTCAAGTGATCAATTTGTTTCTTCAAACATTTATGTTCATCATGACCGGGTCTTTTACAATATGCGCATTTGACCTTCTATTTCTTAGGCTTGTTACCATTAGAAGATTGAGCCTCATTAGCTACTTTTGGGGCAGCTTGTTTCTGATCCTTCTTCGCCTTGCTGTTCTTTTGTTTCTTATCCTTATTGTTACTAAAGTTTATCCTTTCTATTCTTTTTTTCCTTGGTTGGTAGCCAGGGCATGTGACTTAGAGGATTTTAGAGTGTCCATTTGGATTATCTTATCCCCACTCCTATGTGAGAGAGATAGCAAAGTCATCCAAAGATGGCATAGTGAATTGAGTACCAAGTGCACCCTTAGTAGCATAGAAGGTAGAAACAAATACAGAATATTCTAAACTTAGCTTAGAGAGAATACTAAAAATCAGTTGTTCATCTTTCTTTTCAATTCCACACTATTTTAACTGTAGCCTTAGTGATTTCAATTTTGTGAAAAAATCTTGAATTGTGTTGAGGTTGCCTAGACTTAAACTAATTAGTTCATTTTCCAACATCTGACCCCTCATTGAATCTTGTGTGCCAAATAGTGTTTCTAGCTTTGTCCATATTTTATTAGGTGAATTCAAAGAATCAATGTGAAAGAGCAAATCAAGAGAAACAAACAAACACAATGTTCCATAGGCCTCATCACATATGTTAAACCACTTAGGCTTATCTTCATCTTTAGCAGGTTTCATTTCTAGTCCCATTGTTATCCTATGCAATCCAACTTTCCTTAAGTAGGTTTTCATGCATTGATTTCCACTCAAAGTAGTTGTAAGGAGTCAAGATGGATATTGTTGTTTGACCCATGATGAAGAAATGCAGAAATAAAGTGCTAAAAAGAAGAGAACACACATAGGACATCCCCCCTTTCACTCAATCGAAGAACCCCCACCAAGAAAATATGATTTGGCACTTTATATTTAGTGTGTTTACAATTGCCACTAGCAAGAAATATTAAGTGGTCTTGATTTCAATGCTTTACAAAATCCTTAATAAATAGGTATATGTTGAAAGTACAATACATAAATAGAACCAAGTGAAACTAACAACACTAGTGTGAAGTACTCAAAAAATCATGCACTTTCAAAAAAGGAAGTACCTCAATCTGAGGTCATTTGTGAAAGTTATGAGTCTTTGAGGTTCTAAAAATGGGAACTATGCGGCATCCCCCGTGAGAATCTGCAATTTTCAAAAAAAGCATGCACCAAAGTCACAAACTTTCTTTTTGTTAGCACTAGTGCATAGACTGTGAAAAATTAGGCCAAATAAAAAAATTTGCACTGAGAACGGAGGTCGTCAGCTCAAGTTATTAGCCTTCAAAGCTTGCCTTTAAAACCAAGATCGCCAACGAAAGGGGGTCTAAGTTGCAAAAGTTCAACCTCTACCAAAAACACTGCCAAAGTAGAGGTACCACCAAATTTAGATCTTGCCAAAAAAATTTAACCCCTCGCCAATTTTGGTAGACCTCCAGATGAGTTTAGACCTCTGTCAATTTTGGAGTATTGCCAAAAGGTCTGCCAAATTAAGGTATTTATTTAAAAATAACAAAATCTCTCTAAAAATAGAGGAACTATTTGACTGGTGGTACACAAGCCAAAGAAAATGGCATAGAGGCCAAAAATGGCATGCAGGCCAAATTGGAGGTATGCAGGTCAAAACTTTTGCAAGGTTGAATGATTGAACCAAATTTTGAAGGGCGGATGTTTTTGAAACAAGCAATAAAAAATTTGAAGGCCTTAAGGCCAAATCATTGCAAGCCCAAGGGGGGTGAATAGAGGTCGTTCAGGGGCCAAGGGCCACATCTAAGCCCATGCAAGTGGTGTGTGGACCCTTGAGTGGGCTACACCCCACAAAGAGAGAGCTCGGTCCCTAAAGGGGTTCGAAGCCCCTTATGTTGCAATGCTTGAAGTGTTGTGCAAAGTTATAGCAAATTTTTTTATTTTTATTTTTTTGATTTTTTTCATTATTTTATAAAATAGATGTAGAGATCTGCACACTGGGGGCCGAAATGGGCTTCCAACAAAAATAATTTGCCTTTATAACTCCCAACACCAAAACTAGGCATATTATATATGAAAATTCATCTACAAGGCCTTCTAGATGCAATGGCATGGTCCTTTTGGCTTGAAAATACTCTGAACAAAAGTTAACTTCCAAATATGAGTAAGAAACCCTTATTCACAGCTTTGTCATATGATCTCCAAATTTGATGAAACAAAATCCATTCTAACTTTCACGAGCCTCCTGGATGCATTGGAACAACAAAAAATGCTGATAGTATAACCAGAAATGCTACAATCACCCAGATCTCACAAAAAAATATATGCAAAATAAAGGGGTTAATGGGTCTTTTTAAATCCTTTCTAATTCTCCAAATCATTAAAAATGCAAGATAAGAGCATATGAGATTCACAAGAACTCACAAAGAACTCACTCTCAGAATTAGGAATCTATGAACTTAAAACTCTCAAAACAAATGCTCCAATACCATGTTAGAAATTTTGAACAAGATGTGAAAACTGGGAACTTTATGAGAGAGATTCTAAGCTACATAAACTGGAAAACACAAAGTAAAATCAAACCAACGATTATGAGAGATATGAAAATGTCGATGTTACAGAATTGCATTCAGAGCTCAAAGATTCATAAAAAGAATGGTAGATTAACTAGACAATGCATTCAAGATGAAAAGTACAAGCTAGGAGGTGAGTATAAATAGACTATGAGAGAGGGGAGAGGTGGAAAATATGACCAATGAGAAGAGTCCACCATAATAGCCTGAAATAGGAAAATGTAACTCCCATGGAGGATGCCGACACCTTGCACCCACTACACTAATACTCACTTAATTAACCCTAAGCATGCTTAATAACATGTGTAGGAAAAGCCTAGGAATATAGGAAAATAAATAATCCAACTAAGACAATAAAAACCTACACTAACATATCCATTCTCATGTTCCTTAAATGACTTGCTTGTACCATGCACAGATTAGGGATTTCTAGTAGAAATGTTCCTCTTTGATTGTTTTAAGTTTAGTTATCTAGTTTGGTTTCTCTTTCAAAAAATAAGAGCATTTCCCTCATATGATGGGAAGTGGCTGACTAGTCATAGGTTTCCATAAATGAATGAAGTAGTATTGGATGTGTATATTTTGTGTGGATAATCCATCATATCTAGTGATAGAGATATTTTTCAAGATATGTACTAGATTTCAGATATAGTTTGAACACAAAGTGTTTTCTATTCATATGAGTTTTACTTCAAATATTATGGATCAATTGATGTGTTGACTTGATTAATAGTTAGTAAGAGGACAAGAGAAGGGTGCAGTCAATCCAAGCAAGGGCCCACTTGAGGTGGACTGTAATTGAGACTTTATCCTATTAGCATTAGATTCTTGCAATCAAAACTAGATTTTTTTGTTATTATTATACATTTCAGTTAATAAGTTAATTTAGTTAGTCTTAGAGTTTATAACATATATTTTATATTTAGCATTACATTCCTTTCTTATTTTGCAAATATTATTATTTTCCTGTTACACATTATTGAAGTGTTTCAATTCCCATAAATCTTTAGTTGTACATATACTACTATCACCATAGCAAGAAAATACATCCCTAGATTGATAAGATAAATATAGTATGTCAACTCAATGAGCCACTTGATATGGGATGAGAAACATCTATTGAGTTGTATGCAATCCTTAGCTACATTAGGTTTGTTCAGAGTTAATAGCACTTGACATTTTGTCACCAATACTAGGGAATGGTGTCAAGCTCTAGAAGCTTTTGGTTTTTTGAGATAGTTTGTTTTTCTTTCCTTAGATTTTAATTTCATTCTTTACAGCTTATAGTTAATAGTCAATAAAAATTTCTAAAAGTATATTCACTAATGTTTTGTAGTAGGTGACATTTGAGAGCTTTGAATATTGCATGTGGAAGAGAAGATATTGCTTTCGAACATTCCTTCTGAATGTAAGAGATCATCCAGCAACAATTACCCAAGGTGAGATACCTAGAGCAATAGAAGATGTTGTAGACCAAGAAGATATAGCCAAAGTAATAGGACAAACAAATGGCATTACCATAGAAGAAGAACAATTCTACTTAGTCTTGCAACACACATGCCCATGAGTTACTTAGGATCAAGTCATTTAATGGCCAATGAATAAGTAGAAAATCCTATTAACCCTATTACAGGTTTTAGTTTCCTATCACTAACCAGGCACGAGGAACAACCATGAAGAATATTCCTTCCTTTGCTTTACCAAATTTTCATGGCCTAATCATAGAGGATCTAGACACATTTATGTTTGAATTTGACATCCTCTATCAAAGCTACGACTATACCACATATGAGAATATATTGAAGCTTTTTCTATCTACCCTCAAAGATGCTTCTTTGAGGTGGTTTACGGGATTAGGCAAAGATGCAATCAAAAATTGGCAAATCACGAAGGAAATGTTCCTACAAAAATATCAAGATTACTACCGAGGCAAGGACATGAGGAGAGATGATATGTTTAGAATGAATTAGAATAAAGATGAACCCCTTGAGGATTTTGTGGAAAGGTTTTTGTTTTTCTTGCAAAAGTCATGACAGAATAGACTGTCTCTAAAATCACTTAAATTTGTATTTCTGAGAGGAGTAAATGAGGAATATATGGATGCTTTGGACCTTATTAGAGGTGACATTTATCAGTTACCATTTGATGATGTTTGTAAAATCTATAAAAAAATACCCACAGCCTTAGGGATTTGTCTTTTACAAAGAGTGTTGCAAGATTATCCAAAGTAGAACTTAGTAATCTTCTTAATGACATGAAACAAGATATTATAAGTCACCTGGCAACTCAATTAGACATGCTACATGTAAAGAAGTAGTAGCAAGCAGATGTAGCTTTGGCTAAGTATTGTCCTTGTTGTCAATAGAAGAAGACTTATTATAAATGTAAGAGGATAGCCATCATAGTTGAAGAAAGGAATGAGAAACTAGAATTCAAGCTGCTAGAAGGTGAAGATGGACAAGTGTTCTATGTATCACAACATAGACCATGGAAACCACAACAAGGTATGTACGAAGGTCCTTTGTCATATAATACTCCATTTCCTATTTTATTTTCAAATGCTTACAACTGGTATAATACCCCATGGCACAAAATGCCTCCTCTAGCCTCGAAAAACTTGATACCACATAATTTGACACCTCAACAAGGTGGATGGTAGCAACAACCATACTAGTCACAAGTCCAAAACCAATAGTGGAAACCATCACCCAATGCATAGCAACAACAATGGCGGGAAACTAGAATTGGTCTAATCCCAATGTTGTTTTCCAACAATGGTCACAACCCTTGCCTCAAGAACCAACAATCATGCCAAATAATGCTACTCCTACGCCACCAAGAGCTACTCAGTTACTCTCCCAACCTACACCTAACCCCAAAAATAAGTCATCTCAATTAGCATACACTAATGAACTGTTCCAATACCCGACCTATGTGGTCGAGGTAAGTAATGTACAACTTCGCTCAGGGAAGCTACTTCTTGGACCAACTACAGCAATTATCATGGAACTCCCCATGGATAATCCAACCATAGACACTAACCCCCAAGAAAATAATAAAACACTAGATCTTGAGCCAAATCCATCAAAGCTAGAAATCATGAACCACAATCCACCATTTGTAGATAGGTTGGCCATAACAAAACATGAACCTGAACTTGAATTTGACTTTTTAGGACAATTGAAAAATGTCTGTGTTAGAATTCCTCTATTTAAAATAATTAGAGAAATGTGTCTAAAGAAACCATGGAAAAAATGGAATGACCCACAAACTATCTAAGTCATTGGGCAACTTACAAACATCATGCCTGGAAATATAGTCATACCAAAATATGCATATCATGGTAGTCCAGTTGTGAATATTCACATTAATGGAATTCTAATACAAAACATTTTGATTGATCTAGGTTCCATCATTAATGTAATGACCAAGGAGACAATACAAATGTTGCAACTTGTTGATCTTCATCCTATCCCCATAGTGCTATAGTTAGTAGATCACTTGACTATTGAACTGAAAGGAGTTATTAAGGATTTGGTCATTACATTATATTCCTAAGAATATATAGCTGACTTCATGGTCCTACAACCAAAATCCAACCTAGGGGGATACCTATTGATACTAGGAAGGCCATGGTTGGTAACAACCGGTACATTCATTGGTTATCGATCAGGAAATATGATAATTTCTAATGGAAATGTGACCAAGAAGTTGGTTATGTATCCCCTAGTACAACCATTTTTTGACCTATAATATCCAATATGGTCGGATCCTAAAGATAATCACCAATATTCGATTTAAACATTGATGACAATAGGAAGAATCCCTCAGATAGAAATTTGGGATGATGATAATGTACTCTCAAATATTGGACAAAACAACTATGGAATGAATCCACAGTTGAATAATTGTTTGACTTTTGTGTCTGCCCACTACACATTATCTCTCTTGTAGCACACTCATCAAACTATGCATCTGATATCAGCATATTCCATCACCTATTGCCTCATAGTTATTACCTTAGCACCTCATGTATAAAAGTGGCTTCAATGACATCTTTAAAAAAACAAGTTGAGATTTCTCCTGGTAGGTTAGTAAACATCAACAACCCGTTGACCATGCAACAACAAGATGAATTGATTACCATGTTGTGGGATCATAAAATAGCCTTTGCATGTGACTATCTTGATATGAAAGGCATTGACCCAATCCTCTACATACATCATATATATTTAGGATGACTGTAAGCCTGCCAAAAACCTAAAAGAAGAATGAATCCTACAGTCCAGAACATTATCAAGGAAGAATTAAAGAAACTCCTAGATGCTAGCTTCATTTGCCCCATATCAGATAGTCAATGGGTTTCCCCTTTGGTGATAGTCCTGAAAAGGGTGGTAAATGGCATGTTTGTATTGACTACAGAGAACTTAATGTTGTAACACAAAAGGATCACTTTCCTCTTCCATTTATTGACCAAGTTTTGGACTCTTTAGCAGGTAAAAAATATTTTTCCCTTCTGGATGGATTTAATGGCTATAACCAAATCAAGATTGCACCTAAAGAGCAAGATAAAATAACTTTCACCTATCCCTAAGGCACATATTCTTACATAATCCTTCCTTTTAGTCTATGTAATGCCCCTACTACTTTCCAAAGGGTTGTGCTATGCATTTTCTTTGATCTTACTCATGACTATTCAGAAGTCTACATTGATGACTTCACAACTTATAAAAATGTTGACCTATTTTCCTCTGCTTAGAGTCAAATAATTCACCTTCAAAATCTTGTTCAAATGCCTTGAAATCTAGCTCTATAAAACTAAAAAACCTTCAAATTCTAGTGTTCTGCTTTGTAAAAATCCTTGAAAAAAATTCATCTAGGGAATCCTTGCAAAAAAAAAAAAACCCAGAAAATTTGAGGCTTTTGCCTTATTTTATGCCCCTCTTTTGGCCTTTATCGGCAAACTTTTAGTTTCCTGGACTAACAAAAAATGAGTAAGGGATGAAAGGCTCTTTCTCCCTTTATCAGAAAAATTTAGCTTTTATGAACTCAAAGAAAGTTCACTTTTTCTCAAGGTTTATCGATTCGGTGATTTTCCGATAAAGTGACATAAGGGCAGGTTTCTTCGAAATGCAGCTAAGGAAAAAGCAAAGAAAAGATTCCTTTATCGGTGGTTTTGCCTAGTCCCGAACTTTCCAAAAGTTCAAAAAATCTTTAGTTCACCGACTGGGCTATTTCTCAATAAAGGGAAGGCAAAGGGGAAGGTTTGCAAGAATCAAGTAAGTTAAAAGAAAGAAGGAAAGGCTTGTCGGCAAAGTTCACAAGATGTGAACTTTCCATAAGTTCAAAATCTCTGTGGTTCACCGATAGAGTATTTTATCGACAAAGCAAAGAACTAGGAGAAGAAGCAGCTAAGCAAAAGGTTTGGTAAAATTGATTTTTGCCGACAAGGTGGCTCAAGTTCAAAGGGTCATATTTTTCTGACAAGTCAAAATAGGAAGCACAAAAATTGACTAAGGAAAGAAGGTGTCCCTTCTATTAGCAAATCAAGCAAAGCCTGAAATTTTCACCAAGTTCAAAAATTCATGAGTTCGCCGATAGGATGGATTTGCCGATAAAGAGAAGGACAAAGGCCAAGGTAGAGTTTGAGAAGGTATTTTTTTCAATAAGGCAAAAGATGTGGCCAAACACATAGTTCACCAAAAGGTAAATGGGCTGATAAAAGGAAATTGGATAAGGCATTGAAGATTCAAAATTCCTCAGGTTCCCCATGTTGAAATGCATAGGACAACTGAGAGGGGGGGTGAATCAGTTGTCCCAAAACTTTAACCACTTATGAATATCAACACATCAAATTCTTAATCACTGTTATTAAGATTAACCATGAAAGCATGAAACAAGAAGCTCAACATAATAACACATGAGACACCATAATTTTTACATGGAAAACCCTACAAGGGAAAAACCATGGTGGGTGTTAGCCCACAGAAATAAATAAATTATAGCAATACCAAAAATCAGAGGCTCACTGCCTTAAGGCTCACTGTCCAAAATGCTCGCTACAAATGTTAGGGCTCCCTACCAAGGGGTGGCTCACTACCAAGATTGGTGAACTGATTTGATAGCATCTACTTCATGTTAGGGTTCAATTCATTGAAGCACAAAATAACACCTCTGCTATGCTCTTCTTACATCTTCGCACTTATCTTCACATTTTTGCACTTGGACATCTTTTTCGCAACTTCACTACATGTTTTTATACACATTATCAACCTTGGAATGTACATAGAGGTTAGCACTACATTCATCAACCATTGGAACATTCTCTAAGGTCGACTTTACAAACATACATAGAATTAGGTCTAGACCTAAACAAAATTAGCTAATTGAAAGATGTATGTGGATGATATTATGCCTTAGCTGGGACTCAAATGCAATCTTCCATGCCACGACACGCTTCCATAATCTTTGATGAATCCCTGCAAGTAGTGAAAAAACCAAGTTGGCCAAGATTGGTGTTATCATTAAGTCTTCTAAGAATAGTCTTCATCCATGATCCAAATTTCTCTTTGCAGACCAATCCAAAGGTAGGAACACGATCAGGAGACATCCACAAGCACATTGTAATCACTAGGAACAACCACACAAACTCTAACCACTCTGGCAAGAATATTTTTCAAACCAGAGCACAACAACACTATTAGCTACTGTCATAAGGAAAATATTTCTTGTGGACCACTAAATCATGAACCATTGGATTTTAAGGCATTTATAATCATTACAAACTTGATTCCAGAACCACAGACTGAAATACTTAACTACGGAGGCATGTAGAGCATAATACATTCTCCCTGTCACCACCAAATATATAGAAAAATTAGTTTTCACTCTGGTGAACATAACTCACTCAAATCTTCATACCGGAGGCTCAAACTTGGAACATAGCATCTTCGTACATGCATCTAAATAACTTCCAATCCACAGACAAGAATATTTATCCTATAGGAAATGCATAGCAATCTACCAAATTGTTGTGCTGCATCAGGAATACTTATTATCTTCAACACTTAACTCATTACAAGCAAGCATCAAAACAAGAACACAGTTGACACCAATGACAACACAAATATGTTGACATCAATGACAACACCAGTTAGGCACATACTTGCAACAATCTCCCCTTTTTTCATTGATGGCAACATATGATGTGAAAATTTGTAAAGACCATCAAGACAAGATACTCCCCCTTTCTTTTTATTCATCTGTACTCTTTCTCCCCCTGAGTTTTTGGTGTAGGAGCACCCAGTTGGTTTCATGCCTCCATGAGGCAATTTTTTCATTACTTGGTTTTGGTTTGCATCTTTTTGTAATAAGGTCATATTTGGACCATGTTAAATGTATTTGAGTCATTGTTAAGTTGCTAGGTGTGATAGATAGGTGGGTTGTCAAAAGTTGTCAATCTTGCAAATGTTGTCATATGCAAAATGCAAAAATACAAGAATGGGAAGATGAAGAGTCAAATGATGAAGGAAGGTTAGGAGTTAGTTTTTTTTAGTTGGGGAAGGTTTGGGATACTTTAAAAAGCATTGGTACACATTGGTGAAAGGGGGGAAGTTGTATATTTCAAATTTGAATATCAGACTTTATGTTGTCCCGATGTTTTTCTTCATAATTTGCTGTTACAAAGTGTGGTATGGCCTGGGATTGAACTTTTATGAATTGGAATTGAAAGATTTATGTATTAGCTTTCATTTGGTACTTGTTTTAGTTGATTTCTTCATCGTTTAAGGAAGATTAGAAGCAAAATACCAAAATCTGCTTGGAAACCCTATTTTGAGGGTTGAGAGTGTAAAAAAATGGATTTATGACCCATTCCACCAGTAGAATTGCTTGAAAATTGGTGGAATGAGTGCATTTTTGATATGGCTAAATGTTTATGAAGGTTTCAGGAGCAGGGTGTTAGTGCCCAAATCGGCAGAGGGTTTGCCAGCTCCAATGCACAGGCATATTCAGCCAAAGATACGGGAGGTTGCATGAGATGCCTCCCCTTCACTTATGGTTCTGCCGCACCAAGGGGGGTATCCCTATAGCTAAAGGTTTTTCTTTGACTCACCCAATGATAGAAGGATTTAGCTTTTCAATAACAGGCAGAATACTCTCATGTTTGGACCAAGATTTTCATGATAGGTCACAAGTTTGGCAACATTCTTGGACATATTTAACTGGTTAGAAATGAGAGTATGCAGGGTTCCTATTCCTACTCCTACAACTAACAGGTTGGAAATTTGAAAGGATTTGTATTAATGTTTTGGATGCAAGATAGGGGGTTTTTGGTTCATAACTACTAATCCAGGGGCAGATTGGTGCCTATCTCAGGGTAAGGAGTCAACTAGACGTATACAAGAGAATGGCTTGCAACTGACATTCAAGTTTCAAGTGGTTAGGACTGGTGTTTGCCTTACAAATACCACCCAATGATGAGTATTTAACTGTCTCTACTTACATACATCCCAGCTGACATACAATCTTCTCCATACTCAACATAAAACAATTGAATCCACTCCTTAAATGGAAGTTAGAGATTAAGCATGTGATACAGAAATCTATACCCCAGAATCTGAGAAACCCTTAGCAACCAGATTCAAAAGAAGAAAATGCATATAATAAATGGAGACAGATAGATAAACACATGCAACAATGCATTTTTCATATAAAATGACAAGAAATTGAACATATGTGCAAGATGCATTCAAATGCAACTCATAAACTCCAAAAGAAATAGAACAACCCAGAAAATACTCTGTTTTTCGTTATTTTTTCCCTAAAAAATGCCCAAGTCTTCAACAACTGAAATGAGTAACACAATTTCCATTTTATAACAAGACTGTGTACTCAACAATAATTACAAGGCAATTCAAAATTCCTACCCAATACAACGCACCACAGAATGGTGCTCAAATCATTAAAAGTTCTAGGCAGAGAGAAAGAAAGGAGCAGGTGAGATCAGGAACTGAGCCACCGATTGGAGATTTTCCTTACAAATCAGGTAGGTGGCTAGTCAATCATCGACCCATACCTCTGCATTTCACCATTAATGGCCCAGCTACCCGTAGCTCCCTTTGAAATGCAATAGCGAATGCATAAGAAGTTTTCCTGCCTGAAATGCAGCCACAAATACAAAGAAATCCCTTGATGCTTGACAATTTAAAACTGGCAGCTAATCTTCCTCCTATCGCCAAAATCAATGGCGCCAAAACACGCTGAAAAGTCACCAACCAATCAGAACATGCCACGTAGGCATCCTGTGCTTCTATCGCTGACTTTTCCGCCATCTATTTCGCCTTCAAAATTCTTGTATATGCAATTGAAAATGAGATTGTATATGCATACAATCACTCGCATACAAGGCGGACCCTAGGACATTACGAAATAAAGTTGAACCTGCATTCAGGTCCGGGCCTTGTATGTATCTCCCTTTGCACATCGGCATATACAACACACTTTATACAACCTACTGACTTCAAATTTCATTGGCTACATTTGATTCCTCCTTTGCGTCTGGGTTGTATGTCTTTCCTTTGTATATCAGCTTGTATGTTGCACATACAAATGCAATATACATGCAATCCACGGATTCCAAACCTCCATGAAGCATATTAGAACAACTTTGAAATCCGGCCTTTGTATCTGAACCTTTGCACTTTTCATTGTATATCCGCAATATACAATGCATACATACATGCAAGCTGCGGAGTTCAACACCTTATGAGCTATATTACATTCCCCCTTCATGTCTGGGCCTTGTATATGAGCACTTGTACATCACAAACATACAATGTGGATATACAAAACAAAATATACAATCCAGACCTGTACCTTTTATTAACCAGAATGTAATATCCATCGGGTCTGGGCCTTGCATATTTAGTTGTATGCACCAACATAAAATCACCTTTGAATGCAACTGGTGGATCCCACCCCTTGGTTCCTACTTTGTATGTAACCTTTTTCTTTGTATGTGCCTCTTGCATATTTCTGATGTACAATTGGCTTTGTATCTTATAACATACAATTGCCCTTGTATGTATCCTTTGTATCTCGACACTTGCATGTTGACTTGTATATCGGAGATACATTCACCCTTGTACATTACCTAATGTACATTCTGCCTTGCATATCCATGGGCCCCACCACTTGTATATCGGCCCCTTGCACATTTTCTTTTGCATGTTGCCAATGTATATTTCTTCTTGTACATTGCCGCCGATATACCTTTCACTATAGCGAATGCATGTTGTCATTGTATCTACCCGTTGCATGTCTAAACATACAACACAAGCAAACCTGATATACAAGTAGGGAATATTCCTAGAATCTGCGATTGATTCCTCAATGTATATGCACCTTTTTTAAGCCCGATATGCATTGCGAAATACATACAACCAAATTTTTCATTTTTTGAAGGTCGATTGAGATCTCTGACCCGCCAATGCACATTTGACCTGCATGTATATACAAACAGCCTTGTATATACAAAGTGACATGCATACAACAGAATTTTTGCACTTTTCAACTGCAAAGGCCAAAAGACTTAGAATTTTTGGATTTTTTGGGAAGGTGCCTGCATATTTAAATGATTGAAACCTGAATGTTTATACAGGCACTAACACAGGGGATAGGGTTTGATGACATTTTTTTTATGCCCTAGTCGATATTTCATGGTTTTTTGGCTTAAATTGATGGCCAGGGGTTAGGGTTTGATGAAAAAGCATTGGTAAAGAGTGGGAGTCTATTTGGGAAGCTTGTGTAGGCCCTATATGAAGTGTTTAAGGTATTTTTGAAGAGATTTGAGGCTAGGAGAACTAAGAACCAACAAACCCTCTTGAAAACAAGCCTAATTAGGCCTTGTAGCAGCGGGACAGTTAAAATTAGAAGGATACTTTTCAAAACAACCTTATGTGGTTTCTTGGTGTGTTGAAGAAGGATAAAAATGATACTTGAAACTGTGTTTGGTTTTTGGATTTTTGACTTCATTTGGAAGTTGTGTCTATTTTTGTCTCTTGGGAGTGCTACAAGCAAATAGGCTTCTTGAAGGTGAGAGATGGAAAAAGTGAAGAGTTAGTGTCCTTGGGGACTTGTATTGGTCTAAACTTGTCATGTTCATGATATTCAAGGTGTGTTAGGGGTTCAGTAAATGATTTGGGTCTTAATTCCATTTTTGGTTTCTTTTAGTCCTTGAAGAACCATGTTTCTTGTGAATGAAACTTTGGTTCAAATGAGTGAACAAGCAAGAACAAACCTAGTGTTTTGGAGAAACCTTTAAACCTACCCCTGCCTCTGCATTATAGTGGTTTTAGATCATAGGTTTTGGTCAAAAAGTGGGAAAAGGTTGAAGCTTGAAGAGAAAAGATTCATCCTAAAAGTAATACAATAGCCCAAGAAGTGAGAGAGTTGAAAGAAAAGCATGCCAAGGAGTTGAGATAGATGAAAGAGTCTCAAGAAGCTATCCTAGCCAGACTTGCAGCACTAGAGTCAAATCAAAGAAGAGGTGTGGTCACTAAAGACCAAAGTGATGAAGAGGAAGAGGAAGGTGGTGAGAATGAGAACCCTCAAGAAGGAGTCCAAGAGGAAGAGATGGACCTTGATGAATTGAGATTGGCAAAGTTGTTGTAGTCTATGAGGGGAGATACTCCTAAGGTGAAGATAGAATTGCCCATGTATGGTGGGAAGATGGATAGTGAAGAGGTGCTAAGTTGGATAGATGCTCTTAATAATTACTTTGAGCATGAGGAGGTAACAGATGACAAGAAGGTAAAATTTGCTAAGACAAAGTTGAAAGGCCCTACCCTAACATGGTGGAACTTTGTGCAAGTGGAGAGAGTAAATAAGGGCAAAACAAAGATAAGCTCATGAGATAGAATGGTGGCTAAGGTGAAAGGACAATTTCTGCCTGCTGATTATGCAATTCAGACATTTAGAAAGCTACAAAACCTCAAACAAAAAGAAATGGATGTGATGGATTATACTGGGAGTTTCACAAATTAATCATAAGGACAGGTCATGTTGAAGATGAGGTGGAAAAAGTAGCAAGGTACATAAATGGGTTGAGGGTAACTATACAAGATGAGTTAAGCCCTACACCTCCAAGAGCGGTAGAAGAATATTTTCAAATGGCAATCATGGCAGAGGAAAGGATGAATAGAAGGCAGGAGAAACAAAATAGAGGCAGAGGAAGGAACTTCAAGGGTAGAGGAACATTTAGAGGAGAACAGTCCACAAAACCACAAGGAGAGTCAAGCTGTAGTCAAGAACAAGAGGCAAATCAGAGAGGTGGTTTCAATGGGAGAAGACCAAACAATAAGGGCAGATTTGGAGAATAAGGTAGAGGTTCAAATACCTTCTCAAGCAGATGCTATTAGTGCAACCAATTTGGTCATCAAGCATGGAAGTGCCCAAAAAAGCAGCCCTCTAGCTCACATGGAGGTGAAAGAAGAACTCAAATTGTACATGAGGAAGACAAACAAAGTGTCAATTCCCCTTCCCAACTTGTTGTTCCAGAGATAGGTGAAACTCTGATGATGAGAAGGACACTCATTAAGGTGCCAACATTAAAAGATTCTCCACAAAGGAAATCATTTTTTAAAACCACCTACAGATTACAAGGAAAGGTATGTAAGGTAGTTGTTGATTCAGGTTCAACTGATAATTTAGTTTCTTTGAAGATGATTGAAAAACTAAAGATGAAAAGGATTCCACACCTCACACCTTGTAAGGTTTCTTGGCTGAATAAGGGTCAACAAGTCCTAGTGAATGAATAAACATGGGTTGAATTTAACATTGGGGGGTACAAAGATAAGATCTTGTGTGACATCATCCCAATGGATCTTTGTCACTTGCTGCTAGGAAGACCCTGGAAATATGATAGAAAAGTTAAATATGATGGGCAAAAAAACATTTATATGATTGACAAGGATGGGGTATCATTCACCCTCATTCCATTGCAAGATGAAGGGGTAGATGCACAAGTTGGGTCTAGTGTAATGATTGGGGAAAAAGAGTTTATAAATCTAGAAGAAGAAAAGCATGAGGAGTTTGCAGCGATTCCTAAACTTGAAGGTACTGAGATAGTAGCATTGAAGAATGATTCAATCTTGGAGAAAAATGATATTGAAAAGGTCAAGGATGAATTGATTGTGGAGATTCAAGAGTGGGTTAAGAAGCATGTTGAGGTGGTGATGAAAAAAGTGTTTTGTTCATTGTTTCCCAAAGAAGATAGTGCTCATTAGAAGGTTGGTAAATCTGAGGTCGGTAAACCGAAGGTTGGTTATTTCATATCAGAGGTTGGTAAATCTGAGAAAGCAGCAATTATAGGGGCAGAATATCAGATGAAAGAGATGAAAGGCAATAGTGAAGAGGTTAAGGGTAAGTTGCAAAGAAAGCTAGACAAGTTCAAGCGTGCATCCAAAGTGCAGAAGAAGGATGGAGGAGATATATTTGCAGGTACTCAAGCAGGTTGAACAATGTTTTTAGATGAGGGAAGAGACACAGAACATCCATTAGGTCAGTGTATGAAGTTAGAGCATTTGCTAGGTACCAAGAACCTCAACAAGGTAAGGGACAATGCCTACTTCAAGTACTTGGTTCATTGGAAAGGTGTACCACAAGAGGATATCAATTAGAGGTCAAAAGGTGATGTGGACAATAATTTACTATTGCTACATGGTCCTCAAGGGGACTTGAGTTCATTTTTGTCTGGAAGTATGGTGCAGGAGCACCCAGTTGGTTTCATGCCTCCATGAGGCAATTTTGTCATTACTTGGTTTTGGTTTGCATCTTTTTGTAATAAGGTCATATTTGGACCATGTTGAATTTATTTGAGTCATTGTTAGGTTGCTAGGTGTGATAGATAGCTGGGTTGTCAAAAGTTGTCAATCTTGCAAATGTCATATGCAAAATGCAAAAATGCAAGAATGGGAAGATGAAGAGTCAAATGATGAAGGAAGGTTAGGAGTTAGTTGTTTTCAGTTGGGGAAGGTTTGGGATGCTTTAAAAAGCATTGGTACATGTTGGTGAAAGGGGGGAAGTTGTAAATTTCAAATTTGAATATCAAACTTTATGTTGTCCCTGCATTTTTCTTCATAATTTGTTGTTACAGAGTGTGGTACGGCCTGGGATTAAATTTTACGAATTGGAATTGAAAGATTTATGTATTATATTTCATTTGGTACCTATTTCAGTTGATTTATTCATCATTTAAGGAAGATTAGAAGCAAAATACCAAAGTCTGCCTAGAAACTGTTTTGAGGGTTGAGTGTAAAAAAATGGATTTGTGACCCATTGCACTCGTAGAATTGCTTGAAAATTGGTGGAATGAGTGCATTTAGATAGGGCTAAATGTTCATGAAGGTTTTAGGAGCAGGGGATAGGGTTTGATGACATTTTTTTGATGCCTTAATTGATATTTCATGGTTTTTTAGCTTAAATTGATGGCCAGGGGTTAGGGTTTGATGAAAAAGCATTGGTAAAGAGTGGGAGTCAGTTTGGGAAGCTTGTGTAGGCCCTAAATGAAGTGTTTAAGGTGTTTGTGAAGAGATTTGAGGCTAGAAGAACTAAGAACCAATAAACCCTCTTGAAAATAATCCTAATTAGGCCTTGTAGCAGCAAGATAGTCAAAATTAGAAGGATACTTTTCAAAACAACCTTATTTGGTTTCTTGGTATGTTGAAGAAGGCTAAAAAGGGTACTTGAAACTGTGTTTCATTTTTGGAGTTTCCACTTCATTCAAAAGTTGTGTCTATTTTTGTCTCTTGGGAGTGCTACAAGCAAATAGGCTTCTTGAAGGTGATCTTACAGAAAAAGTGAAGAGTTAGTGTCCTTGGGAACTTTTATTGGCCTAAACCTATCATGTTCATGATATTCAAGGTGTGTTAGTGGTTCAATAAGTGATTTGGGTCTTAATTCCATTTTTGGTGTCTTTTAGTCCTTGAAGAACCATGTTTCTTGTGACTGAAACTTTGGGTCAAATGAGTGAACAAGCAAGAACAAACCTAGTGTTTCGAAGAAACCTTTAAACCTGCCCCTACCTTTGCATTAGTTTTTCACATGATTTCTCTCCCCCTTTGACATCAATGGAAAAGGGAACATACATGCACTCTACTAGTCTGATCAAACTAAAATTTCTTAATTATCAATACTTAAAACTCATGTCAGTAACATTTAGCTACTCCCCCTGAGAGGTAGCTCTCACAACATCAATCCAAACCAATGACTGAGACTCTAGGCACCACTGGATTGATGCATTCCTATGCATCTTAGTTTAGAGCAGGAGGGATAATAACCCCTAACTTTTCTTTGAGATGCTCAAAGGTATCCTTAGGCAGAGGCTTAGTGAATATGTCTGCAATTTGATCCTTTGTGGACACATATTCCATCTTTACTTCATTCTATGTCACCTTCTCTCTCAAAAAGTGGTACCTTATTGATATGTTCTTTGTTCTTGAGTGCATTACTGGATTCTTTGAAATGTTTATGGCACTTGTATTGTCACAAAATATTGCAATTGGATCTTCATACACAACTCTTATGTCCTTCAAAGTTTGCTTCATCCATAACACTTGAGTGTAACAACATGCTACTGCAATATACTCTACTTCTATGGTAGACAAGGAGATTGAGTCTCATTTTTTGCTCAAACATGAAACCAATCTATTTCCCAAGAAGAAAGCGTCTCCACTTGTACTTTTTCTTTCATCAACATCTCCAGCCCAATCTGCATCTATATAAGTACTGAGAGAGAAATCATTATCCTTTGGATACCATAAGCCATTGTCTGATGTGCCTTTCAAATACCTTACGATTATTTTGACTACCATCACATGTGATTCTCTAGGATCTTCTTGAAATCTTGCCACAAGACATACTGCATGCATTATATTAGGTCTTCTTTGAGTTAGATAAAGTAATCCTCCAATCATAGATATGTACCTCTTCTGATCAGTCTTAGGTGATTCATCATTTTTGCTTAATTTGTAGCTAGTCACCATGGGAGTACATACTGGTTTGGAGTCCTCCATCCCAAACTTCTTCAACAACTCTTTCACATACTTAGACTGAGAAATGAAGATTCCTTTATCTGACTGAGTGATTTACAAACCTAGAAAGAAATTTATTTCACCAAACATAGGCATCTCAAATTCATCTTGCATTTCTCCTACAAACTTCATGCACATATCATCATTTCCTCCAAGTATAATGTTATCAACAAAAACTTCAACAATTAGGATTTGATTATTATTGATTTTGAAATAGAGATTGTTGTCAGTAGTGCCTTTACTGAACCCTAATTGCAATAAATATTTGTCTAACCTTTCATACAAGGATATGCGGGCTTGCTTCAGTCCATACAATGCCTTCTTCAGTCTGCACACCATATCACCTTGTTTTGATACTGAAACCCTTCTAGTAGACTTCTTCTTTCAACTCACCATTCAAGAATGTAGACTTCACATCCATCTGATACACTTTGAAATCTTTGTGAGCTACAAATGCCAAAAATATTCGGATTGCTTCAATCCTAGCCACTAGAGAAAATTTTATTCAAAATCTATTCCTTCAATTTGATAATATCCTTTGCATACAATCCTTGCCTTGTTTCTTACAACTTCTCCATTTTCATTTAGCTTGTTCCTAAAAACCCATTTAGTTCCAATGACATTCTTATTAGCAGGTCTAGGAACCAATTCCCAAGTTTGATTCTTCTCTATCTACCTTAGGTCTTCTTCCATAGCTTTGATCCAAACCTCATATTTACTGTCTTAGGTCATGTTCATCTACAATTTCTCTTTTTGTCAATACACCTTTTCTCTTATCATCAATGGTCTAGTCTTCAGTGTGATGTTTTTGCACAAACCCTAGGAGTCTTAGGAATTCTTCCTGGAGTTTCTTCACATGTACTTGCTTGAGAACTCATTTGATTCATGTCCATTCACCTCTGAGTTCTTTGAATACTTCCAATTATCATGAAAACTGCTATGTACTAGATACAACTGTATTTTGTCAATCTAAACTTCTACTATTCGTTACTCTCAAACTAATTATCAAACTCAAACAAACTTCTGGATGTAGATGTAACCAATGATCAACAACCATATGCCACAACCGCAGAGCAATATCTTCACCAACAAATCAATGCGGACCAAATTAATGAAACACTATAACTTAATTTTATCAAATAGATACTCAGCCATAATTCATAACTTGTCTTCTTTCCTGATCAAATATTCTTGCATAGAAGACTTACACAATCCTTCCTTCATCTTTTACAAACATAGTCTCTTCATGTTGAGGCATCATCACCAATCCTTTGCCAGGGGAGAAAAGATTTTCAATAAGACTCCCCCTAAGCCAAAGCTCTAATTTCAGTTTCCAAAGGGAACATCTACACCTGATACAGGTACAGGCTCATCCTTAACCTCTGTTACATTCTTCTTCACCCAAATTTCATTCATCTCCTTTTTTATTTCTACCAGATCAACCTGTTCTATTAGTTTCTTCAACTCAACAAGATTATCCTTCTTCATGTTCTTACTTCTACAAAACCTTGCAATATGTTCAGGCCTATTGGAATTGAAACACACAGTATTTTTCTTACCATTGTTCCTTCCATTCATCCCTGACCTACATTAATTAGCCTTATGCCCAAATTTATTGCATGTATAATAATAGCCACTAAAAGATTTAACTATCCTATCCTTGCCATAGCCATTTCTTACTTGATTTCTGCACTCATTAGCCTTATGTCCCATCTTATAGCATGCATAACACCTAATATAATTTTGTCTCACTTTCCTTCTGCATATAGTAGCTCTATGACCAAATTTATTACATGTGAAATAGTTACCTTTTAAATATTGATCATTCCTTCCATATATATTTCTTATCTGACTTCTGCATTCATTAGCCTTGTAACCTACTTTATTACAGGTGAAACACTGACCAAAGAATGATGGAACATTTTGATTCACTTTTCTCCTACATTAAGTAGCCTTATGACCAAACTTATTGCATGAATTACAATAAACATTGAAAGATGGGTACCTTTGAGCATTTGGTTGTCTAATCGGTGGTCTTCTAGGTCTTTTCCTTTGATCTTGAAACTGTTTTCCTTTGTTCTTCTTGATTTCAACATCCACTGCTTGTCCTGATTTGGAACTTTCACCTTTCTCAAATCCCAAGCCTTCTTTGTCATCAGGGCTCTTCTAGAGAGCAATCATCTTATCAAGCTTTGTGAAACTTATCTTAAACTTTTCTACTTAGCTTTTTACCTTCTCCAATTTTGACTTCAGATATCCAACTTCCTTTTCAAGCTCAACACATTCTTTTGATTTGTCTTTCACCAATAGTTTTAGGTCTTCTTCTACTTTTTCTCTTTCTACAACTTCCACTTTTAAATCATTCAAGGTTTCATTTGCTGATATCAATTGTTCACTGACCTCCTTATATTTTTCTTTGAACTTCTTGACTTGCTCTCTTAATTGTTTGATACATTCATCTTCTTCTTTGACATTCTCCTTCAGATCTCTGATTTCTTCTTCAATTATTTCTAGATCTTCAAGAGCAACCTTCTTGTGCGCCATCCTGGATCAACCTCAAGTTATTAGGCTTACTTTTGAGGAACCTTGCTCTGATACCAATTGTTGAAATGCACAAGACAACTGAGAGGGGGGGTGAATCAGTTGTCCCAAAACTTTAACCACTTATGAATATCAACACTCAAATTCTTAATCAGGGTTATTAAGATTAACTATGAAAGCATGAAACAAGACGCTCAACATAATAACACATGAGACACCATAATTTTTACGTGGAAAACCCTATAAGGGAAAAACCACAGTGGGTGTTAGCCCACATAAATAAATAAGTTATAGCAATATCAAAAATCAAAGGCTCACTGCCTTAGGGCTCACTATCCAAAATGCTCACCGCAAATGTTAGGGCTCACTGCCAAGATCGGTTCACTGCCAAGAGGTGGCTCACTACCAAGATTGGTGAATTGATTTGATAGCATCTACTTCATGCCAGGGTTTAGTTTCATTAAAGCAGAAAATAACACCTCTGCTATGCTCTTCTTACACCTTCATACTTATCTTCACATTTTCACACTTGGACATCTTTTTCACAACTTCATTACATGTTTTTATACACTTCATCAACCTTGGAATGTACAGTTGAATGTTAGGAACAATGAGAGTGGGGGTGAATCAGTGTTCTATAAACCTTTTCTTGTACTTTTACTTTTAACCATTTCAAAGGATTAATCAAATAGAAGCATAATATACAAATGAATAGTATCTAGAAAAGCATGACACATAACACCAAGATTTTACATAGAAAACCCAAAGAGGGAAAAATCACAGAAAGGATTATCTCTCAAATATATATTGCAATCTTTACAAAAATAATGTTCAAGCTTAGTCACTCCACGGGCCGAACATACTGGCTCACTGCCATGCAGAACAACTAGGTCTAGTAGACTCACTACCTCAACCCTAAACCTAGCAAGATTACAATAAGGGTTGTTAAACCTTGAGGGATGTTAAACCCTACTGGCGACTCACTGTCAAACTCACTGTCATGATCAAAACCTCATTATGTTTGTGATTGAAGTACAATGATTCCTCTGTTTTGCTCTTCCTCTGCTATGTTCTTCTTCTTTCCTCTACCTCTTCTCTACTCTGCCTTTTTGGACCTTTCTTAATATATTTCCATTTCCACATAAGGACACCTTTTCAACAACTCAACTACAAGTATTTATACACTTCATCAACCTTGGAATGATCATCAAGGTCAGCATCACAATCATTAACCATTGGAACAATCTCCAAGGTTGGCATTACAAACATTCACAAAATAGGTCCTGACCTATTACAACATTATGAAATGTCGATCATGCCATGCCTTAACTAGGACTCAAACACAATCTTTCACACCACAACACACTTCCACAATCTTCTAGAGATCTCTGCAATCACTAGGATTAACCAGGTCGGTCAAAACTGGTTACACGTTACACTATCTAGGAATAATCTTTGAACACTATCTCAATTCCTTAACGTGTACCAATATCAAGATAGGAACATGATTAGGAGACATCCACAAGCACATTATAATCATCAGGAGCAACCATACAACCTTTAACCACTTTACCCATAGGAATCTTCACATTGGAACACATGAACTTCACTGTCTTCAACTGTCATTAAAGAAAGATAGATTGCGGACCATCAAACCAAAAACCATTGCAACTTTAGGCACTTATCATCATCCCAGACTTCCTTCTAGAACCACAGAGGAAAATACTTAATTGCAGAGGAATGCAGAGTAGAATACTTTCTTCTTGTCCCAACTGATCTTACAGAAAAAGCAGATTTCACTCTGTTGAACACAACTCACTCAGATCTTCATGCGGAGGGCTCAAACATAGAATGTAGCATCCTTATTCATACCTCTAACTTACTTCCAATTTGCAGACCATGATATTCAAGTAGAAATAAATACGGAGCAGTTTACCAGACTATTCTTCAGCATGCAACTCACTGTCTGTACTGCATTTCTCTGTAACTCACTTGTTTCTTCCGGAGAGGCTAATTTTCTTAATATCCTCAACATACAAGTCTTCTAAACAAGTAATAGAATGAGATATAGTTGACACCAATGACAACAAGGATATGTTGACATCAATGACAACACCAATTAGGCACATACTTGTAACATGTACATCAAGGTCGGCATTACATTCATCAACCATTGGAACATTCTCCAAGGTCGGCATTACAAACATACATAGAAATAGGTATGGACCTAAATAAAATTAGCTAAGGGAAAGATGTATATAGATCATATTATGCCTTAGTTGGGACTCAAATGCAATCTTCCATGCCATGACACGCTTCCATAATCTTTGATAAATCTCTGCAAGTAGTGAAAACAACCAAGTCGACCAAGATTGAGGTTATCATTAAGTCTTCTAAGAATAGTCTTCATCTACAATCCAAATTTCTCTTTGTGAACCAATCCAAAGGTAGGAACATGATCAGGAGATATCCACAAGCACATTGTAATCACCAAGAACAACTGCACAAACTCTAACCACTCTGTCAAGAAAATTCTTCAAACTGGAGCACATGAACAACACTGTCAGCTACTGCCATAAGGAAAAGATTTCTTGCAGACCACCAAATCATGAACCATTGGAGTTGAAGGCACTTATCATCATTACAAACTTGATTCCAAAACTGCAAACTGAAATACTTAATTATGGAGGAATGCAGAGCATAATACATACTCCCTGTCAACACTAAATATATAGAAAAAGTAGTTTCACTCTGGTGAACATAACTCACTCAAATCTTCATATCGGAGGCTCAAACTTAGAACATAGCATATTCAGACATGCATCTAAATAACTTCCAATATACAGACAAGAATATACATTCTACAAGAAATGCAGAGCATCTACTGAACTGTTCTATTGCATTAGGAATACTTATTATCTTCAACACTTAACTCATTACAAGTAAGCATCAAAACAAGAGCACAGTTGACACCAATGACAACACTGATTAGGCACATACTAGCAACACCCCGACAAGGCACTTCACCAATAAAAGCGAAGCAGGATGCAAAGTTTGAAGTTCAAAAAATGTAAAATCGCTGACAAGGTGGGCCCAGTTCGCAAAAGACCAATTTTTCAGATAAGGCAAAATAGAAAAGAGGAAATTGTCTAAGTAAAGAAATGTAAGGCTCCTTCTATTAGAAAATCAGGCAAAGCCTGAACTTTTCACCAAGTTCAACGATTCATGAGTTCACTAATATAGACTTTTGCCAATAGAAAAGGAAGTAAAGAGCCAAGGTTTGACAAAATTGATTTTTACCAATAAAGGCAAAAAGATCAAGCAAAGCAAAGCTCGGTAAAATGGGTTTTGCCAACAAAGAAGAAGAAAAGACAAGCAAATACAAATTTTGAAGATTGAACATTTTGTCAATAAGGGCAAAAGATGACAAGTCAAAAAGAGTTCAGAAAAATGACTTTTGTCGATAAGGTGATGCAGAGTGAAACGCAACGGAGGCTACCTAACAGGAAGGAGGAGCCAAGTATACAAACAACCTGATAAAAATCCCTATCAGCTCAGCATCATCATCATATTTCCTAAAAACAACAACAGCATCATCATATTTCGGTCGGGCACAATTATCCTCCTGCCGACTACTGTTCACCTCCTCCGCCTGTCGCCTATCATCATCATCATGATAATCAACGGGCGCAAACATCCTCCGGTTGCACTGTTCATCGGGCGCCAAACACAAGCGGCATCATCATGATATTCGACACCACCTTCGTCAGCAGGATATCCAAATATCCGGTTGCTCCAAATATCCTGATGACGACAACTTAACACCTTCCCTTCGATGCCCCGCTACCCGACGATACAAGCAACAGCATCATGATCTAATTTATCCGGCTCCCTTGAAACCTCCTGATGATGTTTCACAACTTTCTGCCTATGCCGATACCTAACCACTTAGCGACAACAGGATAAACTCGTATAGAGGGATATCTCAATATCCTGATGACGATGACGTCATATCCTGATGACGATGACGTCACACAATATCCTGATGAACTCTTCAACACTTAGTCAAAAAAACTAAACTTTCACACCCGCATCTGCTAGCGATACGCGGATGATGAGCTTCTCCGAGAGATGATCCTAACTGCGATATATACACTGAGTATATATCCAACTCAAAACATCCTGATGCACTTGCAACTTGCAAACTTCAACAGTTTCACGACCCGATCCTGATGGCGATGCATTCGCAGATGACGATGCGGCTTGTTCCGGCTGGAAACGCACATGCAGACTCCTGTGTATCCGTCCACTGCATGTAAACACTCAGAACCGCTCTATTACCCAAAGATAATGTGACGACCGGGCCGGATCACCTTCAAACCAAAATCTAACAGTTTATCTTTCTATACCTAGCACATGAGGATGCTAGGCTGATTTACAGCATGCTCCTAACTGATCTCTTGAACAATGCAATGCATAAACAGAAAACACAAATGCAAACTAAGCTATAATACAGGACCATTCCACCGATTCGCAGGTTCAACCGGTGGAAGGGTTGAAAGTACCCATCAACTTGCAAAACGGAAAGGAAATCAACACAGATACAACTGATACAATCAGATCATGCAAAAGATGAGATCTTATTCAATTGAAATCCAAATGTCCTGCTTTTACAATTCTGCTTCACAATATCTAGACTGATCACCAGTACAGCATACCACCAATACTACTCTCCTGAACATAACATCTATCAAAATCAATGTGAATTCTGTCTAAACCCTAACAGATCGAAGGTATATATAACAAATCCTTCGAGTACTACCAACTCACTTCCCAGCGGCTGGGAGCTTCCAAGCGGCTGGGAGAGAGGACAGCTCAGATAACCTTATCCCGATCTCTAACTGCCTACACATACTCCTATGCTGATCTAATACATAGCATCAGTCCAATGGACCTTATTACATGATAAAGTCAAACATACTAAAAATAGGCTATCCTGTCATCATGCTGATAATTATCCTATATCCTGATCATGTATGTCATCATGCGGACCTATATCCTGATCATGTACGGGTGCTCCTGCACCATACTCCCCAGAAGAAGAAATCTCAAGTCCCCTTGAGATGAGAGTATCAAGGTCAGCACCATGTTTCTGTATCTGCTCTGCAGTCATCCATACGGCTTCAGAATTCGGCTGTCCCTTCCAAGAGACGAGGTACTCCAAGTACTTGTTGTTCCTGGTCTGTTTGACCACTCTGGTGTCCAGAACCTTCTGTAACTGTGGAGGATCATGTTGAGGAATGTCTTCAGCAACTGTATCCTGTAGGATATCCTGATCTGCATCTGGATTAGCCTTGTATGGAGTTAAATCACATACATTGAAGATAGGAGATAAACCAAGATCAGGTGGGAGTTGGAGCTCATAAGCATTCTGTCCATGCTTGAGCAAAATCTGACATGGTCCAACTTTCTTTTGCATGAGCTTAGTATACTTTCCCTTAGGAAGCCTGTCTTTCTTCAAGTGAACCCAAACCAAATCTCCAACAGCAAATTGAACATCCTTCTTCTTCTTATCAGCATATTCCTTATATTTCAAGGTTGTTTGCTGGAGTTGGGTCTTGACCTGATCATGAACCTCTTTGATGGCTTCAGCAAAAGCTTCTCCTTCAGCACTAACAGGATCTGCTGTAGGTAGATCTCGCAACTCCAAAATTCCCCTGGGATGCATTCCATAAACTACCTGAAAAGGCGATTTCCCTGTGCTCCTATTGACAGTATCATTATATGAAAACTCAGCTTGAGACAGAATATTGTCCCACTTCTCTCCATGCTGTTTTGTCAAGCATCTAAGCAGATTCCCCAAGGAACGGTTCACTACCTCAGTCTGTCCATCCGTTTGAGGATGATATGCAGAGGAAAAAGACAAATTGGTTCCCAGTTTCCTCCAAAGGGTTCTCCAGAAGTGACCAATAAACTTCACATCCCTGTCTGAAACTATGCTCAAAGGCAATCCATGAATTCTGACAATCTCCCTGAAGAATAAATCTGCAACGTAGGAAGCATCAGCAGTGGTTTTGCATGGCAAGAAATGTGCCATTTTACTGAATCTATCCACTACAACAAAAACACTGTCAAATCCTCTCCTTGTCCTTGGTAAACCCAAGACAAAATCCATACTGATGCTTTCCCATGGTCTGGAAGGAATGGGTAAGGGCTGATATAACCCTGCATTAGTTGACCTGCCTTTAGCTTTCTGGCATATTACACATGTCTCCACAAATTTCCTGACATCTGATTGCAACTTAGGCCAGAAATAATGCCTCCTGACCAGATCAAGGGTCTTATCTAGACCAAAATGACCTGCCATAGCTCCACTATGTTTCTCCTTGATTATATTCACCCTCATAGAACACCTTGGGATACACAACTGTCCACCTTTGAACAACAATCCATCCTGAATCAAGAATTCAGAGAACTCAGCATGGTATTTCTCCCCAAAAGAAGTACAGACCTGATATATTTCTCCAAAATCTTCATCAGACTCATACATGGTCTTGAGTGAGTCAATGCCAACACTCTCTAACTGAATCTGATTTACTGTGAGAACTCTCCTGCTCAAAGCATCTGCAACTTTGTTTTTGACCCCTTTCTTATGCTTCAAGGTAAAAGTGAAAGCCTGTAAGGTCTCTACCCATTTCATATGTCTGTGGTTCAGCTTCTCCTGGCTGTTGATGAAACTCAGAGCCTGGTTATCTGTGAATACTATGAACTCCTTTGGCATCAGGTAATGCCTCCATTTCTTAAGGGACTAAACTAAAGCATACATTTCCAGATCATATGATGAATACCTTTTCTTAGCATCATTGAGCTTCTCACTGAAAAATGCAATTGGTCTACCCTCTTGGCTGAGTACTGCTCCAATGGCCATGTGACTGGCATCACACTCTACCTGAAAGATTTTGTTGAAATCTGGAAGTGCAAGGACTGGTTGCTGTGCCACCTTCCTCTTTAATGCCTCAAAGGAATCATCTGCTCCTTGAGTCCAAACAAACCTGCACTTCTGTCCTCCTTTAATGGTATCCAGCATGGGTGCACAAATATGACTGAACCCTCTTATAAACTTTCTGTAGAAGGTTGCTAACCCATGGAAACTTCTGACATCATTCATGGTCTGTGGAGTTGGCCAATTCAATATGGCACTCACCTTCTCCTTATCCATCTGTAGCTTTCCTTGTGAAATGACAAAACCTAAATAGGTGATCTCCTTTTTCATGAACAAGCACTTGTCTAAGTTTATCATCAGCTGCTCTTCATGTAACCTCTTAAGAACCAGATCTATATGTCTGAGATGTTCTTCTTTGGTGTTACTGAAAATCAGAATGTCATCTAAATATACTATGACAAACTTACCAATGAATTCCTTCAGAACCTCATTCATCAGCCTCATGAAAGTACTAGGGGCATTAGACAAACCAAAAGGCATAACCTTCCATTCATATAACCCTTCATTTGTTTTGAATGCTGTCTTCCACTCATCACCTGGTCTAATCCTGATCTGATGGTATCCACTCTTCAAATCTATTTTGGTAAAGTACTTAGCACTTCCCAAACAATCAAGTAAATCCTCAATTCTGGGGATTGGAAACCTATACCTGATTGTGATCTTGTTGATGGCTCTGGAATCTGTGCAAAGCCTCCAAGTGCCTTCCTTCTTTGGTGCTAGTACAGCTGGTACTGCACATGGACTCAAACTCTTCCCAATCAGACCTAAACTCATCAATTCTTCAATCTGTCTGGCTACTTCTGCATTCTGTTCTGGGGTAAGCTTATAAGATGCTTTGTTTGGAAGTGTTGACCCTGGAATTAAGTCTATGCAATGACTGATATCTCTGACAGGTGGTAGGGATCTTGGCATTCCCTCTGAGATGACACCTTTGTACTTATCCAATAACTCTTGGATAGCTGGGTCTATCAACCTTGGCTTCTTCTCTTTCTTGCCTTCTTGCTGCTGTTCTTTCTTCACACTCATACATGGGATTAGGGCATATGCAACTGCACCTTCTGCTGCTACTTCTTTCATGAACTGTTTGCCTTCCATCAGCATGACCTTCACCTCTTTTCCTTTAGACTTCTCCTCTTTCTCCTTCAATGGGAATAACGTTATATCTATACCATCTTTAGTAATTTTATAGGTGTTTTTAACACCATCATGTTGTGCCTTCAGATCATACTGCCATGGTCTACCAAACAAAAGGTTGCAAGCATCCATCTTGGTAATATCAAACAACAACTTATCCTTATATCCACCAATCTGAAATTCTACCCAAGCCTGCTCTTCTACAGTTGTCTGCTGACCTTGAGTAAGCCATGAGACTTTATATGGGGATGGGTGAGGCAATCTCCTAAGCTTCAGCTTTATCACCATTTCTTCAGACACAAAGTTCTCAGTAGAACCAGAATCAATCAAAACCTTACATGCCTTACCTCCTGCTTTGCAAATGGTTCTGAAAAGGGACTTCCTCTGAGGGGCTTCTTTGTCAGGTACCTTCATGGTAGTCACTGTTCTTCTCATCATCAGAGACTCTCCACTTTCTGGATATCCATAATTCTCAGGACCATTCACACTCTGAAAATCATTAGAGCTTGTCCTACTTTGATTATCAGGTTCTTTGACTAGATTTGTCCTCCTTTCTCCTGCTGAACTTGTGGCCTTGTCTGGACATCTGCTGGCTATATGGCCTTCTTTGTTATAGTTGTAACATCTGATGGATCCTCTGCCCTGGGATCTTCCTCTGTAAGGTCTTCTACCTCTAAAGTTTCCTTGCTGACTGTAATTCTCCCTCTGATTCTGACTATTGTTGCTCTTACTATTGTCATGACTGGATTCTCCTTGATATCCCTGTCCATGTCCTCTACCTCTAAAAGGACCTCTTCCACCTCTTTGTTGTCTTCCTCTTCCTCTGTTGTTTTGCTCTTGTTTTTTTTTTAGCTTTTCTTCCACTTTCAATGCCAACTGAAAGCTTTTCTGCACTGTATCTGGATTATGCAGACTCAGATCTTCCTGAATATTAAACCTCAATCCATTAAGGTATCTGGCTACCTTCTCTTCTTCACTTTCTTTCACCTTTGTCTTCATACAGAGTTTCATGAATTCTTCTGTATATGAGCTGACATCTAGCTCCTTCTGCTTCAGGTTTTGCTTCCTCTTGTGTAACTGGATACTGTAATCCAATGGAATATAAGCTTCCTTCACCAATTCCATCATCTTCTTCCATGTGGCAACTCTACGTTTTCCTTCCTGTACTCTATCATCTTGAACAAAGTTCCACCATGTCAAGGCAGCTTCTTTCATCTTTGACTGTGCTATCTTCACTCTCTGTTGTTCTGGTATCTCCTCTGTTACAAAGAAATTGTTCAAACAGTCTATCCATTCCATCACTGAATCAGGGTCCATCTTACCTGTAAACACTGGCAAATCCAGCTTCACATCCATGGTTCTCCTCTCCATGGCCTTGAGGGCGTTCAACAGTGGCCTCTGGTCTGCAGGAATGACCTCCTCGCTCCAATTAGGGATCTCTTCTTCTTCCCTATCATCTTCTCTACCAAAACCTACTCTGCTCCTCAACTTTGCTAACTCATCTTTCAACTCCTGATTCTGAGCCTTCACGGCCTTGCTTTCTGCAATCTGTTTCTTCACCAGAACTGCCAACTCAGCGTTGGTCATCCTTGCTGGAACCTCAGATGTTCCTTCTTCGTCTGACATCCTGCTTATCTTTTCCAGAAGATCCTAACCTTTGCTCTGATACCACTATGATGCAGAGTGAAACGCAACGGAGGCTACCTAACAGGAAGGAGGAGCCAAGTATACAAACAACCTGATAAAAATCCCTATCAGCTCAGCATCATCATCATATTTCCTAAAAACAACAACAGCATCATCATATTTCGGTCGGGCACAATTATCCTCCTGCCGACTACTGTTCACCTCCTCCGCCTGTCGCCTATCATCATCATCATGATAATCAACGGGCGCAAACATCCTCCGGTTGCACTGTTCATCGGGTGCCAAACACAAGCGGCATCATCATGATATTCGACACCACCTTCGTCAGCAGGATATCCAAATATCCGGTTGCTCCAAATATCCTGATGACGACAACTTAACACCTTCCCTTCGATGCCCCGCTACCCGACGATACAAGCAACAGCATCATGATCTAATTTATCCGGCTCCCTCGAAACCTCCTGATGATGTTTCACAACTTTCTGCCTATGCCGACACCTAACCACTTAGTGACAACAAGATAAACTCGTATAGAGGGATATCTCAATATCCTGATGACGATGACGTCATATCCTGATGACGATGACGTCACACAATATCCTGATGAACTCTTCAACACTTAGTCAAAAAAACTGAACTTTCACACCCGCATCTGCTAGCGATACGCGGATGATGAGCTTCTCCGAGAGATGATCCTGACTGCGATATATACACTGAGTATATATCCAACTCAAAACATCCTGATGCACTTGCAACTTGCAAACTTCAACAGTTTCACGACCCGATCCTGATGGCGATGCATTCGCAGATGACGATGCGGCTTGTTCCGGCTGGAAACGCACATGCAGACTCCTGTGTATCCGTCCACTGCATGTAAACACTCAGAACCGCTCTATTACCCAAAGATACTGTGACGACCGGGCCGGATCACCTTCAAACCAAAATCTAACAGTTTATCTTTCTATACCTAGCACATGAGGATGCTAGGCTGATTTACAGCATGCTCCTAACTGATCTCTTGAACAATGCAATGCATAAACAGAAAACACAAATGCAAACTAAGCTATAATACAGGACCATTCCACCGATTCGCAGGTTCAACCGGTGGAAGGGTTGAAAGTACCCATCAACTTGCAAAACGGAAAGGAAATCAACACAGATACAACTGATACAATCAGATCATGCAAAAGATGAGATCTTATTCAATTGAAATCCAAATGTCCTGCTTTTACAATTCTGCTTCACAATATCTGGACTGATCACCAGTACAGCGTACCACCAATACTACTCTCCTGAACATAACATCTATCAAAATCAATGTGAATTCTGTCTAAACCCTAACAGATCGAAGGTATATATAACAAATCCTTCGAGTACTACCAACTCACTTCCCAGCGGCTGGGAGCTTCCAAGCGGCTGGGAGAGAGGACAGCTCAGATAACCTTATCCCGATCTCTAACTGCCTACACATACTCCTATGCTGATCTAATACATAGCATCGGTCCAATGGACCTTATTACATGATAAAGTCAAACATACTAAAAATAGGCTATCCTGTCATCATGCTGATAATTATCCTATATCCTGATCATGTATGTCATCATGCGGACCTATATCCTGATCATGTACGGGTGCTCCTGCACCATAAGGCAAAAGTATGTAGAAATGAAATAACAGGCCACCATTCTAAAATTTCAGAGTTTGCCGACTCAAGATGAAAATGTGCAAAGAGCAGAACAGAATAGTTCAGAAAATGTAGTTTTTGTAGGCAAAATTCAGGCTAGAATTTCTAGAAAAGACTGAAATGAGAAAAAACATAGTTGTACTATATTGTAAACTTCAAATATTTAGATTTAAATATTTGAAGTGTCGTAAAATATAAAGGGATTTTGGAGGGAAAATTTATTTGATTTTCCTCATTTTCCATTAATGCAAATCTGATCTACTCAACTACCCCATATATAGATTTTTTGCATTTAATTTTGTAGGTGATGAATCAGCTAGTGCATTGAAGAAGAAAAATATCTCCCAGCTACTCCATGATCCAAGATATTTTTTGTAGTTAATTTTAGCAGGTAGACATTCCCTTTGCAGAGATATTTTCTGACAGGCCCATGGGGCGAATTAATTGTGACAGATGATTGAGGTCAATGTAATGAATTGCTATATATGCATGTAAAAAAGATGTATTGAGTGTTGGATACAGAGACATTTCTGTACTCTAAACAAAGCCCTCCTTTATTGTAGCCTTGCCTTTTGATGAAATACACTGTGCTTTTACCTTCTCTGTTGTTTTCGCTCTGTGTAATTCAGAAATGATTGTCTATGAATGTTTATTTCCTCTCAATCTTGTTCATCTGTTTACCTCTGCTAAGAATTTGTTAGATTTGTGTGAATGATCAACTGTATTTCTTTATTTTGTGCATTTTCTCAATTCTGTGAGAGATTTTATATTCAAAACTAGTGTATCACCTCTATTAATTTCTAGTTTTATCCCTCTTCCATTTTTCTCAATGGTGGATAGATTAGATTTAGTCTTAGGAATAGCTAAATCCCTTATTCAGTGAAGGAACCAGCCTCTCTCTAGAGATTTGACCTCCTTGCAGGGTCCCACACCTAGAAGTCATCTCAATGTTTCACTAGATTGTTGAAGATCGTTAAAACTCTCTAATGCAAGGTGCAAATCCAAGTGACAACAGGAAACACTTATGAAGAAGCCATATCCAATCTAGAAAAATATTAGAAAGGTGCCAAGACCATAACATGTCCCTCAATAATGAAAAGTGCTACATGATGATGGAGGAAGGTATAGTTGTAGGACACTTTGTCTCACAATCTGGTATTCAGGTAGACCCAACTAAAATTGAAATAAAATTGCTAATCTGTCTATACCTCGAAAATAAAAGGATGTCAGGATTTTTCTTGGCCATGTAGGCTATTACCTCAGATTCATCAGACTTTAGTAAGATAGATACACCCTTGTTAATTTTTATTACTAAATAGGTTGATTTTACCTGGACACCTGCATGTCAAGAAGCCTTCCAATCTTTAAAAGATTCCTTAACTACAACACCTGTGTTACAAGGACCAAATTGGACAATCCCCTTTCATATCCATACAGATGCATTTGACTTTGCTATAGGGATAGTCCTAGGTAAAAAAGAAGGTTCAGATGAATATGCTATATACTTCATCAGTAAAAATCTCCAAGAGGTAGAACTGAACTATATTGTTAATAAAACAAACTCCTAGTCATGGTTTAAGCTATCAATAAGTTTCATCATTACATAACTGGCTACACTATTTTTGTTCATACTAATCATGTAGCCATAAGGTATTTAATGAAGAAACTTGTAGTCAGTGGTTGATTAGTCAGAAGGTTGCTATTGCTACAAGAATTTGACATCACAATTGTGGATAAACTTGGTAAAGCCAATGTAGTAGCAAACTTTCTTTCTAGACTAACCCTTGTTGTAGATGGACCCATTGTTGATGACTCATTTCTAGATAAGCATTTTTTTTCCTAACAATGCATACTCCATGGTATGCAAACGTTTCTAACTACTTGGTTGCAAGGAGAACCCCTACACATTTTTATCAAAGGAAAAATGCCATTTAGTATAGAAAAGCCTTCCATATTCTTGGATATTTGGCTATCTCTTTTACACTAGCCTTGATAATATTATTCACTAGTGTATTAGAGAAGAAGAGGTCCTTGATATCCTATGGGCCTGTCATGATGAGCCTTGTGGTGGACATTTTGTATCCGAAAGAATAACATTCAAGATACTTACAACTAGATACTACTAGCCAACATTGCATAAAGATGCAGTTTTGTACACATGCATATGTGACCACTATCAACAGATGGGTTAGCCAACTAAGACTAATGAAATGCCCCATGCAACCATAGCTAGTGTAAGAACCCTTTGATACATGGGGTATAGAATTCATAGGCCCAATTGATCCTCCATCAAACGAGGAGTATATATTGCTATGCACAGACTACCTCATGAAATTGGTAGAATTAAAGGCTCTACAAAATACACGTGATGAAAAAGTAGCATAATTCCTACATGAAGAGATCTTCACCCATTAAGGAGTGCCTAAGGAATATGTTACTGATTAAGGACCACATTTTACATTAGAATTGATTACAACACTTGTTAAGGAATATGAACTCAGACATAGAAAGTCTACTACCTATCACCCTTAGTCCAATGGCAAAGTAGAGGTCACTAACAAAGAGATTGAAGGCATTCTTACCAAAACTATAGCTCTTCACTATAGAGATTGGGTAGCACGCCTTCCTGAAGTATTCTGGGCCTATAGAACCACATAAAAGATAACAAAAAGATTCACGCCCTATGAGATAGTATATGATAAGAAGGCTATGCTTCCTATTGAGTTTGAGCTTAAGACCTTAAGGACAACACTTGAACTAGGAATAGATTTATGTGATGCACAAAAAGAAATAATAACTTAGTTGAATAAACTAGATGAATTAAGGAAATAAGTTGTCCATTACACAGAGATTGTGCAAAAATATAGTATAAAATGTCATGAATAGTGTATCAAAACAAAAGAATTCCAAAAAGTTGATTGGGCATTGTTGTATGACTCAAGGTACAAAGATCACAAGGGTAAGTTGCAAAAAAGATGGCTATGTCCCTATGAGATAGAGGAAGTATTTCTAAATGTTGAAGTCAAGTTAATAACCATAAATTGACCCTGGTAGGTTTTCCCTAATGGTCAATGGTCATCACCTTAAGCTTTACAATAAACCAATGAACAAGACACAATTTCTCCAACATTTGGTAAAGAAAAAGGGACCTATTATTGCTACAGAATTATATTGGTCCCCAACAACAATATATTGTAGAGCAGAAATGGTAGTGGAGGAGCCTGATAGCTTAGACACTATCCTGTTGATGGCTATTTTGGCACATCAATGCTTAATAGAACCTAAGTAATGTTCTGATTACCCCAAGGTCCCTATTTAGTTGGGTAATGGCCATGTTGGAGTAGTCAAGTGGTCAATGTGTCAGTTTATTCAGGGGCCTATGTTGGTAAGATGACTTTTGGATCAAATTATTTTTGGTCTCTAAAATAGACTGATACTCTCTTTGAGCTCAAACCCTAAATCTATTCCTAAACTAGTTTACCTTAAATAAAGAACCACAAAAAGAGAGTAAGGGTTAGAAGTATCTAAAATAATTAAGATAGGTTGGACAACATATGTATCTAACTTTCACCTCATTCAATAAGGACAAAATCAAAATTACTTGCAATGTAATTATCAATATTCCACACAACCATACACACTACAGATGCAAGTGTATACACTATAAAATGCACATAAGAAACAAGCTAAGACAATAACCTATTTCATGCAAGTCTTAATATACCTCAGATTGAGAAAAAGGAATGCAAACATATGAAGTTAAACAAGCTAACTACATGTAAACCTTGATACTTGGATGTGCTCCTTGATGTCTTGATGTGGATGGCTTTTCAAATGGGAAGCATAACCTTGCTTCTCATGGAGTCTTGGAGTGAAAATAGTAGCATTATGTTGCATAAAGAAGTTATATGATTTTTGAAGGTGTGAGCTCCAATAATTTATAGGTTTTTGGAGCCCAAAATGGAGGGTTGGGATTGAATTTGGAGATCAATGGTGGAGGATTCATGAGATCTCTCAAGAAAGGAGAGCTTGCCAAGTGTCAATATGAGATTGGATGGGAGGAGATGTCCTTGGATCAAGGAGGAATGAAGGGCTGAGATTGGTTTTCGAGAAGATTGGAGGGATGAGATTATCTTGGTAGATGGGAGGTATGGGTTGGATTTGATTGGAATTTTAAATTGGAAAGCATGGGTACATGCCCAATTTAAAATTGGAGGAAAAAGGATGGGTTGGCTTAGATTTAAATTTTAAATTGGAAGCATGAGTACATGCCAAATTTAAAATTGGAGGAATAGGGGATGGTGGACAAAAGGACCTTTGTACATGGGTCCTTGACCATGCCTTTTGTAAGAAGGCCACGTGGACATGTACAAGAGGCCAATGCCTTTGTACATTTGGGGGAATGGAGAGGATTTGACCAAGATTATATTAGGGTTTAGGTTGTGCAAGTGGGGGATTAGGTTATTAATTAGGTTTAGGTGACCTAATCAAAAGTGTAGAAAATAGGATTTAAATAAATACAAATATTTATTTAATTCATAGGATGGGGTAAGGGAATATTAGATAAATTAAATGTATCCAATGTCCAGACTATAGAGGAAGGGGATAAATGATTACTAAATCATTTTGGCTAGGGATAAGTACCGATGCATGTACCGATACGGGTACATATGAATAGTGAAAAGGACATGAATAGTGATTTTGACGATAAAATATTGTAAAATCATGGTTTGAAGGGGAATTGGTTAATTAATTGTCTAAACGTGTGTTTATTATGTTAATGTGAAAGAAATAATGATTTAGGGATGTTCAGTGATGGTTTAGAGGAGTGTAGGGATGAATTAGGGATGTTTAGGGATAGTTAGAATGAATTAAGGGTGTTTAGGGATGACACGAAGAATGGAAAATTTTAGGTGTCTACATTTTTCCCCTCTTTGAGATGGTGTTACAAAACATCATCATTTTTAAAAAAAAAGATAAAACATTGCGCTAGGTACTTGACAGAAGAAGATGGAAAGATTAGGAATAAATTAAGATGCACCAGCCATTCGAAGTGAGAGTGACAATGTGAGATAATGGTAAGGATGATGGTAGGGATGATACCCCCTTGAGAGGGCAGGTAGGTTTGAAGAACATGGGTGTGTTCTCGAAAGGATGAGGATGGTTGGATTAGAAAGAAGAGAGTGGAATTTAAAAGCCCAAATGGATGGGGTAGATAAGGTAGGTGGGATGTAGGGGATTGGAGGAAGGGGATGATGGAGTATAAATGATAATGTAAATAATGAGATACAAGAATGGGATGAAAGGATTATGGAGGAAAATGGATGGATGCAACTTATACATGCCCAACATAATACAACCTTGTCTAAACACGTGAGGAAGAAAACTTAGAGCATAATTCCTTAGTGCACAGAAGGTATTGAATGGCCTTAGATGCAAAAGGATGTCTAGTATGCAAAAAGCTTTTCCAATGCACACAAGATATTAATATTAGCTAGAGTAATGAAGGTTCTAAACCACATGGATGATGAGTTATGTTATATTGATAAAGGAGAGCCATCTTTATTTGATATGGCATGAGACATTATGCACCAAGGTATAAGGAACTAGGGTGACAATGTGTCCCATGTGTAAAAGTCAATCGATAAGGCCACAAGCAACCCTAGGTCGTATAGCACCATAATATGGGAGACCATGATACTGCTGTGGCAGGTAGGTTACAAGGACTTGTATTGAAGCAACAGAAAAGATAATGCACACACAAGCAAGCATGCATACACAAAAAATGATTCAAAGACAAACATGATGTTGCCCCTGGTCAAGATGAAAAGCCAAATATGGATGGATTGATTATGTTGGGTTGTGTTGTTGATGATAAGAACAACACAAGGATTGGGAATGATCATTTTGATGATGATGATGATGGATGATTGGGATCAAAGGCTTGTAGCAAGGCTGGGAACAAGACCATGGATGCTGTTGGTGCCTGAATTGACTGTCAATTTTTGAGCAAATTTTCATGCAGGCACCTTCCCAAAAAATCCAAAAAATTTTAAGTGATAGATCCCTTCAGTGTTTTGCAGCATCCACATTATCTTTCTTGAGGAAGGGGTGATCATTTTCTGCCCATCGGCATAAGTTTACATGTGTCTTGGTGATCATATCAATAGCATGGTGTGTTCCTTGTATATCGCCAAGACTTTTGCCTATCGGTAAAGGAGATTGTGGTTTCGCCGATGGTGTTGGTCGTGCCGATGGGGGTATATCAAGTGTTCATCGGCGAGACTTATATTATCGGCCAATGTGTTTTGTGGTTCACCGATAGAAGGAAGTCACCCCAATGGGGAATGCCATCGGAGTGAGATTGCAAATCGGCCTGATCGATGGAGGTTCTGCCGATGGGGATGCGAGATGGCCATTGGGATGACTTTGTGTTCAGTGTGACCAACGGTGGAGTTGATATTCGACACATCAGCGAGACTATTGAGATCAGGCTAGCAGTTGGAGGGTCCGCCGATGGGGTAGTGTTTGGTCGATGCGATGTCATCGGCGTAGGTCTCGCTGATGGAGGGATGCGGAGGTGAGCATCGGGAAGACTCTGTGCTTGGTCTGGCCGAAGGAGGTGTTTGTTGGCGTGATTGGCATTATTGGCCAAGGAGTTTCTTGTTGCTCCGATGGATGGCGGTCTCACTGAAGACTTTGGGGAGTGTAGTGTTCGGTCGACGAGACTGTTGTGGTCGGCAGGAGATTTATGGAGCTGGTCGATGGTTCTTCTCTGGCCGATGTGGAAGTTAGAGGCTTTCAGGAGGTGTTAATCGGTGTGACTAAGGGTGTTGGCGAGAGGAATTTTAGGTTGGCCGATAGTGTTGGTCTTACCGACAGGGGAATGTAATGTAGCGGTCGGGGAGACTTTTGAGATCGGCAGGAGAATTATGGGGTGAGCCGATGGCCTATGTCTTAGCGATGGGCTTTTGGTGAGGGCTTGTGTGTCGAGCATGGCAAAAGCACTCGACACTTGGTATGTATGTGACCAAGCTTATAAGGTAATAGAAGGCTCTCCGCACCATGCATGTGGGATTAATCTCCCTGTGTTATTTTGAACCTATGGTGAAACGCATTTTGGCGGGAAGCTCCATTTTGAATGCTGCGATGGTTTCCAAGAGAAACACGGGTGGTTGAGCCATCAATGGCGACTGTGCTGAGGCGTGGGCAAGTTGTTGAATAGTCATGTACCTAATTTTTGGCATGAGGACTTCCAGATGGCGGTGTAAGGCTCGAGGCCTCCCTTGTCTACTGCATTGATGACTTCTGAGTGCCATTCTTTCTGATGGATGTATCTGGTGGATTTTTGACTTCTGGCTATGTAATTAATGCTGAGTACACTTCCCTCTGGCTGTTTTTAAGCAGGAAGTGTTACTCATTTTTGAGGTTGGATGTTTTTTGGGCTTTCGGCTCTGACTCTGAACATAAGGTGTTCACATTTTGAAAGGCATTTTTTGCTACAGACTCGGTCCTTAGTCTGGTGTACTAGTCTATTTTGGCTTGTAAATGATGATTTTCTCTATGATGACTTTCTATACAGATTGATTTTAAATGAAAAACGCCTGTGTGTGTATTGTTTCTGATTGTCTCATGTATGTCATTTGTTTTCCTTTCAAACAAGGTTGTCAAGGGCTTCCAAGTTTTTTAGTATATGCATACTATGTGTCTGATTTATTGCGTCTGCTCAAGGAGTGGTTAAATAGGCTTTTGATCAGATACAAAGGAAAATAGATTGCATCATAGGATCTATTAAGTATGATCATAAGTAATACTCTTTCTTGGACATGTTGCTGTTAGGCAGTAGCATTCTTCTCAGGTCCTCTGGATATGAATTAGTGTTGTCATGGGGAGGCATTTACATTCTTAGATATGACTCTGCTGCCCAGGTAAGGGACTGGTTTGGGAATCTATCTGTTTAATGGGTCTAGGAAAGTCCCATGACTCCAAACATCATTTCAAACCATTTCATCCTTTCACCTGTTAGTTGTAGGATTAGGAGTAGGAAACCCCTGCATGCTCTCATCCCTAACCAGACACATATGTCCAAGAATGTTGCCAACCTTGTGATTTGTTACACAAATCTTGGTCCATACATGAGAGTATTATGCCTGTTGCTGTCAAGTTAAATCCTTCTGTCATTGAGCTAGTCAAGGTCATACTTTTATCAAATAGCGACACCCCCCTTGGTGCGGCAGAACCAGAAGTGAAGGGGAGGAGCTCACGCAACCTCCTGTATTTAGTTGGTTGAATCTACCTGTGCATTAGAACTGGCAAACCCTAATGCTGATTCAGAAGAAAAACCAATAAAAATCGTGGCTCTGTCTGAGGATGCATGCCTCCTGCAGGCATAGCAAGAACCACAAAACTCTGGGATGCAGACCAGTCCCTTATCCTTTGGGCATAGAGTCATGAAAATATAATGATCTACATCACCAAACACTCTTGATGGCCTAAGGCCACCAAGAAAAGAAAAACATGTATCTCCCTTTGTCAAATATCTTGTTTTCATTTGCATGCACTGGGTCAAGCTTGGAGATACTGCGAGGATCCACCCACAAACAAACCTTGTCATCTGCATATTCAACCCTCTGATTTGGCTTGTCATTGTCACCCCTATGCAGACAACCTTCAGCATCATGTGACATGTGGGTGTAGAATGTATCAAGCAATGCATATTCATATGGCATAGAACATAGGTTATCATCACTATGCATTGCAAAATGATTTCCTAGCTGGACTAAAAATTGAAAATACTCAAAGTCCACCACACAACTAGGAAAACCAGGGACCTCTTCATCAGCTAGCCTATCAAAAGAAAAGCTTTCAAATTCACAATTGTGCACATCATGCACACAACCAACCACAGCACCAAACTGGAAAAGACTAGGTTCTAACACCTCTGTACAATTAGGCACATTTTTACAATCACTTACCTGATGTATGTTGGTTCCTCTTTTATCAGGATGAGAAACAGAATCCAAACCAAAAACAATGTCTAGATCCTCACCATACTCAAATAGATCCTCATCACCATATGTGTCAAAGATGGGTGATCCAGGTACATCATCTTGATCATAATATGCCATTTGTCCATGGGCAGCAGAGCATGTATCTTCATCACCAATGGATTCCCTTTGTGGAGGAGTATCAGCCTGTGTGTCATAAGCAAAATAGCCATCAAATGAAAAACAATCATGCTCTGCACTAGCACTTGTTCCAATCTCTAACTGCTCTTCATGATCTCCATGTGTTTGGAAAGAAGGTAATGGTTCACACATGGAACTGTTTCTCTGTTTGCTTATATCTTCTCTGTCCTGAGTACAATACTCGCAATTGTCTCCACAGGTCCATTCCAAAAGTTGGTCATTACTGTCCACAACCTCATTGTTGCTCTCATGGTCAGTTGCCTCAATGTTGCAATGGGAGTCACCACTGATCCTTTCATTGGCATCCTCAACTGGTGAACAATCCAGTTGAGTAGTATTGTTAGCATTATGTTCAAATATAGCAGTCTCAACCTCTATGCTTTCATTTTCATTTTTATCTACACATGATGCCTTAATTATTTGGTCATTTGCAGCTTCACAACCATTTCTCACACCAAGGCCTGGAGATAGGGATTTCTGCATATGCTCATTTCTGATTTTTTCTATGTTTTCTACGAACTTGTATGCCATCTGCATACTTGTCACCTTGAAATCCCTCAGTACTGCACTAGAACCCTCCTCAAAAGCCTCAAAGAATATGCCAACACAGGCTGAAATATCAGGTCTGAAGACTTCTGGGATCTGTGAAAGGGCTACTGCAAACCTATGACTGAAATCAACACATGGCTCTTCATCTTGTTTTCTGATTTTCATCAATTCTACAACAAGATCAGCCGGTTCTTTTACAAATTCTTCTTTGAAACAGTCAGTAAGCTCATCCCAACAGGCAAAGGATCTCTTTGGAAAGCTCAAAAACCAGTCTTTTGCTTTTGTATCAAAGGACCTAACAAAAAACCTCAACCACATATCCTCATCTCTGAATGAATGTTTTCCCATGAACTCATGAAAATTTTGGATATGTGCATTCCCATCACACACACTGTGACCACTAAATCTAGGCATCTGACAGTATATCCTAGCAGGCATATTTTCTACTTTATAATCAACCCATGACAAATCCAGTTGGTCATACAAAGGATCAAAAGGGCTGACCAGAAGTTTAGCTTTCTGACTGGCAGACACAACAGGTTTATCACTATTCAACTGAGCCTGCCTAACCTCTAAGAATATCAACCTATTTTTCATCTCTTCTATTCTTTTACTCAATACATCATCCCCCTTTTGACTGAGTATGGGTGAATACATGTTTGGATTCATGAAATTTCTATTTTTAGACATCTTTAATATTCCTAAGACCTGTAGCCTCCCCTGGCATCTAACCTATGCAATAAAACAACAATTACAAGTAGGAAGGAGCAAGGTACCTTTTCTCATATAGATGCTGAAATTTGAAAAGCACATTTTCTATCACAACACACATCAACTTTTCATGTGCACTTGAATCTTTTGCAGAGTCGCCACCTCTCCAGAGAGGACAAAATTTACAACAGCTGAAAGCTCAACACATATTTTTCTGAGTTCATACCACCAGTAGAGCCAGGCAAAAATTCACTAGAGGCTATAAGATATCACTTTGTCTATCGATCCCCAGCAGAGTCACCATTTTTGTTGGTTTTTCTTCTGAATCAGCATTAGGGTTTGCCAGTTCTAATGCACAGGCAGATTCAGCCAACTAAATACAGGAGGTTGCGTGAGCTCCTCCCCTTCACTTCTGGTTCTGCCGCACCAAGGGGGGTGTCCCTATTTGATAAAAGTATGACCTTGACTAGCTCAATGACAGAAGGATTTAACTTGACAGCAACAGGCAGAATACTCTCATGTATGGACCAAGATTTGTGTAACAAATCACAAGGTTGGCAACATTCGTGGACATATGTGTCTAGTTAGGGATGAGAGCATGCAGGGGTTTCCTACTCCTAATCCTACAACTAACAAGTGAAAGGATGAAATGGTTTAAAATGATGTTTGGAGTCATGGGACTTTCCTAGACCCATTGAACAGACAGATTCCCAAACCAGTGCCTTATCTGGGCATCAGAGTCATATCTAAGAATGTAAATGTCTCCCCATGACAACACTAATTCATATCTAGAGGACCTAAGAAGAATGCTACTGCCTAACAGCAACATGTCCAAGAAAGAGTATTACTTATGATCATACTTAACAGATCCTATGATGCAATCTATTTTCCTTTGTATCTGATCAAAAGCCTATTTAACCACTCCTTGAGTAGACGCAATAAATCAAACACACAATATGCATATACTGAAAAACTTGGAAGCCCTTGACAACCTTGTTTGAAAGGAAAACAAATGACATACAAGAGACAATCAGAAACAATACACACACAGGTGTTTTTCATTTAAAATCAATCTGCATAGAAAGTCATCATAGAGAAAATCATCATTTACAAGCCAAAATAGACTAGTACACCAGACTAAGGACCGAGTCTATAGCAAAAAATGCCTTTCAAAATGTGAACACCTTATGTTCAGAGTCAGAGCCAAAAGCCCAAAAAACATCCAACCTCAAAAATAAGTAACACTTCCTGCTTAAAAATAGCCAGAGGGAAGCGTACTCAGCATTAATTACATAGCCAGAAGTCAAAAATCTGCCAAATACATCCATCAGAAAGAATGGCGCTCAGAAGTCATCAATGCAGCAGATAAGGGAGGCCTCGAGCCTTGCGCCGCCATCTGGAAGTCCTCATGCCAAAAATTAGGTACACGACTATTCAACAACTCGCCCACGCCTCAGCACAGTTTCCATTGATGGCTCAACCACCTACGTTTCTCTTGGAAACCGTTGCAGCATTCAAAATGGAGCTTCCCGCCAAAATGCATTTCACCGCAGGTTCAAAATAACACAGGGAGATTAATCCCACATGCACGGCACGGAGAGCCTTCTATTACCTTATAAGCTTGGTCGCATACATACCAAGTGTCGAGCACTTTTGCCACACTCGACACACAAGCCCTCGCCAAAAGCCCATCGCTAAGACATAGGCCATCGGCTCACCCCATAATTCTCCTACCGATCTTAAAAGTCTCCCCGACCGCTACATTACATTCCCCTATCGGTAAGACCAACACTATCAGCCAACCTGAAATTCCTCCCGCTGACACCCTTAGTCACACTGACGAACACCTCCCAAAAGCATCTAACTTCCACATCGGCCATAGAAGAACCATCGGCCAGCTCCACAAATCTCCTGCTAACCACAACAGTCTCGCCGACCGAACACTACACTCCCCAAAGTCTTCGGTGAGACCGCCATCCATCGGAGCAACAAGAAACTCCTTGGCCGATAATGCTAATCACGCTGACAAACACCTCCTTCGGCCAGACCAAGCACAGAGTCTTCCTGATGCTCACCTCTGCATCCATCCATCGGCGAGACCTACGCCGATGACATCACATCGGCCAAACACTACCCATCAGCGGACCCTCCAACTGCTAGCCCGATCTCAATAGTCTCGCCGATGTGTCGAATGTCAACTCCACCATCGGTCACACTGAACACAAAGTCATCCCGATGGCCATCTCACATCCCCATCGGCAGAACCTCCATCGATTAGGCTGATGTGCAATCTCACTCCGATGGCATTCCCCATCGGGGTGACTTCCTTCTATCGGTGAACCACAAACACACTGGCCGATAATACAAGTCTCACCAATGAACACTTGAGATACCCCCATCGGCACGACCAACACTGTCGGCGGAACCACAATCTCCTTCGCCAATAGGCAAAAGTCTTGGCGATATACAAGGAACACACCATGCTATTGATATGATCCCCAAGACACATGTAAACTTATGCCGATGGGCAGAAAATGATGACCCCTTCCTCAAGAAAGATAATGTGGATGCTGCAAAACACTGAAGGGGTGCCAACACTTAAAATTTTTTGGATTTTTTGGGAAGGTGCCTGCATGAAAATTTGCTCGAAAACTGATAGTCAATTCAGGCACCAACAGATGCGATTGAATGATTTTGATGACGATGCTTAGCTTGAGATGCACGTGTGATGAGGATTGATCTTGCAATTTGGATTTTTGGAAGATTTGGATATTTGGGAATTTGGATTGCTGGGAGAAAATGCATTGGTTTGCATGAGGGTAGCCTTAAGCTAGATAACTATGACAAGGGAAAGTCAAGTCTATCGACGAGGCATGATGGGATGATGGGGATGAAATGACAAGGGGATAGGGGTGATGGATAGTGATAGTGGATAGTGGATATGAAGTAAAAGGAAAGGATGTGGAGATGAAAGGATTAGGTGATAGAGGAAGGAACATAGTGCTCAGACTGTATTCATCATATCAAAATCATGGATAGAGTGGGGATGTGGGGAGAGGGGGATGGCAGATTAGGAGGAAAGGATAGGAGATGGGGGAGGATGAGTAGGTGGTGGAGGATTATGGGTGATGGATGGATGGGGGGACGATGAAGTAGGAGGAAAGGATAGGGGATGTGGGAGGATAGGTAGGTAGAGGATGATGGATGTAGGATGGATGGATGGAGGGATAGAGTTGTTGCAAGTATGTGCCTAATTGGTGTTATCACTAATGTCAATTGTTGTCATTGGTGTCAACTGTATCTCATTCTATTACTTGTTTAGAAGACTTGTATGTTGAGGATATTGAGCAAATTGGCCTCTCCAGAAGAAACAAGTGAGTTATAGAGAAGTGCAGTATAGATAGTGAGTTGTATGTTGAAGAACAACTCGGTAAACTGCTTCGCATTTATTTTTGCTTGAAGATTGTAGTCTACAGATTGGAAGTAAGTTAGAGGTATGTCTGAGGATGCTACATTCCAGGTTTGAGTCATCTGCATGAAGATCTGAGTAAGTTGTGCTCACCAGAGTGAAACCTACTTTTTCTGTAAGTTTAGTTGGGACAGGAAGAAAGTATTCTGCTCCGCATTCCTTCACAACAAAGTATTTGGCTCTGCAGTTCTAGAGGGAAGTATGGGATGATGATAAGTGCCTACAATTGCAATGGTTCATGGTTTGGTGGTCCGTAAGCTATCTTTATTTTATGATAGTTGAAGACAGTGAAGTTCATGTGTTCCGATGAGAAGATTCCTATGGATAAAGTGGTTAAGGTTCGTGCAGTTGCTCCTGATGATTATAACGTGCTTGTAGATGTCTCCTAATCATGTTCCTATCTAGACTTTGGTCCACATTAAGAAATTGAGTTGGTGTGTGAAGATTGTTCCCAGATAATGTAGCGTGTAACCAGTCTTGGTCGACCTGGTTGATCCCAGTGATTGTGGAGATCTCTAGAAGATTGAGGAAGGGCGTTGTGGCATGGAAGATCATGTTTGAGTCCTAGTTAAGGCATTGCATGATCCACATTTCATTCCCTTTGCATATTGTTGCAATAGGTTAGGACCTATTTTGTAAATGTTTGTAATACCAACCTTGGAGGTTGTTCCAATGGTTGATGATTGTGATGCTAACCTTGATGATCATTCCAAGGTTGATGTAGTGTATAAATACTTGTAGTTGAGTCATGGAAAAGGTGTCCTTGAGCCAAAATGGAAAGATATTAAGAAAGGTCCAAAAGGCAGAGCAGAGAAGAGGCAAAGGAAAGAAGAGAAAGAGAAGAGCAGAGGAAGAGCAGAGCAAAGGAAAGGTAGAGTAGGGAAATCATTATACTTCAGTCGCAAATTGAGAAAGGTCTTGATCATGGTAGTGAATAGGGTTTAATAGCCCTTATTGTAATCTTGCTAGGTTTAGGGGTTAGGCAGTGAGCCTACTAGACCTAGTTGTTCTTCATGGAAGTAAGCTAGTATGTTTAGGCCCGTGGGGTGACCAAGCCTGAGCATCATTATTTCAAGATTGCAATGTATATTTAAAGTTAATCCTCTTCATGGTTTTTCCCCACCTTGGGGTTTTCCACGTAAATCTGGTGTCTCTTGTGTTTGATGATGTATCTTTCTAATTTCATGCACTCATTGTTAAATCATAATAATTGTGGATAAGTGATGAATGTTTAAATTGTAGAAAGTGTTTAATTTTTAGTGACAATTGATTCACTCCCCCCTCTTAGTTGTCTAGCGCATATCAACAATTGGTATCAGAGCAATGTTCTTTGGAAAAAGTTTAATAGCTTAAGGAAGATCTGGGATAGTGTGATCATGGCAGCAAGAAGGTATGGAAATTATGAGAGGTACAACCAACTAAAAGAAGCTCTTATGGATCTTAAAAATTCTGAAGCAGAGGTCAGAGATCTGAAGGAAAATCTAAAACAAGCTGATGAATGCATCTTAAAGCTGAAGGAGCAAGTCAAGAAACTCAAAGACAAATACAAAGAAGTCGGTGACCAATTGTTATCAGCAAATGAAGCCCTAAATGACTTGGAAGTAGAAGTTACAGAAAGAACAAGAGCAGAAGATGATATAAATTTGATTGTGAAGAATAGATCAAAAGATTGTGCAAAACTTGAAAAAGAATTTATAAGTTTGAAGATAGATCTGGAAAAGGCCAAAAATTTTGAAGAGAAATTTAAGATAAGTTCTACAAAGCTTGATGAAATGATTGCTAACTAGAAGAGTGTTTATGACAAACATGGTTTAGGATTTGAGAAAGGAGAAAGTTCAAACTCTGGTCAAATGAGCATTGAGTCAAGGCAAAACAAAGGATACCAGTTCAAAAATCAAAGAAGAAGACCTAGAAGACCTCCGATCAGACAACCAAATGCTCAAAGGTACTCATCTTTCAATAATTATTGTAATTCATGCAATAAGTTTGGTCATAAGGCTACTCAGTGTAGGAATATAATAAATAAAAAGACTCCATTCTCTGGCTAGTGTTTCAATTGTAAGAAATTTGGTCATATAGCAAATGAATGCAGAAATTAGATCAGGAAAAGTTTCAACAATGGGAGGAATGACCAGTCATTCAAAGGTAAATGCTTCACTTGAAATAGGATTGGTCATAGAGTTGTTGTTTGTAGAAGTAAAGTAAGTCAGGATTCTATTAGGTGCAATGCATGCTATAAAATGGGACACAGATCAAATGAATGCAAAAGTTTGGTAAGAACTAATTTTCAAAAAATTAGGATCAGTCAATCATTCAATGGAAAGTGTTTTTTATGCAATAGATTTGGACACATGGCTAATCAATGCAAATCAAATTTAGCCAATGGAAGGATTCAAGGACAAAAGAATGTGGTATGTTTCAATTGCAACAAATCTGGACATATTGCAAGGTTTTGCAGAAGTAGGAATGTGAAGAGAGATTGTTATTCTAAAGAAAGGAAAATAGAGCAGAAAAGTGAGAAAGGAAAAGAAAAGGTTAATCCGATTGAAACCAAGAAAGAAATGAACAAGGTATGGATCAAGAAAGAAGCAATTGAAGTCAGAGATCAATCTGCACTAGTATTTGGTGCAGATACTTCCTCCAGGAAGTAAATTAAGAGCTCTGGCTCAAGGGGAACAGTGTGGAAAATCTAATTCCCACAGCCAGAAAATGGGGTCCAGAATCCAACACGAAGGTGTATGATGAAATTTGGTGTCACACAGCTCTTAGAAGGGAGAACTAGAAGAAAAAGAGATAACATGGCATATTGCGGAGCAATCCTATTATACAGTGAGGGGTTTTCTCAATAGCCTTTTGCGATGAGCATTTAATGGCAACTAAGTCAATCGCGCAGAGGGTAAAAAGGAACTTATTTTCACTTTGCATTCGGCACAATACTGTATCAATTTGCTCTGCGAACTATAGGATTCTTCAACTGGTGCCCTAAAAATTCTTCTTTTTGACTAAGGATAAATGATTCTATTTTGTCATTCTCACGTATAGAAGCCCTTGGAAGGTTGTATTTGTAGTAGTTGTAAATCAAGCAAGGACTATGGCAAATTTTAAGAATTCACTGCTGGAGGCAGCTGGTCAAACTAATGCCCATGATGGAAAGCATAAGGAATCGAGCTACAACAAAGAGGAAGAAATTTGATTCTTTTTCAGATGATGGCAGTAATTCCAATTCAGATAATGGAAATGATTCTGATGATAGAAAGACATATGGGACAAGGATGCCTTTGAAGAAGAGATTTGATTATGGAAATGATAATGTGGAGATGATTCAGACAATGATGGATTATCATTTGAGAGTGATTTGTACAAAGATGATGAAGATAGGGAATGGCTTCGAAAGTTGTCTAAACTAGATAGGGAGATGATTTTTGCAGAAAGAACAAAGGCAGGGGACAATTTTTGGTATGAAAGAGAAAGCTAAAGCTCTAGATAAATTCAAGGCATTTAAGGTAATGGTTGAAAATGAGATGGATTTGAAAATCAAATGTTTGAGTTTTGATAGAGGAGGAGAGTTCACATCAAATGAATTCAATTTCTTTTGTGAAGATCATGGAATAAAGAGACAGCTATCTGTGCCTAGAACTCCACAACAAAATGGAGTTGTTGAAAGGAAAAATAGAACAGTTTAAGAAGCTACTAGAACCATGATGAAAGAAGCTCATCTTCCAGAAGCATATTGGAGAGAGATAATTCACACTGCAGTATATATCCTAAACAGAGTTCAAGTAAAAGGTAACAGTTCAAAAACTCCCTATGAATTGTGGCATGGTAGATTTCCTACTGTGAAGTATTTCAAATTTTTTGGTAGCAGATGATATATCAAAAGAGAAGAAGATTTAGGCAAGTTTGATGCTAGATGTGATGAAGGAATCTTCCTTGGTTACTCCAACAAGAGCAAAGCCTACCGGTGCTATAACAAGAGGCTGAATTAGATCATTGAAAGTGCAAATGTTAAAGGTGATGAATGTAAGGGAAGGTCTTTAGAATCAAATGGATATGAGTTAGAGGATCCAAATGTTTCAGAAGTTGTGCATCATGAAGACAACACAGATGAAGAAGAACAAGCTCCGGTAAGTACTACCAAAACTCCAAGATATGTAAGAATCAGTCATTCTAAAAATCAGAGCAAAGGAGATAAGAGCAAAGGGGTCTTAACCAGAAGAAAAACTGCAGATGAACAAGTAAATTTCTGTCTAATTTCTAAGATTGAACCTAAAACTATGGATGAGGCTTGCAAAGATGAAAATTAGATAAAGGCTATGGAAGAGGAATTGATGCAGATAGAGAAGAATCAGACTTGGGATCTTATTCCCAGACCAGCAGACAAGAATGTAATTGGTACAAAGTGGGTCTTCAGAAAAAAAATGAATGAGAATGGTGAAGTGGTAAGAAACAAAGCAAGGTTGGTATGCAAAGGATACCCTTAAGTTGAAGGAATATACTTTGAAGAAACGTTTTCTCTAGTAACAAGGATTGAAGCAATAAGGATGTTTCTGGCTTTTGCAGCATACAAAGATTTCAAGGTTTATCAAATGGATGTGAAGTATGCCTTCTTAAATGGAGAATTGGAAGAGGAAGTCTATATTGAACAACCGGAAGGATTTCAGTCATCAGAACAAGGGGACATGGTATGTAGATTGAAGAAATCATTGTATGGATTAAAACAAGCTCCCAAGGCATGGTATGCATGGTTGGACAAGTACCTGATATAGATAGGGTTCAGTAAAGGTACTATAGATAGTAACCTCTACTTCAAGATCAATGTTGAACGAACCCTGATTGTTGTAGTTTTTGTTGATGATATTATTTTTGGAGGTAATGAAGGTATGTGCTTAGTTTTTACTAGAGAAATGTAAAGTGAATTTGAGATGTCTATGTTTAGAGAGATGAACTTTTTAGGTCTACAAATCAATCAATCAGATAAGGGTATCTTCATTTCTCAGTCTAAGTATGTGAAAGAGTTGTTAAAGAAATTTGGGATGGAAGACTCTAAACCAGTATGCACACCTATAATAATTGGTTGTAAGTTGAGAAAAGATGATAACTCACCCATGGCAAATTAGAAAAATTATAGATCTATGATTGGAGGATTACTTTATCTGACTCAAACCAGACCTGACATAATGCATGCAGTATGTCTTGTGGCAAGATTTCAGGTAGAACCTAAGGAATCACATGTGATGGTAATCAAAAGAATTCCAAGATATTTAAATGGCACAATAGATTATGGTTTGTGGTACCATAAGGACTGTGACTTTTCTCTCAGTGCATATATTGATGCAGATTGGGCTGGAGATGTGGATGACAGAAAAAGTACAAGCGGAGGTGCATTCTTCTTCAAAAAAAAACTAGTATCTTGGTTGAGCAAGAAACAGGATTCAATATCCCTATCTACTACAGAGGCAGAATACATTGCAGCAGCATGCAGTTGCACTCAAGTGTTATCAATGAAGCGGACTTTGAAGGACAAAAAATTGTGTATAAAGATCCCATTGCAATCTTTTGTGATAACACAAGTACCATTAACATATCAAAAATTCTAGTGATGCATTCAAGGACAAAGCACATATCCATCAAATATCATTTCATGAGAGAAAAAGTGGCAGAGAACGAAGTCAAGTTAGACTATGTTTCTACTAAGGATCAAATTGCAGACATTTTTGCCAAGCCTTTGCCTAAGGATACTTTTGAGTATCTCAAAGAAAAGTTAGGGGTCATCACCCCTCCTCTAAACTAAGATGCACAGTACTGCATGAGCCCAAAGGTGCTCAGAGGTCTAGATTGATGCTTTTTAGGGCTACTTCAAAGGGGGAGTAGTCAGAGAGTTCAATAGAGAGATTTGATCAGAGCAGATGAGTGCAAGTATGTGCCCTTTGCCATTGATGTCAAAGGGGGAGAGAACTCATGTGAAAAACTTAGAGTGCAGATGTGTAAGAGAAAGGGGTGAATTTTGGAGAAAGAAAGAGTGGAGGTGTGTAAAGAGAAAGGGGGAGAATCTTGTCTTTATGGTTGTTGCAGTTTTTCACATCATATGTTGCCATCAATGAGAAAGGGGGATATTGTTACAAGTATGTGCCTAATCAGTGTTGTCATTGATGTCAACATATTCTTGTTGTCATTGGTGTCAACTATATCTCATTCTATTACTTTTTTAGAAGACTTGTATATTGAGGATATTGAGAAAATTAGCCTCTCCGGAAGAAACAAGTGAGTTACAGAGAAGTGCAGTACAGACAATGAGTTGTATGCTGAAGAACAACCCAGTAAACTACTCCGCATTTATTTTTGCTTGAAGATTGTGGTCTATGGATAGGATGTAAGAGGTATGTCTGAGGATGCTACATTCTGGGTTTGAGTCATCCGCATGAAGATCTAAGTAAGTTGTGTTCACCAGAGTGAAACCTACTTTTTCTATAAGGTCAGTTGGGACAAGAAGAAAGTATTCTACTCCACATTCCTCTGCAATAAAGAATTTGGCTCTATGGTTCTAGAGGGAAGTCTAGGATGATGATAAGTGCCTACAATTTCAATGGTTCATGGTTTGGTGGTCTACAAGCTATCTTTCTTTTATGACAGTTGAAGACAGTGAAGTTCATGTGTTCCGGTGAGAAGATTTCTATGGATAAAGTGGTTAAGGTTCGTACGGCTGCTCCTGATGATTATAACATGCTTATGGATGTCGCCTAATCATGTTCCTATTTGGACTTTGGTCCATCTTAAGAAATTGAGTTGGTGTGTGAAGATTGTACCCAAATAATGTAGCATGTAACCAGTCTTGGCCGACCTAATTGATCCCAATGGTTGTGGAGATCTCTGGAAGATTGAGGAAGCATGTTGTGGTGTGGAAGATCGTGTTTGAGTCCCAGCTAAGGCATGGCATGATCTGCATTTCATTCCCTTTGCATAATGTTGCAATAGGTCAGGACCTATTTTGTAAATGTTTGTAATACCGACGTTGGAGATTGTTCCAATGGTTGATGATTGTGATGCCAACCTTGATGATCATTCCAAGGTTGATGTAGTGTATAAATACCTATAGTTGAGTCATGGAAAAGGTGTCCTTGAGAGAAAATGGAAAGATATTAAGAAAGGTCCAAAAGGTAGAGTAGAGAAGAGGCAGAGGAAAGAAGAGAAAGAGAAGAGTAGAGGAAGAGAAGAATAAAGGAAAGGTAGAGCAGGGAAATCATTATACTTCAGTTGCAAATTAAGAAAGGTGTTGATCGTGGTAGTGAATAGGGTTTAACAACCCTTATTATAATCTTGCTAGGTTTAGGGTTGAGGTAGTGAGCCTACTAGACCTAGTTTTTCTTCATGGCAGTAAGCCAGTATGTTTAGGCCCATGGGGTGACCAAGCCTAAACATCATTATTTCAAGATTGCAATATATATTGAGAGTTAATCCTCTCTGTGGTTTTTCCCCACCTTGGGGTTTTCCATGTAAATATGGTGTCTCTTGTGTTTGATGTTGTATCTTTCTGATTTCATTCACTCATTGTTAAATCATAATAATTATGGATAAGTGATGAATGCTTAAATTGAAGAAAGTGTTTAAGTGTTTGTGACAACTGATTCACCCCCCCCCCCCTCAGTTGTCCGGTGCATATCAACAAGAGTAACTAGCTGGGTGACTTTTTGGTGGTGTAAATACATGATGTTATAAAACCATGAAAGGGACTAGGGGATGAGGGATGGGAGAGGGAGAGTAGGATGGTGGATTGAGAAGAGAGGATAAGTGGATGGGGGGAGTTTAGAGGTGATCTCCAAGGACTATGTCACTTAGGAAGAGAATGCACCACTTGAGATGTGTCATGTATGACTAGGTGTTATGATGGTGGGGATGAATGGACATGATAGGATATGCGTGGAAGGAAGGTATGTCAAGATGTTTCTAAGGCATGTATTACATATCTTTCCCTTGTCCTTAAAAAGATCACAAGTGGAGGAGGATGAGATGACAATAGGATGGATAGGAAGATGTGGTGGATAGGAAACAATAGTATAAGTGCATAGGGATAGTGAAGGGAATTGATGGATAAGTAGATGGATAAGATGATAGAATGAGGATATGTGATGGATGGGGAAATGATAGGCTAGGCGAGATTTGCCCCCAAGTTTATGGTGCAAATGGAGGAGGGATTGTGCATGACACCCAAAAGGGGTTTTCATCATGGTACTTGTCCAAGGTGCTGCAAGAAGTGGTTTTCACCATTGGATGAATTTATTTCTCTTTACTTTTTTGTTTTTTTTTCATTTTTTTTTTGGACTTTTTGAAACATTTGGATGGGAAGGATGGATGGAATGGATCGATAAAAGGGATTTGGAGGAGGATAGGGACTCAGCACTAGTTTCCAAGAGGGAGTGATAATGTCCCATGTGGATAGATGGTGCACATGGACCATGTCAAATGTCGCTATGCGCATGGATGTTGGTAGAGGGTTGCATGATATGGAGATGGAGTGAGATGGATGGATTTCAATGTGGATTATTGGATGGATGGAGGATGGAGGGCAATAGTGGATTATGGATGGAGGTATTATGCCAAATCATGGACCATAGAGATGTGATAGGGGAGATATGTGGGATAGGGGATATAAGATGGTGGGATGAAGATATGTGGGAATGTCATGGGAATCAATACCAATGGTTGCACACACCGTGATGGGTTTTGAAGATTATATTTGGGATGGGGAGTGGAGAGTAATAGGGATTAGAAATCCATGATGGATTTGTGGCATTAGGATGAAGGATTGGGGGATTACCAATTTAATAATTTAGGGACCCAAATAGTCTTGGGATTGTTATGATTTTTATGGGGAATGGGATTTTTAGGATTTGGGGATGGGATGGGATGTGGTTGCTCCACTTGGATTTGTTTCTTTTTTCTTGTGGACCCACACCATTTTCATTTTTATTTTGGAGGTGTGGGCTTAGGTAGCCTTTTAGATTGTGGATTTTGCTTGGTTTGTGTGTATCAATGTCCTACGACATGATACTCTTTAGGCTTTTGTGGATTTTGTGCTTTATGTGGGGAGGAATCCAAATTATTATAGAATCCCATGGGGTGTTTTATAGCTTCATGTGTGTATAATATGTTCTTTGGTTGAACTTGATTAGGGATTTTGGGGGATCAAGATTTATGGATAGGAATATTAAGGATGGGGGATGAGGCATTTGAGGATAGGGTTATTAGGAGTTGGGAGGAGTGGAGGTAGTGCAGATTTAGGGAGATGTATGGTCACATGCTTTTTGGATTGATGGATGAAATAATATGGAGGAGGAGAGATGGTGGCATATGTTTTGGGGGTGTGATGCAATGCAATAGGTTTGGGTTTGGAAGAAGTGGACTTGGATGTGCATGGGTGGTACCAACATGTTTGGGTTGCTTGCCTTGGGATGTATAGCCAAGGCCATGTGTGCTTGGATGGATTTTGACATGGATGGGCACCAAAATGTCATTTTCATGAAGGCCTAGCCCTTTACCATGATAACTCATGTTTTGCAGTATATGTTGTGCAATAGGATGGGTGTTGTTTTAGAAACAAGATGTAAATCCATTATTAGATAGAGGGGGTTGAGTGGTGAAAGAAAGTTGTTCCTCTCCTACGGGATAACCACCACAGAGGAAGCTAATGGGACCAAGACAATAAGATAGTGGATTTGGGATGGGATTGATAGGTGATGGTGAAGGTTCGATGGGAGATTGTAAAGAAATGATGGGATATGATGGGGGATTGATAAGAGATGGTGTGGGATCAGGTACAGGAATAGATGGGATACTTGGATCATGATTAGGAAGGGAGTGGATATTTTGACATGCTTTGGACTAGGCTATTGACATAGCCAGATTTGCATGGATGGTGTGATGGGGGAGAAGCATGTAGCTTCAATTTTTTGAATAGGCTCCTTAGACAGGGTAGATGGAGGAGAGGGAGATACTTTGGATAGGACTTGGGATAGGATGGATGATGATTTGGTTTTGGTGGGTGTGAGGTTGGTGTCAAGGTTATCAATGAAACATGTAGGTGATTGGGGAGGAGTGGGGTGACATGACTCCACAAGTTTGTTTTCATTATTTTTCTCAACACTCTTAGCAGGGAGTCCTTGGAGAAAGGATGATATAGATTTAGTAGGGGATTTGGATGATGAAGTAGATGGTGGATTGGATTGCGGGGTAGATGGAAAGGTTGGTAGACAAGGAGATGGGGGATTTGGATAGGAGGGATTTGGATAAAGAGATGGTGGATTTTTATATGAGGGATTTGGATAGGGAGAGGATGGATTTGGATAAGTGGAATAAGGATAAGAAGGATGTCTGTAAGAAGTGAAGGTGATGGGGATTTCATATGAGAGTGGATATTGGGGGATGGATGGAGGATAGAATGGGCTTCCCTTATCAAGGGTAGCATAAGGATGACCATAGGATATGCAATAAGGTACAGGGTGTAGCTTGTGCTAGCTAATGCATGGTCAAAGGGTGCTTGAACATTTATGGATGGGTAAGAGTGATTTATGGAAATCTTACTTGCAAGGATTTCATCAAGGATTTCAATTTTAATTTGGTTGACAACATCATCAAAAGGATATGAAGTCAAGATTGGTTTTTGGATTTAGTAAGATGTGACATAAGATAGCTTGATGATTTCAATTTTGGATTAGAAGGGAGATTAGATTGATTTGGATTAATTGCCCAGGGATAGGGATGATTTTGGATTGATTTGGGATTTGGATTGACCAAGCTCAGTTTAATATATTACACTTGATGCTAGGGTGGATTTGATTTGATTTCATTAGTCAAGGTCTACGATACATGACACTTGACTGGATTTGGATTGATTGGGATTGATTTTAGATTAGGCCAAGGGCCCTTTGATGTTTGGATTGTATTGGATGTGATTAAGGATTAGGCCAAGGGCCCTTTGGATAGCGATTTGGGTGATGATTTGGAAGAAAATTAGTAGGATTTGGATGAAATTGGATGGAGTATGATTTGGAGAAGGTTGAAATAGGTTAAGTCCTTTTTTGATTTGCAAAGGATGATTTTTGGATTAAGGATTATAATTGCATTATGATGAAGGATGGTTATAGGAATGATGGATGATTGATTTAGGATGGGGGATGATTGGATTAGATGATGATTAGAATTGAATTGGATTTAAGCTCAACTATGGGATTATGATTAGAATTGATTAATGGATAGGATGATTAGAGATGATTGGGATACAATTATGGATTAGTGGATGAAGTAATTTGGGATATTTGATGGGATTAGATGAGAATGAATTATAGGTTTGATTAGGGAGATGGATTGGATTAAGATTAGGGATGGAGTGGATTAGGATTGAATGATGAAGATGGATTATGATGAAGAATGAAGTGGATTATGAAATACTTGATTAAGCTCAAATAGTGGGATTGGATTAAGCTCAGCTGATGGGAATTGATCAGGATAATGATGATGATTAGGAAATGGATAAGGAAGATAATGAATGTAGGATTAGAGGGATAGATGATTAGGATAATGGGTTGTATTAGATGTAGAAGAGATTTGGGATTATGTGGATAAGGGATTTGGATTAAGTGGATGAGGAAGTGATTAGGATTGAATTAGAATGGAGATGGAGAATTGGATTAGGATGAAATACTTAGTGAAATAGATTAGAATATAGATGAGATTGGACTAAGAGGATAAGAGGGTTGGATTAAGAGGATTATGAGGTGAATAATATTGGATAAATGGATTAGGATATGGATGAGTGGATTAAGATATGGATGAGGGAGTGATTATGATTATGAATATGTTTAAGCTCAAAGAGGGAATTTAGATAAGCTCAAATGATGGGATTAGAGTACGATAATGATGATGGATTAGGAGATGGATTTAGGGATGATTAGGAAAAATGAATAATGGATAAATGACTGGATTAGAAGGTGAGTAGAATGGTAGGATGGGATTAATCTCAATTATGGGGATTAATTAAGCTCAAATGATGGGATTAGTTTAGGATAATGATGATGAAATGGGATAATTAGATGAGTGATTAGGAGGAATTGGATTGAGATTAGGTGGATTGGGAAGAAATTAGATTAGGATGATGTGGATTAAGAGGAAAATGGATTATTTGGATTTGGATTAAGAAAATAGATTATTTGGATAAGGATTAAGAGATGATTAAGGATGGCAGAGTGCTTGACCTTAGGCAACTTTACACTTAAAATTCACACGCATACATGCACAATTCTTGCAAAGGATTTGGATTTGATTTGGATTAAGGGGATTTATGGGTTTCAATGATGAAGACACACCAACATCCTAGATTAGTCAATTATGTGTGACATATCTTATAGATCTCATGAAATGGTCGTGGGTCAATCCCAACTCAAAATAGAGAAGCAATTCCCACACCCATTAATACCATAGTGCTATAGCTTGGATAGATAGGGAATATATGGTCATGTACCACCAAATAACCCTTGCCTTGGAGACTTTCATCTTACCCAAAGTAGAACCTATCTCAAGTATAAGGATGCAAGTGAACATCTTCCCCTCCTAGTACAATGGTGCACTACAAGATATGATGACCGAAGGGTCTTAAGCTAGGATGTATGGGCTTCTAGGGGATATCCTCGATACACTCAAGGTGCATGAGGCCTATGTCTGTGAGATGAGGGGTATGTCTAATGGCATGGTGTGAGAGGGTAACCCACTCTCCTCCTTCACTTTGCAAGGTATAAAGTTCTTGCAATCTTTGCCTAAACAAAAAATGTCCCCCAATGGAAGAGTCTTTTGATTTTATTCCAAATTTGTATACCCTGCCATAACACAAGGGTTGAGATCATCCCCTTGGTGATGAAATCCAAGTTAGGCCCCCTAGAGGAAAGAATCCAAGGTGTTTTTGATCTCCAAGATTGCCAAATGGCGTGAGGATAGAGCATACACACCAAGGACCTTGGGATGTGTTACACATATGGTTCCTAGGGTTGTCATTGATGTCAACATTGTCACTAGGTTGTCATTGATGTCAACACTATCTTAGATGTGTGATGGTGTTCATGGTTGGACGTCATGCACCATCTAGTAGAGAAGATACAGTTCATAGTTGGATGTCATGTCCTGATCAATGTAGAGTTGAGCATGAAGCTATACTAATATGGGAATTAGAAGAACTAAGATGATCAAATGTGTTATTGATGTTAGAAGATGTTATTGATGGCTTGAAACATGTACGTTCCAAGGTTCCTGATGATTAGATTACCAAAAGAGTGTTTTGTAGTTTGAAGGTGATAATTCCAAAGTTTAGGGTGTAGCGAAGGTGATAATTCCAAAGTTTTAGGTTATTTGTCCTTCTGTTGTGAGAGTTATGCATGATAGAGTACTGGCACATGTTCTGACAGAGTAAGCTGGTGTTGAAGGCCTATTGGAATGCTCTGCATTCCCCCAGAAGCGAATGGTTGCCTTTGCAATTTTTTGGACATGTTTATGGATGTGGATTACATGCTTCCTTGTAGTTTCAAGGTCTTTTGTGGTCTACAAGCTCAGTTTCTCAATGACAGTATGTTGCAGTGTGTTCTGGATGATAGGTTATTCTCAAAGTTCATGATTAAAGATATGTGGTGCAAAATCCTTGATGTGCAAAGGTAAAGAAGTGTTTGAAGATGTTGTATGAGTCATGTAAACTCATTTGGAAAATTTTCATGAAGATCTTTCTTATTTCTAGTATCACATAAGGTTTTCAAGTTGTTGTGGCCATTGTGCTTCAATTTTCATGTGTTTTTACTTAAGGTTGTCCTATTTCCAAATGAACGGAGTGTGTGGATGTAATTCCTTGTTGTTTGATGTTGTGAAGGATGTTTTGTCCTAACTAAGAAAGTGTTGATGTCCACAAGGCATGGGTCTTCTGCTGCTGTAGTGTGTAGTCTTGTTTAGGACTTATCCTCTACACGTTTCATTTTGTGTGTTGACTAGCCGACTTGTAAATGTATTTTTCATGTTGTCTCTAGATGACAAGAAATATAATCAATGTAATATCTTGTATAAATTGTAAATCAAATTGAGTTAGGAAAAGTGTGATTGAAAAGTGATTAAAAGGTTTGCAAGCAAGAAAAAGAGCAGAATGACTACATTATGATGTGTGACTGAAGGAGAAAGAGTAGAAGTTGTAGATGCTATCCTGATTCATCTTGAAGACATATTTGTGATAGTGATCAAGTGTAGAGTGTGCCTAACTGATCTGATCATCAAAAGAAAGTGTGAAGAGGCAGAATTGCAATCATTAAAGTGTGAATTTCAATGTCAATTTTCAAATAGTAGAAAAAATGTCATACTGTAATTTGCTCTAAAGTGTGTTCTCAACTCAGGGAGTAGTAGCTTCCTTGGGAATGACACTAAAACAAAGTATTCAGGAAGTAGTAGCTTCCTTGGGAGTGACCCTAAAGCAAAATTTTCAAGGAGTAGTTGCTTCCTTGGGTTGTAGCCCTAAAACAAAGTGTGTAGGGAGTAGTAGCTTCCTTGGGTTGAAGCCCTAAAACAGAGTTGTTATTTGAGCTTCATATATTGTGAGTTAATCCTCACCGTAGTTTCTCCCTTGGGTTTTCCATGTATATCTAGTGTTATGTGTTGATGTGCATTGTGTTAATATTTCATGTTTGTGTTAATACTGTGATGCTTAAGTTTTAATCTGATCTAGATAAGTTGAATTTGTTTAGATACTGATTCACCCCCCCACCCTCTTAGTGTCCTAGTATATTCAACAATTGGTATAAGTGCCAAGTTCCTCTAAAGGGAGCTTAACCACTTGAGGAAAGTATGGGATGGTACATAATGGATCTAGCAAGATACCTAGGTTCGATGGAACAAATTATGCTTTTTAGAGGCTAAGGATATAAGGCTATATCAATTCTCTAAGATGTGGTGTTTGGAAATTTGTCAAGACTGGTTACAAAGTTCCTGCTACTATTCCTATACATCTAGATGAAGTTAAGGAATATGATAACAATGCCAAGGCAAAGTTTTCTATCATTAATGGGTTATTGATTCAGAACTTTCAAAGGTAATGAGTTGCAGTTTAGCTAAAGATGTTTGGGTTGAAGTTGAAACCATTTATGAAGGAGATAAGAAAGGATAGCAAGCAAAGATGCAAATATTCAAAAGTAAAATTGAGACCCCAAAAATGATAGAGGATGAAGACATTGCTAGATATATGCTCCGACTGAATGAAGTGGCCAATGGCATAATAGGTCTTGGTGGCAAAGTGGAAGAGGATGAAATTATGAAAAAGGTTCTGAGATCTCTTCCCAAATCTTATAGTCATAAGGTACCTTCTATTGAGGAGAATGGAGATTTTGATACATACACTATAGACAAACTATTTGCTTCCCTTACTACCTTTGAAATGAGAGAGTTTGGTCGTGATGCTCCAAAGAAAGAAGCAGCTTTCAAAGTCAGTATGAAGACAAAGGAAGAATTTGTTGATGAAGATGAAAGCTCTAATGAAGTTGAAACAAATTTTGTGAGAAGATGGAAGAAAGGATCTAGGAAACACAAAGGTAAGTTACCCTTCAAATGTTTCAATTGTGGAAAGGTTGGTCACTTTGCTTCTAAATGTCCTTTTAAGGAATCAAGGGGTAGTAACAAGAGAGACAAGTTCAAAAGAAGTCTGTATTTCATAGAAAGTAGTTACTCTTTAGAAGATGAGGATCACAATGATTCAAATGATGAAACACTTTTCATGGCCTTGAGTGTTGGTGAAAAAAAGGGTGATGTTGGAAAATGTGAGAAGACTGATGCCTTGCAAACAAACCAAAACAATGATAGATCAATGGTTGTATGGACTGCTTTTCATGCAAAAGAAGAAGCTAAGGCTTGGGTGATTGACAATGGTTACTCAAATCATATGATTGGTGACAAGGAGAAGTTTATCAGCCTTGAGAAGTGGGATGGTGGTGCTATCAAGTTTGGTGGTGATGAGTCAACACAAATCTATGGAAAAGGTGCTATAACTATTGATTAGAAGAATAGGATTGAGGATGTTCTCTATGTCAAAGGGATAAAACACAATCTTCTTAGTGTCAGTCAGATGTGCAAAAAAGGGTATAATCTAACCTTTCATACCAAGGGTTGTGACATTAGGAAGCAGGGTCCCAAAAACTAGTTACAGAAGGTATAAAGACATATGGTGATATCTATCATCTAAAGGAGGTAAATGGAAGGACATGTTTGTTGGCTCAATCCAGTGAGTGGTTTCTATGGCATATAATTTTGGGACACAAAAAATTTGATATTATGGTAAAGATCAGTTCTACTCATGCAATGAGAGACATGGCCAAGATAATCAAGCCTAAAAACATAGTATGCAAGGTGTAATCAATGAAATCAAAATGAAGATTAAAATGTATCAAATGTAAAATAGAATGATTATACCTTCCTTCTGACTCACAAATCCATGCGGGAAGGAGATGCACCTGATAGAGCTCCTCAGATTTTTCCCATGATTAGTGTGTAGATGTGGATTGCTCAAGTGCTCAACACAATGTAAATGAGAGACAGGTGGATTCAAATAGAGATTGATGCCTAATTGAGATGGAGATGGGGAATGGCTAGAGTGATTTTGGCAAAGGTTTGATGAGATGAGGAGATTGTGGAGTGATTTTGGCAGACTTCTGATGCATGAAGAGGTCTCTCCAAATGGCTTAGAGAGGGGTCCAATTTATAGAATTTTGGAGATGAGGATGGAGGGTGAGGATTCAGTTGATGAGATCAAGGGCTAGGAATAAAAGTGAATCTTTTATTCCTAGTGGATGAATTAATAATTCTCATTTTGGGAAGAGTGGAGGATAGTGGATGAATAAATAATTCATTTTTGGGAAGAGTGGAGGATAATGGGGGACAACTGAATTTTAAATTCAGTGAGTGGAGGATAGTGGGGGACAACTGAATTTTAAATTCAGTGAGTGGAGGATAGTGGGGGACAACTGAATTTAAATTCAATGAGTGGATGATGAGGTAAGCAAGGTTAATTAAGTATTATCTTAATTAACTTAAGTCTAGGTTAATCAGATAAGCAGGATTTATCTAATTAACAAGGATTAGGGAAATGAATAAATCAACTAAATAAATATTAGGAATATTCATTCAATTGATAGGATAGGGTTGTAAGATTAAATGGATTAATTAGGTGAATTAATTGATCACCAAGGATATGCAGATGGGGAGAGTGGATTAGTGTAGAGGAACGGGAAATTGGTTTGCAGAGCAATCCAATTTTTGGTGTCTACATTTGCCCCTCTTTGAGATGGTGTTGCGGATAAGTAACATCATTTCAAAGAAGTTAGAACATAGAGATGGATTGGATAGAAAAAAGATTTTGGTTTGGAAGAATAGGGTAAGGTTTGGGGATAATTGGTAAGAGTGATGCCCCCTCGAAAGGATAGGCGGGTTGTGAGAACACGGTTGTGCTCTCAAAATGGATGGAACATATTGGTTGAATTGGTCAGAGGATAAGTGGTGGGATGAAAGGATGATGATGTTCGGAGATGATTGGTGGATGATCATTGTGCTGAAACTGAATTTGAGCAATCCTAGGTTTGATATAGCAAAGTGGATATGTTCACCAAGGTATAGAAGACCAGGGTGATGATGTTTATCCAACGTTTGCATGGACTAGACACGCAGACAAAGGGATGATCTCATGCATGCCCAAGATAGTACAACCTTGTCTAGACGAGAGAAGGGGACTCATAGCATAAGCCCTTAGTACACAAAAGGTATGATGAACCTTAGATGCATAAGGAGGTCAATATGCTAGAACCGACCCTATGATCAATCAAGATATGAATACTAGCTTGGAGTAATGAGACCAACCCACAAGCACAGCATACAAAAGCAAGACCATGCCCCATTCTAGATGTTTTCGCCACATACCATGATATAATAAGATCAAGGTAGCTTTGATGTGATCATCGAATAGGACAAAAGATAAAAATCAACAAAATCAAAAGACCAACGAACCAAACAAGTAACCATTGTATCTTTTGCCAAAATGGATGATGATTTGATAGATGCTGCCTATCGTAGGAAAGATATATCCTAAGGCAGGGATTGATAGATGATTTGATGATGTTGTGATGATTGGATAGATTCTGCCTATCGTAGGAACGACATATCCTAAGGCAAGAATCGATTGATGATTGGATCATGTTTTGTTGATGTAAGATTGGCTCAAGATATGATGGTGACAAGTTATGGTTGATGCTGATTTGATAGTTGATGATTTGTGATAAGGGATGATGCTTTGATAGGTGATGCGATGCTTGGATCTAGTGTAAGCTTATGGATGATAGATGTGATGATGATGTGGGATGATGATAAATGCGATGATGATGAGAGTGTGATGGAGCAAGTTTTATTTGTGTGATGGATAGATTATTTTTGGAATTTTGTGTGTTTTCTATTATTTTTGTATTTTTTGATTTTGTGATGTTTTTGAATTTTTTGATTTTTTTGATGTTTTTTTTTTGGATTTTTTGATTTTGTGTTTTTTTTGGATTTTTTATTTTGTGATTTTTTTGGATTTTTTTATTTTGTGATTTTTTTTTTTGGATTTTTTGATTTTGGCAGAAAGGGCATGATTTATTATGATGGTTGTCATGGATTTCGTGTGGATAACCTTTATGCTAGATACCAATGACAAGGGAACACCAAGTCTAGAAGTGAAAGTGATGGGGTTGGATAGGGGGGTTGGCGATGAAAGGATAATGGATAGGAGATTTGATAGATGAATGGACAAGTGATAGGGATGCATGTGAGATAGATGGAAGATTGGGATGAGGGATAGGATAGGTATGTATGATATATGGATGGGAGATGGGGATAAGGATTTTCTCCAAGGGCTAGGTTGCAAGGAATCATATGCCCCAATGTCTAAAGAATTTTGCATGATGGGCTCATGTGTGAATGGATGGTCTTTGTAATAGATGAATGGAGGATATACTTGGAAAGGAAGTATGCCAAGAGGTCTCCAAAGCATGTTGTTGGTATTTTGCCTCTTGTCTTTATCAAGATCTAAGGTGGGAGATATAGTGGATAAGAATATGATAGGATAAGGATAAGACAGTGGATAAGATGTGCAAGGATATTATGGATGTGGATGAAGGATACAGTTTTGCCCCCAAGTGTAGGGATACAAAATGGATGGAGAAGGGATTACACATGATGCCTACAAGGGGTTTTCATCATGGTACTTGCCCAAGGCGCCACAAGGAGTGGTTTTCACCATTGGATGGATTTTTCTCTTTACTATTTTCTTTATTTTTTTTATTTTTTTTGCTTTTTTGCTTTTTTGATGGAATGGGGACTCTAGCGTCTATTTCCATAGCAAGGAGAAGATGGTCCCATGTTGGATAGAATTATGGATTATGATTGCATGGATTGTTGGAAGATAGGAGAAGAAGGAATGGATGGTGGATAATGGATTATGATGTGGATTATGCAAAAGCATGGACCATAGGAATGTGATGGGGAAGATATGTAGGATAGTGAACGAAAGATGGAGAGATGGGGGTATGTGGGAATGTTAAGTGATGGAGGGGAACCAAGACCAACGGTTGCACACACCGTGATGTATTTGGAAGCTTGTACTTTGGATGTGGAGTTGGGAGTAATGGGGATTGGGATGGGGGATATTTGGATGGTTGATTTGGGGTTTTAGGGACCCAAATAGACTTAGGAATTATGGGATTTTTAGATGGGGAGTGGGATGTTTGGGATTTTGCGGTAGATTAGGAGGTGGATGCCTCATTAGATTTGAGTGATCTTTGTTTAGGGACCCACACCAGTTTTGTTTTTGCTTTTTCTTGTGATGGTGTGGGCTTTGATAGCCTTTGGGATTTTTCATTTTGATTGGAAGGGATAATATCCTTAGGCTTTTGTGCTTTATGAGTTGAGGCATTCAAATTTTTGAATCCCATGGATTTGGGGGAAGCTTCATGTTTGAAAGATGTGTGCTTTTGTTGGTCTTGATTGGGAATTTTAGTGGTTTTATGGCTGGAGGGGTAAAAAGTAGATTTTTGGATAGATGGGTGAAGTGATTTGAGGATAGGGATATTAGGAGTTGGTAGGATAGGAGGTAAAGTGGATTTGTGGATAAGGATGTTGGGAGTTGGTAGGATAGGAGGTAGAGTGGATCTGATAGGGATCTTTGGAGTTGGAAGTAGTGGAGGTAAATTGGATGGAGGGAGATGGATGGTCACATGCTTTTGCAAATGGTAGGATGATGGAGGAGGGATGGCGACATATGATTTGGGAGTGCGATGAGATGCACCATGCTTGGGATTGGATGAATGGAATTTGGAAGGTGGGTGGATGGTATCAACTTGTGTAGATTGTTTTTCTTGGGATACATAGCCAAGGCCATGTGATGATGGATGGAATGTGGTGTGGATGGGCTCCAAGATGCCTTGTTCGTGAAGGCCTAAGCCTTTACCTTGATAGTTCATAAGTTGGAGCATGCGACATGCAATGGGATGTTTGGTGCTTGGGAAACAAGACGCGAGTCCATTATTTGTTGGAGAAAGATAGGGGGTGGATGGAAGTTGTTCACATCCTACAAGGGGTTTACCACGGATGAAAATGCTTGTTCCAAGTGAATAGAAGGATGGATTTGGGATGGGGTTGGTAGATGGAGGTAAAGGATTCATGGGGGATGGTAAAGGGATGGTAGAAGAAGGTGTGGGATCAATAAGTTGACCAATAGATAGGAGGGGATCGGGGATGAGATTAGATGGGATGGTTAGATCTTGATTAGGAGAAGGGGTTGATGTTTCAACATGCTTTAGATTTGATTCTTGACATTGCTCGTGGGCTTGGATAGAAGTGGGAGTGACTTGGATAGATGTGGTGGGTGCTTGGATGGATGTGATAGGTGCTTGGATGGATGCAATAGGTGCTTGGCTTATGTGTTCTTGAACATGGCTACATGATGGTTCTTGACTTATGATAGGGGGTTGTTCAATAGATTTGATGGATGTTGGATTGCATGAGGGTGTTTGATTCCTTGCTAATAGCCAATGGATGACATCCTTCATGAGTGTATGGGTGGAAGAACAATATAATGGATGGATAATGATGGTGGTTGGTGTGGGATTAAGATTGGGATTGGATAGGGGGGTGATGGGATTAGGTTGTGATGGTTTGTGGATGGGTTCAAGGATAGGTATTGGACTGAATGATGGTGTTGGCCACTCTAGATTGGTATCTCCCTTGTCAAAGGTTATTAGATCTTGCCTAGGAGAACTTGGACTCGTTTGATTTATGTACAAGGGACCACTTGGACTTGCATGTGCTTCTTGTTGCAAAGGTGGATTTGGGCTCACTAGTGCTTGTTGGGGAGGCCATTGATAGTATTGGTAGCTAGGGGTAATGGTAGGATATGTAGACGAAAGGTTTTGGGGTTGGTATGAAGTTGAGGGTTGATATGAGGATGATGGAGGTTGATATGATGGAAGTTGATATGAGGTTGAAGGTTGATATAAGGATGATGGAGGTTGATATGATGTTGAAGATGATGACATGTAAGGTTGTTGTGGAATTTTTTGAGGTTGGGATGGTGTTTGGACTTCTTGTTGTGATATGATTTGTTTTTGATGTTGGTAAATGTGTTGATGTGATGATGATGGAGGGGTTGCATAGGATAATGATTGTTGTGATATGGATTGATATAGATAAGGGTTGTGATAAGTTAATAAAGGGTTGACAGGACATGTGGATGAATTTGGTTGATATGAAGTGGGATAAGTTGATGCAGAATTGGTTTGATGTGTAGATGGATATGATGGGATAGGTGCTAGATATGATGGTTGTTGGACTTTGCAAGTAGCCAAGAGGTGTTGGATTTCTTCCAAGAGGTATTGTATGTGTGAGGATTGGCTTGTTCGACATATTTGAATCAGTCCTTGAATTCTTTGAAAGGTTTGTTGCTCTAAAGGTGATTGGCTTGCATGCATGTGGCGAAGCATATGAAGGATTTTTTGAAGGTTCTCTAAGATTGACATGATGTCACACAAGTGTTGAAGTCTTAAGTCATGTTTGGCAAATGCTTGGTTATGATTCGATGATGATGTGGATTGTTTGGATGAAGTTGATTAGGATGAAGGTGACTAGGATGAAAGTTTATATTGATTTGTTTATGTGTTTGGTGTTTATAGCTTGATTTGGCAATGTTCAGACAAATGATTATGCATATACACACAAGAATCACTCACACAAGACACAAGCAAATTTGAATTTTGAATTTGAAGAATATGATAATGATTAACAAGCACATGTGTAAGACAAATCAACATGCCCTAATGTCTAGTTTGATGGGGTATGGCCAATTAGGTTTGGGCAATGTTTAAATGAGGTTGACTAATGATGTGAAAGTGAAATCCTGTCACACAGCTAGGAGAAGGGGGTAACCCACCCTTCACCTTCACTTCCCAAAGGTAGAAAGTTCTTTGGGGCTTAGCCAAGAGTGACAAGATTCCAATTTCAAAGAGGGTGTCTTTCAATTCAGCCTCAGATGAGGTCATCCCTAGGGGTGATGAAATCCCCTAGCAGGCCTCCTAGGATAGGGTAAACAAAAGCGAATCAAGTGAGGTGTTTTTGATCTCCAAGATCACCTTGTGGTGCGAGGAGAGAGCATACACACACCCACTTGATTCACACTTGCAGTTGATTAATTGACCCTTAGAAAATGAAATGTGAGGAAAGCACGTCAATCAATGGTTCTTTTTAGCCCAATTTGAAGGTGTGATTGAAGACACTGGTTGATTTTATGCCCAATTTCAATGTGTGATGATCAAACAATGTTCGTTTTAGAAACCCAAACCGAAGTGTGTTTGTAAGCAAGATTGAGAGATAAAGGATGAAACGAAGGCACCTGATTAACTTGCTATCCAAATTGATGTAGATGTTGCACCTGATGTTGTTCCAGCCCTGAATGATCACCTGCAAGTCACAAGAACGAAAATGGAGCAAGTAGACTAGCTAAATAGATTGGTATGTGAAAATTGATAATCTGATAAAATCTGCTGAAAAAAGAACTGATATAGGAAAACAAATTGCATGAACAGAAAATTTAGGAAATTCTATGTGATTTGAAAAAAAATTTCGCTAGAAAACGATCAAATTTGCACAAGTTATGATGATTTGAAGATTTTAAGCATGTTTGACTTTGACTGATGAAAAATGTAGAAAAAAGGTATAGTCACCTAGAAATTTCCTCACAACTGCGTAGTTGGCTGAGTCCTCTTTCTGACGACTATTCGTTTGCAAAAATTTGCCTCCGTTTGCGAAAGTTGTGATGAAAAGAAAAAAAATGCCCCTTTGTGGCCTAAGGAGGAAAAGGCAGACTTGACTGTTTGCATAAACGATTAACAGTTACTGCCAGTTCTGATCACATAGCATGGTTTAGATTTGTAGGTTAGGGCTTGGTGTTTGCAGTTAATGTTTAGCCCCTGGTCACCCATGTGACCAGGGGTCCAGCGAGGGTAAAAAGAAAAAAAAACCTAACCGAAAATGTAAAGTGTGAAAGAAGCTGCGGCAGTGGTTTGTGTGCAGGGGGACGAAAGTATGTGATGGCCACGGGGTGAGGCCGCAGGACAGGGCCGAAGGGAGGGGAGGGGGTGGGATCTTGGGCGGCGCGGGAGTGGTAGGGCAGGGTGTTGACTGAGGGTCGACAGAGGCGGGGAGGACTGGTGGTCGGGAGTGGGAGGTCGGCGTGGTTTTGAGGGTGTTGACAGGAGTGGTCGGCGGGAGATAGCAGAGAAGGCAGCGGAGGATGGTGGTGGGGACGGGGATGTGGGTGGCCGCGGGGGGAAGTGGGAATGTGGCGGTCAGGGCGGCAGGGTTCGACGGAGGCTGCGGGAGGAGTAGGTGGCGGGGATGGGAGAGTGCTGCGGGAGCGGAGAGGGGATGTGGGGAGTGGAGAGGGGGTTTAAAGAAGTGGTGGCGGGAGATGTGCAGAGGTGACGGGAGCTTGGAGGTTGGCTTACCGCAAGCAGCGGCCGTGATAGGGGTTCGTAGGGGTTTGACTGGGCGGTGGCGACGGGGCGGTGAGCTGGTGGTGAAGCGGTTGCAGGGGTTTTCAACCAGGGTCAAAGAAAAAATTTAAACCTGCAAACGAAAACCTCACACACAAGGCTCTGTACGGATTAGTATGGCAGGAGGGTATGGTTTTGTACGGTACAGACTGTACCCTTAAAAAATTTCAAAATTTTCAAACAAAAAATTTCACCGAAGCCAGGCAAATTTACTGTCAAAATTCACAGAAACAGTGACCTGATCGCCATAATGACATCCATTTTTGCCTAGGATGCAACTTGCAACAGCTTATCACCAAAACTTGACAAAAATTGTTAGAAAACGAAGATTTTGACAACAAAACCTTCAAAAGTGACGATTGGATTTGAGACCGAGCGTGCCAAATGTAATCAATGAAATCAAAATGAAGATTAAAACTAATCAAATGCAAAATAGAATGATTATACCTTCCTTCTGACTCACGAATCCATGCGGGAAGGAGATGCACTCGATAGAGCTCCTCAGATTTTTCCCGTGATTAGTGTGTAGATGTGGATTGCTCAAGTGCTCAACACAATGTAAATGAGAGACAAGTGGATTCAAATAGAGATTGATGCCTGATTGAGATGGAGATGGGGAATGGCTAGAGTGATTTTGGCAGAGGTTTGATGAGATGAGGAGATTGTGGAGTGATTTTGGCAGAGTTCTGATGCATGAAGAGGTCTCTCCAAATGGCTTAGAGAGGGGTCCAATTTATAGAATTTTGGAGATGAGGATGGAGGGTGAGGATTCAGTTGATGAGATCAAGGGCTAGGAATAAAAGTGAATCTTTTATTCCTAGTGGATGAATTAATAATTCTCATTTTGGGAAGAGTGGAGGATAGTGGATGAATAAATAATTCATTTTTGGGAAGAGTGGAGGATAGTGGATGAATAAATAATTCATTTTTGGGAAGAGTGAAGGATAATGGGGGACAACTAAATTTTAAATTCAGTGAGTGGAGGATAGTGGGGGACAACTGAATTTTAAATTCAGTGAGTGGAGGATAGTGGGGGACAACTAAATTTTAAATTCAGTGAGTGGATGATGAGGTAAGCAAGGTTAATTAAGTATTATTTTAATTAACTTAAGTCTAGGTTAATCAGATAAGCAGGATTTATCTAATTAACAAGGATTAAGGAAATGAATAAATCAACTAAATAAATATTAGGAATATTCATTCAATTGATAAGATAGGGTTGTAAGATTAAATGGATTAATTAGGTGAATTAATTGATCACCAAGGATATGCAGATGGGGAGAGTGGATTAGTGTAGAGGTAGGGGAAATTGGTTTGTAGAGCAATCCAATTTTCAGTGTCTACACAAGGAATGTCAAATGGAAAAGCAGACAAAGACAAGTTTCAAAAGCAAGGAGTATTCTTCTTGAAAGCCATTGGAGCTGATTCACACTAATCTATGTGGCCCTACAAGAGTAAAGAGTCAACAAGGTGAGAGGTATTTTATGTTTCTTATTGATGATTATTCTAGAATGACTTGGGTAACTTTATTAAGAGAAAAATTAGATGCCCTTGATAAATTTAAGGTATTCAAAGCTATGGTTGAAAATGAAGTGGATGCTAAGATCAAGTGCTTAAGGCCTGATAGAGGAGGTGAGTTTACTTCAAATAAATTTGAAAAGTTTTGTGAAGATCATGGTGTTAGGAGACATCTATCAGCTCCTAGGACCCCTCAACAAAATGGGGTAGTAGAAAGGAAAAATAGAACTATGCAAGAGATGGCTAGGGCAATGTTGAAAGATGCAGATATACCTAATATGTACTAGAAGGAAGCAGTCCACACTATTGTCTATCTAATTAACAGAGTGCAACTGAGGGTCAACAACACTCAGACCCATTATGAGCTATGGTATGGAAGACCCCCCACAATCAGATACTTGTTGGTAAGAGACACTATATGGATTCATGGTTGTTGTCATTGATGGCAAAAAAGGTCATCCCACATATCCGCAAGTCATGATGTGTCTCTACCGGAAGTCTGAATAAAGATTGTTGTGGTCCAGTGAACAAGAACAGAGCATGTGGCAAGGTCCGACAGATTGGTCCGAAACTCTCAGAGGAAGTGTCTTGGTGCAATGTGGATTTGGGGAAGTCAAGAGGACTACCTTGAGTAGTATATTCCAAGGATTTAGCCTCCGATAATGGACAAGGAAGAAGATATGAATAGTTGAGTACCAGATTCGTGAAAGACAGTGAGAACAAAGGAAGAACTGACTGACAGAGTATCAGACTATTTTCCGGATGTGCTACTGTTGATGGTAAAGGTTAGGAAGGCATCAATCATGTTTAGCTGACATGATTAATGGCATCTACAAGTATATGCTTGATCCACATTACTTGATATGCAAGGATTCAGCCAACAGAACAGAGTTTGTGAGAAGATAGACTATTCCGGGTGCCGACTAGAAAGATAATGAAATCACTAGTGCGGATATAAATAGAGGATGGATTTTGTTGTGAGAAGGTGTGTAGAGTGATGTCATATGTGAATAAGTGTAGAGCAGAGCAGAAGTAATAAGAAAGATCCAGTATGTCAAAGGAAAGTAGAATAAAGAGCAGAGGGAAGATGAAGTGCAGCAGATCAATATACTGAGCCTAACCGGAACTGAACTCTAGCATATGTAGATGCTTCCAATCAGTTCAAGTATTGTATAAACATTCTTTTGTAGACAGTGTGTCTCCTTGTAGGCAGTGTGCCTCTTTGTGAGCAGTGTGCTCGGGCAGTGAGCCGTAATTGGCAAGTGCCATTTTTGTAATTCCTTATTCTTCTAACAGAGAATAATCTTTGGGTTAATCACCCCGTGGTTTTCTCCCTTAACCGGGTTTCCACGTCAAAAATACTGTGTAATGTGTTTCTCATTTCATGGTAATGTTTGTTTGTTTGATTCAATGATGCTTTGATTAATAAGAAAGTTCAAAAGAAGAAATAATTAGGATAACTGATTCACCCCCCCTCTCAGTTATCAACAATTGGTATCAGAGCCAAGTTCCTCCTAATAGAGCCTAATAGCTTGAGGAAGATCTGGGAGTTCAAATGGATGCATATGGTTTAAGGGAGCAACTCAAGACTGCCCTTGAGGATCTTGAACAGTCAAACTCTGAAGTTAATGAATTAAAGGAAAGACTCAAACAGGCTGATGAATTCATGAGAGAACTAAAGGACAAATTAAGTCTCTCTATGAAAAAGAGAAAGGTGTTGCTCCAACAATTGGCAAGACAAAGTGAAGAAAGCAATACAAATGAAGAATTGACTGAGAAAACCAAGTTATGTGAAAAGTTATCAAAAGAAGTCATTATGTTAAGACATGAAATGGAATTAGGAACTATAAAGTTTACTCAAGAGATTGAAGAAAAAAGAAAAGCTGAAGACAATCTAAGACAATCTCTTAAAGAGAAATTAGAAGAATGCCACCAGATGGACAGGATTATCAGACATCTTGAATTTGATCTTGAAGATGCCAAAGATAATGAAGAAAAACTTGAGGATCAAATTGTCTCTCTCAAAAGAGATCTTCAAATAGCAAATGAATATAAAGAAAAATTCAAGATAAGTTCTGCCCAACTTGAAGTACTTCTTGGAAGTCAAAAGAGGACAGATGACAAGTATGGTTTGGGATATGAGAAAGGAGAAAGCTCCGGATCCGGTCAAAAGAATTTTGGATCAGAAAATCCAAGGAATAGGCCTAGAAGACCTCCGGTAAGACAGCCCAATGCTCAAAGATATCCATCCTTCAATGGATACTGCCATAGCTGCAATCACTTTGGTCACAAAGCTAATCAGTGTAGGAAGAGAATGAATCAGACTAATTCATCCTTCTCCGGACAGTGCTTTAACTGCAAAAGGTATGGACACAAGTCTCATGAATGCAGAAATATGCAAATAAACAAATCATTCAATGGTAGATGCTTTGCATGCAATAGAGTAGGTCATATGGCTAATCAATGCATATCAAGAGGTTATCAGTCAAATATGCAAAGAAATGTTATTTGCCAAATCTATAATAGGTCCGGTCATAATGCAAAAGTCTGCAGAAGCAAGAATCAGGACAAAAGAGGTCCGGTATATAATCAGAATCAAGACAAGGGTAAACAAAAGATGAATGTGGATGAAGTTAGGAATCAGATGAACAAGATTTGGGTGAAGAAAAGTTTAGAGAATGTAGAGGTTGGATCCGCACTAGACTCTGGTGCTGATATTTCTTCCAGAAATTAAAAAGTGAGCTCTGGCTCAGGGGGAGACTCAAAGAAAATCCTGTTCCCCCAGCCAATCAAGTGGTGACGGATGTGGCACAAGATGCGGAGTAAAGGGTTTAAAGATATATGTCTTGAGATGATCCAAATAAGATTTTAGAGGTCCGCATGAAGATGTAAAGAAGTTGTGATCGATCAAGTAAGACCTGTTCCGGGAGATGCTCCGGAATGACAGAGGATTACAAAAGGGTCCGGAGAGATCCGGAAGTGCATTGTCTTATTCTGCGGATTGGACAGAGTGTTTGGGATATTCTTGTAATGTGTCATCTTGATTTGTTCATGATTGGAAGATCCGCATGATGTTCATAGATCAGGACTGATCCAGTACTCCAAGCTATCCGGATAAGGCAAACCAGAATAATGTAGGTCAAGCATTTATTGCCATCAGATATTAGGGTTTGCGGAGCAATATAAGGGATTTCTCATAAAATCACTTGCTCATTCTGCACTCAAGAAGAAGCGAAAAGTGGAGCTCTACAAGAAGATTCATCAAGCTCACCAAAGATCTCCTGTCGAAGTCATTACATACAGAAATCAATCCAACCACTCCGTGTAACCGAAGACGCATAAGGTATTTTCCATTTTCGATATCTTGCTACAAATCTTTTGAGAAATGGCTACTCCAAATATAGTAAAAATCTCAGATAGGCCTTGACCTGAATTTAAGAAACATCCATACAAGTCATTGGAGGTAGATCCCTTAGGAGCATTCTCTAGTGTTCCTCATGGCGTTTTAGACATAGAAGACATTAGGGTTTACATACATGCAAGCATTGAGGAATTCAGGGAATTCAAATTGAGAGATCTCTATCACAAACAACTGATAGACAATGCTTTTGAGCTTAAACCAGAGTATAAGGGTATCCAGAAGAAACAGTTTGATCAATTCATTCATTTCCCCTACTTTGAAGAAGATGAATGGGTCTGGTATGTATTGAGCAAGATGCATGACAACTTCCTATGGCTGGATAGACCGTGCAAGATCACAAAAGAGGCAATTAGGGCAGTAACTGGTCTATACTCTTCTGGAGGGATACCTATCCTCAAATCTATCAAAAATAACATTGTAACTGAGGCCACCGGATCAAAATTTGATAAGAGGGCAATGACCATTGAAGATATTTCTGATCTGGATATCAAGTATGTATCCATGATAATAGGATACAAGATCTATCACTCCAGCAGGGAGAATTCTGTATCCGGAACTACAGTATATACTGCCTATGAAATGCTAAGGAAGAATACAGATTATGATATCTGTGAACTTCTCTTAAGCCAATTAATGGAAAATATACAAAAAATCAAGAAGGACAAAAAGAATTCTTTTAAGTATGGTACTCTTATATTATGTCTATTTTTCTACTTCATGAATGAGCTGCCCGGATCAAGTGGATGGGCATGGCAAAATGACAAACCTGTTGTAGTCCAGATAAGAGATTATTTACATGGGCTTGGGGATGCCAAAGCAAGAAATACAGCCCTATGGGGATACTTCAAAAACTTCCAGAGCACGATGCAAGCAAGAGAAAGAATTCCCCAGTCTCTTGTTGAAAAATACAAAGACTCAGTTTGCTTTATGGTGGATACTGATCAGTGCCTAATGGAGGCAGTCGAGCCAAGGACTGTCTGGATCATGCCCATGGGGTATGAGGTTGATGAACAGATTGTAGAACTGCATGTTCAACACATGCTTAGTCAGCCCAAAGATCCAAAGGCAGAAAGGTTCGAAACCTTTGAGGAGCTGAGTGTGAAGATCCATGTGGAACTCAGGGAACCTGAGATAAAGAGGAAAGTGAGAAAAGAAGTAGAGCATATTGCTCAAGGCCTAGGCATTCCAAAGGAGGCACTTGATGCCAACCGGGAAAAGAGAAGAAAGGATGAGGGAGTAAAAGAAATAAAGAAGCAGAAGAAGAAAGGATCCGGTAAACCCTCCACAGGCCAAGACAAGGAAGAAATGGCAGAGGTATTTGTTGAAAAGCCCACCCTGTCTCTAGAGAGTGTAATCAAGTTAGTCACGGTGGATGGAAACCTTCAACCAATGACTGAATTCTATGATGACTACAATGAGGCTAACCAAAAGATTCTGCAGGAAGCCACAGTCAAGTATCTGAACATATACAATAAGGCTTTCATTGAGATCATATCTCTAATTCCTAAAAGCCTAGAAAAGGAATTAGAAATAAGAAAGAATAATGCTCAGGTAAAAGATCTTGAGATCCGGGAGCAGATAGCTATTCATCTATATCCTCAAATTGATCCCAAGACAATGAACATAATATTCAAAGACTGCAAAGATGAGTTCAGGAGTAAAGCAAGAATGAATCAACTCATGCTTGGTGAGACTGACAAGGTGGCCATAGAGATAGAAGAGATCCTCCGGAAGGCCTTCAAAAGGTTCAATCTTCCTGTTGTAGAGGACTTAGGTGCAGAAACAGCTATGGACTTGGAATCATCTGCTCCGGAAGAAGTGCCCCTTGAACAGACTAACATCTCTCCTCCGGCTTCTCCTACAGTCTCCGGATCCCAAGAAGAAGAGAAATTACAGGAGAAAGAAGCAGCAATAAAAGAAAAAGAGGTTGATAGCACCAAGGATGCAAAGAAAGAGAAGATTCCAACAGAGAAAACCACAACTGAAAGTGGGAAGAATGTAAAGACTCCAAAGGACAAAACTGCAAAAGAGAAGAAACATCTGTCTCTGGCAAGAGACACTGCACAAACTGTTCAAAAGTTTCTGAGCCAAGAAACAATAGAGATTGATGAACCGGAGCTTCTAAAGGTCCATTCAACTTTGACTCCCTCTCTTCGGTACAGACAATGAAGATAGCTTCATTTGCAAATGCTAAGGCAAATGAAAAACTCCTAAAGTCTCATATGGAAGACTGTGAGTTGATAGAGGCTGCTTCCGGAGTGCTTGAAAAGATTATGCCATTAGTCCAGATAGATCCGACAGCCTCCTCTTCCGGTAATCTCAAAACCTTAGTCAGCAGTGTTGATACACATTTTGATTCTCTAGAAAAATCAGCTGAAGAAAAGGTCCGGAAGGAATTTTTGGATAAAAGATTTTCAGAAGTACTAGGATTAATCTCTAATGATAGGAGAAATATGAGTATTGGAATAAAGAGCTTAGAAAATGCTCTTAAGGATGGCGGTGACATTTACAAATTTTGTATCTCCTGGTCAAAGGCAACAGTAGAAATTGATAAGAAAATAAAATCGGAATAGGACAAACTACAAAGTTTGTCTCAAAGTTTTGATCCTCTCTCTTCCTCCATAGTAAATCAAGAATGTCAAACTATTGCAATCACAAATGCAATAAAGAACTTTGAGAAGGAAAGGAAGAATATAACTAACCAGATGGGAGAACTTAGAAGGATTATAATCCCTAAGTTAGAAACTATGCTTGAGGCCATCAGTGATGCTCAGACTACCGCCCAAACAAATGATCTGACAGATCTCAAAAGGGCAGAAGCCTTTGCATTTTTGTTAAGTGGTCACATTTCAATTTTGGACAGAATGAAGCAAAGTTGGGCTACAAAACTGGTCCAATTGAAGACATCCTTTGCAGACATTCTTCAGTTTATGTGAGTATGTAAATATGCGGCTATGTATAGTAAATTTTTAAAAATTTTGGTCTGCGAACCCTACCCTTTGCCATTGATGTCAAAGGGGGAGTGAGGAGTAGTGAAAAATGAGGAATCCAACTAAGGGGGAGTTCCAGAAATTGTATATAAAGTTAGAGCATCAGCCAAGGGGGAGCATAGTGTAAACATTTAGTCATTTTTTCACTAAGTGTTGCCATCAATTCCAAAGGAGGAGATTGTTGGCAAGAGACACTATATGGATTCATGGTTGTTGTCATTGATGGCAACAAAGGTCATCCCACATATCCGCAAGTCATGATGTGTCTCTACCGGAAGTCTGAATAAAGATTGTTGTGGTCCGATGAACAAGAACAGAGCATGTGGCAAGGTCCGACAGATTGGTCTGGATCTCTCAGAGGAAGTATCTTGGTGCAATGCGGATTTGGGGAAGTCAAGAGGACTACCTTGAGTAGTATATTCCAAGGATTTAGCCTCCGATAATGGACAAGGAAGAAGATATGAATAGTTGAGTACCGGATTCGTGAAAGACAGTGAGAACAGAGGAAGAACTGACTGACAGAGTATCAGACTATTTTCTGGATGTGCTACTGTTGATGGTAAAGGTTAGGAAGGCATCAATCATGTTTGGCCGACATGATTAATGACATCTACAAGTATATGCTTGATCCACATTACTTGATATGCAAGGATTCAGCCGATAGAACAGAGTTTGTGAGAAGATAGACTATTCCGGGTGCCGACTAGAAAGATAATGAAATCACTAGTGCGGATATAAATAGAGGATGGATTTTGTTGTGAGAAGGTGTGTAGAGTGATGTCATATGTGAATAAGTGTAGAGCAGAGCAGAAGTAATAAGAAAGATCCAGTATGTCAAAGGAAAGTAGAATAAAGAGCAGAGGGAAGATGAAGTGCAGCAGATCAGTATACTGAGCCTAACCGGAACTGAACTCCAGCATATGTAGATGCTTCCAATCAGTTCAAGTATTGTATAAACATTCTTTTGTAGACAGTGTGTCTCCTTGTAGGCAGTGTGCCTCTTTGTGAGCAGTGTGCTCGGGCAGTGAGCCCTAATTGGCAAGTGCCATTTTTGTAATTCCTTATTCTTCTAATAGAGAATAATCTTTGGGTTAATCACCCCGTGGTTTTCTCCCTTAACCGAGTTTCCACGTCAAAAATACTGTGTCATGTGTTTCTCATTTCATGGTAATGTTTGTTTGTTTGATTCAATGATGCTTTAATTAATAAGAAAGTTCAAAAGAAGAAATAATTAGGATAACTAATTCACCTCCCCCCCCTCTCAGTTATCAACAATACTTTAGGATCTGTGGTAGCAAATGTTATATCATAAGAGATGAAGAAGACCTAGGAAAGTTTGATTCAAGAAGTGATGAAGGAATCTTTCTTGGTTACTCAACCAGAAGCAAGGCCTTTAGATTCTAAAACAAGAGGTTGGGAAAGATGATTGAAAGCACAAATGTCAAGGTAGATGAAGACTTGTATTAGATCTCATAAGAATCATAGGACTTCGAATATGATATCTTTCCATGCATTGAAGATGATGAAGAAGAAATGAAAGAAGAAAAGGAACAAGAACTAGAGGAAATGCTTAAGACTCCAACAAAGTATGTTCAAAAGAACCACTCAGCAAATCAAATCATTGGAGATAAGGATGAAGGTGTGCAAACAAGGAGAAGGCTTCCTAAGACACATGAGCAAGTAAACTTGTGTTTGTTGTCAAAGGTAGAACCCAAAAACTTTGTTGATGCTAGAAAAGATGATGGATGGATAAAAGCCATAGAAGAAGAATTGGATTAGATTGAGAAGAATCAGACATGGGAATTGGTTCCCAGACCAGCCAATGAGAATGTTATAAGAACAAAGTGGGTGTTCTAGAACAAGATAAATGAAGAAGGTGAAGTTGTAAGGAACAAAGCAAGATTGGTATGCAAAGGGTACACACAAGTTGAAGGTATTGATTTTGAAGAGACTTTTGCTCTGGTAGCTAGGATGGAGGCTATCAGAATGTTCCTTGCTCTTGCTACTCATAAGAACTTCAAGGTATATCAAATGGATGTTAAGTCAGCTTTCTTCAATGGTGATCTAGAGGAAGAGGTTTATATTGAACAACCAGATGGTTTCCAAATATTAGAAGATCTAGACATTGTGTGTAGACTCAAGAAGGCTTTGTATGGTCTCAAGAAAGCACCTAGGGCTTGGTATGCTAGGCTAGACATGCACTTACTTCAGCAAGGCTTCAAGAAAGGTACCACAAATAGCAATCTTTACATCAAGGAAGAAGTAGACATGATATTGATAGTTACAGTTTATGTAGATGACATCAACTTTGTTAGAGATGATCATATGCAAAATGAGTTTGAGATGTCTATGATTGGTGAGATGTATTTCTTCCTTGGACTTCAAATTACTCAGCTAGATGGTGGTATTTGTATTTCTCAAGATAAGTATGTCAAAGAGTTGTTGAAGAAGTTTGGTATAGAGGATTCAAAACAAGTGAGTACTCCCATGGTCACTAGATGTCACTTGAGCAAGGATGATGAGTCTCTGGAGGTGGATCAGACTATCTATAGATCTATGATTGGAGGATTGTTGTACCTACCTACTTATTCCAGACTTGGTATTATGCATGTAGTATGTGTGGTTGCGAGATATCAAGCCAATCCTAAGCAAACACATGAGAAGGTAGTGAAAAGGATATTCAGATGCTCGAAAGGAACTCTAGATTATGGATTATGGTATCCAAGAGGTAATGACTTTGATTTGAGTGCCTACACTGATGTTGATTGGGCTGGTTGTGTTGATGATAGAAGTACAAGTGGTGGTGCTTTCTTTTTAGGAAGTAGATTGGTTTCATGGTAGATCAAGAAGCAAGATTCAGTGTCCTTATCAACTACAGTACACAAGTGTTATGGATGAAGAAAACCCTAAAGGATATCAAGGTATTGTATGATGAGCCCATTCCTATTTTGTGTGATAATAAAAGTTCTTATCAATATTTCTAAGAATCTAGTGATGCATTCTAGAACAAAGCATATAGCAATCAGGTATCACTTTTCGAGAGAGAAGGTTGCAGATAAGGAAGTGAAGTTGGAATATGTTCCAATAAAGGATCAAATGGTAGATATATTCATAAAGGATGTTACAAAGGATACTTTTGAGGATCTTTGGTAGGGGTAATTGCCCCTCCTTTCTAGATGCATAGTGGTGCATCTGTCCAGGGGGAGCTCATGTTATATCTTTTTCCTGGACTGATGGTGGTTACCTCTCAGGGGGAGTAGGTAGTGGTTGCTAATGATAGGGGAGTTTTTTTGTAGCAAGAAGAAGTCATACTCTAAGAAAGAATGTGTAGGTATGTGGTTGTTAATGAGCAGGTAGTGGTTGCCCTTTGTCATTGATGTCAAAGGGGGAGAAATGTATTGGTAATGTTGTCATCAATGCCAAAGGGAGAGATTGTTACACATATGGTTCCTAGGGTTATCATTGATGTCAACACTGTCACTAGGTTGTCATTGATGTCGACACTATCTTAGATGTGTGATGGTGTTCATGGTTCAATGTCATGTGCAGAGAAGGTATAGTTCATGGTTGGATGTCATGCCCCATCCAGCAAAGAAGATATAGTTCATGGTTGGATGTCATGCCCTGATCAGTGCAGAGTTGAGCATGAAGCTATATTAATATGGGAATTAGAAGCAATAAGATTATCAGATGTGTTGCTAATGTTAGAAGATGTTACCAATGGCTTGAAACATGTATGTTCCAAGGTTCATGATGATTGGATTACCAGAAGAGTGTTTTGTAGTTTGAAGACAGTGTTGAAGATAGTTACTATAAGGAAGTAGAATGCTCCGCATTCCTCTACATTAGAAATTATGGCTATGTAGTTCTAAAACTATGTTTAAGGTGTGGTGAAGGTGATAATTCCAAAGTTTTAGATCATTTGTCCTTCCACTATGAGAGTTCCGCATGATAGAGTGTCGGCATGTGTTCTGACAGAGTAAGTTAGTGTTGAAGGCCTACATTGGAATGTTCTGCATTCCTACATTGGACATGTTTATGGATGTGCATTACATGCATCCTTGTAGTTTTAAGGTTCTTGGTGGTCCGCAAGCTTAATTTCTCAATGACAGTATGTAGCAGTGTGTTCTAGATGACAGGTTGTTCTCATAGTTCATGATTGAAGATGTGCAACACAAAATCCTTGATGTGTAGAGATAAAGGAGTTTTTGTAGATGTTGTATGAGTCATATAAACTCATCTGGAAAAGTTTCATGAAGATCTTTCTTATTTCTAGTACCGCACAAGGTTTTCAAATTGTTGTCGTTGTGCTTCCAATTTCATGTGTTTTTGCTTAAGGCTATCCTATTTCCAAATGAGCAGAGTGTGCAGATGTAATTCCTTGTTGTTTGATGTTGTGAAGGATTTTTTGGACCTAACTAAGCAAGTGTTGATGTCTGCAAGGCATGGGTCTTCTGTTGGTGTAGCATGTAGTCTTGTTTAGGACTTGTCCTCTACATGTTTCATTTTGTGTGTTGTCTGGCTGACTTGTAAATGTATTTTTCATGTTGTCGCTGGCTGAAAACCAATGTAATCAATGTAATATCTTGTATAAATTGTAAATCAAATTGATTTAGGAAAAGTGTGATTGCAAAGTGATTAAAAGGTTTACAAGTAAGAAAAAGAGTAGAATGACTGCATTATGATGTGCGACTAAAGGAGAAAGAGAGGAAGTTTTAGATGTTGTCCTGATTCATCTTGAAGACATATTTGTGATAGTGATCAAGTGTAGAGTGTGCCTATCTAATATGATCATCAGAAGAAAGTGTGAAGAGGCAGAATTGCAATCATCAAAGGTGTGAATTTCAATGTTAGTTTTCAGATAGTAGAAAGACTGTAATACTATAATTTGTTCAAAAGTGTGTTCTCAATTCAAGGAGTAGTAGTTTCCTTGGGAGTGACCCTAAAGAAATGTTTTTAGGGAGTAGCTACTTCCTTGGGTTGTAGCCCTAAAACAAAGTTTGCAGGGAGTAGTAGCTTCCTTGGGTTGTAACCTTAAAACAAAGTTGTTATTTGAGCTTCATATATTGTGAGTTAATCCTCACCATGGTTTTTCCCTTCTTGGGTTTTCCACATATATCTAGTGTTATGTGTTGATGTGCATTGTGTTAATATTTCATCCTTATGTTAATATTGTGGTGCTTGAGTTTTAATCTGCTTTGGATAAGTTGAAGTTGTTTAGGAACTAATTCACCACCCCCTCTCAATATCCTGGTGTATTCAACAAGATGAACAAAGATAACAAAGATTGGATCAAATCAAGGTGTTTGATCTCTAAGATTGCCAAATGGTGCAAGGAGAGAGCATACACCTTGAAATGACACCAAATAAAGAAAATAAGTTCTTTTTAAGCCCAAAAAGAAATATTCCTAAGTTTAGTGGAAAAAAGATGAGTCCTTGGGAAAGCGAGGCTACAAAACCACAAGATTAGTAGTCTTGGAAGTGTCTTGGATGGTTGAAAAGTGCCACAATCACAAAGATTAGTCCAAGAAATGATTTTAGCTAAAAAATTAGGGTTGAGACAGACTCAGGCACTAACAGAGGCTGCAAGAGCATTGACAGAGGCTACAGGTGCAGGATAGAAATAGTTGGGTGTTGATGCAAACAAGGGCACTAATCCCAATGAGAAGGGTGCTAAAGCATGAAACATGCCCTAAAAGTGATGAAATGCAGACCTAGGCACTAAGATCTAGGACATGGGTACTAAAGCATGACACATAGGTGCTAATGCAGTTTGAGGATCTTAAAACTTAAGGCATAGATGCTGACAGAGGGTCACAGGTGCTGATATGACATAAAAATGATGGGGGATCTATAATTTGATGAAAACCCTACAAAATAGAGGGTTAGATCTATGACACAGGTTGTTAGGACATGTTAGGGATGCAACCGAGTCAAACATAGGTGTTAGATGTCACAATTTAAGACGCAAATCGCTATCACATAGGTTCTAATCTATGAAAATCCTACAAAAATAGAGTGTTAATAGACATAGGCACCACATGATGAAGCACAAGTTCTGATAGAAGTCTTGTGCGCTCTGATATGGAGTCGTAGGTGCGACTATAACCTGCACGACAACACTCAACAAGAAACTTGCAAGAATGTTAGATTAGAAAGGTGGGGGTCCCATTGGATGTGCTAGAATGTATACACTAGAAAATGTACATAAGAAATAAGCTAAAACAATAACCTATTTCATGCAAGTCCTAATATACCTAATATTGAGAAAAAAAAATGCAAACATATGAAGTTAAACAAGCTAACTACATGCAAACCTTGATACTTGAATGTGCTCCTTGATGTCTTGATGTGGATGGCTCCTCAAATGGGAAGAATAACCTTGCTTCTCATGGATTCTTGGAGTCAAAATAATAGAATTATGTTGCATGAAGAATTTATATGATTTGTGAAGGGGTGAGCTCCAATTTATAGATTTTTGGAGGCCAAAATGGAGGGCTAGGATTGAATTTGGAGATTATCTTGAGAGATCTCAAGCAAGGAGAGCTTGCCAAGTGTCAAGATGATATTGGATGGGAGAAGATGTCCTTGGATCAAGGAGGAATGAAGGGTTGAGATTGGGCTTTGGGAAGATTGGAGGAATGAGATTGCCTTGGTAGATGGGAGGTATCAGTTGGATTTGATTGGAATTTTAAATTGGGAAGCATGGGTACATGCCCAATTTAAAATTGGAGGAAAAAGGATGGGTTGGCTTAGATTTTAATTTTAAATTGGAAGCATGGGTATATTCCAATTTAAAATTGGAGGAATAGGGGATGGAGGACAAAAGTACCTTTGCACATGGGTCCTTGACCATGCCTTTTGTAAGAAGGCCATGTGGACAAGTACAAGAGGCCCATGCCTTTGTACATTTGGGGGAATGGAGAGGATTTGACCAAGATTAGATTAGGGTTTAGGTTGTGCAAGTGGGGGATTATGTTTAGTTAATTAGTTAATAGGAATTAAATAAATACAAATATTTATTTAATTTAGAGGATGGGGTAAGGGAATATTAGATAAATTAAATTTATCTAGCATCAAGACTATAGAGGAAGGGGATAAATGATTAATAAATCATTTTGGCTAGGGATATGTACCAATGCAAGTATCGATACAGGTACATATGAATAGTGAAAAGGACATGAATAGTCATTTTGATAATAACATATTGTAAAATCACGATTTGAAGGGGAATTGGTTAATTAACTATCCAAACATGTGTTTTTTCAGTAAATGTGAAAGAAACAGTGATTTAGGGACTTTTAGGGACATTCAGTGATGGTTTAGAGGAGTTTATGGATGAATTAGGGATGTTTAGGGATAGCTAGGAATGAGTTAGGGATGAATTAGGGATGTTTAGGGATGACATGAAGAGTGGAGAATTTTAGGTGTCTACACATTCAATCCCATAGATCAAATGAACATATGTGTCATGTAACCAACATGGATGTAAGCCTCTCTAACCAAGGTAGATCAAACTCATAACCATTCCATAACCAGGAATAAGCCCAAACACATCTCCTAAACTCCTCATAATGGACATCATAAATCATACCATATATATGAACAAGAAGATAACCATGCCAATATTCCTCAATTGAACCCTCCAGAACCAATAACCATAGCTCAAGATCCATAAGCATGAGAAGATAAACCATAAATAAAAATACATCTAAAAGGATGGGAAATACCTCATAGATGATAATCCACTGAGTAGACCAAGAGTGGGGAATGAGAATGCTCCTCCAGGATACACCGTCACAATGACTGTCTCCAAGAACAATCTCATCTAGGTCCATAATTAACTCACATCCATATCTGGGTGTAGGCTCCTTGATCTTTCTACTGAAACCTCCAATGAGTAACCATGTCAACAAATGTCTCTAATCCCAAGAGAACTCTAGCTTCACCTAGTCTCCAAGTATCCATGATCAATCCATGCTAAACTCCAAATGCAACACTGTACTATCATGAAGCTCCCAAGCACATTATCAATGTACTCAATAGCAAGAGAACCAACAAGATCATTGTCAAAGCTCCAAATACATAATTAGGAACCTAAACATGACATCATGATCTAACATCTCCTCAAAGGAAGATCACATGCATCGATGTACACATCCTGGTCTCAAGAGAACTTGTATCATGTCAACTCTCTAATGCACAATCAAGAGTCCATCAAGACACAATATCAACACCGCTAAACCAAGGATCAACATCTCCAATCACATGAAGATGGCCATCTCCTAAATGAAGATTATCCATGGCCCCAACACAATCAAGGAATCCAATTGTAACATCAACAGCTCCCAAAAGGTTGAGTAAACCATAATCTCCAAACCAAGAAGATGAAACCATCACTGTCAAAAGATCACATAAAATTGTGTATTTGAGATATCCATGACATCATGATAAACATGCTACAAGTCCCAATAACTGACTATCCATGTAGTACTCTAATCATCCATCATCTCATCCCAATGCAACATACCAATGTACAAATGACCACAGACAAGGCCAACTAACAAAATCTACATAAACATTGAATCAATCTTGTGGATAAAGATTGTCCACATCTAAGTCATCCTAATGCAGCTAATGGGTAGCTAATCCACAAACTACATAACTAGAAGATCCAAAACAAATGTAACATTCAAACTCATCATCACATTAGCAACCTACAAACTAAGATATCAAAGAAGATAACCTGTAGACTCCAAGACTCAAGTACCAAATCAATGCCAGATTTGATTTGCCAAACAATTACACATAAGAGTAACCATAGTCAAGGAACTAATCAAACATCCAAGAGATAAGACAACCTCCTAAAACTACACCACAACACCACATGTAATCATGAATCAAACATCATAGCCCATACCTGTCAAATGCATACATGATCATTTTGTTCCAATGCAAAAATTTGCCTACATATACATGACACCATAATCATCATCATCGTTGTAACTATACTCAACTCCCATTGAAATGAAACTCCTAGTCTCACATGTGTATCAACCATGTCCTCAAACCAGAAGACAACATGTGTACCTATCTCCACCAAAGCCTAAACTTTGAGAACACGTGTAAACCTATACCTAGATGCACCAAATTTGAAACCCTACTATACCATGATGATGGTCTCAGAGCAACATGCACTCCCACAAGTTTGTGCCCAAAAATCTATCTGAATGCACTCACAATTGTACCCTAAATCTTAGGATCTCACAAGTGATCAAACAAGTATCAATCTCTCTTTGCACACCAAATTGAAAATATATATGATCCAATATATAGTACACTGTAATAGCTCTCCAACATCTATCTGAAATAAAAAATCTAATTCCACATGCAAAAGTTATGAGCATAAAACTGTCCCAGAGCAATGCCTGGCTTTAGGCACCAAATTCTGACACAAACACCAAAATATAATAACCAAACCTAGACTACTATGTAGTGATCAGAGAGACCTTTTTGATACCTATAAGAAGTCAAAAATTTGATACCGTGGGTGATAGTTATGCCCTCCAAAAAAATGTCCTTTGAGGGCTAAAAACGACCCTAGGCGGGACCCTGTTCATACAAGTATACCATACTAACATCATGTTAACATCATCATCTATATGGCTGACATTAGTAGATGATGTAGCATTCTGACTGGGTGGATGACGTGGCACCTGGGTGACATGGTGTGGCTGATGTGGCACTGACTAGGCATGTTGGTACGACAAAATTCAAAACATATTTCAAATTGTTTTAGTTGCCCTAGTGGTGGACCTGATCGGGAATTAACTCCATTTTTTAAAAATTTGGGGTCCGTTTTGAATTTCAAATATCCCATGAGGGGCACTGGGATTATCAACCTAAATTTCTAGTCGACCAGGGGTCTGACCCAGCCTACTAGACTGATGTCCAAGATAAGGGGGTCGATGGCTCTACTGGTTGTATCATGCCGGTCAGGAGCCAATCGACCCTGACTGTCATGCATTGTCAAGTCAGGTGCAAGGTTCAGGGTTCTGTAGACCTGTACTCCCCTCAAATCATTTCATTTTTAAAAAAATTGCATACCTGCAAATTTGTACGACCGAACTAGGGTAGGCCAGCAAAAAAATTTCTCTAGGCCATAGTGGCCAAAATAGGGCAAAAGATATGTTTTTATTTGCCTCTTGGGCCTTCTAAACTCAATGGTGAGGTTCATTTTGTCCCAAGAGGTCATCTAAAAAAATTCCTCCTCAAAACCCTCATATTGAAGCACACAACCAAGAAACTCTTTGCCAATATTTTGTACCTTCAGATCTATAATAACCAAAACAAATCTAAAACACCAAAATCTCCAACACAACCTACACAAAATCTCATATCTTGTAATGTCTGAAATCTTTCTGGCATTTCCATGGCATCAACTTTGCACCAAATCTACACACAAGTGTTATAACAAACCAGGGAGCTCACACCTCCCTCAACCATGAACATGGCTCTTATACCAAATGTTAGGAATTTTTAGGTTGATCAAACCAATTTCACATAACCCAAAAGGAGAAAATGATGCATACAAGTAACCATAATGGTATAATTCAAAGATCGAATAGACAAACCATGAGATAACACAAGATATACCCTAGAAAATCCATCAAGAGGGAAAAACCCTACCTCCAAAAGCATCCACACTCAAATGTATTATTCAACAATAAGATATTTAAATACATTCTCATCAATCTCCGTGAACACCTTTGAAACATCAAGCTCCTCTAATGTATCCTCCATGTTCCCAAGCATGTAACCACACATCCCATGCCATGCTTCACAAAATGTACTCACAAGAGAACCTCAATAGAATGACAGCCTCTCACACACCCTACAACGAAAACCAATAGGGAACTAGCCAACCCCAACTACTAGCCATGTGCTTGCTTTTTATATAACCAAGCTCACACAAATAAAAGATGTAGTATGGAGAAAACCATGTGTTCCAAAACCATGGATACACAAAACCATTGACCCCTCATTTAATATTTGCAACTAAATTTTCACTTTATGCCCAATATTAAATAATTTCTCAATTAATTATTTTATGTGTCCCACACATAAAATAACTAACCCAATGTTACATACAATGTTTACAAGTGGCACCCAAATAAATATCTCATGTGGCTAAACACATCAAATAAGATGAACCACAAATAAATATTTATTTTACATAAATAAATAATACCAATGTTATACAAGGTGTAGAACACACCTATTCCAACAAGTATTTATGGATTTAAGGTCTGTTATTTTTAAAAGCTTAGCACTAGTAGTTGTGACTTTAAGGTTGTTAGTGTTGACTATAAGTACTTATAATTGAAAGAAATGCACTTTTTAGATCTAAAAAGCAACCAGTCATGTGATGCCACATCAGCACACCAACAAAACATGACTTAATGCACAACTATTGGTCCACCTTTCTTGGGGGTCTTTTTGGACACATCAACAAAATGCATGTTGATGTGGCATCATATTTGATGATGTAGACCTGAAACCTTATTTATAAGCAGGGACTTTGCCAAGTAAGTTGATGTTACATTTTTGGAGTGATTTTAAATTGTCACGTATGATTTTGAGAGGCGTGAAGTTAGGGTGCTCAACTACTAGGTCCTCTCCCTAAACTTTTAAAAATATTCCAGACCTTAAATCCACAAATACTATCACAACTATTGGGTCCTCTCCCCTAGATATATTGTTTCTTTACATTATGAATTGTTCATAACTCTAAGTTAGCTATACAATCTTGATCAAATGTGATTATAACTTTACGAATGTAATTAGATAGTGATACATAAGTTAAATATATTTTTAATCAACAAAATAACATTTGTTATTGTTCAATACTAAGAAAAAATGACTGATTCTCTCATTCAAACTTATATAGGAAATGTACCCTATGTTTTTTTAGTCTTAGGTTGTATTATTAGGAATCTAAATCTATTTAGAAACAACTCCTAGGTTAGTTTATAAATAATGAATAAATTAAAGGATAACTAGTTAACCTAGTCAATAAAGTAAGGACCACTCACTTAACAATGTTGATTACTTATCCTAATTTTAAATATATATTTACACAACTTAACTAATGAATTGAAGCTAAACACTACATCAAGTAGAGGATATCATTAGAGTAAAAATAGAATGGTGTTTAATTTAGGAAGTAAGGTGAGTTATGATGAATGCTCAATATTTCAACTTATATCAAAATTGATTTAATGATCTATAATCAATTTGGATTGAAAGTTTGATCATCGATAAATTCAAATTGATATAAATTGAAATTAGGTAAAATTTTATTAAATAGAATCCCTCTTCCACTACCATTACTCCTTCGGAACTACTATTACTTGATCTTTATAGTACCATGGCCACTAGTAGATTTAAGCAATCCTTTCAAGTCAAACTTTATGATTCAAAAAATAGTAAGAATAATTATGGAAGAGACTTGGGCCTTATTTATGATTTGAAAGATTGGCAAGCTATTAATCTAAATTGTTATTAACTTACTAATAAAGATAATTATTGAAAATCCACCATGAAAGATAATTTAAAACAAATAGAAACCTAAACTACACTATTAAATCTAATTACTTAATCATAAGTGCTATGGAGTGGACACCACAAGTGTGCAGTAATTGGAAAAAGAAACAAGTCATCTTTATAAATTTATACCACATGGCCACTATTATCTCACTTTTTAGTACATATCCATTTTTCCACTTTTCCTTTGCCTTATGGCCTAACTTTACTTGTTATATACTTTTTTTATGTATTTGTGTGTGCATTTTAAAAATGTAGAATCAAAGTTGCTTGCATGTAATGTCTTTAAATATGAATCATCAAGTTAAAATGTTTGGACCTACCCTTCTAAGTTTTCAAAGGGTGATCATGTGAAGGAAAATGTGAATCAAGTTGTTAACACTTATTATTTTCCTTTTTTAAAAATAAATTTACTCCCAGGAAGTTCACTAAGCTTCAAGGATCCATGAATAATGTGATTAAAAGCTTGTTGAGTGATAGAATTTAAAATTACACCCCCTCCCATATATCCATTGGATACCTCTAAATTTCTATTCCTAATTCATTTAACGATTAAGAATTTTTCAATTATTACAAAGTAAAGGGTGCATGCATTTAACACACAATCTTGCTTTACTTTTTAAGACAATCTTTATAGTAGCATGGCCACTACTATCTCACCTTTTAGTACATATCGATTTTTCCACTTTCATTCTCCTTATGGCCTAGAGTTACTAGATATACTTATCCTATCATATCTACCACCTCTATGATAAACCACACTTCCACACCCCTTTCCTATCGAAACTATTATTAAACCTATATAGTTAGTCCACTTATTCAAGCCACTTATTAAACCTATAGTTCATCCACTCCTCTCACTTCCCATACACTCTCTAGTGGTATCCATTTAGTCACCACCCCTTCCTCTAATCTATGCACTATTTCACAAAGCATATCAAGAAGTAAAGAGAATCTATATAGATGTAACTTGCATACTGAGTATAACATATGATTTTTTTTATCCTAGGCATACACCTAGATAGATTTGAGATTGTGACTTATACATTGCCTATGGGTTTTGTGGCACCTTGCTTTCCAATGTATGATGGTAAAGTAGAACCTAATCTAGACGTCTTAAATTTAATTTACAACTATAATTTTGGGCTTCCTTTATGACGATCTATACATGACTCTAAAGTGTAAAAAACTTTATTAAGAGGTTAATTAAACTAATTCAATTGACAATGTGTATTTGAATATGTTGGTAGATGGTCAGCGCTCCCCATGGGATTCATGACATGGACTAACTGCCTCTCGTGGATTCATTAACTCTGGCACTTGTATCAGAAATTGATGGGTTGACCTTTTGGTTTAATGGAAATTGTGGGCCAACAATTGGTATCAGAGAGAAAGGTCACAAGTTTGAATCCCCCCGAGTGATGCTAGGGGGAGTTTGTTGGTAGATTGTCAGCACTCCCCGTGGGATTCATGACATAGACTAACTGCCTCCTATGGATTCATTAAGTCTGGAGCTTGTATCAAAAATTGATGGGTCGACCTTTTGGTTTAACGGAAATCGTGGGCGAATAGAATAGGTTTACTTCTTTTATCTATTCATGGGTGCATGTTAAAAATGTACAAACAAATTTTGGAAGGGTATTTGGTGGTGGGCATTTGTAAATTTATGTATGTTGGGATAAGGTGACATTAACCTTGTAAATTCCCATAATGTATCTATTCCATTTATTATTTGTAATTTGTAATTACCCATAAGGGATGTACAAGTTTCATCGGTAGTGGTAAAAATTAATTACCGGTGGCAGTAATTACGGAGTTACTACATTAGTAAGTTCCGGAGTTACCAGCAGTTATTATGGAGCAACATTTTATGGTTGGTAATTGTAAATATCAAGAGTAATTGAGGGTAGGCACCACCTTGGAGGAATCAACTATTTTTGGTATGTATGACACGCGTCATAAAGTTGTTGAGTGCATGTAAGAGAATCTATGACAGCTGTAAGTTGTCATAAGATTCTATGATAATGACAACTTATGACAGATAATTATTAGTTGTAAGTTGCTATTCTTGGCTCTAGATGCCCATATTGGTAAGATTATTTTTGGGGGGTGTTATGATAGAATCTATGATGGTTATGATAGCATTTACTACCCTGTAAGAGTCTATTCTTGTCTATGGATGCCCAAGGTTGCATGGTTGACTCTTGACAAGTGTTATGAGCCTGTAAGAAGTCATTGAATGTTGCATGATGAATATTCCTAGGTGAGAGAAAATGGACGCCTTGTTTTGGGAGTGAAATACTTCTATAAGTACAATGCCATGTATGTGTTGCATATCTCAGTTTACAGGTACACAGGTGCTGTTGGATTGAAGAGTGAAGAGAAGATTGGAAGTGGATGTATTGTAATCTTGTTTTGAAGATAATACAACTTGGGCCTCTCTTCTTGGTGGAGATTTTTTTTGCAAGGGTTTCTCCACATAAACACTATGTTATGTGTTTATTCTTCTACTCAATTGCTACCTTGTGTTGTGAGATCTCGCATTCTTATGTTGCTGATTTGTGCCTCTTATGGTGATGTTATTGTTGTTATAAGTTCATCTAAGGTGGTTTTATCAAGCATGTTAGAATGATTGAGTTTAGCATCATAAAGAAGTTGAATCTCTTCATGGTATTTCAAGGATTAAGCAAACTTAATTTTTAGATTTGCATACAATTTTCATATTTCTATTTTGTAGTAGTCAAATCCTTGTATCTCACCAATTGGTATCATATCTTGATGATTTGATGATTAAAAATTGGATTAGAGATTGTTCATTTATTCCAACAATTGGTATCATAGGTTAAGGTCGTTCCCTACCTTGCATGTGCTTTTATGTGCTTGCATGTTATTGCATGTGAGTTGCATGTACTTGCATGTGGTTGCATGTGCTTGCATGTGAGTTGCATGTACTTGCATGGACTTGCATGTCATGGATTCATGGTAATTTAGTTCTGAGTATTCCTCCATTTTTTGAATTTAGCTTGTAAATCTTATGAATCTGTTGGAAGGAATTGTAGAATGTTGGAGCTGTTTTGGGTTGTAGTAGATGTTCTGTATGTTGGCATTGTTTTGCAAATCTGTGAGATTGGAAGCCATTGTATCTAACTCTCGGATGGATATTTTCAATGAGATCTACGGTGGGCTCTTGAGGCTTAGGGTTATGGATCTTCGTGGAGTTGATCTTGTGGTAGTGAGTTGGAGCTCCAGTTTGGCAATATGTGAGTATCCTCTTCTTTGGTGGTTTTATTCCTTTACTTTGTGGTCATGTGAAGTGAATGGGTGTTCATGTTGGATGGTTGCTTTTGGTTCCTTGGTCACATGGAAGAACATTTACTTTTTCGACTATAGTATGGAGTGCTTATGTTGGATTCATGGTTTTAGCCCTTGGTTACATGAAAGCACTGGATGATTTTCCACCAGTTGCATGTGGGTTGTGGAGTTGGTATTTTAGTGATATGGAAACTCCTAGACAACCTAGTTCTTCCTCTTTCATATTCATGTTATTTTGGACATGTAGGTTTTACAGTTTTCCTGTTTCAAAAAGTTGTGGAATTGTAGATCTGTGATGTTTCATTACTTTAGATGATATATATGGTGTGAATATCTGGATGTTTAAGTGATTTCAGATTTACAAGGAGATGGTTTTCTAGGTTTTACATGATTTGTGGTTTTTAGATCTATGGAAAGATTGTGTTCAAACTCTTAGAGTATTCTAGATGGAAACAATTACATATTTGCATGGCTACTTGTTGGGTTCTTATGATCTATCGTTACTCTTATGTGGATTTGTTTGGCAAATCAGGTCTAGAATTGATCCTGGTGTTTGAGTCTTGGAAATCTACATGTTATTCCTAGTTATCTTTGTTCTGTATGTTACTAGTGTGGGGTTCAATCTATTTTTTAGTTATTTGAGATTGGAGCATTGACCATGTTTTTCTCCTTTGAGATGTTGCATGAGTGCAGATCTTGTAAATTGTCTGATGAGGATTCAGTTTGGTTGGCCTCTTCTTGGTCACCTTGACTATATTGGTATATTTATTGCAGTGAGACAAAAGGATGGTTTGGAGTACCTAATATAGTTGTTCATTAGAATCTATAGCAATAAGTTATGGTGCATGAAAATCTCTGTTCACTTTTAGTGGAATTTTGTGTTGGTCATGATACCATGTATACAACTCAATATCACTTTCATTGGGAGTTTTGTGCAGCTACATATTGTGTTCTATCTTCTTGGTTTGGAGATTATGGTTTACTTGACCTTTTGGGAGTTGTTGCCATTACAGTGGGATTCTTTGATTGTGTTGAGGCCATGAATGATCTTCATTTAGGAGATGGTTATCACGATGTCATGGATAGCTTGGTTACATGTTTCAGTGGGAGCTTTTAACAGTGATGGTTTTATGTTTATCTTGTTGCCATGTATAGATCTATATCACAGTTCATTGGAAGCTTTGGTAAGATATGCTTTATCATCATGTTATTTGAAGAGGTTTTAACATCTTGTTTCATGGAGGACTTTTAGTGTCTTTGGTAAAGGTGTTATTGTTCTTCCTTTGGAGAGGATGTAGTTCTCTTTGGTTTTGAGTATTAATCATTTTCTTGTAGCTTCATGATTTTGCAGGTTGCATTTGAAGTTAGCATGGATTGATTGGTGGGTGCTCATGGATACTAGAGAGACTTGGGTTAGGCTAGAAATCTCTTGTACTTAAGAGATATATGTTGGAATGGTTACTTGTTATGAAAGTTTTTCAATAGTAAAGACTGAGGAGCCTACACCTAGAAATGGATGTGAGTCCATCATAGACCTGATGAGAAGGTTGTCTTTATTGAAAGCTTATATTGCTTGGTGTTGTATGCACAAGACAATCTTGTATCCCATTCTTGGTCTACTCATCAAGTGAATGATCTAAGAGGTATTACCCACCTGATTATTAGATGCATTCTTTATATGTATCTTGTCTTCTCTTGTGCATTAGTATTAAAAGTTGAGTTTTGAGGGCTTGTTGAGAAGTAGATGCATGATTTTATGCATTTCTAATGTTCTCCTTGTAATCTTGAACTTGGGTTAGTTCTAAGGATTTGGTAGGAGAGGTACAGGAGATGGTTAATGGCTTTGGGCATATTCCCTTATGTTGTGGGAATGTTTGGCTAGTTTGATCTACTTTCTGTGAGAGGTTTTACATCTATTTCTACCATGTTTCATTATAAGTTGAATGGTTAGATGTTGATATCCTTTTAGATTGGGAGTGTTGAAGGAGATCTTACTTTACATAGTTTGGCACATGTTAATGTGGTATAAGGACATGGTTTGATTTGCAGGTTCTCTCTTTCTAGGTATATTGTCTTCTTCTTGAAGGTTCTTATGTTTATGGAGTTGAGGTTTTGAATGGATTCATGTGTTGTTTGTACTTCATTATTTTTGGCAACAGTTTGGTAGCTCCTTGATCTCTTTCTTCATTGGCTAGAGGACTTGGGAGAGTTATTTGGATTGGTAATGAGAGATATATTTTGCATATCATTGAATGCTTCCTTGAAACTATGATAGAGGATTTAGCCACATCCTCTATGTGAAGTGCTATAGGAGGACTTGTTAATGCTGTGATCTTGTTTTCAGATTTGATATTACCTATGCAGTGGGAGTTCCAAAAGGTATAAGTGTTCTGTATGAGAGGGGAACCTCTCTTGGACTAGTTACACTTTACTATAGTGATTTACTTCAAAGGTTTTTTATCACATGTCTATGTGTGTTATCACCTTGGAGTCTTCTTTTGTAGGATGGTGGATATATAGGGACTTGTTTGCATATTTGGGTTGTTATGTTGATAGCATGAAGTTCTACCTATGATAGTTTGTTTACCTTCATTTGAGGTATGGATAGATTTGGATGAGCTAGCAACTTGTTGTGGTTGCTATTCCAATTTGGTACGAGTGTGGCAGTCACTCAGAGTCATTTGTTATCATTTGGATTTGATTTATATGTTCATGTATAGATTGTTTAAGGTTTTAGTGACAGTTGATATGTTTCACCTTGGCATGTTCCTTGTCCCATCATGGGTAATATGATGTAAAGATTTCTTGCTTAAGATGGTGGTTATCATGATTACTTTTGCAGGTATCTTGTTGGAGCACAAAAGCATGTTGAAGAATGAATGGTACATGGTTGGATAAGGGGTGTTTTTCCCTTGTTGATATTTCCTATGGGTTGATTTACAATGTATAATGTCAAGTGGGAGAATGTTGGGATAAGGTGCCATTAACCTTGTAAATTCCAATATTGTATTTATTCCATTTATTATTTTATAATTTGTAATTACCCATAAGGGATGTACAAGTTTCACCAAAAGTGGTAAAAATTAATTACAGGGGTAGTAATTATGGAGTTACTACATTGGTAAGTTCCAGAGTTACTAGCGGTAATTATGGAGCAACATTTTACAGTTGGTAATTGTAAATATCAAGAGTAATTGAGGGTAGGCGCCACCTTGGAGGAATCGGCTATTTTTGGCATGTATGACACACGTCATAAAGTTGTTGAGTACATTAAGAGAATCTATGACAGTTGTAAGTTGTCATAAGATTCTATCACAATATGATAACTTATGACAGATAATTATTAGTTGTAAGTTGCTATTCTTGGCTCTAGGCGCCCATATTGGGAAGATGCTTTTGGGGGGTGTTATGATAGAATCTATGATGGTTATGACAACATTTACTACCCTGTAAGAGTCTATTCTTGTCCATGGATGCCTAAGGTTGCATGGTTGACTCTTGACAAGTGTTATGATCTTGTAAGAAGTCATTGAATGTTGCATGATGAAGATTCCTAGGTGAGAGAAAATGGACGCCTTGTTTTGGGAGTGAAATACTTCTATAAGTACAATTCCATGTATGTGTTGCATATCTTAGTTTACAAGTACACAAGTGTTGTTGTATTGAAGAGTGAAGAGGAGATTAGAAGTGGATGTATTGTAATCTTGTTTTGAAGATAATACAACTTGGGCCTCTCTTCTTGGTGGAGGTTTTTCCCGCGAGGGTTTCTCCACATAAACAATGTGTTATGTGTTTATTCTTCTACTCCATTGCTACCTTGTGCTGTGAGATCTTGCATTCTTATGCTGTTGATTTGCACCTCTTTGTTGCTGCTATCTTATGGTGATGTTATTGATGTTATAAGTTCATCTAAGGTGCTTTTATCAAGCATGCTAGAGGGGCTGATTTTAGCATCATAAAGAAGTTGAATCTCTTCATGGTTTTTCAAGAATTAAGCAAACTTAATTTTTAGATTTTCATACAATTTTCATATTTATATTTTGTAGTAGTCAAAGCCTCGTATCTCACCAATTGGTATCATATCTTGGTGATTTGATGATTAACAATTGGATTAGAGATTGTTCATTTATTCCAACAATGTAATTATTTTTTTCTATAACAAAATGGAGCAAATAGTTAAATGAATTTGTGTACTTTTTTATTTTGTTTTTGATACTGATAAGCACATAAAATTGGGTGTCAATCCCATTACAAAATAGCCTAGCCGGTGCCACAAAAGAGACATAAAAGTCTAGAATAGCAACATTAAACCAACAGAAATAGAATACCAACAGAAATAGTAGACCAATAGCCAACATACAATGCACCAACCACCAAAAAACAATAGAGAACAAAACACACAAGACTGGTTGAACAACTGACCCCAGTCTTCAGTTAGGAAGTGGTGCATTTATTCATAGTCCTTCAACTTCTTTTTACCCATGCAATGTTTGTTTAATTCTAGGTCTTACAAGATAGCCAAGGAGGTTGTCGAGCGATGCATTACTTTTGAAGTAAAATGGGTGAGTATTTTGAAACTTTTTTCCAGTTCTGTGATTTTAGCGTTCATGGCCTCCATCATAGAAACCTCCTTGGAATTGGTTTTCACTTCCTTGTTGATCTAGGTATCCTCCATCTACTTGGTAGATGTCTCAGTCTTTGAATCCAGTAGGTTCATCTCTGGGAAAAGGCTTGGGCCTTCCACATCCATTGTGCCACCCAAATCCAAACCAGAATTCTCCTCTTTCTCAATTTTTTCCTTGTTGTCGATGGTTTCCTCCTTCTTATCCAAGTCACTGGAGACCACCTACTCCTTCAAGGAGGGAATGGGCTTCCCTATGAGTCTCCTGGACCTCCTAGTTGTCGACATTCTCACTTTTCCCTGGGAGTAATTTTCCCCTCATCCTCAGTCTCGTCACTATCTTCATCATCACCACTCGAAACCTCCACCACCTTACCTTTCTCTATCTTGGGCCCCTCTTTCCTAAGTAACTCACCCACATTCACAAACTTACAAGTGTCCTCCTTACCATCCTTATCTTTCTTTTGAGTATAATCACCTTTGTCATCAATTACAACAAGCTTACTTTTAGTAGACTTCATACTCGAGTTAGGACTATCAATTTTTTGAGCAATGCTAGCCTCTGCCTGGCCAAGGGAGTGAATAGCCAATTTGGGGGTTTTCACCAGACTGGTTTTAGAGATAGTTTTTTTTTTGGAGGTAGAAACCCTAGGGTCAATGGTGTTAGATTTCGAGCAGACAACTGAGAGGGGGGGTGAATCAGTTGTCCAAAACTTTATTCCAATTAAACACTTAAATCCACTTTGTAATTTAACAGCATAATAATAAATCAATCATGGAAACACAATGCATTAAATCAAGAGAAGAAACACATTAACACACAAGACACCAAGATTTTGACGTGGAAAACCTGGTTAAGGGAAAAACCACAGGGTGATTAACCCAAGATTGTATTCTCTATTAGAAGAATAGAAAGAACAAAATGGTACATGCCAATTAGGGCTCATTGCCTGAGCACACTGCTCACAAGAGGCTCACTACCTACAAGAGACACATTGTCTACAAAATAATAAGTCTCACATACTTGAACTGGAGAATAGCATCTTCACCATGCTTGATTCAGTTCCATTTAAGCTCAATACTTTTGCTCTGCCTTTCACTCTGTTCCCCTCTACCACACACTCATCGCCACACCACACACTTTGAAATGACTTTAAAAATCCTTATTTATACAAGACATCGACTTAGGAATTATCATCCAAGTCGGCATACATTACAGAGAAAGTACATAAATACAACATGACTTATTACAAAAAGACTTCACGCGGATCAACACACTGTCGGCTACACAAATCTAAGACTTCAATATTTCTTTGGGAACACGCTATTCTTCACAAGACACCTTCCAGATCATCCACAGGGTGTGTAACTCATCTGGTTGGCTAGACTTAAGAAGAACATTATCATCCGGAAGTAAATCTTTAATTGTGAGCTCAATCTTCAATGCGGACCATCAACACAAACTAGACACAATCCAAAGACCTCCACAAGCTTGCTTGAGACATCAAGAACATCCACACTACTTCTGCTTACTGAAATCATTCTCTCCTTCATTTAGAACCTCAAGAACATAGTCTGTCATCACTCTCATATTGAAATAGATGCTTGCGGACCTCCAGACCATGAACCAATTGAGTTGTCACTTTACATTGACTTCCTAAACACTCCATCAAATCCGTAGAACAGGATATTGCATTTCTAGATGTCATCGGACCTATCTGTATCACTTTGTTACCTCTAAACATCTGCCATAACTGGTTTTACTTAAGTGGCCATAACTTCTTTAGATCTTCATGCGGACCTCTGAGATCTTTACTGAAGCATCTTAAGATGTATATATACAAACCCTTTGAAGCGCATCCTCTAATCTTTATCTTAACTGGGATCTTTACCTCATTGTCTTCACCATTCTTCTTTATTCCTGATTAGGACTAATTTTCTCAATATCCTCAACACACAACTCATCCAATCCTTATCATTAATGCAACAGGAGTATGTTGACATCAATGACAACACTGGTTAGGCCCATACTTGCAACAATCTCCCCCTTTGTCATTGATGGCAACATATGATGTGAAAAACTATTTTGACCATCAAAACAAGGGCTTCTCCTTACCGTCACAACCCCCCTATCAGCAACAACCATTCATATGTCTTCTCTTCCTTTCCTACTCCTCCTTTGATCATCAACCACTTGTTTTTCACATATCTTCTCTCCCCCTTTGACATCAATGGCAAAGGGCACATACTTGTATCACTTCAGAATCATACCAGCTGCTCCCCCTAAGTGGCAGCTTCCCAAATATCAATCTGGATCACAAGATATGACTGTGAGATCCACCAGACTGATGCACATCAGTGCACCTTAATTCAGAACTAGAGGGGTAATAACCCCTAACTTCTCCCTGAGATACTCAAAAGAGTCCTTAGGTAGAGGTTTAGTAAAGATATCTACAATCTGATCTTTGGAAGGCACAAACTCTAATCTGACTTCATTCTTATTTACTTTCTCTCTCAAAAAGTGAAACTTGATGGATATATGTTTAGTCTTTGAATGCAATACCAGATTCTTAGATATATTTATTGCACTTGAATTATCACAGAAGATTGTGATAGGTTCCTCATACTCCACTCTGATGTCTCTTAGCATTTGCTTCATCCACAAAACTTGAGTGCAACTACCTACTGCTACAATATATTCTACTTCAGCTGTGGATAGAGATATTGCCTCTTGTTTCTTTCTTAGCCAAGAGACCAATCTCTTCCCTAAAAAGAATGCTCCACCACTGGTACTCTTCTGGTCATCCACATCTCCTGCCCAATCCGCATTTGTATATGCATGAAGAGAAAAATTATGATCTCTGGGATACCACAATCCATACTCAACTGTCCCTTTTAGATATCTAAAAATCCTCTTGATTTCCATGACATGAGATTCTCTAGGATCAGCTTGGAATCTAGCAACAAGACCAACAGCATTCATAATGTCAGGTCTAGTTTGAGTGAGATACAACAGTCCTTCAATCATTGACCTATACTTTTTCTGATCAGTCTTAGGAGAGTCATCATCTTTGCTCAATTTACAGCTGGTTACCATGGGAGTATTCATTGGTTTTGAGTCTTCCATTCCAAATTTCTAAAACAATTCTTTCACATATTTGGTCTGAGAAATGAAGATTCCTTTCTTTGTTTGTGTGATTTGCAGACCCAAGAAGAAATTCATTTCCCCAAACATGGACATCTCAAATTCACTTTTCATTTGATTTGCAAAGGTTTTGCACATACTATCTCTTCCTCCAAAAATGATATCATCAAAAAACACTTCAACTATCAAGATATTTTCATGATCAATTTTGAAATACAAATTACTGTCAGCAGTACCTTTGTTGAAACCAATCTTCAAGAGATGCTTATCTAATCTTTCATACCAGGCTCTTGGGGCTTGCTTTAGTCCATACAGTGCTTTCTTCAACTTGCAGACCATATCACCATGATCAGACAATTGAAATCCATCCAATTGCTCAATGTATACTTTTCTTCCAAGTCACCATTCAGGAAGGTAGATTTGACATCCATTTGATATACTTTAAAATCCTTGAAGGCAGCAAAAGCAGTAAATAATCTGACTGCTTCAATTCTTGCCACCAGAGCAAAAGTTTCTTCCAAATCAACTCCTTCTACTTGGGAGTAACCCTTGCAGACCAATCTAGCTTTGTTTCTAACTACTTCACCATCTTCATTTAGTTTGTTCTGGAAGACCCATTTGGTTCCAATCAAATTCTTGTTTTTAGGTCTGGGAACAAGATCCCAAGTGTGATTTTTCTCAATTTGCATCAGCTCTTCCACCATTGCTTTAGTCTAGTTTTCATCATTGCAAGCTTCATTCACTGTCTTAGGTTTAATCTTTGAAATTAGACAATACTCTTCTGAATCTTGAGCAATCCTTCTTCTGGTTTGTACACCTTTACTTTTATCACCTATGATCTGATCTTCAGAGTGATTCAGTCTTACATACCTAGGAACTTTGGGAGTTTCTTGCACTCCTGATTCTTGAACAGGTTCATTCAAACTTATCTCCTCTTCCTGATTTACCAGATCAGTCTAGATCTGAATCTCAGAAGGAGCTTGGACTCCTTGGATCAAAACATCATTCTGATCATCTTCATCACATTCATAAAACCTTGAGGGTTTTTCAATCCCTTCATCAACCTTCACATTTGTACTTTCTATTATCTTCCTCAATCTCTTGTTATAACACCGGTATGCTTTGCTTTGAGTAGAATAACCTAGGAATATTCCTTCATCACTTCTAGCATCAAATTTTCCTAGATCTTCATCTCTTTTAATGTAACATTTCTACCAAAGACTCTAAAATGCCTCACAGTGGGAGTGATGCCAAACCAAAGTTCATAAGGAGTCTTATCGGTATTACTTCTGATTTGTACTCGATTGAGAGTATAGACTGCAGTGCTTAGAGCTTCTCTCCAATAGATCTGAGGAACATTTGCTTCCATCATCATGGTTCTAGATGCTTCTTGGATGGTCCAATTTTTTCTCTCCACTACTCCATTCTGCTGTGGAGTCCTAGGAGCAGACAACTACCTTTTTATTCTGTTTCTCACATAATTCTATGAACTCATCAAATGTGAATTCTCCACCTCTATCAGACCTCAGACATTTTAATTTTAATCTGGTTTCATTCTCTACCATAGCTTTGAATATTTTGAATTTCTCAAGAGCTTCTAATTTCTCTTTCAGAAAAGTAACCCACATCATCTGGGAATGGTCATCAATTAATAACATGAAGTATCTATCACCTTGCACACTTCTAATTCTTGCCGGACCACATAGGTTAGTATGAACTAAGTCTAATAATCTAGTAGAGGATTGTTCCTTACTTTTGAATGTGACTCTGCTCTGCTTACCCAACTGACACTCTATGCACAAGCTATTAGTAGGTTTCACAAGTCTTGGAAGATCTCTTACAGCCTGAGTGTTGCTTATCTTGATGATATTATCAAAATTCACATGACACATTCTCCTATGCCACAACCAACTCTGATCAATTTGAACAAATAAGCAACATTTACCAGTACCAACCAAGTGGAAGATATTATCTTTAGTTTGAGTACCGGATGTAATCTCTGTTCTGGAACTTTCAAAGATCTTGCATTTTTCATTCTTGAATCAGAGATCATAGCCTTTGTCCACCAACTGTCCAACACTGAGAAGATTGTGCTTCAGACCTTCAACATATAGTACATTACTGGTTTTGTTCTTTCCATCAAAAGAAATAGTTCCTCTTCCTTTGATTCTGCCAGCAGAATTATCACCAAACTTTACTACTCCTCCTTCATACCTTTCCAAATCTATGGACTTATTTTTTTCACCTGTAATATGGTGAGAGCATCCACTATCAATGACCGAATCATCCTTTTCTTCAACTTGGGCAGCCAGAGCTCTTTCCACAATTTTATGATTGACAAATTTAGAAGGCATTGGATCTTCTCCCTTAATGGCGATAAACACCCAGTCACTTCCAGATTTGTTTCCTGTCTCTGATTCATCATATGTTACTCCTTCATTATCATCATCTTCATGAACATAGTAACAATTCTTTTGGAACCTTGATGTGTTAGGATTTGGCCTTGAAAATCTTTCCGGACACCTTGAGGCAAAATGACCAATCTTATTGCAGTTAAAACACTTAAAAGGCAATTTTTCCTCATACTTACCGAATCCTCATGGCAGTCTTTTTACAATAAGGGCATCAAGTTGAGAAGCTTCTGCTTCATCTTCTTCCAGGTCTTTTCTAGCTTTTTCATACCATGATAATTTCCTTGAAGAGTTTTCTCCTGGATCAGACTTTTGTTTTCCTTTAACAGAGGCACTAGCTTTGAATGTAGATTTAGTCTTGGGGGGGCATCTCCAAACTCAGTCAACTCAAATGCAACCAATTTACCAACCAATTGATCTCTTGTGATACCTGAAATAGATCTAAATTCCTCAATAGCAACAACCTTGTACTTGTAAGAATCAAGAAGGGATCTGAGAACTTTTCCAATGATCTCATCTTCATCCAAGACTCCACCAGCACATCTAATGCCACAAACAAGCTCATTTACTCTTGGCATAAATGTAGTGATATTTTCATCTTCTCTCATCTTCAGATTTTTGAATTTTCCTTTTAGACTCTATAGGTTGGCACATTTAACATACTTGTCTCCTTCATGCAAAAGTTCCAATTTTTCCCAAATTTCAAAAGCAGTTTGTAGGTCAACAACATTTGTTGGCTCTGAATCAAACAAGGCACTTAGAAGAGCTTCTTTAGTCAGCAGATTGTTTCCAGCATCTGTGATTTCATCTACAAATTTCAGACCATTTTGTGGAGGAGTATACTTCTTTGAAGCCATGGTCCAATACTTCATTCCCATACATTGCAAGTGACATTGCATGTGACTTTTCCAAAGAGTAAAATTGTTTCCATCAAACTTCAGACTATCCTTCTTGTAGGACAATGTCTTGGATCTCCTCAAGTGGTTAAGCTCTTTTAGAGGAACTTAGCTCTGATACCAATTGTTAGATTTCGGGCAGACAACTGAGAGGGGGGGTGAATCAGTTGTCCAAAACTTTCTTCCAATTAAACATTTAAATCCACTTTGTAATTCAGCAGCATAATAATAAATCAATCATGGAAACACAATGCATTAAATCAAGAGCATAAACACATTAACACATAAGACACCAAGATTTTGACGTGGAAAACCTGGTTGAGGGAAAAACCACAGGGTGATTAACCCAAGATTGTATTGTTTGTTAGAAGAATAGAAAGAACAAAATGGCACATGCCAATTAGGGCTCACTGCCTGAGCACACTGCTCACAAGAGGCTCATTGCCTACAAGAGACACACTGTCTACAGAATAATAAGTATCACATACTTGAACTGGAGAATAGCATCTTCACCATGCTTGAGTCAGTTCCATTTAAGCTCAATACTTCTGCTCTGCCTTTCACTCTGCTCCCCTCTACCACACACTCATCGCCACACCACACACTTTGAAATGACTTTACAACTCCTTATTTATACAAGACATCAGCTTATGAATTATCATCCAAGTCGGCATACATTACAGAGCAAGTACATAAATACAACATGACTTATTACAAAAAGACTTCACGCGGATCAACACACTGTCGACTACACAAATCTGAGACTTCAATATTTCTTTAGGAACATGCCATTCTTCACAAGACACCTTCCAGATCATCCATAGGGTGTGTAACTCATCTGGTCAGCCAGACTTAAGAAGAACATCATCATCCGGAAGTAAATCTTTAATTGTGAGCTCAATCTTCAATGTGGACCATTAACACGAACTGGACGCAATCCAAAGACCTCCACAAGCTTGTCTGAGACATCAAGAACATCCACACTACTTCTGCTTACTGAAATCATTCTCTCCTTCATCCGGAACCTCAAGAACACAATCTATCATCACTGTCATATTGAAATAGATGCTTGCGAACCTCCATACCATGAACCAGTTGAGTTGTCACTTCACATTGACTTCCTAAACACTCCATCAAATCTGCAAAATAGGATATTGCATTTCTGTATCTCACCGGACCTATCTGTATCACTCTATTACCTCTGAACATGTGCTAGAACTGGTTTTACTTAAGTGGCCATAACTTCTTTAGATCTTCATGCGGACCTCTGAGATCTTTACTAAAACATCTTAAGACACATATATACAAACCCTTTGAAGCGCATCCTCTAATCTTTATCTTAACTAGGATCTTTACCTCACTGTCTTCACTGTTCTTCTCTGTTCCTGATTAGGACTAATTTTCTCAATATCCTCAACACATAGCTCATCCAATCCTTATCATTAATGCAATAGGAGTATGTTGACATCAATGACAACACCGGTTAGGCCCATACTTGCAACAAATGGGACTATCCAGTGGCTTCTCAGGAGTGAGTTCACTTATCACTACACCTTGACTTTGGTTACCTATGGTATGCTTAGAAGCATCAATAGGGGGAATATCAACCAAGATAGATGTAATCTGCTTAGGGGGACATAAAACCAAGTGAAATTTATATAAATGGTATATCTTCCCTTGGTGTAGAGGTATCATAGGCTTCTCAGAGTTTTAGGCATGCAAGTTTGTAATAGCCTTGACCGAAGTCTCCAGAGACGAGAGAATGTAGAAAGGGAAGCTAATAAATTGATTTCTTCTAAAATGATTGAGGAGAACAAAATGGTAATGGTAGAAGTGTCTAAACCTACCTTCCAAAGTAAAATACTTCATCACCATATAGCATACCTCATCCCAAGGTTTCCAGGGCAGCCTTTCATGGTCAAATCCACCTTGCAGGTTGTAGAGCTCCTCACCCTTTTTCAGGAATAAGGCCATGTTCTTGGGGTCAGAGATTTTACTCTATCATTTTTGTTTCAAACCCTCTATGGACATGCCCGTAGAAAGGCTTGTAACCTCCTCTAAAATCTTGAACCCAACTCCCCCAATCTAGACCCTTATGTTGTTCCAAGAAACCGCACACTGCTTCAACAAGTTCTCATCATACCCCTGCAAGAATTTGAGATATGGAGCCACTCCACCCTCTTAGAAGATATTCCAAAGTGTTTCATTTCTCTTGAACTCTTCGCATGAGATCATTTTAGTTCTGGTTCTCTCTCCCCTCATCGTAGCAGATATTCGAATCTTAGCAATGTGTAGAGTAAAACTAGCAAGACTGTGAACAATGAGATGTTGTAAAAGTTTGTTCTTATTTTTAGTAGATAAACAAGTATGCAATTCTTGAAATTGAGGACCTTCCTTATCACCCTATCATCAAATGATCTCACCATGCAATAATTTCACACTACGTGAACTTAATGCCATGTACCATTAAGATGGACGAGTTTAATGAAATCATTATTATAAGTCTTTCACGGGGTTAAAAATCTTCATGTGATTTGATGGCTGAGTTAGCTACTTAGACCAGCTGACTCAACTCCTAGTCATTCCCCTATGGCACCAAAAATGCATGCACCCGAGGTTTGAATTCAAACTTTCAATCCTGTAATACATGACAAACAATAAAGAGGGTTACTGCAGCTCCTTGAGGAGGAGGGTTTGAACATGCTTAGGAAGGCTATCCATGCTCCTCCAACACCTCTAGCTAGTGAGATTTTGACCAAGGTTGGCCATACTTTTTTCCATCTTGTTGCCTTCTCTAAAGGTGTGGGTAATTTCTTTTTCTCTGAATCCAACCAATAGGCCTTTTATGTCCCCAATGATGTCTTTAAGCTTCCATCCAATGTCAGCCTTACCCAAGATAGCATCTATAATAATTTTTCAGTCTCCTTCAATTTGAATTATGTATATTCTCAAGGTAAGGGAAAGTTTAAGTCCCCAAAGCAAGGCTAATCCCACAACCAATTGTTTGACTATAACTTGTCAATTCCTCCTACATATGTTGCAATCAATTGACCACTACCACTTTCGATGATGCCCCCCCACTAGCCATACCTATGCTACTCTTTGGTGTACCATCAAAATTTAACTTAACCCAATCCTATGGGAGTGGTTTCCAAATAGTGTTTTGATGGGCAATCATTTTGGAGTTGTCAAAAGTAGATATTTCCAAGGATATTCCCCAACTTTTAGCCAATTGCAACTCTGAGAGGGTGGGGGGATTTAGTGTTCAAACTATTGTTAGAGGTGTTTTTAGACACTAGTTTGAGGAAAGAGAAAAAGACCTCCTTTGTGCTTTTGGTAGAATCTCTAAAGATTCTATTATTCCTCTCCTTCTAGATGCTCCACCCTAAGTGGGGAGGGATCTCTCTCCAAAGCTCCCTAATTCTTGGATGACTGAAGGGGATTGTCCAACTCTCTACAAATTCAATAATACTTTTGTTAATGACCCAGTCTAGAACAAGCTTACCTAGTATCATACCCCAAATATCTTTAGTATAATCATAGTGGAGTATCAAGTGGGATATGGATTCTTCATCCTTGTGGCAGAGAACACACCTGTTGGCTAGCTAAAAGCCCCTTTTCTTAAGGTTGTCTATGGTTAGGATTTTGTAGTGTATTGTAGACCACCAAAAGAAGTTGATTTTGGGAGTCAAGTGATTATTCTAGATAGTCTGCCAGACCCTATTGCATTGACCATTGTTAGACAACATATTGTAAGAAGTCATAACAGAGAAGAGCCCTTGATTATCATGCGCCTATAACATTTCATCCTGTCTAGGGAAGATGGGAATTCTAAAATTGTTTAGACTAAGTTGTAAGGAGTTGACTACCTAATCTAAGTTATTGTTATCTAGCCAATAGTCAGTAATGTTTTTCCACTATCTCCTCCCCAGAAAATGATCAACATAGTTAATAACTTTTTCCCCAAAAGACCTGCTTGCTCTACAGATCATACTATCATTTCCCTGATTTATTAGAGGTTTGTCTTGTAGCCAGGTGTCTTTCCAGAATCTGATCTTGTCCCCATTGCTAAAATTCCATTTCATCCCTTGAGAAAGGAGATTTCTGGCTTTTAACATTTTGTTCTAGATTATAAACCCTTTGGGGAGGCCTTCTTGACCAAGGAAACCAACTCTCTCCTCATTGTGCAAATACTTGGCTCTTATAATCTCTCCCCATTCTTTCTCTTCCTTCATGAAGAACCACCCCACCTTAGCCAGCAGGGCTTTGTTCATCAAATAGATCTTTATGATGCCTAGTCCCCCCTGAGACTTGGGAAGATAGACTTTGTCCCGAATGATGAGAGAGATCCTCTTCTTCTCTTCTACCCCCATCCAGAGGAAAGTTCTCTAGATTTTTTCAAATTTCTTAACAATGTATCTAGGCATTTTAAACAAGGTGAGAAAGTAGGTGGGAATACCTTGGATAGAAGCCATTAGGAGTTGGTACTTACTAGCTTGACTTAGCAACTTACCCTTCCAACCTTCCAACTTATTTTAGATTCTCTTTGGTATAGAATTCCAGTATAAGGGGGTCACTTCCTTGACATTGAGGGGGAGGCCAAGATAGGTAGATGGTAAGGCAGCCTCATTACAACTGAGAATGGTTTTAATCATCTGTTGTAGGTCCATGTTAGTGTTGAAGAAGAAAATGTTGCTCTTATCATAATTGATGCATTGCCCTAAGTCCATGGCATAAAAGTTAAGCAGTTGTTTCCACTTTTTGTCTTCAACCATCGAGGCAGCCCCAATCAGCATAGTGTTATCTACAAATTGTTGGATAGCTGAAGGGTCCATAGTAGAAGAACCTCTAACACCTTTCAGGTCTTGGCTTCTCAGAAGGTTCAAGATGTTCCTCCCTAGCACCTCATCCATGATAATGAGCAAATAGGGGGATAAAGGATCCCCCTATCTAATCCCTCTTCCAAGATTAAAAGCCCTTAGGGTATATCATTAACCAACGTCGAATATTCAAAATTGGTCACACTTTATTTTATAAGTTTGATGATATTGTCCTGAAACCCAAACTTCCTTAGAACTTTGAACATGAAATCCCAAGAAATTCTATCATAGGCTTTGGAGATATCCAATTTAAAATCCATGCTTGGGATATTACTTATGTCCATGGAGTGGATTAGCTCATCGATAGAGATGTTTGCATCAAAAATCTGTCTTCTAGGGACAAAACCCTTCTGATAGCCAATTATGAGACCATCCAGGGGGGGTTGTAATATGAACACTAGAGTCTTTGATATGATCTTATAGATGGTATTGCAAAGACTGATGGGGTGATAATCATCCATAGTTTTAGGATTTTGTTTCTTGGGGACTAGGGCAATAAAGTATTTTTGATCTGTTTGAGGATCTTACTTGTTTTGAATAAGTCTCTGATAGTGGTAATGACATCAAACCCCACAATGTCCCAAAAATCCTGGAAGAAGGTAGAAGGGAAACCATCAGGGTTGGGGGATTTGAATGCTCCCATGGAGAAGACAACAGCCCTAACCTCTTCTTTAGTAATCGGCTTCAGTAAAGAACAATTGTCCTCATCAATGAGTAGAGATGGGATATTGTCCAATAGCTTCTCAACCATATCTAGGTGAAAATTATCAGTATGTTTGAAGAAGAATTTTCTAAAGTAGTTTGAAGCAAGATGACATATCTCCTCTTTTGAGTTGGCCTCTCTATTGTTCTCATCCAAGAGCTTAGTAATCTTGTTCCTTCTCCTATGCCTCATAGTCAACTGGTGGAAGAAGGAAGTGTTCCTGTCTCCTTCAGTTAGCCATTGGACACTAGATTTTTACTTCCAGAATATTTATTCCCTTTCATCAACTCCCTCCATTCTTTAAGTAGAGAATTTTCTTGATCAAAATTGGACTCACTCCTATCTCCCTTGGCCATTTTGTTTTGAATATTCATCAAGCTGGCCAAGATGTGTTTCTTTTGAATCCTAACATTACCAAAACATAATTTGTTCTAGCCTTTGACTTTTTGTTTGAAATGCAAGATTTTTTGGGCCAGCCCAAACATAGGAGAACCCTAGATTGTGATGTTCCACTAGCTAGTAATGCAATCTTTGAAGTTTGGGTGAGAAGCCCAAATTATCTCATATCTGAAAGGGAAAGGGCCTTTGGGAGTTCCTTCCCACCAGGTGAATAATAGAGGATTGTGATCAGAAATAGTACGAGGTAGAGTTGTCAATTTAGAGTGTTGAATGATGTCCCAATTGGAAGATATCAAAAATCTATCAAGTTTAACATAAATTAGTTGGTCTCCCCTCCTCCTATTAGTCTGGGTGTATAGTTGATCATTAACATCTATGTCCATTAGACTAGTAAGATTGACAAATTCAATAAGGTTAGCCATGTTGTCTGAGTAGTCCATAATGCCCCCAAAGTTTTTCGAGGGGAACAGGGAGTATTGAAGTCCCAACCAGCATCCAATTGACTCCTTTCTCGGTAGTCAACCTAGGGCCAAATCTTCCCAAAGATCTTTCCTGGCATTCCTAGAGTTGGGTGCATAAATGTTTATAAGTCTCTAGACTTTTTTATTAAGGATGAACTTCACTTCAAGGCTATTCCTACTGTGGGAGTAGTTAGTACTAGTGAGATGGTGTTTATTCCACATAGTAACTAGACCTCCAGAGGCTCCAAAGGAGGGGTTGATGAAGTAATCCGTAGTGGGCCATAACTGAATGGAAATTTCTTTGAAACTTTCTTCTGACATTTTGACTTCTTGGAGGAGGATAATATCAAGCTTGTTTTCATAGATGTAGTTTTTGACTAAAAACTACTTTTGAGGACTATTTAGTCCTCTTATATTCCAAGAGAGAATCTTTATTTATGATCTCTCCTGGAATGATTCTCCAGGGTACTCTGTCTCCCATTAGCTATTTCCTTTGTTGCTTCCCTCTGCCTGGTTTCCCTTTGTGAAGGTCTTCTAGATTTTCCATCTATTCCCACATCTGCCAATTTTTTCATGTGGCCTTTACCTTTTTTCTTGGGTGTTACCCATCCCTCCTGATTGCTCCACATGGTACTTGGTCCTACCTCAGGGGTTAAATTTCTAGGTGAATACAACTCCACCCTTTTTTCCTTTCCTTCTCCTCCCATGGTAGCAAGAGAGCTCTGAAGTAAAGACTTTTCCTCAGGTGTTTGTCTTTGCTCACCTACAGCAGCTTCCACCTTCTGTAGGATGTTTCTTATGGGAGAGTGATCCTAGATCTCCCCTTCTTCTTTATCTTCTATCCTCATAGAAGGGTCCTCTGGCTGAGTGTTTAGTAGATCTTCAAACTGTTGTTCGAGCCCGAGAGTGGCCTTCTCTTTAGAACTTTCTAGTTCTGTAGATTTAAGAGGGGATCTTATGATGTTTAAGCTATCCTCTTTAAAGGGATACTCCTCAGTTTCTAATTCCTCTTCCCTCACTTCCTTAGGTTTTTGGTTCTTTAGAGATTTACATTTAGTGATTAGGTGGCCTTTTCTAGAATAGTTTTGGCAGAATGTAGTAGCATTTTCATAAACCAATTGTTGCTCCTACCTACCATATTTAGATTTTATATTTATTGAAATAGGTAGAGTTTTATGAATATCTACATTGACAAAAAAATGGGAAAAACACTAACCTCGATTTGTTTTTAGTAGTGTTGTCTAGCGCTATGAATCTACTAAAGGAGTTGGCAATCTAGGTGAAGATCTCCTCATCCCAATACTCCAGCGGCAATCTAAGTAGCCTTTCCCAAACCAGGGTAGATTTGTTTAGTTCCATCACTACGTTGAATCCTAGTTTCCAACGGCCCAAACACAGGCTGTGTTTACCATACAACCAAGGACCTCCAACCAGAACTGCAATAAGATCCTCCTTGGTAGTGAACTTGAATAGGAAGAGACCTCCTACCATAGCACTGGTCAAAATGCTATCCTTTAGGTGCCATCTACTAGATACCCACCTACGGACCATGTCTATATTTGGTCATAGAGAGTAAAATTTTCCAACCAAAGATAGCTCCATGGATGAAACTATTTTTTCCATCATGAGGTCTGGGATTTGTAGGTTTGTTCCTTTCTTTGACTCTGACAACACAAGAACAATAGAGTCCTCTCTGTTCCATTCATCCTCATCAAGAAGGGCATTTTTCCAGGCATTAGGACCTAAATCCAAGGCTGGAATCTTGTGCTTTGAAGGATTGCCCAAGGCAGTACTTATCGTAGTCTATTCAATCAAGGGGCCCAAAGGAGGAGTAGGGCCCCCCTAGGCTGATGGAATCCATGACCTAAGTAGGTCCAATCCAGGTTTCAAGAAGGAAAGTTGCAGAGCATTTGCGGGAAATTTGCTATAGACACTACATTTTTTTTTTGTTAATACTTGTTGTGGATGATGTTTTTTGTGTTGATGATCAAGATGATTTGATCAATGTTGTCAATATGTATAGTCCATTTAAACACTATTGATATGATTACTCCAATATGATTATACGTGTTACATATATGTGTTTTCATATATATGTTTTACATGTTTGTATATATGTTTTTAAATTTTATGTATATTCACATTTTATGTCTTAATTGTGCATGTAATGTATGGACACAATTTATAACTTGATAAATAAATTATGAATATTATTTAGTAAGTTTTGTTAATTTAAATGTCTAGATTGAATGTATTTAATTTATAAATTTTAAATGTTTTAAATTAAATTAAATTTTCATTTTATAAATTAAATGTATGCAATTTTATTTATAAATGTAGATTTGCATACACATATTCCATATCATGGAGGATCAGGCTTCTCATCACTCTAATCCTAACCCTGCTAATATTCATAATGTTAGGAGTGATTTGTATGCAAGTACTCTTGATAGATTGAATAATGCTATGACACATTTGGACCAGACCATCCTTAACACACCAAACCTATCTAATAGAGACAGGTTGGTGGCTATCCAAGATTAGTTTATCCATGTGATCGAGACTATGAAATTATATAACCTATATGATGATGTCAGTATTGAGTATTTTTATGTCACTCTCTAGTAGTGTTAATGGGACTATGAAATTGCCAACAGTTAATAGGGTCATTTCATTAGATATGGTTCATTTAATTTTTCCACACTATATTAGATGGGATAGAGTTAGAGGCTATTATGTGACCAGGTGCACATATCCAATTGTCATACCACTTATTTACCCTAAGTGGTTGGTAGCACATCATCGATGGCCTCATAATGATGAGTTGCCATTATATTTTTGTAAGCAATTATATGCACATGTTCATTTATATTTTTCTATTGATTACACATCTATCCCTGCACATGTTGGATAGGAAAGAGGGAGATTTTTATAAAACTCAATTCAAATGTCATGATCTACCACCACCCATTGATAAGAGGGCATCAATCGGTCCCAAACTTTTGGAACTTCTCAAAAGGTTGAACCTAGGATTAGCAGCCCAGTCATCCCTTGCATCATCTAGATGGGTCATTTTTTAGAGTTTAGGTACTATTTCTAGTGAGGTTGACTAGTTGGAATCTAACAGTGTTAGTAGATACATCTTGCACCCATGCACCACCATTCCTTTAGTTGATGCCACTTCTAGGAGTTATGATCCTTTCATCTGCGCTGACATAGTTTCTCCATGTGATGTGGCATAGACTACTGGAGAGGATGAGCTTCGTACATTGAGTACATGTCTAACACATGATCTATTAGATACATATCAATTTATCAATGCAAAGTACGGGATCCCTCTTGATGTTGTGGCCACACATGTCAAGTGTCATATTGATCGGTAAGATAGACACATCCAGATAGCCACACAGGGCATAGGGGGAGATGAGGTTTCTCTAGGAGGTCACTCTACAATGCCTTCACAGCAGATTCCATCATAGGCTAATATTGTTAGTCCACATTTTCCACCAGGATCATTCCATGGACTTCTATTTGATGATGTTGTGATGACCCTTAATTGGTCTGACCTTAGTGGGATTGGGAGGGTCATCCATGGTGCTACACAGTTTGCTGACAACAAGGTATATATTAATTTTTGTATTTAATCTAGTGTGCAACTTGTTATATTATATATTTAAATTATAAAATTTAGTTACTCTACAACATACATGAAATGGATCATGTGTGTTGACTCTTAAAATTAATCCTACATTAGGGGACTAGAGTGGTGGCACCTGACACTTTGCAGCAAACACATGATGCAATTAAGGGATGTGAGGTAAAGTTTTTTAGATAAAATTTGAACAATTACTACATGTAAATATACATTGCATATGTGCATCTAGATTTCATATTTTTTTCAATATATAATCATAGAGATAATTTTTATGTGTAGGGATCTACACGAGTTAAATATTCATAAATGGATGGGCTCTACACAGGGTTTAGTATAGGGCTCAGCACATGATTTTAGTCCTAGGTTGAGTGAGGCTCAATCCACCCCTAGGAGGCACCCATGATGTTGTTAGACTATTTGTTTGTTATTTAGATCACATTTATAGACTTATGTTTCAACCAAAGTTATTTATTATGTAGCATGTGGCATGTCTTTATATCATACATACTTACATTTACATGTTTAGTTATAGATCGCTATGTTTTGTTTGTTATGTTTCATGAACTATACACTATATGTTTGAACTAGACTTATTTATTACATGTAGCATGTCCAATATTTCTTTATATATCATACATATGCACATGATTTAGATGTTTAGTTATAGAGTTTTTATTTGTTTTATATATATGTTCTTATAGATGGTATATATATGTTTTTTATTTGTTCAACTGGAAAAGAGGGTCCAAAACCCTTTACAAAGCTGCCCCCAGGCCAAAAAAAGGCCTTAAACGAGCTAGAAATAGTACATTAATAGTACAGAAATAGTAGTCAAAAAATGAGACTAATCAAAAACACAAAAAAATTAGCAGGCCCACTAGGGACTATTAGACATCCCATACTTAGCCAGGAAGTTGACCATATCCTTATAGTCGCCCAGGCTGTCCACCCCCACATCTTTGACCTTGTCATCGAAATATTTAATAGCTACAAACATCGAAGTCACACGATGGAGAGCCTTGGCAGCAAACTCAACCATCAGCCACCATTTCTTCTGCATCTTGTCCATCCTAGCTTAAAGCACCATTAGCTCTTCTGTAGTCTTGCTACATAGAGAACAGGCACCCTTTTTCTTTTATCCTCGAGCTTCCTCAGCATCCTCCTCCTTCTCTTCTGATCCAGGCTTGTTCAAAGTGACTCGCTCCTCTCATGAATAGATTCAATGGGTGTTTCATCTTCTCCCTCCCCAATGGTGTCCTCCACAAACTCTATATCCTTAGAAATGTCCATGCCCTGGGGATTAGTGGATGGGATACTAGTAATATGACTGGATCTATGCACTCCATGGGCAGTATTCTTACTAGTATCACCCCCATCCCCACTCTCCGCATGTTTAGGTCCCGAGTCCAGGTCTATGACTTTCAAGGGCCCCTCATCCCTTTTTAACTCCATGATCCTCTAGGGGGTTTTAGTCTTAGAGTCTGGAGTAGGGGTCCCAACAGGGGTACTACCTTGGTTGTCCTCAATTCTAGGTCCCCCCTTAGGGCTTTCTAGGGATATTTTGGGGGACCCTATAGTTTTTTTGGTTTTACCCTTCGCAGTAGAGGTCTGGGTTGATAGGGTATCCTCCAGCATGCTAACTTTAATTTTTTGGGGGGGAACAGGGCCAATGGAAATTATACAACCTAAGGATGAGCTCTTGGTGAATAGGGATGAGTAGGTACTTAGGGTTTTTAGCACAAATTTCCTTAGCAGACTTAATGGGATTTTCCACAGAAGACAACAAAAAAAAGTGGAAACTAAGCTCCAAACTATTCCTAAAATGGTTAAGTAAAGCAAAATGGTAATGGTAAAATACCTTAAACCTACCCTCCAAGGTGAAATACTTCATGATCATGAGCTAGACTTGCCCCCATGGGGCCGGTAGCTTCTCTCTTTCAAACCCACCGTGCAACTTCATTATAGCTTCCCCTTCCTTAAAAAAAATCCCCATATTTTCAAGGTCTGAGACCTTGCTACAACGTTTGTGCTTCTTGCCTTTGATAGGAAGCCCCATGGCTTGCCCTATCACTTCCTTAGAGACTTCAAATCTTATGACCCCCACACAGACCTGCCTGGTATCTTCATCCCATGACTTCGCAAACTGTCAGGACAGATTTTCATCATGACCAATCATCGCTTCAAGGAAGAAGGCCACATCTCCCTCCTGTATGATGTGCCACACCATAGGATCCTACCAACACTTCTCAGGCAAGGTCAGCTCAATCTTAACAATGTCGCCACCCATCTTGAATTCTAATAAACTAAGCAACCAGAGCGAGAAGAAATGTTGAAGGCAAATTATGTTAGCGTGCTTAGCTGGATACACATAAGAGTGAATAATTCCTTCTGTGCAATTATATCATTTCAAAGGCTGTGAGAACCCATAATTAAATTCGACGTCATAATTCTAGAGATATGCATTACCCTTGCCACCATGGTTCTCTTACTTAGGAAAAGACCCATGCCCACCACCACATGCGAATGTGAACATCACTAGAGATGGGGATGGTAAGAAACTTATTACTCCTGAGCTAGCCTATCATCCACTCGTCCCACCCCCAATATCTTTCCACCTTAGTATCCTAGTAGGTCTCCTAGTCAAATCCCTCTGATCCATCTCAATCTTCCTGGTCAGAAAAATTTGAATAGCAATAATTCTTTCCCCGCCTTTATGGATTTGAAAAGAAATGGCTCCCAACACACTTAAAGTCTTACTACCCCTAATAAACCTCTAGAGAGTGCTAATGACAAGGAGCTCATAATACTTAATCTATTTTCTTCCAACCATCTTTTTTGATAAGAATTTGAATTCTACTGGGCAACCTAGAAGAAAGCCTCTAGCACCGACAACCAATACTATTAGTCCCAAGGTTCGCCATAGCATCCACCATGGCATTACCTTCCCTGTAGGTATGAGAGACCTTGTACTCCTCCAAGGAGTTAAGGAGCAGATGAATATCACCAACAATGTCTGCTATATTCTAGCCAATACTAGCAGATCCCAAAGCAGCATTAACAATTAACTATGAATCCCCTTCCACATGCACAAGTTGAATGTTCAAGGAAATAGCAAGTTTGATACCCCATAGCATAGCTAAAGCTCCAACCCCATTGTTACTCTTAATGCCAATTCCCCTAGTGTAAGCAGCCACAAACATCCTCGAATCATATCTAATTATGCCTCCTCCACTAGCCTCCACAGGATTCCCTTTGGCCGCCCCATCAAAATTAAGCTTAAACTAAACATTTTGAGGTAGGGTCCAGTATGTTCTAGCCCTAGCTATCTTTTTAGAATTATCAATTTGACAGTTATTCAGACTGCCATTCCACTGTTGCATTAACCTCTATTCTTCCATCCCTGGGGGATTCTCCATTGCTTTAAATTTATAGGAATTGATGTTTTCAGCTAGCAATTTGGAGAAAGTCTGAAAAAACTCCAAGGAGGTTTTGTACTTCTCCTTGAAGATTCTATTGTTGTGCTCCTTCCACAAATTCCAAGCAAGATGGGGGGAATTTGTAACCAGAGTTTCGTGACGACAGGGAATGTTGGTCGGAAGGGAAGTCTCCAAGCTCTAACCAAAGCAACCACACTATCATTGGAAACCCAACACAAATTTAGTCTCTGCATGATGAGACTCCAGACCTCCCAAGAAAAGTTACAATATAGAATGAGGTGAGTAACAGACTCCTCTTCACCATAGAGAACACACCTTTTCAGTAGCTGGAATCCTCTCCTCTTTAAATTATCAAGGGTCAGGATTTTGTTATGCATCAGAGTCCACCAAAAGAAGTTAATTTTGGGTAAAAGCTTAGGCAACCAAATCTTGCCCCACAACTTGCCCTCCCTTGGGTCTAACAGTAGCCCATAGGCACTTTTTAGAGTAAACAGACCTTTTTTGTCTTTGTCCCAAACCATTTGATCCTATTTCAAAAAGAGGGAAAGCTTAAATTTGTTCAACTCCCTTTGAAGCTATAGAGCCATCTCTTTATCCTCATTTTGATCCATGACACAATCTATAATATCCTTCCAACTCCTTATGCTCCCATATCCTCTGATGTAATTAGCCACTTTACAACCAAAAAACCTGTTAGCTCTATCAGCTAACCTGCCATAATCTATATCTCTAAGGGGCATGTCCTTCAACCATCTAGCCACCTAGAAACTGGCATTCCTACCATCCCCTATCTTCCACCTAGTGCCTTTACAAAGAAGACCCCTAGTTTTAAGGGTCCCATTCCATATGACAGATCCTTTAGGGAGGCCAAGATCAACAAGCAGCTTGTAGCTCTTATCCCCATTGAGAGATTTAGCAGCCATAATATCACCCCAATCCTTATTACCCTGGATTAGGTTCCACCCAATCTTAGTCATAAGGGCCATGTTCATGAGATGGATTCTTCTTAAACCCAGACCCCCCTGATACTTGGGGGTAAAAACCTTCTCCCAACTAAGCGTAATTCTCCTTTTTTCCTCCACCCCAACTAGAGAAATTTCTTTTGTATTTGTTCTATCTTCTCAGCCACACATCTCAGGATTTTGAACAAACTGAGGAAGTAATTAGAGATGCCTTGGAGAGAGGCCTTAAGGAGTTGGAATTTCTCTACTTGAATCAATAGAGATCCTTTCCAACCAGCCATTTTTCTCTGCATTCTCTCAATAATCAAGTTCCAATACTCCAAAGTAACTTTGGTAGTTGATAGGTAGCAGGTAAGCTCGCACTAGAGCAACCCAGGACTCTAGTAATTTTTTGTTGCAAAACCTCCTGATTGTTCAGAAAATAGATGTCTTTTTTTCAAAATTGATACTCCGCCCTGAGGCCCCTTCATAGGCATTGAGAAGCCCTTTCCACATCCTAGCCTCAACAATAGAAGCAATCCCAAACAAAATAATATAAACTACAAACTATTGAATGACCGATGCCTGAGTTGTGGAAGCCAGTTTAATGCCCCAAAGATCCCCATTCCCCAGCAACTTACAAGCATTCCTTCCAAGAACCTCTACAAGCAAGATGAAGAGGTAAGGAGAAAGGGGGTCTCCCTACCTGAGACCTCTACCAAAAGGGAAACCGGGGAGATCCATTGACCAGAATAGAAAATCTAACCGTGGAGATGGACTCCTTCACCAGGTTGATGACTTGATCATGGAAGCCAAATTTCCTGAGAACCCTAATCAAAAAATCCCAATTGACTCTATCATAAGCTTTGGAAATATCTAGTTTAAATATCATACCTAGGGTGTTTCTTTTAGAGATAGAATGAATGATCTCATGAGTGGTGATGGTTGTTGATAACTGAGAGGGGGGGGTGAATCAGTTATCCTAATTATTTCCCTTATTGAACTTTCCTTTTAATTGATGCAGCATAAAATCAAACATAAAACATTAACCATAAAACAAGAAACACATGACACAGTATTTTTGACGTGGAAACCCTGTTAAGGGAGAAAACCACGGGGTGATTAACCCAAAATTATTCTCTGTTAGAAGAATAGGAAATTACAAAGATGGCACTTGCCAATTAGGGCTCACTGCCCGAGCACACTGCTCACAAGAGGCCCACTGCCTACAAGAAGACACACTGTCTACAAAGTGATGAGAATCACAGTCTTGAACTGATTGGAAGCATCTGCATATGCTGGAGTTCAGTTCCGGTTAGGCTCAGTACACTGATCTGCTGCACTTCATCTTTCCTCTGTTCTTTATTCTGCTATCTTTCACATACCGGATCCTTTTTGTTACCTCTGCTCTTTCTCTGGACTTCTTCACATATATCTCCACAACAACCCCACTTCACAACTAAATCCATCCTCTATATATATCCGCACAAGTAATTTCATCACCTTTCTAGTCGGCATCCGAAACAGTCTAGTTTCTTACAAGCTCTCATTCTGTCGGCTGAATCCTTCCTCACCAAGCAATGCGGATCAAGCATATAATTGTAGATATCATTAATCATGTCGGCCAAACATGATTCATGCCTTCACAACCTCTGTCATCAACAGTAACACATCCGGAAAGCAGTCTGATACTCTGCCAGTCAGTTCTTCCTCTGTTTTCACTGTCTCTCAGGAATCCGGTACTCAACCATTCATATCTTTTTCCTTGTCCATCACCGGAGGCTAAATCCTTGGAATATACCACTCAAGGTAGTCCTCTTGACTTCCCCAAATCCGCACTGCACCAAGACACTTCCTCTGAGAGGTCCGGACCAATCTGTCGGACCTTGCCACATGCTCTGTTCTTCTTCACCGGACCACAACATTCTTTATTCTGACATCCGGTAGAGACACATCATGACTTGCGAATATGTGGGATGACCTTTGTTGCCATCAATGACAACAACCATGAATCCATATAGTGTCTCTTGCCAACAATCTCCCCCTTTGGCATTGATGGCAACACTTAGTGAAAAATGACTAAGTGTTTTCACTATGCTCCCCCTTTGCTGATGCTCTGTCTTTATATACAATTTCCGGAACTCCCCCTTAGTTGGATTCCTCATTTTTCACTGCTCCTCACTCCCCCTTTGACATCAATGGCAAAGGGTGGGGTCCGCATACCAAAATTTTCAAAAATTTTCTATATATAGCCGCATATTTACATACTCACATATACTGAAGAATGTCTGCAAAGGATGTCTGCAATTGAATCATTTCTGTAGCCCAACTTTGCTTCATTCTGTCCAAAATTGAAATGTGACCACTTAGCAAAAATGCAAAAGCTTCTGCCCACTTGAGATCTGTCGGATCTTTCGTTTGGGCGGTGGTCTGAGCATCACTGATGGCCTCATGCATAGTTTCCAACTTAGGGATTATAATCCTTCTAAGTTCTCCCATCCGGTTAGTGATGTTCTTCCTTTCCTTCTCAAGATTTTTTATTTCATTCAAGACTGCAATGGTCTGACATTCTTGATTTATTATAGAGGAAGAGAGAGGATCAAAACTTTGAGATAAGCTTTGTAGCTTATCCTGTTCCTCTTTTATTTTCTTGTCAAATGCTGCTGTTGCCTTTGACCAGGATATACAAAATTTGTAGATGTCACCGCCATCCTTAAGAGCATTCTCTAAGCTCCTTATTCCAATGCTTACAATCTTCCTATCCTTAGAGATTAATTCTACTATTTCTGAAAATCTTTTATCCAAAAATTCCTTCCGGACCTTTTCTTCAGCTGATTTTTCTAGAGAATCAAAATGTGTATCAACACTGCTGACTAAGGTTTTTAGATTACCGGAAGAGGAGGCTGTCGGATCTATCTGGATTGATGGCATGATTTTTACAAGTACTCCGGAAGCAGCCTCTATCAACTCACAGTCTTCCATATGAGACTTCAGGAGTTTTTCATTTGCCTTGGCATTTGCAAATGAGGCTATCTTCATTGTTTGTACCGGAGAGAGAGAGTCAAAATCAAATGGACCTTTTAGAAGCTCCAGTTCATCAATCTCTAGAGTTTCTTTGCTCAAAAATTGTTGAACAGTTTGTGCAGTGTCTCTTGCCAGAGACAGATGTTTCTTTTCTTCTGCAGTCTTAGAACTGTCAACCTCTTTGTCTTTCACCACTGCTTCCTTCTCCTGTAATTTCTCTTCTTCTTTGGATCCGGAGACTGTAGGGGAAACCGGAGGAGAGATGCTAGTTTGTTCATGGGCCACTTCTTCTGGAGCAGAGGGTCCCAAGTCCTCAGCTGTTTCTGTACCTAAATCCTCTACAACTGGAAGATTGAACCTTTTGAAGGCCTTCCGGAGGATCTCTTCTGTTTCTTGGGCCACTTTGTCAGTCTCGCCAAGCATGAGTTGATTCATCCTGGCTTTGCTTCTGAACTCATCTTTGCAGTCTTTGAAGATAATGTTCATTGTCTTGGGATCAATTTGAGGATATAGCTGAATAGCTATCTGCTCCCGGATCTCAAGATCTTTAGCATGAGCATTATTCTTTCTTACTTCCATTTCCTTTTCTAGGCTTTTAGGAATAAGAGATATTATTTCAATGAAAGCCTTATTATATATGTTAAGATATTTTACTGTGGCCTCCTGCAGAGTCTTTTGGTCGGCCTCACTGAAGTCATCATATGATTCAGTCATTGGTTGAAGGTTTCCATCCACCGTGACCGACTTGATTATGCTCTCTAGTGACAGAGTGGGCTTTTCAACAATTACCTCTGCCATTTCATCCTTGTCTTGGCCTGTGGAGGGCTTACCGGATCCTTTCTTCTTCTGTTTCTTTACTTCTCTTACTCCCTCATCTGATTCTGTTTCCTCTTCATCCTTTTGGCTTCCATAAGCCCTTGTGGCTTTTGTCTTGGATCTCTTACCGGATGCCTGAACTTCCGGTTTTGAACTTTTGGTTGTGGGAGGTGCAGGTCTCTTTGATGATCTGGTCCGGGTGGGAGCTTCAACCGGAGCACTTTCTTTGCTTTTCTCTTCTTCCTCGGCCTTCCTCCTCTTTTCCTGGCTGGCATCAAGTGCCTCCTTTGAGATACCTAGGCCTTGAGCAATGTGCTCTACTTCTTTTCTTACCTTTCTTTTAATCTCAGGTTCCCTGAGTTCTACATGTATTTTTACACTCAGCTCCTCAAAGGTTCCAAACCTTTCTGCCTTAGGATCTTTGGGCTGACTCAGCATGTGTTGAACATGCAGCTCCACTATCTGTTCATCCACTTCATACCCCATGGGCATGATCCAGACAGTCCTTGGCTCTACTGCCTCCATTAGGCACTGATCAGTGTCAACCATGAAGCACACTGAGTCTTTGTATTTTTCAACAAGAGACTGGGGAATTCTCTCTCTTGCTTGCATCATGCTCTGAAAATTTTTGAAGTATCCCCATAGAGCTGTATTTCTCGCTTTTGCATCCCCAAGTCCATGCAAATAGTCTCTTATCTGGACTGCAACAGGTTTGTCATTCTGCCATACCCATCCACTTGTTCCGGGTAGCTCATTCATGAAGTAGAAGAATAGACATACAATAAGAGTACCATACTTGAAGGAATTCTTCTTATCCTTCTTGATTTTCTGTATATTTTCCATCAATTGGCTTAGCAGTAGTTCGCAGAGGTCATATTCTGCATTCTTTCTTAGCATTTCAAAGGCAGTGTATACTGCAGTTCCGGATACAGAATTCTCCCTGCTGGAGTGATAGATCTTGTATCCTATTATCATTGATGCATATTTGATATCCGGATCTGAAATATCTTCAATGGTCATTGCCCTCTTGTCAAATTTTGATCCGGTGGCCTCAGTTACAATGTTGTTCTTGACAGATTTGAGGATAGGTACCCCTCCGGAAGAGTATAGACCAGTTACTGCTCTAATTGCCTCTTTTGTGATCTTACAGGGTCTATCTAGCCATAGAAAGTTGTCATGCATCCTGCTCAGTACATACCGGACCCATTCATCTTCTTCAAAGCAGGGGAAATGAATAAATTGCTCAAATTGTTTCTTCTGAATGTCCTTATACTCTGGTTTAAGCTCAAAAGCATTGTCTATCAGCTGCTTGTGATAGAGGTCTCTTAATTTGAATTCCCCAAATTCCTCAATGTTTGCATGTATGTAAACCCTAATGTCTTCGGTGTGTAAAACTCCGTGAGGAACACTAGAGAAGGCTCCTAGTGGATCTACCTCCAATGATTTGTAGGGATGTTTCTTAAATGAGGGGCGAGGTCTATCAGAGATCTTAACTATGTTTGGAGTAGCCATTCTTCAAAGATTTGCAGTGAGGTAATGAAAAACGGAGAATACCTTATGCGCCTTCGGTTTGCACGGAGTGGTTGGATTGATTTCTTTATGCAATAGCTTCGGCAGGAGATCCTTGGTGTGCTTGATGAACCTTATTGCAGAGCTCCACTTTTCGCTTCTTCTCGAGTGCAGAATGAGTAAATGACCTTTGAGAAATCCCTTAAATTGCTCCGCGAACCCTAATATCTGTCTGCAATAAATGCTTCACCTACATCATTCCGGTTTGCCTTGTCTGGATAGCTTGGAGTATCCCGGATTAGTCCTGATCTGTGGATATCATCCGGATCTTTCAATCATGAATAAATCGAGGTAACATATTACAAGAACATCCCAAACACTCTGTCCAATCCGCAAAACAAGATAGTGCATTTCCGGATCTTTCCGGACCTTTTTGTAATCCTTTATCATACCGGAGCATCTCCCTGAACAGGTCTTATTTGATCGATCACAGCTTCTTCATAACTCCATGCGGACCTCTGAAAACTTGACTGAAGTATCTCAAGACTCATATCTACAAACCCTTTGATCCGCATCTTGTGCCACATCCGGTACCACTTGTTTGGCTGGGGGAACAAGATTTTCTTTGAGTCTTCCCCTGAGCCTGAGCTCACTTTTTAATTTCCGGAAGAAATATCAGCACCAGAGTCTGGTGCGGATCTAGCCTCTACATTCTCTGAACTTTTCTTCACCCAAATCTTGCTCATCTGATTCCTAACCTCATCCGCATTCATCTTTTGTTTACCCTTGTCTTGATTCTGATTATACACCGGACCTCTTTTGTCCTGATTCTTGTTTCTGCAAACTTTAGCATTATGACCGGACCTATTGCAGATTTGGCAAATAACATTTCTTTGCATATTTGACTGATATCCTCTTGATCTGCATTGATTAGCCATATGACCTACTCTATTGCATGTGAAGCATCTACCTTTGAATGATTTGTTTACTTGCATACTTCTGCATTCATGGGATTTGTGTCCATACCTTTTGCAGTTGAAGCACTGTCCAGAGAAGGATGAATTAATCTGATTCATTCTCATTCTGCACTGATTAGCTTTGTGACCAAAGTGGTTGCAGCTGTGGCAATATCCATTGAAGGATGGATATCTTTGAGCATTTGGCTGTCTTACCGGAGGTCTTCTAGGCCTGCTTCTTGGATTTTCTGATCCAAGATTCTTCTGACCGGATCTGGAGCTTTCTCCTTTCTCATATCCCAAACCATACTTGTCATCTGTCCTCTTTTGACTTCCAAGAAGAACTTCAAGTTGAGCAGAACTTATCTTGAATTTCTCTTTATATTCATTTGCTGTTTGAAGGTCTCTTTTGAGAGAGGCAATTTGATCCTCAAGTTTTCCTTCATTATCTTTGGCATCTTCAAGATCAGATTCAAGATGTCTGATAATCCTGTCCATCTGGTGGCATTCTTCTGATTTTTCTTTAAGAGATTGTCTTAGATTGTCTTCAGCCTTTCTTTTTTCTTCAATCTCTTGAGTAAACTTTATAGTTCCTGATTCCATTTCATGTCTTAACATAATGACTTCTTTTGATAACTTTTCACATAACTTGGTTTGCTCAGTCAATTCTTCATTTGTATTGCTTTCTTCACTTTGTCTTGCCAACTGTTGAAGCAGCTCCTTTCTCTTTTTCATAGAGAGACTTAATTTGTCTTTTAATTCTCTCATGAATTCATCAGCCTGTTTGAGTCTTTCCTTTAATTCACTGACTTCAGAATTTGACTGTTCAAGATCCTCAAGAGCAGTCTTGAGTTGCTCTCTTAAACCATATGCATCCATTTGAAATCCCAGATCTTCCTCAAGCTGTTAGGCTCTATTAGGAGGAACTTAGCTCTGATACCAATTGTTGATAACTGAGAGGGGGGGGTGAATCAGTTATCCTAATTATTTCCCTTATTGAACTTTCCTTTTAATTGATGCAGCATAAAATCAAACATAAAACATTAACCATAAAACAAGAAACACATGACACAGCATTTTTGACGTGGAAACCCTGTTAAGGGAGAAAACCACGGGGTGATTAACCCAAAATTATTCTCTGTTAGAAGAATAGGAAATTACAAAGATGGCACTTGCCAATTAGGGCTCACTGCCTGAGCACACTGCTCACAAGAGGCCCACTGCCTACAAGAAGACACACTGTCTACAAAGTGATGAGAATCACAGTCTTGAACTGATTGGAAGCATCTGCATATGCTGGAGTTCAGTTCCGGTTAGGCTCAGTACACTGATCTGCTGCACTTCATCTTTCCTCTGTTCTTTATTCTGCTATCTTTCACATACCGGATCCTTTTTGTTACCTCTGCTCTTTCTCTGGACTTCTTCGCATATATCTCCACAACAACCCCACTTCACAACTAAATCCATCCTCTATATATATCCGCACAAGTAATTTCATCACCTTTCTAGTCGGCATCCGGAACAGTCTAGTTTCTTACAAGCTCTCATTCTGTCAGCTGAATCCTTCCTCACCAAGCAATGCGGATCAAGCATATACTTGTAGATATCATTAATCATGTCGGCCAAACATGATTCATGCCTTCACAACCTCTGTCATCAACAGTAACACATCCGGAAAGCAGTCTGATACTCTGCCAGTCGGTTCTTCCTCTGTTTTCACTGTCTCTCAGGAATCCGGTACTCAACCATTCATATCTTTTTCCTTGTCCATCACCGGAGGCTAAATCCTTGGAATATACCACTCAAGGTAGTCCTCTTGACTTCCCCAAATCCGCACTGCACCAAGACACTTCCTCTGAGAGGTCCGGACCAATCTGTCGGACCTTGCCACATGCTCTGTTCTTCTTCACCGGACCACAACATTCTTTATTCTGACTTCCGGTAGAGACACATCATGACTTGCGGATATGTGGGATGACCTTTGTTGCCATCAATGACAACAACCATGAATCCATATAGTGTCTCTTGCCAACAATGGTTGCATCAAGGATTTGCCTGCTAGGAACAAAACCTTTCTGATTGGAAGTGATGAGCTTATCCAAAAGAGGTTGTAATCTAAAAACTAGAATCTTGGTGAAGATTTTGTACACTATATTACAGAGGTTGATAGGTCTAAAATCTATCATAGAGGTGGAGTCATTTTTATTCGATATTAGAGCTGTGAATGTGTTGTTCAACTATTGCAGGAGTCTACCAGTCCAAAAGAAATCCTTGGTTGCATTAGTGACATCTTTCCCAATAACGTTCCAGAAAGTTTGAAAAAAAGTCAGAGGGAACCCATCCAGACCAGGATCTTTGAAAGCCCCCATGGAGAAGACCACCACCCTAACTTCCTCCTTCATAATTGGTTTAGATAGGAGACTATTGTCTTCATTAGATAGAATACTAGGAATGGAGTCCAAAAGAGTCTCAGTTCCCTCCAGGAGGACGTTAACATGATGGGTAGCCAAAAGTGACTCAAAGTAGTTGGAAGCCAACCTCCCTATCTCTACATCATCCTCCACCACTGCCCCATCCTCATCACTAAGTCTATTGATAGAGTTCCTCTTCCTGTGTCTCAGCGTAGATTGGTGGAAGAAGGATGTGTTTCTATCCCCCTCCCTCAACCATTGAACCCTAGATTTTTGTTTCCAATAGATCTCCTCCTTCAACATCATCAACTAGTCTTTAGATACAGATTTATCCAGAGGATGTAACTCCTTCGATGAGTCTTGGTGCAGTCACGGTAGGAGGGTTCACAAAATGAACAGTCCAAACCATGCAGCAAGAGTAAACACAATGGAAAAAACTCAAAGGTATAGAACAAATACAGATTCAGTCATTTAGTATATCATAGAATTCAAATACAGATCGTCTGGCAACATGTGGGCTTACAATTGGGCTCACAGGCCTGATTACAGAATATCAAAATATGCACAAGATATAGCTTTGAAGCTCCTTCACTCAAAATCTAAACTAAGGATTATGAATCAATTACTAGCTGCCTTCCTAGGGATCTATTACATCCTTATATATCATATCCAGAATAAAAGATTCCTCCGCATTGGCCAAGGAAGATCACAAACTCCAAATGAAGAGTTGTAATATGTGTACACGGATAGGTCAGACCTAATCATGAAGAATTCCTCCGCAAATGAATGGAATGATGTGCGGATCTCAGGGAAGGTTGGCCACAAACCAAACAACATTGAATGATGTGCAATTAGGCTACACAAGTTGAGGAATGCTCCACAAGTCTTCTCCTTCAACTGATTGTCCAAAACTGTCAGGATGCTCTGCTCTGAGAAAACAGTCTATCTTCTAATAGTGATAACTTTCTAGTACTTCATCCAAATGCTCTAAATTCTAGATATGATGTAGATGAATGAATCCAGATGCTAAGTCTAGCTCTGCAAGATTAGAAATGCAACTGCGGTAGAATGCGGACCAAAATATAAAAACTGCTACTAATTGAACTACCTGATATGAACTGGAAAATAAAAGGAAACAAATTAAACTACAGACAAACTGAAATGCAAATGTTTTTGGTTGATGCAAGATTTCTCTTGAACCAGGGATGCTCCTGCATCAAACATCTGGGGTTATTAAAAAAAACTGAGTCCCTCACTTTGCTGGAGCTAGAGGAAAACAAACACTATCCACCTCAACCTGAGAAACCTATGATGAATCTTCTACTCGTCTGCCTTCCCACTTTACAAGGTATTTCTTGTATTGTCTTCCTCTAGTGCTGCATCTAATTCTACTATCCAAAATGTCTTCAATCTACTCCGGTGCTTGTTGTGGTAACTGTTCCTTGAGGTCTTCTGCAATGCTATCACTAAACTCTGCTTCATGATACTGGTATAGGTCTGCAATATTGAAAATAGGTGATATACCCAATGTCTTCGATAGCTCCACTTCATATGCATTTCCTGAATCAAATTTTATGAGTATCCTACAAGGTCGAAACTTCTTCATCCTCAACTTGTTATATGTCCCAACTGGAAATCTTTCTTTTCTCAAGTATACCATCACTTCATCTCCCACTACAAATTCCTTATGTCTTCTCTTCTCATCTGCTTGATCCTTATATTTGTTGTCCATATCTTCCAAATACTTCTTAACCTGATTATGCACTATCTCCATATGTCCTGCAAATTCCTCTGCTTCTGCACTTCTCTTTTCTTCCAAACTAATATCTCTCAATTCAGCAACTCCTCTAGGGTTTAATCCGGTAACAATCTCAAAAGGTGTTCTTTCGATACTCCTATTCACTGAATTATTTTATGCAAACTCTGCTTGTGAAAGAACCAAATCACAACTTCCTGCTTTCTCTCCAACCAAACATCTCAACAAGTTTCCCAAACTCCTATTCACTACCTCTGCCTGTTCATTAGTCTGTGGATGAAATGCTGAACTAAACTTCAAATCTGTCTTCATCTTCTTCCAAAGTGTCTTCCAAAAATATCCAAGAAATTTGGTGTCTCTGTCTGAAATTATGCTCTTAGGTAATCTATGCAATCTCACAATTTCCTTGAAAAATAGGTTAGCTAAATGCACTGCATCATTTGTCTTCTTACAAGGTATGAAATGTGTCATCTTTGAAAATATGTCTACCACTACAAATATAGAATCATGTCCTCTCTGTGTCTTAGGTAATCCCATCACAAAATCCATGCTTATATCTGTCCAAGGTCTCTCCGGTACTGTCAAAGGTTTATACAATCCAGTATTCTGACTACTCCCTTTTGCAACTTGACAAATTCTACAACTTTGCACAAATTTCCTAGCATCCTTATGTATCTGAGGACAAATGTAGTTTTCACTTACCAATGCTACTATCTTGTTAATGCCAAAATGTCATGCCAATCCACCACTATGTTTCTCCTTGATCAAATTATCTCTCATTGAACTTCTAGGTATGCATAACTGACTTCCTTTGAACAACATATCTTCTTGAATAAAATAGTCTAACCACTTACTCCTATCTGTCACAACAAGTTCCTTTCATGCTTTCCAAGGTTCTGCAAAATCAGTGTCTCCCTCATACAGGTTCTTCATTTCATCAAATCCCAATGCTTCAACTCTCATCTCTGTCAGCAAGTTCCTTCTTCTACTCAATACATCTGCAACTTTGTTTGATTTTCCACTCCTATGCTTCAACACAAAAGTATAACTCTGCATAAACTCTACCCATCTCATATGTCTCTAATTCAACTTACCTTGACTATTCAAATATTGTAAAGCTTGGTGATCTGTGTACAACACAAACTCCTTAGGCAACAAGTAATGTCTCCACTTCTTTAAGGCTTGAATTATGACATAGAACTCTTGATCATAAACTAAATATCTTCTCCTTGCGTCATTCAACTTCTTATTAAAATATACTATAGGTCTACCTTCTTGACTTAACACTACTCCAATTGCATTTCCACTTGCATCACAATCAACTTGAAATACCTTATTGAAATCTGGTAATGCCAAAACAGGTTGCTCTGTCACTTTCTACTTCAACAACTCAAAACTTTTATCTGCTCTTGATGTCCACTTGAAATCTTTCATATCACCTCTCATTGTCTCTTTCATATGTTTACAACTTGAACTAAAATTTCTAATGAACTTCCAATAGAAATTAGCTAATCCATGAAATGATCTGACTTCTCCAATGCTCTCTGGTGTAGGCCATTCAACAATTGCTCTTACTTTCTCAGTGTCCATCTTCAATCCTTCTATAGAAATGATAAATCCCAAATATACCAATTCTTCCTTCATGAAACTACACTTCTTGATGTTTATCAACAATTTCTCTTCTTTCAGTCTCTGAAATACTTGTCTAATATGCCACAAATGTTCTTCATTTGTCTTATTGAAAATCAAAATGGCATCCAAATATACAATAATAAACTAACCCAAGAATCTCTTCAAAACTGCATTCATCAATCTCATGAAAGTACTCGGTGCATTTGTCAATCCAAAAGGCATCACTAACCACTCATACAATCCTTCATTTGTCTTAAAAGGAGTCTTCCATTCATCTCCTTCTCTAATTCTAATCTAATGGTATCCACTCTTCAAATCTATCTTTGTGAAATATCTTGCTCCACTCAAACATTCCATGATATCATCCATCCTAGGTAAAGGAAATATATACTTAACTATGATCTTTTTGATTGCTCTAGAGTCAGTACACATTCTCCATTCTCCATCTTTCTTAGGTGCTAGCATTGCAGGTGCTAGCACTGCAGGTGCTAGCACTGCAGGTGCTAGCACTGCAGGTGCCTAGCACTGTAGGTGCTAGCACTACAGGTACTGCACAAGGGCTCAGGTTTTCTCTGATCAAACCTTTCCTCAACAATTCTTGTATCTACCTATTCAATTCTTCATTCTCTGCCAGTGTCATTCTATGTGCTGCTTTATTAGGCAAACTAGCTCCTAGTATAAGGTCCATGTGATGACTAATACTTCTGATTGGTGGTAATCCTTCAGGTACATTATCTGATATGATGTCTTCATACTTTGTCAGCTACTCCTTTATCTCCTCTGGTTGTGGTTCTTTAGTCTCCTTCAATGTTTTAGGCTTCTTAGGAATCAAAGCATAACACATATTCTCATGTCTCAAACCATCCAAAAATTTTCTTCCATCTACCAAACAGATTCTAAAATTCCCACATACCTCACTCTTAGGATCATCTTCCAAAGGAATCAAGGTACTTATCTTCCCATTTGATGTTATAGTGTATGTATTCTCTCTCTGATCATGTATAGCATTTCTATCATACTGCCAAGGTCTACCCAATAAGATATGACAAACATCCATAGGCATAATATCACAAAAGACATCATTATGATAAGATCCAATATGAAATTTCACCAGACATTATTCACTCACCAGTACCTTATGATCATCCTAAATCCATGCTATCAAATAGGGCTTACAGTGTTTCAATCTTTCCAAATTCAGCTTAGTCACCATCTCCTCTGAAACTAGGTTATCTGAACTACCAATATCAATTACAACTTTGCAACATTTACCTCTTGATTTGCATCTAGTTCTGAACAAACTCTTCCTCTGCGGTGGTTCTTTAGTTGTCTCTAATTGAAATAGTGCTCTCCTCATCACAAATGATTCTCCTTTCTCCGATTTACCAACTGAACTAGGTGATCCAACAGGTTCTTCTTCAACATAAGTTGCTCTTCCACTATTCTTTATTCTTTTGCTTGTACTCCCTTGATTACATTCAAATGCTCTATGTCCTTCACCTCCACACTTAAAACAAGTGCCTCTAAATGCTCTCTTATCAAATCCTTTTCCTTCTTTTATGTATCCTTCATTCCGGTATGAATTATAATTACCTCTGTGATGAAAATTCTTGTCATTGCTCTGGTAGGCATTGCTATCTCTACCCTCCTTCTTGAATGTGTTCTCCTGTCTGTTCTACACCGCAAATGATCTATCTCCTCTGGAAAATGTTCTACCTCTCTGAAATTTACCTCCTCTGCCTCTCTGTCTCTGATCATGCCTCTTATTCAACTTCTCTTCAACTTTCAGGGCAAACTGATATGCTTCCTCCAAAGATGTCATCCTCACCAAACTCAGTTCTTCTTGAATGTTCAATCTCAATCCATTGATGTATCTAGCCACTTTCTCTTTGCTTTCTTCACTATGTCCTATTCTTATGATTGAAATTCTTCAGTATACTCCTTCACAGATTTCTCCTTTTGTCTTAGGTTCTGCAATCTCTTCAACAGTTCCAACTCATAGTCAACAGGTATGAATTGATTCTTCAATTTTGTCACCATCCTATCCCATTTTGTAATCTTTTCTTTTCCTCTTTTGTTTCTATCCAACTAAACTTCCTTCCACCATATAGCAACATGTCCTTTCAACTTTGTCTTTGCAAATTTCACCTTCTCCGGACCTTCAACTTTTTCATATTCAAAGTATTCTTCCATGTCATTTATCCATTCTATCAATTCTTTAGGATTCAAATTGCTAGTGTAATTCAGAACATCAACTCTAGGACTCTTTCCAATCTTTGAAATAGCTCGCAGCATCTTTACTTGATCTGATTCTTCTTCTTCCTCACCTCCTAGGGTTTCACCAATTTGATCAACAAATTGAAATTCCTCTTCATCATCACTTTCAACATTAGGTCTAGGTGTCAATCCTCTTCACCTATCTTCCTGAATGGCATCCAATCGAAGCCTCATTATTTTCATCATTTCCATCATCTCATCCATTCTACTAGCCATTGTTCTAATAGCAGCAAGTCTCCTCAGCGGCATCTTCCTAGGATCAAGTGCAAACTACCTTAAGTTTGGCGATCAGGCTACAAGGTGACAACTGCCTCACAATTAGCGATCGGTTGCAACACAAGTAACCTGCCTCAATTTAGGAATTTGTCCATAGCAAGATCTTACAAAATTCCTTAGCCAACTTCTCTCAATTTGCTCCCAAAGATTCAAACTTTTGCTTTGATACCACTTGGTGCAGTCACAGTAGGAGGGTTCATAGAATGAACTGTCCAGACTATGTAGCAAGAGTAAACACAACAGAAACAACTCAAATATATAGAACAAATGTAGATTCAATCATTCAGTAAATCATAGAATTCAAATACAGATCATTTGGCAACATGTGGGCTTACAATTGGGCTCACAGGCTTGATTACAGAATATCATAATATGCACAAGATATAGCTTTGAAGCTCCTTTGCTCAAAATTTAAACTAAGGATTATGAATCAATGGCTAGCTTCCTTCCTAGGGATCTATTACATCCTTATATATCATATCTGGAACTAAAGATTCCTCCACGTCAACCAAGGAAGATCACAAACTCCAATGAAGAGCTGTAACGTGTGTACACGGATAGGTCAGACCTAATCATGAAGAATTCCTCCACAAATGAATGGAATGATGTGCAGATCTCAGGGAAGGTTGGCCACAAACCAAACAACATTGAACGATGTGTAATTAGGCTCCACAAGTCGAGGAATGCTCTGCAAGTCTTCTCCTTCAACTAATTGTCCAAAACTGTCAGGATGCTCTTCTCTAAGAAAACAATCAATCTTCTGATAGCGATTGTAGACACTTAAAATTGTCCATGCCTTGCAACAACACGTTTTGTCCTAGATCCTTGCATAATCCAACTTAATCACCTAACTAATTAATTAAATAAACCTCTTTATTTAATTAATTCCCCTCACTTGTCTCAAATAATTCAAATAAAATATTTGAATTAAATCCCTCATCTTTTACCACATTATGACATGTGTCACATGACTACAACTCTTCTCATGCACAAATAATTTAAATAATTTTATTAATTAAATTATGAGATTCCCACTCACATCCTATTTTTAGCCCCACTCATTTGTGCGTCATAAGGCATTTTCTATTCAAAATAAATAAAAGAATCCCACTTATTTCCTCTCATCCTATTTTTAGCCTCGTGTCATAACCCACTTAATGTGGGTCATAGGCACTAAAATCAACTTTTAATCCTAGCCATACACATCACACAATTGACTTTTAATCTTAGCCATTGAATCATATCATCTCTTGCCTATAAATCTAGCCTCACACAAGCCATTTGAGATCCATCTTCTTCTAGTATCCTCACTCTGCCAAAATTCTTTCAAATCCTCTCATCTATCTATCTATTTTCCTCTATCATCTTCATCTTATCGTTATGCTGCAACTATGAGCAATCAACAACCCTTTGACATCATGCATTCTTATGCAAGATTGAGAAGAGCCATGGAGATCAATCAAGTCTAGTGTGGATTCAGTTTGCATTTGATTTTCTTTGTTTTTATTTTCATGCTAGTTTGTCCTTCATGGTGCATAGTTAGGGTTTAGCTAGTTTGCTATTTTTGACATTAATTTGATTTTCCCTAGCTCCAAAATGGTGAACCTGATGTGGATTCCTTGATCTAGCTTGCTTTTTATAGGTTTCATTAACTTTTTGTTGCAGGTTTATGTAATTTTTGGACAAAACCCTAAGTTTTCAAGATTTCATCATATCTTCCAAATGGCTGCGAATGTTTCTACAAGATTTTCACAGAATTTTGTCCATCATCTAAGGAAGCTACAATAGACAAATTGCGGGTTTATCGCCATTTTTGTAGGAGTTATCATGATTTTATGTTTTTTTCATAAAATCATGTTTTTGGGCGCAAATCAACGAATTTTTCATAAATTTTTACATTTCTAGAAAGATCTTGTAATTCTAATGGGGGTCTATTCTTTATAGAGTTTATTTTGAGGTCAAATATAGTGCAAAAAAATTAAATCTTTGCCGACTGTAGCTTTTTTACAAATCCGTATTTTTGGGTGCAAAACAGGGAATTTTTTTGACTTCTTTACATTTCTAGAAATCTCTCAAAAAATTAGTAGGGGTCTCTTCTCTATTTTTTTAGTTTTTAGATCAAAAATATCTTGAAATAATCAAAAATAATTTGGCTATGTATCTGAAATTACAATTTTCCTTGTCTGATGAGCTTTTTTTATGGCTGTATTATAATATCATTTTATGATCTTGTCGGTGAATCAAAGGAGTTGGAGCATCATTTGGATCAATCATAACAGCAACTTGCAAAGTGAAAATAATCAGGTGCACTCATTTCATCTTTCATCTCTTAATCATTGTTTGCAAACACACTTCAATTTGGGCTCTAAAACGAATCATTGCTTTCATCTCACATCAAAAATTAGGTTAAAATGAACAAGTGTTTTCCTACACATTTGGCTCTGGATCTAAAAATAACAAGTGTTTGAATTGTTTTCTTACACACATTTCATTTCTAAGGGTCAATTAACAACTGCGAGTGTGAATCAAGTGACAGCTCACTTGGTTTGCTTTTGTTTACCCTATCTTAGGAGGCCTGCTTGGAGACACAACACTCCAAGGGATGACCTCAACCGAGGTTGAATCAAAAGACACCCTCATTGGGAGTTTTAAATCTTATCACTCTTGGCTAAGCCCCAAAGAACTTTATACCTTTGGGAAGTGAAGGTGAAGGGTAGGTTACCCCTTTCTCCCAGCTGTGTGGCAAGATTTCGCTTTCAATCCATTTCCCTAGTCAACCTTGTGCAACCTAGCTTAAGACCTAATTGTCCATACCCCACTTGACTAATCATTAGGGCTTGTTGATGTGTTTGTTTAATCATAACATTTAATCTTGAAAGGAAAATTCATCATTGTGTTTGGTGTGAGTGTTCATGCATTTACATGTGAAATTTTGTGTTTAATATTGCCCAAGTCAAACTACCAATAAACAATTTGCCACATCATCCAATCTTTCCAAACTAAATCATCCTAATCATTCTAAATCATCTTAATCCTAGTCAATACTTGTAAAAATGGTCATAATCCTAAGCAAGCCTAATCCTAACCCAAAGCCCAAGGTCACACTTCAAGGAGCCCCTCCTAATCATGAAGACAATCCAAAACCTTACATACTCTGAGGTGACCCAAATTTTGTTTCTAGTGATGATGAGAACTTTGTAGATCCTAGTGATGATGAGGATCTTATAGATTTTGAGGTATACTTGGAGGAACAGACTGAAATCCAAAAACTTAAATCTATGTGTAACTCCATCCCAACACAAGAGAAAAAGATCATAACACAAGAACTCCATGATCTTATCGAAACATTTCACCAAATTCCTCAACCCATAGACTGACAAACATACAAAGATTCCAAGCCATCATTCAAAATTTTCAACAAATCTAGTTACCTCAAATACAACACCTCCTAGCCCAAGCCCAACAATTCATAGCCACTTGTCAAATCAAACCAAATCCACCCACCTATCAAGTCAATGCCACATCAACCTATCCCACTTATTTCAATGCCAACCAATATTCATATCCATCTACATCACAACAAGCACATGTGAACCTAAGCCACTCTTTGAAACAAGGTCAAATGCCCTCAAGCTTTAATGATACTCTTGACAAGGGAAGTGCCATCTCAAGTTCAAAATCATACACCAATCCATCTACTAGTCCTCTATCATCATCCAAGAGAATGCCTATACCAAAGCCTACTAGCCCTACACCAACGTCACCATCAAACTCTAATCCATCAACCAACAAATCCTCAAACGATTTTCTTGAAAGATTCTTTGCAAAATCTAAAAGCAAAAGAAAAGCTATGGAGTTATCCAAATCCCACCAATCCATTTAATCCCTTTGGTCCTCCATTTAACCAAAGTCCTAGCCTTAAGTCTAATTCATTTAATACCCCTCTTGTCATTCCACCATGGGATCTATCTACTTCTAGTCCTAATCTACCTAATCCAATTAGCCTTCCACCTAATCCCAATCATGAACGTTCAGCTTCCATCACCCCTCTACCTATAAAGGATGTGATTCAAGGACTAATAGCAAGGAATAAACCATCCCCATGTCAAGCACCCATTGATGAGGCTACCAAAGAACCTTTAAATGCCATGTCCACTTCTTCAACCCCATCATGTGGTCTACAACCCCTTGAGCCTATTGAGAATTTTCCTCCCATGAGTCCATCATGCCCTCATGTTGTTGGCCAAGAACCTATCCAAGAGTCATCCACTTCTATTCAAGCAAACCAAGAGCTATTTCAAGAGTTTAATCCTAAGCATGTGGAAACATCAAGCCCTAGTCTTACTCAAGATCAAATCACTTTCATCCAATCTATCCATAACCTATATATTTTCTATGATCAAGATATTACCCATGAAGAAGCTATCCATGAGTAATTTGATCCTATACCTATCCATGAGCAAGATATCCCAAATACACCTCCACCTAGTCCTATCCATGATCCACCAACATCCACTTGTCATGATGAGACACATGCCTCCCAAGAACACATAAGCATAGAAGATCAAACAAATACTTTGGATCCTAATGAGCATGATCAAGATTCTAATGATCCTTCCATGTCTGTTATCGACCATATTCAAAATCCATAATCACATCCTATTGGTCTATCCACCTTCATTCATGAATGTTCCTCCCTAGGAACACAACAACCATTGTCTACCACTTCAATTTCTCCACCCAATAAGGAACTTGTGTCTAATGTTCAAACTACACCTAGTCCCATAGTCTGCCGTATACTCCAAAATATGAACTATCAAGGCAAAGGCTTAGGCCTTCATGAACAAGGTGTTTTGGAGCCCATCCATGTCAAAGTTCCTCCACGCTCATATGGCCTTGGATATACACCCCAAGGTAAACAATCTAAAGATGTTGGTACTTCTTCCATTCCTCCTAAGTCCACCACTTTCCATCACAAATTTTATCATACCCCTAAGACATATGTTGCCATTCCACCTCCATTATCCTACAAATGTCAAAAGCATGTGACCATACATCTTCTACCATCCAATTTAGCTCCACTTCTTCCAACTCCTAATATCCCTCCATCTAATTTAACACCACTTCTCCCAATGCCAAATCCATCTATTTACACATTCCCTCAAATTCCTAATCATGACCAGCAAATGCACATATTGTCTAAACATGAAGCTTCCACTCATTCCACCCATCCCATGGGAATTTTTTTTAAAAAATGGATGCCTCCACACATAAATCCAATAATCCTAAGGGTCCTAATGCCTTAGGACATCAATTCAAAAATTCAAAGCAAAGTATATTCAAAAATCCATCTAAAAGGCTACCCAATCCCATACCTTCCTAAGCAAAGTCTAAAACTAAAATGGTATGGGTACCTAAACAAAAAGAAAGCAAGTCAAATGAGGCATCCACATCTCAAAAATCCCAACCATCCACTTCCATCTCACATTCACACTCCATTCAAGAATCTCATATTCCATCCCACAAGCAAAATAAAAGTCATGAAAATACTAAGTCTATGTGGGTACCTAAATGCTTACATCATCCATCTCTTAGGCAAACATCTCCATTGCTTCCTACACCACCTCCAAATCAAAAGTTTAAATGTTTAACACAGTGTGTGCAACTGTTAGTCATGGTTCCCTTCCATTCCACAACTCCACATACGTACATCTCCCCATCATTCACCTATTATCCTACATATCTTCCCCATCACCTCCCTATGGTCCATGCTTTTGGATAAGTCTTTCATCTATCCCTTTGCATAAGTCCTATATAGTCCACCTCATAATCCATTATCCCCCATCCATCCATGCATAAACCTTTCATAATCCACTATCAACCTACTTCATCTCTCTTTCATGCAATCCCTTACTAACATCTATGAGCATAATGACTTGACATGGTCCATGCAATGACATCCATCTCTAACGGGACTATCACCCTTCATGGAACTAGACACTTGAGTCCCTCTTATCTATATCCCCCTTCTCCCATCCAAATAGTCCAAAAATTAAAAATGTCAAAAAAAAATAAAAAAAGTAAAGAGAAATCCCTTCGTCCAACAGTGAAAACCTGGTAAACAAGCGCCTTGGATAAGTACCATGATGAAAACCTAGCAAACAAGCATCATGTGTAGGTTGATCTTCTATGTCAATTACACTTGGGGGCACCTTGTCTCATCCACACTATCTATCCTATCATATCACTTTCTATCATTTCCATCCTACCTACCATATTTAGCCATCATACATACCTATCATATTGAGTCCACTTATCCACCCTTCTCCTTTTGATCTTGATGAAGACATAGGGGCAAAATGTTGAAACATGTTTTTAGGTATCTCTTGACATACCTCATCCTTCTAAACAAGCCTATCATTATCCCATTGTCATAAGCTTTGTCATTGAAAAATCCTAAGCATTACACCTAGATTGGGGCATGTTATTCCTATGCGACATAGTCTTTAGAGATCACATCCTTACTCCTTTATGATGTATCTACCCCATTCACTATTGCTTGTCCTTTTATCCATCCCTTTATCATGAGCCTTCTATCCCATAAATTATCGCCTATCCATTCATCCTACATTATCCTTGTGCCAAGACTTAGTTTTCCCTTGTCATTGGTATCTAGCATAAAGGCTACCCAAATTGTCATCCAATTTGCCATCTAAAAACATTAAAAAAAAACTCCAAAAAAATCAAATATTTTGAAAAACCAAAAAAATCAAAACATGTCAAAATCCAAAAAAAAATAAAAACATGCCGAGAAACACAAAAAAATCAAAACATATCAAAATCCAAAAAATCAAAACATATCAAAATCCAAAAAAATCAAAACATTTCAAAAATCTAAAAAAATCAAATATTCAACAAAAATCCAAGCAATAAAATCAATCCAATCAATACATTAATATGCATCATAGGCACTAAAATCAACTTTTAATCCTAGCCATACACATCACACAATTGACTTTTAATCTTAGCCAATGAATCATATCAGCTCTTGCCTATAAATCGAGCCTCACACAGGCCATTTGGAGGCATCTTCTTCTAGTATCCTCACTCTGCCAAAATTCCTCTAATCTTCTCATCTCCATCTATCTGTTTTCCTCTGTCATCTTCATCTTATCGTTATGCTGCAACTATGAGCAATCAATAACTCTTCGACATCATGCATTCTCATGCAAGATTGAGAAAAGCCATGGAGATCAATCAAGTCTAGCGTGGATTCGGTTTGCATTCAATTTTATTTATTTTTATTTTCATGCTAGTTTGTCCTTCATGGTGCATAGTTAGGGTTTAGTTAGTTTGTTATTTTTGACATTAAATCTGATTTTCCCTAGCTACAAAATGGCCTATCCTTCTCTTATCCAAAAATCAAAATATTTTTTAAAAAAATCAAAAAAATAATATATATATATAATAAAAAAGTAAAGAGAAATCCCTTCGTCCAACGGTGAAAACCTGGTAAACAGGCACCTTGGATAAGTACCATGATGAAAACCTGGCAAACAGGCGTCATGTGTAGGTTGATCTTCTATGTCACTTACACTTGGGGGCACCTTGTCTCATCCACACTATCTATCCTTTCATATCACTTTCTATCATTTCCATTCTACCTACCATCTTTAGCCATCATACATACCTATCATATTGAGTCCACTTATCCACCCTTCTCCTTTTGATCTTGATGAAGGCATAGGGGCAAAATGTTGAAACATATTTTTGGGTATCTCTTGACATACCTCATCCTTCCAAACAAGCCTATCATTATCCCATTGTCATAAGCTTTGTCATTGAAAAATCCTAAGCATTAAACCTAGATTGGGGCATGTTGTTCCTATGTGACATAGTCTTTGGAGATCACATCCTTGCTCCTTTATGATGCACCTACCCCATTCACTATTGCTTGTCCTTTTATCCATCCCCTTATCATGAGCTTTTGCCCACCCTTTTATCCATTCATCCAAGATCCTACATTATCTTTGCACCTAGACTTGGTTTTCCCTTGTCATTGGTATCTATCATAAAGGCTATCAAAATTGTCATCCAACGCCCTTCAAAATATTTTTAAAATCCAAAAAAAATCAAAATAATTTTAATATCCAAAAAAGTCAAAACATTTCAAAAATCCAAAAAAATCAAAACATTCCAAAAATCTAAAAAAATCAAAACATTCCAAAAAAAAATTTTAAAATCCAAAAAAATCAAATATTCAACAAAAATCCAAGCAATAAAATCAATCCAATCAATCAATTATTCAAATCAATTCTTTGAATCAAATCAATTCTTCAAAATCAATCCAACCATCAATTCTTCAAATCATTTCTTCCCAATAAATTCATCAAATCAATTCAAATCGAATCACTAATCATCAAATCAATTAAACTCATCATCAAATCAATTAAACTCATCATCAAATCAATCAATCATTTAAACCAAATCAAGTCAATCCAATCCAATAAAATTAAATGCAAATTAATCATAAATCCATACCAATCAAGTTTGTCAAATCACCCAATTGCATCCTTGGTTTGTTTCCAATCTTGTTGTCAACCAAATCAATCGATCAATCATCATCATAATCAATGGGATTTATCATCCCCAATCCTAGTGTTATTCTTGGGATATATCATTCCCATATCAACAACACAATCCTCGTGTTGTTCTTGGGATAAATCATTCCCACATCAACAATGTTATCAATCAATCAATCAATCATTGGTTTATAGCTTAACAGGGGCAATACCTTGTTTGTTTTTGAATCATTTGTGCATGCTTGCTTGCTTGCTTGTGTGTGTTATCATTTTTTTTCTTCTTTCATTTGTATCATTCCCAGCTAATATTCATATCTTGTATCTAGACAAGGTTGTATTACGCTAGGGCACGAGACACATCAACACCTTGGTCCTTATACTTTGGTGCATAATGTCTAGTGCTATATCAAACATCATGGTTTCTCACCTTCATTGCAGCATAACGTATCTTTCCCTTTCCTTTATCCATTCCCTTATTTTTCTTCCTTGACCAACCCCTTTCATTTCGAGAGTCTACCCATGTTTGTCTAACCTGCCAATCCTCTCGAGGGGGCATCATCATCCTATCCTTTCATCTTCTATCCATTCCTTTTCTCCTTTGAAATGATGTTACTCGACATAAATCTCATCATCTCAAAGAGGGGCAAAATGTAGACACTTAAAATTGTACGTGCCTTGCAACAACATGTTTTGTCCTAGGTCCTTGCATAATCCCACTTATAATCCAACTTAATCAGCTAACCAATTAATTAAATAAACCCCTTTATTTAATTAATTCCCCCTCACTTGTCTCAAATAATTCAAATAAAATATTTGAATTAAATCCCTCATCTTTTACCACATTATGACATGTGTCACATGACTACAACTCTTCTCATGCACAAATAATTTAAATAATTTTATTATTTAAATTATGAGATCCCCACTCACATCCTATTTTTAGCCCCACTTATTTGTACGTGATAAGGCATTTTCTATTCAAAATAAATAAAAGAATCCCACTTATTTCCTCTCATCCTATTTTTAGCCTCATGTCATAACCCACTTAATGTGAGTCATAGGCACTAAAATCAACTTTTAATCCTAGCCATACACATCACACAATTGACTTCTAATCTTAGCCATCGAATCATATCAGCTCTTGCCTATAAATCTAGCCTCACACAGGGCATTTGGAGGCATCTTCTTATAGTATTCTCACTCTGCCAAAATTCCTCTAATCTTCTCATCTCCATCTATCTATTTTCCTCTATCATCTTCATCTTATCGTTATGCTACAACTATGAGCAATCAACAACCCTTCGACATCATGCATTCACATGCAAGATTGAGAAGAGCCATGGAGATCAATCAAGTCTAGCATGGATTCGGTTTGCATTTGATTTTCTTTATTTTTTTATTTTCATGCTAGTTTGTCCTTCATGGTGCATAGTTAGGGTTTAGTTAGTTTGTTGTTTTTGACATTAAATATTATTTTCCCTAGCTACAACGATAACTTTCCAGTACTTAATCCAAATGCTCTAAATTTTGGATATGATGTAGATGAATGAATCGAGATGCTAAGTCCAATTCCGCAAGATCATAAATGTAATTGCGGTAGAATGCAGACCAAAATATAGAAACTGCTACTGACTGAACTGTCTGAACTGAAGTGGAAAATAAAAGGAAACAAACTGAACTACAAACAAACTGAAATGCAAATGTTTTTGGTTGATACAAGATTGCTCTTGAACCAGGGATGCTCTTGCATCAAGTCTCCTTGCTCCATCCTAGTTTGCACCTCCAATAGTTGACCCATAATATTCTTTTTCCTGACAAGAACATTCCCAAATGTATACTTGTTCCATCCCTTAACTCTATTCTTGACATTGGCAAGTTTTTGAGCCAATCTATACATCGTCGGCCTCTGGATAGGAATATTCCACCACTCAATCAGACAACCTCTAAAGTCTAGATGGATTGCCCACATCATCTCAAACCTGAAAGGAAAAGGGCCTTTGACACTCTTCTCTTGCCAATTGAGTAGAAGAGGGTTGTGATCTGAGCCCACCTGGGGAAGAGCCACCAGACTAACAAGGTTAGCTATGGCCCAATTGGAGGATATTAAAAATCTATCCAGCTTAACCTGAATCAGATTTTTCCCTTGTCTTCTGTTGGACTAGGTGAAGGATTGGCTCACCAAGTCTATGTCCATAAGGCCAGCATTGCTTAAGGACTCCGCCAAGTCAACCATGCTGTCAAAATAGTCAGCCAGACCCCCCATTTTTTTAGATGGGTAGAGGGGAGAGTCTAGGTCTCTCGCAATCATCTAGGTAGTTTTCATAGAGCTCTTAATCTTGTCTAACAAATACTCCCAGACCTCCTTCCTCTCGGTACGCATGTTCGGCACATAGACATTGACCAAGGTCCATTGCATATAGTTACACTAGAAAGAGATTTCTAGGTAATGCCTAGAACAGGACACCACTACCCCTTGGATATTATGGTTCCACAAAGTGGCAATACCCCTTGAAGCACCTTGGGCTCCACTAATGGCATAGTTAGCATTGGACCAGATGTTTTTATCACCAGATTGAAATTCTCCGAGCAGTCATTTTAACTTCCTACAATAAAAGAATATCCACCTTATTGTCATAAATATAGTTCTTAACAAGCAACTGCTTGTGAGGGTTGTTTAGCCCTCAAATGTTCCATGAAACTATCTTCATCTTTTGGTCTGCCTAGGTGGGACCACCAAGGTGGTCTACCTACCACTAGTGATTTCCCTCTCCATCTCTCTCTATCTTTTTTGTATGTGGGTAGGCTAACCTTTTCCATATTCTCCTCCCACATCTGCAATCTTTCTGCTAGAGCCCTTACCTCTTTTCTTCACAATGGACCAACCCTATGAGTCCTTTGAGTTCCTACTAGTTCCCACTTCGGGGGATGGGGAGAAGTTTTTCTCCAGAATGCTTGCCCCCAACTTGAAGCTCCCCTTCTTTAGTTTAGGGTTGCTATGAAGAACATCCTAAATATTCTCCTTCAGAGTGGTCTCAACAACCTAGGTTCTAGAGGTATGGAAGAACTCACCCTCCTCCCTCTCTTTAGACCTACCACTAGGATCTTCCATCTGGCTATTAGTGCTCATATCTTCCCCAATCACTTGCTCCACTGAGCCTTGGGCCTCCCCACTTGACACCAGGACCTAGACACCCCTCGTGGACATCTCAACCTCCTTTTGCGAGGGTCCCTGGTGGTCTCCCCCCGTAGCCACTTCCACCTCAACATTCTTAGCCAGGGAACCTGAGGGGGAATTAACAAGTTTGAGGATATCCTCCTTAAAGGTATATATATGTTGTTTATGTATGTTGCAATATAATTTATGATATATCAAAATATACAAATTAATTTGACATGTATAATTTAAGAAAGTAAAATAGATATTTTAAATTTAAATTTTTCATTTTTGCCAAAAATGAAATTTGAATATCAATTTCTTTCAATACATCTATTGACATGTATATATATGTTGTGCTTGTAATATATATCTTTTAATATCTTTCAATAATTTTTTTCATATTTGCCAAAAATGAAATTTAAATTTACAACATGCTTGAAATAAATGCTGTGCTTGTTATATGTGTTATGGTTCTTGGTGCTAACCTTTAACATGTTAATGTAGTTTTTATACTTTGTTAAATCTTCATTCGTGCAAGGTTTGTTTATATATATAGTTGAAAATTAAATATATCTCTTCATTAATGTCCTAATTGAATAATATCAAGGCATAAATGTTAATGTCCTTGTTATCTAAATAATTACAATATTAATACTCCAAGTCAAAATAAATCTTATAAATTAAATACTCCTCCTTATATAACTTATAACTTTAATATTAATACTCCTTAAATATTATGATGATTTTTATACTCCTCCTTAAATAACTCATAACTTTAATATTTTTAAAGAGCCTAAAATTTATAAAAATCACATAAATCACATCCAAAATTTAATAACAAATTTATCTTCCATCCTACATAAAAATAGTGAACCAAACAAATAGCATAAATTTTGAGTGTTAGTATACAATTGAGAGATGCAAACTAAATATTTTAAGTGGTTAGTTTAATCAATATAAACACACCTTTGTATTTATTATAAATATGGGATACAACAATGCTATAACAACTGTAAGATACATTAAAAATTTGAAATTAATGCATGAAACTAAATTTTATTGACAAAATTTATTGTAATGAACTTCTCTTGATCTGATTGTACCAAAAAAGTACAAGCTAATAATAAAACTTTACATGATAATATTGTAGTGATGGAAAAAATTATATGTTTGTGCATATATATTTTCATGCTTTTCTAATATAAAACTAGTTACTCCCAAATTGGTTGATAATAGCAATAAAGAACCCATTACTCCATTCACATAGCACCTCCTTGTATTGTCAATTCAAAACTCTCTTTCTCATGTAGTCATGCTCCATGGTGGAACCCCCTGTACATTTTCCTTGTTTCATTGCCTAAAACCTTGAAATTGGTTAGGCCCATGTCTAAGAAGCTAAAACCCTAAGCCCTTGTAGCTTTTCCAAGGCCCCATGTTATGTACTTAGATTCATTCATAATTGATCCCATAAGCTTTGTCTTTGTCTATGAGAAGTGATTTCTAAGTACAATGGATGGTTATCATAGTACCACGGTTCTCTAATATGTCAAATCTGTTGGGTCTGCGCTGATGCGATGGTCATTGATTTCAAGATTGGCAGACCCGTATAACATGTTGGACTGAAGTAGCGCCCTATGAAGAGGTGTTATGGAATATTTTTTGTGCCATTACGATATTGTGCCATCTAGAAGATGGGACTTGTTCCTGTCTTAAAAGGAAATGAAGCAAGTGCTTAGCATGCAAGCGTAGAGGTAATAGTATGGGTCCCTCCTGGGCTTGTGCTAGTGTGATGAGAAGACATATGGTAGGACTATGGTTTTTTCTGATTAAGAGGCATTCTTTTCTAGCATTTTCTAATTGGTTGTTGACTTTTCAAAGGTCCCAATGGACTCTTTTACATTTTCAGTCATTCATTCTATGTTGATGTATTTCAAAATCTATGATCCATATTCAAATTCTAGATTTCATTTGAGCATGATAGCCTGGCAGGTTCAACCTCAATTTGTTGCTCAAGTATGCAAGAAGATGATTTGACAAATAAAACATTTTTTTAGTAATTTCTAATTAATAGGTAGATCTTGGTACATGAACTAGACCTTTTTTGTTTGTGTAAAGAGGCATTCGCAGTTAGGTGAAATTAATATGCACCTCTGTTTCATCCTTTGAAGACTGTGAGTAGATCATTGAGGATTTCCAGATACGAATTCAAGTGTGTTGGGCCTGTGAACATCTAGAAATGTATTTAATGAAGATGTTGGAAAATGGAAATTGATTAGGTAAAGCACGTTCGTTCATTCTTTCTATAAGTGGGAGTGTCTACATGAACCATTCACATTCAGGTGCCACCATGAGTACTATATAGAGCACTTCCTTGCAGTCTCTATTCCCTATTTCCTTGAGAAGCATGTCCCTATTCTCTTGGTTATGGATTTGCTCTTTCTAAATTAAGAGAAAGGCAGATACCGACCATTAGAATGGGAGGAATTGGAAAGAGTAGGAATTTTTTCTGCAACAGTCTAGCTAGTTTCTTAGAACCATAGAAGAATAATGTTATTCTAGTGTGGAATTGGACGAGTCATCCACACCATGATTTGATGCTAGTGGTTATAGCACAGAAGTAGGAACATATTCATAGAGTCAAAGAATTCCTAACCAAGGCAAGGATGATGTTTCCTAGTCCAATTGTTGAGGATGTCTCAATGTTTCCATCCCTTTTATCTCCAGTGGACGAATTTTGAAGGGGTAAGGAGTTTACTTTCCTTCCCAGTAGCTCTTCATATGAGCTTGAATATTGTATAAAGAGGGAACATCTCTTATTAACCACCAAGAAGGTCTTTTAGCCAATTAGAACATTCTGGAATAAGGAATTGGCTAAAATAAAATGCCACCAATCGGAGCAAAGATGTAATTTCCTAAGTGCAAATATTAAATGCATTGTAACTGAAAAGTTGTACTACAGAAATTTTAAACTGACATAGTATGTCTATTTATAAAATTTAAAAGGTCATAGTATAGAGAGGGGAAAGAGTGATCAGGTGGATATAGAATAGAGAAGGGAATTCTATTATGGGCTTTTTGGATACAAGGTATCCACATCTTGGGGAGTATGTTTCTATAATAGATTGGGTGCATTGTTAAGATTGCAGAGCAAAAATTTGCCTGCATATGAGTAAATTGTTGTATGAAAAATTTCAATTCAGATTAAGTAATATGAATAACACTACATGTGTGTGTTTTCTGCAATTGTCTCCTTGAATGTATGCATTTCTTTTGTGAATGAATGAACCAAGGGTTATGGATTTCACTTATGCACATTTGTTGTATTTAATGTTTTGGTTACTACTTCTGATCAAGGATTGGATTAAATATGCTTTAAACAAAGCATAGAAAGTGATGTATTGCATTAGGGATTTTTGAAGAAGAGTTGCAGGAAATACCTTTTCTTGGGTGTATCATTGCAAGTCAATGGTATAGGTATACCCTCTAACTTTGGAGTTTTGTTGTCATAAAAGCAACATCTACATGAATGAGTTTTGACTCTTTTACCCTCAATAAGGCATTAGTCAAGAGATTTACTTGCTCAAGGGTCCAGGAAGAATAATAATTATAAAGATGAACCATTTTGTATCCATTTCAATTTTGTTGGTAGTATATGGTTCTTAGCATGTTCTCAAATTTAAACAGTGAAGATAACCCAAGAATATTGCCAGTCTAGGATTAATCTTACAAATCTTGGTGCATACATGAGAACATTTTGCATGAATTAGTCAAAGATAAATCTTTTGGTTGTAAACAAGAGAATACCCCCTAGGTGTGACAGGACATAAAGTGTAGGGGAGATAGGTTAAAAATCTCCCACTCTGTTGGCCAAATCTCTTCTTGAAATATGAGCATAAGAAGTGGCAAATCTTTAGGATTCAATGCATGTAGATTTGAGAACCAACAGAAATGGCGACTCTGCTAGGGACAAAATTGAGTTGTCAAGTTGAATAGATTCATCAGATAATTTGACTTGGTCACTAGGGTTAGATTATGAAATTGCAACATAAATTGAGACTCTACTGGAACTAAAAGGGCTCAGTTATTTATTTTGAACAATTAAGATATGCTTTTAATTGATCATCAGGTATTAGGGTTAGGGTTTGTGCTCTAAGGTATGATTAATAGGATGAATATTCTGCTGGAGAAGCTTACCTAGAAAGTTGATTAATACCTCTTTTCCTTTTCAAAAAATGGTGACTCTGCACTTGGTTAAAGCTACAACACAATCCATGTACTCTATTATGTTTGATGTTAAAATGAATTGCTTGATTACAGAAAGATATAAAGCTTTGAATTTTTCTCAAATCCATGGATACCCAAATGTTATCCCTAGTGAAGTTATAAAGTATTTACCAAAAATTAGTGGAGAAGCATCTTAATCAATGAACATGCCTTTGCAAGATTTTTGTGATTTAATGGTAGATTATGAGATGAAAATGAGAATGTCATTATGAAGCTTTTTGTTCAGTCATTAAAGGTTGATGCTAGGGATTGGCTTTCTTCTTTATGCTCTATATCTTCATGGATTGAGTTCAAAATTGCATTTTTAGAATAATTTGATGAGAGGTTTGATGTGGTTTCATTAGTAACTAATTTTATGGCAATTTAAAAGGAGTATGAGTCATTGCTTGCTTTCAATTTAAGATTTTCAAAAGCAATCAAAAATATTCTAGAATGTATGAGGCCAAATGATGCATTGTCTCTAGTAGTTTATGTAGCAACATTTGGTGAGGAAATGAGTTATATGTTGAGGAATAAGGAACCTGTTACACTTTGTCAGGCATTTGTAGATGCAATAGACCTAGAAAACAATTAGAAATATGGGATGATAAGAGGACAAGTGGGACAAGGTGTAGGTTGCTATAAAAGCTCTCATGTAGGAACACAAAGTAAATTAGGTGATATGTTTCTTGTACCTCAGAATGTTACTAATGTCCCATCCCATAACAATGATGGTCATGATTTTTGAACTGATGAAAATGAGGAAAAAGTTTGCCATGATAAATAGAGATGAAAAGCTTATAATACAACAAAGCAATCAGGTTTGCCATAAATGAAGTGGGCTCAAAAATCAATTTGAAAGAAATAATTGTAGAGATATACACGAGGTCATCTCTGTTCAAAATAGTGTTGTCTAGGAGCCTCATAAAAATATAGGTGTCATGCATGATATTTCTATATCTAATTCAAAGGCTAATGAAATAGAGTTGGATGTATTCACTTCTATGGTCGAATGCACTAATTAATGAAGATACTTATCCTATTAATGATGGGCATCTCTCAAGTGAAGAAGAGATGTTTCTTGATTGTGAAGATGAAAGTGTATGTTTTTCTGATGATTCTAAATATAGTGGTGTTGACAATGAAGTAGACATTCACACTGATAAGTTAGAAAGTTTTAAGACATGGATGAATGCTCTTTATGATGAAACCTTGGCCCCACCAATAGTGAGAAATGATAATCCATATTGGTGTAGGGATAATCCTATTTTTGCAGATGATAAAGAGTACAAGCTTGAGGGACATCAGCCTAAAGTAAATGGATCTACTTGTTGACTAGTAAAGATTGATTGGGCCATGTACGCTAAAAAGTTTGACAGAAGTGACCAACCTTGTGAAGACCATGCTCCAAGTTTAGTTGAGTTTCCTTTACCAGACATTAAGGTGCATGAGTTTCAGAACTCGAAGGAATATAATTTTGATACATGATAGGTTGAATATGAATACTTTATCTCTTTTGATGGAGAGTCAGTAAGTGAAAAAAATAATGTACATCAGTAGTTATCAGAGGAATGTTATGAAGATTTTAAGTTTGATATGCATGAGAATAAGTTTGGTAGTGACAATCATCTGGAGGGTTATGAGATATTCTTGTTAGCAAGAGACACTGCTCTGGTATGGACTTGTATGTTGTCATTGATGGCAACGAGGGCAACAAGGCTTAGAGATCTTATCAACATGACAGGAAGACATAACTCTGGAAGGTCACATTGGAATTCAGGTCCAGTTGGTAGAAATGGCTAAGTATGGGCATTCACAGAGTGGAGGATAACAAGTGGGTCAGTATGCTTCCGCAAATGATGATCTGGAAATGTGGTTCAGGTATGATGTTCTTAATTGTTTGATGGTGTTATTCTCTAGAGATTAAGTCCTGACTTCCTCCGGGAGTCATTTGGAAGAATTATCTAAGTTCGGGTGAACAGAGGTATAGCAGAGACAGTGAACAGGGCACATTGTAATGGTTCGCATTCCTCCACAAGTGAGTATTTTGTTATGCAGTTTTAAGGTGTTGTAAACACTTGTATGAAGTCTCTAATTCTAGAGTTGTGAGATTTGAGGTCCACTGGAAAGATAGTTGCAAGCTGTTGAGTATTGGTACAATGTTTGACAGAGTTTGATAGAGATAGAGTCTGAGTTCTGATGGTCCGCATTCCCCTACAAGATGATATCATGCCATGTAGTTCTAAGGGTAAGATTGGGAATGTGTGAAGAGTCCTTGATATGATTTTAGAAGTGTTTTGTGATCCACAGTAAAAGTTGTAAGTCAATAGATGAACTTGATAAGCATGCTCTTAAGGAACAGGCCAACTAGTATGATAAATCATTGTGCGGAGAAGAGATAGTGTGTGAAGGATCTATTTAAGTAATTGAATGATTAGAGCCAACCTATACGAACATGTTTGGGCAAATATTTGGGTCTGCATAACTATAGTGCATTGGATTGAGCCGACAAACTATATCTTTCTATGTACACGTTTCACTTCTTGGATGCCGACCTGATTATGGATCAAATCATGATGCAGATATACATAAGAGCAATGAATTTTAGTTGAGATGGTGTGTGGATGCATGTGGATGGATGAAAATATGCAAATAGCAGAGCAGTGACATAGATCAGTGATGATGAAGACTTGGGATTTAGAATTCAGTTGCTGCACCTTGGCATATTGACAAATGCTTATGCATTATTTCTTTTCATATACTATTTGATATGTATTTCACAGTGAGCCTTTCTTTATCAAGGTAGTGAGCCTCCAATAGGGTTTGACAACCCTCAGGGTTTAACAACCCTTATTGTAATCTTTCTAGGTTTAGGGTTGAAGCAGTGAGCCTGCTAGACCTAGTTGTACTTCATGGCAGTGAGCCAACATGTTCTAGGGCCATGGAGTGACCAAGCCTAAACATCATTATTTGTAAATTTTTCAATATATTAGAGAGCTAATCCTCTCCGTGGTTTTTCCCTCTTTGGGTTTTCCATGTAAAAATCTTGGTGTCCATGTGTCATGCTTCTATGGTTGTTATTCATTTGCATGTTGTGCTCTTGTTTAATTAATTCTGGGAAATGGTTAAAAGAAAAAGTTTATAGAACATTGATTCACCCCCCCTCCCCTCTCAATGTTCCTAATATTCAACAATTGGTATCAAAGCCATGTTCCTTGGAAAAAGTCTAATAGCTTAAGGAAGATCTGGGATAGTGTGATCATGGCAGCAAGAAGATTTGGAAATTATGAAAGCAACAAGCAACTAGAAGCAGCTCTTATGGATCTTGAAAATTTTGAAGCAGAAGTTAGGGATCTAAAAGAAAACTTGCAACAAGCTGATGAATGCATCTCAAAGCTAAAAGAACAAGTCAAGAAATTCAAAGACAAATACAAAGAAGTTAATGATCAATTGATATCAGCAAATGAAGCCCTGAAGGAATTGGAAGCAAAAGTTATAGAAAGAACAAGAGAAGAAGATTATCTGAATTTAATTGTGAAGAACATATCAGAAGATTGTGTAAAACTTGAAAAAGAAATTGTAAGTCTAAAAATAGACCTGGAAAAGGCCAAAAGCTTTGAAGAAAAATTCAAGATAAGTACTGCAAAGCTTGATGAAATGATTGCTAGCTAGAAGAGTGCTGGTGACAAGCAAGGTTTAGGATTTGAGAAAGGAGAAAGTTCAAAATCTAGTCAAATAAACAATGAGTCAAGGTAGAACAGAGGATACCAGTTCATAAATCAAAGAAGAAGGCCTAGAACAACTCTGGTCAGACAGCCAAACACTCAGAGGTACCAATCCTTCAATGGTCACTATTATAAATGCAATAAGTATGGTCATAGGGCTACTCAGTGTAGAAGTAGAATGAATCAAAATGTTCCATCCTTCTCTGGTAAATGTTTCAATTACAAGAAAATTGGTCATAAAGCAAATGAGTGTAGAAGTGTGTCAAGAAATATGCCAAACTATTCTAGGAATGGTCAATTCTTCAATGGCAAGTGTTTCACATGCAATAGATTTGGACAGATGGCTAATCAATGCAGATCAAGGATAAATTTATTCAGAGGAAAAAATCAAGGACAAGGAAACATTGTATGTTTCAATTCCAACAAATTTGGACATGTTGCAAGATTCTGTAGAAGCAAGAATATGAAGAGAAATTACTATGTTGAAGAAAGAAAAACAAAGCAGAGGAATGATAAGGGAAAAGAAAAGGTTGATATAATGAAAACCAAGAATGAGATGAGTATGATCTAGATTAAAAAGGATGTTAATGAGGTTAAGGATGGATCCGCACCAGCATCTGGTATAGACACTTCCTCTAGGAAGTAAATTGAGAGCTCTGGCTCAGGGGGGAGCAATGTTGAAAATCCAAATCCCCCAGCAAGAAAGTGGGTGCCAGAATCTGGCACAAAAGTGTATGATCAAATCTGATGTGACACATCTCTCAAAAGAAAATCTGGAAGAAAAAGGGTCAATGGGGCATATTGCGGAGCAATCCTAATCGATTGTATTCTACAGTGAAGGGTTTTAACAGCTTTTTGGGAATGAGCATTTATGATGACTTAGGTTAAGACATGCAGAGGATAAAAGGAAATCTGTTAAGTCTCAAAATCACTTTGCACTTAGAGCTATCAAGAATTTAGAGAGACTAAAGCTGAATTTGAGCAACAACGACCAAGATCTGAGGCTATTGAAGTATTTCAAAGAAAGGCAACCCTAACTCAACGAAACAAGGTATTTATCTGACTGTGAATTTATTGTAAAGAAATGGAAAACCCTTTAGTTGTTGATATCACTAAGGCTCCATGACCCAAATTCAAGAAACATCCTCACAAAGCAACTGAAATTGATCAAATGGGTGCATTCTCGAGTATACCAAATGGAGTTTTATATGTCGAAAATGTTAGGGAATATATTCATGTAGCCCTAGATGAGCATGGCAACAACAGATTCACAGACTTATGTCAAAATCATTTAAGTGATGATCACTTCCACCTGAAAGAAGAATACAAAATCCTAAAAGAAAAGAAATTCATCCAATATGCAATGTTTCCTACATTTGCTAAGGATAAATGGGTTCGATATGTGCTAAGTAGGATTCATGACAAGTTCATGTGGATGGGGAAGGGGCAATCCTTTAAGATAACAAAGGATGCAATTTAGGAAGTCATTGGACTAAACTCCACTGGAGGTGTGCCATTATTGAAAGCGGTCAAGAATCAAACAGTTGCAGATGCCATTGGAGCCCAATTTGACAAAAGGGCAATAACAACAAATGATAGTATTGATCCTGCAGTAAATTTTGCCTCAATGGTCATAAGGTACAAGATTTACTTCACAAGCAGAGAAAATTCTCTCTCTAGTATAGCCATTTACACAGCATACCAAATGATTAAGGAGAATGTGGATTATGACTTGTGTGAGCTGCTAAGAATTCAATTAATGGACAACCTAAAAAAGATCAAGGAAAGCAAGAACTATCCTTTAAAATTTGGTACGCTTATTGTCTGTTTATTCTTCTATTTTCTGAATGAGTTCCCTAACCACAAGGGCTTGATTTGGTTAAGTAATCAATCAGTAGCTATTCAAATAAGAAACTGTCTTAGCAATCTAGGTAGTCACAATGAGCAAAAAGCAGCTCTATGGGGGTTTTTCAAGAACTTTCAAAACATGATGTAGTCAAGGGAAAGAATGCCTAGGGCAATTGTTGAGAAATACAAAGATACCATTTGTTTCATGGTCACCAAGGACCAATGTTTAATGGAGGCTGTTGAGCCCAAAATAGTTTGGATCATGCCCATGGGGTATGAAGTGATTGGTCAAGTACTAGATAGCTATGCCCAACATATGCTAAGCAAACCTAAGGACACAAAGGAAGAAATGTTTGGTACATATAAATAACTATCTATAAAACTGTATGTTGAACCCAGAAAGCCAGAATCCACCAAGAAGGTGAGAAGAGAAGTAGAAGAAATTGCTGCAAGTATGGTATTACCAAAGAACAACTAAAAGAAGTTGGAAAAAGTAGAGAAAGAAGAAGAAGCAAAACAAAAGAGTGAACCAGAATCTCAAATGAAACAAGACAAACTAGAAAAGGTTCAAAGGACCACTAGGAGCTCTGCTACCTCCTCTGGTGCCACATCATCAATAAACCTAGAGAAAACATCAAAAGAATCCTCTGCCAAAGACTTGAAGAGGAAAAAGATGAAGGGAAGAAGATTATATGTTAGTATTGGTGAAAAGGATGAAGAAGAAACAGAGTCAGATGAAGAGGTTAAGAAGATGAAAGTTGAGGTTGTCAAAGCCTCCAGAAGCATTAAAGAAAACCTCTCCAGAAAGGAAAAATCTAGTAAAAGATAGAGAAAAGAAAAGCCTCTAACACTTGCAGATCTAATAAAAGTTGTCACAGTTGATGGAAATATGAAGCCCATGATTGAACTCTATGATGGATATAGTGATGTTGATAAAAGAAGCTTGGAAGAAGCCACTATGAAATATCTAAACATATTCCACAGGGCTCTTATTGAGATCATCTCTGATCTCCCTAAAAGCCTAGAAAATATTCTAAGCATCAGAAAGAAAACTACTAGAGCCAAGGATATTGAGCTAAGAAAACATGTGATGACTAGATTGTGTCCAAAAATTACTTCAGAAGAAGAAGACCTAATCTCCAAGGAGACCAAAGACCAGTTCAGAACAAAAATGAGGATGAATTTATTAATGATGGGTGAGATTGATAAGGTGGTGAAAGAAACAAAGGAAATTATTTTGGAAGCTCTGAAGCAACACAATCTTCCCACCACATGTGTCAATGAAGAAAATGATGTTGTTAATAATTTATTTGTTCTCGAAGTAAACTTGGGCCAAGAAACAGATAAAGATGATAGAGTGTCAAAGGAGAAAGAAGTACTTGCTGATGACTCTCAAATAGGACCCTCATCGGCACAACAAACTGAGGATGATACCGACAAGGAAAAGATTGAGGAAAAATCGATCATGGAAAATTCCCCACCAGAACAAGAAGAGGATATTAATAAAAATATGGATTTAGATTGTCTAGAACAAAGCCAAAAAGAAGGAGTTTCTACTATGCCAAGAGACACTGTTGTATCAGTGAAGGAATTGTTAGAGAAAGAAAATAAAATTTTGGATGAGCCTGAATTGCTACATGGTCTAATAGACTTGGATGCAATGTCCCCCGTGCAAAAACTAAAATTGGCTTCAATTGTAGAGGCAAGAGTGAGAGAAGAAATGTTAAAATCTCATATAGAGGATAGTGAACTTATTGGTGAAGCATCTGACATTTTGGAGAAGTTGATGCCTACCTACCAGAAGGATTCATCCATGTCATCAACAAACCATCTGAAGGGCCTAATAAACTCTGTAAGTAAATAGTTTGAATCCATTGAAAAGTCTATAGAAATAAAGGTAAGGCAAGAATTTGATGAGAAAAGGTTGGAAGAATTAAAGATAATGATAGCCAATGATAAAATTCAGCTAGATAACAAAATAGCAAACATTCAAGAAGATGTGAAAGAAGCTGGTGATTTGTACAAATTTTGTTTATCTTGGCCAAAAGTTACTCAGAAGATCAAAGACAAGATCAAAGATCTGGAATAGAAACTGATGAATATTTCCATGAAATTTGATCTGGTAGTAGAGTCAGTAAGCAATAAAGAAACTGAAGTCATTAGCATTCACAATAACTTGTTTGACTTAATAAATTAGAAGTGTCAGATAAAAAGTAGAATGGGATAGTTAAGAAGATGAATCTACCCTAAGTTGGACTCAATAACAAATCTTGTACAGAGGCTAAGTTAGTTATACAAACAGATACAACTTTTGATCTCAAAAAGGCAGAAGCCTTAGTCTTTCTCTTCAGTGGACACATTCAGATTTTAGATAATCTCAAGAAAAGCTAGGATATTGAGTGGGCACAGATTAAGAACATATTCAATGACATTCTCAAATACATGTAATATAAAGATGAAGATTGTACTTGTAAATATACGGAAGAGTACCTAAAACTTTTGAAATTTTGACAAATTTTTGGTTATGGATCACACCCTTTGCCATTGATGTCAAAGGGGGAGAAGAAGATCAGTGAAAAGTGGATAATCATCTCATGGGGAGTAGGAGAATGAAGTGTATATAGTAAGGGGGAGTAGTCAAGCATTTTTCACTAAGTGTTGCCATCAATGCCAAAGGGGGAGATTGTTGGCAAGAGACACTGCTCCGGTATGGACTTGTATGTTGTCATTGATGGCAACAAGGGCAACAAGGCTCAGAGATCTTATCAACATGATAGGAAGATATAACTCTGAAAGGTCACATTGGAATTCAGGTCCGGTTGGCAGAAATGGCTAATTATGGGCATTCATAGAGTAGAGGACAGCAAGTGGGTCAGTATGCTTCCACAGATGATGATCTGGAAATGCAGTTTGGGTATGATGTTTTTAATTGTTTGATGGTGTTATTCTCCAGAGATTAAGTCTTGACTTCCTCTGGAAGTCATTTGGAAGAATTATCTAAGACCGGGTGAACAGAGGTATAGAAGAGACAGTTAACATGGCACATTGTAACGGTCCGCATTCCTCCGTAGGTGAGTATTTTGTTATGCAGTTTTTGTTGGGAATTAAGGTGTCTCAACCTTTACAAATTCCTAATGTTGTATTTATTTATCCCATGTTGAGTTGGCATAGTCAGCACCTTGTGTATATGCAAGAGGATAAATTTTGGTGACTTTGGCAGCCGCGGTTTCCCCCTTGAATAATTAACGGGGGTTGGGGGTTTGGGGTTTGGGGATGCCCATCTCTAGAAGGTTCCATATTTGCCTTGTAAACTCTATATAAATAGGTGCTTAGATGGGAGATATATAACTTTGGTACAAGTACTATTATGCTACCGGAATATCTCCAGATTCGACATTTAAAGACTCCAGAAAGAGCATTGGCTCTGAAACTATATTGTAATCTGTTATTGTTTACTGTAATACATTTGAGCTATGTTTTGGAGTGTGGGGTTTTTCACCCGTAAGGGTTTTCCCCACATATATCTTGTCTCTCTCTCTGTCTTCTTTCTAGTTCTTGTGTTTTGCTGCAATATCTCATGTTAATGGTTTAACATTGTTGTAATAGTTAGGATAAAGTTGAATTTGCATAGCCCTCTCCTCATTAGATTAGTGTAGGAAGCGTTTTCTGCACACCTATCTTCCTTTCAGTTTTAATGTGTTGTAAACACTTGTATGAAGTGTCTAATTCTAGATTTTTGAGATCTGAGGTCCATTAGAAAGATAGTTGCAAGCTGTTGAGTATTGGTATAGTGTTTGACAGAGTTTGACAGAGAGAGTCTGAGTTCTAATGGTCCGCATTCCCCTGCAAGATGATATCATGCCCTACGGTTCTGAGGGTAAGATTGGGAATGTGTGAAGAGTCCTTGATATGATTTTGGAAGTGTTTTGTGATCCGTAGTAAAAGTTGTAAGTCAACAGATGAACTTGATAAGCATGTTCTTAAGGAACAAGCTGACTAGTATGATAAATCATTGTGCGGAGAAGAGATAGTGTGTGAAGGATCTATTTAAGTAATTAAATGATTAGAGATGACCTATATGAACATGTTTGGGCAAAGATTTGGGTCTACATAACTATAGTGCATTGGATTGGGCCAACAAGCTACATCTTTATATGTACACATTTCACTTCTTGGATGCTGACCTGATTATGGATCAAGTCATGATACGGATATATATAAGAGCGATGAATATTGGTTAAGATGGTGTGTGGATGTGAATATGTGAATAGAAAAGTAGTGACATAGATCAGTGATGATGAAGACTTGGGATTCATAATTCAATTGTTGCACCTTGGCATATTGATAGATGCTTATGAAGTATTTCTTTTCATATACTATTTGATTTGTATTTGGCAGTGAGCCTTTCTTTATCAAGGCAGTGAGCCTCTAATAGGGTTTGATAGCCCTCAGGGTTTAACAACCCTTATTGTAATCTTTCTAGGTTTAGGGTTGAGGCAGTGAGCCTGCTAGACCTAGTTGTACTTCATGGCAGTGAGCCAACATGTTCTAGGCCCGTGCAGTGACCAAGCCTGAACATCATTATTTGTAAAGATTGCAATGTATATTTGAGAGCTAATCCTCTCTGTGGTTTTTCCCTCTTTGGGTTTTCCACGTAAAAATCTTGGTGTCCATGTGTCATGCTTATATGGTTGTTATTCATTTACATGTTGTGCTCTTGTTTAATTAATTCTAGGAAATGGTTAAAAGAAAAAGTTTATAGAACACTGATTCACCCCCCCTCTCAGTGTTCCTAATATTCAACAATTCTATCTTCCAAAAGACACAATCTTAAGGGTTTATGGTGGCATTGTGATTGACCTAAGGCAGTGTAAACATGAGTGATGAATTTGATGTATATTATTTATCATATGTTAATATTGTTCACTTAGTGCAGGTTGATTTGATTGACCGAATGATTATGTGGTCTCTTAGATTAAGCATAGAGTTGTCAACTGAAAACAAGGTGTTTGACAGAGGCAAGCATCAATTTCTTGAGGGAGTTGTTGATTGAGTCACCTTTCAATTAGTCTTCAACTCCTAATTTAAGTAGTTACAAGGCAAAGCCCAATGGATCTGGCACATGGTCTGCACCCCGGAGTTCTGTGATTCTTGCCATGCCTACAAGGTCCATGTGTCCCCAACCAGAGCCATTGGTGGAACCCCCTTCCCTATTTCATTGCCTAAAATTGGTTAGGCCTATGTCTAAGAAGCTAAAACCCTAAGCCCTTGTAGTTTTTCCAAGGCCCCATGTTATGTCCTTATCTTCATTCATGACCAGCCCCATAAGCTTTGTCACCAGTGTTCCCTATCTATGAGAAGTGATTTCTAAGTACAATGGATGGTTATTGTAGTATCACAATTCTTTAATATGTCATATATATTGGGTCTGCATTGATGTGATGGCCGTTGATTTCAAGATTGGCAAACTCGGGACCTTGTTATAACATGTTGGACTATAGTAGTGCCCTATGAACAGGTGTTATGGAATATTCTTTGCGCCATTGCAATATTGTGTCGGTTGGAAGATGGGACTTGTTCCTTTCTTAAAAGGAAATGAAGCAAGCACTTAGTGCACTAGAACATAGGTAATAGTGTGGATCCCTCCCAGGCTTGCACTGGTGTGATGAGAAGACATATGGCAGGACTATGGTTTTTTCTGATTAAGAGGCATTCTTTGTTGGCATTTTTTGATTGGTTGTTGACTTTTCAAAGGCCCCGATGGTCTCTTTTGCATTTTCATTCGCTTATTCTGTGTTGATGTGTTTCAAAATCTATGATCTAGATTCAAATTCTAGATTTCATTCGAGCATGATAACCTGGCAAGTTCAACCTCGATTTTTCGCTCAAGTATGCAGGAAGATGATTTGAAATAACACATTTTTTAGTAATTTCTGTTGCACATGTGGATCTTGGCACATGAACTAGACCTTTGTTGTTCATGTAAAGAGGCATTCGTAGTTAGGTGAAATTAATATGCACATCTATTTCATACTTTGAAGAGTGTGAGTAGATCATTGAGGATTTCCATATGGGAATTCAAGTGTGTTGGGCCTGTGAACATCTGGAAATGTAATTAATGAAGGTGTTGGAAAATGGAAATTGATTGGGTAAAGCATGTCCATTCATTCTTTCTATAAGTGGGAGTGTCTACATGAATCATTCACAATCAGGTGTCGCCATGAATACTATACAGAGCAATTCCTTGCAGTCGCTATTCCCTGTTTCCCCAAGAAGCATGTCCTTGTTCTCTTGGTTATGGATTTGCTCTTTCTGAATTAAGAGAAAGGCAAATGTCAACCATTAGAATGGGAGGAATTGGAAAGAGTAGGAATTTTTGTCTACAGTGGTCAAGCCAATTTCTTGGAACCATAGCAAAATAATGTCATTTTGGTGAGGAACTGGACGGGCCATCCACACCATGGTTTGATGCCAGGGGTCACAATGTAGAAGTAGGACCGTGTTCGTAGAGTCAAAGAATTCCTGACCCAAGCAAGGATGATGTTTCATGGTTCAACTGTTGAGGATGTCTCAATGCTTCCATCCCTTTTATCTCCATTGGACAATTTTTGAAGGGGTAAGGAGTTCTCTTGCCTTCCCAACAACTCTTCATATGAGCTTGAGTACTGGATAAAGAGGGAACATCTATTCTTAACCACCTAGAAGGTCTTTTAGCCAATTAGAACATTCTGGAATAAGGAATTGGCTAAAAGAAAATGCCACCAATTGGAGTAAATATATAATTTCCTAAGTGCAAATATTAAATGCATTATAATTGAAAAGTTGTACTATGGAAATTTTAAATTGACATAGTATGTCTATTTATAGAATTTCAAAGGTCATAGTATAGAGAGGGGAAAAAGTGATCAGGTGGATATAGAATAGAAAAGGGAATTTTGTTATGGGATTTTTGGATACAAGGTATCCACATCATGGGGAGTATGTTTCTGTAATAGATTGGGTGCATTGTTAAGATTGCAGAGCAGAAATCTACCTGCATATGAATAAATTCTTGTATGACAATTTTCAATTCAAATTGAGTAATATGAATAACACTACATGTGTGTGTTTTCCACAATTGTCTTCCTAAATGTATGTATTTCTTTTGTGAATGAATGAATCAAGAGTTCTGGATTTCACTTATGCACATTTGTTGTATTGAATGTTTTGGTTACTGCTTCTGATCAAGGGTTGGATTAAATATGCTTTTAAAAAAACATAGGAAGTGATGTATTGCATTACGAATTTTTGAAGAAGAGTTGCAGGAAATACCTTTTCTTGGGTGTATCATTGCAAGTTAGTGGTACAAGTATACCCTTTGAATTTGGAGTTTTGTTGTCATAAAAGTAACATTTGCATGAATGAATTTTAACTCTGTTACCCTCGATAAGGCACCAATCAAGAGATTTACTTGCTAAAGGGTCCAGGAAGAATAATAATTGTAAAGATGAATCATTTTGTATCCATTTCAGTTTTGTTGGTAGTATAGGGTTCTTAGCATGTTCTCATATTTAAACAATGAAGATAATCCAAGAATATTGTTAGTCTAGGATTAATCTTACAAATCTTGGTGAATACATGAGAACATTCTGCCTGAATTAGTCAAAGATAAATATTTTGGTTGTAAACAAGGGAATACTCCCTAGGTGTGGCAAAATCTAAAGTGCAAGGGAGATGGGTGAAAAATCTCTCACTCTGTTGGCCAAGTCTCTTCTTGAAATCTAAGCATAAGAAGTGGCAAATCTTTAGGATTCAATGCTTGTAGATTTGAGAACCAACACTTCAATAGAGCTTAGTTGATGTAGAAACTTTTGGAGATCATAACTTTTGACCCGGGGGTCCATTGGAACTAAAATTTGATGGGCAAATGCATCTTGAAGAATTGATTGGTAAATTTAGTAGGTTGCTATTTTGATACTTTTTCAGGACCTTTTTGATCATCTAGGGCCTCAAAATCAGGTTTTAATGATTTTTTCAAGATTTTTCCAAGTTTTTTTTCTAATTAGTTTTTGAAAGTTACATGCAATTAGATTAGAAAGTTGACAATTAGTCATATTTTAGTTAGTTTCAAATAATTGGCAATTTCCATGGCCATACGGATATGGATGCGAAGTTACCAAAAATGGCAATTTTAGAAAGTTGCTATAATCTGCCAAAAAAAGGTAATTTTTGTTTTTGTATAAATTTGGTATTTATTTTTAGTTGTAGGAGGATGAAATGGAATGAGAAGGATAATTTGAAATTAGTTCTAAGTTTCTAAATATTTATGCAATAATAATAGTGTTGAATCTTATGCTGTGAAGTTTGGTTACATCATTAATTGTCAACCACTCTTAATCAAGAATGGCAAAATCTTAAAGTTTACCTAGATTCCCATGGTAGTTCCTTCACCATTGTTGGAAAACACTTCCCACTAAATGTGCACGAGTATGACTATCTATGAAATTCCTACAACCACCTTACCAAAACCTTTTCCTGAATTTTATTTTCACAAAATTTAAATATTTTTCAAATAATATATGCTTAAATAATATCACTCATCATAATCATAGAATCCAATATTTAGGGAATATAAGAAACATTAAGTTTACACACGCACAAATCATAAATCCACTTGGCCACAAGGTAAAACAAACTAATTTTAAAAATAGAATCAATGATTGAACAAATGGCCATAATAGTAAAAAGTATTTATTTGAAGTTTATCTTAATATATAACTTTGATAATACTTGAATGCATTCCTATAACACCAGTTAATTATTTCAAAGATCTAAAAGTGAACAAGATGAATCTAGTATACATGATGTATTTAGAGAGTTTTCAAATACACTATGAGATCTAGTTTTACAAATCCTTACAAGGACTTACTAATTAATACAATTAGTCTAGGATCAAAGAGCTTCAATGAAAGCATAAAGAAACCAAAAAATGAGAGAATAAATATAATCCATCTATAAATACAAATATGTTCAATGATGAGAGATACATGTAATTTATATAAATTTAACTTAGCTCTTGGTACATATAATCTAGATCCTCTCCTCTCTATCCTTTATTATCTCTAAAATCTTTTCATGGTCTTCAATAGTCAACTTCCATTTTTGTTGACTACGTCCTATTTTTCATAAAATTTCCAAGTTTAACTGTGTTGCTATAAATAAGTGACTATAATGTAGAATTATTTGTCCTGGCATATAATCAACAAATATAATACCACTTTTATCTATCTTCATTTGTTGATAATAAGTACCTTCAACAACAACTGATCTAATGTGATACTCTTGTCCATCACTATTTATCATAGATTCTATCAACTTGCATTTTGGTTGTGTGCATCTGAGTAGATAGTAACCTACACCTTTGGTATTGTTAGGATTTGCAATCACAGTTCAAAGATATCTCCCACAACAAATGCATAGATTCTGAAGTCAATTCAAATACTTATCACTCTAAAACTTAGTTAGCACAAAGCTAATTTGATGTAGGAGCATCCACAGACAATGGCAATCTTGCATCACCAAAAATATTGTTGTTTTAATTTGGTTTGTTTTCAATAAGGTTTATGGGCTTGGGAAATGATATTTTAATTTGCAGCAAATGTAATTTCCTTGGGTGCAATTGTAAATATAATTTTGGTGGGATTTGACTGATTTTGTCATAAGTGGGGCTACCAAGAATCTTGGAATTGATTTCTAAGAGGTGGGGCCAAAAGCTTTGCATGTTGTTGCATGTATAGGTTGTTATTATGAAACTCAGTCTCAGTAAAATGGTCATAACTTTCTCATTTCTTATTGACATTGCACAATTTAAAATGTTCTAGAAAGTTGGAAAGAAGGTGCACAAAACCCAGAAACCGTTTTAGAAAATCCTAAAAATTGAGGGAGCGATGACAGATTGGAAGTGACAGATTTTTCTTGTGGATTTATGGAGGTTGTTTTGAGAAACCAATAATGGCTTTCTTCTCACCCAATTTCTACATATTGAGGATTGCTCATTTGGGAGAGGGGGCTTTGGATGAAGATATTTGCATAGCCAGATGCTGCTAGTATGAGTCTAGATTGATGAAGATAATTTTTTTTTGCAAGTGTGGATTGTATCTCTCAGAAGTTCATATGCTTCCATATTTTGTAATGAAATTTTAGATTGAATAAATATTATTGTGCATATTTCTCTTCTTCTATTTATTGTTCCATTTTATTTTCAGCCTTCTTTCAGAGGCTTGTGAAGTGTTTTGTTACAGATTTCTAAGTGAAGACAATCCTTTCTACAGCTATTGGTGAATTAGTATTCTCCTGTACATCAATTGGTATCAAAGCTCACAAGCTCTGGGCAAAAGAGAGTTTGGTGTTTGTGGGTTTTTGTTTGTGCAGGTTGAAGAGAGAACCTAGTTTCCAAAAGATTAGGTAGAGGAAAATAGAAGAGACCTAGGTGAGGCAAAGACAAGAGGAAGCAAGGAGAGACTTGCTAGAGGAAAGATGGATTTGTTGAGAAGGTACTTGTAGGCTGGAGGTTCACAAAATAAGCAAGAAGAAAAAGAGAGGAAGAGGAAAGAGGAAAAGATGAGACAAATAGAGGTTGAGAAAGAGATAAGAGAACTGAGGCAAGCTGTGGAAGAGATGGAAAATTATATGGAAAGAATAGTTCAGTAGTTGCAAAGTTGGCACTTATCAATGAAGAGGAAGGTTACATGGCCCATTAGAAAGATTATTCAAAGAAGAATGAGACAAGCAAGGATAACAGCAATAGAAGAGGTAAAAAATGAAATGGTGAGTATACCTATGATTGTTTTAACATCAAGCAATGAAGAAGACAAAGTAGACATGGTTTGAGGATGAGAAGAAGGTTGTAGTCGTTACAGATCATGAGGTTGCAGCAGTAGAGAATGAGCATGAAGAAGATGGGGCAGCAAACAATGGTGATGAAAAGGGTGCAAAGAAAGACGTAATACATAATATGTTTTATTTTTATGATGAAGATGAGAGTAGGGTGTATGAAGATAAAAAGATTGCAGCAGATAGTGAGTAGATAGATGTTGTAGCAATAGCAATAGAGGAACATGTGAAAGAGATAAAATTGTATGCTTTTGAATTTGTGAAGGATGATTTGCATGTGAGTGTAGAAGAACAATTAGTGAATGTAGAAGAGATAGTATAGTTGGATGTTGTTAGTGTTGATTTGTATGCAGGGAAAGATTTCTGTGATGTTGCAGAGGATAGTGTAGATGCATGTTGGTGGAGGAGGTCGAGTTACAGTGATTCCATGTTGAGAAAGAGGAGTGCAGAGCAGAGTTGGAGTATAGGAAGTATTCCAAGTAGATGCTAGAAAAAGAGATAGCAATTTCTTATGCACATATTTGTGAGTGTATACTCACAAACTTCTTATCCTGGGTGTCTGATGCAGGAGCATCCACGGTCAATGGCAATCTTGCATCACCAAAAATATTGTTATTTTAATTTGGTTTATTTTCGAAAAGGTTTATGGGCTTGGGAAATAATATTTTAATTTGCAACAAATGTAATTTCCTTGGGTGCAATTGTAGATGTAATTTTGGTGGGATTTGACTGATTTTGTCATAAGTGGGGTTGCCAAGAATCTTGGAATTGATTTCTAAGAGGTGGGACCAGAAGCTTTGCATGGTGTTGCATGTCTGGGTCATTATTATGAAACCTAGTCTTGGTAAAATGGGCATAAATTTTGCATTTCTTATCAAAATTGTAAAATTTAAAATGTTCTAGAAATTTGAAAGAAGGTGCACAAAACCCAGAAACCATTTTAGAAAATCTTGAAAATTGAGGGAGCGATGATAGGTTGGAAGTGACATATTTTTCTTGTGGATTTATGGAGGTTGTTTTGAGAAACCAATAATGGTTTTCTTCTCACCCAATTTCTACATATTGAGGATTTCTCATTTGGGAGAGGGGGCTTTGGATGAAGATATTTGCATAGCTAGATGTTGCTAGTATGAGTCCAGATTGATGAAGACAAAAATTTGTTGCAAGTGTGGATTGTATCTCTCAGAAGCTCATATGCTTCCATATTTTGTAATGAAATTTCAGATTGAATAAATATTATTGTGCATATTTCTCTTCTTCTATTTGTTGATCCATTTTATTTTCAGCCTTCTTTCAGAGGCTTTTGAAGTGTTTTGTTGCAGATTTCTAAGTGAAGACAATCCTCTCTGCATCAATTAGTGAATTAGTATTCTCCTCTCCATCATAATTTCACTTTGAAACTTAGTTAGCACAAAGCCAATTTCACTAAAACTTAGTTAAGACAAAGCCAATTTCACTAAAATAATCAATATACATATAAATAACATTTACTTGCAATAACTAGATCAGATACATGTTCAAAATTAGCTAAATATAAAGGATCATGGAGATCTATATTATCATTATCTTCATAAGGAGGCATTGAAACTAATTATTCCATTTCCCATTCTGAAACATATCCATCAATAATATGCTAACATTATAGAGAATTCACATTGTTCTCAATGCAGTCAACACAAAAACATGATTTTTTACTCATTTGGATTGCAAGTGGCTTGCTATGTCCAGTAGTCATCACTTGATGAAATCTTCTAATGCTGACATTTTTTTAACAATTAAGGATTTAAGTGATTGATATCTACAATCTTAGAAATTTAAATTTGTATTCGAAACATGTGCATATACTAATCATAAATACATGTCTGAAAAATTACAAGATTCATGTACTCTATAAATATTAAATTTTAATATGTTTTAAATACCTTTGAATTCAAAAAAAATGTTTGTTACTTATTGAGCAATGTTTTCCTTCACGAGCACCAAAATGAGTCTTGCACCATTCAACAATTTCATTTGCACTACGTATGATGTTACTAGCAAGCTCATGTTTGTGAAGTGCACACTTCACACATGCATTAGCTCCATCATGCTCAGCTTTTCCATGTCCACTTTCAAAAGTTCCACACAAATTTTATGCTACGTCTGGCATGTTGTTGGCTTAACCAATTAAATGCCTTTGCAAATTTGAATTTTCCTATAAAGTAAACAAATGAGCATTAAAACCATTAGATTAAATAAAGGTTATCAATATATAAATTAAATTGTTTAAAAGTTATAAATAATATAAAATTTGAAAGAAATTTAGATTCAACCCTAACCAACACATCCATCTGACCAAATCTAGTGATTTGAAGCATGTATGATACGTTGTCTCAAATCATCAAAAAACATTCCAAAACAATGGGCTACAGAGTTTCTGTCATGACTAGTATCATCACTGATATAAAAATGAACCTCTTTGATGATATTTTGTTCATGTGAGTTACTTTGTAGACCATCTACTTGAAACTCAACATGTATATAACAAACATGTACGAAGATTACAACCTACTTTGAATGATAATATTGACTTTGAATCTTTGTTTGAGGGCTAAATGTATACTTCTCAAAAAAATCCATAATAGAAAGAATACAACCTTGTGGAAAAAATTCTTTGACTCACGAAACTGATTAGTCTGCCATCTTGTACCATGACTATGTTGGATATGTGGATATATGATACTATAAAATTTGTTCATAAATTCATTGTAGGGCAATTCACTTTCTTTGAGAATAATTTTCTTGGATTCAACTCTTGACCTGGTTGTGTATTTCTCATATTCAAATCTCTTCCACACAATTTCTATTGAATGATCAATATTTTCAATTAGAGCAAGCTTCTTCAAATCTGCACAATTTACACATGTATTTTTGAGACACTACACATTGAATTCATTTGAACCTTCTAATTTTCACATAAAATGGACTTCAACAATTGTGTTGTACTTGCAGGGATGATAATATTTGGATGAACTATTGCCATAATTTTTTTATATGATTGAAGGTATAGATTATTAGGAATTTATAGGTAGATCCAAACCAATTCCACATAACCCAAAGGAGATAATGATGCATACAATCTTATAGGTTTACCATAATGCAAAGATCAATAGACAATCAACAAGATAACACAAGATATACCTTGGGAAAACCCTCATTGAAGGAAAAAACTTAGCCTCCAAAAGCATCCATACTCAATGTATTATTCAACAATAAGAAATTACAATACACTCACAGAGTCTCCATGAACATCTCTGAAACATCAAGCTCCTTAATGCATCCTCCATGTATCCAAGCATAAATCCACACATCCCATGCCATGCTTTACAATATGCACTCACAAGAGAAAACTCAATACAATGATAGCCTCTCACATAGCTTACAGAATAAGAGCCAACCCAAACCACTAACCATGTGTTTGCTTTTATAGACTCAAGCTCACACAAATATAACTTGTGGTATTGGATAAAACCAATGTGACTCAAAACCATTAGCACAAAATTATTGACCCCAAAATTAATTATTTTACACAAATAATAAACATTTGCCTCATGTCTCCCAATGTTAAATACCATTTTTATAAGTAGCACCAAATAAATATTTAATGTGGCTAAACAAATCAATTAAGATGCACCACAAAAGAATATTTATTTTACATAATTATAATTAATTAATGTTATGCAAGGTGAACAACACCTTTTTCCCAACATTCTCCCACTTATTGTATACATTGCATAATGGTCAATCAATAAAATATATCATCATAGGAAAACATGAAACCACATGAATCTCCAACATGCTCTCGTGCTCCATCAAGATACCTGCAATAAAATCAAAGTAACCACCATCTCAAGAAAGAACTCCTCTCATCCTCCAATGTGCCATCTATGGAAGAAAAGAAACATGCCAAGGTGAAGATGCACCAATCCAAAGAACACTAGCATCAAATCCAAGTGATAACAAAGGCTCTAAGTAGCTATCAAAGGTTAAAAAACCCACATGACTAGAAATAGCACCCACATCATATGCTAATACATCCAACCATCCATACCTCATAAGTATTAACAACATCAGTAAACTCATGCCAATAACATATCAAACCCACATACCGCAATAATAAGCTCCATGTATAAAACCTGTCAATGAAGAACACATACATCTAGGAACTCTCACTGCATGGGTAATGTCAAATCTAAAAATAGATCCAAGGCATACCAAGTCTACCAATTAACAGTCAAACCAAGGTGTGGCTCATCAACAAGCTAATATAGTATCAAGAACAATCACAATGATCCACACATGCAAGATAAAACACTGCATACTCTCTCACAACATGTCACCATAACTATCCCAAGTCAAACCATATCAACATGATCCTCCAGGAAGTAGCCATAAGATAAAGAGAAAACTTGTAAATAATAATGTCCTGCCAACACCTCAAAGTGCAAAGTTGTGTCAAGTATGATCTCCTCTACAACCCCAAATGAAAAGCCTCAACAACACCCAATCATTCAATCTCATAGATCAAATGAACATATGTATCATGTAACCAACATGGATGTAAGCCTCTCTAATCAAGGAAGATCAAACTCATAATCATTCCATAACTAGGAATAAGCCCAATAACATCTCCTAAACTCCTCATAATTGATGCAGAGGTAATGGTAGTAGTTGTTGAAGTTCACACAATGAACCTAGGTTTCAATACTTCCTTGAAGAGGTTTAAAGAGGTAATGCGACACAAGCCTACACAAGGCTACTCAAGAGATTGACCTAGCCTAGGACCACACCCTAGTGTCCACTCACACAAGCTATTCAGCTCTCTTTTGGGGAGTCACTATTCAACCCAAACTACAAGCACAAACACCTTCTACTTCAACAACCACCTACCAATACTTCTACCAACAGGATCTGCATACTACCATTAACATATACTTTTCAAGAGCATGTCTAAAACAAGGTCTCTGACCCAAAATCTAAATTCTGTACCTGGGAGGATAGTCGACAGCAAGCTACAGCATGACTGTCCTATGACAGTGTTTAAGAAAGGCATGTATCTTGTAGCCCTATAAATCGACTAAAACAACAATAACTTTCTAAAACTCCAAATGATCACCAAGACTCAATGCATATCCAAATACCCATTATGAACATGTATTCATCCACCAACATGCAGGTCCGTACTCTACTACAGGCGAGCAAGGCTAGCAGACTGTCTTTTTTCCTAGAAAATAGGCCTAATTTGAGGCTATGTGAAGGAAAGGTATCAACTCTACTTGTTCAAAAGTAACCAAGCACCTACACAGGTCAGTTTTCATTGGAAAACACTAATTCCACCATGCATTTGGTCAAACACTTGACTGTCTTTGAGTTCATACTGTTGTCCACCATTAACATTCTCAACTAGTCACTATGAAGACTAGTTAGGTTCATGCCAAGAGGCTTGGAGTGTGGAGTGCAAACCAAATAAGCAACAAAAACATGAAATAAATGCTTTCTCCTTCCATCCTACTGAAGAAAGATGATGCCTTTCAGTGGACAAAGGAGAAACTATGCATTTTTCCCCCAAACCCTAGTTTTTGGAGGGTTTAGAACAGTCTTTACAAAACGTATTGATTCTCCCTCCACAAAAGGTCTCAAGAAGGCTAAATAGACTCAAAAGAAAGATACTTCAATGCATTAACAAGTTCCAAAACTTTTAAACCCTACTCTATCCATACCACACCGTACAGAATGATTGTCTTCAGCAAAAACGTAGAAAATCACTGTTTTGCACTCCAAAAAGCTTCTCCTTTCATTATCTTCGCATGATCATATAGTATTATACCTATGGAAGGCTTTAGCAACCATTCCTCTTCTCCTCCAGCTATACAACTGCCCTTCAAGGGCAGTGAACCGATGGAGGTTACATTTGCACAAGAAACCCTATGTTTCTAAAGGGAAAATACATTGAAAATAAACCTTATTAAGACTATAATGGACTAGTCAACCAATATGACTAAGTCCTTATTACAATCCACAAGAAAATGGCTTTCAAAGCCTTAGAGGAAATAAAAGAACAAGACAACAAAACATGACATAGCCAAACAATGACTAAAATTGGGAGCTCCTGCACCATACTCCCCCTATAGGAAGAACTCAAGTCCCTTGAGTTGCCAATTGTTGAAGTGTCATGCCATGCTTTAGGATATCTGCTTCAGTCATCCAAATGGCCTCCAAATCAAGAAGATCCTTCCATTTCACCAAGTAGTCTTTGTAGACACCTCTCCTAGTCTGCTTGACAACTTTGGAATCCAAAATACATTCCAACTGTAAAGGTTTGCTTGGAGGAAAATCCTTGATCCAATCAGTATCTTCAGCCACCACATCTGATCCACTTTCACCAGGCAATGGAGGTCTGAAAGGAAAAAGATCACAAACATTAAAAATTGGAGAGATACCAAGGCCGGATGGTAACTCAATCTCATATGCATTTGGACCGAATTTGTGCACTATTTTGCATGGCCCAATCTTCTTCATCAGGAGTTTAGTTGGCTGACCCTTTGGCAACCTTTCTTTCCTTAGATATGCCATAACTAAGTCTCCAACTTTGAATTGCACTTCTCTTTTCTTCAAATCTGCCTTTTCCTTGTACTTTGTGACTGTTTTTTCTAATTGCAACTTGACTTGATCATGGAGGTAGCAAACTCTTCACCAAGTGCACTCCTTCTATCCCATCCTTGGAGATCCTTCAGTTCAAGTGGTCCCCTTGGGTGAAAGCCATAAACTACCTCAAAAGGACTTTTACCAGTGCTCCTATTCCTTGAATCATTGTAGGCATATTCAGCCTGACTGATAACCAAGTCCCATGCCAAACCATGCTGTTTTGTGAGGCATCTTAGAAGGTTTCCAAGTGATCTATTAACCACTTCAGTCTGACCATCAGTTTGTGGATGGTAGGCTAAATAAAAGGACAACTGTGTGCCCAACTTCTTCCACAAGGTCCTCTAGAAGTGACCCACAAACTTAGAATCTCTGTCGATTACAATGGACAATGGCAAACCATGAATTCTTACTACCTCTCTAAAAAATAGACCTGCAACATGAGATGCATCATTTGTGCATTTACATGGCACAAAATGAGCCATCTTGCTGGACCTATCAATAATAACAAACACACTATCCACCCCTCTGGCTGTCTTGGGTAACCCAAGCACAAAATCCATGCTGATACTTTCCCAAGGTCTGTTAGGAATGGGAAGGGGTTGGTATAGACCTACATTTGAAGACACACCCTTGGCCCTTTGACAGATTGTACCACTAGCTACATACTTCCTCACATCTGATTGCACCTTTGGTAAAAAAAAGAACCTTGTAACTTGTTCTAGTGTCTTGTCTAAGCCAAAATGTCCTCCTAAAGAACCATTATGCTTCTCCTTGATGATGTTGTCCCTCATGGAACACTTAGGGATACACAACAAATTGCCCTTAAACAAGAGGCCTTCCTGCAAAACAAAATCTGCATACTCTCCATGGAATGTGTTAGCCAAGTTCACACAAACATCATAAGCCTCTTTGAAATCTGAATCTTCTTTATACAACTCCTTTAAATAGTTAATGCCCATGCTTTCTAACTGAATTTCATGAACAATAAGCAGCCTCCTACTTAATGCATCAGCCACCTTGTTAGAAACACCTTTTTTGTGCTTAATTGTGAAGGTATAGACTTGTAGTTGTTCCATCCATTTAACATGTCTAGGGTTCAATTTTTCTTGACTGTTTAGAAAGCTTAAAGCATGATTATCAGTAAACACAATAAATTCTTTGGGCAGCAAATAATGTCTCCATTTTTTAAGAGCTTGCACCATTGCATAGAGTTCTAAGTCATAGGTAGAATACCTTTGCTTGGCTTCATTTAGCTTTTCTGAGAAGAATGCCACTGGATGTCCTTCTTAGCTGAGAACAACACCAATAGCTTGCTAACTTGCATCACACTCAACAACAAACACCTTATCAAAATCAAGAAGTACTAATGTAGGTAATTCAGCCACCTTTGTCTTCAACAACTCAAAACTATCATTAGCTTCCTTTGTCCATTGGAATCTACATTTGACTCCACCCTTGATGGTGTTGAGGATGGGAGCACTAATTTGACTAAAACCTCTGATAAACTTCCTATAGAAAGTCGCCAATCCATGGAAACTTCTCACATCTCCCACTGTTTTTGGGGTAGGCCAACTGAGAATAGCCTCAACCTTAGAGGGATCCATCTTCAAATAGCGATTCGAAATGACAAATCCAAGGTATACAAGTTTAGTTTTCATGAACTCACATTTGTCTAAGTTGATCATCAACTTGTGCTCATGTAGCTTCTCCAACACCTGACCAACATGCTTCACATGGTCTTCTCTTGTCCTGCTGAAGATTAGTATGTCATCAAGATAAACAATAACAAATTTACCAATGAATTCAACTAATACCTCATTCATCAAGTGCATAAATGTACTTGGAGCATTGCTAAGACCAAATGGCATAACAAGCCATTCATAAAGACCCTCATTAGTCTTGAAAGCAGTCTTCCATTCATCTCCCTGTCTGATCCAGATTTGATGATAACCAGATTTCAAATCAATCTTTGAGTAATAGCATGATCCTCCAAGATAATCCAGAAGATCTTCAATCCTTGGCATTGGGAACTTGTACCTTATGGTGATCTTGTTGATGGCCCTGGAATCCATGCATAGCCTCCACTTTCCATCCTTCTTAGGAGCAAGTACAATTGGGACTGCACAAGGACTTAAACTCTTCCTAATCAGCCCTTTCTCCAAGAGATCTTGAATTTGCCTTGCCACTTCTTCATTTTGCTGTGGTGTCAGCTTATAGGCAGCCTTGTTAGGCAATGTAGCACCAGGTATTAAGTCAATTTGATGACTTATGTCTCTCATGGGTGGTAAGGAGTTAGGAACTTCCTCTACCACAAGGTCTAGATACTTATCTAGGAGTTGCTGCACTTCAAATGGAATCTCCTTCTGTTTTTGTTCTTGTTGATCTAATCCACTCTTGGGCTTCATGACCAAGGCATACCCTTGGTTATCCTTCTCCTTCAAGAGGTTTAAAAACTCTTTGCCATTTACCAACATGACACTGCTGTCATTTTTCTTCCCCCCGGGCTGCTCCAACATAGGATCCATCTTGAATGGTCTTCCATTCTTGGTGATGACATAAGTATTCTTCTCACCATCATGTTGTGCTTTGACATCATATTGCCATGGGCGGCCAAGAAGCAGATGACATGCATCCATAGGGATGATTTCACATAGCACTTTGTCCTTGTAGTCACCAATTGCAAATTCAACCCAAGTTTGTTCTTCCACCATGAAACTTTGGTTCTTATTCAACCAAGAAATCTTGTGAGGACTGATATGAGGCAGCCTCTTCAACTTGCACTTCTCAACCATCTCAGTGGATACCACATTCTCCGTAGATCCTGAATCTACTATGATCTTGCAAAGCTTCCCATAGGCTAGGCCTTGGGTTCTAAAAAGATTCTTTCTCTGAAGGGGCTCTTGTTTCAATGGCATCTTCAACATAGACCTCTTAATCATCATACTTTCTCCTTCTAGAACAGGTGCAACACTTCCCATTGGTGAATTCACACTCTCACAATCATCATCCTTCACTAACTAATTTCTCCTTCCACTGTCATGAGAACTACTGGCTTTCTCTAGGCATTTGTTCATTGTATGGCCAACTTGGTTGTAGCCATAACACCTTCCAATGAAGACTCCTGGTCCTCTACCTCCTCCACCATTTCTGCCCTTGCCATTAGGCCTTCTCTAACCTATGAAGCCTCCTCTATGCTCTGTTTCTGATTGTGTTTCTTGCTGACTGTTATTTTCAGTTTTGTTGGACTGTCCACTGCCAAAACTGTCTCTTCCTCTTTGCTTTCTGCCTCCTCTTCCTCTGGCACTTTGTTCACCCTTCCTTCTTAGCTTTTCCTCTACTCTAGAGGCCAATAAGAAGCATTCATCCACTATTTTTGGGATCACTAAACTGATCTCATCTTGCAGATTGTATTTCAGACCATTTAGGTATCTAGCTACCATCCCATTTTCATCTTCATTATGATTGGCCCTCATACTGAGTCTATGAAATTCTTCTGTGTAGGCAGCCACATCCATGTCTTTTTGTCTCAAATTCTAGAATCTCCTAATGATTTGAATCATAGTCAGGTGGCATGAACTTGCTTCTGAGCATAGCCACCATTCTACTCCATTTAGTGATGGGACTCTTCCCAATCTTCTCCCTCTCACTTTGCATGTAGTTCCACCACACAAGTGCAAAACCTCTTAGCCTTGTCTTGGCAAACTTAACCTTTTTGTTGTCATTGAACTCCTTGTAATCAAAGAAGTTGCACATAGCTTCTATCCAATCGGTGAGAGCATCTCCATCCAACTTGCCATGAAAGGTAGGTACATCCATCTTGGGATCACCACTATCTCCATGAGCACCCTTAAGTGCATTCAAGAAAGCTTTCTGATCTGCAGACATGTCCTGCTCCTGAGAACTCTCTTCTACCTCTACTTCTTCATTTGTGTTAGAAGAACTTCCCTCTTCTTTGGTCTTGCCCTTAGACTTCTTTTCTTCTTGCAATCTTGCTTCAACCATCTCTTCCACCAACTTATTGATGGCTTCTTGACTCATTGTCTTGGGAGGCATTGTACTAGCCTCTATTTCAATCTCCTTGTCTGACATACACTGCTTCCAATAAGATATTGGCTCTGATACCAATATGATGTAGAGGTAATGGTAGTAGTTGTTGAAGTTCACACAATGAACCTAGGTTTCAATACTTCCTTCAAGAGGTTTAAAGAGGTAATGTGACACAAGCCTACACAAGGCTACTCAAGAGATTGACCTAACCTAGGACCACACCCTAGTGTCCACTCACACAGGCTATTCAGCTCTCTTTTGGGGAGTCACTGTTCAACCCAAACTACAAGCACAAACACCTTCTACTTCAACAACCACCTACCAATACTTCTACCAACAGGATCTGCATACTACCATTAACATATACTTTTCAAGAGCATGTCTAAAACAAGGTCTCTGACCCAAAATCTAAATTCTGTACCTGGGAGGACAGTGGATAGCAAGCTACAACATGACTGTCCTATGACAGTGTTTAAGAAAGGCCTGTATCTAGTAGCCCTATAAATCGACTAAAACAACAATAACTTTCTAAAACTCCAAATGATCACCAAGACTCAATGCATATCCAAATACCCATTATGAACATGTATTCATCCACCAACATGCAGGTCCGTACTCTGCTATAGGTGAGCAAGGATAGCAGACTGTCTTTTTTCCTAGAAAATAGGCCTAATTTGAGGCTATGTGAAGGAAAGGTATCAACTCTACTTGTTCAAAAGTAACCAAGCACCTGCACAGGTCAATTTTCACCGGAAAACACTAATTCCACCATGCATTTGGTCAAACACTTGACTGTCTTTGAGTTCATACTGTTGTCCACCATTAGCATTCTCAACTAGTCACTATGAAGACTAGTTAGGTTCATGCCAAGAGGCTTGGAGTGTGGAGTGCAAACCAAATAAGCAACAAAAACATGAAATAGATGCTTTCTCCTTCCATCCTATTGAAGACAGATGATGCCTTTTAGTGGACAGAGGAGAAACTATGCATTTTTCCCCAAAACCCTAGTTTTTGGAGGGTTTAGAACAGTCTTTACAAAACGTATTGATTCTCCCTCCACAAAAGGTCTCAAGAAGGCTAAATAGACTCAAAAGAAAGATACTTCAATGCATTAACAAGTTCCAAAACTTTCAGACCCTACTCTGTCCGTACCACACCGTACAGAATGGCTGTCTTCAGCAAAAATGCAGAAAATCACTGTTTTGCACTCCAAAAAGCTTCTCCTTTCATTATCTTCGCATGATCATACAATATTCTACCTATGGAAGGCTTTAGCAACCATTCCTCTTCTCCTCCAGCCGTACAACTGCCCTTCAAGGGCAGTGAACCAATGGAGGTTACATTTGCACAAGAAACCCTATGTTTCTAAAGGGAAAATACATTGAAAATAAACCTTATTAAGACTATAATGGACTAGTCAACCAATATGACTAAGTCCTTATTACAATCCACAAGAAAATGGCTTTCAAAGTCTTAGAGGAAATAAAAGAACAAGACAACAAAACATGACATAGCCAAACAATGACTAAAACTAGGAGCTCCTGCACCAATAATGGACATCATAAATCAAACTATATGAACAAAAAGATAGCCATGTCAACATCTCTCAAATGAACCCTCTAGAACTAATAACCATAGCTCAAGATCCATAACCATGATAAGATAAAACATAAACCAAAATGCATATAAAAGGATGGGCAATACCTTATAGATGATAAACTGCTGAGTAGACCAAGAGTGGGGAATGAGAATGCCCCTCCAGGATACATCAAGTCACAAAGACTCCCTCCAAGAACAATCTCCTCTAGGTCCATAATGAACTTACATCCATAGCTAGGTGTAGGCTCTTGGTCTATCTGCTAAAACCTCAAATGAGTAATCGTCTCAACAAGTGTCTCTAATCCAAAGAGAACTCTAGCCTCACCTAAGTCTCCAAGTATCCAAGAGTACCTCCATGATCAATCCATGCTAAACTCCAAATGCAACATCGCACTATCATGAAGCTCCCACACACATGATCAATGTACTCAATACCAAGAGAACCATACAAGACCAAAGTCAAAGCTCCAACTGCATATCTGCATAATCAAGGAACCCATCATGACATCATGATCTAACCATCTCCTTCTAGGAGATCACATGCATCAATGCACACATCCCATCTCAAGAGAACTTGTACCATGTTAAAACTCAAAACCAGTATCAAGAGTAAATCATGACACAATACCAAAATTTCTAAATAAAGGATCAATAATGTCAAACTGACAAGTCATAAACTGACACCTCAACCAAAGACTCCAAAAGTCCTCCATGGTAAACCAAGATGTCAACATCTCCAATCACATGAAGATAACCATCTACTAACAATGGAACTCAAGATGCCAAAGCACTCTCACTAAAACATGAATCATAATCCAAGAGCCTCTTCAAGACGCCCACAATCACTGCAAAAGATCATCCATCACAAATGATAAATCCATATCACTGCCAAAGCTCCCACTGAATCGTGACACCAAGCTATATATGGCAACAAAGTAACCATCTCCTAAATGAAGATCATCCATGGCCCCAACACAATTAAGGAATCCTGTTGTAACATCAACTCCCAAAAGGTAAAGTAAAACCATGATCTCCAAACTAAGAAGATAAAACCATCACTGTCAAAAAGCTCACATAAAACCATGTATCCAAGCTATCCATGACATCATGATAAAAATGTTATAAGTCCCAATAACTGATTATCCAGGCAATCTAATCATCCATCCTCTCATCTCAATGCAACATACCAATGTACAAATGACCACAGACAAGACCAACAAACAAAGTCTGCATAAACATTGTGTAATGAGCCAAACTTAAAAATAACATTTCACATTAGGTCTGAAAATGAATTTAAATATCTTCACCAATTTTGCATCAAATTTGATGAAACTAGCTAGCTAGTCTTACTCAGGATTAACACCTAAAATATGAAACTACACCAAAATATTTTTTGATTGATTTATGATGTAAATAACATGTTATCAGATCTATAATACTGATTTGCAGCAGCAACAAATAATACAATTTCGAACAACAAGATTTGGGCAAAACCCACAAAAACTACCAACACCATCAATCACCGAAATACACCAAAAATACCCAAAATTGATATTGTTTGATTTTCAGATGGAAAGTACATGAAATATTATCTAATACCATTAAAGTAATAGCAAAAAACACCTACAGCACTCAGCAGCAAACTACACAACCAAATCTTCACAACAAGCTGAAATACACATTGGGTATTTTGACCCACAAAGCCAAAATCAACACAACACTACCCACAACTTCCAATACTGATCTTTGACATTAGAAAATGGAAATCTACAGATACTACATAGCAAACCAAAGGAAATAACAACAACAACTCTTCCCAGCACTTCTGGAACTACCACGACAACACAAGAAGACCTGCACACACAAACAATGGAAACTGCTGGAAACTACTTAATCCTTGAAGCTCTGTGCAACCTCTGGATGAAGTTACTCCTTGTGATCAAAAGGTTTGCATCCTCTGGCCACCTAAAGCTCATGGGTTTTTGTCCACAAGCCTCTTTACTCCAATGGGTTTTCGTCCATTGAAGCCACAATCTACAAATCTGCAAGTTTGAGAGAAAATATCAAATCAACAATAGCCCTAAATCACCAAAATTACATATTTTGCATCAATATTTTGTGGGAGAGAGGGAAATCCAAGATTCCCACGTTTTTCTTTGATTCCTTGCTATTTTGGGGTATGACAGTTGTCACAAGCTATCATACATTGTCATAAAGTCCCCCGCCACTTGTGATTTACCAAGATTTTTGAAATCTTCATGCAAATGGACACCTCACCAAACCCAATGCCCCTTTTTGAGTCTCAAAATATTTAATTTATTATTTAATTATCCTCTTGAAATAGATATTAGTTGGACAATATTAAATATTAAATATTTATTCTTCATCTACTTGCCCAATTAACCCATGGAAGAATAAGATGGGTTAATATTGACCATTAATTAATTATTTTAGAAAGGGGACATGACAAGTCCTTCCTCCTCGAAATTGCTTGTCCTCAAGCAATGCAAGTTTGGATGGTCAAGAATTTCTGGTCCTTCCCATGTTGCATCTTCCACTGGCAAATTCTTCCATTTGATCAAATATTCTGAAATGCTCCTGTTCCTCAATCTTTTATCCTTCATTTCCAAAATATTTTTAGGTATCAAAATCAACTTCCCTTCATCATCCAAAGGTGGTAAATCAAATTAAGGCACAATTTTCTGTCCAAGGACCTTCTTTAAACAAGAAATGTGAAATACATTATGTATCCTGCTGTTTGGAGGAAGCTCTAACTCATAAGCTACCTCACCAATTTTCCTGATGGTCCTGTAAGGCCCAAAGAACTTAGGCTTAAGCTTTTCAGCCCCACTCTTCTTCAAAGAGCTTTGTTTATATGGCTGCAATCTAAGAAATACCAAGTCTCCCACCTCAAAAAATCTTTATGTTCTCTTCCTATCTACATATGTCTTTTGTTGGTTCTGTGCTTGCCTCAAGTTATCTTTTAGTGACCTTACGATCTCTTGACTATGATTGATAAGATCACTAGCTGCAGGTACTCTACTATCTGTAAATATCAAATCAACAAAAGAAAGTGCATCATAACCATAAAGAGCTTGAAATGGAGGCATACCAATTGACATATGATGTGATGTATTGTAACAATACTCTCCCAAGTGCAACCATTTAACCCAAGTAGTTTGCTGATCTGAAACATAATTCCTCAAATACCACTCTATCCACTTGTTAACAATTTCTGTTTGTGGATGGTAACTTTTGCTTGGTGTGACCTCTGTTCCTGTCAAGTGAAATAGTTCCTTCCAAAAAGAACTAAGGAACCTACTTTCTCTGTCACTAACAATGTTCTTTGGCAAACCATGCAGCTTAAATATTTCTTTGAAAAACAACTCTACTACTTGAGGAGCCTTAAACTCTGAAGTGATGGGAAAGAAATGAGTATACTTTGTTAATCTATCCACCACCACATATATACAATCCTTACCTTGTACCTTGGGAAGTCCTGTGATGAAGTCCATGGAAATACTCTCCCATTTTTATTTAGGAATTGGAAGCGGTTGTAGGAGACCTGCAAGAAAAATCTATTCACCTTTGTTCCTTTGGCAAGTCATACACTCTTTGATATGCTTGTGGACATCCTCTTTCAGACCTTTCCAAGAAAATCTCTTGCGGATCTGCCTGTATGTTTTGAAGTAACCTTGATGACCAGCCAAGGGAGTGTCATGGAAAGCTTTTAAAATCTTTTCCTTGATTTTTGATTTAGGATTAGGAAAATTCGGTTCTTGTAATAAATCAGCCCATCATTCACTGTATACTTATCATCTTCTTCTAAATTATCCAATACATTAGATGCAAAAGTATTTTTGACATATTCAGCAATGATAGAATCTTTCCACTCTATAGAAATAGAAGATAATGAACACAAAGTTGGCTTCCTAGAAAGAGCATCCGCTACCACATTTCTTTTACCCTTCATATATTCTATTTCAAAATCATATGCCTACAGCTTGCTTACCCACCTTTGTTAGTGATCAGTCAAATCTTTTTGATCAAGGAAATACTTCAAACTATTATGATCAGTTTTCACAACAAACTTCCCACACACAAGATATTGTCTGAACTTCTCTAGTGCATGCATAATTGCCAACATTTCAATGTCATAAATGTGATATGATTTTTTCTAGATTGTTTAGCTTCCTACTCTCAAAAGAAATTGGATGTCCCCTTTGAGTTAGGACAGCCCCAACACCTTCACCCGAAGCATCACATTCAACTACAAAAGGCAATGAAAAATCAGGAATAGCAAGCACATGGCATGAACTCATTACCTCCTTAAACTTGTCAAAAGTTTTCTGAGCTTCTTTAGACCATGCAAAGGCTCCCTTCTTAGTCAAATCTATTAATGGAACAGAATGGAAAAGGTAAATTTCATTTTGAAATTCAAGAAAGTGACTGCCCAAGCAACTTGACCTCTTTTGAAAGTCCTCTCCATCTTCTTTGATGTCACCACTCGTGGAGCAACATTTGAAATCCCTCTGAGTGTAATCTCCTTGCCTTCTGACTGAAACTTGAACTCCATAGTTTGATAGTTCTGATAGTGTCCTCCAATAGAATGCAACCATTGACCACCCAAGACAACATCAGTTTCACCAATACCAACAACATAAAAATCATCACAAACCTTGTAGTCTCCCATAGTGATGCTTAATTGTTTGACCACTCTGGTGCACAACATAGTGAATCCGTCTGCAATAGTCACATTGAACCCTTCAAATTCTTCAATCTTCAATCCTCTCTTCATTACTAACCCTTCATCAATAAAATTGTGGGTTGCCCCACTATCAATCAAAACAGTCATTCGCTACCATGCTAACACTCCACGAACCCTGAAAGGATGATATCTTGGTGCTCCTGAAAGTACAGCTAATGACCCTTCTTTTTTAGTCTCCTCTTCGATCTCAGGTTCAGAATCCTCTACGTCATGAAACTCCTCATTACCATTTGAGTCTGAATCCTTATCTGAGACAACCTCTATGTAATGGACTTGTCCTTTTCCCAAACACCTATGTCCAAGGACCCAAGGCTCTCTGGAAGAAAAATAAAGTTTCTTCCTCCTAAGCTTATTCCTTGTTTCTTCATTCATCTTCTTTACAGTATTAGGAGTTGTATTTTTTTGTATAGGTGCAGGTGCATGGAATGGTTTCTTTTGGAATCCTCCCTTATGATACTATGTGTTCAGTTCGGAGGAGTGTGGGAAAGCATTCTTTGGAATTGATGGCTCAAGGGTTAGAGCCCTCTTAATAGCTTCTTGCAAAGTGAGAGGTGTAAAAGATTTGACAAACACCCTAAGAGGTTCAGTGAGCCCTGTGATGAATAGATGTACTCTTCTCTTCTCTGATATTTCAGGTAGCATCACTGCAATCTTTTGAAAGTCTACTATATACTCACTTACTGAGTTCTTTTGTTTAATTTTGGACAACTGGCTGAAATATTCTTCTTCTTCTTTCAGTTCGTACCTGTCAAGAATCCTTTGTTTGAAATCACCAAAGGTCTATACCTAATCATGTCCCAAAGTAGTGCGACCATGGTACCACCATTCATAGGCTTCTCCTTCCAAATGCAAAGTGGCAAACTGAACTGCATCCTTCTTTGTCATGGGATTGAGCATAAAGTATGTCTCTATCTTCTGCAGCCAAGCTCTAGCTGAAATCTTTTCACTTCCATCAAAGAAAGTTGCGGTTAACTGACCCAACTTGTGTTTTAGATCTTTATTTTTGCCTTTCCCCTTCTTTTGAGATTCACCTCTTCTCAGGAACTCTACATATTCTCCCCAAGACATATCATTCTTGATCTCATTTGCCAATGCGTTGTATTGTCCACGCCATTTGTTAAGGGTCTTCGCATTGAACAAACTAGTAGTTGCAGACTCAACTTGTCTAGGTTCCTCTTCAGGTAGGAATAAGGGTTTGTTTGTAGCCCCTAAATTTTGTGTCTCAATTCCCTTCCCTTTTTCCATTGTTACTGTTGTTTGCACTTGAAGTACTACCACCATTATATTCGTTGTTGTTGTTTTGGATCCATTGCATCATTTGCCCAAACATTTCAGCAAGTCTGGTTTGTGCCTCAACCATTTGAGTAAATTTCCTTGAAGCATCATCTTCTTCTGCATATCTTCTATCTACCATTGTTTCCTCCAATTGCAATTTCCTTTGCTTTCTCCTCAAATATCTAATTTCTCTGTCACTCGGTATCATCAATCATTTGAATAACCTACAGGCTAGAAAGATCATGCTCTGATACCACTGTAATGAGCCAAACTTAAAAATAACATTTCACATCAGGTCTGAAAATGAATTTAAATATCTTCACCAATTTTGCATCAAATTTGACGAAACTAACTAACTAGTCTTACTCAAGATTAACACCCAAAATATGAAACTTCACCAAAATGTTTTTTGATTGATTTTTGATGTAAATAACATGTTATCAGATCTATAATACTGATTTGTAGTAGCAACAAATAATACAACTTTGAACAACAAGATTTGGGCAAAACCCACAAAAACTGCCAGTACCGTCAATCACTGAAATACACCAAAAACACCCAAAACTGATATTGTTTGATTTTTAAATGGAAAGTACATGAAATATGATATGATTCCATTGAAATAACAGCAGCAAACACCTACAACACTCAGCAACAAACTACACAACCAAATCTTCACAACAAGCTGAAATACACATTAGGTATTCTGACCCACAAAGCCAAAATCAGCACAACACTACCCATAACTTCCAATATTGATCTCTGACATTAGAAAATGGAAATCTATAGCTACTACACAGAAAACCAAAGGAAATAACAATGGCAACTCTTCCCAACACTTCTGGAACTACCACGGCAAGACAAGAGCACACACAAATAATGGAAACTGCTGGAAACTACTTAATCCTTGAAGCTCTGTGCAACCTCTGGATGAAGTTACTCCTTGTGATCAAAAGGTTTGCATCCTTTGGCCACCTAAAGCTCATGGGTTTTCATCCACAAGCCTCTTTACTCCAATGGGTTTTCGTCCATTGAAGCCACAATCTGCAAATCTGCAAGTTTGAGAGAAAATATCAAATCAACAATAGCCCCAAATCACCAAAATTACATATTTTGTATCAATATTTCATGGGAGAGAGGGAAATCCAAGATTCCCACATTTTTCTTTGATTCCTTGCTATTTTAGGCTATGACAGTTGTCATAAGCTGTCATACATTGTCATAAAGTCCCCAGCCACTTGTGATTTACCAAGATTTTCGAAATCTTCATGCAAATGGACACCTCACCAAACCCAATTCCCCTTTTTGAGTCTCAAAATATTTAATTTATTATTTAATTATCCTCTTGAAATAGATATTAGTTGGACAATATTAAATATTAAATATTTATTCTTCCTCTGCTTGCCCAATTAACCCATGGAAGAATAAGATGGGTTAATATTGACCATTGATTAATTATTTTAGAAAGGGGACATGACACATTGAATCAATCTCATGGATAAAGATAGTCCACATTTGAGTCATTTCACTATAGCCAAGGGGTAGCTAATTCACAAAACTACATAACTCAAAGATCCAAAACACATGTAACATGCAAACTCATCATTATATTAGTAACATGCAAACTAAGATATCAAAGAAGACAACCTGTAGACTCCAAGACTCAAACACCAAATCAACACTAGATTCGATTTTCCAAACAAGTCAACAACACAAGTAACCATAGTCAAGGAACTACCAAGCATCCAAGAGATAATAACAATCCACTAAAACTACACCACTAAACCACTTGTAATCATGAATCAAACATCATAGCCCATATCTGTCATCTAGATACATGATCATGTCGTGCCAATGCAAAAGTGTACCTACATATCCATGACACCATAATCATCATCAACACTATACCTCCACTCAACTCCCACTAAAACGAGACTCCAAATCTCGCACGTGTATCAACCATGTCCTCAAACTAGAAGACAACCAATGTACCTGTCTCCATCAAAGATCAAACTCTGAAAACACCTCTAAACAAGTAATTGGAAGCACCAAATTTGAAAATCTACTATACCATGTTGATGGTCTCATAGAAACATGCACTCCCACAATTTTGTGCTAAAAAATTCATCTGAATGCTCTCATAATCACACCCTGAATCTTAGGCTCCCACAAGTACCAAACTCTCTCTACACACCAAACTAAAGAACTACATGATCAATCTATAGTAAACAACAATATCTCTCCAATGCCTATCCGAAATAAAAAATATGATTTCGTATGCAAAAGTTATGAGCATAAAAATGTCTTAGACCAATGTCTGGCTTCAGGCACCACATTATGACACAAATAGAAAATCTAACAACCAAACTTGCATCACTACATAGTTCTCAAAGAGAGATTTCTGACGCCTATAAGAAGTCAAAAATCTGACACCATAGGCGAAAGTTATGCCTCCCGAAAGAAAATGACCTCTAAGGGCTAAAAATGGCCCCATGGGACCCTATCCGTACTATTGACATAGGCATGATGTCATCGTTGACATCATCATACTGATTGGGCAAGGTGACTGTGTTGTGGGTCCCACTAATGCTGATGTGGTGTAGGTGATGTGGCGGGTGACATCATAAAGTTGTTGGACTCCAAAATTTGTTTGAAAAAGGTTTAATTTTTAATTTTTTGTTCGTTGTCATAAAAATTTCTGCCACTGCTTAAAGTTTTAAATCCCCATGGGATGGGCTCTGCCTGTCAGCTGGCAAGCCTGTCGGTGACCAAGGCTTGCCAGCTGGCCAACAAGGGGCCCCACATGGCGGACAGGGGGCCGATGGGGCTGACCGACTCTGAGCCGGTGGTACCCCCAGTACCCTATGCATGTACGGGGGTCTGCAGACCCCCCATGCAATAAATAATTTTTTATTTTATTTTATTTTTAAACTTGCTTTTAACATGCAAATTTTTTATTTTATTTTATAAATTTTTCCAACTAAGTTTCATATGCAATTTTTTTTTTTCTTCAAACTATAGAAAGGAATTTAGTGCAGGAAAAATAATAATTTTTTTCTTTGTACCTGCAGATTCGTACGACGGTACAGTCGACCTTGGGGGCTTAAATTTTTTTGCTTTTTCCTCCAATGACCTAAATAGGTCAAATTTTATATCAATCTTCATCTCTTAAGCCTTCTGAATCCAATGGTGAGGTCCATTTTTGCATAGGAGGTCATTTGTGAAAAATCCCTCCTCAAAACCCTCATGAAGCACATTCAAGAAACCCTTTTTCTAACTTAGATTTATAAACCCAGATTTGCAAAAAATCACCACAAATCTACAACCTCAAATCCCTCAAATCTGCAAACAAAAATCTGCACAAAACCTTCATATCATGTATTTGTCCAAATTCATTCCTGCATTGTCACAATTTTAGCTTTGCCCCAGATCTACACAAACAAGGGTTATACCAAAACATGAATCTGTGAAACCCCACAAACCCAAACCATGGTTTTGATAATATGGCTACTAATCTCATAGATCTGCAAAATAGTGTTAACACACAGTAGATCTACTGCAACCCACAATTCTTTCCAAAGATTCTCAAGATGGAGGAAAACACCCAAAACCATAATTATATAGATACATCACATGCAATCACATACAAGCAACATGCAAGTACATGCAAGCCATGAAAAGCCTTAAAGCTTTGATACCACTTGTTAGGAATTTATAGGTAGATCAAACCAATTCTACATAACCCAAAAGAGATAATGATGCATACAATCTTACAGATTTACCATAATGCAAAGATCAATAGACAATCAACAAGATAACACAAGATATACCCTAGGAAAACCCTCATTGAGGAAAAAAACTCAACCTCCAAAAGCATCCATACTCAATGTATTATTCAACAATAAAAAATTACAATACACTCACAGAGTCTCCATGAACACCTCTGAAACATCAAGCTCCTTTAATGCATCCTCCATATATCCAAGCATGAATCCACAAATCTCATGCCATGCTTTACAATATGCACTCACAAGAGAAAACTCAATACAATGATAGCCTCTCACACAGCCTACAAAATAAGAGCCAACCCAAACCATTAACCATGTGTTTGCTTTTATATACTAAAGCTCACACAAATACAACTTGTGGTATTGGATAAAACCAATGTGATTCAAAACCATGAGCATAAAACTGTTGACCCCAAAATTAATTATTTTACACAAATAATAAATATTTGCCTTATGTATCCCAATGTTAAATACAACTTTTACAAGTAGCACCAAATAAATATTTAATGTGGCTAAACACATCAATTAAGATGCACCACAAAAGAATATTTATTTTACATAATTAAATTAATTAATGTTATGCAAGGTGAACAACACCTTTTTCCCAACACAGATGAAATTCAACATTATTCTGATAAAAAGAAATTTCACACACTTTATTTATGCTTACAAAACATGGACGCAACTTTTCAAACACCCTTTGAGAAATCTTTACCTATGAAAATTCTTCTTTGAATGCTTCAAAACCTTCACTCTGTGTTGTATCTACAAAATGTTTTGCATGAGGATACTTTTTACCATCTTCACCTATTACTTGTATAGTATCCCTCCTAATAGAGGCAACACGAGAGTGGTTGATCCAATATTCAATCACTTGTTTCTTCACACCTTCTAGAATTCTATCTTTTTTGGGAACCCCACAAATAGTTACCCAATTATTTTTTATGCTTTCATCAAGCTTGTTTCTCTTTTAAATCTATCTTTGAACATTTCTCCTAGATACATGCAGTAATTTTCCAATTGCTTTCACATGTCTCATATGTGATAATTTTTTACTTGAAATTACAGTCATCAATGCCCTATGTGCAACACTTAAATCACTTGTTTGACTTGTACTTTGAATAGAGTTTAAAGCTTCTTTCAAATTTTTAACTATTATTTGTTTTGCTAAATTTATTTTTTCTCCCTATTATTAACCCATAGCAACTCCAAAACAGGGGTCATTGCTTTTCACCTAAATAATTTAGCACATAATTATGCTCTTCCAATTAGAGATTTATTTTCAAAAAATTCATCCCAAATTCTTTTAGAATGCAATTTTATTGTACTTTCAAGTAACATGTCTTCAAGTGAAATCTTATTGAAAAGAAAATCAAAATCCAAATCCAATAGATTTTCCATATCATGAAAAAAAAGTTGTATCATCAATTTCCTCCTCAATCACATTATTTTCTACATGATTACATGATCTATAACAACTTCTTCTTGAAACTATTCAGACTCAACATGTTCTTCTTGTTCATCAATAATTTCAACTTGTTCTTCTTGACTATGTTGAACCGATGCTTCTAAAGTCAAATTTCTCTCATTTATTCTTCTTACATTCTCTTCATTAGACCTTCTTTAATCAAACAACCTTGACCTAGTCCTTTTGTTCCCCATCACAAATTACGTTTGAATTGACTTGCACACATACATTCGAGGGCAAGGTCAACTAGAATGAATGATCTTTATCTAAGTTTTAATAAACTTCTTGAATGTTGCACACTCATGTGTAATGACATTAAACTTAGGAGAGGTGTATAATATTCGTACATGATAAAGTTAGGTGGAATGGTTGTAACTAAGTTTCACAAGGCAAAAAATTAGATGAATTTAAATAGTGATTTTTGGTTCACACGTTGCTTGATTCCTATGAGATACATAATGTATAGGAAATTAGTGAGGGAAATGTACGAAATTAGAGAGGGCAATGTAGGAAATTAATTTATCCATATTGGGAAATCTCATGAAGGCAATCACCCTAATTATTATGGATATAGCTCACATACCTCATGTCAGGTAGGGTTCTATATAGCACTTTGTAGAAGGTCCTAATTTAGTGGCGAAGTGGGGTATACATGTTCTAGATAATGATAAAATGCATGTATATATTATGGTTTGATCTAGAGAACATGATAGAAGTTCTAGAAGGATATAGATGAAGATATAAAGAAATATACATTCTTTAGGTTTTGGTTTTTCAATTTTGTATATAACTCTTTTACACCATGGGTGAGACAAGAAAAATACAAAAAACAACCTATACTACTCAGGTGGAAGTGTTTGGCTTGTGATCTCACCAATATACTAATCATGTTCATATATAGTGTTGGCTCAATGTTTTAGAGCGCTAACTACGGAGGATTGGGACTGTACCTGTAGCCCACTATACCATCTCCAAGATTGTACGAGGTGAGTAACTTCATGAGGCTAATCGCTTACCAATGCATCATAGATTACAAATGACTGATGACTTCCTAATCTAGGTTTAAACAAGGCTCAACTAAGAGAGTCCTCAATATACCTTGTGGTACGTGATGCCCAAATCCATGATACAAATGTGTTGTCTAAGGCTTGGGTATTGGTGGGATGAAACCACCTCACTTCATGGTGCGATTAAAACACACAACCGCTTAGCCAAAAAATGACAACTCCTTGAAATTTATATATCCTGTCGAGACACGGGATTTGGCCAAGCGCTTGGTGATGAAATCCAAGTCACTTAAACCCCTAAAAAAGAAAAAAAATCCATACTGTTTCTTATTTCCAAGATCATCTTATGATGCAAGGAAAGAGAATACGCGGATATGGACTTAGGAAACACATAAATATGTTGGAAGTGTTGTCATTGATGTCAAAGGTGCATATTATCATTGATGTCAAAAGGAAGTTGATGTCGAAGGGAAATAGAGATCAGAGAAGAAAAAAAGCTTCTAAGGCAAAGAAGAAGAAAAGTTTCTAAGGTAGAGAAGAAGAAAAGTCTCTAAGACATGAGTTATGCCTTTAGTCGGTGAATTGCTCAGTTCGCAGACACGCAAGTTCATTGACGGTCAGTTTTCCTAACAACTAATTCATCGATGAAAAGTTGACAAAAAAAATTCTAAGGCATGAATGATTTCTGCCTTTGATCGGTGAATTGTTCTGTTCGTGAGCTCTTAAGTTTGCCAATGATAGGTTTCACCGACAACTAGTTTGCCGACAGGTAATTTAGGTGATGAAGGCATGAAGAAGAAAGTTTAGAGTGAAAATTCAAGAAGAACAATCATGAAGGTGAAAACTCAATTATTGTCCAAGCTGCATTCCATGCACAAGGACAAGAAAATATGTGGGTTATAGACAGCGGTTGCTCAAGTCAAATGACAGAAGACAAGAGCAAGTTTATCATCCTTGATAAATGGAATGGTGGATTAGTCAAGTTTGGAGATAACACCTTTGTAAAAATATGTGGCAAAGGCACAGTAAGTATTGATGGAAAGAATAGGACAAAAGATGTTCTATATGTAGAAGGTCTCAAACACAATCTTCTTAGTGTAAGTTAGATGTACAACAAAGGATATAATCTCATTTTCAATGCACAAGGATGTGAAATCAAAAGAGCAAGCACTAGCAAACTTGTGGCAGAAGCAAGCAGGACATAAAATAACTTATATAATCTTAGTGAAGTCAAAGGAAGGATTTGCCTTCTAGGATAGATAGATGTGAGTTGGTTGTGGCATAAGAGGATGGGACACATCAACTTTGACAACCTTGTGAAGATCAACTCTAAACATTCAGTTAGAGACATGCCAAAGATTACCAAGCCTACTAGAACCTTTTGTAAGGAATGTCAAATTGGGTAGCAAACAAGGACCAAGTTCAAGAACAAAGAATAATATTCTACTAAGCCGTTCGAGCTAATTCATATAGAATTATGCGGTCCTACCAAAACAAGAAATCTCCAAGGTGAAAGGTATTTCATGTTGCTCATTGATGACTACTCTAGAATGACATGGGTTATTGTTTTAAAAGATAAATCGGAAGCTTTTAATAGATCTTTCAAAATTTTTAAATCTATGGTTGAGAATGAAATGAATGTTAGAATCAAATGCCTAAGATCAGACAGAGGTGTTGAGTTCACATCGAATGAATTTGAGGAATATTGTGAAGAACATGGAATAAGGAGACAATACTCTGCTACAAGGACTCAAAAAAATGTAGTTGAAAGGAAGAACAAAATAGTCTAGGAGATGGCAAGAATAATGTTGAATGAAGCAAAGTTGCTTGATGTATATTGGAAAGAAGTAATCCATACTGATGTATATATTCTTAACAATGGACAACTAAGAGTGAACAACACTAAGATGTCATATGAACTATGGAAAGGAAGACATGCTTCTATCAAGTATTTCAAAAATTTTGGAAGCAAATGTTACATCAGGAGAGATGAAGAAAACTTGGGCAAGTTTGACTCAAGATTTGATGAAGGAATTTTCTTGGCTACTCAACAAGAAGAAAGGCTTACATATGCTACAATAAAAGACTGTAGAAGATAGTTGAGAGTGCAAATGTTAGGGTTGATGAAGAGTTACATCCATCCACACATGATCAAGAAGACTATTGTTCAGATGATTCATCCTACACAGAAGAAGAAGATAAAGTTGTAAAAGAAGAAGATAAAGTTGTAGAAGAAGAAACACCTAAGGAGACTACCAAGACGCCTGCAAAGTATGTTCAGAAAAATCACTCTAAAAATTAGATCATTGGAAACAAGAATGAAGGAATTATGACTAGGAGAAAGATCAGAGAACAAGTAAACTTCTCATTGTTGTCTAAGATAGAACCAAATAATTTCTTTGAAGCTAGCAAGGATGAGAGTTGGATTCAAGCAATGCAAGAAGAGCTAAATCAGATCGAGACAAATAAGACATGGGAACTTGTTCCAAGGCCAAAAGATAAGAATATGATTGGCACCAAGTGGGTATTTAGAAATAAATTGAATGAAGATGGAGAAGTGGTTAGAAACAAAGCAAGGTTGGTCTGCAAGGACTATTCGCAAGTGGAAGGCATTGATTTTGAGGAGACATTTGCTCTTGTGGCAAGATTGGAAGCGATTAGGATGTTCCTTGGATTCGCAGTTCACAAAGACTTCAAGGTGTATCAAATGGATGTCAAATCTTCTTTCTTTAATGGTAATCTTAAGGAAGAAGTTTACATAGAGTAGCTTGAAGGACTTCAGTTATCAGAAGATTAGAATTTGGTATGCAAACTTAGAAAGGCTTTATATGGTCTCAAACAAGCTCCTAGGGCATGGTATGCAAGGTTGGATAAGTACTTACATGAACAAGGCTTCAAGAAAGGTATTACAGAGAATAATCTCTATAAGCAGAAGGTGAGCACATATTGATAGTAGTCGTTTATGTTGATGATATTTTTTTTGGTAGCAATGAAGCATCAACTTCGTCCTCTAAGCACCAACCCAACAATGAATCTCCAACTTCATCCTTTGAGCACCAACTCAACAATGAAGCAACAACTTTGTCTTCTGAGCACCAACCCAACACTGAAGCAAAAAATTCAACTTTTGAGCACCAACTTAGCAAACTTAATCAATTTTCAAAACATTCATCACATATTGTGTGAACTCAGGATCATCTTCAGTTCATGCCCTTCACACACTTCACACTCTCAAATCTGTACACACATATTTGCTTGATGTTTGCATATATTCCGCATATCACACACATTGATGCTCGCATCCACATAGATACACCCAAATGCACAAATAATGATCTTTCTTTTATATTGGCTTGTAGAAAATAAATATTCATTATCGACTGCACTAGAAAACATAAAACATTCTTCAAGGTCGGTCCTTTTATTTTAATTCCAACATGTGCATAGGAGCGGCCCATCCTAAGAATTTGTGTTTTGAAACTGGGTCCAAATCACACAAACTTGAGTCAACCCAATCCACATTATAGGTCTAGACCCAATTTAAAAAAAATGAGAGCCACAAATATTATCACCTTAATTCCAAGGAGTCGGCCCTAAACAAAAATACCCATACGTTACTGTAATGGCACCAACATTTTAAAACTCTGGTCTATGTCACCAAGTCGGCCTCATATCTTCATATCCACGACCTTGGCCTTTGTTGGCAAAATAGGTGAACCACAAACCACCTTTCAAATTGTTCAATCAAACAAGGGTATCTTTATTTCACAAATCAAATATGTCAAGGAGATGTTGAAAAAGTTTGGTATGGATGACTGCAAGCTAGTAAGTACACCTATGGTAACAAGTTGTCATCTTAGCAAGGATGATGAATCACCTCAAGCTGATCAGACCCTTTATAGGTCCATGACTGGAAGCTTATTATACTTAAATGCATCAAGGCTAGATATTATGCAAGAAGTTTGTATGGTGGCTAGGTTTCAAGTTGATCCAAAAGAGACTCATGTAAAGGTTGTTAAAATAATTTTTAGATATTTGAAGAGCATTGTGGATTACGGATTATTGTATGAGAAGGGAAATGATTTCTCTTTGACTACATATACAAACATAGATTGCACTGGCAACACTGATGATAGCAAGAGCACAAGTGTTGGAGATTTCTTTCTAGGTGATAGACTAGTTTCATGGTTAAGAAAGAAGAAAGATTCAGTTTCTCTATCAACAACAGAAGCATAATACATAGCCATAACATCTTGTTGTACTCAAGTTTTGTGGATGAAGCAGATGTTGAAGGATATAAAAGTAATATATGATGAGCCCATTCCCATTTTTTGTGATAATACAAGTGCCATTAACATATCAAAGAATCCAGTGATGCATTCTAGAACCAAGCATATATCCATTAGGTATCATTTCTTAAGAGAAAAGGTTACAGATTAGGAGGTAAAGTTGGAGTATGTCACTACAAAGGATCATATTGCAAATATCTTTACAAAACCCCTTCCTAAAGAGACATTAAGTACATAAGGCAGAAGTTGGGAGTGATATCACTCTCATCAATTCAATCAAACTGATGATGAAGCATCTGTCCAGGGGGAGTAGCTCAAGGAATATCCTTCATCCTTGTTTGGACAGTGACTACCTCTTAAGGGGAGCAGGTAGATAGAATAGATGATCAAAATTTGATATGACTTGGTGAGGAGAAGTATTACAGTCAAGGGGAGCTTATCTTGGAAGTATCTATTTGTAGAAAGGAATGAGGTTGGTTACCTCCCTTTGCCATTGATGTCAAAGGGGGAGAGATAGAATAAGGGGGAGAAAATGTAAAAAAGAGATAGAGTAAGAGCAAAGATAGAGATAGATTATGTTTGTGTTGCCATGAATGACAAAGGGGGAGATTGTTGGAAGTGTTGTCATTGATGTCAAAGGTGCATATTGTCATTGATGTCAAAAGGAAGTTGATGTCGAAGGGAAATAGAGATCAGAGAAGAAGAAAAGCTTCTAAGGCAGAGAAGAAGAAAAGTCTCTAAGGCATGAGTTATGCCTTTGGTCAGTAATTTTCTTGGTTCGCAAACTCACAGGTTCATTGACAACCAGTTTTCCCAACATCCAGTTGGCTGATGAAAAGTTGACAAAGAAAATTCTAAGGCATGAATGATTTCTTCCTTCAGTCAGCAAATTGTTCAGTTTGTGAACTCTTAAGTTCATCGATGGCAAGTTTCACTGACAACTAGTATACCAACAGGAAAATTGGGCGACAAAGGCATGAAGAAGAAAGTTTGAAGTACAAAGTAAAGTTTAGTTCACAAATTTCAAAGTTCGCTAATTTTCTGATAAAGGAAAAAGTAAAGTTGAGTTGGCAAAATGTCAAGTTCATGAACTTAACATAGGAAAGTTGATTGGTTCGTGAGTTTCTAAGTTCGCTGATTTTCTGATAAAGGAGAAGATGAAGTTAAGTCAGCAAAATACCAAGTTTGCGAATTTAACAAAAGAAAATTTGGTTGGTTCACAGGTTCTCAAGTTTGTTGATTCGCTGATTAGCTGACAAAGGCTTGAGAGACCAAGGTTCGTGAGAATGGGAAATTGCCAATAGTGAATTGAAAAGGTTTCTAAGTTTGCAGAAAGGAGTTTTTGTCGATAAAGGTGTTTAAATGATGGTTTGTGAAAAGCAACTTTTGCCAATAAAGGCCTTTGTACCCAAGGTTCATGGAAATGGATTTTTGCCGATAAAGGTGTTTTAGTTAAAGTTCATAGAAAGCAACTTTTGCTGATAAAGACCTTTGTGCCCAAGGTTAGAGGAAAAGTTTTTTGACTGTTAAAGGTTGTTTGAAAGGTGGTTCGTGGCTCACCTATTTTGCCGATAAAGTCGCCAAAGGAAAAACTCATGTAGGTAACAATACGAAGACATAAGATATTTAAATTAAAGGTTTAAATATATAGTACAAGGCTGACTTGGTGACATAGACCAAAGATTTAAATGTTGGCACCATTGCAATAATGTGTGAGAATTTCAGTTTGGGTCCAAACCTATAATGTGGATTGGATTGACCTAAGTCTGTCTATTTTGGGCCCTGTTTCAATGCACATAATTTTAGGGTGGGCCGTCCCTGTATACATTGGAATTAAAATCATGGAGGATGACCTTGGAGATTGTTTTAATTCAGTATGGCCAACTTTGAAGAATGATTTATTCGATGTAGTATAGCTGACATGGTGATTTTGATTGTATCAATTTGTTCATTTTGGTGATGGTGTGTGCATGAGCATTGAAGCAAAAAAATTGAATATACATGTGAATGTGTGAGTCTATACAAGCAAGAATCAAAGAAAAATAGTGTGAATACAGACAAGTGTGAAGAGAGTGCGAAGCAATTAAAAATAAGTTAATTCTGGAGTTGCAGACAGAGGTGATGTGCAGAGTTTATTAGTGACTGTATTATGTTTATCATTTATTTTGTAATCAATTTAGGGGTTGCAGAGGTTGGTGCCTTTTGAGCTTTGTAGAGGTTAGTCTCATCTAGTATGTGTTGTAGCACATTAGGGGATTGATGTCTCCATTGGGTTGGTGCCCATAAATTAGTGCTACGGGGAGTTGGTGCCTCATCTAGTATGTGTTGTAGCACATTAGGGGATTGATGTCTTTCGGTTGATGCCCATAAAGCAGTGTAATAGGGTTAGTGCCTCATTTGGCATGTGTAGTAGCACATTAGGGGATTGGTGTTTCCATTGGGTTGGTGCCATAAATCAGTGCTACAGGGAGTTGGAGCTTCCTTTGAGTTGATGCTCATAAAGATTATTGTAAAATTCATTTTATTTTTGTGAGGTTGGATTTGGATAGTAGATCCAAGTAGTTTTCTCACCGTGGTTTTTCCCATTCTGGGTTTCCACATAAAATTTGGTATTATGGTCTCTTGTGTGAATCTGTGAAGAAGAGGCAAACCTTGTAAGAAAGTTAAAGAAGGGTTCAGGTAAGTACAAAGGTAAGCTACCTTTCAAGTGTTTCAAATGTGGTGAAATTGGGCATTATGCATCTAAATGTCCTCTTAGAAAGAGTGAAGATAGCAACAAGGGTTTCAAAATATTTAACTTCAACAAGAACAATAAATGCCTTTACTCTAAGGATGAATGCGAGTCAGTAGAAGAAGTAGAAATTTGCCCATCAAAATATGAAAGAGAAGAAGCCCTATTCATGGCTATGGAAGTCTTGAACAACTCAATCTTTGTTGCTAATGATGAAGAAGACATAACAGTGATTATTGAAGAAGAATGTGAAGTTGATCTTGAAGGTGAATTGATCTCTGCACTTGAAGACTTGGATTTAGTAAGAAAAGAAAATGAAGAACAAAAGGCAAGGCTCAAAGAATTAGAGGAAATGATTGTTAGCTTGAAGATTCAAATTGAAGAGGGAAAAGGAATGCAGACATCATGAACACTGCCTTAAAAGCCAAATCAAATGAGTGTTTAAAACTTGAAGAAGAAATCATTTCACTGAGAAAGGAAGTTGAAAAGGTTCATGCTTAGTTGAGTAAGAATATCAAGTTTGGAAAGAGCTCTGAAATTTTGGATGATATAATAAACATTCAAAGACCTCTATTCATAAAGTTAGGTTTGGGCTATGATGAAGAAGTCACACAAGCTTTTGCTTCTACAAAGAAGACTAACTTAGAGCAGACATTGCAAAATGAAGAAATTCCAATGAAGAAAGAGAATAAGAAAATTGAAGAAGTTGATTTCATCCTTGTCATCTCTCAAAGAAGAAGTTCAGGAGATCAACTCCTACAAGACAAACATTCATGAACAAGTTCAATTATGCTTTCTCTAGTTATTGTTTCAATTGCAATCAATATGGTCACAAAGCCATTGAGTGCAGATGAGAATGAGAAGAAGCAATTATGTAAGTAGAAATTCTTTTGCCCCTTTGTTTGATCTCAATCTAAAATGTCATATTTGCAACAATTTTGGGCACATAGCAAGGTGTTGCAGAAGTAGTTTGGCAAAGTCAAAATCATGATTAATCTTGACAACTAAGACAAAAGGATAGACATTCCTAAAAATTAGAAGACAGATCGGGAGGTAAAGTTGGAATATGTGGCTACAAAGGATCAGATTGCAGATATTTTTATAAAACCCCTTCCCAAATAGACATTTAAGTATTTAAGGTAGAAGTTGGGAGTGATATCACTCTCATCAAATCAGGAAAAACTTATGATGAAGCATTTGTTCAGGGGGAGCATCTCAAGGCATATCCTTCATCCTTGTTTGGATAGCGTCTACCTCTCAGGGGAGCAGGTAGAAAGGAGATAGAATAGATGATCAAAGTTTGGTATGACTTGGCGAGGAGAAGCATTATAGTCAGGGGGAGCTTGTCTTGGCAGTATCAGTTTGTAGCAAGGAAAGAGGTTGGTTACCTCTCTTTTCCATTGATGTCAAAGGAGGAGAGATGGATTAAGGGGGAGAAAATGCAAAAGAAGAAAGTTATGTTTGTGTTGCCATCAATGACAAAGGGGGAGATTGTTGGAAGTGTTGTCATTGATGTCAAAGGTGCATATTGTCATTGATGTCAAAAGGAAGTTGATGTCGAAGGGAAATAGAGAACAAAGAAGAAGAAAAGCTTCTAAGGCAAAAAAGAAGAAAAGTTTCTAAGGCAGAGAAGAAGAAGAGTATTTAAGGCATGATTTCTGTCTTTAGTTAGCAAATTGCTTAGTTTGTGAACTCACAAGTTTGTCAACGACGAGTTTTCCTGATAATCAATTCACTGATGAAAAGTTGACAAAGAAAAATCTAAGGCATGAATGATTTTTGCCTTCGGTAGGTGAATTGTTCAGTTTGTGAACTCTTAAGTTCACCGACGATAGGTTTCATCGACAGCTAGTTTGTCGATAGGTAAGTTGGGCGATGAAGGCATGAAGAAGAAAGTTTGAAGTGCAAAGTCAAGTTAGTTCGCAAGTTTCAAAGTTCACCGATTTGCCAATTTGCCGATAAAGGAGAAAGTAAAGTTAGGTCAAAAAAATATCAAGTTCATGAACTTAACAAAGGAAGAGTTATTTGGTTCACAAGTTTTCAAGTTCATCAATTTGCCGACTAGTCTCTAAAAGCCTTTGTGCCCAAGGTTTGTGGAAATGGATTTTCACCGATAAAGGTGTTCAAGTGATGGTTTGTGAAAAGCAAGTTTTGTCGATAAAGGCCTTTGTGCCCAAGGTTTGAGGAAATGTTTTTTGACCATTAAAGGCTATTTGAAAGGTGGTTCGTGGTTCGCTTGCTTTACCGACAAAGGCCAAGGTCGTGGATATGAAGATATAACATAATTAAATTAAAGATTTAAATATATGAGGCTGACTTGGTGACATAGACTAAAGTTTTAAAATGTTGGTTCCATTATAGTAACATGCAGGTATTTCTGTTTAGGGCTGACTCAATTATTTTTGAATTGGGTCCAGACCTATAATGTGGATTGGGTCAACCCAAGTTTGCATGATTTGGACCCAGTTTCAAAGCATGTATTCTTAGGATGGACTACTCCTATGCACACGTTGGAATTAAAATAAAAGGACTGACCTTGAAGAATGTTTTATGTTTTCCAGTGCAGCCGACAATGAAGATTTATTTTCTATAGGTCGATATAAAAGAAAGATCATTGTCTGTGCATTTGGGTGTATCTGTGTGGATGCGAGCATTAGTGTGTGTGATATGCAAAATATATGTGAACATCGAGCGAATAGGCATGTACAGATTTGAGAGTGTGAAGTGTGCGAAGGGCATGAATTGAAGATGATCCCGAGTTTGCACAATATGTGATGAATGTTTTGAAAATTAATTTTGTTTGCTGAGTCGGTGCTCAGAAGTCAAAGTTGTTGCTTTAGTGCTGGGTTGGTGCTCAGAAGACAAAGTTGTTCATTGTTGAGTTGGTGCTCAAAGGATGAAGTTGGAGCTTCATTGTTGGGTTGGTGCTCAGAGGACAAAGTTGATGCTTCATTACTGGGTTGGTGCTAAGTTTGGTAAGGAGATTGAAATCTCTTATAGGTTGGTGCCTACAGATATGTAAAAAGGATTGATGTCCTTCTTAGGTTGAAACTCCTGTGGGTTGGTGCCTACAAAATACTATAATTGATTGATTCATTTTGTGAGGCTAGATTTGGACAGTAGACCCAAGCAACTCTTCTCATTGTGGTTTTTCCCTTCTTGGGTTTCCACGTAAAATATGGTGTTATGGTTTCTTGTGTGGATGTGTGAATTTGTTTATGTTTGAATAGTTCCTTACATAATCTGATTGATGCAGTAGAATTGAATTAAAGAGTGGCATATACTAATTCACCCCCCTCTCAGTATATCTGTGTGTTCTAACAAAATAAACATCAATAAATTAATGCAACGTAATTTACAACATAATATACAAAAATACAACTTGCTAATTTTCAAAATGAAACTTGAAACAATGAAATTTCAATCATGTGTAAATGAATTAATTCAAATTAACTTGAATTTTTCAACTTTCATTGGCTTGAAAAATATATTTTCACAAAATAATTTACAAAAATACAACTTGCTAATTTTCTAAGTGAAATTGATAAATAAATGCTTGTCCTTCTCGCTTCTTGATTGCTTGATCAATTTTGTAGTTGTTGCTTGGTAATTGATGTTTCCTCATTGAGATGTGTTTGGTTTTGTTGATTTCAAAGAAGTGTACATGAATAATATTGAAACTCTGGCAAGATGGACTTCAAGAGGAGAGAAAGAAAGAAAATGTTAAATTTTATGATTTTGATAAGTCTTTTTAGGAGGAGGCATGACATGCCTTTGCCATATATCCTTGGAAACACATTTGTGTGAAGGTACATGGATGATAGAATTGAGAGATTCTTTCAAGATGACTCCCCATTATGAATGAGTTTTAGATTATGTGAAATATAATGGTGGGAAGGCTTTTGTACCTAGGTGATAACACGTCTCAACATAGTTGGCTATGATATAGTCAAGATTTCATTCTCTAATGGGAGGATAAAATGGATTAGTATAGTTTTGGACATCCTTGGTTTGGCACAAAACTTATTTAATATTAGTAAAATTAATTATGTAGGTGTTAATGTAGTCTTTTGTAATGGATTTTGTAAGATGGTTTGATGAGCTATATTTCTTGTGAAGGGGGTTCAATTTTGTAATCTAGATCATCTCGATGCATTCTCTTACATAAAAATCTTGTAGATAAGATTGTTAATTGTTCTCTTAAGTTCATTTTTGTGAGCTTTATATTTATAGAAACTAAAATCATGTTTAGTTTTATTCAAGATATCATAAATCTTCTAGTTTTTTGGATCTTATTCATTCTAATTGATTTAGTTGTGTAGATGTACCTTTCTTGTCAAAACCTTTGTATTGCATATTTTTATTGATTATTAATCTAGGAGTCTTCTTCTCTAGTAGAAGTCTTCCTTTGATGATAGAGAGGATTAGTTTCATAGGATTCCTTAAATATGTTTAGTTATTTGAACTTTAAAATTAAGGGTTTAGGTAGGTCTAAGTTCGTAAGGGTTTTTGTGTCTACAAGGATTGTTAAATATATTTCTTACATGAATACTAACAAAAATAAATCAAACCCTAATTAACAAATACAATTTAATTAAATAATTACAAAATTTAAATTAAATTCTATCATGTTCCCTGTTATTGTTAAAAAATCCTTTTTACTTTTTTGCACTGTTCAATTCTTTTTTATTGTTCTATACCTATAGTTCACTATTCCAAAAAAATAATTTAAAAAATATATATTATAAAGGTTCTGGGTGGAACCTTATTGCCCAGTAAGGTTTCGGCCCCATTGAATTCACCCTGGAAGGTTCTACCTAGAACCTTACCGGATGGAAATGTACCGTCTAGAAAGGTTCTAAGCAAAAACATCTATGTGGCATCCTATGTGGTAGTCCACCCCCCTTCCCAATAATTTTCAAAAAGTTTCAACATCTGCTATAAATTTCTCCAATCAAAATATATTTTTTTAAAATTCATCAAATACCCTTTTATAGTGCTCGGAGTGTAGATTCTAGATTTTTTTTTCCATATTTTGATTAATTTTATTATATATATATATTTAAATTTGTTGTAAGTAGGTCTTTCCCATCAAACATGAAGTTGATTAGAAATTAAAAATAAATAGGTAAAATATATTCAAAATTTTTGAAAAATATACGGTGCACTAAGGGAGAGAATCTTCTCCGAGAGTGCATTTTCCTTTTGGAAAAAAATTATATATTCTACAAAAGTTGACGTCCCATGGAAACTATAATGTTCTGATTAAATTTGACTTTAAAAATAATTATTTATCAAAAAATAATTTTGTTTTTTCATGCACTAGATATTTGAGTTGGCTAATTAGGGAAAAAAATAAATTTTTGCTATATTTTCTTGATGTCCCATCGATGTCACTTTTTTCAAAAAATATCAACAATTAAATTCATAAAAAAAATCCAACTAATTTAAATTTTTTAAAAAAATTATAAGCATAAACTACATTAAAATTTCAACATTTCATTAGTTTATGCCATTTTAAAATTCAAAACTTACATATGATTTTTTTGACGTTTAAGTTGAAAAATATGTTTGTGTTGGTCGTTTCCTTTATAAAAGTGTGACACAGTTCTGAACTTTTACCTGAAGGTAAGGTCTCGTAAGCATCAACAAACCAAGCCTAATCACGTGTCGCATTCTACTGGATGCATGAATCCTGTCGCACATAAGGAACGTTGAATTAGATATCTGAAAACTCATAAAATCATTAGAAAAAGCGTAAAACATGACAAAGTTTCACAAAAAAAACACAAATCATTAGAAAAATTGCAATAAATATGAGAGGTTAGTAGCGAGAAATAGACGAAATAGAGTATCAAATGCATCAAATTCTTAAAGATTCCATCCAAAAACATTCTGGGTAGGTCACCTAGTTTACTAGGGCAAATCTCCCCTAGGCAACCTAGGGTCTCCCTTGGGTGACTTGCCCTGGTAATATGGGTGACCCTACCCCATGCCTTGGGATGTTAAAAATGACACCAAAAACCACATAAATAACTAGAATTCAACAAACAAAAAGTAACAAATGAACTAAAATTGAAAAACTAAGACAATGTGACGATAAAACTTGAAAATAATAGATTCTTTTGAACAAAATTGACAAAGAAAAAACTAGGGTTACAAGAGGGGTTTTTCTCATGTTTCATACTTGATTGTCAGTGAGAGGAAGGTTAGCTACCATCTTCTTGATTCCCTCATCGTTAGTTCTCCATCAACTATTTTCATGTGTGATTCTGTCACCGTTTGACCTTGTTTCTTTAGATTTCTCCTCTTTCCTCCTCTCTTATATTAGCTTCATTTTTTTGTATTTAGATGTAGTTTTGCATTTGTGGTACTCTTGTACCGTCATTTTACATGTTTTCATTCTTGTTGGTCCTCAAAATGAAGTGAGGCAATTCAGGTATACTTATGACTCACATATCGATGGTGTGTTCCCTCATTTCAATTTCAATACTTATTATTGAATATCATTAAATCAAACTAATACTTGTTATTTCAGGTACAATTATGAGATAACAACATGTAAGGCCTAGTTTGGGAATGGTACCTACCTTTCATGTGCAAATAAACACTAAGAAAGTGCATGGACCTACATGGTAATTAGATGATGAGTTGTAGTCCTAAACACATACATGTAAGTGTGTAATAATAACCTCTCAACAATATTCTTCTTAGCAACATTGGGATCAAAGTTCTTCATCTTGTTTGTGCTTCCCCTACCCCTAGCTAACCTCCTAAGTCATGCGTCTTCCCCATTTTCCCCTTTGTCGACAATGCATTTTTGTCACTTTCTAACCCTGTTGACTTGACCCCCTGACATCACAAGATGGGGAATTCACTTTCCCTAAGCCCCTTTCAACCATTTCAACCTTACAGAGGCCTCCGATTGCCCTCGCGAACCATTCCCCATCATCAATTTCATCCCTCTATTCTTCCTTTCTAGGTCACCCCCTGTTATTTCCATATCTCTCTTGGGTGACCCTAAGTCTCCTGAGGAGGCAACCTTGGGTCTCCCCTGGGTGACCCACCATCTTAATGTCTCATAACTTGTTTCCGGGACTTAATGCCATCTTTAGCACCTAGGACCAATATTCGCTCTTGAAACCACCTATAGCACCCATTTTTTGTGGGTTCCCCCTTTCATTTCTTGATCTCCCTTGGACGACCTTGAGTCTCCCCTAGGGGTGGCCCAAGATCTCCCTTGGGTGACCGTACTATCAAATTGGGTGACCTAGTTGTGTTTAAACGTGCGAGTTTCTTTTTAGTTCAGGCCCAAATTAGCTCTGTTTTACCTCTAGTTTGCATGCCTATTCGACCCTAAGTAAGCCTAGTCTATTTCTAACTCCTTCTACATTCCCAATCACTCTATTCTTAGCTCCCACAAAACTATTATTATCTTCCTTGCTTCTCATGCCAACTCTTCTTTCTCCTCAAGAGTGATAAGCTTTTATGCCCAGTTCACTCCCTAATCAGGCCTATTCACTTCTCAATCAATCATGTTAACTCATCAATCAATTGAGTTATCTCTTCAATTAGCTCCAACCTTTGTGAGCTCTTCCAACCTATAAATACCCCCTCCTATATGCAATATGGGATGTAAATTTATTATTGCAGACTTATTGCAGACCTGTTCTTCATAGCATGCTTATGCTCTTCGCATAACTTATGAGCCTTTTGTTTTTATAGTTTAGTTGCCAAGATTTCAAAAGTTTCAATAACATTGTTACACTCACAAATTGCTTTAAAAAAAGCCAAGCCATAGTGTTTCAATAGCTTCAATAACTCAATTCAATCACCATAGCTTCAATAACTCATTCATTCAGTTAATTGCTACTTCATCCCTGTCACCAAGAAGAGTTTCCCTCTACTACAGAGGAAAGGAGGTTGCCATAAGGACTTTTGAGGATACACCAGGCTCATGTGCCAAAGAGATTCTAGTTTTTTCATGCTTTCGTAGTTAATTAAATCATCAATTTGCTCTTGGAGAAGTAATCTTTGTATTGCTATTTCCTTGATAGGACTTGTTTAGATTTAATTAAATTAGCATTATTTAGAGTAGAGTCATTACAATTCATTGATTACATTTCATTCAAGCAATTTCAATTTCTAGATTAGATTCAAAAATCATCTCACAAAACCCAAAAACATAGAATTAATTGCATTTGGAAAACTCATATTAATTGCATCTCATATTTCAATTTCTAGCTAATTAGATAACTTTTATATTCAAATTGGAAAAGGAACCAAAAGTGTTTTGTATTCATATTAGTTGCATTCATACAAAAATACAAAAACATTAAGAAACTTAGAGCAAAACCCTCGATCACATCATGAGGTACATTTCACATTTAACAAGATCAAGCCCTTGATTCTATCACAAGGTACATTTCACAATTCAACATTTCACCAAAAGCAATAAAAGTCTATGACCTCAAGTCAAAGTCAACAAAAGTCAACTCAAGTCAAACTAGGTCAGCACTTAGTCAACAAACCCTCTCCCAAGCATTCAATGTGCCCAAGGATAAGAGGAAATTAGATCAAGGCTATTCTTGAAGATATAGATGAAATCCACCCAAGACCACAACATGCAAAACAAACCATAGAAGAGATAGAACACACTCTTAGGATCTTCCAACAGACAAACATCATACGACAACACATTTAAACGAACGAGGATAGATTACAATGCTCCAAACTCATCAAAAAGAAAAACAGTCTTCCCACTAGACCTCGGAACCTGAGAAATCCTAACAAGAGACATAGGATTGGTGACCCTTCATGTCATATAACTATCTATACCACAACATCCCTAGAAAGAGCTTGTCAAATATCAATCCATACTAGGTCTATAGACTGTCCAACCGCCCTCCGTAAAGTTTTGGTTCCACACGAACAAAACCACCCCCGGGGCTCGCCTCCACTCGACTGGCTTTTGCCATGAGAGTGAGAGTGACTTGGAGGTCACTTGTAGCAAGGAAATGGGTTCATGTGTGATATCAAGGCTAACTCATTCACGTCATGCTTGAGTCACATTTTAGAGCACACATGGTTGAGACTCTCTATCTTCGGTACTAGGTTCTTCTTTATCGCTTGTATACTCCTCTGCATTTGTTTCTATGATCTTACTTTTAGATATTTAGAAATCACAGTCTTATTGCCGTGCCTTAGTGTTCTTGCTTATCAAAATCAATGAGTTTCTAAGTTTAGAATAGAGCAGGATCCAGCTAGAGTTGTTCTACTCTTCTTGATTTTACAATAGCAAAATCTTCTTCCTTGAAGCTAGTTTGATTGTTGCGTAATTGGAAAAAAATGTTCCTAGTTAGATTGTATTATTAAATCTTTCATTAGATACAAATTTGTACTTTACAAATACATATAATGCTTTGTTATTTGAATGTCTTGGTTAACATTTCCATATCAAATGTTTTTATTAATTGTAATACATTACTATTATATAATAATAGCATATTGTCATAATAAACAAGCATTAAACATTAACTAATGCGACTTATTATTAGAGAATGTGCATATTGTTTTGAAACAACTATAGTGTTACTCTAAATGTACATGCTTAAAAGAAGATTATAAATTTGTACTTCTTACTCTTGAGTATCTTTGCAATTGGCCAACAATGTTAATAAATTATAATTTGCCAGTAAGTCTACTTTTTTTTATTCAAAACAATGGAAATTCTACAAAACTAGTAAAAACACCTAAAGGTACTATCTCATGGTTGACAAGAGAGTTGAAGAATCAATATTCAATATTCACTGAATAAAAGTATAAATATTTGTACACAAAATAACTTTGTCAGAAACGTTGAGGCAAAAAAGCAATACACAATTTTCCAGAAGCACTACATTTTCCACAAAATAATTTTGTGAGAAAAACATAAATATACACTAAAGGCTTGGCCAATAAAACTTTAAATATGTACCTATCAACTATTTATTTGATAACACAAAAAGTACTCTCATACCATAAATAACTACTAAAAGTCCTCCTATCATAAAAAGACATGCAATTGAAAAAACCACCGTTTACATTTTTATAGTGGAGTTAATTCATCAATGAGACAAACAAAGGAAGACTAGTTTGGATTTCTTTGGCTGTCATCTCCATACAAGGAAGTGATAACCGTCACAATTTCCTTCTTTATCAGAGCAAGCAATCTTGGCCCGCTCTCCATATAAGCCACACGAACCCTGCAAAAAATCCGACGGCCTGCCCGAATTAAATCAAAGGCAGAAATATCTTCCACGTGTGCTTCCCTATCGTCACACTGACCGTCCATTCTGTAGCAATCGGACGGACAAGAGCATCTGTCAGATTCGAAGGGAAAAAACCCCAACCAAGTGTTATAATATCTGCAAACTCGGATTTGTATGTATGCACGATTAACAGAAGCCCTTCAACATATTGATACATAGATCGCGATTGATTACGATAATTCCGAGGTCGTGGTTCTCTTTACCCATAATTTATTTTATCTCAATCGTCACCAGACAGAAAAGTAGGAATAGTGGTGGTCTGCGAATCAATATACAGAGGTTTATCAGAATCTTTCTGCGATTAGGCTTTTGGAGCAGTGCTTTTTAGTATTCGAAAATGGTTCTGAAATGCGGTGGAAATGTCCTTTGCGAGGTAGATCCTAAAGTAGAATCGTCTCCTCTTGCTTCCAAGGCAGGGGCCTCTAGGGATTGTGCTGCAAAGAAGAAAAAGGTATACCCATTTCATTTGTGCAGATACCCACTTCAATTTCACAGATACCCACTTTTTGAAAAATTGAAAAGGTTTGTTGTTTTTTCAAAGAACGCTGGATGATTGATTCGTGGACAAAATTTCAGTTTTGTTCTCATGAGGAATCCTACAATTTTATCATTTGTCATAGAAAAAACGTATAACCACTTATACCCATTTGGAAAAAAATTAAAGAATTTGTCCGACTTTTCAAGTATCCTGATTATTGATGAAGCTAAAATCCAGTTTTGATGTGATTTGTAACTTTTTTGTATCATCAAGGTACACCGACTTCAATCCTCCAATACCCATTTTATAAAAAACAGAAAATGCGGACTGAATTATTGTGAACCCTTACTATCGACAAAGCAAAAAGCAAATTTCAACTTTGATTTGAGTAGGAACTTGATAGTTTTATTAAGGCATAACCATTTTTCTCATCGAGATAACCATTTCATAGAAAGCCCATAGTGCATTGCATTTTCAATAATAGTAATTATTGATGAGCCAAAATCCAACATTTCAGGTTTAATTTGATTGGGAAGTTTGTAATTTTGTCAGTTCACATGGAAAGAGGTATACCCACTTTCCTCTTCCACACCCCCATTTCTAAAAAAAAAAAGGAGCACATATACTTAATTTTTAAGAATACTAGGCAAAATTCCAGCCTTGTTATGAGAAGGGATTTTATAGTTTAATCAACCCAGATAAACAGCATTTGTCCCTGAATTTATAAGAACCCTGAGTTCAAATACCAGCTTTTTATTTCTTAGGAATTTTATAGTTTTACCAGTCCAGGTAGAGGGCATTGTTCCCCGATTTTTTGGAGAACCCTGACGCAAAATTCCAGCTTTTTGTTGTTGTCTTTGATTAGGAATTTTACAGTTTTTATCAGTTCAAATACATAGCATTTCGTCTTTGAATGGAGTTGTTTTCTTGATTTTTTAGGTGAACAGGCGAGCCAAGTTGAAGCAATGCAAACTGGATGCCCGCCGCGAGCAATGGCTGTCTCAAGGTATGTATAAGTGAATGAAATTATCAGTGTTTGCTAGATTGGTGGCGAACAGGAATTTAAAATGAGGGCTCTGTATTTTTAGTCAAGTAAGAAAAAGGGGGTAAATAGGTTTCTAAACTTGGCCATTTGAAATTGGTGTAGGTAAGAATAAGATAACTTGGCAGCAGCAGCAGCAAAATGGAAACTGTGGAAATAGTAAAGACAGCGGTGTCACTAATTCTACTAGTACTAATTCCGGGGAAGGAAGCCATAGCAGTACTCAAACAGAGCAAGTAGAGATACTTCGAAGAAGTTTTTCAGACATAGATTCCAGAAGCTCAAAGGCTTCAATTGAAGAAGAGGAATATGACAATGAGGGTTGCAGCTCAGAAGATATTAATAGCAAAAATCAAGCTCATGATAGTAGCCAAGAAGATGATGAAGAGGAGGATGATGGTAGTTCGGATGTTGAAGATGATTGGGAGGCTGCTGCGGATGCTCTAAATATAGGGCAGCCTCTGCCAAAACCTGTTAAGGAAGAAATCCAATCCATTTCTGATAATGCCCCTGATGACAGTAAATCCAAATTCTCTATTGAGGATGGGATTCTGAAACCTGAGTATAAGATCAAGTCCACAAGTGCTGGAAACAAATCTCTCCGTAGTGATAGTGGCAGGGCTTGGAGGCCTGATGACGCATCTCGTCCTAATACATTGCCCAAGCTCACCAAGCTTCACAGTTTCCCATCACAGTCCTGCCGTCCTTTATGTTGGGGCAGTGCATGGAATAGTAATCATCATAATACCCCTGCTTCATCAGTTCCAGTGCCGCTGTCTTGCCCTATTTGCTATGAGGATTTGGATGTCACGGACTTCAATTTTGTGCCCTGTAATTGTGGATTCCGTCTTTGCTTGTTCTGCCACAAGAGGATTCTTGAGCAAGATGGGCGGTGCCCGGGATGCAGGAAGCGATATAGTGTTAATGATACGAGTGCCAAAGTGGCAATTGTAAGGTTGCCTCGTTCCTGTAGCATGAGATTGAAAGTCTAGGAAAGGACACTAGCACAGTTTTATGTCGTATCTTGTGATCGTCTATGCTTTGTATAGAACTTTAGTATATATATATCTATACATATATAGGAAGTCATAAGAGGAGGACGTGGATGTATGATTCTTTCGCTGCTTGTGAATAGAGGGGTAATGTCAGAGTCGAGAATGTTCCATCTGCTGGCTAATTAATTTACTTAAATTTTGTGTCATGTTAGCTCTGTTAGTGATTTTGGGGTTTCTTCATTGCTGGAATTTCAGGAAGGTTTTACTTGCTTTGTGTTGTTAACTTATATGCTTGCATGTTCTGAATTTTCTGTTATTATCAGGCTTAAGGAAATAAATGTAATGTTTTTGTGGTTTCAACTTTTTTAGGATGGCATGACAAGTATATATGTTTCAACTTCTCTGTTTGTTAAAATGAAGGATGGCATGACAAGGACTTATAGTTTTGACTTTTCTGTTAATTAAGATGAAGGGTGGCATCACAGTTATTAGTACACGAAATAATATTCTTGCACATGTTGCTGAGTGAGTATACAGCAGAGTTATTGCAGAACAGCATGCTCAAAAAATGTAATTTAAATTTTATTGTTTTGTTCTTTTGACAAAAGCTCATAAATTTATATTGGTAATTTAAGACACCTCCAAGACAGTCTGTAGTAATTTTAATAATTTTTTATTTTAGTTAAAACTTAAAAAGGGAGATCTGACATTCAGAGGAAATGGTATGAACCTCAAAAGCAAGAGTTTTATCATAAGAAGCTGTTTCTTATGGTTGTTTCTCAAACGTAGCATTAACAATTGTCAGGATTGAACAAAACAATTTTGCAAGAAAATGTTTCTGGTAAAAAATTGTGAACTATATAAGAACTTTGATGTTTTGGATGATACTTTGTGATGACGGTTTGAATGACATGTAATGACACATTATCAGGATGAGTGAGGAATTTGGATTATGTACAAGAGATCCGCATAGAACTAACTCTTACAGTCACATGAGGTTTAGAGGACCCTAACCCAAAAAAATTATCATTTAATCATTCACCAAATCTTGGCCTGGTTCCCCTATAGGTTTATGGATATAACTCTCCAAGATTGGCTTATGTAATTTCACCCCTCTTCAAATTGTTGGTATATTTTTTGATTCCTGGTGATTCCTTAAGGTGACACTTTATGTAATGGTCCTCCCTTAAAATGGTCATCACTTCTATGCAAATGTGGTGTACAGCTGAATGTGAACTTTACATTAAACTTTTAAAGCACATTGTTTCCCTGTGTAAAAGCTATATTGTGGCTGAAGAGATGGATACTATCAAACTATAAGGATCAATGGGGCCTTGAGTATGGTGAGAGATGGAAGGCAAAATTTGGGAGCGTTTTTCTATTCATACATGAAGACAAAATTAAAAACTAAGTAAAACATTGAATTGGAAATACATAATCTATGGCAAAGGTGATGAAATTTGAATTACAAATCAGGGGGGTGATTTTGGGGTAGAGAATTTCACTATGGAACATAGTGGAGTACTAAAGCTGTACTATATTGGCCCTTTACAGCATTCCCTACCAGTTGACAAGTTATTCTTTTTCCCATGTTTATTCCCTCTCAAATAGTTGCATTTATTCACCTCGAAAATTGTGTAGCTAAATGTGCTGAATTCGTGCAGATATCAATGGAATGTTGCAAACTTAGAAGGTCAAGATTGTGATCTTGGTAGTTGATAAATTGCTTTTCCAATACCCATGGTTGTTTTGAAGATGTGTGTCCAAGTAGTTCATGTTAGACATGTCATTGCTAACATCTAAATTTGATTGGTAGGATAGCTCAAGGCACACTTAATGCAGTTGGCAACTAGTTAAAGAAGGGTGAGTGCAATCTGCCTTCATAAACTAGCCACAATAATATCACAACAGAACCATTTTTGTTAAATACCGTAGTCTAATACAGGATCACATAGACACTACTAAGAAGTTGTGTTCTAGCTGTCCTTTATTCAATAGTTCTTACAACTTAAATCTGGTTATGTTTGGGTTCCCTGTTCTTCCGCTTTTGGATTCTAATACTTGGAATTTTGGAAACTGTTAATGGATCAGATTCTAAATTGCTTTTAGAGATTTTTAATTTTGGCTTGTGGGAACAGCCATGGATGCGGTGCTTATCTTATTCTCCGGTTTCCATTTAAATTTTTAATAATGTAGAATGTGTACAAGGTATTGGTTGGTAAACTCTGATTGTATTGTTTTTACTTATTTTAGTTTGACTCAAATTTAGGTTAAGTTGGCTAGTCTTATCTTGGCTTTATTGTATGTGCATGCTGTAGTACTACTGCCTTTGATCAGTTGGAGCCATAATTTCTTAATTTTCTTTGTTTAAAACTAAAATGTTTGGTTACAGGGAAAAAATGTAAAGTTTCATTACAAAAGCAAGAAAATGTGACCACTTGTGAAACATTAAAAATAGAAATACTCAAAAGCGATCCTCTGAACAGATCTGCCTTTTTTTCTGATGTTTAACTTGCTTTTATCAGGTGGTGATTTGATTTGCTTAGAGCTTCAATTCAGAGTTGTTGGTTGGTAGCCAATTTTTTTTACATGTTAGTTGGAGTTCACTATTGCAGGGGAGACAATGCTAAGAAGTTTCATCACTTTGTTGGATTATGAGATCATGCAGAAAATTCAGGTAGTATGATTTTAATCAAAATCATATTGAGTTAGTTTCTTATTATGCATATTGATATTTTTAATGTAAGTTTAATAAATGATATTGATGCATGACAATTTCCATTGACCAAATGGTACACTATCACACACAAATATTTTAAAATTTGTAGTATATTTTTTAGTCAGCAAGTGGGAAACATAAATAGCCTTTGTTTTTTCTCCTGTGGGGGAGGGGGGCAGTTTGGGTAGTTATGCTATACTAGGTCTGGTGAATGTCATGCATCAATACAATGCTGTAGCTGTATAGAAAGATAATGTTTAGAAATCAGTCGTATGTTGACTGTGGAGCTAAGGTAGCTAAAATGTGTTTTCGGGATACTTGTGATTATTGTCTCAATAAAAGAGATGAGTGATGCCATATAGAGCATGATCTCTGTAGTTTATATTGTGTGGAGCTTTGCTTGCACTGTGAACTGTTATGCTATACTAGGTCTGGTGAATGTCATGCATCAATAAAATGCTGTAGCTGTATAGAAAGATAATGTTTAGAAATCAGTCGTATGTTGACTGTGGAGCTAAGGTAGCTAAAATGTGTTTTTGGGATACTTGTGATTATTGTCTCAATAAAAGAGATGAGTGATGCCATATAGAGCATGACCTCTGTAGTTTATATTGTGTGGAGCTTTGCTTGCACTGTGAACTGTCATGCTTCTTGATATCATTGATCCAATATACCCCTGAAGAAGGTTGTAGAAGGTAGTCTCGAAACATTGGAAGAAAAAGTTTGAAGACAATTGTACCCAGAGAAATCGAAAAGCATTAACAATTTGACATAACTTGTGTCTGTCTTGTGGGAAAAATATTTTAACTTGAAAAACGCCAAGGTCCCTAGGAAGAACATTCGAGTTGATTTTAACTTTGAGGTGCAAGCCCATCCATTATTTAGTGTTGTTACAGTTTAGCAACTACTGTCATTTTAGTTGGAATTGTTGGTTTCATAGGCAATTCTCTTTGGGTTCTTCACTTCTAGCCAGTTCTAGGCATTTGTCTAGCCATACACTTGTTCGAGTTGCTGGTCAATGAATTTAATTCAAATTTTGACACACTTTACCAGCTACTGTGCACGATACCAGACATGAAAGTATTTTATTTTACTCAAATTCTTTGGATTTCTGCAGAATCCTATTTAACTTGGTGGAAACCAACTAATGAAAATTTGAAGAATTTTGGTTAAGTGAGTTTTCTAGAAACCCTATACTAGTTGCCAAGGATAATGTGCTTCTTGGGACTTGTTTTATTTGTTCTTGTGTGGTTTGAGTAGTTTGGTTATATGCTATTAGTGGGTGCCATTTCTCGATGAAGATTTTTTTTCAACAGAAAATTTTACCCATGTTTGACTATAGACTAATTGCATAACCTCTAGTGGATGTGATGTTGGTACTAATACAATAACCTTGAAATATCTTTTTCTGAATTGAAATTTGTGCACAGTAAGTTGATATTTGTCCCCTGGCATTTAGATGTTATTCCTAAACATTTGGAAAACTTTTAAAACAACAACTTACTTGAAAAAAATGAACATTGTTAAATTTATTGCAAGTGGATTCTGTAACAATAATAGGTTTGGCCAACTTTTGCAAACAGTGGAAATGAATTGTTACTGATGAGATCTCTAAAAAGATACTAGAATGTAGTTGTAATATTTTACAACCTGGTATGCATCTACTGTTATGGCATTGAATTGTTCTTATGATGCGTTAAATTGCCTTCTTTCCAAGTTTGATGATCTGTACAGTTGCCTTGCATTCAGGTGAAGGTATATGCACTAGGTATTGGTAAAGATCCCTCTGGGTTGGCATAAGAATATTGATAGAAGATGATATCCTGCCATAATGGCAATCTTTCATTGCCTTTGCCATTGATGGAGAAAAATCCCCCAAAAATATTCCACGTGTTTCTAGAAACCCTACACCAATTGCCAAGGTTGATGTGCTGCTTGGGACTTGTTTTATTTGTTCTTGTGTAGCTTGAGTAGTTTGGTTATCTGCTACTAGTGGGTGCCATTCCGTGATGAAGAGTTTTTTTCAACAGACGATTTTGCTCATATTTGACTGTATACTAATTGCATAATTTTGAGTGGATGTGATGTTGGTACTGATGATTAATACCCTTGAAATATCTTTTACTGAATTGAAATTTGTGTATGGTAAGTTGATATTTGTCTCCTGACGTTTGGATGTTTTTCCACAACATTTGAAAAACTTGTAAAAACCAACCTTGAAAAAAATATATGTTAATAAATTTATTGCAAGAGGATTCTATAACAATAATAGGTTTAGCCAACTGTTGCAAACAGTGAAAATTAATTGCTACTGATGAGATCTTTGAAAAGATACTAGAATATAGCTGCAACATTTTACAACCTAGCACCCATCTACTGTTTAGTGGTTTACAATTATTTTATGATGCATTTAACTCCCATCTTTCCAACCCAATGATGTGTGCAGTTGCCTTGTATAAGGTATATGCACTAGGTATTGGTAAAGATTCCTTTGGGTTGGCACAGGAATAATGATAAAAGATGATATCCTGCTATAGTTGCAATCTTTCATTGTCTTTACCATTGATGGAGAAAAATCCTCAAAAAATATTCCAAGTGTTCCATGAAGTATCTCACTTTGATCATAAAATGAAGTCTTTGTTATGTACCTATACTGGCATTTGGGGACTTAAAAGTTGCACCGGCTTATGTTCATCACTGCCCTCTATTTCCTTTGTCAAGAAACCTGTTTCTGACCTGTTGTGATTCTTCACATTTTACTGGGGATTTTCTTTAATTTTAGCTTGTTCATTTTATGCAAGTTTGGCACCCCATGCATCTGTTGCGAATCTCCATTTTGCAGTAGCAAAAATGAGTACTCCATAATGATTACTATGCTGGTCTCTGAGGTACAGAGAATAGAGAAAATCCAAGATCACTGTGTATGGACTTGCTCTGCTCAACACAACGATTCCAATTGGACTGAGAGAAAGGAGATACAGGTAATTACTAGCTCTAATAAATGGACAATAATGAGAAAAACCCCAGAAATGAGATAACTGTTATGGGGTGAGAATGTATAAGATGAGATAATTCCAACACTGGATATGTGCCATGTGGATGTGATAATAAATCAGAAAGCCTGGATGCAAAGGTGAAATAATGCAGCATTTTAGATATGTTACTGACTAGTTTTATTAATGAAAGGGAGGGGTTGTGTAAAAAGAGATGTTTTGTCTTCAAATAGCCCAGATGTAGGATTAAACTTTGTATATATGATTCTGTTTATATGTCTTCAAATAGCCCAGATGTAGGATTAAACTTTGTATATACGAATCTTTTAATGTGAAATAATAATTTGATGGATACTGATGGCTTTGAATTCCTCATACTGATGTTAATGAAGTTCTCCAGTTTATGCTTATATGAGGATTAATTTGCAATTCCCCCTGCTTATTTTATGCTATTGTTACAGGCTTTTGTTTCCTTGACAAAGGTAAGTTATCATGTATGGCGTAGTATCAGTGGGTGCAAACCTTTGTGGGTTGAGCTGTCATTATTAATAATTTAGATTCTTATTGATCTTCTCTGTTCTGTGTCTTGATGTCTTTGAAATACAAGGACTTGAACATGTGATTTTTTTGGTTGATTTATTTGACATTTCCATTGTAGTACAAGTCCTCATTTTGATGCAGACTTGAGATCCTCAGAAGGTGAACTTCTGGTGTAAGATCCAAGTTTTTGTGGCAAGAAGCCCACTAACAATGAAAAACTCCAGCAAAATCACTCATACTGATTTACATCAAGCTTAGATTGTATTGGATACAGGAATGTGGATTCAGTGGTTCATGTACAACATACCTTGTATTGGATATGAGGATGCCTAACAATCATAATTTCTTGAACTTTGTGGATAGGAAGTCAAGACAGGAAAATCCATTTACTGTTTCAATAAACTCTTCCTTTTGCATTAACCATATATGTTTCTCTACTCTTGCATACACAAACACGGAATAAAATAATCATAGAAATAAATAGCCACCAATAACATTGCAAACTATATTTTTTTCATGTTTTATGTCCAAGGGAGCCAGAAGAACGAGTGTTGAAAATTGTTTTACCTTCGTATCAAATGAAGCAAACAACAAACCATAGTTCAAAAACTTGGATTTGGCAAAAACTCAGCAGGCCTAAAATTTGGCTTGGACTCGGGACTTAAGAAAAACTTGGCAAAATTACTGAGCATTAAAAGCATATAAATTTGTAAAATAATTTTTAAAATTATTGCATAGAATTGAATTTACAGAAGTCATAAGTGGTTTTTTGATTTTTCTTCATTTATAGATAAAAAATGAGTTCAATGCACATAATTGTGTCATGATTATAAATTACAAATCTGTATTAATATTTTTACAAGTCTTGGCAACAGAAAATATGGGCCTAGAACTTTTTACTTCTAAAACTAGAGTGGGGGTCAGGATGCAGCACCCCCAATAGGGTCAAGAGGCAGTGTCTCTGGTGTGATACAGGGTGAGGTTGATGGGTGGAGCCCCTGTCAGCAAGCCCAAATTAAGGCCTTTGAGACCACATGAACAGGTGCATGCCATTTTTCATTAGTTTATCGCTTCTAAGTACTAACCGTCAATAAATCAATGCTCACTTGGAATCTAAGTTGCCGGTTCTTGTTCAGATCTTGGTTAAGGTTTGCGGGTTTGGTTTGTGGATTTGGCAAAATTATTTTGGGATTGGGTTTGTTTTTGGGTTCGCCCGTACAAAAAAAACATGTTTTATATATATATTATAACTATCTGAAGCATGATTTCACTGCCCAATCTATCATGACTATTATAAGTTATATATATATTATAACTATCTGAAGCATGATTTCCCTGCCCAATCTATCATGACTATTATAAATTATAAATATTATATTGATCATATTATAATATTATATTATATTATAAAAGCTTCTTACTCCCACCTGAGCCTCACCCCTTGACCAATTGGAAATAGAATGTGGGGGCGCCCTATATTTATGAGTTGGAATCGAAACAATCAGTCGATCTCTAGCTTTCCCAGCTGTTTCAACTGTGGGGCGGAGGTGTCATCAAAGCACCTTTCACTATTTGCTCCACAAGGCGGTAGTCTGAGTGAGGGCTGGAGGACCGAGAATGGATAGGGCTGGACTTAGTGGCGAGCAGAGAGAGGAAATGTGAAAGCTCTTTTCGTTTCAACTATCTATCATGCCCTGTTCTTTTGCCATTCACTCGTTGCTGCCATCCAAGGATTCAATTACTGAACAATATATTAAAAAAGAAAAAAAAAAAAATCCATAAAAAATGTCGGGTTCATGGCGGGTTTGCCTGAGACAAACCCGTGATGATTTGCACGCATCCTATGCGCACCAAAATGCGAAGTGGATTCGAACCGGATTTGCATCTGGCCGGAAACTTGGCAAATCTGGTAACTTAACTTGGAATTGCACAATATCACTTAAAAACAAATGCAATCTGCACAAATATGTCAAAAGCTCAAACAAAATTGGTGTGAGTAATGACTGAATTTTAGTGTTTTAATGGGCGTATTGGTCTTCTTTTCTGCATGCTGAGTTTTCTAGTCAGACTTGATGAGTTTTCAGCAATTTTTAAACATTTTTTGGCGAGTTCTCACCAAAGATGCCACAAACTTGCTGGCTAGTAACTTACCAGCCCTGTTGGCTCGTGAGCAGTTGTGAGCAGGTGAGTTGCTTGCCAGCAAGTTTTTGATGATTTTTTGGCAAGGGCATCCGAGTTTTTATACTATGCAACAGGCAACTGCACTTTGTCATATGAACAGAAATTGGAAGCCCATACACAATTTGACTGATCAAACTTGGGGGTGTGCTTTTAAAGGGTTCAAACATGCTTTCATTGAGGTCAAACATGTTTTCATTGTGAGTTCCCTAGTTTTAGGGAGGAGGAATATGGTTATAGCATCAAGTTGAGATCTCATCCTTCAATCAGTCCATAAACAGTTTGAAGTTCTATCCAATTAGAATAAATTCTCATCCCATCCATTTTGGTCCATGTACATTTTGAAACACCACTAATCCAACTAAAATATAGTTTGATACTCGATTGAGAGAAATGTGGCTAAAATCAATTTCTGATCCCATGCATGAATAGTTGGAAGAATTATTCATCCAACCTGATTGTAGATATCAGCATCTCTTCATTAAAGGTAGCAAATTTTCAAAATTTCAATAGTTTTATATGCTATGTTGCATAGTCAAAACCCTCTTTCCAACATCAATGAGCTTGTATCTATGTATTGCTTTGATGCATCTGTTTATCTTCCTATCACCAAAGGACGAAACTGAAGCTACACTAATTTACAATTACGATTTTTCTGCTATGGATTTTGGTCCTCGTATTGTGTATTATAGAATGGTACCACGTTTTAATCGCCTGTTTGTATGTACCCTGTGTGGTTTTAAAATCATCACAATATATGGGCACAATTGTCTTTTATCAAATATCACAGAGTTTCCATTTTGAAGAAAGCTTATCTTGCAGCAAGGATACTAAAGTTTACATTTTCTTCAAATATATAAAACAAACTTCAATTTTTAATGCCTCGGTGGAGGCATTTCAACCGTTAGACTCTAGTATTTATTTATTCTGGTTAAATATACTTTGGTATCACATTGACTACTTTGGTTGTTTGTGGATGCTACTATAATGTCTCTTTATTTATCCATTTTCTTAGAAGATGGTATGTTTCTTTTTACCATAGGAATCTCCATTATGGGAACATAGAAGAAGTACCCGTCCCGGTACCCAAAATTTTTGATGATTCATTTACACATAAAATGGCCGTCTCCTTATTCATTTGCTCACATACCCTAATTTGATTGGCGTCCCCGTCCCCGTCCCAGTCCCAGTACCAGTACCTCGCGTCTCCTGGTAACTATGCTTTTTACGTTTAAAGGAAGGTTATCTTGCAACACTCATGATAAATTTCACATTTTCATCAAATACATAAAACATAAACCTTTAATTTTAGTTGCTCAGTGGAGGCATTCCAATCCTTAACCCTTATTCTGGCTGAATGTACATTGGAATTATATTGACCAATTTGGTCCTTAGTGGATACCAATATAATTTTTATCGTTATCCATTTTGTTAGAGATGCTACAGTGCTTTGACTCTGTCTTTTAAAGCTTGTGAAAGAGCAAATTTTCTTTGCTTGGCTGAATTAATGCAGCAAGGGCCTTTTCCATCATGAGAGACTTGGATTCTGTTTTGTGACTGTATTTTAGTTTCAATGACTAAGATGAAAAGTATCGGTTCAGCACATGGGAAGGTTTGACATGGTAATTTCTTATCAATGTATAGGTAATGGGAATGGTCCAAAAGAGCAAATTTTAACCATTCTGCAATACTCAGTGCCGGAAGCATGGTCAAACACTTGTCTTGTCATGGAAGCAACTAACGTAGTTTATCAGTCCTTAACTAGAAGCGTAGAGGTGCTGGTTAGCTTCCCGGCCACCGCCCTAATTACATCCTTGACTCTCTCCCACCCACTCCCCATATGGATATCAAGCTCTACTACATAACTTCTGGTAATATGTTTTGGTGTTACTGATCAGCGAGATTAAAAGGTAGCATGTATACCAAGTTGCAAGCATTCCTACTTCAGCACTTGCCCTTCATCATTTTTCTATGCAATCTTCTTGTTTTTAAATTTTTTGGATCATGCTTATTTGTGATTTAGGCCAAGTCTGCAACCCAAAGATTTTGAGGAGTAAAGAGAATTAAAACTGATTGCTATTACCTGAACTGCTGCTTTAAGTGTTCTAAATATATATTCACACAGCATGTAGAAAAAACACTAACGCAGCTGTAAATGAGAAGTTGTCACAACTGAAAAGTTCCTTTAATAGAGTTTGAAGATACATGTTACTTGTAGTTTGTGCCCTCATATATGACAATGATTATAAAGAATATTCAGATACACTTTTAGATATTTCTAATAAAGCATAAAATGAACTTAAAAATCTGCTTAGATAATAAATATCGATTGCTTGAGTTTTATTCATTATCAGAGAATAATTTAACTAAGCAAAACAGCCACAGACAGAATGCTCATTTCTTCCAAATTGTGAACAGACAGAAGCAGATTGGTGATGGATTGATTCATTCAATTCCAAATTGTATGCAGTCTAGCACTTTGAATGGCATCTCTGAAGTGGAACTAACGTTACATTAGGCTAATAGTCGACATTTTCACAACAGAGTGGACAGGTTTTAAGACTGGGTAACAATATTAGTTTCAGTTGACGTATTTGTGAGACCCTAAACATGGGGTGCTCGAATACTGGGTCCTTTTCCCTACAATACTTACTACAGCGAAATGGATTGCTGAAATAATATAGAGGGGGTGTTCCTGTAAATGGTCCCATGGAATATTGCATTTTCTTCTCTACTATGGTATTTTTGGATTTCTGATAAAACAGAGCCAGTAAATAGTTCCAAAGAAAATTATAAAAAAAATTAGATTCCGTAGAATTGCATGTAGTGCATAACACTGAAATATCTTAAAAAGTGCAGCAAACTCTAGCCCTTCACCATTAACCATCACACAAAACCCCCTTCCTTAAAAACCAATGCCGCCCATTTTAATGAAAGATTTTATCTTTTGTAGTTCTAAATTTTGCACAGGTTACATAGGACCATCTGCAGCAGAAAGAAATAGCCATAAGAGCCCCTTCTATGGAACCCTTGGAAAATATCAATTCATAAAACTCATATTGCTGACATGTGGAATGCCCGTGCTATTCAGGGAGTCCCTCTTAATAATATCCCCTCCCTACCAAGATTTCAAGAAGAATTAGATGGGTCCATCTTTCAGGGGGGAATGCACAGAAAAGTCGATATACTCCATGAAAGTAAAAGTCTGCCCTAAAAATAAGCTTTTGCAGTTTTAATGCTGCAGAACAATATGCTTTCAGTAAAAACCTGAAAACGAAGGATGACAAGTACCAATTAGCTGTGTACTATGAAATGCTGTAAGGAAACAATCCTATCATTTATTCATTAAAATATTATTTTCTCCAATTATTGGCATGCTACAATTTGGTTTGACAAAATCCTCCAAATTTTATCAACTGTGAGTTTTTTTGAATGTGGCCAAAAACTAAATCTCTTATGGCTCTATCATGCCTTTTACCTCGCACCCTTATTTGTTTGTGTATATAGCCTACAAATTTTCATGAACAGGATTAGCCCCTACAATTCTTTCCTACACCTTTCAAGCCCAAATTAGATCCACGTAATTAAAACCAATCCTGCAATCAATCTTCCCAATGGTGAGAAGAAAAAAACAAATGGCATAATCTGACTTCCTGAACTTGGAAGGTCAAAGTACATGATCCATTGCTATAGAAGCTCTCATGAATAAAGAGAGTAGATCCAAGTCATGGAAAAAACAAGTTTTAACTAATTTACAATCCAAAGTAAAACTTAACATAGGCATCAACAGGCAATTTTCAGTCTACAAGTTTATAAGGTACATTCTTATTTTTAAAAAATGGTTACCAGGCATAAGGCCATGTTTCTACCAAAACCCAAGTAACTCGAGTTTGAAAATCATTTCCCCTACATCCATCACCGATAAAAGACACAAAAATAAACTATTACTATCATCAACAAGCAGGTCTAATAAAGCCATCCAAAAAAGTAAATATTATTGTATGAACTATCAAGACAATCCATAATAAAACATAGGTCATAGGGGAAATGCCTCATTGTAAAATTGGACCATGACATAATAAAAGCATGGAGATAATTGGGTATTGGATTCGATTGGTTGTAAAGGAACAAAATTGCTCTATGTTATATGCTTATTTTTATTATGAGATTATGCCCCCACACTAGTGACTAGCCACGAGCCTTCACCATGAATGTTTTCTTCTGTGAAGGGATGGGTAAGCAAGCACAAGCGAGGATCATGAAGTGTTTTCACAGGCACAAGTCATGGGTAGGAGCTTTCTCATTTTAATCTGTTCCCATCGTTAAAAAAACACACACACACACGTGTGCGTGTCTTTGCTCAAACAATTCATATTTGTAGATTCTTTGAAGGCATCTCAAACAACACCTATAGGGCTCCAATAGAATGTCTAGATGAGGTTGAATGCAGTTTAAACACGATAGAGGCAATGTGCTCCCTTGAGATAGATCCTCAACAATAGATTCAAGTTCCTCATGATTCAACAATAGATTCAAGTTCCTCATGAATACAATCCTATGGAGAGACCTTGTTATCAAGGGTTTGAGTAAGTTGACTAATGACAACAACATTTTTCAAATTGGTGTTTGGCCTTGGTGTCTGTAAGTTCAAGAAGAAAAAGGATAGATACAAAGGGAAGTTTTAAGAACAATTGGGTTTGTAGTCTTTAAACATTATAATTGTAATGTTTTTAATAACCAAACTATGGTGGTAGAGGGGAGGCATGATAAGTTGCCTTTAAATACAAGAGTTGGTTATTAGCATCAAATCTCAACTTCCTTCTAGTCTTGGTAGGAGAGGCTTTAATAGGGTGCTTAACAAATGTGATGCCCACATGTCAAAGTACCCCAAGCATACTCTATTGCACTTGCTTTATGCCATGAATTGTTCGACCATGAAATAACAATTATACTTGAGATATTTGCTTACATGATATTTGTGTTTAAGTAATCTATTTATGATGTTTATTTGATTTTGCTAGCTACTCTTTTACAATTGCAATAATGATTGATCTATAATGTGTAACATGTTTGAAATTGTAGTGCATGTTTGATTTGCGGAAATAAGACACACACACACACACAGTAGTGCATGTTTGTTTTGTGGAAATAACAGAGATAAGACACACACACACAGAGTAGTGCATGTTTGTTTTGTGGAAATGAGAGAGAGAGAGAGAGAGAGAGAGAGAGAGAGAGAGAGAGAGAGAGTCCTCCATAGCAACAACAACCATAGAAGGCACACACAGTAAGGCTGAACCAGAAGCAGGCCCAGACGAATGAGTAGCCGGGAGAGTCGGAGAAGAAGCCTGGCCATGACAGGAGCAGAGGCCACGAGATGATCGAACGAATCAGCAACCATGTCAACTGCCACACCCTCAGGCGCTACAGGGGGAACATGCAATGTATCCTAGGAAGAGTCTTCTCCCTGAGAGGAGCCATCATCCAGAGAATTGCTAATAGTTAGGTGATACATGAGTATTAGGATCACCTTTTCCACCATATTTTTCAAAGCGAGGAGTCTCAAACCTCTCAGGCATAGGGGTTCTCAAGATTGCGTAAGATAGAGGATTATGGGCAATATAAGTTGGTATACTAGGCTGTGAAGAATTTGTTAAGTTTGTCACCTTTTGTTGTAAAGAAGTCATGCCTTGCAATAGTTGGTTTAAGATGGCATCATTGGGAGATGCGGTTTGTTGTGAAGAATTAGAACCAAAGTGAGGAGGTGATTGAGCCTGAGTAGTGATGGGTGGAAGCTGGGAATAGTTCAGTGGTGGTTGGACATATTGATAAGTGGAAGGTGGTTGCGAATAGGTGAGATGGAGAGGTGGTTGAGAGTACTTATTCATAGAAGAAGTCCAAGTTTTGATAGTTAAATTCCATAGCTTTGTAATTTTGTGAATTTGTGCCATTAGATACTCCAATACCAGTGGTAGCATTACTACAAACATTTGCATTAGTGGTCAAAATTGTTGATGTAAATGTAGATATTCCCGTAGTCGGTATAGGTATCGATATTTGCGTATGAGACGGTGACGACATGCTCTTAACACCATTCGCACATGTAGTTGTCGTCATGACATTATTGTGTTCTATATGCATTAAACCTCGAACAACATTAATACCATCTTGTCCTTCTTTTATCAATTCTCTTATGTGGTGGATCACAAGGACAATTTCTTCCACTATCCTTTCATTTCCAACAAATGCTTGAAATTCAGCTAAGTCTTTATCAAGTTTGTTTATTTGCTCATCACGGACATGTGCGACCACCTCAATAGTGTCATCGACATCATGAAATGTTTGATCTTCCATAGTGGTTATAGAAGGTATAATGTCTTGCAAAATCTATGTCTCGCTTTTTGTAAAGAAGGTATTCAATGGATTGTCAGAGGTAGGGATTTCGAATTCTTCAAAAGCACTAGATCCCATGAGTCTTATACTTCTTCTTAAAGGGATATTTCTATTAGGGCAGTGAGTTATAATACTCATACAATAGAATGCAACTCTTAATGCAGAAACTAATAGAACAAACCCTAGGAGCAAGATATGTTTAAGATAAAACATGCTTGATCTTTCAACTTTTTCCAATGCAAATCACTAGGAGAAAAGGTGTTGTGAAAATTTTCAAGAGGGAAAGCAAATAATATGTCTAATAACAGTTCAATAGTGCAGCAATATCTTTAACAACATGCTTTTTATGCAAACCTAGAGTCAAAAACTTAGTGAAAATGTGCTAAAATATGCAATTTTTCAACAAATTTCAATGCAAAGGCCTAGTAAAAGGGGTGTTTTAAGGAATTTGAGGAAGGGAAGCAGATGATGACCCTAATGACATCTAATTTGTGCAGCAAAATCCCTTACAACACGCTTGTGATACAAATCTAGAGAGTCGATAAGGCCAAATCTAGTGAAAATGCAAGGTTTTCAAACCTTAGACATGAAATTTTGCAAGAAGGCCACTATAATGCAACACTACTATTAGAAATAAGTCCTAATGAGTGTTTGAAAATGGTAGTAAAATATGAAACAAGATTTTGACTACAAACCCTAGTTAATGCAAAACTAGGTTTTTATGAAAAATGCACAATTTCAAGCAATTTTTATCAAATTAAGCACAAAAATGCAATGCAAGTGAATTCTAAATGATGAATTTTTGTAATTTAAATCAGATATAATAAAAATAATAGAAATTTAATGAAATTGAATGTCAAATAATTCAAACTATGCCAAAATGCAAGCCTAAAATGCCAATTTTAATTTTTTAAAAAAATTTTCAATTTTTTTTTGTAATTTTTGAAAAGCAATAAAATGAATGAATGCAAATTATTTATCAAACAACACTCAGAAAGGTGCCAAAAAGTTCAAAAACATGGGTTCACCAAAATGTTTTGTAGTGTTTTTTTGTTAAAAGGGGTTTTAATGGTTTATGCAAAATCCTCCTTTCACTACAAACATTCCAAGGGCTTAACAACCGAGTTGAATCTCCACTAAACGAGAACAATCACCTATTAGGTTGGGCTGCCACTTGGGAAGTTGTGGATTCTTGGATGTGTCAAACAATGTCTCTTTTTAATGCTCAATTATACTTAGAAACCCTAATTATGTAAATCAGTAAGCAAATTATCAAATTATGACAAATCCTTTTAGACTGATATAAAGGACAGAGATATTTAACTCACTATTTTTTGAAGTTTGGAAGGTGGAGAAGTCGAGGACATGGGGACTAGCACCCAAGTCCAAGGTACCTATTTCTTTGCGGAATCCTGATCTCCTTCCGATACTGATCTGCACTGCAACTTCCATTTCTAGGAATTCAACTGCGGAGGACACAGGGACTAGTGCCCTAGTCTAGGAAAAGCACCAGTGTCTTGCTTCTTTTTAGATCCTGAATCCTTGATGCCTGCCACTCCTCTCTACAACTCCACTCCACGAAACTTGACACCTGTAACCTACAATCACAAGGAGTGTAGGAGGGGGTTGTGGTGTTTAGAGGCTTCTCTCAGTCAAGCCCTGAAGAGACATTCAAGTCTTTCAAACACTGTTGTTAGATGAGAGTATGTATCCCGACGGGATAAAGGCAAAAATTCAAATGATAAATGATTGAAAACACAATAGATATCACCTTGTAGTGAAGATCTCATAAAAGGAAGATGCTCTTCATGCCATGAGGAGATGAAGCCAAATCTGTAAATACAAACACAATAACAACACAAAATACTGCTCTGCAACACAATGAATGCCTTGAATCATTTTAACATAAGCTTGTAAATCAAAATGCCCATCTAGTTTGCAAATGAAACCCAATCATGCTTATATATGCAACTACAAAGATTCTCGCTAAGAATTTCATAATTTAAACTTGAGATGTCGGCATAGGACCTAAATAATGATCATAAAACTAACATTTGAAAATAGGGTAGACCCAAAATAGGGCTGGACTAGGGCGCTAGCGCCCAAGTCCACCCTGCCATTTTTGCTTAAGATTCATCAAAGTGCATCTCCCTAGGTCCTATTTGTCACAAGACCCAAGGGTTTTCTCACCAGGGGTCAGAAATAACATGCAAGATGTTCTAAATGCAATTACAGGACCCGAGAGCTAAACCTTAAGAGGGAAAAGCCCCCAAGGGGACATTTTCTAACATAAAATTTAGCCCCCACTTTAATGTATTTATGAATGCAAGGCCAATACATGCATTAAAGTATGGTCAACAAACACAACAAACACGCCAAGCACGGAGAAGACACGTCAAATATATTGAAGACAATAACATGCATGCAAAACACAGAGAAGACAATTACATTCATGCAAAACACGAAGAAGACATCATTGAAGACATACAAAACACAATGAATACATTAAATGCAGTGATCATTTTCTTTTTCATTTTCTCATATATGAAATGCAGAATGCAAGTACAAGGAAAGTAAACACACAACCCATAGTGTAGGAGGTGTTAGAATCTGAAAAGATTATTAACCCAAAAAACTAGTGCAAATGAATAGATATTTAAACTATGAATGCAAATGATACGAAATCAAAATAGCAACACAGAGTTAGTCTCCAAGAGAGTAATGCAAATTCTAGAAGCAAAATAGCATTAAGAGGATGCAAAAGCAAAAGATGCAAAATACAAGCCAGGTAGCATGCTTATATAGACCAGGGAGAGGGAGGAGGTGGCAACACCGACTAATGAGGAGCAACCATCTATTGGACTAAAGATAGCAAAGTATCTTCCCAAGATAGCTAATGGATGCTCACATGTAGGAAGGTGACACCTTGCAATCACTCACCTAATAAGACATGCTTTATTAACCTAAGCGAGATTAATAGAAGTGTAGGAAAAACCTACGAATATAGGAAAAAAATAAATAACCCACTAGGAAATAAAAACCAACACTAACACCCTCCATAAGTGAAGCTTAGGTGGATGTAGAAATGGGTCCCGACAAATCAAGCCTGATGAGGTACCCATGTACATAAAATCCCCCCCAAAGAGAGAGAAAAGCTCCCCCCCCCCCAAAAAAAAAAAAGAGAGAGAAGAGACCCCCCCCAAAGTAGAGAGAGTCAGGACTCCGAGTGAGAGGAAGAAGCCCCCTAGGAGATGAAGCATCCTGCACCCCTAGCAAAGCTCGCAAATGAAGGAACTTGCTCTCAGTGAAGGGTTTGGTGAAGATATCAGCAACCTACTCGGAAGTCAGATAGTAGCGAAGGTCGATGATGTGGCCATGGAGGAGCTCCTGGATGTAGTGCATGTGGACCTCTATGTGTTTGGTCTGCTGATGATGGACCGAATTCTGTGAGATCTAAATGGCACTCTGGTTGTCACAAAATATGACTGATGGCCGTCTGATCTGGATACCAAACTTAGTGAGAAGATTTTGAATCCAAATGGCCTCAGTGGTGACATTCATAGCCCCCCGATACTCAGCCTCAGTAGAAGATAGAGCAATAGCAGACTGCTTCTTTCTCAACCAACAAACAAGACCTGAACCAAGTGAGAAGCTGTAACCTAAAGTAGACTTGTGATCCTAAGAATCGCAAGTCAAGCTCAATGCCCGCTACGTAGTGAATCCAAAAACTGTGAGAACCCTGAAGGTAGTGAAGGATCTGCTTGGCTGCTTTCCAGTGCAGCTCATTAGGCTCCTGCATGAATTGAGAGACCATGCCTACAGTATATGAAATGTCAGGTCTTGTATGAGTCAGATAAATGAGACTCCCAACAAGATGTCGATACAAAGTGCCATCAATAAGTGGAGAAGAACACTGAGCCTCAAGTTTGACTCCAGAAAGGAAGGAAGTCAGAGTAGGCTTACAATTAGCCATATGAAACCTCGAGAGAAAATCTAGAGCATACTTGGACTATGTGATGGTGATCCCAGAAGAAGATTGAAAGATCTCAATCTTGAGAAAGTAATGCAACAAGCCCAAGTCAGTCATCAAAAACCTGTCATGAAGGGCAGTTTTGACAGCCCCAATGGTGGATGAAGAACTCCTTGTGATCAACAAGTCATCAACATACAGAACTAGAAATAGGAGTGAATCATCCTGCTGTAGAATGTAGACATTGGGATCAGAATGACACTGAATGAACCCAACTGATAGAAGGAAAGAGTCCATCTTGGCATACCAGGCCCGAGGAGCCTATTTGAGGCCATAGCGAGACTTCTGAAGATGGCACACAAGTGAAGAATCCTGAATGAACCCCTGTGGTTGCTCCATGTAAATCTCCTCCTGAAGGTCACCGTGAAGAAAAGTACTCTTCACATCCATCTGGTGTACTTCCCAATGATTGGCTACAACAATGGCAAGAACAAGTCGAATGGAATTCATTTGAGTAATTGGCACAAAAGTCTCAGAGTAGTCAATCCTAAGAACCTAGGAGAATCTTTTGGTGACCAAGCAAGCCTTATGCTTGTCAATTGACCCATCTGCTGCAAATTTTGTCTGATAGATCCACTTACATCGAACAAGTTTTCTTTCCTTAGCAAGAGGGACAAGATCCCAAGTATGGTTCCTCATCAAGGAACTATACTCCTTTTGCATAGCTGTATCCCACTCAAGAATACCAGAAGCCTCATGAAAAGACTATGGATCTAAGGTAGTAGCAATGAAGACGTGGAGTATCCTGGAACTATGAATGAGTCCGCCTAGTGTCTGATGGATCCCCAACCCAATCACCTGTAGATTGCAAGGTCTGTCTAGCCCAAAGTGGACCGGAAGATGGAGAACCTAGAGGAGAATCATCAACCTCTAAATGATGACTAGGAGAGGAAGGAGGTGAGTCCTCTGAATCGCTCTCTACATCAGAAGTGGAGGTAGAAAACTGCTCAGGTGAATCTGACTCATCAGAAGATCTGTCATGTATCCCAAGTGATTCCAATGTCAAAGTAGAAGGATTTGGAGAAGTGATAGAAAGTGAGCTCGAAGAGCCCTCCTTAAACTGAACACTTCTCTCAATGAACAACTCATGTGTAGTAGGGTGGAGCAATCGATAACCCTTCACACCATCAGGATAACCTACAAATATGCAAGGTCTACTCTGTGGATCCAAGGCCTTGCATTTCTCTGTAGGAATGTGGGCCCATGCAGGAGATCCAAAAACTTGAAAGTGCTTAACTGATGGTTTCTAACCACTCCAAGCTTCAAAATGAGCGACTCCTTTCAAGGCTCGGTGAGGAACATGGTTCTGGATGTAACAAGCATAGTTAATGGCCTCTGCCCAATACTGTGGTGCAAGAGATATGGAGTGAATCATGTAGTTCACCATTTTCTTCAAGGACCTATTCTTTCATTCTGCAACACCATTCTGCTGAGGATTGTATGGAACTGAATGCTGCAAATTAATCCCCTCTGAAGTGCAAAACCTCTCAAACTGATGGTTGACATACTCACCACCATTGTCAGTGTGCAAAACTTTGATGGCTTTCCCGGATTGCTTCTTTGCAAAAGTTTTGAAGTCTTGAAAATGATCAAATACCTCTGACTTCTATTTGAGAAAGTACACCCAAGTATATCGAGAAAAGTCATCAATGAATGTGAGGACATATCGGGCCTTGCAGAAAGAAGGATGCTGAAATGGACCAGCCAAATCACTGTGAACTAACTCCAGTATCTGTGAAGCTCTCCATGCCTTACTTTTGTCAAACTTTTCCTTAGGATGCTTACCAAGAATGCAACCTTCGAAAACACCACCTAAAAATTGAACTGAAGGCAACCCTTTGACCATGCTCTGTTGGTTGAGCTGCTACAAGTAGCAGAAGTTAAGATGGCCAAACCGCTCATGCCATAATCTACTCACATCATTAGAATGAGTGAGAAAGACAGTCGAAGGAGGTTAAGGAACAAAGTGAGAAAATATATAGAGCCGTGACTGATGATCTGCTCTCCCAACTGCAACTATAGAACCACTGTGCAACTCATGAATCTCCACTGAATTAGGAGTGAACTCAACCTACTTGCCTGAACCTATGTGAGTGATCTGGTATATCGATAGGAGATTAGTTGATAATGAGGGCACACAAAGAACATCATGGAATGTGCCATCCCCCACATCAATAGACCCTCTCCCACACACCTCAACAGGAGTGTCATCACCCATCAAAATAGAAGGCATAGTACATGGCTCCAAAGATGCAAGTTCTTCCTTAGATGAAGCCATGTAGTGCGAAGCACCCGAATCAAGAACCCAAGTGGATGGTGAAGAAGAAACTGCTACAAAGGCCTTGCGCTTTCCTTTCCCCTTGTTGTTTTCTTTCGTCTTGTTAGACCCCTCATTAGAACTCTATTTGATAGACTCAGGAACACTGATATTATTCTTCTCAAGAATGTGTGTCAAGTGATCAATTTGTTTCTTCAGACATCTATGTTCATCATGACTGGGTCTTTTACAATAGGCACATTGGACCTTCTCTTTCTTAGGCTTGTCGCCCTTGGAAGATTGGGTCTCATGAGTTGCTTTTGAAGCAACTGGTATCTGATCCTTCTTCTCCTTGCTATTCTTCTATTTCTTATCCTTACTATTGTTGTTACTACTTTATCCTTTTTGTTCTTTTATGCCTTGGTTAGCAGCCAAGGCATGTGACTTGGAGGATTTAAGAGTGCCCATCTAGATTAGCTTGTCCTGTTCCCGAGTGAGATTGACAATAAAGTTATCTAAAGATGGCATGGTGAATTGAGTACCAAGTGCACCCTTAGTAGCATAGAAGTTAGAAACAAACACAGAATATTTTGAACTTAGCTTAGAGAGAATACTAAGAATCAATTGTTCATCTTTCTTTTCAATTCCACATTGTTTTAACTACAGCCTTAGTGATTTCAATTTAGTGAACAAATCCTAGATTGTGTTGAAATTGCTTAGACTTAAACTAATTAGTTCATTTTCCAACATATGACCCCTCATTGAATCTTGTGTGCCAAATAGTGTTTCTAGCTTTATCCAGATTTCATTTGGTGAATTCAAAGACTCAATGTGAAAGAGCAAATTAGGAGAAACAGACAAACACAATGTTCCATATGCCTCATCAGATTTGTTAAACCACTTAGGCTTATCTTCATCTTTAGCAGGTTCAGTTTCAAGTCCCATAGTTATCCTATGTAATCCAACTTTTCTTAAGTGAATTGTCGTGCGTGATTTCCACTCAAAGTAATTATATGGAGTTAGGATGGGCACATTTGTTTGATCCATGATGAAGAAATGCAAAGAAGAAATGTCGAAAAGAAGAGAACACAACCAAGACAACCCCCCCTTTTCACTCAATCAAAAAACCCCCCAAGAAAATATGATTTGACACTTTATATTAGTGCGTTTACAACTGCCACTAGCAAAAAATACTAAGTGGTCTTGATTTCAAGCATTACAAAACCCTCACAAAGAGCACATGCTGAAAATACAACTTTGGCACAATATTTAGATAAATAAATAGTGCCACTACGATCTACTCAAAAAATTATGCACTTTCAAAAAAAGAATCACCTCGATATGAGGTCGTATGTGAAAGTTATGATTCTCTGAAGTTCCCAAAATGAGAACTGTGCAGTGTCATAACTGAGAATCTATAATTTTTGAAAAATATCTGCATCAAAATAAAACAATGTCTACACTAGTGCATAGAGCACAAAAAAATAGCCAAAATAAAAAAAAATTTCGTGAGAAATGGAGTCTGTATGAGCAAGAACGGAGAATTTGAAAACTTCCTTCCAAACTACAACTGCCAATGGAGAGGGGTCCTGTTGTAGCTTTCTGAGTGCATTTCTACAAAATATATAGACTTTATGCAAAAACTAAAACATACCTAGATGGTTTTTCTATGTTGCAAACAAAACTTAGAAGGCATTTTTCTTGATGATGTACAGAAAATGTTGATCCAATGTAAATAAAACGTCTTTAGCTACAAAAAATGACCCCAACAACCCAAAAATGACATGCAAAGGATGAATTGACTACCTAAGACAAGCAAAGGCATGATGGAACCTGCAATATTGATTGAAAACACCAAATATGCGAGCTGGTTGTCAGGTTTAAGCTTAAAACCCCAGTTCTGCAATTGTGTATGAAGATTTCTAATTTCAGTGAAACGAAAGCCAAATCTAACTTTCTTAAGTCTCCTGGACACATTGGAACAGCCAGAAATGCTGCCAGTATAACCAAAATGCTACAATCACCCAGATTTCATAAAACACATGTGCAAACCCAAGAGATTAAAAAAGTTTCCGTCAAACTTTTCTGATTCTCAAGATCATCCGAAGATGCAAGAGAAGAGCATACTTGGTTTTTAAAAAAACTGCAATAAGCTTAATTAGCCCCCCCGAATCTCTCAAATATGGAAACTAAAATCTACTCTTACACATAGAAAAGCTCTGATACTGTGTTAGAATCTGAAAATATTATTAACCCAGAAAACTAGTGCAAACGAATAGATATTTAAATGCAAATGATATGAAATCAAAATAACAACACATAGTTAGTCTCCAAGAGAGTAATGCAAATGCTAGAAACAAAATATTATTAAGAGGATGCAAAAGTAAAAGATGCAAAATACAAGCCAGGTAGCATGCTTATATAGACCAAAGAGAGGAAGGAGGTGGCAACACTGACCAATGAGGAGCAACCATCTATCGGACTAAAGATAGCAAAGTATCTTCCCAAGATAGCTAATGGATGTTCACATGTAGGAAGGTGACACCTTGCAACTACTCAGCTAATAAGACATGTTTTATTAACCTAAGCGAGATTAATAGAAGTGTAGGAAAAACTTAGGAATATAGGGAAAAAATAAATAACCCACTACGAAATAAAAACCTACACTAACAGGAAGGACTCGTCGCCACCAGTTTTTAGACTGCACATGGGGCAATAGACACGTAATACAAATCTCAGAGTGTAGGAGGCACTCATCGCCACCAGTCTTTAGACTACACTTGAGAACAAACACGCCATACAAATCAAGCATGCCATACAAATCCCAAAACATAGGAGGGACTCATTACCACTGGTCTTTAGACTATGCTTGGGAACAAACATGCAATACAGACACACATGGAAGACATGAAGAATACACAGAAAATAAGCAATAGGGTGTACCTATTTCTAGGTTCATCACCATCTCAAGCACATTACAGGCACACACCGACGATTGGGCTTCGACACAACAATCGCCAAAGACACTCTTAAGGGTTAGGATAGTCTCAGATCCACTCCCCGCCTGCTCGGAAGACTTTTTGAAAATGACAGGATTGTGCACTCTCCTCGAGAAATACACCATCCCCGCCTAGCATGGAGGGCTTAAGATAAAATGGATATGCACGATATCCCACTTCCGTAGAGGGATTAAGATAAAAAGGATATGCACAATATTGTGCCTTCGCAGAGGGCTTAAGTAATTGCATTAGATTCAAGATTCACAAGCACACATTGCTAGCATCTAAAATAGATAGCTTACCTTACATATGCCCCCACCTTAAGGTGGTTGATGTCATGTACTAATATCAAGCATGTTAAGGTAGGAAGAAAATACACAAGGGAACACGAGCTCTCGCAAAGCCCATGCCCCCCGAAGGTGACATGTACTTTACGATCGCCAAATGTTCCCACAAACATACAATTCCCTGCAAGAAAAGATGTTAGCATCCATATAATCATGATAAACAACAATACAAGGCTAGATTCAAGATAAATAAAGTGCACGGAGTAGCAGTATTGTTATGTTTTTTAAGTGCAATAAGACTATTGATAACTGAGAGGGGGGTGAATCAGTTATCTTAATTAACTTAACTTTCTGTTCTTCTTTTGTAACTAGTGCAACATCAAAACAAGTAAGCATCCATAATCATGAAAGCAGAAACAAAATCAATACACATAACACAATGATTTTGACGTGGAAAACCCTGTTAAGGGAAAAAACCATGGGGTGACTAACCCAAGATTGTATTCTTTGTTAAAAGAATAGAAGTACAAAATAGCACTTGCCAATTAGGGCTCACTGCTCGAGCACACTACTCACAAGAGGCTCACTGCCTACAAGAGACTCACTATCTACAAGTTATAAAGAAAGTAACAAGATACTTGAATTGATGAGAAGCATCCACACATGCTGAGGTTCAGTTCCGGTTAGGCTCAATACATTGATCTATTGCATTTCATTCTTTCTCTTCTTTGGTGCTGCTGTCCTGTCACATACCGGACCTATATTACTGTTTCCACACTGCTCTCTGCTTTTCTTTACACTTCACAATACACCACACGCACCTTCATAGCGAAATCAATCTGGTATATATATCCGCAGCAATGATTTCAATCATCTTTCTAGTCGGCATCCGGAATACTCAACATTTTCCCAAACTCTGGTCTGTCAGCTGAATCTTTGCTTATTAAGTGATGTGTATCAAAAAGATGCTTATAGAAGTCATCAAACATGTCAGCCAACCATGAATGATTCCTCAAGAAACTTGATCACCATCAATAACTCATCTAGAAAAAGGTCTGATGCTCTGCCGGTCAGTTCTTCCTCAGTCTACTCTGCCAAACAGGAATCCAACATTTAGGTGTTTATATCTTTTCACTCTTACATCATCGAAGGCTCAATCTCTAGAATATATTAGTTAAGGTACTCCACTTGACTTCCCAAAGTCTGCGCTTTACTGAGATACTTCCTCTGAGAGATCCAGACCTGACTGTCAGACCTTGCTACATACTTTGTTCTTGCTTACTGGACCAAGATACACTTTAGTTTGTCTTACAGTATGGTCATACCATTTCCTACAGATGTGTGGGATGGACTTTGTTGCCATCAATGACAACACTCATGAAGCCACAAGGTGTCTCTTGCCAACAATCTCCCCCTTTGGCATTGATGGCAACACTTAGTGAAAAATGACTAAGTGTTATAGCATACTCCCCCTTGGATGATGCTCTGTTCTTATGTACACTTTTCTGGAGCTCCCTCTTAGCTAGATTCCACATTTTTCACTGCTCCTCACTTCCCCTTTGACATCAATGGTAAAGGGTAGGATCCGTACACCAAAAATCTCAAAAAATCCAACTATACTTAGCCGCATAAGTGTATATACATGTTATACTTACATATATTGAAGTATATCTGCAAAAGTTGTCTTCAACTAGATAAATTCTGTTGCCCAACTCTGCTTCATTCTGTCTAAAATTGAGATGTGACCACTCAACAGGAATGCAAAAGCTTTTGCCCTCTTTAGATCTGTTGGATCATTAGTCCGGGCTGTGGTCTGAGCATCAGTTAGAGCCTCATGCATGGCCTCTAACTTAGGGATAATTATCCCTCTAAGTTCACTTAACTTGTTTATTCTATTTTTCTTCTCCTTCTCAAGTTTCTTTATGTCATTTATGACTACAATAGTCTGGCACTCTTGATTTATTATGGAGGCAAGAGGATCAAAATTCTGAGATACACTTGACAGTTTATCCTCTTGCTCTTTCATTTTCTTCTTAACATCTTTTGTTACTTTGGACTAGGATAGACAAAATTTATACATTTCTTCGCCATCTTTAAGAGCATTTTCTAAGCTCTTTATCCCAATATCCATATTTCTCCTATCATTGGTTATTAGTCCTTGTACTTTGGAGAATCTCTTTCCCAAAAACTCCTTCCGGATGTTTTCTTCTGCTGACTTTTCTAAGGAATAAAAATGTGTATGAACATAATTTACAAGAGACTTTAGATTACCAGATGTGGAGGCTGAAGGATCCTTTTGGAAGGATGGCATGATCTTCTCCAATACACCGGACGCAATTTCTATTAGCTCACAGTCTTCCATGTGAGACTTCAGAAGTTTTTCTTTTGCCTTTGCTTGAGAAAATGATGCTATCTTCATGGTTTGAACCGGGGAGAGGGAATCAAAATTGAATGGTCCTTGGAGTAGCTCCGGTTCATCCAATTCCATCATTTCCTTTATCAAAAAGTCCTTAACAGCCTCTGTAGTGTCTCTTGCTGGAGACAAAGTTTCCTTTCCTTATGTGGCCTCAGATGTGTTAACAGAGACCTTCTCTGTTTGATCTTTTTCTCTTTCCTTTTTCTCCTCTTCTTTTCTTAGTTCTTCTTCAGTTCTAGAGTCAACAGGGGAATCTGGAAGAGAGGTGTTTACTTCTTTAGGGACTTCCTCTTCCAGAACAGAGGAATCCAAATCCTGAGTCCTTTCCTCACTTATCTCTTTTGATTCTTCTGCATTTTTCTCTGTAGGATCTTCCTTTGATGTACTAAATTCTTCATCGTCCATGACAGAGGGTTCATCACCTAAATCCTCTATGATAGGAATATTGAATCTTTTATAGGCATTCCGGAGGATATCTTCTATTTCTTTTGCCACTTTGTCAGTTTCTCCAAGCATAAGCTGATTCATTCTAGCTTTGCTCCGGAACTCATCCTTGCAATCTTTGAAGATCATATTCATTTGTTTTGGAGTGATTGAAGGATAGAGCTGAACAACTATCTGTTCCCAGATCTCAAGGTCCTTTTCCTTGGCATTGTTCTTTCTTATTTCTCATTCCTTCTCTAGGCTTTTGGGAATTAGAGATATGATTTCAATGAATGCCTTATTATAGATATTCAGATACCTGATTGTAGCTACTTGCAAGATCTTCTGGTTAGCTTCATTATATTCATCATAGAACTCAGTCATTGGTTTTAGATTCCCATCCATAGTGACTGATTTGACTACATCATGAATGGACAGAGTAGGCCTTTCAACAAACTCTTCTGCCTCTACTTCCTTGTTATGACTAGTAGAGGGTTCATCAGATTTCTTCTTCTTCTTCTTCATTTTCTTGATCTCCTCATCAGATTCTGTCTCTTCATCATCCTTCTGACTGATGTAAGACCTTGTGGCCTTTGTCTTAGTTCTCTTCTCTCCCTTTCCGGATGTCCTGACTTCCAGTTTTGATACCTTTTGGCTCTTAGAGGTGGCAGGTGCAGAGCTCTTGGAGGATCTGGTCCGGGAAGGGGCTTGCACCAGATCACTTTCCTTTTCTGCATCTTGTTTCTCTTTTTCTGCCTTTTCCAATTTTTCTCTATTTGCATCAAGCACTTCTTTTGAAATGCCATACCTTTTGGTAACATCCTCCACTTCTTTTCTCATTTTTCTTTTCATTTCCGGTTGTCTTAGCTCTACATGAATCTTCACACTCAACTCTTCAAAGGTTCCAAACCTTTCTACCTTAAGGTCCTTGGGTTGACTCAGCAGGTGTTAAATATGTAGTTCTAGAATTTTCTCATCAACTTCATACCCCATTGGCATGATCCAGACTATCCTTGGCTCCACTGCCTCCATTAGACATTGATCAGTTTCTACCATAAAGCATACTGTATCCTTATACTTTTCAACTAGAGATTGGAGGATTCTCTCTCTTTCTTGCATCATTCTCTGAAAGTTCTTGAAGTATCCCCATAGTGCTATATTCTGTGCCTTGGCATCACCTATTCCATGCAAATAATCTCTGATTTGTATGGCAATAGGTCTATCATTTTGCCATATCCAGCCACTAGTTCCGAGTAGCTCATTCATATAGTAGAAGAATGGGCAAAGTATCAGGCCACCATACTTGAAATAATTCTTTTTATCTTTCTTTATTTTCTACAAATTCTCCAATAGTTGGTTTAGGAGAACCTCACAAAGATCATAGTCATCATTTTCTTTCAGCATCTAATAGGTAGTGTAAATTGCAGTTCCAGGCACTGAATTTTCCCTGCTGGAGTGATATATCTTGTAACCAATTATCATGGAGGCAAACTTGATATCCGGATCAGTGATATCTTCTATTGTCATGGCTCTCTTGTCAAATTTTGATCTGGTAGCCTCACTCATAGTTTGGTTTTTGACCGATTTGAGAACAGGTAACCCATCGGATGAGTGCAAACTGATTACTGCCCTAATAGCATCTTTTGTGATCTTAAATGGTCTATTTAACCACATGAAGTTGTCATGCACTTTGCTCAAAACATACCGGACTCACTCATCTTCTGCAAAACAGGGGAAGTGGATGCACTGTCTGAAATGCTTAACCCAGATAGCCTTGTACTGAGGTTTGAGTTCAAAGGAGTCATCTATTAACTATTTGTGATAGATATCCATTAGTTTGGATTCCCCAAATTCCTCAATGTTTGCATGAATATATGCCCTAACATCTTCTACATGCAAGACCCCATGCAGAATACTTGAAAAGGCGCCTAGGGATCAACTTCTAGGGATTTGTATGGATGTTTGTTGAATTTAGGACCCGACCTATCAATGATCTTCACAACATTCGGAGTAGCCATCTTTCAAAGATTCAAAGAGAGGATTTCAAGAGCGGAAAATACCTTTTGCGCTTCTAGGGTTCACGATATGAGCCAGATCGGATTGCTGGAAGAATCAACTTCTACAGTTGATCTTTGAGAGGATTTGAGACAATTTGTTACATAGCTCCTTTTCTCTTTTTCTCGAATGCAAATGTGAAAATGATGAACAAAAGAACCCTTTTATTTTTGTGCAAACCCTAATTCCATTTTGCAATAAATGCACAACTTAAGTTATTCCGGTTGCTTTATCATGAGAGAGATCTTTCCAGATCACTGAGATGTACTTAGAACTATTTTTAGTGATGAATTTTAATATATCTGCTTTCCTCGAATCAACCCCTTTATCCGTAGATCAAGATGTTTTAGTTTAGAATCACATCGGATCAAACTGTGAAAATCTAGCTTATATCAGAAAACTGTCAGACCAGATCAATCTTGGAAGATTAGATTCTTCAAATCTTCTTGTGGATCTTTAATATCTTTACCAAGGCTTCTTTAGATGTTTCTTTGAAAACCCTTTAATCTGCAACTTTTCTTGTGCCAATTTCAGTTCCTAATTATCTGGCTGGGGAAATTTATTTTCCTTCTTGACTCCCCCTGAGCCAGAGCTCATCTTATTTAGTTTCTGGAAGAATTATTAGCACCAAATTCTGGTGCGGATCCATCCCCAACATTTTTTTTACTTCTCTTTACCCATATGTTCTTCATCTCCCTTTGAATTTCATCCGCATTCACTTTTCTTTTTCCTTTGTCTTGGTTTTGATTATGATGCACCAGACCATTTTTGTCCTGATTTTTATTTCTACAGTATTTGGCAATATGACTAGATCTATTGCGATTGTAGCAAACAACATTTCTTTGCATATTTGATTGGAATCCTCTTGATCTACATTGATTAGCCATATGTCCCATTCTATTGCATGCAAAGCATCTACCATTGAATGAATTGTTTATTTGCAAATTTCTACATTCATGAGATTTGTGACCATACCTTTTGCAATTAAAACACTATCCGGAGAAGGATGAATTAGTCTGATTCATTCTTCTTTTGCACTGATTTGCTTTATGACCAAAATTATTGCAATTGTGGCAGTATCTATTGAAGGATGGATATCTTTGAGCATTTGGTTGCCTTACTGGAGGTCTTCTAGGCCTGTTTCTTGGATTTCTAGATCTAGAGTTCTTCTGACTGTATCCGGAGCTTTCACCTTTCTCATATCCCAAGCTTTGCTTGTCATCTACCCTCTTTTGGCTTTGAAGAAGAACTTCAAGTTGAGTAGAGCTTATCTTGAATTTCTCTTTGTATTCATTTGCTATTTGAAGATCCCTTTTAAGAGTGTCAATCTGATTCTCAAGTTGTTCTTCATTATCTCTTGCTTCTTCAAGATCAGATTCCAGATGCTTAATTATTCTATCCATTTTATGGTAGTCTTTTGACTTCTCCTTGAGAGATTGTCTTAGATCATCTTCAATTTTTCTTTTCTCTTCAATTTCTTGGGTGAATTTCATAACCCCTGATTCCATTTCATGTCTTACCATAATGACGTCTTTTGATAGCTTCTCACATAACTTGTTCTTCTCTTTCAGATCTTCATCAGTACTATTGGCTTCATTTTGACTTGCTAATTGTTGAAGAAGTTCCTTTCTCTTTTTCATAGAGATACTCAGTTTCTCTTTTAGTTCATTTATGAAATCATCAGCCTGTTTGAGTCTTTCCTTCAAATTATTGACTTCGGAGTGAGATTGTTTAAGATCATCTAGGATAGACTGAAGTTGTTCCCTCATACCATACATATCCATTGAGATTCCCAGATCTTCCTCAAGTTGTTAGGCTTTGTTTGGAGGAACTTAGCTTTGATACCAATTGTTGATAACTGAGAGGGGGGGTGGTGAATCAGTTATCTTAATTAACTTAACTTTCTGTTCTTCTTTTGTAACTAGTGCAGCATCAAAACAAGTAAGCATCCATAACGATGAAAGTAGAAACAAAATCAATACACATAACACAATGATTTTGACGTGGAAAACCCTGTTAAGGGAAAAAACCATGGGGTGACTAACCCAAGATTGTATCCTCTGTTAAAAGAATAGAAGTACAAAATGACACTTGCCAATTAGGGCTCACTGCCCGAGCACACTGCTCACAAGAGGCTCACTACCTACAAGAGACTCACTGTCTACAAGTTATAAAGAAAGTAACAAGATACTTGAACTAATGAGAAGCATCCACACATGCTGAGGTTCAGTTCTGGTTAGGCTCAATACACTAATCTACTGCACTTCATTCTTCCTCTTCTTTGGTGCTACTGTCCTGTCACATACCAAACCTGTATTACTGTTTCCACATCGCTCTCTACTTTTCTTCGCACTTCACAATACACCACACACACCTTCATAGAGAAATCAATCTAGTATATATATCCGCATCAATGATTTCAATCATCTTTCTAGTTGGCATTCGGAATACTCAACATTTTCCCAAACTCTGGTCTGTCGGCTGAATCCTTGCTTATTAAGTGATGCGTATCAAAAATATGCTTATAGAAGTCATCAAACATGTAGGCCAACCATGAATGATTCCTCAAGAAACTTGATCACCATCAATAACTCATCTAGAAAAAGGTCTGATGCTCTGCCGGTCAGTTCTTCCTCAGTCTACTCTGCCAAACAGGAACCCAACACTTAGGTGTTCATATCTTTTCACTCTTAGATCACCGGAGGCTCAATCTCTAGAATATATTAGTCAAGGTACTCCACTTGACTTCCCCAAGTCCGTGCTTTACTGAAATACTTCCTTTGAGAGATCCGGACCTGACTATTGGACATTGCTACATACTCTATTCTTACTTACCGGACCAAGATACACTTTAGTCTGTCTTCCGGTATGGTCATACCATGTCCTACGGATGTGTGGGATGGACTTTGTTGCCATCAATGACAACACTCATGAAGCCACAACATGTCTCTTGCCAACAAAGACAACATCAAGATCACACGGAGTGATTCTACTAGCCAAGTGTCAGATAATATATAACAACCTCATCGTCAAGTATGGACTAGGTCCGCATCAGTATAAAATGTTTTTCGTCATCCACTTGCTAGATAGAACTACTAGAGGAAGGGAAACAATAAATCAAGAGAGGAGAAACAAGTACCTTAGGGACAGTCACGTAGGAGGATGCCCCCAAGTCACCAACTGCAACGCTATGTCCGTAAGACACAACACACAACAATGAAAATAGAGGAGAAGTGATATAGAAGAATGGTGATACAAATAGAAGAAGGGTCACAACAGAGGTGGTCTCTCGACATCCTTTACCTTATGAGAGTACCAAGGGTCATCCTAGGAGGCCTAAACAACACATAACACATCATGGGGGAAACACATCAGGGAGGTAAAAGGGTTAGAAATACTTACTTGCCAGTATAATCATACTAAAATTTGGAACTTGCGAGCCTCTTGGACAGATACTCTATCAAGTTTTGTGCAAAGCTTGAGTGGTTCTTATGAGAGTCTTGTTTGTTGTTGGGAAGTCTATGTGATGTTTGTTTCTCATATCCTTGTGTATATGAAATCTTTTGTTGCTTATGAGGAGGAGAACCACTATTATTTCCAACTGATGATAATCGTCTTTCTCTTTTTTAATTTTTAGCTAGCTTTCTTTGTTGAGTTCGTCTATCATATTGACAAGGACTATCTTGTACTATCTCAATTTTTTCATTTATCAGAGTCTCTTGTTCCATTTGTCTTTCTGATGTATGTTGCGTATCTCCCGATCCCTGAAGGGATAATGGAGGAGGAACTTCAGAATAAATACCATTCCTTCGTGGACAAGGTGATACTTTAGTATTTTCCTTATCCACTTCTATTGTAGCAATAATCTCATCGTAGTTCAGGTAGTCATCTTCTACTTCAAGTGTATTTTATTCCATCATGTTATTATCAGTATGCTTAGGAAAGGGATTAGTGAAGATCTATAAATTCTGATTCGATGGATAAACCAACTTATTCCCATTATCATTCACACCTGATACCTGTATCACATTCGAGTCAATGAGGTCTTGTATTTCATGTTTAAGATGCATACATCATTCAGTATCATGTCCTTGTGTCCGATGGTAATGACAAAAAGCATTAGCATCGAAATAATGTCCTTGTGTTCTACTAGGATCTAAAGGTTTAATCGTGGGGAACTTCATATGATTATTACTTAGAGCTTGATTCATGATAGGATTTAGATATCAGAGTAAACTTTCTTTGTTGATATGGTGCCTTCTTTGGATTAGTGATAGCAGACACTTTTGAAAAGTTGTTTGAATTCAGTCCATTAACCTTGATGAAACTCCTATTATTCCTCTTAACGTTGCTTTGTGACGGTCCACCCATGGATTGACCAACTTGAGCCGATGAGTTCTAGTTTTCATACTGACTAAATGAAAGTTGATAGTCACGAAGGGCAGTGCATAAATGTTGAAAGGAGTTATACTTCATCAAGAGATATCAGAGTAAACTTTCTTTGTTGATATGGTGCCTTCTTTGGATTAGTGATAGCAGACACTTTTGAAAAGTTGTTTGAATTCAGTCCATTAACCTTGATGAAACTCCTATTATTCCTCTTAACGTTGCTTTGTGACGGTCCACCCATGGATTGACCAACTTGAGCCGATGAGTTCTAGTTTTCATACTGACTAAATGAAAGTTGATAGTCACGAAGGGCAGTGCATAAATGTTGAAAGGAGTTATACTTCATCAAGAGAATCTTATCACAAATGTTAGGTTGTAGATTTGTAATAAACACCTTCTGAACATCCTCATCCTTCATTTGATATTGAATTTGCGCATAAAGAGATTGATACCGACTAATAAACTCAGTTAATTTATCTTTTGGACCTTGCTTGCAATGAACTAAATCGATCAAAGAGACTTGAGGTCTAATATTTGCTTGGAAATGTTGTAAGAATTGATCAACTAACTGCAAAAAGGAATGTATTGAATTCGGAGGTAAAGAGCAAAACCATTCTAGAGCTATATCTTTGAGAGATTGCATGAAAATTTTTGCTAACAAATCCTCTTCAAAGTAAACTTTCATATGATTATTACTTAGAGCTTGATTCATGATAGGATTTAGATATCAGAGTAAACTTTCTTTGTTGATATGGTGCCTTCTTTGGATTAGTGATAGCAGACACTTTTGAAAAGTTGTTTGAATTCAGTCCATTAACCTTGATGAAACTCCTATTATTCCTCTTAACGTTGCTTTGTGACGGTCCACCCATGGATTGACCAACTTGAGCCGATGAGTTCTAGTTTTCATACTGACTAAATGAAAGTTGATAGTCACGAAGGGCAGTGCATAAATGTTGAAAGGAGTTATACTTCATCAAGAGAATCTTATCACAAATGTTAGGTTGTAGATTTGTAATAAACACCTTCTGAACATCCTCATCCTTCATTTGATATTGAATTTGCGCATAAAGAGATTGATACCGACTAATAAACTCAGTTAATTTGTCTTTTGGACCTTGCTTGCAATGAACTAAATCGATCAAAGAGACTTGAGGTCTAATATTTGCTTGGAAATGTTGTAAGAATTGATCAACTAACTGCAAAAAGGAATGTATTGAATTCGGAGGTAAAGAGCAAAACCATTCTAGAGCTATATCTTTGAGAGATTGCATGAAAATTTTTGCTAACAAATCCTCTTCAAAGTAAACTTTCATATGATTATTACTTAGAGCTTGATTCATGATAGGATTTAGATATCAGAGTAAACTTTCTTTGTTGATATGGTGCCTTCTTTGGATTAGTGATAGCAGACACTTTTGAAAAGTTGTTTGAATTCAGTCCATTAACCTTGATGAAACTCCTATTATTCCTCTTAACGTTGCTTTGTGACGGTCCACCCATGGATTGACCAACTTGAGCCGATGAGTTCTAGTTTTCATACTGACTAAATGAAAGTTGATAGTCACGAAGGGCAGTGCATAAATGTTGAAAGGAGTTATACTTCATCAAGAGAATCTTATCACAAATGTTAGGTTGTAGATTTGTAATAAACACCTTCTGAACATCCTCATCCTTCATTTGATATTGAATTTGCGCATAAAGAGATTGATACCGACTAATAAACTCAGTTAATTTGTCTTTTGGACCTTGCTTGCAATGAACTAAATCGATCAAAGAGACTTGAGGTCTAATATTTGCTTGGAAATGTTGTAAGAATTGATCAACTAACTGCAAAAAGGAATGTATTGAATTCGGAGGTAAAGAGCAAAACCATTCTAGAGCTATATCTTTGAGAGATTGCATGAAAATTTTTGCTAACAAATCCTCTTCAAAGTAGAAATTGCTACACATAGCCGTGAATTCTACCATATGAGTATTAGGATCACCTTTTCCACCATATTTTTCAAAGCGAGGAGTCTCAAACCTCTCAGGCATAGGGGTTCTCAAGATTGCGTAAGATAGATGATTATGGGCATGATAAATTGGTATAGTAGGTTGTGAAGAATTTGTCAAGTTTGTCACCTTTTGTTGTAAGAAGTCATGACTTGCAATAGTTGGTTTAAGATGGCATCATTGGGAGATGTGGTATGTTGTGAAGAATTAGAACCAAAGTGAGGAGGTGATTGAGCCTGATTAGTGATGGGTGGAGGCTAGAAATAGTTCAGTGGTGGTTGGACATATTGATAAGTAGAAGGTGGTTGCGAATAGGTGAGATGTAAATGTGGTTGAGAGTACTTATTCATAGAAGAAGTCCCTTTAGATACCAAGTTTTGATAGTTAAATTCCACATCTTTGTAATTTTGTGAATTTGTGCCATTAGATACTCCAATACCAGTGGTAGCATTACTACAAGCATTTGCATTAGTGGTCAAAATTGTTGATGTAAATGTAGATATTCCTGTAGTCGGTATAGGTACCGATACTTGCGTATGAGACGGTGCTGACATGCTCTTAATACCATTCGCACATTCAATCACCGTCATGACATTATTATGTTCTATATGAATTAAACCTCGAACAACATTAATACCATCTTGTCCTTCTTTTATCAATTCTTTTATGTGGTGGATCACAGGGACAACTTCTTCCGCTATCCTTTCATTTCCAACAAATGCTTGAAATTCGGCTAAGTCTTTATCAAGTTTGTTTATTTGCTCATTAGGGACATGTGCGACCACCTCAATAGTGTCATCGACATTATGAAATGTTTTGTCTTCCATAGTGGTTATAGAAGGTATAATGTCTTGCAAAATCTATCTCGCCTTTTGTAAAGAAGGTATTCAATGGATTGTCAGAGGTAGGGATGTCGAATTCTTCAAAAGCACTAGATCCCATGGGTCTTATACTTCTTCTTATAGGGATATTTATATTAGGGTAGTGAGTTATAATACTCATACAACAACATGCAACTCTTAATGCACAAACTGATAGACCAAACCCTAGGAGCAAGATATGTTTAAGATAAAAAATGCTTGATTTTTCAACTTTTTCCAATGTAAATCACTAGGAAAAAAGGTGTTGTGAAAATTTTCAAGACGGATAGAAAATAATATGTCTAATAAGAGTCCGATAGTGCACCAATATGTTTCACAACATGCTTTTTATGCAAACCTAGAGGATAAACCTAGTGAAAATGTGCTAAAATATGCAATTTTTCAACAATTTTCAATGCAAAGGCCTAGTAAAAGGGGTGTTGTAAGGAATTTGAGAAAGAGAAGAATATGATGACCCTAATGACAGCCAATTAGTGCAGAAAAATACCTTACAACATGCTTGTGATGCAAATCTAGAGAGTCGATAAGGCCAAATCTAGTGAAAATGCAAGGTTTTCAAACCTTAGAAATGAAATTTTGCAAGAAGGGCACTATGATGCAACACTAATATTAGAAATAAGTCCTAATAAGTGTTTGAAAATGGTAGTAAAATCTGAAACAAGATTTTGACTACAAACCCTAGTTAATGCAAAACTAGGTTTTTATGAAAAATGCACAATTTCAAGCAATTTTTCTCAAATTAAGCATAAAAATGTAATGCAAATGAATTATAAATGATGAATTTATGTAATTTAAATTATATCTAATGAAAATAATAGAAATTTAATGAAAATGAATTCCAAATAATTCAAACTATGCCAAAATGCAAGCCTAAAATGCCAATTTTTTCAAAATTTTCAATTTTTTTTTTTTGTAAATTTTCAAATGCAATAAGATGAATGAATGCAAATCTATCAAACAACACTCAGAAAGGTGCCAAAAATTTCAAAAACATAGGTTCACCAAAATGTTTTGTAGTGTTTTTTTGTTAAAAGGGGTTTTAATGGTTTATGCTAAATCCTCCTTTCACTACAAACATTCCAAGGGCTTATCAACTAAGTTGAATCTCCACTAAGCGAGAAAAATCACCTATCAGGTTGGGCAACCACTTGGGAAGCTGTGGATTCTTGGATGTGTTAGAAAATGTCTATCTAATGCTTAATTGTACTTAGAAACCCTAATTATGTAAATCTGTAAGTAAATTATCAAATTACGGCAAATCCTTTCAGACTGATATAAAGGACAGAGATATTTAACTCACTATTTTTTGAAGTTCAGAAGGTGGAGAAGTCAGGGACACGGGGACTAGCGCCCAAGTCCAAGGTACCTATTTCTTTGCAAAATCCTGATCTCCTTCCGACACTGATCTGCACTGCAACTTCCATTTTCAGGAATTCAACTGCGGAGGACATGGGGACTAGCACCCTAGTCCAAGAAAAGCACCAGTGTCCTGCTTCTTTTCAGATCCTGAATCCTTGATGCCTATCACTCCTCTCTGCAACTCCACTCCACGAAACTTGACACATGTAACCTGCAATCACAAGGAGTGTGGGAGGGGGTTGTGGTGTTTAGAGGCTTGCCTCAGTCAAGCCCCTAAGAGACATTCAAGTCTTCCAAACACCGTTGTAAGATTAGAGTACGTATCCCAGAGGGATATCTAGGCAAAAATCTAAATGATAAATGATTGAAAACACAATAGATATCACCTTGTAGTGAAGATCTCATGGAAGGAAGACGCTCTTCATGCCATGAGGAGATGAAGCCAAATCTACAAATACAAACACAACAACATTAAATACTACTCTGTAACACAATGAATTCCTCGAATCACTTTAACATAAGCTTGTAAATCAAAATGCCCATCTAGTTTACAAATGAAACCTAATCATGCTTATATATGCAAGTACAAAGATTCCCGCTAAGAATTTTGTAATTCAAACTTGAGATGTCGGCATAGGACCTAAATAACGGTCATAAAACCAACATTTAAAAATAGGGCAGACCTAAATTAGGGCTAGAATAGGGTGCTAGCACCCAAGTCCACCTTGCCATTTTTGCTTAAGATTCATCAAAGTGCAGACCCTAGGTCTTATTTGTCACCAGTCCCAAGGGTTTTCTCATTGGGAGTCAGAAATAACACACAAGATGCTCTAAATGCAATTATAGGACTCGAGACCTAAACCTTAAGAGGAAAAATCCCCCAAGGGGACATTTTTTGACATAACAAATACAAAGATGGGATGCCTTAAGGGCCTTCATTATTAAGGATGATCAGATAAGTTTTCTCAATTTGTCTTATAGACAAGGCAGGAATGATTGATGTTCTGTTGAAAAAGGATCTTAAGAATGATGTATGCTTGATTGTTATTAGTGAAAGTACTTATACATATGTACTATATGAGAATGATACATTTCTTGTGCAAGTAATGCACTATATAGTAATGCACTTCTCATGCTTTGTGCAAATGACGCATCTGTATGAGTGATTGTATTCATATTATTCCAAAATTATTGCCTTAAATGCATTTATCATATTTATTATATTTATACTTGAACGAGAAATGTTCACTATACTTATACTAATGTGAGTGATGCATATTTCATATTATTGTTGTCCTTGTGTGAGAGATGCACTTACCATATTTATTGTACGTAAACTTGAACGAGTAATGCTCATTGTATGCAATGCATATTCCACATTTTGTGAGAGTGATGCACTACAAGTAATTTATGTATTCGTATCATGTGTGAGATATGCACCAAGGGTTCATGCATTCTTATTGGTTAATTATTCATTCTATGTGCACTTGTGCATGTTATGCACTATCATATTTATATGGTTCGTATTTTATGCAATTTGAATGTACTAGGTGTGATAAGCTTTATGCTTACCTTATGGGACATGATGCCAAATGTGGGCTAACATAGAAGGTGATCTCCTTTTTCAAGATCAATCAATTTTGTATTTATTCTTTGGCCAAAGCTATATTATACCATTGAAATAGATGGATAATGAATGCCTAGTTACTATTTATAGTTCTTTGCCACATCTTGTATGCAAGAAATATGCTCATTCTAGTTTAGAGTGCATATAAGGTATTAGACAGGCATCGAGAGTTTCCCTCCTACCCATTTGTTCTAGGTTTCTAGCCGCCTCATGCAGGGCTAGGTATTCTTCAAGTTAGGAAGAATCCTGAGGAAGTGTTGTGCTTCATGGTTGGGTGGAAAAAGTACTTTAACCATGCTCTTGACCTTTGGCTTGCAGAAGACTAGTGGGTTATGGAAGATGAAGATAGATTGTACATTTGAATCTCTTTATGTAATTTAGAAAATGGATATATCATATATTAAACCTTTGTATGACAAAGTATGTAATTATACTTCTCTCTCTATGAACTAAGGTTGCACTTGAAAAATTGTAAAAGATTATACATTTTTGGGTATCTCTCTTAATAGAAAGTCTTTTTTTTTCCATTTATAGATTGAGATTTACTTTTCTTTGTTTAATTTAGTAAATGGTTGTATTAGTATTGAGATCATGATAATCTTCTTGACATCCGGTCTTCCTGGTTGGTGTTGTATTCAACTGAACCTTTTTATTTTAGTATTAATGACCTTTTGCGAGGAGAAATCTTCAATAATTTAGTGTTGAAACCTTGTGGATATTTGTATATTTAAATTTGATCTTTGATAATTTTCTTATCTTTGATGTTTCTAATCATGTTGATGATCTTTTTGGTATGTTGATAACATGTTGATCTTATTATCTTTTATGTTGTTGATCAAGTTGAAGACCTCGTTGTAATTTGTTTGATATTTTCCGTATGTTGATACTTTATCTTTTGTTTAGTGTTGTTAATTTGCCAATAATGATAACAAGTAGAATGGGATGCTTGTTTATCATCATAAAGGCAATTGTTCAGATGTCTCATGCAAGTAGGCATGTTGACAAAATGAATATAATTGTTTTCTTTCTATATGTAAATATCTTGGAATATGAAAAAGATTTGATGAACTATAAAAGATCATACGAAAGAAATGAATTAGTTGCATGCTTTTACTTGTCTAAAAGTATAGAAATAAAGGTAATTGATGAAGCAGCGACATGCTAACGATATGTGCAAGTGAATGAATGTTAGATAAAGAATTTTTTGTGGTTATGAACAAACAGGTGCTAGGAGCAAATGACACATTTGTTAGGTAGGCCGAATTTGACATTGAAGTAAAACAAAATTAAATAGGTATAGAACCTTATCATAAGTTAAGTTGATTTGATCATTGGGATGATGATTATTTTTGTTAGAATCTGAAAAGATTATTAACCCAGAAAACTAGTGCAAATAATAGATATCTAAACTATGAATGCAAACGATACGGAATCAAAATAGCAACACAGAGTTAGTCTCCAAGAGAGTAATGCAAATGCTAAAAGTAAAATAGCATTAAGAGGATGCAAAAGTAAAAGATACCAAATACAAGCCAGGTAGCATGCTTATATAGACTAGGAAGAGAGAGGAGGTGGCAACATCGACCAATGAGGAGCAACCATTTATCAGACTAAAGATAGAAAAGTATCTTCCCAAGATAGCTAATGGATGCTCACATGTAGGAAGGTGACACCTTGCAACCACTCACCTAATAAGACATGCTTTATTAACCTAAGCGAGATTAATAGAAGTGTAGGAAAAACCTAGGAATATAGGGAAAAAATAAATAACCCTCTAGGAAAATAAAAACCTACACTAACACCCCCCATAAGCGAAGCTTAGGTGGATGTAGAAATAGGTCCTGACAAATCAAGCCTAATGAGGTACCCATGTATATAAAGTTCCCCCCAAAAGAGAGAGAGAAGAGACCCCCCCAAAAGTAGAGAGAGTCAGGACTCCGAGTGAGAGGAAGAAGCCCCCCAAAAGATGAAGCATCACGCACCCCCAGCAAAGCTCACAAATGAAGGAACTTGCTCTCAGTGAAGGGTTTGGTGAAGATATTAGCAACCTGCTCAGAAGTCAGACAGTAGTGAAGGTCGATGACATGGCCATGGATGAGCTCCCGGATGTAGTGCATGTGGACCTCTATGTGTTTGGTCCGCTGATGATGGACCGGATTCCGTGAGATCTGAATGGCACTTTGGTTGTCACAAAATATGACTGATGGCCATTTGATCTGGATACCAAACTCAGTGAGAAGATTCTAAAGCCAAATGGCCTCAGTGGCGGCATTCACACCCCCCCGATACTTGGCCTCAGTAGAAGATAGAGCAATAGCAGACTGCTTCTTGCTCGACCAACAAATAGGACCTGAACCAAGTGAGAAGCTGTAACCTGAAGTAGACTTGTGATCCTGAGAATCGCTCGCCCAATCTGAATCTGTGTAGCCCACCAAGTCAAGCTCAATACCCACTACGTAGTGAATCCCAAAATTGTGAGAACCCTGAATGTAGTGAAGGATCCGCTTGGCTGCTTTCCAGTACAGCTCATGAGGCTCCTGCATGAATCGAGAAACCATGCCTACATCATATGAAATGTCGGGTCTCGTATGAGTCAGATAAATGAGACTCCAACAAGCTATTAGTACAAAGTGCCATCAACAAGTTGAGAAGAACACTGAGCCTCAAGTTTGACTCCAGAAAGGAAGGGAGTTGGAGCAGGCTTACAGTCAGCCATATGAAACCTCGAGAACAAATCTAGAGCATACTTGGACTGGTTGATGGTGATCCCGGAAGCAGACTGGTAGATCTCAATCCAGAGAAAGTAATGCAACAAGCCCAAGTCAGTCATCAAAAACCTGTCATGAAGGGCAGTTTTGACAGCCCCAATGGTGGATGAAGAACTCCTTGTGATCAGCAAGTCATCAACATACAGAACCAGAAATAGGAGTGAATCATCCTGCTGCAGAATGTAGACATTAGGATCAGAATGGCACCGAGTGAACCCAACTGATAGAAGGAATGAGTCCATCTTGGCATACTAGGCCTGAGGAGCCTATTTGAGGCCATAGAGAGACTTCTGAAGATGGCACACAAGTGAAGAATCCTGAAGGAACCCCTGTGGCTGCTCCATGTAGATCTCCTCCTGAAGGTCACCATGAAGAAAAGCACTCTTCACATCCATCTGGTGTACTTCCCAACGATTAATTGCAGCAATGGCAAGAACAAGTCAGATGGAATTCATTTGGGCAACTGGCGCAAAAGTCTCAGAGTAGTCAATCCTAGGAACCTGGGAGAATCCTTTGGCGACCAAGTGAGCCTTATGCTTGTCAACTGACCCATCTGCTACAAATTTTGTCCGATAGATCCACTTACATCGAACAAGTTTTCTTCCCTTAAGAAGAGGGACAAGATCCCAAGTGTGGTTCCTCATCAAGGAACTATACTCCTCCTGCATAGCTGTATCCCACTCAGGAATACCAGAAGCCTCATGAAAATATTGTGGATCTGAGGCAGTAGCAATGAAGACATTTGGAGCATCCTGGAACTGTGAACGAGTCTGCCTAGTGTCTGATGGATCCCCAACCCAATCACCTGCAGACTGCAAGGTCTGTCTAGGCCAAAGTGGACCGGAAGATGGAGAATCTGGAGGAGAATCATCAACCTCTGAATGATGAGTAGGAGAGGAAGGAGGTGAGTTCTCTGAATCACTCTCTGCATCAGAAGTGGAGGTAGAAGACTACTCAGGTGAATCTGACTCATCAGAAGATCTGTCATGTATCCCAAGTGACTCCAATGTCAAAGTAGAAGGAGTTGGAGAAGTGATAGAAAGTGAGCTCAAAGAGCCCTCCTCAAACTGAACACTCCTCTCAATGAACAACTCATGTGTAGTAGGGTGGAGAAACCGATAACCCTTCACACCATCAGGATAACCTACAAATATGCAAGGTCTGCTCTGCAGATCTAAGGCCTTGCGTTTCTCTGCAGGAATGTGGGCCCATGCAGAAGAACCAAAAACTCAAAAGTGCTTAACTGATGGTTTCCAACCGCTCCAGGCTTTAAAAGGAGTGACTCCCTTCAAGGCTCGGTGAGGAACATGGTTCTAGATATAACAAGTACAGTTAATGGCCTCTGCCCAATACTGTGGTGCAAGAGATCTGGAGTGAATCACGCAGTTTGCCTTTTCCTTCAAGGACCTATTCTTCCATTCTGCTACACCATTTTACTGAGGATTGTATGGAACTAAATGTTGCAAATCAATCCCCTCTGAAATGCAAAACCTATCAAACCGATGGTTGACATACTCACCACCATTGTCAGTGCGCAAAACTTTGATGGCTTTCCCGGATTGCTTTTCTACAAAAGTCTTGAAGTCCTGAAAGTGATCAAATACCTCAGACTTCTGTTTGAGAAAGTATACCCAAGTATATCGAGAAAAGTCATCAATGAATGTGAGGACATATCTAGCCCTGCTAAAAGAAGGATGCTGAAATGGACCAGCCAAATCACTGTGAACTAACTCCAGTATCTGTGAAGCTCTCCATGCCCTACCTTTGTCAAACTTTTCATTAGGATGCTTACCAAGAATGCAACCTTGGCAAATACCACCTGAAAACTGAACTGAAGGCAACCCTGTGACTATGCTCTGCTGGTTGAGCTGTTGCAAGTAGCGGAAGTTAAGATGGCCAAACCGCTCATGCCATAATCTACTCACATCATTAGAATGAGTGAGCAAAACAGTCGAAGGAGGATCAGGAACAAAGTGAGAAAATAGATAGAGCCATGACTGATGATCTGCTCTTCCAACTGCAACTGTAGAACCACTGTGCAACTCATAAATCTCCACGAAATCAGGAGTGAACTCAACCTGCTTGCCTGAACCTATGTGAGTGATCTGGTATACTGATAGGAGATTAGTTGATAATGAGGGCACACAAAAAACATCATGGAATGTGCCATCCCCCACATCAACAGACCCTCTCCCACACACCTCAACAGGAGTGTCATCACCCATCAAAATAGAAGGCATAGTACACGGCTCCAAAGATGCAAGTTCTTCCTTAGATGAAGCCATGTGCTGTGAAGCATCCGAATCAAGAACCCAAGTGGATGATGAAGAAGCAACTGCAACAAGGGCCTTGCCCTTTCCTTTCCCCTTGCTATTTTCTTTTGCCTTGTTAGACCCCTCATTAGAACTCTGTTTGATAGACTCAGGAACACTTATATTATTCTTCTCAAGAATGTGTGTCAAGTGATCAATTTGTTTCTTCAGACATTTATGTTCATCATGACCGGGTCTTTTACAATAGGCACATTGGACCCTCTCTTTCTTAGGCTTGTCGCCCTTGGAAAATTGGGTCTCATTAGTTGCTTTTGAAGCAACTGTTATCTGATCCTTCTTCTCCTTGCTATTATTCTGTTTCTTATCCTTACTATTGTTGTTACTACTTTATCCTTTTTGTTCTTTTGTGCCTTGGTTGGCAACCAAGGCATGTGATTTGGAGGACTTAAGAGTGCCCATCTGGATTAGCTTGTCTTGTTCCCAAGTGAGATTGACAACAAATTCATCTAAAGATGGCATGGTGAATTAAGTACCAAGTACACCCTTAGTAGCATAGAAGGTAGAAACAAACACAAAATATTCTGAACTTAGTTTAGAGAGAATACTAAGAATCAGTTGTTCATCTTTCTTTTCAATTCCACATTGTTTTAACTGCAGCCTTAGTGATTTCAATTTGGTGAAGAAATCTTGGATTGTGTTGAAATTGCCTAGACTTAAACTAATTAGTTCATTTTCCAACATATGACCTCTCATTGAATCTTGTGTGCCAAATAGTGTTTCTAGCTTTGTCAATATTTCATTTGGTGTATTCAAAGACTCAATGTGAAAGAGAAAATCAGGAGAAACAGACAAACACAATGTTCCATATGCCTCATCACATTTGTTAAACCACTTAGGCTTATCTTCATCTTTAGCAGGTTCAGTTTCAAGTCCCATAGTTATCCTATTTAATCTAGCTTTCCTTAAGTGAATTGTCATGCTTGATTTCCACTCAAAGTAATTATATGGAGTTAGGATGGGCAGATTTGTTTGATCCATGATGAAGAAATGCAGAGAAGAAATGTCAAAAAGAAGAGAACACAACCAAGATAACCCCCCCTTTTCATTCAATCAAAGAACCCCCCCCAAGAAAATATGATTTGGCACTTTATATTAGTGCATTTACAACTTTCACTAGCAAGAAATACTAAGTGGTCTTGATTTCAATGCATTACAAAACTCTCACGAAAAGCATATGCTGAAAATACAACTTTGGCACAATACCCAAGGAAATAAATAGCACCACTATGATCTACTCGAAAAATCATGTACTTTCAAACAAAGAATCGCCTCAATACGAGGTCATATGTGAAAGTTATGATCCTCCGAAGTTCCCAAAACGAGAACTGTGCAATGTCACGACTGAGAATCTGTAATTTCTAAAAAATCTTGGCATCAAAATCAAAAAAGTCTGCACTAGTGCATAGAGCACGAAAAAATAGCCAAAATCAAAAAAAATTTGTGGGAAAAGGAGTCCGTATGAGCAAGAACGGAGCATTTGAAAACTGCCTTCAAAACTGTAACTGCCAACAGAGAGGGGTCCTGCTGTAGCTTTCTGAGTGCATTTCTACAAAATATACAGACTACATGCAAAAATAGAAAGATACCCAGATGGTTTTTCTGTGCTGTGAACAAAACCCAGAAGGCGTTTTCTTGTTGATGTACAGAAGATGTTGATCTAGTGTAAACAAAATGCCTTTAGCTACAAAAAATGACCCCAACAACTAAAAAATGATATGCAGAGGCTGAATCAGCTACCTAAGACAAGCAATGGCATGTTGGAACCTGCAATATTGATTGAAGACACCAAATATGCAAGTTGGTTGTTAGATTTGAGCTTGAAACCCTGGTTCCGCAATTGTGTATGATGATCTCTGATTTCGGTGAAACGAAAGCCAAATCTGACTTTCTCAAGCCTCCTGGATGCATTGGAATAGGTAGAAATGCTGCCAGTATAACTAGAAATACTGCAATCACCCAGATTTCATAAAACACATGTGCAAACCCCAGAGATTAAAAAAGTTTCCGTCAAACTTTTCTGATTCTCAAGATCATCCAAAGATGCAAGAGAAGAGCATACTAGGTTCTTCAAAAAACTCTAATAAGATTTATTAGCCCCCTCTAATCTCTCAAATATGGAAACTAAAATCTACTCTTGCATATAGAATAACTTTGATACCATGTTAGAATCTGAAAAGATTATTAACCCAGAAAACTAGTGCAAAGAATAGATATCTAAACTATGAATGCAAATGATAAGGAATCAAAATAGCAACACAGAGTTAGTCTCCAAGAGAGTAATGCAAATGCTAGAAGCAAAATAGCATTAAGAGGATGTAAAAGCAAAAGATACCAAATACAAGCCAGGTAACATGCTTATATAGACTAGGAAGAGAGGAGGTGGCAACACCAACCAATGAGGAGCAACCATCTATCGTACTAAAACTAGCAAAGTATCTTCCCAAGATAGCTAATGGATGCTCACATGTAGGAAGGTGACACCTCGCAACCACTCACCTAATAAGACATGCTTTATTACCCTAAGCGAGATTAATAGAAGTGTAGGAAAAACCTAGGAATATAGGGAAAAAATAAATAACCCTCTAGGAAAATAAAAACCTACACTAACAATTTTAAGGGGGAAAGGATGCCACAACCCTTAATTTCAATAATTAATTTTAGATTTAAATATTTTTATTTTAATGATCGTCGACTAATTTCGACTCATGTGTGTGAAAGGAATACTCTCTCAATGGATAGAGAGTATCATTGAGGAGGGGGTGTCTAGCCAACTAATGATGACTTGTGGTGAAGAGAATCTGCACACACCACATAGTTTCATGTAGATCAAATTGCATCAATATATGTGTGTGCGTGTGAAAAATAATTTCATAATTAATTTAACTGATTAGACTGAAATATTTAGTCGCATTAATATTTGCATTAGAATAATCATTTGACTGTTTGATAATAGTTGATATAGATTAATGGCAATATTTTAGAATAATTATTTAGATAATTTGATATGTTTTAGAATAAATAATGATGCATTTTCATTTATGGTTTTCTATCTTAAAAATATTATTTTATAGTTATGTGTTAAATTAGAAAAGATAAAATAAATATATACATATATTTGTTTTATGATAATATTTCTAAAATTCTTTTAGTCTATTTAGATAGTAACAAGATTTTAAAGTTAGAATAAAAACAAAAAAGAAAGGCAAAAATGAAAAATAAAGAAGAAAAGATAGGAGATAGTAATAGAAACAACAAGTCCATAAATAAAGAAGAAAAGGGGCATGGAGCTCATTCAGATGGAATAGAAAGAGAAAAATAAAATTTACAGAGGGAGAAAATGAAATTACAGGGGTAAGTTTTGCAATTATCTTTTCAATTTTCTAGATTTTGAAGAAGGTTGGGAAACTTAGAATTTGTTAGAGCTAAAGAAGTCTGATATATTCTTTTTCTATGTGCTTGAAATATTTAATTTAATAATTTGATTTAATTAGAGTACCTTGTTGGTGAATTTATTATGATTCAGTGATTGCATGCAAACAATCTTTGGCATTAAATATTATTGAAAATAAAATCTAGAGAAAATCCTTGTTTCATTTTCTTGATGCCATGCATGGAATTTTATTTTGATCCTCTTCATCCTATTCTTCAATCACCATTAAAATCTCTTCTTAGACAATGTGTTTTTTTTTTTAATTTTTCTTATTTTGCTTTAGTATCTGGGTTGCCTTCATGGCATTTGATCTGCAATACTTTCCTTGTTTAAATTCCTTCTTCTATTATATTTTCTCAATCATCTTTATTTTTTGAGTTTTCTCTAATTCTATTTGGAGCCATCATTGTGCCTTAATACTATGAAAAATTCTTATGTATATCTACCTTCCTTAGCACCTGTAAGGGCACCTCTATAAGTAATTCATATCTGTGTATGAGTTAAATCTTTTTACTATGCTCTCACTAACTGGTTTAGTGCCTAAGGATTCATGGCATGTTTTATACTTATATAACATATCACTTATAATATTGGCGCCATCATTAGTGCCTTCCCAATGCCTGTCTCCTTAGCACCGTGTTCAATTTTATAGAACTTATCTCTTAATCTTTAGTGCACCTTAGTAAGTTTCCTTTTCATAATTAAATCTAAACTTCTATTGCCTTCATTGTGCCTGGTGCCGGTAATGAAGTCTTCTATACACTCATGATGGATTCTGTTCAGGTCTAAAAAAAATATTTATTGTCTTTCTTGCACCATCCTTCTGCTCTTGCAAACCTTGCATTCCATGGGATGACATCTCTTAGAGGCGTTCTGTGAAACAGTTCACGCATATATGCGTATCAGAACTGCTACAACCACAACATTTGCCAATAGTCCTCATCCTGTTATATTTTGATGGATGTCCATACCCTGCCCAAAGCTCCCATTTCGGCACATGCTAAGAGAAAGCTAGCAAATAATGCAGATTTTGGCCTTTCACTTGCTTGCGAGCCTCTATCAAATCTATTTTCTGTATATACAACAAAATATATTTCTTGAGTCATTTTGTAAAGGAAATTCTTTTGCTTTGTCAATGTTTCTAAATCCTAACACTAGAAGTAAATTTTGAACAAACAGTTTAAGATTATGTAGATTTATATTTTGGTATGAAATAATGTTGCATGGGCACGAGTGAATAGATAACTATGAAAGATTATTAGTAGTTAGTAGAGTTTATGAAATTGTGCCAATTACTTGAATACCATTGGTAGTTAGCTTTTAGAATTATATTAAATCATATTGCATGAGTGTTGCCAATTACAGAGATTACATTGTAGAAAAAGTTGCCTAGATAAATTATTAGAAGAAGGATAAAATTGATCTTTTAAACCCTATTGAATAACTATAGGTTGATGATATTTGTTTTCTAGTTTAGTTGCATTAGAAATATAATTTCCCTAATTAGAAACACATTTTCTTTGTATGGCATATAATATGATTTTCAATCAAATTAATAATATTTTGTTATATTGTAACTAGGTTAATAGATCATGACTATTAATTAAGTTGTTACCTACTAGACACCTAAACAATATGAAAATAAGTGTATTCCTTAGATATCATTACAATGTCAACTAGTATGAATACAAAGTCGATTAGCGTCCATTTCATATACACATTCCAGGTGCATAAAGTGGCCAACTTAGATATACAACACACATGCATGTAGTGATTAGCTCTCTCAATATATATATATATATAAAATTATCAGGTCACAACCACCTTCTTATGATGACTTAAATAAATAATAGATAGACTTGAGTGTTTTGGTGTTAGGATCTATGAAGAACATTGCATGGACATAGTTAGTACCACCACTTAGATACTATTAACTTTATTAGAAATAAGTAGAACATGATTAGCTGATTTACCTTACCTTTCATTAATTAATTGTGCATGGAAATTATTACAAATTGGCTATGTGCCTACATTACAAGTTAGAGTTTGTAATATGTGATAATAGCAAGAAGTTGACCCTAATCTAGTAGTCCTCATTCAGTTACATAAGAAAAACCATACCGATGGTAGTATAAATTCTTGATCTTTGTTGTTTTAAGTATGTGTAAAAGAATAGATCGGTTGATCTATATCTCCTTATTTGACTAAATAAAACCTATTTGAAACCCTATGAAATTGATGAGATAGTCTAAACTCTTATAGTAAGCAATAGTTGAAAATTTGTTACTTGATTGGAAGATAACATATTATCCTCGGATTATTGATAGATTGAGGAAACTTTTGTTGAAGACTAGTATTTGCATCCTTTCTATTTGTGGACAACTTTAGGATGTATCAATGGTGAAATGTTATGTATATCTTGAAATGATGCATCGTAGGTAGTGTAGACACCTAAAATTGGCTTGCTCTGCAAACCAGTTTCCCATACCTCTACACCAATTCATCCCCCCTATTAATTAAATAAATTCATCTTATTTAATTAATTTATCCCTAACCATCTGTCTATCCCTTGTGATCAATTAATTCATTTAATTCGTCACTATACCTTACAACACTATCCTCATCAATTAAATAAATATTTCTAGTATTTATTTAGCTGATTTGTCCATCTCCTTAATCCCTATTAATTAGATAAATCATTCTTATCTAATTAATCTATCCTACTGATCAATCTACCCTAGAATACCTATCCCCTAGACCTAGGTTAATTAAGCTAAACACTTAATCAACCTTGCTTAGCCCATCCTTCCACACACCTTTGAATAAAAATCAATCTTTTATTCAAAGGGGTCAAATCCTCCTTACCCCTCATTTATCACCCTCTTACACATGTAAGAGTACATCTTTACATCTCCACATAAAGGTGAATTTTTAATTCACACTCTCCCATGAGTTGAATTAAAAATTCACTTGTCATGTCCACTCTTCCCAAAAATGAATCTTTAATTCATTTTTGTTCTCCACACCTTTCCCCATGTGAATTTAAAATTCACAAATAATGAGAGCCCTCCAAATCCATTGACCAAGCTTCAACCCTTGATCTCTCTCATCCACTCCCCTTGTGACACTTGTCACAAGGCTATGACTCAATCCTAACCCTAACTCTCAATCATTCCTAGCCCTTGATCTCAACTTTTGATCCTCACCCTCCATCCTCATTTCCAAAAATCTATAAATGAGACCCCTCTCTAAGCCATTTAGGAGGAACTTCTTCATGCATCCAACCTCTGCCAAAATCTCTCCAAAATCCTCTCATCCCACCATCATAATGCCAAAATCATGCCTCATCCCCATCTCCATCACCATCTAAGTCCAAATCCTTCATCTACATTGTGTTGAGCAAGCATTGAACAATCCACATTACATCAAATTGGGTAAAATCTGAGGAGCTATCGGGTGCAACTCCTTCCACCCTATCGTGGATTTGTGGGTCATTGTGAAGGTATAGCATTTGTGTTGCATTTGATTGGTGTTTCTACTTTCATTTTGACTTCATAGATCACAGGTAGTCACATGTTTTTATGATGAGTGTATATGTTATCACTTGATTGTATTTTCTATCCTTGCATGTTTTTATGATGAGTTGAAAAAGAAACATGATGGGTGATTTTCTAGACAATGCTTGTTAGTCCAACTTTGTACTAGTAATTGTTTGACATTAAATTAGATCAGTATGAGCACTTGACACATGCTATAGGGATGTTAGTTAAATCATGATTGAACCAAATTCCTTCACACAAGTCTTCTTTAGTTTGCTAGACCCCTTGCGAAGGGTCAAGCTTCTTCTATTGGAAGGAAGACTGGGGAGATGTGAGCCTTGTGGTTGAGTGGAAAACCACCTCGATGATGCTCTCTCTCTCTCCCTCTAGGTTCAATAGAGCAGATATAGGGTGATATTAAATATATGGTTGATGTGATATTCTTATATGAGCCTACATGGCTATACATTGTAAGGCTTGGTCCTTCTATTTAAGCTATTTTGTTAATAGATGTATTGACCCACATTTGATGATTGTATAAAAGTACTATTTGCCAGTTGTGTTATTATGGGAAGAATTTTAATTATTTCCCCTTTTTCTGCACCATTTTATGAGAATATAACTATTTATTCTAGTTAATTATTTTTGGATTGAATTTCCTTTTCATTGATTATTTTTAGTAAGTGATATTACCAGACTTACAGATGCCCCTTTCCCATGAGGAAAAAATTAATAAACATAAATAAAAAATAAATGTGAACATCAGGTTGTGGTTTTATTAAACCTTTCCCAACATTCTCCCACTTATTGTAGACCCTGTGTAAGAGCAAATGGCAACTCCAACACTAAAATCTAACTTCTAGGGGCCAAGAAACCCATAGATTCACAACACCATTTGAACTTCTCTATGATCACTAGCTTCATTAATGCATTTGCAACATTATAGATAGTGTGACAAATAATTTAAATAATAAATTATTTAAATTATAAGAGACATGTGTAAGGATGAGGATAAAGGTGAAATAATTTAGATAGTAAAATTATTTAAATTATGTGGTAAGGATAATTTAAATAATTATTTTATTTATTTAAATTGGATGATGGAGAAATATGTGGGAATTAATTAAATAAATATAATTTATTTAATTAATTAGCTAGAGGATAAATGCGATTAAAATGGGATAAAGGGGGATTAGTTAAATAAATATAATTTATTTAACTAATGGATGATGAAAGGGGTTATGTAAGGGTTCTAAGACAAAATGTGTCATAAGGTGTCGCAAGGTGGTGTTGACGAGGTGATGTTATCAATTTTAGGTGTCCATAAGTTGAATGAGCAAACAACAGGTTATGGCCACTTTGTCTATAATAGAGGTAGATTATTTGGTAGCTACTCATGCTTATAAGAAAGTCATTTAGCTTTTGAGATTGTGTTTAGATGCGGGGTTAAGTTAAAGAGCTATTGCAATTCATTATGACAAAGTGCCATTTGTTTCATAAAAAACTTGACTTTTCAAACATAGATGAAGCATATTGATGTCTAGTACCATTTTATTTGAGACATGGTAGAGGATGGGAGGGTGATGCTAGACAAAGTTGACACTTTGTAGAATGCTGCATAGGGTTTTTTTAGTGGCGAATCTTTGCCAATTGGCAACCAATTGTACATTGGTGAATACATTATAACTGGTGGGGGCCCAATTCACCTAAATTTTTTAGTTTTCAGTCAAATGTGTTTCAATTTGCCACCTAATTAATTTATGAGTCATTTATAATTAGTACTTTTTCCATAGTATACTACGCAGTTCTAACAGTGATTCACCTAGAATTTTAGAGGCATGTTTTAATTCACCCCCATATTTGCGAATAGAATTAAATGATTCATTGTGTATGAGGACCAATTTTGCTAATACCATTGTAGCTCCATGCTAATCCCAAGTCCATATTCACCTAGAAAATTACAACATATGTGTTTGATTGAGGTCCAATTTTCCCAACATTTATAGGTGACCTATTAATAGTACACAAGATTTGCCAAATTATTACTCTACAATTTGAAAATCTTGCAGTATTTGCCAAATATGGATTGATATAAATGCATTTGAAACTCTAATTAATCCTTTACACATTTTGTTCAGCTCTAAGCTTTTGAATTGTCGATTCATTTCAGATCATAGAGAAGTTACAATTACAAGCATTAGTGAGTCACTGAATCATATATTTATTGTGTAATAATATAAGATTCACGTTGATTATTTATGTCTTTGTTTGGTTTCATTGTTATAGATGATATTGGGTAGGAGTTAGGACTAGGAAGATATCTTAATCTAGGACCCAGGGATCTATATTCTATCATCTATGATTCCTTCTTGAATAAAATGACATTTCTTCTGTAGCTTTTAATTTGTGAGAGATGTTGAGAAAGAACAAGTTTGTTGAGGTTGGTGAAGGGAGGTCATCAAAATACAAAAACATAATGTCATACTTTGGCAATGTTGGCAGTCCATCAGATGGAGCTACAACATCAAAACCTGTACCATCTATTGACTTGGATCACAATGCCATAGATAATATTCCAGGGAATACCCAAGGTTTCAGGAATGATGACAATGCCACAGATGATGTTCCAGGGAATACCCAAGGTAGTGGGAATGATGACAATGCCACATATGATGTTCCAGGGAATACCCAAGGTAGCGGGAATGATGACAATGCCACATATGATGTTCTAGGGAATAGCCAAGGTAGCACAAATGATAATATGAATAAATCAAACTGAACAAATGATAATGAAGTTAATGAAGTTATAGAAGTTAATGAGGATGAAGATCATGAAGTACACACAAGGGGAAAAGAAAAGCCAAATAAAAAATGAGGCATGAGTGGGATATGTCAAGGAATTTTTAGATTGATTAGGTGTCAAAGTACCCATTCATTGAACTAATGGAGAATGCAAACAAAGATGAACCTCCCACAAATTGCAAGTGCAAGATTTACAGTTGGAAATATCATAGGGACAAGAGGTTCTAGCTAAAACTTGACACCATAGAAAAACATATTGGTAAATTTTATGAAAAACAAATCATAGATGGATGGGAAAAATCAATCATAAGATGGAAAACAAAGGAAGAATGTCATGTAAAGAATGCCCTTGAATATGATGCGCATATGCAAATAAAGGCGAAGATTAATGCATGTGGAGGTTCAATTGAAGCTCAATTTGGAAAGATGATGGGAAAATTACAAATAGCAAAAACTATTTAGTTGGGTGTTGTTTTTCATATTTTGACCAGAGGGCCAAACTACCCAGAATATAATAGTTTATTATCTTTTATGGGCATTCCTAACTTTCCTAACACATGTTGGTCAATAAATAGTGGATGAGACTGGGCAACTTATCTTGCTGAGGTGGAAAAACATGATCTACAAGAAAAAATAAAAGAGTCAACTTTTATTGCATTATCTCTAGATGAAGTTACAACAATAGATAATACTTCTTGGGTATGTATGCATGTGTATACTACAGAAAATCATGTTTGCCAACCTCATCTACTCTTTGTTTATAAAATGAAAGAGAATGCAACATCACAAAATCTATTTGAGCTAGTTAAGAAATTTTTAAATGAAATTGGAGGTATGGATGACTACATAATTACCAGAAAGTTGGTGTGAGTAGGGGTGGATGGAGCTTCAGTAATGCAAGGTCATAGGAATGGTTTGTGTGTAAAGCTACGAACTTCTATTTCAACATACATGATTGGCATTCACTGCATGGCCCACAAAATGAATTTAGCATTTAAAGTGGTGATCATGTTTCCTATAGTATCAAAAGTTGAAGATCTAGTCCGCGAGCTGTACTCATACTTCTACTGAAGTCTCAAATGATTTTTGGAATTTCAAAATTTTGCTGAGGGAATAACTAAAGGAAACAAGCTTCTTAAGGATGTTGATACCAGATGGATCTCCTTGCATGAACCAGTGAAAAGAGTTTTAGTAGAATATCAATCCTTGATTGGAGTAATGTATGAACATCCCTTCACATTTGACACGGCTCCTAACCTCTTACATAGGTTAAGTGACAGAGAGACACTCCTCATTTGAGTTGGTATTCTTCCCATGCTAGAGGAAATGAACATGCTTGTGAAAAAAGCCCAATAAAGAACTATGTATATTTCAAAATATACTAGACTACGTAGAATGATATGCATGAACCTTGATAATCTATATCTATCAAACGAGTCTTTCATAAGTCCAAAATTTAATAGCCGACATTTGATAACAAATGTGACCAATCCTTCTAATTTTTTATAGTTTAATGAAAGCAGGGAGTTATGTGTCTCTGTAAAGGGATATGAGATACCAATGCACTATTTTAACAAGGTTAGACACACTATCAGAGAAGAATCTGTTACAAGGGAATCTTTTGAGAAGATTGTTAATTCTGTAAGTACTACTTTAAAGAATATTCTGAAATCTCTTTCATCAAAGATTAGAGATTGATTCCCTCATGATGAATTGCTTGAAGCCATGTCTATAGTGTATCATCAATATTAGGTCAACTGTCAGCCAAGTGATTTTCACAACAAGATAAAGACCTTAATGAATCATTTTGCAAAAGTATAGAATTTGAGGGACAACAAATATAAGGAATTATAAATAAATCTAAGCTTACAGAGCAATTAGCTTGTTTTGCAACATTAATGAAGGGACAATTTAAACTCATGGAGGCTCCCTACCAAGATGGATTGATAACAAAGCTTTGGGGAACCTTAAGTCAGAGTGAAACATTGCGTGATTCATTATCAAAATATTTCAAATTTGCTAATTTATGTCAAACCATGATATTGGGGTTGGTGGAGGATGATAGAGTTTTCAGTGCATTGGGGTTCTTAAAATCAAAGATAAGAAACAAACTTGACAATAATTTAGAAAATTTCTTAAGAATATATACATAATATCCATAGTTTTCCTTTTGAAAGGGCACTCGCAATATGGAGGTCCTTATGTGAAAGAAGAGGGTTGTGCAACACTTCAAACAATAATAACACATATGAAATTGACACAATAAATAACGCATGTAGTGGTAGTGGTGTTGATGACACTCTTAAGTGGAGATATGGAGATAGAAGAAAACAAAGAAAATGATCAGGATGACACTAGATATCATGGTCAGAGGGAGGAGAATCAGGATATGATTTGGCAATTTGAAGGGATTTAACAGTTACTAGGTATTTATACTGTATTTCATGTTCCAAACCCCAAAATGTTGTTGATGACATTTTATTTTTCTATCACTGATGTACATTCTTCATTTTTGATTTAAATAATTAATAATTTCATACTATTATTGTGTGATACTGATAAGTTTTACAAGCATTCAACTAAATGCATAGCAATCAACAGTAGTAGCATATTAATATACATCATTAGCAAATATTTAATGTGTATCTAGAAACCAGAGTTTTCCTGAAGTAGGCAATTAAATAATATCGATAATTTGAACACAAATGGATTTTAGTCTTATATTGATTTTCAAATGAAGGAATACATAGAAGTATTACATTTAGATTGTGCAATAACTTTCTTAAAACCAACTCTGCACAATGCTTTGTTGGAAACACATATTACAGAATCATTTTATCAACTTTTGTAGTGTGCTCCACTCTTCATCTGATGGAAGTGCAATTTATTTTAACTTATGGTCACCGAGTTGTAAGTGTGTACAAAGTTGCATTTAAGGTTATCAATGGTTGGATAGAAGCCAAAAAGTTTGCCTCATCAAGATTTTGTGGAAACTAGTCCTTATCCAATTGCATTTTATCCTCCATCTTCTTTTTGAAAGCAACCTTTCCAATGTATCGGTATGATAGGTCAAAATGAAAAGCCACCGGAAAACCAAGATTTTTCAAGTATTCTTCCTTTGTTTGCTGCCTCTTTGTCAATAGTGTAGCTTGCTCCAAAAGTATCTGTGCTTCTTCCACCTTCATACATTTTTGAATGATAGATGAGACCATTATTGTGGCATCAATACGGTTCTAAATTCCTTTGGATTCCACTTCTTTGTCACTACATTTGTAGATTGATTGCAAAATTTGGCTTGCATCTGATTGTCTTGAAGTTGCCATGTCTCTATTTTCATCAATATATTTTTTGATTGTATTATTGAAAGGAAGCAAGGTACACAGAATAGATTCCTACACTAATCTAATGAGGGGAGTGATATGCATTTTTTTTCAATCTTTATAGTAACATAGAAGAAGATACACAAATATGAAACTTAACAACAATACCACAACACATAATATATGTGGGGAAAACCTTTTTAGGTAAAAAACCCCACACTCCAAAGCACAACCCAATGTATTATTTAGTAAATAATGTGTGATTACAATACAATTTTAGAGCCAAGCTCTTTCAGGAGTTCACCACTATGTAGTATTCTAGTGCAATTTCGACAGCATAATAGTACCTGCAAATCAACTATATAACTCCAAATCCAAGCACTTGTATAAATAGAGAAGTACTACAAATAGAGGTAGCTTCTAGAGCAAATCAACAAAAGAATCTTGTCCAAATCCATATGGCCCAATTTCCAAGGTTATAAAACATGCAAATGACACTTGTAAGAGATTCCCTTTCATCCCTTACAACCCCCAAACTTGGGCACCCCAAATTTGCCCAAAATAGGTATGACAGATTCTCTTACATTATCATAAAATCTGTCATATATGACAACACTTACAATTGTAAGAGAATCTATCATAACTAACTATTAGTAACCGATTCTCTTACTATTTGTCATAGTCAAACTTGGGTACCTACCTTCTCCATGCAAAGATGCTTCTTGACACTTGTCACACATATAATAGAATCTTCTATTTTTGGCTCAAGTACATGTCATAGATTCTGTCATAGGAATCTATCATAACTCTTATGTATCATAGACCTCTTACAACACCCAAAAGATGCCTACACATGGCCAAAGACTTCTACTACAAAATGGGACACCTAAATCTTCAAATGTTGACTTGAAGATCCAAGTCACCTTCCAAGTTGTATGACATGTCAACATGCCACCTCACACTAAGGGACAAAATCGAATGACCAATATTAAATAAAATTTAGGAAAATAAATAAATATACAATTAAATAATAAATGCTAGGAACTTGCAAAGGTTGAGACACCTTAATTCCCAACAATTACTACAAAATAGTAGATCATCAGTGTATTCAAACAATTTAGACAAATAATCAATCCTCTTCATTATTTTCTCCCAAATGTCATGTTTTATATAAACCATTACACTTCTATAAAATTCAGATACTTTGTTTTGGGAGGATTTTATTTCATTTTCTGCATTCCTCAGTTTTATTTGCAAATTTTTAGAGTTTTTCCTCTCTTTCTCCGCATTTTCTTCCCACAGTTGTCCTTTTTTTGCTTCCTGCAGTTGGACATTGGCTTCATTTAGGTATTGTTGTAATTTTCCTGAATGGGCTTTTTCATTATCATAATTATTTATACTTTCACTTAACCTTTTCTTTAGTTCATTCACTTCCACCTCTGTTTGTTTATTCACTTCACTTGTAGATGTAGAGACAAATTTTTTTATCCTTTTCTCTAATTCTTTGGTCACACTTTCTGCTACTTTCCTCTTGGCTCTCTCATTTGCTATGTCTACTTGTAAATTTTCTATTTGATTTTGTAACTTGTTAGGTTAATCACAAAGTCAAATGCAAATGATCAATATGAATGGAAATAACATCACTGAATATATTTTCCTTCTGTTGTAACTCAATTGATCAAGGTTCTTCTTAAATCTTAGATCCATATACATGTATGATGTAAGTTTTACTATTGTATGAGATCAATACTCAGATTCATTCAATACAACGCTAGTTAGGAATCTATTAAATGTTTCCTATAATTAGATATTAGAAAAGCTTACTAGAACCTGCGTATATGGACTCGTAAAATTTTCAGTGAAACAAAATGCCTATTACAACTTTGATTTTTAGACAATAAATTAAACAAAGGTTACCAGGAAATTAAAAACAACCATATTTTTTCTCTCTCTCTCTTGCTTTAGCAATGATGTGTACACCACTTGGTTGTTCCTTTTTGATACTTTAATTTTGTCATAACTTTTCATTCCAGAAAAATCCACTTGGAGGGTGCTCACCTCATAGTCAGAGCATTGCATCTGATCCTCTGGTTTATCTTGAATTTTGGGCACACCAATCATGTAATCCATTTTTTTGGTATTTGTGTCAAATGAAGGCAATACCTTGGTTGTTGCAGGCTCTGAAGTTGCAGTAGTCTCTAGCTATTGCTTCTTGTGTCTTTTAGATATTTCTATTTTCTTTTTAAACTCAACTTTGTAATCAAAACCTATAACGATTGACATAACTTTGAATGGTGAAGGAGTAGTTGCAATGTTGGGGGCATATCTAACTAATTGAGGCTGAGGAATATCCATTCCTATCCTAATCACACTAATAATAGGAGAGTCAGAGGAGGTGCCTTTTGGAAACAATTCCTTTGATGTGGAATCAAAACCTGTCATAATCTTTTGCCTCCTAGTCTTCAGAATGCCTTGTTCTTTGAGATTGTCTATAGTATCATCTAATGTTATTGTTTGCTTCTTTTGAGTTTGTTGTTTTGGCACTTGATGACCACTACTACTAGCTATACCATTTCTAGATTTGCCACCAGTAGCACTAGAATCTCCACCATCTTCTTTAAGAAAAGAATGAGGAACTTGTAGATTAGAAGACCCTTGTACAATTGTTTGTGATTATATCTCACTCTGAGGATTTGAAGATGGAAGAAAACAAGTCTCCTTATTTGTATCTGTAATTGTATACCCTTTAGCTTGTTCATCATCTCTAATGCCTAGAAGATCACTAGGTTTTTTAGGGTTTACATTTGGTACTGTGGACAACAACCTTGTCCCGTGGACTCTAAACCACCAAATTCATAACCCATTTTTTGGGCTATTGATGCCCATGTAGTAAATGTTTCTCTTGTGGTCTCACTCATACAAGGTTTGAATTCATAGACACTAAGATCTACGAGTTGGTTTTCCTCCTCATCACCACCTTCAACATTAGTTCATCAAAGGGATGCTCTATATCCCACAATTTGCTAAACTCTTCATCTTCTGGGATTTCTTCGAAGGGTGTAGTAGTGTTTGGATCACCAAGATCCTTCCTCATACACTGAAAGGCATTAATTTTTGATTGTGACCACCATTCCTCTATACAAGATTGTTTTAGAGACTAGAATTTTTTTATGCGTAGATGTTTAAGCAGCTCTTCTATAGAAATTGTTGTATCTCTTGGTTGCCACCTCTGCATCTCTCTATGTTTGTGGAATTGGATGCAATCCCATTATTTCTAATGACAATATTTCAAAATTAATACCTCTTTGAGCAATAGTTTCTTCCATGACTTTTCTGACCTCATCCCAAGAATTCTTGTTTCTCAACATTTCTAGCAAGGGTTTACTTTCATGTTGAAGTCTAGTTGGAGCATTCTAATTGGCCATGAACCTTTCTTTAATCATGTGTCACATGGGTCATACTGCCAGTGAGAGTCAACATCAAATTTAAAAATTTGTAGAATTTGGTGTGCCACAGTGAATGCTTTTCTCTCAAATGTGAACCCTCCACATGAAAAAGGTAAGGAAGGAAATATGCTCTTCTTTTTCTAACTAACAAAGTATAGTTGATCTATATTGTCCTTCTACCATATGTATTCCAATGCAATAACCCTCTCTATCACATGTATTGGAAGTTTGTGGGGCTCTACTCCTAATCCATAAAATCTTAGGACAATATATTCCTCCATGAAGCACTAGTCAACCAATTGTACTTGTTTTCTTAGTTGAATGCAATTTCTACAAGACTCGGGCAATCTTGACATTGGAGTATTTGTAATGGCTTGATACAATGAAGCCAAAAAGTAGTCCACAAAATGATTGTAGTTCTTTCGATTATCATACATCTTTATCTTAAGGGTCCAATCATATATTCCATCTTTATCTTACTGAATTTGAAGCTCGTTGTCCCAAAACATCCCATCAAACTGTACTAGAAATAAATAGCACAAGTAGGTTGTGAACCTAAATGTCTTTCTATTGGAACTGGAAGTGGGAGCTTCACTTTGACTTTGTTTAATCATTAAAAACTGATTATGCATGGATTTTACAATGTGCTCAAGAAATCTGTATTTAGCAGGTGGAGTGCATTTATGGATATTGTATACCTTTTCAAGGAGGCTTCCATCCACTTGACTATTATTATCCAATCCAATAAAAAAGACAAGCATGGAAACAATATCCTGAACCCATGTTTTAAAAATATCAATTTTATAAGGAGGTTTATGATTCTGATTGAGTAGGGTAGCATCCAATGTTATAGATTTGAGAAAATTATTTTTATCATTTTTACTAACTACTTCATAAGTACTAGCAAGTTTTTCTAGGTTTATCTGGATGTTTTCACAATCTTTAGTGGTAAAACCCAACAATAATTTGCCAAAATATTCTGTATTAATGGGTAACATTACTTCCTGGCTATCTTTTCTAACAATTGCTCTTCTATTTTCATCATAATTCTGGGAACAGACCATGATAAACTTAGGGCAAGGGAAAACCTTAGGGAACATTAGGCATCCCAATCCAACCACCTATGGTGCAATGATACATTTAATTGGTAATGGGTTTTTTGGTCAGGTTGGACTTGAAGTACCTTATTCTCACATGAAAATCTAAGTGTTGTAGTAAACCTACCAAATATTACAGGGTCACAAATATCATGTTATTCATCTCTAAAACCTGGGGTTCTAAGCAGTCCGACATAGTCTATTTTATCTCTTTCTCTGTCTTTCCCAATATTTGGTCTAGTAGTACTGGTAGACATGCTTGTAAACACTCAACCCTAAACCCCAAGATTGAAAAAAACTGAAGTCTCAAGGACAATAGTAATAGCAATAGAAATAGGAATGAAGTATTTCTATATTTCACTTACCTAAAAAAGATGAATACAAAGACTGGCACTGAGTGAGTTCATGGAATCGCACAATCAATATTAAAATTTCTGGTGCACTGCAATCTCCTTGAGTCCTTGACCCTCTCGCTTCCAAACAATATCAATTAAAATTTTTGGTGCACTGCAAGTCACAACTTCAATTAACTGTGTGGAATATTATGACTTAATTGATATAAATATATTAAAATTTTGTACGTCCAATTCTCCACTTCAAATGAGATGTAAAGAATTAGATGGCCTATAGTGTGCAATGTGCATGTATGTAGCTTCAATTAATGTAGGTGGCGGTACTAAAAGCATATTATAAATGATCAACCATTGATCTATCCAAATCTAACGACTTTCAATTGATTCTAGATGTTTTAATTTGCAAGTCTACCACTTTGGAGATTACATTCCAGAAATCAACTACAACTATCCATTGAACGAGGATAATTTTATATACTTAAGTAATATAATATTATGTAATATGAAATCTATAATTATATAATATATTATAGTTACATTGCTAATTTAAATTTTCCAGAATCCGTAATGTATATTAATATTAAGAACTTCTTTTCAATAACAAATGTATATTAATATTGGACCAACACTAATAGACTGTAGTAACCCTCATATTAAGTTATTAAGTTTTAACCTTTAGGGTTTAGGGTTTAGGGTTTAGGGTTTAGGGTTTAGGGAAGACGTAGAATATCACCAAGTCAAGAGATGAGATAGCCCCCAAGCTTAGGATTTCTATGAGTCTGAAATGCTTAGAAAAAGAGGTAACACACAAGACACATAGAACAGGTCATACATACACATAGACACATATATCTGAAAACATAATAAACATGAGATGAGACTGAATATTATATGCCATAACAACTACGGTTAGCAAAGTAGTATGGTAAAATCCAAACATACATAAAGCATGTATGAAGCATACATGGAGCATACACAGAAAACATAAGCATACAAGGTATGATTCTTGGGCTAGCAAGTTGCATTATGCTAGGAATCAAACTGAAGAGACATATCATGAGCCATAGACTAGTAAAATCCATCATTTACTAGGTGGTTGTGAATGTGTGGAAAAATAAAAACATCACATGCTAGTAAGATCCATAGAATTAGTAGGTGAGTTCCATGTCAACAAGTAGCAAATGAAAGCATCACAGGCTAGTAAGATCCGCAGATTTACTAGGTGAGTTCCATGTCAACAATATCAGAAATTACAAGACAAGAAAAATGTGTTGTTTGTTGGGTAACTCTGGTAAAGTGATACAAAGATGATCAAAAAGGTGATGTGATAGCAAGACCAACCACGTGGTATATGAACAAAGTGAAGCACATAGCCTAGTGCATACCCCCACCTTAAAGTAATTGCTTATGCCATCAAGGAGTAATTGCCTTTAAGGTAGAGAGGGTGATACACACAAAATAGGCATGAGAGATTTTTGGAAGCATATGCCCAAACAATGTGTTTCCAAAAGATACATCGCGACAAGGGGTTGCCCCTAGGCATGATGCCGAGCATTAAGTAACATCATACAATAGCACCAAGGGATCTACTTGACTAGAGTTAGTATATGAATGGTTGTATAAAGGGACACTCATTTTTGGAACTATTATCATCCTCCAGCTAGTAGAACTACGAAGACAGATGAAGAAATATTACATGAAATCAAATAAAATAAACTTTAGGTCAACAAGGAGGGATGATAAATCATCCAATGCTTTTCATCGTCCCCAAAAGGCATAAAACTGCATTTACAACAAATAGAAGAATGAAGATACATAAAGATGAATGTCACGATAGATTCATTCCCCTTATATCCTTGCGCTAACAAGAGCATCAAGAGTCATCCAAAGAGCACTAACAAACAAAATACATGCTAGTTAGCACATATGGGGAATAAGAGTACATACAAGCATAACAGGGGATCCCACAATATTGTGTCCCACTTTTTGGCCAAAGTAAGACATTGAAATAACATTTTTAACCAAATTTTCACTTTTTGACACCTATAGCAACTGAATCGTTAAGAATTTGAAGATGATATGAACTAGTGATTTTTGAGATTTTATGTGTAGATTCTAAATGTATTTTTTTTTTTAAAATTAAGCAATAATTTGTGAATTTTTTTACATAACTTTTAATAACTTATTTTTATAGTTAACAACATTTTTAAAAGTGATGTTTATGCCATACATCATAACTTTTTTTATAGAAAGGATCAAATTATAAAATTTTAAACATAGATTTGTAACACCAATATCTAGTGTGCAAATATTTTTTCATAATTTTTTGTTACATATTTTTTTTATTAATTTTTGAAGTGAGATTAATTATAATTTAGACATAGGTTTATACCATACAACATAACTTTTTTCTGTATGCATCCAAATTAAATTGTTTTTTTGGTTGAAACAAGGACATTAATACCTATTGTGCATATATTTTTCATAAATTTTTTCTCTATTTTTTATTTTTCTGTGTGTGTGGAATAGAGACCTTGATTTTCGGTGAAAAGCCTATGTTCACTAGAAAATAGAAAATAAATATAATAATCAAATGAAATATATTTAAAATCATACTTTTTGGAAAGCTTATACTAAGGGCTAGACTCTTACAAGATAGAATTTCTAAATGACTTCATTTGATCCCCCAAAAGGTGAAGCAAAATTGGTTTTTTGTTAGCATTTTAATAGGTGTGGAGGAGACTCCATCAAGGTTTTGATTTAAGACTAGGGGGATTCTTTCCAAGGGGGTTTGATCTAAGGGGGTTTTATATAACCCCCTCCAATTAAACCCCTTTATATGGAACCCCTCAAGGCTAAAATTATTAATTTTTCTAAAAAATATGCGATTTTAGACAAAAATTAGGATGTCCCATGTTTGGGACTCAGTATTGTGGGATCACCCTAACACCAATACTACACATGAGATGAGGGTACCACTCTTGCGAGTTAGACTATAGAAAATCGTTGTCCTCTCAATCTTTCTCATCATAAAGGGATGGGGGATAAGATGCTAGAGGGACTAAAGCAAGTGTGGTACAAGGAGCGACACTTGGTTCTTCACATGCAAGATCATTCACTGGGGAAGGATCCTCACGCAAGCACCCAGAGGCCAAGTCTATTGATTTTATAAAAATCAAGGACAACTTTGAAAGATTTTCCAATGGTTTAGGGTGTCCTCTGAATCACTATCAGAATAAACCACAATAAGTGATATAATAATGCTAACTACAGGGCTACGAGAACTATCAATCACAGAAGAAGAAATAGAGAGATTTTGTAGACTCAATGGGCGCTTAAGCATTTGGAATGATTGGTATGGATATGGATCATACTTACACTTGGGTAAGAGAGGCAGAATGTCAATGTCAATGGTGGTGGGATTCAAGACATCAACGAATACTTGGTGTCAGGTACATTGGCATGAAACCATTTGTGATAGAGTACTACTTGAAACAACTCTAGCATTGGGTAGGTCTAAGGGCTCAACAAAAGGTGGAATATTTGAAATAGATGGTGGGATAGAATTCTCTGTAGGTAGAGCATTGGATACTTGGACCTGTTGGAATAAGGTACCATTAATCTTGTAAATTCTAATATTATATTTTATTCCATTTATTATTTGTAATTTGTAATTACCCATAAGGGAATGAGGTAGTCTCATTGATAGTAGTAATTTCAGAGTTACTAATTATAGTTATGGAGTGATATTTACTGTTGGCAAATGTAAAACTTAGAGGTAAATGAGGGTAGGCATTTCCCTTGAGGAATCTTCTATTTTTAGCATGCATGACAACTTGTCATAATGTGGTGTAAGTGGATTTATGGCAGCTGCAAGTTGTCATAAGACTCCATGCATGTATGACACATATGACACTCATTATTAGTTGTGGTTGCTATTTTTAGTCCTAGGAACCCATCTTGGGAAGATTTATTGTTGGTGGTATCTATGATGGTTATGACCCATCATAAGATGCTATTACATGCTATTCTTGGATATGGGTGCCTAACTTTACATGGGTAAGTTTTTGCCACTTGGTGGTTGCATGTATAATGACATTTAATGCTTGCATGTGGGGTTATTAGAGGAGAGAGAAAGTGGATTCCTAGAATGGAGAGAACTCTTCTATAAATATTTGTGATTATATTTGTTGCTGCAATACATATTTTAGGTACTCAGGTTCTGCTGGAATGCTGTCAAGTTCAAGACTAGTGGAGAGAGTTGTTGAGTTGTATTGTACAATCTTTTTTAGATTAATATAAACTTGTGCCTCTTTCCTGGTGGAGTTTTTTACCTACAAGGGTTTTCTCCATGTAAACACTGTGTTGTGTATTCAGTTTTCTATTTTGATGTTTCTGTGTTGCATAGTTTCTATTTCATGTTACAATCTCCATTGATAATACACAATTAAAGATTGTAGAAATTTATATTTGAATCATATTTCCGTTGAGTAGTTGTGCTTTCATTTCTAACATTTAGTATTAGAGTCTGGCTAGCTTTGACTCTTGGGTGGTAGTGTGGAAGCTGTAGTTGCAGTGGGAGATTTGGTTGTGTTTGTTTTGCAGATCTTGAGTTGTTATTATGGTTGCATCCACCATTGTATCAACCTCTCATTTTGACATTGATAAGTTTAATAGAACGAGGTATGAGTTGTGGAAGATGAAAATGGAAGATTTGTTGGAAGAAAGAAACCAGTGGTTGGCTATCCAAAAAGAGAAGAAACCCGATGATGTCTGATGGGCTGCATAATTAGTCTCTTTTATGTTGCTTTTTATACTTCAAAGACTTCTTTCATAGCATCCTTTAAGACATTTACCCATGTTACACTATGATATGTTGACCTTCTTTATACTTCCAAGACCCGAACTTATAATATTAATATGAAATGTGATGATCATATTATCTAATGAATGAATTAGATATAGATATGTATAAAAGTATAAATAAGATGTTTTTATGGTTAGTCATGGAGAATGCTTGTGGTATATGCTTTTGGGAACTAATTCTATGTGTAGAATTGGATGTGTCACAATGAGATCAAGCATTTATAGTAGGTTACAGACAAAGGAGTTAATTGAAGTATGAGTTTCAACACTAAGAATGCAGAGACAACCGAAGACAATTATGGAGCATCATGGATAGTAATAAATTAAGGAGTGGATTTGTTTCAAATATGGTTATGGATGTTGTTCATGCATTAGACTTCTAATTTGATTTGAATTCTTCTTCTTATAGTCAGTTAGAATAAGAATGTGATCTTGAATCCATGACCTAGTATCTAGGTGCGGTAAATGATTAGAGTTAGTTAATTAATAAATAAGGCTCTCTCTCCATTTTGTATAGTAAGGGGAAGATGAGATATATAAGGTAGCGGAGTTAATTTGTTGGGAGTTCAGTTTGATTCAGTTATCATTTCCTTTTCTATGTGCAAAGACTCAAGCATGTTACATTTATGGAATACAATTTGGATATGACAGAAAAGATTTCATTGTTGAACACTTTGATATGAGTTGATTTTGTGTATGGAATAAGTTAAGCTTTGATATGTGTTACAAAGATACATAGAATCTGGATTAGATTTGGTTTCAGTTAAGGAAGACAGTCTCTTGAGCTAGCCACTCAAGGTACTGATTCTCTCCTTGTTTATTTCATTTCAGTTAATGTTGGTTTATTAGTTTTATGTTAAAACGTAATTTGAATTCAAGTTAGTAATATGTTTTGATCAATAGATATAGTTCATGAACAATTGCATATTAGTGTATTTACAAATCCTCCGGAGATCAGTAGTTAGTCATTTCCTTCTTATCAATTTAGTAAGTTAATTCTACAAGTTTCCCTGTTGTAATAGTTATCTACAAACCTTGCTGTAGGTACCCATAGCAACTAGGATTTATAGCTGTTTTCACTGTTTTATAATTATGTCAATTCCAGCAAAATAGGATTGTTTGTTTAAAGTTAAGATAGAATGATTTAGGAACCACATGATCCCTGAAGGCATATACTTTGCAAGTACCATCATAAGCTTACACTCCTTGGTCGATAATTTAATGTAGGAATGCATAGTGATAGAGTGGACTGTTTAGATAGGTTTTTCCCTAAATTAGTTAAGTCTACAACACATTAGTTTTCCTCTACAATGTCTCTCCAGATGAGTGGGCTAGACTAGATAAGAAGGTATGAGAAACCATCCATTTGTGTCTTTTAGATTCTGTCCTACTGAATGTTCCAAAGGAAGAGACCACACATAAATTGTGGAATCGGTTGGGTGAGATCTATCAAGCCAAAAGTATGGTAAATAAACTCTATTTGAAACAAAAAATTTTTCCCTTGAAAATGAAAGAGGGTGATTTAGTTGCAGAGCATTTAAATTCATTTAATTTGTTGTTGAGTTAGCTTGCATCTATAGATGTTGATGTTGATGAGGAAGATAAATGTATCTTGCTTCTTTTTTCTTTACTTGAGTCTTGGGAGAATCTTATCCTTGCTATCACTGCTAACCTCACAGATCTGAAGTTGGATGCCCTTGTTGCAGTTTTACTATCACAAGAACTGAGGAAGAAGAGTTCAAATAGTTTAGAGGATGCTCTCAATGTCAGGGGAAGGTCTAAGGAAAGGGGACCAAAAGGAGATTGGAAAGAGGCTAAGGACAAGTCTAAGGGCCATTCTAAGACTCCTGGGAAGAAGAACAAAGTTAAGTGTTGGAACTGCTGTAAAAGGGGACATGTGAAGGAGTGCAGAAACCCAAAGAAATAGTGGTAGAGTGCTTCAGATAAGTCCTCGAATGAAGGTGAAGATGTTTTAATTTCTACATGTAATGTTGTTTCTAATAATCAATGGTTGGTTGATTTAGGATGCTTGTTTCATATGACCCCTTATAAGGAATGGTTCTCGACATATGAAGAATATGATGGAGGTAATGTGTACCTTGGGGATAACTCTGCATATCTGATAGTTGGAAAAGGCAAGGTATTGTTGTGTTTCAGTGATGGGAGGATTCAAACCCTCCCTGTTGTTTATCCAGTTCTTAGATTAGCTAGAAATTTGATTTTTGTTTCAAAGATGAATGATTTGGAAATGCATGTGACTTTTGACAAGCATGGTTACAGATTGGTGAGAGAGAACATGGTTGTAGCAAAGGGGAAGAGATTGGGAAACTTGTTCAAGATTGAAGCCACTATAGTTTGTAATGCCTCTTATGTATCTGAGGCTGGTACTGAAAATACATGTATGTTATGGCACCATAGATTGGGTCACACAAGTAATAATGTTTTGAAAACTATTAAGAATAAAAATTTGTTGGATGATTTCTCTTATTCTGACATGAGCACTTTGATTTTTGTGAGCATTGTGTGTTTGGTAAACAAAACAAAAAATCATTTCCTTTAGGAAGCAATAGAGCAAAAGCAAAGTTAGAAATTACTCATACTGATGTGTTTGGACCCGTGGATAATGAATCTATCAGAAAAACTTGTTATTTTGTTACCTTCATTGATGATGTATCTAGATTTACTTGGATTTATTTATGAAACACAAATCTAAATTTTTCACTAAGTTTAAGGAATTTAAAGTCTTAGTAGAGAACCAATCAAGTTTGAAGATAAAAATATTAAGATTTGACAATGGAGGAGAATATTTCTCTAAGGAATTTGATGAGTTTTGCAAGCATGCAGGTATTATCAGACAAAAGACAACTCCGTATACACCACAACAAAATGGTGTTGCAGAAAGGATGAACTGAACAATCATGGAAAGGGCCAAAAGTATGCTGATTGATGTACAGTTGGATAAATGCTTTTGGGCAGAGGCTTGGTGTATTGCTTGCTACAAGTTTGATTAACATATCTCCTTGTAAGGCTCTTGATTTGAAACCTTTCATTTCACATTTAAGGTTTTTTAGCTATGAGGATTTTGTTCATGTGCCAAAGGAAAATCAATCTAAATTGGATCCAAAAGCTGAAAAGTGTACATTCATTGGATATGGTGATAATGTCAAATGTTACAAGCTTTGGAATCCACTAACTTGTAAGATTATCTATTCTAGAGATGTTATTTTCAGGAAACTTAGAGCTATTTCTGAACTTGAGCAACCAAAAGAAAAAGATGAAAAGGTAAAGAGAATGCACTTTGAGTTAGAGCAACAAGATGCACCTCAGGAAGAACATAATGATGGATTGGAGGGTGAAGAAGAAGAAGATTCAAGTCGTTCTAATGAAGATGAATCTATTGTTATAGAAGAAGTTGGTATAGATGATCGTGCAGAAGAACAAGTTGAGACTCTCACTCCACCCTTGAGGAGATCCACAAGATAATGGAATCTAGGTGATAGGTATAGCCCACCAGATTTCTATTGTGTATTTACCTTATTGAGTACTAACGATGAGCCTAGCTCCTATAGGGAAGCTATTCTTTCAGATGATAGTGAGTCTTGGTAGTTAGCCATGCAGGAGGAGATAATGGATTTAGACTCTTGTAACACCTGGGATCTTGTTCGTTTTCTCTAAGGAAGAAAGGCCATAGGTTGTAAGTGGGTCTTTAAGAAGAAGTTTGGAGTAGACAATTTATTGAAGAAGTACAAGGCTAGACTGGTAGCTAAGGGCTACTCCCAGAGAGAGGGAGTTAATTTTGGTGAGATTTTCTCTCCTATTTCTAAATTAACTTCTATTAGATTTGTTTTATCCATTGCTACAGCCTTTGATTGGGAGATTGAGCAAAAGGATGTTAAGACTGCGTTCTTGCATGGAGATCTTGAGGAAGAAATTTATATGCAACAACGTACAGGTTTTGAGGTAAACATAAAAGAATATTGGGTTTGCAGGTTGAAGAGGTATCTTTATGGTTTGAAATAGTCCCCCAGAATGTGGTATCAAAAGTTTGATTCATTTGTGTTGAAATTGGATTTTGTTAGAAGTGAGGAGGATCATTGTATTTACATTCATTATATTGATGACTCTATACTGGTTATTGCATTGTATGTTGATGACATGTTATTTCCAATAATACCAAGGGTATGATCAGTGAGCTAAAAGCTCAACTTTTATGTGCATTTGATATGAAGGATCTTGGTGCTGTTAGGTATATTCTAGGAATGGAGATTAGGAGGGACAGAGGTAATAGAAAGCTTTGGTTGTCACAAAGTTAGTATGTGAACACTATTTTGCAGAGATTTAGTATGCAGTACTGTAACCCAGTTAGAGTTCCTTTACCCATTGGTACTAAGCTTTCATTAGATATGTGTCCAAAGACTGAGGATGATTTTGAGGATATGTCTAATGTGCCATATGTTAGTGCTATAGGGAGTTTGATGTATGCAATGGTTTGTACTAGACCAGATATTTCCCAAGCAGTGAGAGTTTTGAGCAGATTTATGTCTAACCCGGGTAGACAACATTGGAATTATGTGAAGATGATGTTTAAATATCTTGTAGGTGCTCCTGACCATTGTTTGGTTTATTCTAATACTAATAGTGTTTATAAATCATTGGACATACAGGGTTTTGTTGATGCAAATTGGGTAGGTGACTTAGATAGTCAAAGGTCCACGAGTGGCTATGTGTTTACTTTGTTTGGGGGAGCAGTGAGTTGGATGAGTAAGTGGTATCCCACAGTTTCTTTGTCCACCACAAAAGCAGAGTATATGGATGCTACTCATGTCTCTAAGGAGGTAGTTTGGTTGAGAAGACTATGTACAGGTATTGGATTTGATTTCAAGATCATTTAGATTGGTTGTGATAGCCAAAGTGCTATTTGTTTGGCCAAGAATCCTATGTATCATGCTCAGACTAAGCATGTTTATGTTTAGTATCACTTTGTTTGAGAGTTGGTTGCAAAGCGAGAGATTGAGATGAAAAAGATAGACAATCAGGGGAATGTTGCATATTCATTGACCAAGCTTGTGAGCACAGAGAAGTTTGTGTGGTGCAAAGAGGCCATGGGCCTTGTTTCTAGTACCTGATTATTTCATTTGATTTCCTATGGGTTTATTTACAAGATATAATGTCAAGTGGGAGAATGTTGGAATAAGGTGCCATTAATCTTGTACATTCCAATATTGTAGCTTATTCCATTTATTATTTGTAATTTGTAATTACCCATAAGGGAATGAGGTAGTCTCATTGACAGTGGTAATTTTAGAGTTATTGGCCGTAGTTATGGAGTGATATTTACTGTTGGAAAATGTAAAACTTAGAGGTAAATGAGGGTAGGCATTTCCCTTGAGGAATCTTCTATTTTTGGCATGTATGATAACTTGTCATAATGTGGTGTAAGTGGATTTATGGCATTTGCAAGTTGTCATAAGATTCCATGCATGTATGATGCATATGACACCCATTATTAGTTGTGGTCTCTATTTTTAGCCCTAGGCACCCATCTTGGGAAGATTTATTGTTGGTGGTATCTATGATGGTTATGATGTATCATAAGATGCTAATACATGCTATTCTTGGATATGGGCACCTAACTTTGCATGGGTAAGCTTTTGCCACTTGGTGGTTGCATGTATGACGACATTTAATGCTTGCATGTGGGGGTATTGGAGGAGAGAGAAAGTGGATGCCTAGAATGGAGGGAAAACTCTTCTATAAATATTTGGCATTGCATTTGTTTCTGCAATATATATTTTAGGTACTTAGTTTGTTACATCCCCAACTTATGATTTGACTTAATCTTAATTTTCTATGGTAATCAGGATGATTAACCATAGTTTAATGATTAGATGTTGTGGAAATATTTGATTTAATCATTGATTATGAGAATACTGACTAATGATAGTTAGTTATGAAGTTACATGTTCATATGAATATTTGATTATTATGAATTGTGAATTAGATGATTATGCACTGATCATGGTTTTATGATGGTGAGTGTAAATAGTAAATGAATCTTCCTTCAAAGACAGAAGGAGAGTATCATCCAGGAGGAAGAGATAGATGTCGAGAAATGGGTCCAATTGTCATCTAAGTATCAAACTTTATGTCCTTATGAACTCTTGTAAGTTGCTAGTCGATTATCTATATGTGTCATCTTGTCAATTGAGTCATTTTAACAATGTTTGCGTTGACTTGACCAAATGATGTTCTTAGAATGTCAACACGAGTCAAGAGATAGTCTCACCAAGTGGCAGAGTACCTTCTTGTTTCTCTATTTATTCTTGAACCAAGATTTCAAACCTATTATTCTTTCTATAATATGCTTTGGGTTTATAACGAAGAAGGGGGAGCGGTACTCAACCCCTAAATCGTATATTGACCATGCCACCATGTTGGTGATGATGTCGTATGACGACATCTTGATTGTTATGAGTATCTTCATACATCAAGAAGATGTATGGAAATAATATTATGCTGACTATTTAAACCTAATATCGAATCCCATGATAATATTAATATGGTTATTTGTTTTGTATTTTCACTGACATCACCCATAGTAGTGGAGTGATGAAATGTCATTTTGGACCAATGGGAGATTTATGCTCATTGTCCACTTGTATATAGCAAGCATTGGATTGAGAGTCTCCTTAGAAACTGTGGGTGGCAGAGTGGAGAAACCACACGCCACTTCATGGGGGCGGATGGTAATTACCCTGCATGTTTGGCATGCCAAGAAGACCTTAACCCAACTGTGGTAAGTCTTCTCACTATTGATTATTATCATTACTCATTCTTATCATCATCAAGGATCATTTTTGCTGTTCTCTGCACTTGGGAGATAGAGAAAGAACAAGGAAATTTTTAGTTGGCTGAAACCTTTGGGAGACCACAGGAAGTGGCACGTTACACTTGGCTGTGAGTATTGATAGACTGTGTTGAAAACACCAAAATGAATTCATTCAAGTTAGAATCTAAGTCTAGAAAGACTTATTTAATATTGATTGTTATCAGTAATGATTCCCTGTAGTATAGTGTCGACTGTGTCGAATTTCATATGATATACTTGTTGTGTTAATCATTTGAAGCTTTCGGGCCACAGTCCATCGATAAGCCAAACTTTATATCTCAGACCTTCATGTCTAAGTTACTATGTTTAAACTTGTTAATGTATTCATTTGGAGGTATACTCTAGGCCATGGGGCTGATAATGGTATATATAGCACAAGTTAATATTGACTGTAATTCCTGTTGGTTATTTTCCCAGATTGGATGCTTGTTCCCAGTTATCCCTACAAAGTAGCCATCATTGATCAATAGGATTCCCGGGCCAGGAGCCAACAGTACAGGAGATAGACTCTATAAATATCTTCTCTTCTACTTTAGGCTCTGTAGAACCAAGGGGGGTATTCCCTATTTAACTTTTATAACATATGCACATGAAATTACTTGGATGTTGATACAAAGTAGATAAATCCTCTTTTATGCAGACCAAAACTTTGGAATAAGTGCAAAGGGGCTAGCTTTGGGCCTATATTCAGTTGTGCGGTAGAGGATTTTGGTTCTAAAACTACTTCTAAAGTCCTAATGGTTTGTATTTAAAGTTTGAGTTTAATTTTATGTTTGGATGCAGAACTGAAGACTTTGGGTTGCAACCAAAATACAAGACCAGATTGGTGCCTATCTAGGGCTTGGAGTCAATAGACATATATATGTGAATGTTTATCACACACCTGAAACAACAATCAGATTTCAAGGGGATTATGCAATGTCTGCCTTACAGACAATACCCAAGATAAAGTATTTAGTTATTTCTACTTATGAACATCCTTACTGCAATGTACTCTTCTCATACTTAACCCAAAACATTTAATCCACTCCTTAAGTAGAAATAAAAGATCAAGCATTCAACATAGCAAACCCATATTCTAGAATCCCAAACAACCCTTAGCTGTTTAGATTCAGAAGAAGAACACATCCAGTTTGGAGACAAATAACAAAACACATGCTATAAGTATTACTCATTTAAATCAACATGAAACTAATGAATTCTGTATATAAGACATTCAACATAAAACTCATAAACTCACAAAATACCCAGAATAGAGCACCAATGAGATTGTATCCGATTACAGCACCAAGAAGTTGTCTAGTTTTCAACAACCAATGAATGATATAGTTTGCCCCTTATATAACCAAACTGTACATCCAGCAAATTCATTACAAGGCAAATAAAAAATCCACCAAATACAATGCATGAGAAATGGCACTCAGAAATAGTAAATGCAACAGAGAGACAAAGAGGAGTGAGCAGGTGAACTCGGGATTTGCACTGCCGCCCAGGGATTTTCTTCATCAATCAGGTGGTTGACCTGTCAACTCTATCGATCATCCTCTACAAGTCTGCCATTATTGCCTCACCTACCCACAGGCCCCTTTGAAATGTAGCAGCGGATGCATCTGCTATTTTCCCGCTCAAAAATGATTGAAAATACACAAGAAAAAACTTTCGCTGTAGGTTCAAAACATGGCCGTCGATCAACTCCCATCACCAGGATCAACGACTCCCAAAAAATGTTGAAAAGTCACCAACCAATGATTACGTGCCACGTAGGCACTCCATGTTCCTATCGCTGACTTTTTGCTTTCTCCATTTTGCAATTTTGCCCTTGTATATGCATGTTTAAATGAATATACAATCATCTGATATACAAGTCGGACCTCAAACACTTACCTGCCGCATTTGATTTCCCCATCGAGTCTGAAATGTATATGTTTCATTGCACCTGTCGCAATGTATATCTGCATATACATTCACCTTATACATACAAGGCGCAGATTTCAAATTTTCATAAAGCATGCTGAAGTTGCTTTGAAATCTGGCTTGTATCCTCTATTTGTATCATTGCAATGTATATCGGCACATACAAACGTCCAATATACATGCTGCGGACCCCAAACTTGTATGAAGCATCTTGGAATCCTATTCGGGTCCGGAATGCATCTTTTCACTTGTATGTTTTGAATGTATGTCGGTGTACATACAACTACCATTGTATACAACTAGTGGGCCCGACCCATTTTCTCTCTCCTTTACAAATTTCGTTGCACATCGCATATACAAATGCAATGTACAAGCCACGGACGCCACTATTGCTCACAACCTGATTTGAATCCCTTTGGAATCCGCGTTGTATGTTACTCATTGCATATTAAACATACAACACAATGTATAAACCCTTTGATACAACTGCAGAATCTACGACGAAATATTCCAGGAATACACCCAAATGCCACATACAAACCCGAGATGCGTGCAATAGTGGGCACTACCAAATGTATATCGGCCCCTGCATATTTTTCCTTGCACATGACCCTTGTATCTAACCATTGTATGTCAGAACATACAAACCAAATATACATGCAGACCTGATATACAAGAAGTGAATATTCTGAGAATCTGCAATGTATATTTCATCCTTGTATATCCACATGCAATTTGATATACAAATCGGGAATATTTCAGAAATCTGTGAAAGATTCCCACTTTGTATATGCACATTCCTTAGCCCGATATGCATTCAGAAATGCATATAACTCCATTCCTTATCATTTTTTGGAGGCCGATAGAGATTTTGCAAGCTTGCCAACATACAATTCACCTTTGCATATACAGAATTTAGCGTTCTTCTCAAGTGCGATAGGAAAAAGAAGTAAAACACTGCATGTAGGTTGAGGGACAATTCAAACTAAGGCACTAAAGGTTTGAAGGAATAAACACAGGAACTTGCAGACTCAAATTTAGAACCCTAACCCTAGGTGAACACCACTAGTTGCTCTGACTGGGGACGTGCAGACGCAAGACTGCAGCGAGAACCAAGCTACTTTGGGGCAGAGTAGACAAAACACAAAACTCAAAACATGACCGATTATACAAGGAATGTATAGAATATTTACATCTAATTTACATTGTGAACATAAGATAAGCATTTATGAGAAGTAGGGCTTTAGGAACTAATCGTGCACAGGTAATTCCAATAATTCACCACTTAGGGCCTGGAGAAAATAGGAATCTTCTCTATGAGTGTCGCTAATTTGGTACGGGCCTACCCATAAGGACTCAAATTTACCGTGCTTGTCCTTATCCTGGTTCCTTGCATTCCATACAAGGACCAAATCACCAATCTGAAACTTTCTTTTTGTAGCCCTTTTATCAAACAGATATTTCACTTTTTGCTGTTTATTGATGTTTGTTTTGTGTGCATCTCTTCTGATTTCATCTAATGCAACCAGCTGATTTATTCTTTTGGTCATTAGGTCTTCAACCTCTTCATCATTTTCTTGTATGAATTTGTACACTGGAAAGAGATTGTTCATAGGAAACTTAGCTGCTGTACCATATACTAATTCAAAAGGCGACCTTTGCTCTTTTCACTGTCACCCTGTCAGTCCATAATGCCAACTTCAGCTTGGAATCCCAAGTCTTCTTATTTTTATCTATGAGCCTTTTGATGATTTTTAGGAGGCTTTTGTTGCATGACTCTGCTTGACCATTTCCTTGTGGATGTTATGGTGATGTATGAGACAAATCAATTCCATAGTTATTGCAAAAATTAATAAATTCACCAGACCTGAAGCACATTGCATTATCTGTGACCACTTTGGTTGGTACTCCAAACATGATTACAATATTTTCTAGAATGAAATCCATCACCACTTTGCTTGTATCTTTTTTAGTTGGAATGGCATCAATCCATTTATTGAAGTAATCAGTAGCAACCAAAATCCAACTGTGTCCTCCACTTGATTTTTCTAAAATTTCCCCTATAAAATCAATTCCCCATTGCTAAAATGGAGTTTCTACAGTTATAGTCCTAAGGGGCAATGCACCTTCATATTTTAGCTTCCCTGAGAACCTTTGATAAGGGTCACATTTTCTTATCATTCTTTGTGCATCTGAGAAAAGAGTTGGCCACCAGTAGCCTGCTCTAAGAATTTTGTGGGCTGTAGTCTGGGAAGCATAGTGTCCACCACACACTCCTTGTGCATGTCACTTAGTGTTGGCAAGAGACACTATATGGATTCATGATTGTTGTCATTGATGGCAACAAAATTCATCCCACACATCCGCAGGACATGGTGTGTCTCTACCGGAAGTCAGATTGAAGAATGTTGTGGTCCGGTAAACAAGAACAGAGCTTGTGGCAAGGTCTGACAAACAGGTCCAGATCTCTCAGAGGAAGTATCTTGGTGAAGTGTGGATTTGGGAAAGTCAAGAGGACTACCTTAAGTAATAGATTCCAAGGATTTAGCCTTCGGTGATGGACAAGGAAAAAGATATGAATAGTTGAGTACCGGAATCCTGAGTGACAGTGTGAACAGAGGAAGAACTGACTGACAAAACATCAGACTACTTTCCAGATGTGTTACTGATGGTGGTAAAGGTTATGAAGGCATGAATTATGTTTGGCCGACATGATTAATGATTTCTACAAGTATATGCTTGATCCGCATTACTTGATGTGCAAGGATTCAGCCGACAGAACAGAGTTTGTGAAAAGATTGATTGTTCCGGGTGCCGACTTGAAAGGTGATGAAATCACTTGTGCGGATATATATACAAGATGGATTTAGTTGAGTAAAGTGTTGTTGTTGAAAAAGGATGTGTGAATAAAAGCAGAGTAGAGCAGAAGTAGTAAGGAAGGTCTGGTATGTGAAAGGAAAGCAGCATAAGAGAAGAGGAAAGATGAAGTGCAGCAGATCAGTGTACTGAGCCTAACCGGAACTGAACCCCAGCATATATGGATGCTACCAATCAGTTCAAGTATTGTATAAGACTCTTTTTGTAGACAGTGTGTCTCTTGTAGGCAGTGTGCCTCTTGTGAGCAGTGTGCTCGGGCAGTGAGCCCTAATTGGCAAGTGCCATTTTGTATTTCCTTATTCTTCTAACAGAGAATAATATTTGGGTTAATCACCCCATGGTTTTCTCCCTTAACAGGGTTTCCACATCAAAAATATTGTGTCTTGTGTATCTCCATTTCATGGTTATGTTTGCTTGTTTAAATTAATGCTGCATTGATTAATAAGAAAGTTTAGAAAGAAGAAACTATTAGGATAACTGATTCACCCCCCACCTCTCAGTTATCAACACTTAGAATATCCTTAGCCTGATCCTCATTCACACATCTGAGTAATACACCATCAGGATTTTTCTAATACAACTCTCCTTGAACAATGATGTATTTAACAACATGCAGCTTCAAGGTCCTCTTCTGATTATCACTGAGATGAGAAGGACAATTTAGATTCTGCAAATAATGTACTATGTCCTTATACTATTCAGATTCTAACATATTTATAATTTCATTATGCACCACATTCACTTGGCATGCCTCTAGATTTGACTGTGTCATCAACTTTGCCAAACCTTGTCCTCTTACCAATTTTGTGATCTGTATTTCAATGTTGAACTCTTGCAATTTATTCATCCATCTGCATCTTCTTCCAGTTACCTCCTGTTGAGTAAAAATATCTTTGATTGCTGCATGAGGCACATATGCAACTATCTGAGAGCCTACCAAATATGGCCTGAAGCTCTTGATTGCTCTAACCAGTGCATATGCTTGCTTTTCCATGATGTCATACTTCAATTCAGCAGCCTGCAATGACTTGCTAAAGAAAGCTATAGGTTGTTCAAAACCTTCTGCATTTTTCTGCAGTAAGCATGCAGCAATAGTATGGAAAGAAGCAAATGAGAATAGCTGAAATGGCTTAGAAAAATTAGGAGATTTTAGCATAGGAGCCATCTTTATAGCCTCTTTTATATTAAGAAATGATTTAGTTGCTTCATCTTCCCACTTGATAATCTCACCTTTCTTCAACATTTTAGAGATATATTTTGTGGTCTTTGCAAAGTTAGGAACAAATCTTCTAACAAAATTAATCTGTCCAAAGAATGACTGAACACCTTTCACTGTTCTAGGGATCTGAATTTTGTCAATTGCAGCCACCCTTTCAGGATCAATCCTGACTCCATCCTTGGAAACAATGTGACCAAGCAATTTTACTTCCACTACCCCAAAAGCACATTTTTTTGGGTTAAGTGAGATGCCATATTCCAATGCTCTAATAAAGATTTGTTCTAAGTGCATGCAATGTTGCTCCTCCTCTGAATAAGCTGTCAAATCATCCTGATACATAGCTAAGATTGAGTCAATTAATCCTGCAAAAGCAACATCCATAGCCCTCTGAAATGTGGCACCTGCATTTGTCAATCCGAATGACATTCTCACATATACATAGGTTCCCCATGGAGTGGTGAAGGCAATTTTGAACTGTTTTGATTTTTTTACTTTCACTTGATTGTATCCCGAAAATCCATCCATCATGGATAAAAGTTCACAGCCAGTCACCTTCTACAACATGGCTTCCATTTTTGGCAATGGATAATTGTCCTTCAAAGAAGATACATTTAGATTTCTAAAGTCCACACAAAGTCTTATGTCACCATTCTTCTTTCTAACTGGGACAAGGTTAGACACCCAAGTTTAGTGTCTGATGGGCATAATTATTCCAACTTCCCTAAGCTTCATAAGCTCTTCTTGTATTTTTGGAGCTAAAGTTGGCTTGATAGGTCTTTATTTTTGTCTAAATGTTTTAGCTTCAGGCTTCAAAGGGATTTCATGCTGGAATAAATCTTCTCTATAAGATTTCAGGTCATCATACGACTAGGCAAAAACATGCTTGTATTTTTTTAGTAGTGCAATCAACATAGTCTTGATGTGCGGCTTGAGCTGTTTGCCAATATATACCTTCTTGGGGGCCTGAGATGTCCCCAAGTTTATCTCTTCTAAATCATTCTTGTTTGTTGGGGACACCTTTGTAACAAATTGGTCCTTATTGTCAAATGCTTTCTCTAAAGCGACCAGCCCTCTAGGGATTTTATTTGTCTTGAGTTGAATTACCTCCTTCCCTAAGAGAGTTTCTTTTCCATCTACAACCTCTACAAAGTTCTGAAAATCCACTTCCTGGTTCTCATATTCATCAATACAATGTAGAAATCTCAGTAAATCCTTATCATCATCAAACACTTGCCAGCGGCATATATTATTTGGCACTGTAGGTCTAAGTTTAACCTCAACATTTGTAACATCTGTCAGAGTAACATCATCTGGCCTTATGGCTACATTAGCTAAAAAATCTGCCCTGACATTTTTTGATCTCTCTATCCAGCTTATTGAAAAAACATCAAACAATTCAATTGTATCCCATACATCACGCTTATACTGTTTTAACCTCTTATTTTTTGATGCATACTTGTCTCTGACTTGGGAGACAACTAACTCTGAATCACCAAATACTTTGAGCATCTTGATCCCATGCTTCAAAGTAACATTCAATCCTAATAACAGAGCTTCATACTCTGTAATATTATTTGTACAAGAAAACTTCAACAAGAAAGAGAATTTTAGAAGCTTACCAGCTGGAGACAGAAATACAATTCTAGCACTAGAGCTTTCCTTTGAGCAAGCTCCATCAAAATACATGGTCCAGAGACCCTGTTGGTCAAGTTCTTGAATGCACATGTCTCTCCCTTTATCCTCTTTATCATCTGAGACAACTCTAAAATTATCACAGTTAGTATTCACAAAACATATATGCTCCTCTGACTCTTGATCCTCAACTGTGTCTAGTGACCTTTTTTCTTTGATCAGTTTGACATCCTTACCATTTGATCAGTTTGACATCCTTACCATTCATCAGGATCATGGCATATGATAAATCTAATTGCATACTTCCACCAATCAACGTTGCCCATCTTCTTGACAACAACATGCCATATTGTGGCTTGATATCAACAACTGTTATGTTCATTTTGTAAATTTTTTTAGGATATGCTGCCAGTCTAAAGTCCACATCTTTCATAATTCCAATGACAGGTACCTCTCTAGCATCCATGGCATAGCATTTCCCACATGCCTTATCTATCTTTAACCCAGCTTGCTGCATAATGGCTAAAGGCATGATATTCATTGATGCTCTTGAGTCAAGCATACAATTCTTAATCACTTTTCCATTTATGAAAAGGGAGACATAGAATGGCTCAACCTGTGAAGGGCATTTTGTCATGGTCATCCCCAAATAAACTTCAGGGGTCTCATCCTCATTAATACACATAATTTGTTTCCTACCCTGAGTCTCAATATTTTGATTAGCTTGATAGGGTATTCCTGAAATCAGGGACAATGTTTTATTTTTGAACTCTTCAACTTTCATCAGCTCCATGAATGGAACAAAAACCTTTACCTGGGACAAGACCTGAGTTATGTCAAATGGAGTATAATTCTGTATAACAATTGTAGCTTGATCTACAGTTTCACTTTTATCTTGGTATGATCCATCTTTAATTTTCGTGGCTCCCTGACTGTCATCTTTGATCTGAAAATCTTTGTTCTGATCCTCAAGCTGGGGAATTCTATTTTCTGGTCCTTGAGAATCATGACCTATTTTTTGCTTAAAATTTTGCTTATTGTTGCTCCATTGTTTCTTTTGTGGTTCAGTCCCTTTATGATTGTGCATTGGTTGGTTCACAAAAGTATTCTCTAGTTGGTGTGAGTTACTTGAGTTTTACCCCTGAGATTGTAATTGCTTTTGACTTGAGCCACTGCTACAGCTGTGAAGGCTCTAATTTCTTCATCAGATGGTCTCCTCAAGTTATTCAAAAACTTGTGTGAGTCCTGAGCATAAGCATAATTATCCTCATCATCTTCATCACAGGGAAACTGCTGGCAGACTTGAATCTCATTATTTGTGTTTGCATCAACATCTTGAGAAGGATACTCCCTATTTGTAGACAGCATATTGACATTGTCATCTTCCATGCAATGTGGTTCATTGCACTCATCACAGGCCACGACATTGTTATATAGAGACTGAGCAATCATACATTGTGACTGTGAGTGAGGCATCTAACATATTATGCACCATGGGGTGTCATTAACAATATTAACAGCCTTCTTCAAAGGGTCAGGTGTTTCCTTAACATTTTGATTCCTTGGATTTGTGTTACTGTTTGGAAGAATGGGTTTACCATTATGCCAATTAGTATTATATGGCATATCATGTAATGATGGTCTTCTTTCTTGCCTTTGGTAAACTTGCCTGTCATGACCTACTCCTTTTTCATTTTAGCCATTCTATAGCTCAGGTCCTTGACAATAGTTGTCAATTTATCTAATTTATCCTCGGAAGTAGATGCATTGCCTTGAACGCTTTGAGATTTAGTATTTGGATTTTGCAAAGTTTTTACATCATCTCTTCTGTTTGTTTTACCAGATGCTTTTCTGCTATTTTCAATATTTGTTGCTATTTTGAAAGCATCTCTGAGGTTGTGAGGACCCTTATCTCTTAATCCATAAGTTGTTTTAGCATCAAAAGCATTTATGTATAACACTATGCACATAGGTTCATTGGGCCTCAGGTAATGTGGAAATTTGTTCAACACCTTAGTGAATCTAGCATTAAAATCAGCAACCTGTTCATTCGATCCTTTGGTAATGCCAGTAAATTCATTAATGAAAAAACTTGGATTAGTTTTGTCACCATATTGTTCTTTGAATATTCTCCTAAAGTCCTCCCATGATGGAATACTCCTATCAGGCAGACCCTTGTACTAATCTCTTGCCTCATCAACTAAGGATTGCATAAATACTTTCATGAAAACATCCTCATGCTCAACCTCAAAGTTGTCCATGATGTTCTGAAAAGATTTTAAATGGTCTTATCCTGACACAATATTATTTCCTAAAAACTTTGGCACTTGCGGCCTCATGTGTTTGTCAATAGGATTTGGGTAACTAGGAATGCCATCAAAAACTAGTTGTCTGAATCTATCCAACTACATAGGTTGCCTGTCAAACTGATTTGCATTTACATTTCTATTTGCATTCTAATTTATTACATTATTCAATGGTATGCTAGCATTATTTGCATTCTGTCTTTCATCATTATGCTGATCCTGAACTTCATTTATGTGCTGGTTTCTCAACACATCTATATTCTCAAGGGTGGGAACTAAATCATTCTGAGCAGTTCTAAGAGCTTGCACTTTTTGTCTCATATCATCTCTAATTTTTATTGCTTGCAAATATTCTAATTCTTCTCTCAGACTCTTGATTTCTTTAGCTAACTCCTCCTCTCTAGGCATAGAAGAGGAAGGTTTAATCACATTCTGATCATCATTGTCATCCCTTAGGGATTCAACTTCTTCAAATCTGTCAGGGGAATCTACAAAAGGGTATTCTTGAAACATTTCCAACCTCATTCTTAATCCACTACCCTGCTATCTTTCATATACATTCTGGATCTCAGCCTTAGTGTTTGAAAAATAAGGTATTGTTCGCTTTGAAGATCCTGGATTGTCCTGCATATTATCATTACTTCTGGGAGAACCCTCTCGACTTGCTTGAACAGTCCCTTTTCTTCTGTACATCATTTTTATGGATAACTCTTCAAACAAAGGATTACACAGGGATCTTCTCCCTTGCATACAAATTTTTACTTTACCGGTTGGGAGATTGTTCGGAGTCGCCACCTATAACTAGGAATTGTTTTCTTTTAAAAAATTAGGGTTCTTTCACAAAGTCCCCAGTAGAGTCGCCAAATTTGTTGGTTATTTTCCCAGACTAGATGCTTGTTCCCAGTTATCCCTACAAAGTAGCCATCATTGATCAATAGGATTCTCAAGCCAGGGGCCAACAGTACAGGAGATAGACTCTATAAATATCTCCTCTTCTTCTTTGGGCTCTGCAGAACCAAGGGGGGTATTCCCTATTCAACATTTATAACATATGCACATGAAATTACTTGGATGTTGATACAAAGCAGATAAATCCTCTTTTATGCAGACCATAACTATGGAATAAGTGTGAAGGGGCTAGCTTTGGGCCTATATTCAGTTGTGAGGCAGAAGATTTTGGTCCTAAAACTACTTCAAAAGTCCTAATGGTTTGTATTTAAAGTTTGAGTTTGATTTTATGTTTGGATGCATAACTGAAGACTTTGGGTTGCAACCAAAATACAAGACTAGATTGGTGCCTATCTAGGGCTTGGAGTCACTAGACATATATATGTGAATGTTTATCACAGACCTGAAACAACAATCATATTTCAAGGGGATTATGCAATGTCTGCCTTACAGACAATACCTAAGATAAAGTATTTAGTTATTTCTGCTTATGAACATCCTTACTGCAATGTACTCTTCTCAATACTTAACCCAAAACATTTAATCCACTCCTTAAGCAGAAGTAAAAGATCAAGCATTCAACATAGCAAACCCATATTCTAGAATCCCAAACACCCCTTAGCTGTTTAGATTCAGAAGAAGAACACATCCAGTTTGGAGACAAATAACAAAACACATGCTATAAAGCATTACTCATTTAAATCAACATGAAACTGATGAATTCTGTATATAAGACATTCAACATACAACTCATAAACTCACAAAATACCCAGAATAGAGCCACCAATGAGATTGTATCCGATTACAGCACCAAGAAGTTATCCAGTTTTCAACAACCAATGATGGATACAGTTTGCCCCTTATATAACCAAACTATACATGCAGTAAATTAATTACAAGGCAAATCAAAAATCTACCAGATACAATGCATGAGAAATGGCGCTCAGAAACAGTAAATGCAGCAGAGAGAGAAAGAGGAGTGAGCAGGTGAACTCGAGATTTGCACCGCCGCCCATGGATTTTCTTCATCAATCGGGTGGTTGACCTGTCAACTCTATCGATCATCCTCTGCAAGTCCACCATTATTGCCTCACCTACCCACAGGTCCCTTTGAAATGTAGCAGCGGATGCATCTGCTATTTCCCGCTAAAAAATGATTGCAAATACACAGGAAAAAACCTTCGCTACGGGTTCAAAACATGGTCGTCGATTAACTCCCATCACCAGGATCAACGGCTCCCAAAAAATGTTGAAAAGTCACCAACCAATGATTACGTGCCACGTAGGCACTCCATGTTCCTATTGCTGACTTGCTTTCTCCATTTTGCCATTTCGCCCTTGTATATGCATGTTCAAATGCATATACAATCGTCTGATATACAAGCCGGACCTCAAACACTTACTTGCCGCATTTGATTTCCCCATCGGGTCCGAAATGCATATGTTTTATTGCACCTGTCGCAATGTATATCTGCATATACATTCACCTTATACATACAAGGCGCGGATTTCAAATTTTCATAAAGCATGCTGAAGTTGCTTTGAAATCTAGCTTGTATCCTCTATTTGTATCATTGCAATGTATATCGGCACATACAAATGCCCAATATACATGCTGCGGACCCCAAACTTGTATGAAGCATCTTGGAATCCTATTCGGGTCTGGAATGCATCTTTTCACTTGTATGTTTTGAATGTATGTCAGCGTACATACAACTGCCATTGTATACAACTGGTGGGCCTGACCCATTTTCTCTTTCCTTTTCACATTTTGTTACACATCGCATATACAAATGCAATGTACAAGCCGTGGATGCCACTACTGCTCACAACCTGATTTGAATCCCTTTGGAATCCGCATTGTATGTTACTCATTGCATATTAAACATACAACACAATGTATAAACCCTTTGATACAACTGCGGAACCTGCGATGGAATATTCCAGGAATGCACCCAAACACCACATACAAACCCAAGATGCGTGCAATAGTGGGCCCTACCAAATGTATATCTGCCCCTGCATATTTTTCCTTGCACATGACCCTTGTATCTAACCATTGTATGTTAGAACATACAAACCAAATATACATGCAGACCCGATATACAAGCAATGAATATTTTGAGAATCTGCAATGTATATTTCATCCTTGTATATTCACATGCAACCCGATATACAAACCGGGAATATTTCAAAAATCTGTGAAAGATTCCCACTTTGTATATGCACATTCCTTAGCCCGATATGCATTCAGAAATGCATATAACTCCATTCCTTATCATTTTTTGGAGGCCGATAGAGATTTTGCAAGCTTGCCAACATACAATTCACCTTTGCATATACAGAATTTAGCGTTCTTCTCAAGTGCGACAGGAAAAAGCAATAAAACACTGCATGTAGGTCAAGGGACAATTCAAACTAAGGAACTAAGGGTTTGAAGGAATAAACACAAGAACCTGTAGACTCAAATTCAGAACGCTAACCCTAGGTGAACACCACCAATTCCTATAGCTATTGCTCGAGGCCTTTAATGCCGAGCTCAAAACTACTATAGAAAACTCTTGTCGAGTGCCGACATGGAATAATCGATAATAAGTTCAAAGATAACACTAAAGATCTTATGATGAGCTTGAGCTAATAGTTCTCATGGCATATCATGTGTAAAACCATTGTGTAAGATATATGTTTGAAGGCCTGACCTGCACGTGGCTGAGGCACCAACCTTGAACTGTTATGATGATCTTTTGAAACTTTAATCTTAGACCGTGCCAAGAGCACTTAACTACAATCTTGAAACCATCATACATTGAACTCGACTACTTTCAAAGGGATATTAAGATAACCAAAGGCAGTATTTTTTGACCCCTCAATTAAGGAGTAGGATTGCAATATAAAAGATTATTGTTTAACTCTATGGCAGCTTTGCATGCATGTCGGTATTTTAGAGAGGATTCTCTTCTTGCTATTTATAACATTATAAGATGGGAAGCATAATTAGTGAAGTCTTATAGATATTATATTGTGAATCAAAACCTCTTCTTTACTTGTGATTAAACTCCAAGAAGGGATTATTTAACATTAAAAACTCACATGGGTATTTTAGTTATTGTCTATTACTAAAACCATTTAAATTGGTTAAGGCAATGTATGCCTATGGTATTATGATCTTGAATTTAACCTATATAGTTGATCACTTTGAAACTGAGAACTATGGGTAGATAAATCTATGGTATTATGATCTTGAATTTAACCTATATGATAGATCACATTGAAACTGTAAACCATGGAACACCTAGGTTGGAAAACTTGGTTTGGATTTTAACATGGTTGAAAAATGGAATAGAGTGGCGAGGAGTCACAGGTTCCTCATTACGAAAGTAACCTATTATGTTTGATATATTCCTAAGATGGGCGTCGATCATCTTGGTATAGGACTATGAATCAAACCGAACCCACTTATACTGGACCTAAAGAGAGGTCAAATTAAGCATACTGTAGGATGAGATAGCTTCTAAGTCAAGTTAGGGTGGTGGACATATGACAATGTTCATTGCGTAACATACATGTATGTAAATATTTGGCCAAAGTAATGCATTGGTATCTGCATGCATTGTCATTCCATAGTGCTCCAGATGGCATAATGTCTCTACTAGTGTCATGCATAGTTAGAGTCGATCTATAGTTGTGTGACTAAGAGGCATTATGAAGGACACAACACTAGATACTCAGATGGAAAACCTAATGGTTCCTTATATCTATACATTCAGTGAATGGTAGGGCCACTTCTAGGTAGGAAGTTATGCGGGGGACTGCCAGTCTGTGGTTGGAGGAAAAGCACTCAGATGATGCTCTCCTTCCCAAGCACGAGACAAGCCAAGGCTTATGAAGACATATGTCAAGAGTTCCAGATGCAATGTTTTTTCATTATATGACCAGATAGTCAGTTATTATGTATAATTTGATATTCGATGCCTTGAGCATAGCTTTGTACATTCATAGTGAAGGTTATTCACTAATGAGATGTAATTGGACATTATAATTGCAAGTTTTGTTCTATTTTGGTTTAGAATAAAATGCTTAATTATTGAAATGATAACGATCCATTCTTGTTTGGGTAATCATGATGTATTCTAATTCTTGGTTAAGATGAATACTTATGTTAATTATTAAGTATTTAGAATGTGATGTTACATATGGTATCAAAGCTACCGGGTTCAATACATGGACCTATGAGCTCACTACTTGATGATTATTTGTATCCAATATTTATAGATGCTAATGTTTGGATATTCTATGCTAGAATGGTAAAGATTAGAAAAACACCCCGAAAGAAGGTAATGAAACATGGACATTACCTACGTTATCAAAAGGTCTTGAGGGAGTGAGCCTCAAGAATGAAAAGACTGGCTGCTTGGTAGGAGCATGGTTGACTGATGAGGAGACCTTCACTGATGCCGCAAAATGCATCAAGAAGGAGTTAAGTAAAGCAATTAGTATTACTTCTCCTAACTCTACTAATGCATCAACAGAACCCTCTACACCTAAAGCACCGACTGTGGAAAACAATCCTAAGGGTTATGATGTAACCAAGGAGGTTGTGGAAGAGTACCTGTGTGTACATCCACCTCTTAAAACTGAAATGATAAATCTAAAAGTTTAGAAATGAACATGGAAAGCTATCCTAGATTGAAAATGACTTGCAGTAGCAAGGTGTAAACAAAATTTTGTAATTTTGATGGATTATATGTAATCTAATGAAAACTATAATGTAATTGAAATTTTTTGACAATCTTTCCTTTCTTGTTAAAGATTACATGAATGAGAATAGATTTGTATTGTGAATGAATTCAATGACATGGAAAAACTAATCCATGATTAATTTGGAAACTTCAGGAAGAAGTAGATTTCAGCAAAGGTTCAGATAAGAACCAGGATGGGAGATAGACAGGATGAAGGGAAACCTTCATAGCACTCCAAAACTAAACTTGATTAGATTATCACCTTGCTTCAAGACACAAGAGTGAGAGTAGGAACTCTCGAATAGGAGGTTAGGGGTCAGAAAGGACCCAGACAGGATGCCTATGATGGGGGTTATGACGAGACATTTCATAATGACACCACCCAAAGTGAGCATGGAGAAAATAACTCTAAGGCCAAACATGAAGAGGATAGGTGAAGCCATATGGCTTTGGAGTTGTCTCGAGACATGAAAAAGGTAATGCCTCCCAAATTCGATGGATTTGCAAGTGGAGATGCTGTGGAGGCATGGCTTATAGAAATGGATAACTATTTCAAAATTAGAAACTATAATGAGATCACTAAAGTAGTATGCGCGGGATCCAGCTGGTAGTTGAACCATCCACATGGTGGATGAACAAAAATATGGAACTAGGCTTGAGGTCTACAAGCCTTACATGGGACAAGTTCATAGAACTTTTTAGGCAAAGATGGTTGCCTCAGCTGTTCTATGATCAGAAGCTTATCAACTTTTAGAATCTAAAACATGCTAATTTGTCTGTGAATGAATATTACCTGAAAAATTCACCTGCTTGGTTAAGTATGTGACACAATACTAGGTCATGATGAGAGATTCCACATTCAAAAATTTATAATGGGATTGAACGCCAGATTGGGGGTGAGGTTGATGTACATGGTCCTACTTCAATGGACCAGGTCTATGAGAAGGCCATCAAATAGGAACAAAAACTGAAAGCTATGTTGACTTATAGAGAAAGGAACCAAAAGAGATATAATTGGTCCCAATCCTCTCAATGCTCTAAGAAAAAGGGGAGAAAGTAGGATTTTATTGAGAAAAATGATAAAGGGACCAAGCATAAGCAAACTGAGTTCAAAGGGGAGAAGAAGGGAAATAATCACTCAAAAAGAAATGGAGACAATTTTGAGAAACCTCAAGAGAGACAAGGACTAGTGCGAGGGTGCTACACATGTGGTGGAGATCATTATGCCAACCAGTGTCCTAACAAGATGCAGGGGGTACAACCATGAGGGAACCATCTACCCTCTCAGTAGGTGGTGTTCCAGTAATGCATTCATGCAGCCTTGGACAATAGGCAAGTCAAATACCAAATAACTCCCATTAAAACTACATGTATTTTATCTGGTCATTTGATTTTAGTTTTGATTGATACTGGTGCTACCGAATGTTTTGTTTCCCCTAAAATTGTTAGAAAAATTCCTAGAAAGGCTGGATTCATGGCAAACACATCGTTAGTAGAATATGCAAATCAAACCAAGGCTCAGGTAGAGCAATGCCTGTTTGAAGCTAGGGTGAACTTCTGAGTTTATCCATGGAAGTAAATCTTTATGTAGCCCCACTAGGCTCATATGATGTTATACTAAAGATAAATTAGCTAGGAGACATCAAGCCAAAGTGGATTGTTATGCCAAAACAATAGAATGTCTTGATGACTTAGGAAACAAAGTCTTTCTACAAGGGAACCCTAGGGAAGTCAAACTAAGACAAATTTCTACCCTGCAAATTAAAAGAGCTCAAAGAAAAGGATGCCAGATTTTTGCTATCAAAATGGAAAAAATTAAATGAGTTTGAGGAAACCAATTTTCAAGATGATTTAATGTTTTATGAATCTCAGAAACTCAATGAAGTTGGGAAGGAGTCCATAGATCAGGAAAGATTAGATATGGACAAGTATCCTTTCCTTAGAGATTTTGAGGACGTATTTCCAGATGAGCTACCACGATTAGCTCCTAAAAGTGCCTTTAACTTCTCTATTGATATTATTCCAGGGTCGGAACCTATTTCTAAATCCCCCTACAGAATGACCACTATAGAACTAATGGAGCTAAAATCTCAATTACAAGAATTGTTGGATAAAGGGTGAATTAGACCTAGTGTGCCACCCTATGGAACACCAGTTATATTTGTGAAAAAGAAAGATGGCACCTTACAGTTATGCATAGATTACCACATGTTGAATAAAGCAACAATTAAGAATAAATACCCATTTCCTCACATCGATGATCTTTTCGATCAAATTAGAGATGCAACCATGTTTTCCAAGATTGACCTTCAGTCTGGATATCACCAATTGAGGTTTAATGATGAGGACATCCATAAAAAACCTTCAGAACAAGGTATAGGCATTATGAGTTTAATGTCCTACCTTTTGGTTTAATGAATGCACTGGCAACATTTATGAACCTAATGAGTAGGGATTGTTTAGACAAGTTTGTCCTAGTGTTTCTTGATGACATTCTAATCTATTCTAAGAATGAGGAAGAGCATCTTTAGCATCTAAGGATTGTTCTTCAGAGGTTGAGAGGGCATCAATTGTATGGAAATCTCTCTAAGTGTACTTTCTTTCAAAAGGAAGTGCAGTATTTATGCCACATAATTTTAGCTAAGGGAATAGCTATGGACCCAGCTAAAATTAAGGCTATTTTAGAATGGCCAGTACTAAGAAATGATCAAGAGGTCCAAAGTTTCATGGGCCTTGTAGGTTATTATAGGAAGTTTGTGAATTTGTTTTTAAAAATTGCATACCCTATAGCTTCCTTGTAGAGAAAAGGCAAGAGATTTGAGTGGTCAGAAAAGTGCTAGGAGGCCTTTGACCTATTGAAGGAAAAATTGACTTTAACACAAATTTTGAAGGTACCTAACCTAGAGGGTCAATTTGTAGTAATTATTGATGCCTCAGGGGAAGGCTTAGGTGGTGTACTAGTCTAGGATGGACAAGTCATTGCATATGAATCCCAAAAACTAAAAAATTATGAACAAAACTATGCCCCACATGATTTGGAACTGGGAACAGTCATTCATGCACTGCAAATGTGGAGACACTACTTGCTCGAGAAACCTTTTGAGCTAAAAATAGATCACCAAGGACTCAAATATCTATTCACTCAACCACATCTTAATGCTCAACAAAGAAGATGGTTGTAATTCATCTCGGATTATGATTTCAAGATTAAATATATTTAAGGAAAAGAAAACTGGGTGGCAGATGCTTTGAGTAGGAGAAGACACATCTCCTCAATGATCTCCATACATTCTAATTTTAGGAATCAGGTACTATAGAAATCTAAGGGAGATGAGTTTTACAAGTAGGTAAAACGTGCCCTTGAGGAAAACCCCCAGAATCTGAGGTATGAAGGATTCAACCTTGAACTAGATGGGTTATTAAGGTTTATAGGAAGGATGTATGTACCTAACTCTGTAGAGTTAAGGAATATGGTGTGGAAGGAGTTGCATTTTGCACTATATTCTAGACATCCTAGAGTAACAAAGTTACTTGCTGATGTGAAACCCCAATATTTCTGGAAAGGAATGAAGAGGGATGCTGCAAATTTTGTAGAGCTATGTGTATGGAATGCCAGAGGGTGAAGGTGGAACACCATCACCCGAAGGACTCTTATACCCTCATGAAATTCCTGAGTGGAAATGGCAAACTATAAGCATGGACTTTGTGCAAGGGCTTCCTATGTCAAGGAACATGCACAATGCTATTCTAGTTGTGGTGGATAGAATCACCAAAACTTCTCATTTTATGCCTGGGAACTTGACAGATGGGGCACCCATCATAGCCCAGAAATTTGTTCAAGAGATTTTTAGATTGCATGGCATACCTAAGAAAATGATCTTAGATAGGGATGCACGAATGACATCGAGGTTTTGGCAAACCTTGTTCTCTTCACTTGGAACATAATTGAATATAAACTCTGCTTATCATCCTGAAATGGATGTCCAAACTAAGAGGGTAAACCAAGTGTTGGAGGATTTATTGAGAATGTATTGCATGGACCAACAATACAAATGGGAAGATTATCTCCCTTTGGTGGAATTTACCTATAATAATTCCTATCACTCTACAGTTAAGATGGCTCCATTTGAAGCATTATATGGACAGAAGTGTTGAACCCCTATAAGTTGGGACAAGCTAGAAGATAGGGTTAGCCTTGGTCCATAAATGCTATTAGAGATAGAAGAGCAAGTCCATCTAATTAAGAGAAGGCTAGCGGAAGCTAATGATAGGCAAAATAGTTATGGGGATGCTAAGTGCATCGAAAGACATTTATTAGTGGGAGAGAAAGTCCTTTTAAGGGTAAAACCTTAGAAGAGTTCCATTAAATTTGGAAAGACATCTAAACTAGCACCTAGATATGTGGATCCCTTCGAAGTTCTAAAAAAAGTCAACCCAGTAGCATACAAAATTGCTCTACCGCGAGCTCTTGCTATGATGCATAATGTTTTTCATGTTTCCTATTTGAAAAGGTTTAATGCTACAAATAATCAAATTCCTATTCTTGATTGGAATTTTATATAGGTGAAGGACCTAGGGGTGGTGATGATTGAGCCCATCAAGGTGCTTGAAATGTGTAAGCTACGCTTACGTAAAAAAGAAATTACATAGTGCAAGGTCCAGTGGTACCAATATGTAGAGGAAAATACCACTTGGGAAAACTATGATGACATTTATGCGAGATTTCCTCATCTTTTCTGAAAAACTTTTTATTATGCTCTTAAAACATCTTCTTATTATGTTGGTTAACTTTTAAGACAATTAATCATCAGGGACAATGATTCCTATGGGGGGAGATATGTTACATCCCCAACTTATGATTTGACTTAATCTTAAATTTATGTGGTAATCAAGAGGATTAACCATAGTTTAATGATTAGATGTTGTGGAAATATCTGATTTAATCATTAATTATGATAATACTGACTAATGATAGTTAGTTATGAAATCACATGTTCATATGAATATTTAATTATTATGAATTGTGAATTAGATGATGATGCACTAATCATGATTTTACGATGGTGAGTGTGAATAGGAAATGAATCTTCCTTTAAAGATGGAAGGAGAGTATCATCCAAGGGAAAGAGATAGATGTTGGGAAATGGGCCAATTGCCATCTTAGTATCAAAATTTATGTCCTTATGAACTCTTGTAAGTTGGCGTAATTTACATCTTTTCTTTTCTAGTTAATTATCTATATGTGTCATCTTGGTGATTGAGTCATTTCAACAATGTTTTCATCGACTCAACCAAACGATGTTATTCGAATGTCAACATGAGTTGAGAGATAGTCTTGCCAAGTGGCAGAGTACCTTCTTGTTTCTCTATTTATTTTTGAATTGGGATTTTGAACTTATTATTCTTGGTATAATATGCTTTGGGTTTATAGCGAAGAAGGGGGAGTGGTACTCAACCCCTAAATTGCATGTTGAGCATGCCACCATGTTGGTGATGATGTTGTATGATGATATCTTGATTGTTATGAGTATCTTCATACATCAAGAAGATGTATGGAAATAATATTATGCTATGACTATTTAAACCTAATATCAAATCCCATGTTAATATTAATATGGTTATTTGTTTTATATTTTGATTGACATCACCCATGGTAGTGGAGTGATGAAATGTCATTTTAGACCAATGGGAGCTTTATGCTCACCGCCCACCTACTTATAGCAAGTATTGGATCTAGAGTCTCCTTAGAAACCATGGGTGGCAGAGTGGAGAAATCACCCACCACTTCATGGGCATGAGTGGTAGTTACCTTGCGTGCTCGGCATGCCAAGAAGACCGAAACCCAAATGTGGTAAGTCTTGTCACTATCGAATATTATCATTATTCATTCTTATCATCATTGAGGATCATTTTTGTTGTTCTCTGCGCTTGGGAGATAAAGCAAGAACAAGGAAATTTTTAGTTAACTGAAAGATTTGGGAGACCATAGGAAGTGGCACGTTAACGCTTGACTGTGATTGTCGATAGACTATGTTGACAACACCAAAATGACTTCATTTAGGTTAGAATTGAAGTCTAGAAAGAATTATTTAATGTTGATTGTTATCAATAATGATTCCTTGTAGTATAGTGTCAACCATGTCAACTTTCATTTGATATACTTGTTGTGTTAATCGTTTGAAGCTTTCAGGCCATAGTCCATCGATAAGCCAAACTTTATATCTTAGACATTCATGTCTAAGTTATTGTGTTTAAACTTGTTAATGTATTCATTTGGAGGTATACTCCAGGCTATGGGGTCGATAATGATATATATAACACAATTTAATATTGACTATAAATCCTATAGCTATTTCTCGAGGCCTTTAAGGCCGAGCTCAAAACTACTGTAGAAAACTCTTGTCAAGTGTTGACATGGTATAATCGATAATAAGTTTAAATATAACACTAAATATCTTATGATGAGCTTGAACCGATAGTACTCATGGCATATCATGTGTAAAACCATTATGTAAGATATATGTTTGAAGGCCTAGCCTACATGTGGCCGAGGCACAAACCTTGAAATGTTATGATGATCTTTTGAAACTTTAATCTTACACTGTGGCAAGAGAACTTAACTAAAATCTTGAAACCATCATACATTGAACTTGATTGCTTTTGAAGGGATATTAAGATAACCAAAGGTAGTATTTTTTGACCCCTCGATTAAGGAGGAGGATTGCAATATAAAAGATTATTGTTTAACTCTATAGTAGCTTTGCATACATGCTAGTATTTTAGAGAGGATTCTCTTGTTGCTATTTATAACATTATGAGATGGGAAGCATAATTAGTTTAAGTCTTATATATATTATAATGTGAATCAAAACCTCTTCTTTACTTGTGATCGAAATCCATGAAGGGAGTATTTAACATTAAAAACTCACATGGGTATTTGAGTTATTGTATATTACTAAAACTATTTTAATTGGTGAAGGCAATTTATTCCTATGGTATTATGATCTTGAATTTAACCTATATAGTAGATCACTTTGAAACTGAGAACTATGGGTAGATAAACCTATGCTATTTTGATCTTGAATTTAACCTATATGATGATCACATTGAAACTATAAATCATGGAAGAACTAGGTTGGAAAACTTGGTTTGACTTTTAACATAGTTGAAAAATGGAACAAAGTGGTGAGGAGTCATAGGTTCCTCATTATGAAAGTAACCTATTATGTTTGATATACTCCTAAGATGGGAGTCAATTGTCCTAGTATAGGACTATGAATTGAACTAAGCCCACTTATACTAGACCTAAAGAGAGGTCAAATTAACCATACTATAGGATGAGACAGTTTCTAAGTTGAGTCAGAGTGGTGGACATTCAACAACATTCATTATGTAACGTACATGTATGTAAATCTTTGGCCAAAGTAATGCATCCGTCTCTGCATGCATTGTCAATCCACAATGCTCTAGATGACAAAATGTCTCTAGTAGTGTCATGCATAGTCAGAGTAGATCTATAGTTGCGTGACCAAGAGGCATTATGAAGGACACAACACCAAATAATCAGATGAAAAACCTAATGGTTCCTTATATCTATACCTTTTGTGAAGGGTAGGGCCGCTTCCAGGTGGGAAATTGTGTGGGGGACTGCTGATATGTGGTTGGAGGAAAAGCACTTGGATGATGCTCTCCTTCCCAAGCATGAGACAAGCTGAGGCTTATGAAGACAGATGTCAAGAGTTCCAGATGTAGTGCTTTTTCATTATATGACTTGATAGTTAGTTATTATGTATAATTTGATATTTGATGCCTTGAGCATAGCTTTATACATGCATAGTGAAGGTTATTCACTAATGAGATGTAATTGGACATTATAACTATAAGTTTTGTTATATTCTGGTTTAGAATAACATAATTATTGAAATGATAATGATTCATTCTTGTTTAACCCTGATTTGGGTAATCATGATGTATTCTAATTCTTGGTTAAGATGAATACTTATGTTAATTATTGAGTATTTAGAATGTGATGTTACACAGGGGCTACTGGAATGCTGTCAAGTTGGAGACTGGTGGAGAGAGTTGTTGACTTGTTGTATTGTACAATATTTTTTAGATTAATACAAACTTGTGTCTTTTTCTTGGTGTAGTTTTTTACCTGCAAGGGTTTTCTCCATGTAAACACTGCTTTGTGTGTTTAATTTTCTTTTTTGATGTTTCTGTGTTGCATAGTTTCTATTTCATGTTACAATCTCCATTGATAATACAGTTAAAGATTGCAAAAATTTATATTTGAATTAGATTTCTGTTGAGTAGTTGTGCTTTCATTTCTAACAGGACCATGGGACCAATATTTTCAACTTGCTCAGTCATTGAAGAGGTGGGAAATGGCATGTCAGATGGTGGAACTAAGTCTTGAGGGACGATCACATAGGCGAAGGATTATGGGGAAGGGGTTCAACACCTATAGCAAGTTGGGGAGCCATAGAGCGACGTCATCTCTTGTGTTATTTTGCATTATAATTTTGTGTTGTATGGTTTGGAGCATTTTCAAGAAGAATTGGGGTGTTTGCCAACATGGGTTCCTTTTCTTCCTCCGCTTGAGGAGCAGAAGGAGGAACGGAAGGAACCGCCGAAGGTTGGTTGACAATGGGAAGAGGGCTTCTCAAGGTGGGCTATCATTCTTTCATGGTCTGTAGAATAGGCAAAGGTACTGAGACATCCACATGCAATTGAGAAGCCATGGGGAAAAGCTCCCACACAACAAATTGCTTTCCTCTAGACTTTGAAGAAGTAGGAGGAACAAAAAAAATTGACATGCGGGGAGGTTTGGGCTGTGAAGGGCATTTGCATCATGGTCCTAGGTAGGATGGTAGACGTGGAACCTCAACATAGATACTAGACTCTTTGGGTCAGGGAAGGAATTTTGATTCAGGCTGTGGTTTGCTCATTTCTTGCAGAATAGGTAGAACTACTATCATAGCCACAGAGGATGGAGGAAACTCAAAGGTAGCAGATGGGATAACACATGAGGAAGCACCAACAGACAATTGAGTAATTCATCTTGCTTTGAATTTTTGATAGGAGAGAAACAAAAAATCATTATGAGGCTAAACATGTTCAATTTGCTGAGGCCAGAAGTAATCAAGCAAAAAGTTTCCACGAAGAGACAAGGGCTTGAACCTACTGTGATATACAGTATGCACCTATCCATGAAATGTAAAAATTTAGACACTTATGGGTTATACAGGGGACCACCTTCATGGAAGCGAGCCATGGATAAGCCAAGTTCACATGAAATCGATTTGAGGTTCCAGAATGATGGAAAAAGACACATCTGGGACTTTTGGTCTAACCTAGATAGAGAGGGTCAAGGAACTAAGAGTAAGGTGAGTGGAACCGTAATGCGCTGTAACTAAGATTTATAATTTCTCATACTTATCTTGGTATAAATCATGCACATAGAGGAATTCCTCTGTAACTATATTTGTTAGGAATAAAGTATCAACAAGTACTCCTCTTGCGGGTTTGTCATTAATCCTGGTGGTAATGTAGAGAGGACCATCAGGTGCACAAAAAGAGGCATCAATGCAGGTGAAAGATATGTTAGGCTCAAGTTTAGCTGGTTCTTGGCGAGGGCCAGCATATATCAAGGAAACTAGGTTGTATAGATTTTTGTCTTGGTGATCATAAGTTATAGAAGTAGGTACTCTATCGATAGATGGTTCCACAAGGTTAGCGGCATAGCAGGGCAACAAATTTGTGTAAATTTGCAAGTTTTGGTTAGTCAGAGCTACACATTTATTCCCTTTGTCATTCTCACCAACCACTTGAATAAAATTAGAATCGATGAGGTCTTACACTTCATGTTTAAGACTCATGCATCTCTCGGTGTCATGTCTAGGAGTTCGATGATATTGACAAAAGGCCTTTGGGTTGAAAGAAGGTAGTAGTTTGGAAGTGTCAATAGGGTGAATGGGTGGAAGATGGATGATGTTATTGTTAAGAAGCTACAACATGATGGAATGAAGAGATTCAAAAAGATGGGAGAAATGTCAAGTCCTTGGTTTAAACTTATAGGGGGTCACAACAGAAGGTGTTGTGACCACAACTTGTGATTGAATATTATTTGAAGAATTAGAATTAATTTTTATGAAATTTTTGTTTTGTTTCTTGAATGATTGATAATACAGAGCAACGGATTCAGACTAACCAATGAGAGTTGACAAGGAAGAACCCTTATATTTGACCAACAGTTGGTAATCATGGAGAGGCATGCAAAGATGCGTAAATGAATGATAGATCATCAACAATATATTGTCATGAATGTGTGGTTTTAGGTTTTTAATGAAAGCCCTTTACACATCAATAGACAGGAAGAGAATATGGAATTTGAGAGAAGAGGGCTTGGTAACACTCTATAAATTCAGTCACTGTCTCCTTCACTCCTTGCTTACAATGAAATAAATCAATTAATGTAACTTGAGGTATGATATTGGCTTGAAAGTGTTGGATAAATTTATTGACGAGTTGTTGAAAGGAATGAATTAAGTTATCTGGTAATGAGAAAAACCAATCCAAGGCCATTTCTTTTAGTGATCGAGGAAAGAGTTTAGCCAAGAGAGCATCTTTGAAGAGAAAGTAATTGCACAAAGCAGTAAATGCTGACACATGGTTATTATGATATCCTTTTATATAGTATTTCTTAAAACAAAAAGGTTCAAACTTATTAGGCATTGGATTTCTTATGATAGTGAGTGATATTGGACTACGAGTATAATAAGATGTAATGGTAGCTTGGGATTGACTTTGACTCATGGTTGCTAATTGTTGTTGTAGGGAATTGAAATTTGCAAGAGTTTATTTTTTATAGGATCAACAAGTGGAGTGACTTGCGAATAGATAGAATGTGAAAGGATGGAACTAAGAAGAGGTTGAGAAGCAATGTGATTGGCACTTTGGTAGGTGAATTGTGGATGAGACTAGCTAAGATATGCTGGGAAACAATTGGATTAGCATTTTGATTAGTAAACCAGAAGCCAGAGGAAGGTGGGATGAAGCTATGGTCCCCACTTGTTGTCCTAGAACTAGTGTTAGCACTGTTATTAGATTGTGCAGTGGTGGTGATAATAAAAGAAGTGAATGTTGAGATAGTCTAGATGTTGACATGGCTATTGACACCTGTGTCCCCATTTGGATTCGAGAGAACGTGTTGTTGAGGAGCTCTAGGTAGCTAGTTGACGACATAAATGTTATTATCCACTACGTGAACTAGAACACATAGAAATTCCACACCTTGTGGATCATCAAGTAATAACTTTATTATATTGTCTATAAGAGGGATGACCTCCCCAACCAAATGTTTGATGCCCAAGAATTGCTGGAAACTAGCCAACTCACTATCTAGCTTCTGAATTTGGGCCTCAGGAACATGAGCCACTGAGTTCTCAAGAGGATCAAGAGAAGGTTGTGTCTCAGAGATAATTGGAAAGGTAGAGACGTGATCTAAATATGGTCATGTTCTAGAACTTCCTAGGGTGATTAAGTTATCAATGTCAAGCTTTGATGTTGGAACACCAAAGCTACCTAAAGGACGAGAACCCATTAGGATTTGATAAATTCTTCTTATAGGAAATTCGTATTCAGAGTACTAGGTCACAAAACTCATAATGAATTTTAGGACACTCACATGCTCTTAGGAAGTGATAGAGAAGAAAGAGTGATGAAAAGATAGATATGCTGATTAAGGGATAGAAAAATGAGAGAGTTTTGTTTATTGTTTTGTTTTCTAATCTACAAGAAAATAAAAATGTGTTTAAGTGTGTTTACTTTCTAAAATAAATAGAGATAAAGTAATATATGCAATATAAGTGTTAAGTCAATTTATAAACTAATCAAACACAACAAAAGTAAACAAGGTTGCACAAATGTAAGATATGTCAGGTTCACCAAAATGTAAGATTTTGGTAACCATGACAATGAACTATGCATATGCAAAAGAAGTGTCTAATTAATTTAGCAACTAATTAAACACAACAAAGCTAAAGAAGGTACAACAAAGCTAAAGAAGGTACAACAAGTCTAAAGAAGGTTGCAAGCATGTTGGGTTCACCAAAATATGAGATGGGAAAAGAGCGCCTAATCAATCATAAAGTAACTAGATCAATCTTTCCTCATAAAACATTGGAGCACAAGCCACCAATGGATTGAGGGCTTGGCTACTATCCCTAGAGAAGAGCCAAGTTGTGGTTGGTAGGGACTCTATTTCTTTGTTGTAATGATTAAGGATTGATGACAAATGTGTTGATTAAACTATGTAATAAGAAGACCTAAGTAGCTAACTGAGTAAATGTACAGACAACAATTACATAAGATAGAAAATAAGAGAAAAATTGAAATAATAAGAGTAGAAGGAACTTGTCACCAGAAACAAGGGCTGATGGAGCTAGACATGGGCATTGGGTACCCTAGTCCTAGGGTTTTGAGGAAGAAAAACTTCTATGTGATGATCTCTGTCTCTGTGTCCATCTTCTTGTCACTCATTAATATTTGAAATCCTCGATCTAGATCTACACACACAAGAGAGGAAAAATGGTTGTGTTGTATAGCGGCTTACCTTGGTCGAACCCCATGTTGCTGTTCCCTCCACAACAATAGATGATAGAGTGTGTGTTCATGATGAACAGAGGCAGATAACTGATAAAGATTGTAATAATCAAATATAATGAAATAAACTCACCATGAGCATGAAATCCTAGTTGGATTAGTTTCGCAAAACTAGTCACACACTAGGAGATGTTGGAGATGGAAGAAGCTTCCTCAAATACCTACAAAGGTTAGTGCAATAGCAGTAATAATATTTCACAAGTAGAGATATTTAGAATTGTAGAGAGAGCTTGTTGATAGATAGATTAAATGTTCATCTTAATGTTACTTCATCATGTGTCTAAATGAGAAAGAGAGAGTTGTCTATATATATGAGTCCCATATACTTTTCAAATAAGTCATGTTAGGCTGACAAATGTGTATCATCCAATGTAACAAGGACAATGCTTCAATATCCAAGTTTATTTAGGGCCAAAGGGTAGGACCCGGGCATTGGGCACCCTAGTCCTAGCTAAATCAGCTCTTGAAATCTCTGCAATCAAAGGATTTAGCATTGTTTCTTATTCAAGTGTTAAAATAGGCACTTCACAAGTGGAGATAAATATACATGTTAAAAGGAGTGCTAAACCTAGTGTAAAATTGTAAGTGGTAATAATTTTTGACACTACATCTTGATGCTAGAATTTGATTCCCTTGCATTTTTTCATCATTGGGCTCTATTCGGCTACCCTTTTAAGTTTTCCACCTAATGGGATTGGTTCATCTCTATCCTACCAATAGATCCTAATTGAATCATAATCAAATTAAATAAATTCAAATTTTGTATATTAGAGTTACCACCCTTAATTTTTAGTGAATATAATTTCCTTTTCTAATAAACTTTATTCACTAGGATCTTAGTTTAGTAGATCTCACCAATCCTATTCCATAGGGAATATGTGGTGGTCTCCTCAGAATCTTTCAATAGGAAAGGATTTGCAAGATAGAATTGAATGGTTCCTCATGGATTTTTGTACAATTTCTTCCAATCATCATTGGATAAACTATTTTTTCTCTTTATTTATAATATATCTCCATTGATCTCTCTCTTTAAGGAGATCCTCCATCATTAGCTTCCATAACTTGTACCTAGTGCCATTGAACTTGTCAATCTTTGAAAGAGAGGTAGGGGCCATGCATTAACCATTAAAGAAGTATGCTAGGTTCCCCTAAAGGTGATTTGTGAGGTACAATAGATGATTTCCTTTTTCTTCTAGGAGGGATAGAAACACCATTCTCCTTTTCTTCGAACCCTACCACTTCAAGATAAGGAAGGCCCATGATATCATGAAGGTGTCAATTGAACTATGGTGGATGGGAGGAGATGGATGGGACTCAAATTGGTTATTTGGGAGATGTTTCATTTCCAATAATAGATTAAGGAAATCACTCAAACAAAGAAATCCCACTCTAGAGAAATAATTTTCAACACTTCAAAAAAGTGTCCCCTTCACAATAGAACCAAGGCTCTAATACCAAATGTTGTTAGAATAAGGTAAACTCCTACAAATGTTAGACCTTCAAAGTGTATACAAATATAAATTTTCATAATACAACATTGGATTCCCCATTAAGATATCATGTGAACATTTAATCAACAAATACAAATAAAAAACCATGATAAATGAACACATAACACCAAATATACATGGAGAAACCATTTCAAGAAAAAAATACAGTATCAAAGAGAGGATCATGTATGTATTAATCTTCAATAAATAAGAGTATATAAACAATGCACTTCTATCTTCAACTTGATAGCAGTTATGCAACACCTATGAACCTATAGGTAGAGAAAAATTCCCTACATTTTGCTAGGTTCTTTGTTTTTCTAAGGAGATGAGTCAGGATTCAATTTTGATAGTATATATGTTGATACACGTCAGGAGGCATCAATAGAAACAATGAATAAAAATAAAACAAGAGTGTAGGCTCTATGGAGTCTATGATGGTTTCTTTTCCTATCAAAGTTTCTATTGAAGTCAATAGAAGAAAGGAGCACCACGTGTCTCTGTGGTGCATCCAAAGTTTTGATAGTCACAGCTGAATTCCTTTTGCACCATTGGGTAAAACCTTCTAAAAGTTGTAGATGTGCATCATTCTAAATTGACGGGTATTGGTAGAGATTCCTATTGCACTATTCATTAGGTCAGAGAAAGTGGAATCCACCTGTTCGTCTCCCGCACCTTCCCAAAGTTGAAAGCCCTAACATTATTTCTTATTGTGCTATTGGCTTAGGGTTTACACATGGCGTCACCATGCATAAAGATGAGTTTTGAAAGGTAAAGTGACGTACATTGGTGGGTCATGTCAGAGTCTATGACGTGTCAAATATTTCGTGTCATTTTGGTGGGGCCAAATGGAGAAAAGAAAGAAGTTGACATGCAACATCACCACCCATCTCTAAGGATAAAGGAGTTTGACAGAGTTTCCTGTTGTGCTATTGGTAGAGCCTCTTCTTCGTGCAGAGACTTTTATCTATGTAGATTCTTGTGTTTCATGCAGAGCCAGGGAGTCTCTAAGCTATAGTTTGAACTGATAGCATCATTTTCTATTCTTTTGAAGTTACAGTTAACTATTGGTTTTCTTTTGGAATCTCTAGTTGGGGATTGGTTTAAATAGGTCTACAATTGTTGTTATAGGAAGGACAAAATTCAATAAGAACAAAAAAAAGAACTAAAAAATCCTTGACATGCATTTCTTAGGAAGGATCGAATATTGTATGTCTATGCAAACTTTAGCCTTGTATACTTTGTTCTCCAATCAACAATGAAGAGAAATGATGTTCTGTGCCAATTTGTTTAGATTCTTATTTATCATACATGAGGTATTGTGGCTTGTGTGATCTATTATTGAGTGATAACATCTAGAATCTACAATGAAATCATGCATGTATGCTCTTTGAAAGCTACTATTCATTTGTTGTTATTAATAACTGAAAGCATTGAGTCTTTTCATTTCAAAGTATGAGAAATTAACTTTGGTACATTGTCATAGTTAAGATTATGTTTATGGTTATATATTTTTCAACGTTTCTTTCTCTTTCCCACATATTAAAAAATAAAAGAAGAGCCAACTTCTATAAAATTTGGAGGTTATCTCATAAATCAAGTTCCACATTTTGAGGTTTCCCATTGTTGTTGGCTATATGCAAATTTAATCATCAATAGTTTTTGCCACACCTGGTGGGACATCTTTAGTTGCCCAGTTAGAGGTCTAATTGCTTGAACCAAGGACCTACTATGAGGACTCATTCAACCAATAACCTAGGACTTCTAGTTCTATCATTGGTGACTACTACTCGAAGAAAGACAACCAGAGCAGGCACATCAGTAGCACAGATGGCTACACCAACGCCTCCTAGAAATTTTGTCTATTGGAATAATGGTAGTCCACTTATTCCCCCAACAACTCTAGATACATGGGATCCTATCCAAGCCAATGCTCTAAAGGCACTCCTGAAATTCATGGGAGAAGATTTTAAGACTCTAGATAAAAATTTGTAAGACATGGTAGATGTATGCACTATGCATCATTTAACAGAGAAAAATGTGGCTTTGCGATTACTCACTGCATCTTTTAAGGGGAGAGCACTAGATTGGTATCGGTCTCTTCAACTAAATAGTGCATACATCTACCATGTCCATCATGTAACAAAGAAAAATGTGGCTTTGTGATTACTTGTTGCATATTTTAAGGGGAGAGCATTAGATTGGTATCAGCCTCTTCAACCAAATTCTATTAGTACATGGGATCAATTGGGAGACCTATTTTTCAACAGATTCAATGAGAAGGGAGAAAAGTCATCCCTAGTGTAACAATTGATTACTATTAGAAGAGCTCCCCAAGAGGCTATAACAAATTTCAACATGAGATTCCAAATGACATGGAAAAGGATTGTAGTGGTGACCTGACGTCCAACAGGTATGGCGATTGTCTTTTATTTAAAGGCTCTTAATTCAAATATAGCAGTTTCTTGGAATCTATCAAATTATTCTTAGCTCTGATAGATAAATCATATGTAGTTTGTCCTCCCAATTGTTCAAACAAAATTTCCCAATCTGCCATAGTCTAGCCCTTTCATGTATGTATATCCTATATCTCAAGCCCCAACGACGTCGGTATCAATGCCGCAGGCATCTGAAATGGAAGATATGAAGAACATCTTGTAGAGTTTTTCAAATGAAATTATAAACTTGAAAAGGCAACATGCCACTTATCCAAGGCCCCCTTAACAAGGTTTCCAACGAGACAAACCTCCTTACCAATCCAATCATTACTAGGGAAACTAGAGGCCATGTCCATCTCAACCATCAAATCAAATTGTCCTAGTTTTGACACCATTGCAAGTTGTTTCACCTAGCTCTCATTGCGAATTAGTCATGGGCTAGAATAATTTGGTAGAGGAATCAAATGCTTGGTGTTTTCCTTTCAATAATGCTCATATGCCCAAGGATTTCCCCAAGGGAAACTTATAGCAGAAAGTGCCAAAGCAGAGAACACAAGCAATGCAAACAAAAACACCACTAGTGCAATGTCAATATCAATCACCCGAGATGCAAAATATAGTCCTAGTAGCTCAAATGCAAGGAATGTCTATAGAACAAGAGGCAGAAATCACTCTAGAACACATACTCTTTTAATGGGTTGAAGAAGAAGAGGTGGTGTTTGCAAATGAGACTTCTACTTCAAAGGCTCCATAGGTACAATCTGATTACTATACTTAGTCTAAAAGGAAGATTGTTGAGGTTTCAGAAAGGACACCATGCCATGAAGTTACTTTCAGAAAGAGTCTAGTGATTTAAGATGCCCACCTGCAAATGTAGAAGTAGGATACTCCTCATAATAGTACCAAGTAATGGCGTTACAAATCAATTGGCTGAAAGGATGAAATTTCCTGGGTATCTCCAAAGATCGTTCAACCACCGAGTCCATTGAATGTAGTAGAGAAATTAATGAGAGTGCCTACTAATGTCTCACTATGGGATGTTTTATCTATCCTAGAACAAGACTCTATTTCGAGAGGCACTAAATGAGCAGAAAAGCTAGTGACCACAATTCATGCAAGAAGTACTGGAAAAAAAAGGGTTGACCAAAGAACAACAAAAGACTTGTCAGCCAAATTTGATAGCTTCTCTGGTGATTTCAAAGATGGAGAGAGGTAAGACTAAATCTACCCCCTTTTATTTGACTCTCATAGAAGGGAAAAAATTACTACACAATTTTATGATAGACTCATGCGCAAGCGCCATTATGATGCTCAAACAAATAGCAGATGCCCTTCAAATAAAGGATGAACCCATGGAAAAGGGGGTGATGCAATTAGATGGGAAGAAGGTCCAAATAGTAGGATTCCTCAAAGAGATTCCACTTACATTGTATGCATGCCCAAATATCACTATGCTATAAAAGATTTTTGTAATAGATATTCCCCTGGTCTTTGGCTTATGTTTATCAAGAGATTTCCTAGCCAAGATTAGGGGTTATCTTTCTTCAGATTGGTCCCATCTAATTCTAAGAACCAAATATGGTTCCAATATGAAAGTGTTATCAAAATCATTGCATAAGGAGTAAATTATTGAAGAAGTAATGGGAAATTTAGAAGTGACACATGCTATGGTCACTAAATATGAGTGGCTCAATATGGAACTGTTTGATGAGGAAGATGTACTAAGTGGCAGAGATGAAAGGGAAGAGGTACTTCTATTGGAAGCTATTATGTCAGAAAATGTCTGCTTGGGGGATTTTCCCTCTTAAGGTTTAGCTCCCGAGTCCTCAGAATTCATTATAAGCATCTTGCATGTTAATTTTGAATCCCAATGAGAAAACCCCTGAGTGTTATGGAAAATTGGACCTAGGGGATGCTATTTTGATGAACCCAGACCAAAATTGGGAGGGTGGACTTGGGATCTAGCACCCTAGTCTTGCCCTATTTTGGGTCAGCCCTAAATTCAAATGTCACTTTTATGACCATTACTTAGGTCCTATGCCGACATTTCAAGTTTGAATTGCAAAATTCTTAGCAGGAATGTGTGTAGTTGCATATATAAGCATTTTTAGTGTTTGATTTGCAAACTAGAAGATGATTATGAACTTTTGGCTAACTTGTGATTTTAGAGCATCCTTAATATTCATTGTTGCAGAGCAGAGCATTATTATTATGTTTGTGATTGCAGATTTAGCTTCATCTTCTCATGTGATTGAAGAGACTTCATTTATGTGAGATCTGCACTTCTAGGGTGATATCTATTTGTGTTTGAATCATTCATCAATTTATTTTTGGTGCAGGAGCACCAAGAAGACTAAGGTCTTGGGTTCTCTTGCTTTGATGTTCATCTTATTTTATTGATTCAATAAGGTCATGAAGACCAGTTTTTGCCTCTATCCCATAGGGATACACACTCTTTATTTGACAACGGTGTTCAAAAGACTTGAATGTCTCTCTAAGGCTTGACCGAGGCAAGCCTCTAAACACCACAACTGCCAACTACTCTCCTTTGTGATTGTAGGTTACATGCTTTGCATATGGACAGAGTGGAGTTGTTGGGAACCGTAAGACATTGTGTAAATTTTGAATCCCTGAGGAAAATGACTACTTGGACACGGGCGTTAGTGGTAGTGTCCTCCAAAGTTGCAAACATAGTTCAATAGTTTAGATAGTGATAATCAATATCTGAAGAGCTTCTGACATCCCAAAAAACATCTGACCTTGGACTAGGGTGCTAGTGGAGGTTTCCTCTGCATCTTCCTGGGCAGGAACAAAAAGTACAATGAACATCAGTGTTGGGAGAAGATCAGGACTCTGCAGAGAAAATGGTACCTTGGATAGGGGTGTTAGTGGTAGTTTCCCTGACTATTCTACATTCTAAACTTTGAAAAATGGTCAGTTATTAATCTCCACCTACTACCTTAATCTGCAAGGATTTGTCGTAATTCATCAATTTACTTACTGTTTTGCATAATTAGGGTTTTAAGGGTTTTTGAGCATTAATTTGAGGTATTGATTGATAACATTTGAGCTTCCACATCATTCCAAGTGACAGCCTAACCTGTAGGTGAATCCTCTTGCAAAAGTGTGATTCAACTCGGTTGATATGTCCTTGAATGTTTGTAGTGAAAGGAGGATTTAACCCACGCATCCTTGTCATTCGTTATCCCCTCTTTTCATACGAAACATTTTGGTGAACCCATGTTTTTGAAATTTTTTCACCTTGCTAAGTGTTGTGTGATATATTTGCATTCATTCATTTTTTTGCATTTAAAAAATTATTAAAAAATTGAAAAATTTGGAATATTTGAAAAAATTGGCATCTTAGGCTGGCATTTTGGCATAATTTGAATTAATTGACATTTAATTTCTATTATTTTCATTAGATTTGATTTAAATTACAGAAATTCATCATTTAGTATTCACTTGCATTGCATTTTCATGCTTAATTTGTTAAAAATTGCTTGAAATTGTGCATTTTTCATAAAAACCTAGTTTTACATTAGCTAGGGTTTGTAGTTAAAATCTTGTTTCAGATTTTACTACCCTTTTCAAATGATCATTAGGACTGATTTCTAATTGCAGTGTTGCATCATAGTGCCCTCTTTGGAAAAGTTCATGACTAGGGTTTGAAAACCTTGCATTTTCACTAAATTTGGCCTTATTGTCTCCCTAGAATTGCATCATAGGCATGTTGTGAAAGATATTATTGCATTATTGGGTTGATATTTAACTTATTATTTTCTTCCCCTCTTGAAATTTTTTACAACACCTCTTTAGTTAGTAATTTGCATTGAAAATTTGTGAAAAAAGTAAAAAATCAAGCATTTTTAGGTCATATTCATACATAGTTTTGCATCATAGGCATGTTGTGAGGGATATTTTTTCATTATTGGATTTATATTACCTTTATTATTTTCTTCCCCTCATAAAAATCTTCACAACACCTCTTCTTTTAGTGATTTGCATTGAAAAATTGGGAAAAAAGTGAAAAATCAAGCATTTTTAGGTCATATTCCTACATAATTTTACACTTGTCCTTGGCACAAGCATTGAAAATTTTTTGAAATATGATTTTACAACATACATGGCATTTACATGGAAATATTTGCATGAGTATATCATGGATTTTGAAAATTTCTCTAATTTCACTAATGAGAATCCTCATGTTCTAGACCACATAGCATGCGCACATGACATTGATATTTCTACATGTTCTACATATGAGGCCAAACTACTATGTTATATACATGATTTCTATAGCTTCACATCACTCATAGGGACATATCCTTTGATATTAGAAGATTTAAACATGTTCATCTCTAAGAACTATCCTGAGAATGATAAGGATGAAAATTCCTCTTCCAATAATGCTCTCGAACTAATATCTAAAATATATGATGATGATGATAATGATGGTTCCTTAAGTTATCATACTTCTCCTATAGTTGAATATCCAAGAACTTTAGATGAGAAGACTATGGATAGACCTATTAATGATACAACACCTAAACTTCTTAACAACACCTTATCTTTCTTTCATTCCAATGCTCTCCCTGGCTAAGATGAAGAATTTGTGGATAAGGATCCTCCTAGCAAAGATAACAAGATTACTATGAGTATGATGAAATAATTGGTATGATAGAAGTGGATAAGAAAATGTTTCATAACTCCACTCATCCACAAAGGAATGGTATCTATGCTAAGGTTCCTCCCCTATCATCCTTACAAGGATCGGGAGGTATTTGTCGAGAACATAACAATTCATCAAGAAAAGTGAGATTTGAACATGGTGCTTCCTCCTGTAACATGACACAACATATGGAAAAACATGATGACACTTTTGAAAACATAAGCAACAAGACAAGAACAAATAGACAAGCAAGAGAAAGAAGGAGAAGAAACAAGCTTTTGCCCAACGAAATGCACCTCAACAAGAAAACATTCCACCTAACATTGAATCAAACCTAGACAAACTTAACACTAAACAATTTGAAGACAAGAACAAAAGTTGGGCTATGGTACCTTACACACCTCTTTCCTCTAGCATTTAGGATTGGGAAGACGATGACTTACTCTATGATGACTGCTAGTTTGGTTGTCCCTACAGGTAAGTATTTCTAACTCTTTACCTTTGTGTTGTGCTTCCCCTGTGATGTGTTATGTGTTGGTTAGGCCTCCTAGGATAACCCTTGATAGTCTTGTAAGGTCAAGGATACTGGGAGACCGCCTCTATTGTGACCCTTCTATTTGTATCATCATTCTTCTATATTGTTCCTCCTCTATTTTCATTGTTGTGTGTTGTATCCTAGGGGCATAATATTGTGGTTGGTGACCTGGGGGTACCTTCCTATGTGATGACCCTAGAAAACTTGTTTCTCCTTTCTTGATTTATTTTTTACCTTCCTCTAGTGGTTCTATCTAGCTAACGGATGATGAAAAACAAATAGTACTAATAAGGACCAAGTGTCCCTTCATCAAGAAATAAAAAAATGGACCTAGTCCATACATGATGATGGGTTTGATATATATTATCTAACACTCAGCTAGTAGAATCACTCTGTCTGATATGTCGATGATGTCTTATCACACTAACAAACCATAACAATATTGCTGCTCTGTGCACTTTGTTTATCTTGGATCTCGCCTTGCTTATACTCGGTTCCAAGATCTCTGTGGTATAGCCCCACGGTTATACTCGGGTTCCAAATCTGCAGTATAACCTTGGCTTTTTGATGTGATTATGTTTGTGCATTTCTTTGATCATGTGATGTGGTTGTTATCTTATGAAAAAAATTCTAACCTCTTCTTGTAGGAAATTGTGTGTTTGTGGGAACATTCAATGAACATAAAGTGCATGTCACTTATGGGAGCATGGGCTTTGAGAAAGCTCTTGTTCCCTTGTCTATTTTCTCTCTACCTTAATGTGCTTGATATTGGTACACAATATCAACCACCTTAAGGTGGAGGCATATATAAGGCAAGTGTCTTATGATTTTGGTACTAACGAAGCATGTTTGTAAGCCCTCTATGGAGGTGGGATGTTGTATCTCTGAGTGAGTGCACATCTTTATTTTATATTGCAATCATTAAGCCCTCTATGGAGGTGGGGCTGGTGTATTTCTTGAGGAGAGTGCACACCCTGTCATTTTCTAAAAGTCCTCCAAGTAGGTAGGGTTGGTGTATCCTCCCTTAAGTGTATCTTTGGATATTGTTGTGGCAAAGCCCAATCATTAGTGTGTTCCTATAATGTGCCTAAGATGGTGATGAACCTAGCAATAGGCTCCTTCCATCGCTTGTTTTCTGTGTTTTATTAGTGTCTTCCATGTGTGAGTGTATGACGTGTTTGTTCCCAAGCATAGTCTCAAGACTGGTGGCGATGAGCTCCTCCTATGCTTTGGGATTTTTATGGCATGTTTGGTCTCAAGTGTAGTCTCAAGACTGGTGGTGATGAACTCCTCCTATACTCTGAGATTTGTATTGCATGTCTGTTGCCCCTTATGCATTCACAAGACTAGTGGCGATGAGTTCCTCTTGCATTTTGGGTTGTGTGTTTACTTTCCATGTACTTGCATTTGCATTCATATATACAAGAAAATGAAAAAGAAAATAATCACTACATTCACTGTATTAATTGTGTTTTGTGTGGCTGTAACTGTCTTCTCCATGTTTTGCGTGACTATAACTGTTTTCTTCATGTTTTGCATGCCTACTACTGTCTTCAATGTGTTTGGTGTGTTTTGATCATATTTAATGCATGTATTGGCCTTGCATTTATACATACACTAAAGTGGGGGCTAAATGTTATGTCAGAAAATGTCCTCTTGTGGGCTTTTCCCTCTTAAGGTTTAGCTCCCGGGTCCTTAGAATTCATTATAAGCATCTTGCATGTTAATTTTGAATCTTGATGAGAAAACCCCAAGTGTTATGTCAAATAGGACCTAGGGGATGTTATTTTGATGAACCCTAACTAAAATTGGGAGGGTGGACTTGGGCGCTAATGTCCTAGTCTTGCCTTATTTTGGGTCAGTCCTAAATTTGAATGTCAGTTTTATGACTGTTACTTAAGTCCTATGTTGACGTCTCAAGTTTGAATTGTGAAATTCTTAGTGGGAATGTGTGTAGTTGCATATATAAGCATGTTTAATGTTTCATTTGCAAACTAGAAGACGATTATGAACTTTTGGCTAACTTGTGATTTTAGAGCATCCTTGATATTCATTGTTGCAGAGCAGAGCATTGTTATTGTGTTTGTGATTGCAGATTTAGCTTCATCTTCTCATGTGATTTAAGAGCCTTGATTTATGTGAGTTCTACACTTCTAAGGTGATATCTATTTGTTTTTGAATTATTCATCAATTTGTTTTTGCCTCTATCTTGAAGGGATACACACTCTTTATTTGACAACGGTGTTTGGAAGACTTGAATGTCTCTTTGGGGCTTGACCGAAGCAAGCTTCTAAACACCACAACCCCCAACCACTTTCCTTTGTGATTGCAGGTTATAGGTTTTGCATCTAGATAGAGTGGAGTTGCAGGGAACAGTAAGATAGTGTGCAGATTCTGAATCCCTAAAGAAAAGGATTTCTTGGACACAGGCGTTAGTGGTAGTGTCCTCCAAAGTCGCAAACATAGAAACAATTTAGATAGTGATAATCAACATCTAAAGAGCTTATGACATCCTAAAAAACATCCGACCTTGGACTAGGGCGCTAGTGGAAGTGTCCTCTGCATCTTCCGGGGCAGAAATGAAAAGTACAATGAATATCGGTGTCAGGAGAAGATCAAGATTTCGTGGAGAAAATAGTACCTTGGGCAGGGGCATTAGGGGTAGTGTCCCGACTATTCCACATTCCAAACTTCAAAAAATGGTCAGTTATTAATCTCCGCCTACTACCTTAATCTGCAAGGATTTTTTGTAATTCATCAAGTTACTTGTACTATTTTTCATAATTAGGCTTTTAAGGGTATTTGAGCATTAATTTGAGGTATTAAGTGATAACATCCAAGCTTCTACATCATTCCAAGTGATAGCCTAACCTATAGGTGAATCCTCTTGCAAAAGTGTGATTCAACTCGGTTGATATGTCCTTGAATGTTTGTAGTGAAAGGAGGATTTAACCCACACATCCTTGTCATCCGTTATCCCCTCTTTTCATACGAAACATAAGCTATACAAAATGGTCCTTTTGGGAATTAAAATTCCATTGGGTTGGGGACATATGTGATTTTTAAAGAGGACCCTCCAATTCCAGAAGTGACTAGGGCATCAAGGAAAAGGGAGAAAGCCTTGGAGGAAGATTCTACTCTCTGGACTTTAAACTTTGATGGTGCTATATGTAGAAATGGTTCAAGGGCTGGTGTATGTCTTGTATCACCTAAAGGAGAAAAGATTCTTAGATCCTTCTATTTCTAGTTTAGCTATACCAATAATGACATGGAATATGAGGCTCTAGTCCATGGCTTAATCCATGCTGAGAAACTAGAAACTAGATAGCTAAAAGTGTTTAGGGATTCCAAATTGGTAATCAAATAGGTTTGAGGAATGACAATAGATAAGAATGTCAGAATGAGATCTTAGTGTCACTAAGTGTGGGATCTAATTGAAGAATTAATGATTTTAATATTCAAGTAGTTTCGAGGGCTCATAACATGATGCTGATAAGATGACACAAATTGGAGCCCAGTTTGACTCAAAAATGATCTTTGGATAAATGAGGATGTAGTAAAGATGGTCATTCAATTGGCTACCCCAGATAATGGGGATCATTGGCAAGTATTTGACAGTAATGCTCAATTTACTTTATTCCTACAATAATTAGGTGAGTTTTCTGATCAATTCCAACCCAAAATTGAAGAAGCTTATGGTGACCAGATAGTTCAATTGAAGTCGAATAAACTTCCCAAAGGACTATAACACTGGAGAATCTCTTTGATTTCGATGATGCTAAATTGGAAAAGAGAAGATTTATAGGAAATAAAGATGATTATTCTGAGTTAGAGGCAGTGATGGCAAGAGAATCAAGGTAGGAAATGTTACTACTTAGAATGAAAGAAGCAAGTTAATTTCCTTATGCGACAAATATGATAATGTGATAGCTAGGAATTATGAAGATCTTTGGGGTTATGAAAAAAACTAGTCCAACATACAATAGAATTGGTTGAAGGAGTGAATCTAGTCTAAAAAAAATAGAGGCCTGAGAACCCAAAGATTGAAACTCTTATGGCTCAAGAACTCAAGAAACTAACTGAATCTAAAATTATCTTCTAGATCGAGCATTCAACATGGGTGTCAAATTTGGTCCTAGTTCGAAAGAAAAATGGTGAAATCAGACTTTGCGTTGATTTTTGAGACTTAAATCAAGCATCTCTTAAGGATCATTATCCTTTTCCTTCAGTGGAGAAGATTCTCCAAATGGTAGCAAGAGTGGAAATATTCTCCTTACTAGATGGATTCTCAGGGTATAATTAGATATGGTTGAAAGACGAAGACCAACACAAGACTACTTTTACTACAAAATGGGGGACTTTTGCCTATGCAAAAATGCCTTTTTGCCTTTCAAATGCCAGAGCTACCTTCCAATGTGCTATGGATGTTGCTTTTAGTGGGTTAATAAATAAACATATTCTAGTTTATCTGGATGATCTCACTATGTTCACCAAGTCTAAAGAGGATCATTTTGATCATGTTGAAATGATTTTTCAAAGGTGTCAAAAGTTTGGGATATCTATGAATCCAAAGAAGTGTGTTTTTTGTGTACCACAAGGTAAGTTGCTTGGACATATTGTTTCTAAGGAGGGAATCTCAATAGACCCTAATAGAGTCAGGGCCATCATATATTTACCTTTACCAGTGAATAAGAAGGTAGTGTAGTCTTTCTTAGGAAAGATCAACTTTGTAAGTTATTTCATTTCAGATTTCACTAGATTGGTCAGGCCCATCATTGCGATGTTGAATAAAGACCTCAATTTCAAATGGACTCTAGAGGGCAGGCATGCTTTCGAAAGGGTCAAGATGGCTATTTCTACAGCCCCAGTTTTGGTTAATCTAGAATTCTCTAGGGATTTCATGATGTATGTGTATAGAGGAGAGCACAACATAGCCACAGTATTGACTCAAAAGTAATGACACTCAGTTTGAAGAGCACCCGATTGATTTCTTCTCAAGAGCCTTGTGAGGGTATGAATCTAAGTATAACATTATGGAAAAACAAGCCTTCACATTGGTAAAATGTTTGAAGAAGCTCTGACACCTGGTAATTGGAAATAAGATCATAATATTTATGGCTCATCCAAGTGTCCATGAATACATAATGGAAGGAGAAATTACCGAGAAAAGGGCAAATTGCATTACTAAGATATTGGAATGATGTGGAAATAACACCAACTAAACTTGTCAGAGCGAAGGGAATCTATGAGTACATGGCCCAGAGTCTAGATTCTACAATAGAGCATTAGGAAGCTTCAATAATGGTACCGATGAATCAAGAAGACTACTCGAGTTCATGGATAATGGATAGAATATGTTTTATGGAGATAGGACAATATTTGAATTAGCTACCTCTTCATAAAAGGAGATTCTATAGGTTGTAAGGATCCAACTATTCTCTAATTGACGATTTTATTTTTAGACATAACTTTAATAGCATTTTTCTCAGATGTGTGGAGAGAGGAGAAGCTGATAAGATTATGTATGATCTACACTATGGGATATTTGGAGGCCATTTCTTAGCCAAAACTACAACAACTAAAGTATTTTGTGTAGGGTACTATTGGCCTACCCTTTTTTCAGATTGTCATGAGATGGTTAGGAAATGTCAGCAGTGTCAGTTCTACTTAGGGAAAAGGAGAAATGCTTCTATGCCTCTCAGTCTGATTATGGTTGAAGAGCCATTTGCTCAATGAGGTCTAGACTTCATCAGAATGATTAACATAGTGTCTAGTGTGGGTCACAAGTGGATCATTACGGTGATGGATTCTTTCACTAGATGGAGTGAAGCGGTGCCATTAAAAGAATCCATAGAGAGTGTTATCCTAAAATTTCTGGAAGAAATTGTTACTAGGTTTGGTCCTCCTAACAAAATCATATCTGATAATGCTAAGGCATTTCTTGGCTCAAGGATTTCACAGTTCACCCTAAAAAACAACATTTTCTTGAAGACATCTTCAAATTATTATTCGCAGGGGAATGGTCTAAATGAATCAACAAATAAGAACCTGATTTGACTCATTAAAAGGATGGGTGCAAATCACCAGAAAGAATGGCACAAATATCTAAAAATAGCATTATGGGTAGACCTAATCACTCCAAAATAGATCATCAAGTCATCTCCGTATGAGCTGGTATATGGGAAAAGGGCCTCAATGCCCATATCAATTGAGATTCTAGCACTACAACTTATCAAGTGGCTTAATATTGAGGAAAATGGAGCAATGCAAGTGAGACTTGCAGAATTGATGGATCTTCAAGAGAAGAGGGAATCAACTTATGACAGGATGTTTGATCGCCAGTCAATAGTAAAATGATGGTTCGATTAAGGAGCTACAAAGCCAAGTTTCAAAGTGGGAGATTATGTTCTGAAGTGGGAAGAGAGAGCTACCAAGCTAGGGCAACTTGCAAAGTTTGTTTCGCTATGGAGAGGGCCTTTCAAGTTGTTGCTTGCAAGCCAAGCAATGCATATGATTTGGAAAGTGCAAATGTGGAGGTCTCAAAGATTCCTATCAATGGGATCTTCTTGAAACATTTCAATTGATCAAAATTGTGACTCTTTTATATAGTTAGTCTTAATTGCATTGTTTTTCTATGAGGCTGTTATTTCCCACCTCTTTTTAAATGAGTGCTAACCACACAATGTCTCAATTTTCAATAAAACTATTGAGAGGTGCCATGTGTCTATTTCTTGGCAAAAAAATTGAGTTGCAATGTGAAGAGATGGGCCAACTTCCAGAAGTAATGAAGCATTAAATGACAAAATCTTCACAAAGCCAACGTCATCATGAAAATCTTTGAAATCTTGAATGGCAAGAGGTTCAAATGTGTGAATTTAGGTCAGTTGTGAGAGGGCAACAATGACAGAGTCAGATTCATAAATGTGCATGAAGGGAGTACATCTATATAAATGGAATTCCAAAGCTGAATGGTCATTAGCAAGAATGACAGAGCTTAGAGTTTTTGAAGAGATAGGGAAAGAACTTTGTGAGGTGTGTTGTGATTGTTTAGAGTTTTTGATGTAGGGGCATTGACCTAAATTTCTAAATTTTTTAGTTTTCTCATATTTTAAGTTTAGTAGTAGTAGGTTTTGTCTTAGAAGTTTTGGGTTAGATGGAAGAATAAGGGCAGGTTGAGACATGTTACGTTACTATCACTATATGGATAGGAGGTTAAGAGAATATGGTAGACTTTGCTTACTGTCACTATATGGACAGGAGGTTAAGAGAATATGGTAGACTTTTCTTACTGTCACTATGTAGGTAGAATGAAGTTAACTGATACAAGTGGCCTTCGGCATAGAAAGAATAAGCAGTTATGGTTAGTTGGGAGTCAGGTAGTCGTGGATAGTTTAGAGTCAATTACACGATGAAGATCAAATAATTTGGGAAAAGACAATGTGAAGATGAAGAGTCCTGACAGTTGGACTTGATGGTTATGGTATACATTATCAAGCAATTGAGGACGGTTCATATTTTGTTGTGTAATGGCCAAGGAAGAATACATAAATAAGATTCAATGGAAGAAGATGAGGAGGTCAATGTATAATAGAAGAAGATGAACAGGTGAGGGAACAAGTGGTAGAAGACTGAAGGAGGCCGAACTGGCAAGGCCAAAGAAGGGGGCTGCAGTAAGGGAAGATAATTGACATAGTTGTCAAGTCGAACCGAGAAGGCTGACTAGAAGGCTCGAAAACAATATTAAAAGTTTTGAAGATAAGAGAGGTCGCATGTGGAGAGAGGCTGATAAAAAAATAAGGAAACCAGGCGGCGTAGAGGCCAAAAAGGAAGAGTTACAGATTAAAGACAGAAGGTAGAGACCATTAAAAGAAGGTTGGCCAGTGTGAGGCCAAATAAAGAGAGAGAGAGACTTCGCAGGAGGAAAAGAGAAGCCAACAGAGTGAATAGGCTAGGACCAAGTGGATGCCAAATGATTATATTCCAGAAGAGATCGACTGATAGAAATGGCTCAAGAGAATTAAGTTTTGATCATGACAATTGAGAGGATGTCAAGTTGGAAAGCAAAACAAAAATGATAGGAGTAGATTGAAAGGAAAGAATGTAGAACAAAATGACAAGAGCATATTGGAGGGAAAAAGAGTTCAGGCTTGCATTAGGAGAACAAATATTTGTAATAACCTATGTTGTTGAATGAATAAATTGTTGTGTGGATTGATAATGATATTTATTTGTTCTTGGAAACGTGATTAATAATTGTTCAATGGATGAAATATTCATGAGTTAACAAGTTCCTGTTGCATATAAATGAATGAATGTAGATAGTAAATTTGAAAGTTTGAGTGTTGCAGAGCCTAAGTTTGGGTATGGGTCCTTAAACTAATTATAGTATATGAAGTGTTTTTATTTCCCTGTTCCTATTTAGTGAATAAGTTGTGGCTGGAGTTTGCTAGAAGGGTCTACCATTAAAAGGCAACCATAGAAAACTATGCCATCAAGTGGTATCAGAGCCCCAAAAAGATTAGGGCTATAAGTGGTTGTTAATTATTTTGGTAGATTGATGGAAGCATAAATTATTGAATTTTTTTGTGTTGTAGATTGACAGAGGAAGAGAGTAGAACATGAGTTTAAATGATGGGGTTGAGCAAAGGGAAGATTAACTCAAGGTAGCTATCAAAAGATAGAAAGATACAAGTTTGCATAGGTAGAACACTAAAGGAGAGGCAACCTATGCTAGAATTACAGTGATGAGTGTGGTTGTGTGAACCGATCACCGAAGGAGAGACAGTTTGCACTTGCAATTTGAGTAGAGATTATGGATTTTAGCAGTAAGAGGAATGCGTATTAGTGTAAGAAGACCCGTCATAATCCCATTTTTGGATAGATATTGGGATGGAGTGGAAAGTAGAAAATTCTGAGAGGAATTGGAGAAGATTGCAAAAAAAATGGATATGTTGGAAAAGAGTTATTTTCCTACTAATGTTGTAAGTAGGTAAGAAGAGGAGAGGAAAATCCTCATTAAAGATAATAAGGGAAGGAGAAAAGAGAAAGTGCAGTAAGGAGCACTTGAAGAAGAAGAGAAGATAGTGTCTATGGAAGAGGCACTTGAAGAGATATCTTGGTCTCTGGATTTATTTGCTATTGATTTGTTTGAAAGTGTGAATACATATGAAGAAGGCTGAAAACAAGCCTTTGGAGGCAAAATGAGAAAGGGCAAGAAGAGAGCTCATAGATGAAGATGAAGATAAGGAAGAAAGAAGATGAGTTGTAGCAGCATGCCCCAAAGATGAAAGTAGAACTATTGAAGGAAAGATTAAAGAGGAAGAGATGGTAAGCTATAATATAAGCCAAATAGGACAACAGACCAATGAAGAGGTAAAAGTGAGTTTTGGTGGTGATTTTTTTTATGAAAGTGAAAATAGGAATGTAAACCTACAAGTTAGAAAGGAGAAGAGCAAACTAGTGGATCATGGCTATATAGTACCATATTGGCAAAGAAAATCAATTGTAAATGTATAGCAAAGAGAAGTGAGGCAAGGAGTAGTTTGTACTAACCTTTATGACAGTAAAATAGCATCAAGGAAGGGAGATATGCCATAGATTCGGAGGAGACAAGAGGATAGACCCAGTGCAGAAGCAACAAAGCATCAACCCAAGAAGATGGAAACCCAAGTGTGGGTAGTGAAGCATGGGACAATAGTACAAGTTGATAATGAGAAGAAGACAATACAAGAGAAGAGGAAAGGTGTCGATGTGGACAAATCCAATGAACCAGAGAACATAATAGAGCCCATAGAGGATGAAAAGGAGGATAATGCCCTAGAGCATGCAATAGACGAAAATCAACATGGTAAGTGCAAGATAAGAGGTAGACAATCTGATTTGTATGAGGATGATGTTGAGGCTTTGAATAAAATTTATGAACATGAGGAAAAGTTTTAGCTGACTGCGGATGAAAATAAAATGAGAAGAGAGATATAAAATGAGGAAGGAGAGCAAAGGAAGGCAGAGTGGAATGTCTAGTAATGAGTACAAAAGGGATATGAAGAATGAGTTGGCCAAGGAGAATGGAAACCAAAGGGGAAAAGCAAAGAATAAAGATGAAGAAGCTGAGGTAGCAGAGAGTAAAGAAGGTAAGGATAAATGCATTCATGATGGAAACAAGGTTGAGATGGAAATTGAAGAAGGGGCAGTGAACAAGAATGTTGCAGATGGTTTTTGGGCACTATTCTCTGAGCTCAGATCAGAATGGCAGGTGAAGATAGCTAATGAAGATATGCGAATGTGTGAAGAGGTTTCCACTGGTCATAAAGAAGTTGGTGCAGCAATGCAAGCAAAGGTAAACAAAACTATCTTTTCCAAGGATGTGGATATATATTTCTTTAGTGTATTGATCAATGAGAGGTTTGAACAACAATCTAGAATAGAGCATGGGATTGTGGTCTGTGATGTGAGAGTAGGTATTGAAAGTGATTTGATGTTTTATAATTGGGCCATAGGAAAAGTGTTGGGAATTAAGGTGTCTCAACCTTGGTAATTCCTTGTATTTTTATATTATATTTATTTAATTATTTGCCTATTGTATTAATTGGATGCAAATCCTATGTTGTCATATTGTGGGAGTTGGCACGGTGATGTGTCATCCTACATGGCATATGACCACATGTATTTTTTGTCTTCACATGAGGAGATAGGCATCCCACTTAGTGGTAGGAATATTTTTCCATGTGTTGGCATCTTGGATGTTGTGTAAGGGAATATTGACCGTAATGGTCATGACAGATTCCTATGATGAAGTTATGACATGTAAGAGTCAGAAATAGGAGATTCTATGACAGATGAAGACATGTGTTGAAGAGCATCTTTGAAAAAGGCATCTTTGGGCTCCCCAAGGTGGACTATGACATGTTGTAAGAGAATATGCTATTTATAGCCTGTGTATGACAGATTCTCTTACAGCTGTAAGTTATGACAACTATGATAGATTCTATGACAGTTGTAAGAGTCATAAGAGCATCTGTCATAGCCCATTTTGGAAATAGGCAACCTCCTTCGGATAGGGTGACTTGACAAGTGTCAGGAACATCCTACAGAGTTGGACTTGTGTCCATAGGCATCGGTTTTGGGCCATGAGGCCATGTTGGACGCCCATCCCTATGTGGAGCCATATTTGCCTTGTATTTGTTATATGAACAGGTGCTTTTGAGAGGAGATGTATTACAGGTTTAACAGGTACTGTTATGCTGTCAGTTTGTCTCTAGATATGAGTGTTGAAGACTCCTGAGAGCTTGCATTGCAAGTGTATTGTAAACCATTTCAGTTTTGTTAATACATTGTGCAGGTTTTGGAGTGTGGGGTTTTTCACTTGATAAGGGTTTTCCCCACGTATATCTTATGTCTCTCTTCTTCTGTCATACTTTCTTGTTTATGTGTTTGTTGTAATATCTTTATTAGTGGGTTTAACATTGCTATAATAGTAAGGATAAATTGAATTTGCACCCTCTTCCCCTCATTGGATTAGTGTAGGAAGCAATTTTCACACACCTAGCTTCCTTTCAGTTGGTATCAGAGCCTAGCCAGTTTTGGTTCTAATTGCTGGGTAGGGGTTTTTTGAGATGATCTTAGATAGAGTGAGAGTGTTGTGCAGAGTATTCTATATCTTATTGCAGCAAGGAGATGGCAACCACATCTAGAAGGTTACAGGTTGAGAAATTCAATGGCACTAATTTTGAGTTGTGGAAACTCAAGATGGAGGACCTACTTGTTGATCATGACCTATGGGAAATAGTATCTGGTATGAAACCTATAGCAATATCACAAGCTGATTAGAACCTCAAAGATCAGAAGGCTAAGGGTCTCATACGACTCTATTTAGTTGACTCTATCCTGTTGAATGTCCATGAGGAGAAGAGCACAAAAGATCTTTGGAAGAAGTTGGGTGATGTCTATCAGGCCAAGTCCTTGGTAAACAAACTTTTCTTGAAAAATAAGTTGTTTGCTCTAAAGATGGAAGACAGAGGATCTGTTGTAGACCACATGAATGATTTCAACATGATCATTGCATAATTGACATTGTGGGTGTGAAAATGGAGAAGGATCGATGTATGACCCTACTTTGTTCCTTGCCAGATTCATGGGATCATATTGTCATGGCTATTGGAAGCACCACTACCACCTTCAACATGGAAGATGTGGTGTCATCACTGTTATCTAAAGAAATGCAGAGGAAGTCTTTTGAGGTAGACAAAGAGGCTCTTGTGGTTCATGGAAGACCCAAAGAGAAAGGGAAGAAGGACAAGAAAGGTGATAAGGGTAGATCCAAATCTCGTGGGAGATCTAAATCTCCTATAAAGTCCAAGGCTCTTTGGTGGAACTGTGGTAAAACCAGGCATTTCCAAAAGGAATGCAAAGAGGAGAAGAAAAAGAAGAAGAAAGCCCCTAATTCAAATTCTGACAAGTCACAAGATGATGGTGATGCCTTCATTGTAGCCCTAACCACCCATGCATCTGATGATGTGGGGTTGATTGATTCTGATGTATCATTCCACATGACCTCGCATCGAGACAGGTTCATGAAATATGAAGAGTTTGATGGTGGAAGAGTGTACTTGGGTGACGACTCTCATCTGAAGATTGTTGGTCGTGGAAGAGTCTCAATCTAATTCTCTGATGGACGAGTGAAGGGGATCACTGGAGTTATGCACATTCTAGGCCTTGTACGAAATCTTCTTTCTATAAGTATGTTGAATGATGCAGGTGTGCAGATTGTCTTTTCAAAGGATGGATGCAAGATGACTAGAGGATCTATGGTGCTTGTGAAGGGTACTTGGAGAGGTACTCTATTTCAGCTGGAGGCATGCACTTCATAGTGCAATAATTCTTCTGACTCAAAGAAATGAGCTGCAGTCACTTCATCTCCACCATCTGAACGATCAGTGAAGTAATCTGTTGTAACTAGTTCTGATGGTAGTGCACATGGTATGGAAGCTAAGCTTCCCACTGAAAAGACTATTTTATGGCATTTGAGATATGGCCACATTGGTGAGAAGGGTCTGCATACCTTGAAAAATAGAAACCTCATTGAGGGGCTAAATGATTGTAATCTCAAGTTCTACTTTTGTGAACATTGCATTTAGGGAAAGCAAAACCATGTTCAGTTTTACTCTAGTTCTCACAAGTCTTTTGGTGTATTGGATCTTATTCATTCTGATGTGTTTGGTCCTGTTAATGTTCCTTTGATTTCAAAATCTATATATTTTGTATCTTTTATAGATGATTATAGTAGAAGGACATGGCTTTATTTTATTAGAAGCAAGACTGAAGTCTTTAGTCAGTTTAAGGAGTTTAAAGCCTTTGTTGAAAATCAGACTAGTAAAAAGATTAAGTGTTTGAGAACTGACAATGGTGGTGAGTTTTGTTTGGCAGAGTTCGATAAGTTCTGTAAATAGCAAGGGATTGAAAGGCATAAGACAACTCCATATACCTTGTAACAAAATGGAGTTGTAGAGAGGATGAATAGGACACTGATGGAGAAGGCTAGGAGTAGGCTTAGTGGAGCAAGCCTTGAACAATAGTTTTGGACTAAAGCTGTTGCCATTGCTTTCTATCTGGTAAACAAATCTCCTACATCAGCTCTTGTTGGTAAGACAACTATGGAGGTGTGGTCTGGTAAGAAGCCTTCAGTTAGACATCTTTGTGTTTTTGGTTGTGAGGCATATGCACATGTGCCTAGGGAGAAATGGTCTAAATTGGAGAACAAGGCTGTTAAATGTATTTTCATTGGCTGTGGTGTCAGTGTGAAAGGATACAAGCTTTGGGATCTAGTGACTGAAAAAGTGTTGTATAGCAGAAGTGTTATCTTCAGAGAGCTAATACCTTCTTCCATTGTTCTATAGCCAGAATAGATAGAAAAGAAAGAGGATGCGGTTCAGTTTCCCTCTACCCCTAAGAAGACTGAACAAACAGACCCTGTGAGACCTGATGATGAGGAGAGCTCTAGTAGCTCTGAAAGCTCAGAAGAAGAAGCAAAACCTCAAGCTCAGCCATTGAAGAGGTCTACATGAACAAGAAAGTAACCTAGTAGGTTTGGTTATTCATTACTTGATTTTAGTTGTGCTTTTGCTTTACTTACTAACACTGATGAGCCTAGAACTGTGAAAGAGGCTATGGGCATGAAAGATGTAGGTTCCTGGAAGGAGGCCATAGAGGATGAGATGGCTTCTTTGGAAAAGAACAAAATATGGGACTTGGTGCCTTTTCCTGATGGACGGAAACCAGTTGGTTGCAAATGGGTGTTCAAGAAGAAATTCAGTATAGATGACAGTGTTGAAAAGTACAAGGCTAGATTGGTTGTGAAGGGGTACTCGCAAGTGGAGGGAATTGATTATGGTGAAATTTTCTGTCCCATTGCGAAGATGACATCCATTAGATTTCTATTATCTCTTGCAGCTGCTTATGACTTAGAGGTAGAATAGATGGATTTGAAGACAACTTTTCTTCATGGTGATTTGGAGGAAGAAATCTACATGTCACAACCAAAGCATTACATAGAGAAAGGTAAAGAAAAATTGGTTTGCAAGTTAAAGAAGTCTTTGTATGGTTTGAAGCAGTCTCCTAGGATGTGGTACTTTAAGTTTGATGCCTTCGTGTTGTCGATTGGATATCTGAGATCAAAATGAGATCTTTGTGTATTACAAGTTTGACAATGATCGCATTCTCATTATTGCATTGTATGTTGACGATATGCTATTGATTGGGAATGGTAAGAATATGATTTTGATTTGAAGTCTCAGTTGTCAGCACAGTTTGAGATGAAAAATCTTGGGGCAGCTAGATACATTCTAGGAATGGAAATCAGAAGAGATAGAGAAAACATAAAACTTTGGTTAAGCCAGAGTAAGTATGTGAAGACTGTGTTGGATAGGTTTAGCATGGCAGATTGTAGACCATTGTGTGTTCCTATTTCATTGGGGACAAAATTATCTGTTAGTGATTGTTCAAAATCTCCTAGTGAGGTGGAGGACATGAGCAGAGTACCTTATGCTAGTGCTGTTGGCAGTTTGATGTATGCTATGGTCTACACAAGACTAGACATTGCCCAAGTAGTGGGAGTCCTTAGTCAATTTATGGCTAATCCTGGATGGATACATTGGGATGTAGTTAAGTGAGTGTTTAGATACTTGAGGGGTACTTCCAAGTATTCCATTTTCTATCATGGCAATGCTACAGGACCTCCGAATTCAGTTTTTATTCATGGATTTGTGGATTCTGATTAGGTAGGTGACATTGACAACAAGAGATCCACCAGTGCCTATGTGTTCACTATGTTTGGTGGTCTAATTAGTTGGATGAGTAAGTGACAACTTGTGGTTGCTTTGTCCACTACAGAAGCTGAGTACATGGCAGCAACACATGCTTGTAAGGAAGCCATTTGGCTTAAGAGATTGTGTTCAAATATTGGTGTTGATGCAGGTCAAATTATGATAAGTTGTGATAGTTAGATTGCGATTTGCCTTGCGAAGAATCTAACTTTCCATGCCAGAACAAAGCATATTGATGTACAATTTCACTTCATGCGATACATGGTAGAGGATGGGAAGGAAAATTTGGAGAAGGTAGATACTTTGAAGAATGTTGCAGATGCATTGATGAAGCCAGTGGGCACATAGAAGTTTAGATGATGTTCGGAGTCTATGGGCCTCTTGGCCTATAGCAGTTAAATCCTGTTGATTCTATTGGCTCTTACAAGGTGTTCGACAAGTGGGAGAATGTTGGAAATTAAGGTGTCTCAACCTTGGTAATTCTTTGTATTTTTACATTGTATTTATTTAATTATTTGCCTATTATATTAATTGGATGCAAATCCTATGTTGTCATATTGTGGGAGTTGGCACAGTGATGTGTCATCCTACATGGCATATGACCAAATGTATTTTTTGTCCTTACATGAGGAGATAGGTATCCCACTTAGTGGTAGGAATATTTTGCCATGTGTCACCATCTTAGATGTTGTGTAAGAGAATATTGACCATAACGGTCATGATAGATTCCTATGACAAAGTTATGACATGTAAGAGTAAAAAATAGGAGATTCTATGACAGGTGAAGACATGTGTCAAAAAGTATCTTTGGGCTCCCCAAGGTGGACTATGACATGTTGTAAGAGAATATGCTATTTATAGCCTGTGTATGACAGATTCTCTTACAGCTGTAAGTTATGACAGCTATGATAGATTCTATGACAGTTGTAAGAGTCGTAAGAGCATCTGTCATAGTCCATTTTGGAAATAGACAACCTCCTTGGGATGGCGTGACTTGACGAGTGTCAGGAGCATCCTATAGAGTTGGACAAGTGTCCATAGGCATGGGTTTTGGGCCATGAGGCCATGTTGGATGCCCATCCCTATGTGGAGCCATATTTGCCTTGTATTTGTTATATAAATAGGTGCTTTTGAGAGGAGATGTATTATAGGTTTGACAAGTAGTGTTATGCTGCCAGTTTGTCTCTAGATACGAGTGTCGAAGACTCTTGAGAGATTGCAAGTGTATTGTTAACTATTTTAGTTTTGTTAATACATTGTGTAGGTTTTGGAGTGCGGGGTTTTTCACCCAATAAGAGTTTTCCCCATGTATATCTTGTGTCTCTCTTCTTCTGTCATACTTTCTTGTTTATGTGTTTGCTGCAATATCTCTATTAGTGGGTTTAACATTGCTGTAATAGTAAGGATAAACTAAATTTGCAATCTCTTCCCCTCATTAGATTAGTGTAGGAAGCAATTTTTGCACACCTAGCTTCCTTTCAAAAAGAAGTATATGAATCGGTGAGTGTAAATTTGTATAAGCCTAAACATGTCTTTGGTAAAGTAGACAACCTAGTGGGTGAAGTTACAAGGATTGGAGAAACAAATGCTGAATTATTTAATCTCAGTATACTTGGATGGACTATTTGGAGTATGAATATGGAAACAAGTAATTTGGTAAGAATCAACTGTAATACTGAGCAACAATGTTGGCAAAATGTGTTGAAGATTCCAAAATGAGTATGGAAAAAGAGAAAGAAAAGGTTATCAGAAAATGAGTTTTGAATACTAGATCCATGTATAGGAGCACATGATGTTTTGTCCCTCGGGGAGTCTGATGCAGGGGCATCGACCAAAATTTCTAAATTTTTAGTTTTCTCATATTTTAAGTTTAGTAGTAGTAGGGTTTGTCTTAGAAGTTTTGGGTTTGATGGAGGAATAAGGGTAGGTTGAGACATGTTGCGTTACTGTCACTATCTGGATAAGAGGTTAAGAGAATATGGCAAAATTTGCTTACTATGATTACATGGGCAGAATGAAGTTAACTGATACAAGTGGCCTTCGGCATAGAAAGAATAAGTGGTTATGGTCAGTTGGGAGTTAGGTAGTCATGGACAACTAGGAGTCAGTTACACAGTGAAGATTGAATAATTTGGGAAAAGACAATGTGACGATGAAGAGTCCCGACAACTGGAATCAATGGTTATGGCATACATTATCAAGCAATTGAGGATGGTTCGTATTCTGTTGTGTAATGACTAAGGGAGAATACATAAAGAAGATTCGATGGAAGAAGATGAGGAGGTTGATATATAATAGAAGAAGGCAAACAGGCTAGGGAATAAGTGGTAGAAGATTGAAGGAGGTTGAACTAGCAAGGCCAACGAAGGGGGCCGCAGTAAGGGAAGAGAATTGAAATAGTTGTCAAGCTGAATTGAGAAGGTTGACTGGAAGGAGAAAACAATATTAAAAGTTTTGAAGATAAGAGAGGTTGTAGGTGGAGAGAGGCCAATAAAAAAAAGGAAACCAGGTGGCATAGAGGCCAAAAAAGGAAGAGTTACAGATTAAAGGTAGAAGGTAGAGACCGTTAAAAGAAGGCCAGTCGGTGTGAGGCTAAATAAAGAGAGATAGACTTCACGGGAGGAAAAGAGAAGCCAACAAAGTGAATAGGCTAGGACCAAGTGGAGGCCAAACAATTATATTCTAGAAGAGATTGAATGATAGAAATGACTCAAGAGAAGGGAGCTTCAATCGTAACAGTTGAGAGGAGGTTGAGTTGGAAAGCAAAACAAAAACGATAGGAGCAGATTGAAAGGAAAGAATGCAGAATAGAATGACAGGAGCAGATTGGAGGGAAAAAGAGTTCAGGTTTGCATTAGGAGAACAAATATTTGTAATAAGCTATGTTGTTGAATAAATAAATTGTTGTGTGTGGATTGATAATGATATTTGTTTGTTCTTGGAAACGTGATTAATAATTGTTCAATGAATGTAATAATCATATGAGTTAACAAGTTCCTTTTGCAAATAAATGAATGAATGTAGATAGTAAATATGAAAGTGTGAGTGTTGTAGAGCCTGAGTTTGGGTATGGGTCTTTAGACTAATTATAGTATATGAAGTGTTTTTATTTCCCTGTTCCTATTTAGTGAATAAGTTGTGGCTAGAGGCTGCCTTAAGGGTTTACCATTAAAAGGCAGCCATAGAAAATTGTGCCATCAATTTTCTTGAAAGGCATTGTTGATTCAAGGTTGAAGACTCTATCACAGAATGGAATCATTAGACCCAGCTTTCGGAAGTGAAACTCCTAGGAGAGAAAGGTCTTCAGGGGCAAAAAAATAGGAGCTCCCCTGGAATTGGTGAACAACAAATCATATGCTTTTGCTCCAACTCAGCCAAAACCCAAATTGCCAAACACCAAGGAGCTTAGGTGATGAAGGGGGTAAATCATAAAACACACAACAACAGAAATTGTACATAGAAAATAGAACTTTCTTTATTGATTTGGACAAATTATTACATTACAGAAACTCAAATACAATCAGAGGAATCAACCCTCCATAGGCTGCAACACATTACAGCTTCCTATGCCCAGACTCTAAAATCATCTGCTTTCTATAACCCCAAATCAACTAGGGTTTCTATTTTCCCACCTATTCTTGACTCTACATTTCCCCCCTTAACTCTACTACTACCCAGGGTTCCCAAAAATGGTTATTACTAGCCTTTTCGGCGGCCAACCACCTAATTTCAAAATTTGCTTCTCCCTCGAAAAATAGGTCAACTTCTGGGAGCCATAACTTTTGATCTGGGTGTCTGATTGACGAACCGTTTTATGCGTTGAAAAGCTCGCAGAGTTCTCTATGTGCTAAGAACTAGATTTTCTAGGTCTAGCCAATTTTGGGCCCATACGAGGCCGTTTAGTGCTTCAAATATGAGTTTGAATAATTTTTAGGCATTTTTCAAGAAACTAAAATTTTAATATCTTTTAGCTCGCAAATGATCTTTGCATGATTCCTTCGCCAAAGGTCTTATTTTTCAATTATGAAGATTCCTATAAATTTTCACTTCAATCCATGCCCAAATTCAAACTTTCTAAAAATAGCAGGTTGCTACTTTTAGCAATTTGGAAAAACTAAAAGTTCTACATCATTATTCAAGCAATTATGGAACCAGAACCACAAATTTTGAAAAGAAATGGAAAGAACATCAACACTTTTGAAACACATCTTTTTTTAGGTGATGCAAGATTGCCCTTACACCATTGGATGCTCCTGCATCAGACACCCAGGGTAATTTGAGAAGTGACTATCATGTCTCAAGGGTTTGTGTGAGAAAAACCCAAACGACCAACCTCTGCCTTAGACAACCAAGAAGAATCTTCAACATGCCTTCCTTTCCATTTCACCAGGTATTCTTCATATTGCCCATTCTGAGTACTTCTTCCCACACGGCTATCCAAGATCTCTTCTATCTCCTCTGTTGAAGTAGATGCCAGAATACTCCACTATTCTTCTATTGGTCCATCCTCTATTCCACCTTCATGATATTATGATAAATCAACAATGTTGAACATAGGGGAAATGTTGATCCCACTCGGCAGCTCCACCTCATATACATTTACTGAATCATGTTTCTTCAAAATTCTACATGGTCCAAATTTCTTCATTTTCAACTTATTGTATGTTCCAATCGGGAACCCTTCTTTTCTCAAGTGAACCATGACTTCATTTCCTACCTGGAATTCCTTATATCTCCTCTTCTGATCTTCCTTAGCCTTGTACTAAATATTCATCTTATTAATATGCTTTCTCACCTCTTCATGCAAATTCTTCAGATGTTCTACAAAGTCTTTAGCTTCAACACTTATCTTTTCTCCTTTGTCCAACTTTCTTAACTCAGAAACATTTCTTGGGCTATTGCCATATACAATCTAGAATGGTGATTTACCAGTACTCCTATTGACATAATTGTTGTAAGAAAATTTAGCATGTGGTAAAATCAAATCCCATCCCTTGGGCTTATCTCCTTCTAAGCATCATAGCAGGTTATCCAAACTCCTATTCACCACTTCAGTTTGTCCATCAATCTGTGGATGGTGTACAGAACTAAAATTCAAATCTGTCTTCAACTTCTTCCACAATGTCCTCCAAAAATAACCAACAAACTTGGTATATCGATCTGAAACTATGCTCTTTGGTAGACTGTGTAATCTCATCACCTCTCGGAAAAATAATTCAGCAATATGAACAACATCATTAGTCTTCTTGCAAGGAATAAAATGTGCCATCTTTGAGAATCTGTCCACCACCACAAAAATGGAATCATGTCCTCTCTGTGTCCTTGGTAAACTAAGAACAAAATCCATACTAATATCATCCCATGGGTTCTTTGGTATAGGTAGTGGTTTATATAGACCTGTATTCTAACTTGCTCCTTTTGCCATCTGACATACTTTGCAACTCTGCACAAATTTCCTCACATCCTGCTGCAACTGTGGCCAATAATAATTTTCACCAACAATAGCAATGGTCTCGACCAAAGTGTCCAACCAATCCTCCACTATGCTTCTCCTTAATTAGGTTCTCTCTCATGGAACTCCTCAGAATGCACAACTGGCTTCCTCTAAACAACATTCCATCTTGGATTATGAAATCCAACCATTTTGTTCTGTCCAAAGTAATAGGTTCCAAACAAGTTTTCGAAGCCTCTGCAAAAGCAAGATCTTCAGGATACAAACTTTTGAGCTCATCGAACCCAACAACCTCTATCTTCATTTTTGTCAACAAATTTTTCCTTCTGCTCAAGGCATTTGTAACTCTATTTGACTTCCCACTCCTATGCTTCAAAACAAAAGTATAGCTCTGCAAAAACTCAACCCATTGTAAGTGCCTTTGGTTCAACTTTCCTTGACTATTAAGATACTGCAAAGCCTATAGATCAGTATATAAAACAAACTCCTTAGGCAACAAATAATGTCTCCATTTCTTCAAAGACTAAACTATTACATAAAACTCTTGATCATAAACATAATACTTTTTCTTGGCATCATTAAGCTTCTCACTAAAATAGGCAATGGGCTTACCTTCTTGACTCAAAACAACTCCTATACCACTACCACTAGCATCACAATCTACCTAAAATACCTTATTGAAATATGGAGGTGCCAAAATAGGTTGTTCTATGACTTTTTGCTTCAATGTATCAAAGATCTTGTCTGCTCCTTTAGTCCATCTAAACTCTTTTCTATCCCCTCTCATTGTCTCAGTTAGGGGTGCACAAATGCTACTAAAATTCCTGATAAACTTTCTGTAAAAACTTGCCAAACCATGAAAACAACGTACCTCGGTTGCACTCCTTGGCATAGACCATTTAATGATAGCCCTCACTTTTTTTGGGTCCATCTTAAGACCTTCCTCTGAGACAACAAATCCCAGGTATACCAACTCCTTTGTAAAACTGTATTTTTCCAAATTAATCAACAACTTCTCTTCACTTAGCTTCTCTAAAACTCTTCTGATATGCATCAAATGCTCATCCCAAGTCTTACTAAAAATCAAAATATCTTCCAAATAAATAATAACAAAACTTCCCAAAAATCCTTTCAATACCTTGTTCATGAGCCGCATGAATGTGCTCGGTGCATTGGTTAGCCCAAATGGCATGATTAACCACTCATACAAACCTTCCTTTTTCTTGAAGGCTATCTTCCACTCATCTCCTCTGATACGGATCTGGTGATACCCACTCTTCAGGTAAATCTTCGTGAAGTACTTGTCTCCACTCAAACAATCCATTATGTCATCCATTCTAAGCAATGGAAATCTATACTTGATTGTGATCTTATTGATGGCTTGAGAGTCTGTACACATTCTCCACTCTCCATCTTTCTTTGGTGCTAGTATTGCAGGTACCACACATGGACTTAGGCTCTCTCTTATCAATCCCTTCCTCAACAACTCTTGAACTTGTCTGTTCAACTTTTCACTCTCTGCTGGAGTCATCCTATGGCTGCCTTATTTAGCAAACTGGCTCCTGGTATCAAATCCATTTGATGACTTATCTTCCTCATTGGTGGTAAACCCTCTAGTACATTATTAGAGATAACGTCTTGAAATTCTTCCAACATATTTGAAACTTTTGTTGGTACATCTTCACATTTCTCTTGACTAATCTTAGGAATCAATGCAAAACAATGACGCTCATGCTTCATACCCTCCAAAAATTTTCTACCATCTACCAAGCAAATTCTGGCAGTACTACATACCTTTTCTTCCACCTCTTTCAAGGGCTTCAATTTATGATGAACTCCATCTTTTGTTAGGGAATATGTGTTTGCACGACCATCATGGACAACACTCCTATCATACTGCCACGGCCTCCTCAACAACATATGACATGCGTCCATTGGTATGATATCACACAACACCTCATCATGGTAGTCTCCAATCTTGAACTTCACTAAACACTGCTCATTGACCAAAGCTCTATGGTCCTTTTGTAACCATGCAATCCGATATGGATGCGGATGCTTCCTTCTTGTCAACTTCAACTTGTCAACCATCTCCTCTAAAACAAGATTATCAGTGCTTCCACTATCAATAATAATATCACAACACTTACCTTCACATTTGCACCTTGTGCGGAATAAACTCTTCCTCTAATTTGGTTCTTTCTCCTCATTTGACAAGGTTCTTCTAACCACTAGGGTTTCTCCCCTTTAAGCATCTTTAGAACGCTCAGACTGTGTATCTTCATCTACATGTGCAACTCATGCATTACCTTCAAGTCTTCTATTCGTCCTTCCTTGACGTTGCGGACACTCGTATGCTTGATTCCCTTCTTCTCCACATTGGAAATAGGTTCCTCTGAAACCTCCTCTTCCAAGTCCTTGCCCAGGTCTGCCTCTTCCTCTTCCTCTTTGCTCACCATTATTCTAGTCATGAGGGCGGTAGGCATTATCTCCTCTCTGAATTCGACTGGTGCCGACTTCTTCACTTTTCTTTGAATCTTCATTTTGCCCCCCATAGGGTCTTCCACCAGTCCTTCCATCTTGACCTCTTCTCCTTTGCTTGCTATCAAATCTTTTATTCAGCTTCTCTTCCACCTTTAGGGAAAACTAGTATGCATCTTCTATGGTGGTCTTTTTGACTAGGCTCAGCTCCTCTTAAATACTCAGCCTCAACCCATTAATGTAACGAGATACCTTCTCCTTGTTGGGCTCTACATGACCTATCCTGATAGTAATTTTATAAAACTCCTCTGTATACTCCTTAACAGACTTGTTTCCTTGCTTCAATCCTTGTAGATTCTTCAACAACTCCATCTTATAGTCCACAGGAATGAATTGCTTCATCAGTTTCTCCACCATTCAATCCCATCTGGTGATCTTTCCTTTTCCTCTTCTATTCCTCTCTAACTGGACCTCCTTCCACCAAATACTAGCATGGCCCTTCAATTTTGTTTTTGCAAACTTGACCCAATCTGGGTCCTCCACATCTTCATACTCAAAATACTCCTCCATGTCATTAATCCAATCAATAAGCTATTCTAGATTCAAATCTCCAAAATATGTAGAAACTTTGATCCTGGGCCTCTTTCCAATCTTAGAAATGGCCCTCAACAACCTAACTTTTGCAGGATCTCCTACAGCTTCTTGTTCTTCCTTATATAGCTCTTCTTCGCTTTCTTCTCTTGTTCTTGGATCAAACCCTCTTCGTAGCTCCTCTTGCAATGCATCGATTTGCCTTTGTAGGGCTCTAAAACCATCTTTCATCAAAGCATTACTCCCAATATGATTTCCTCGTGGAGGCATCTTAATCTCCGTAGCAAACCCACAACCTTAGGTCCTAATGCAAACTGCCTCACAGTCGGCGATCTGTCTACACACTCAGGAACCCTTTCTCTGATACCACTTGATGAAGGGGGTAAATCATAAAAAACACAACAAAAAAATTGCACATAGAAAATAGAACTTTATTTATTGATTTGGACAAATTATTACATTATAGAAGCTCAAATACAATCAGAGGAATCAACCCTCCACAGGCTGCAACACATTACAGCTTCCTATGCCTAGACTCTAGAATCATCTGCCTTCTATAACCCCAAATCAGCTAGGGTTTCTATTTTCCCATCTATTCTTGACTCTACACTTCCCCTCTTAACTCTACTACTACCCAGGGGTCCCAAAAATGGTTATTAATAGCCTTTTTGGCGGCCAACGACCTAATTTCAAAATTTGCTTCTCCCTCGAAAAATAGGTCAACTTCTGGGAGCCATAATTTTTGATCTGGGTGTCTGATTTATGAACTATTTTATGCATCAAAAATCTCATAGAGTACTCTACACGCTAAGAACTACTTTGCGAGTTCTGGCCAATTTTGGGCCCGTACGGGGCCGTTTAGTGCCTCAAACCTGAGTTTGAATAATTTTCAGGCATTTTTTGAGAAACAAAAACTTTAATATCTTTCAGCTCGCAAATGTTATTTGTGTGATTCCTTCGCTAAAGGTCTTATTTTTCAGTTATGAAGCTTCCTATAAATTTTCACTTCAATCCGTGCGCAAATGCAAACTTTCTAAAAATAACATGTTGCTATTTTTAGTAGTTTGGAAAAACTGAAAGTTCTACATCATTATTCAAAGTGATTATGGAACCAAAACCACAAATTTTGAAAAGGAATGGAAAGAACATCAACATTTTTAAAACACATCTTTTTTTAGGTGATGCAAGATTGCCCTTACACCACTGGATGCTCCTGCATCATTAGGAAAGGTAAGTGCCGTGATTCCACTCTAACTTTTGATCCTGTGGATCACATACTTGAGTCTGTAGTCAAAGGCTCCCAAGAATTTGAGAGATGGGGCATATGCACGCATGCTTGAGAAAATCAAACCTATAGGAGAGTTAGAAACATTTGGTATAAGGATATGGAGCTCAAGGCTCGCTCAATTCATGGTTCCTCTGGTTCACCCTTTCTCTGAATTGGTTGATGCTTATATTTGGTGTTATGATCAGAGCACTAGAACTACCACCAAGAGGAATCTCAAAGTAGTGGTTGATGCACAAGCTATGAGGGACATGCTTAGAATTGAATACAACCCAATAGATGATTTTAGTGATTTGGTCAAGTTGCAAAAGACTTGGGAGACACAAGAGAATCAACTTGGTTTCCTGAACTCAGAACTTCATTTGGAACCAACCAATACAGTGTTGTTGCCACTATCCATTGTAATATCTAGTTTTATCCATGATGTTTAGGGTGCATGCTTGATTTTGGCCTTCATTTTTGGCCTTGATGATGACATTAATGTTCATGACTTTCAACTGGCTATCATCTTTCACCTCAGAACAATTACCAGGAAGCAGGCTTATAAGTTAGACTTCTCAGAAGTGATCATTGATAGGCTATCTTATCAGTTAGCCAATTTTGGTAATCAATAGTTTTTTAGGTATTCTTCTTTTTTTGTTGCATTTGTTACTTTTCCAAAATCCACAATTTTTCTAGCCCCGCATGCAATTGGTGATGACTGATGATTCAGTTAATGCACAAAAATTAATCCCAATCTCAACATGTACTCATATCTTATCGGCTCCTATCGATTATTATGAATTTTCTGAGTGTTTCATGTCTTCCACTCTTATTGATCTCAACCTAGATCACATAACCTTTAGGGTGAGTTATAAGAAAAGGGGCATATTATCCACCACCTGTGTACCCTGTGATTGGTTCTTCAGGGCTCACTACACAATATTTAGAGTCCATGGTTTCAACTTGAGAAATCGTTTAGGTTTCCCAAATTTTTAACTAACAGGATCATCGCAATTGAATTGGATCGGGAGTTGGATGTGGTAGATTCTGAGTTTGGGGATAGGAGAAAGAAAAAGACTATATATGTAATTCCCTTCTCTAAGGGAGGTGTTACGATGATTAAGAGGTAGGCTGAACATTGTTAATATTGAAATTGGTAGACTTGGGTCTTGATCAGATAAAAAACTAGTGGCAATATGAACGAGATAATTTTATGAAGAAATGGTTATCCCAATCAAAGTATTTGATTCCTTTTGAGCATCAAACTCACCCATTTTTTGAAGCTAGGAGATCGCCTATGGTCGATATTGATGATGTGTATGTTGAGTTGAATTAGATTCTAGCCATGTCTCAACCTCCATGGCAAATATTCTATAAGCCTAAGAGGGCTTATGATCCTTTAAAATTAATGAATTGTGGTCTTAGGGCTGATCTTTTAAAGGAACATTGGAGTACTGAGAAAATCAATGCCTATTGGAAATATAGGCAAGAAATTTTTGAGATGGAGAGAAATTTTGGTGATGTTCCTATTGATGAAACTTGGTAGTAGATATGGGATAAGGAACATGTGGAGCCTGCTTCACCTTATGATATAAGTAATAATTTTGGAGAAGAGGAGGAACAAGAGAAAAATTCAGATAAAGAGCCAGATGAATTGAAGAAAGAACAAGAACCAACAAGAAAGAGGTGGAAGATCAAGCTACAAGTAGAATCTAAGGAAGAAGAAGATGTGCTTGTTGTTTCAGTGCCATTATTGGGGCCAACATCTGGTGCCGCAACCACTGGAGGCATTCAGGTAAGTATTCCTATGCCTTCTTCTTCTTCTCAGTCTTTCCAAGGTCTTCTGATCACTCCCCTTGCCACTCAATTCCCTCCATTGTTTGCTATCTCACCCATAGCTCCATCACTTGCCTTTTCTTCACCTTCTACCTCACAATTGTCTACCCCTCCTTTGTTAAATTTGTCACCATTTTCCCCTTCTATTCTTATGGTGCACATCATTACCACCTAGTCTTGGTATCGCTTTGATGCAATAGAAGGTGACAATTCTGTACAGGTTACCACAACGTTTTCCTTTCGTTGGTGGGGTGATTCAACCCCCATTAGAGTTTCATCAATAGGTAGAGACTACTCAAAAGCCCTAGGAGGATTGCCTAGAGAAGCAACGAAAGAAGAAAGGGAGAGCCCCTGTGGTTCCCTGCATGTGGTCCTTGTATGATTGATATATTCACAGTGGTCATTGATGATTGCCCATATGATTCCAACTGTAATCAAGCCACAAGAGAAAATGAAGCTTGAGGACTATTCCATACATGTTGTGGGTTTGAATCTAGCATATCTATATTAAAAAATATATATAAATTGATCTCATGGAGGATATGCAAAAATTTGTCACCATAGATTTTATCAAAATGGACAAGAAGCTTGAGAAATAAGGGCTTGAACTATCACGCGTGAAGGGAACTATGGATAGATTCAATGCGGAGACAAAGGCCAAAGATATAGAAATTTCCAGGCGGACTCTCAAATTGTAGAGTAAGGTGTCCAAGGAAGCATTATAGGTAGAATATGCCAAGAGTGTATAATTATAGTCAAAGTTAGATTCGACTAAGACTTTGGTTGAGTCTTTGCAATAAGAGAAGAGTCTGACAGAGAAGAATCTCAGTGACAATCAAGATGAATTGACTCAATTGCATAAGAGTCTTTCAAACCAAAGAGATTTGAATAAGCAACTGTGTGATGAAATTTAGGCCAAGGAGCAACAAATTCTTCAGCTGAAGCAGGAGTTCATGCAGCAGCCCTCGACATTAGGGGTGCTACCCATGGTCTAGGAATTGTATGTGTCTTATTGGGGGTGCATTTCTAAAGAGATCTCCAAGCTCAAGCCTACAGATGCACATAGTCTTAGTGTAGAGGTGGGTGCGGTAATAAAAAAGACTCTCTTCTATTTTCCCAAAGGTAGATGAATCACAACTACTGATGTAGAAGTTACACAGTGATTCTAAAGAGATTCTCCAAGAAGTAGGGGTTGACAACAGAAGGATAGCATCGGTAAAGGTTAAAAAATTCCTGAGTCAAAATAAGGCTACCCTCAAGTGCAAGGTACATCTTGATGCCTTGAAACAAGTAGTAAAGGAAATGAAGGGACACACTGAATATTTGGTCCAATTAGGACTCCCCTCTTCATTTCTTGATGATTCCACAATGTTTACAAAAGAGCAGATTAAAGCCCTATTAGTGAGTAGGCAACATGGTCAAATGTCTTTTTTAGCATTGAGCCAAACACCCAGCATTGCAGAGGTAGAAACTATTTTGCAACCACTTGCACAGTTGGAGTTCCAAATCAAGGCTAGCTATAGTCTAAAGCTTACATATTTTCTCCTAGAAGGATATCACTGATTTGGATAGGGTGTTTGAGGCTTTGAAGAAGAAGGTTCAACCTTCTGATAATGAATGGGCCACTCTACAATTTGCACTTTAGAATCTTTGAGTCGCATGCAACCGTGTTTCCACATTTTTTCTATTCTTCATTTTACCGTCAGAGATTTTGGATTCTTCTCCGCAGGCACAAATCCCTTGGTGAGTCGCTAAGAACTATAGAGCAAAAGGCCCTACATTTTGTTAGGTTCTTTGTTTTTCTAAGGAGATGAGTCGACATTCAATTTTGGTATTATATATGTTGATACATGTTAGGAGACATCAATAGAAATAATAAATAAAAATCAAACAAGAGTCTAGGCACTATGGAGTCTATGATGACTTCTTTTCCTATCAAAATTTCTATCAGAATCAACAGAAGAAATGAGCTCCACATGTCTCCACGACACATCCTCTAAAGTTTTGATAGTCACAACTAAATTTCTTTTACGCCATTAGCTAAAACCTTCCACACATCATAGCTATGCATCATTCTGGACTGACATATATTGGTAGAGATTCCTATTGTGCTATTTGCTGGGTCAAAGAAAGTGCAATCCACGTGTTTGTCTCCTGCACCTTCCCAAAGTTGACAGTTCTAACATTGTTTCTTATTGCTCCATTGGCTCAGGGTTTACACATGACATCACTATGCATAAAGATGAGTTTTGAAAGGTAAATAAACATACATTGGTGGGTCCCATCAGAGTCTACGATGTGTTAAATATTTAGTGTCATTTTGGTGGGGCCCGATGGAGCAAAGAAAGAAGTTGACACATGACATAATCACGCATATCTAAGGATAAAGGAGTTTGACAGAGTTTCCTGTTGCACTATTGGTCAAGCCTCTTCTTCATGCAGAGCCTTTTCTTTATGCAGATTCTTGTGTTTCATGTAGTTCCAGGGAGTCTCTAAGCTATAGTTTGAACTGATAGCGGCATTTTCTATGCTTTTGAAAGTTTTAGTTAACTGTTGGTTTTATTTTGGAATCTCTAGTTGGGGATTGGTTTAGGTTTGTAATTATTGTTATACGGGGTAGGAAATTCAATAAGAAAAAAAAAGAACTAAAAAAGCCTTGACAAACATTTCTCAGGGAGGATCAATTATTGTATGTCTGTGCAAACTTTAGCCTTGTATACTTTATTCTCCAATCAACAATGAAGAGAAATGACATTCTGTGCGAATTTGTTTAGATTCTTATTTATCATACATGAGGTATTATGGATTATGTGATCTATTATTGAGTGATAACATCTATAATCTACTATGAAGTCATGCATGTATACTCTTTGAAAGGTACAATTTGTTTGTTGTTATTAATAACTGAAAGCATTGAGTCTTTTCATTTCAAAGTCTGAGATTTACTTTGGCGCATTGCCATAGTTAAGATTTTGTTTATGGTTATTTATTTTTTAGCATTTCTTTCTCTTTCCCACATATTAAAAAACAAAAGAATATGAGTTGACTTCTATAAAATCCGGAGGTTATCTCATATATCAAGTCCCACATTTTGAGATTTCCCATTGTTGTTGCTTATATACAAATTTAATCATCAACACTATAAATAACCCATAGAAACTCTATCTAAAGAATAATTTACAATTTATAGAGGAGAGTTGATAGGAAATCATAAGTGGATTTCTAAAACCATGTACCACTAAAACCATGGTATGGCAAAAAACCCAATTCCCCCACGTGCTTAATAAACGCATCCATGAATAGAAAATATAACTCATAAGGTATCTTTGACCAATAACTCTTGATAGGTCATGCCTCCAAGTCTAGTGCTCCACTTTGTAGGTTACAACTGATGTGGGTCCCATCCATTATGCAAAGGTCCTCCACTCCCAATTCTAGTTCCTAGAATGGGTAAAATGCTATAAATGAGTTCTAATTAATTTCTACCTATCACCATCATACTCCACCTCTTTCATGTATGCTATTACAACTCACACTCAAGTCAACTAGGAGAAGAATTAAATAATATTATCTCTCATCCACATAAGAGGGCATCCTTATACCTTCTCCAAGATGTTTATTGCAAATTTAAATATTACACTATCCTAAAATTATAGTGATATTATTTCTAACAACCTATGTAAAGGGTTAACACTAGTAAGAAGTATTAGTCTTCATATAGATCTAATTTAAGGAGTAAGTTTACCTAACATGATATCTCATAGATTGACACCAACTGAAAGTGAAGAATAGTAGACAATGGCAATTACAAATTGATCTATATCATTAACAACACTTTCCCATTCCTAGGTGCTAGGGAGAGAGAGTGAGTCATCTTCTTCAATATTAGGTGGGTTTGACATGTTAGTGGTTTCATATTGGAGTACCATATTTGGGAGAGTGTTCCCATGAAGTGAAGTGATCAAAGATGCTTGGTAGCAATATTTTCTATTCATGAATGCATTAATTTGTTACATGGAGGCATTAAGTTTTTGTCATATGATGGTTTTGAGTAGTCATGGTTTTACGTTCATCCACTTGTGTTTTCCTCTCAACTCTTCTCTATATATTGTATTCATTAGACAGAGGTTATATGGTTATTATAGGTATAAAAGTGCTGCTAGAATTTTATTAGATTAAAGTGAGAAGTTTGTTGATTATGTACTATTTCCTTAAAGATTTTAATACAAATTTGTGCTCTCTTTGGTAGTGTCATTTTTTTCAAAAGGGTTTCTCCATGTACATTTGATGTTAAGTGTTTAAGTCTTATGGTTTATTGATTTCTTATTTTTTAATTTATACTTCAATACATTAATTATATGATTAATCAAATGATGAAATAATTGGTATTTCAAATTTGCATACTTTATTAATAAGATTTCATTTGTAGTAGTTCACTCTATTTTACAACAATTTTGGAGGACATTATGGAAGGAAATGAGTACAAAGTTAAAATTTAATTCAACATATCATTTACAAATAGATGGACAAATAGAAACTTTGTGACTAGGATCTTGGGAAACTTGTTGAGATGTTTATCAAGTAAAGAGACACAAAATTGGGATTTAATCTTATCACAAGCTAAGTTTGCTTATAATAATTCAATGAGTATAAGTATAGGTAAGATGCCATTTGAAATTGTATGTGGATAGAATCTAAATAATAATTTAGAATTGAGAGATTTTATTGCAAACCATAGGAAGAGTGTTATAGCTAAATATTATGTATAGTATACAAATAATTTACATCAAAATGTAAGACAATAGTTAGAGAAGATGAACCACAAGTATAAATAACATGTTGATCAAAGATAGAGACATAAAAAATATATGAAGTAGGAGACAAAGTAATGGTATATTTGAGGAAGGAAAGATTTCCATTGAGGACATTAAATAAGATTAAAATGAAGAAATTTGGTCATTGTAATATTGTAAAGAAATTTGATTCAAGAAATTCATATGAGGTGGAATTGTTAGAAAACCTTGGCATCTCACTAGTATTTGACATTGTTGATTTAAATGAGTACCACATGAAGGACAATCAATAGATCACAAAACATAAATATATTGGGTAAATAGGTACCTAAGCTTGACCAAAAAGAAATTGAATATATATTAGATAGTAGAATTGGAAGGAGCACAAGAAAAAAAACTATGAGGAATATTTAGTGAAGTGGGAGGATAAGCTAGTTGAAGACTGCACATGGATGAAAACAACTAAGGTTGACCTTGATTTGGTTTTCCTTAGCTCAAAACCTTGAACAAAAGTGAGAGGCTCACTTTTCAATCATCTAGAGTGTCTAGTGCAAGGCATCTAGGGTGTAAGATAAATATTTGATCAACCATTTTTTTTATTTTAACGCTTATTTTCTTTTGTAGGTACTTTTCTAATTTCCAAGTGTTTTTTTAGTAGTTTGTGTGTCAAGTTTGTGGCATCATAACTTATTGCACTTATGTTTTTTTAGTTGTGGTTTCTAACATAGGTTCTATCAAGCATCCTTAAAATCCACCCAAACCTCATGTGATTTTATACATCGTATGCATATTTTTTATATCAAGGAGCTTAACTAGACCAATACTATACTAATAATTATATAATGGTAACTTGGTTGAAAAATGCACCAAGTATTTGAAACTTGCACCAATTCCTAATGTTACCTACTTCATTGCGGGTCATAAGAGGGGCCATGTATACAACCACATTGAATTTAAATACTCATAGCTTGAGGTACATTGAATATGGTTATACTACACATCACTAGCAAGCCTACACCACCCAAGGGTGATGAACCAAATTCTAAGGTCAAATGAAGATCAAGCCATTTAATTTTTGGGCCTTTGATACTTACACATCTAGCTACAATGATGTACTACATTTTCCAACTAACACACATAAATTGTACACCTTATATATAAAGAGAAGCTTCATATGATTTGAGGGTAGACATAGTTAGGGAGAAAGAACTAAATAGAAGACATAAGAGAAGGGAATTTGATATTTTTAGGATCTATCTTCTAGTCAAACAACTCATATGCCTAGCATGTATCAAGCCATGAAATTAATCTACTTTGAATCAATATAATTTTAGTTATTTATATGATTTCTATAATTTTTGTTGAGTTTTGTTTGTTTGTTTCAATTAGTTGCAAGGCCTGATAGTGTTTAATTAGACCCTCCAACCTTGACTAGGTTAGTGGAACATTGCCAATGCCTATCTTATAAAGTTAAAGGAAGCTTATGTTAGATTATGTTAGAAAGAGGATGCAAATCCTCCACCAAGCAATTTGAGTTTAGGGGGAAGTCTACAAGAATCCTTAAAATCTCAATTTTGTGATTTATATGACCTCTATAATTTTTGCCGAGTTGTGTTTGTTTGTTTCAATTAGTTTCAAGGCTTGATAGAATTTAATTAGACCCTCCAACCTTGACTAGGTTAGTGGAACATTGCCAACGCCTATTTTATAAAGTTAAAGGAAGCTTATGTTAGATTATGTTATAAAGAGGACATGAATCCACCACCAAGCAATTTGAGTTTAGGGGGAAGTCTATAAGAATCCTTAAAGTCTCAATTTTTTGATAGACAAGACATCTAGTATGAAATTCCCAGTTTGAGAAGAAGAGAATCCTTGAAGTTAAAGGAAGCTTATGTTAGATTATGTTTGAGAGAAGAGTTGACATCAATGTTCTTATAATATTTTGGCTTTCTATATCTTCAAAATGTCAAAATCAATTTTAATAAATTATAATACTTCCAATGTCGTTTCTTTTTTCTATAATTATTGAAAGTTTCTTAAATTATTACACCCATAAAATTCTTAAAACAAGTAACAACACTTAAAAATATTGTCAAATGACTGATATCCACAAATATTTATAATTCTATTGACCAAGTACTACACATAATGACCCTAAACCAAAAGAGACATAAATATACAATACTGGCTCACAAAACTATAAAAATTTGTACATGGACAGTTAACCATACACATTACATCTTAACGAACTCATAAGTTAAGATAAGGGAAAAGGACATGCATTTAGTTGAAATTTATAATAGCCAAATAAGCCACAGGCTCATTGAGCACTATAATTCCAAGATACAATTATTTTTTGATAACTATGCAAGCAGGATATGACATGAGAATCACAAATAACAATTCCCTACTAGTAAATCAATAGCTCAGTTGCCACCGGGGTTCTTTCTGATCGTATCCACCTCAGCATCAGTAATCTGAAATGACTTAGCTAACGAACTTATATAAGAGAAAAGGACATACATTTAGTTGAAATTTATAATACCCAGATAAGCCACAAGCTCATTGAGAACTATAATTTCAAGATACAATTATTTCTTGATAACTATGATAACTATGCAAGCAGTATATAAAATGAGAATCACAAATAACAATTCCCTACTGAAATTACCATTTCAGTAAATTGGGAATGGCCGGGTTAGAGGTTCTGTCTGATTCTATCCACCTCAGCTTCAGTAATCTGAAATGACTTAGCCAAGACTTTGTTGGGAATGGCCGGGTTAGAGGCAAAAACAGCTAGAGGAATTAAAGAGGTACCCGGATTTTGACTGTTAAAACCTGATATTACAGAGGCAGTTGTGTTTCCCGTATTATAGAGAAAGTGTATTTGGGCCTTGGGGAAGACAAAAACATCTCCTTTTTTGATGTGTGCAGAGAAAAGCTTGTTGGTGGTGTCCACGAAGCCAACAGTGAATTTTCCTTGCATAATGAAGGCTATTTCAGTGGCTCTGGGATGAAAATGAGGAGGAACCACTCCTCCCACCGCCACATCTATACGAGCCATTGCTATACTCAATGTGTTTATACCAGGGAGGACTTGTGGTGTTATGAGAACCACACTCAGTCCGAACGGGGCTGCTATCTTTCCTGGCCTGCTCAGATTGGCTGTGGTAAAATCCTTTGCAGTAGCGTTATTCGGATTAATACAAGGCAGGCCATTTATAAAAAGTTTAGACTTGGTATCTGCCACGCAAAAATCCTGCAAAGCATCTGGGTCTGCACTTATTGTGGGCACTAATAACAGCATTAGGAGGGGAACCACAAAGCATGCCATTGCAATTGTATGTGCTAATTTCTAACTAGCAAAGAGCATAACAAACAATTTGGGGCTTCTGCCTTTGTGTGCGTGTATATATAGAGATTCTCACAAAGTTTGCAATCCAATTTGGAAGGGAAGGAAGAAGAATAAAATTTATGGCCAAACAGCAACAGCTGGTTAAAGCCGGCCAACAATTTGACCGTTTCTGGCCTGTTCACAAAGTCTCACAAGTTATTTTTAAAAAAATGTTCTAGTTTTTTTTTTTTCTTTTTTCTTTTCTTAATGCGTAGGTAGTATGTGTTTTGATCGTCTGAGAAGCAGTAATAATCGAATAAATGGCTAAACATGACAGCAGTGTACGTGGGGCTGTGGCCTGTTTCAAGGGTATTATAGGTAAGGATTTTTTAGTACTAGAAAAAAGTGTGGAAAAAAGTGTTACCACCAATCATCTAATGGAAACCATTACACTCATCTCTCCTATTTATCTTAAAAAACAATGGGGATAACCCTCCAAGCATTTGTTGTCAACCTTAGTTTTTTTATCTAATGAAGGATGATAGGACGAGCTCTAAGCAAGTCGAGTGCTTGAACATGAGACTAAATCAATTTCTAAAAGTTACTTGTAACTATAAGATCATGAAACAAACTAGCCATAGTAGTCCAAATCTTATTGGGTGTATACAAAGATTCAATGTGGAAGAATAGGTAAGGGGATATAGATAAGCATAATACACAATACCTTCTTCATCATATTTGTTATACAATTTTATTTTCTCTACATCTACTGTAGGCTCTAATTTTGCAGTTATAACAATCATGAATAATCATTTGCTTTTTAGTATAATTAGTATTTTATATTTCCTTTCATACTAATTATATGTAGTAAGAAGAGGAACTAGTAATTGTTCTATGGTGTTGAATGAAAATAAGAATACAAAAGGAAAAGAAGATATAATGCAACCCCTATTACTAGTTGGTGCAATGGGCACCTAACAATTATAGAGTTTGTCACGTTATTTGAGTGTGTTTTACAATGTAAATACCTAATTATAGTTGTTTTTAGAGTCCCAAGAAAGACTAAAATGATCAAAGTATAAATTGCTTATAGAATAGGAATAAAAAAACTACACAACAACATAGAGCTTAGGAAAATACCAACATAAAAAGTAGGGATTAAAAATGAGCTTGTTTGTGAATGTTATAAGCATTTTAAGTCCCAAAAGCACAAGTGAATAACATTTTTCTAATGAAAATGATATATTGAGAAACTAGGAAATGAAATTCTAAAAATAATAGCATCTGCATGTAGCTAGTGAAACATAACCAGAATCAACAAGAATTACACATGAATGTCTTTGGATGAGTGGGTAACAAACTTCTAAAGTTTGGGTGACAAAACAAAAAACCTAATATAGAGGGGCCCCCTTACCAAGTCATATAGGATACTAATGTGCATTAGCATGACATGGTGCCTAAGATGACATCAACACTATGGGTGATAAAATTAGCATGTATGGACAATAGATACTAGTGGGTGATGTGGTAGATGATATTAATTATACAATTGATGATGTCAGTAGAGTGAGTGTGGTGTATGGCTAGGTGACATGGAACCTTGTGTGGTAGGGATGATGTGTGGATGATGTGGCAATATGTTATCCTGGCATGTGACATGGCCACAAGGCCTAGCTAGCAAGTGACATGGCATAATGTGGGGCTTGAGTTTGTAGATCTTATGATGGTCATACATGGTCAATAATACTACTATCATGTCAGAGATTCATTGTGGGGTATAGGGTACCAACATACAAGGTAGGTATAAGGTAGTATAGGTGGTAGTGTTGACTTCCTAAAATAGTATTATCAAATAGTTAGGGTACACTAGTTGGTGTGCATTGACCACTAAGAACTATGTGGGGTACCTAAAGGTACCTCATGTTCAACAAAACCAAATAAAAGAACTTTAAGCTTCATGTGAAAACCTTGATTTTAAAAAACTAACATTAATATGTAGACCATTGACTATGTAGAGAATGAACATGGTATGATACTTTGTCCCTTGAACTAGTGTATAGATCATATATATGTTAAAGTTTATGTATGAAAATCAAATACTATGTCACATAAGGAAACTCCAAAGCTCCCTAGCTAAAGTGCTCAAATATCACCAAGTTTATAGTTGATCCTAGGGTTTCTTGTGTCAATATGCTCAATGTTATAGTGGGATTTTAGCCAAGATGCCTTGGAATGTACACCACCAATAGAACTTATGTTGGAATATTAAGGTTTACATTAATAAAGTCACCATAGTGATTTGTAGTTTATTATTGTTAGTAACTAATTAGTTACATTCCCTGTGTTGACATTTCAGGAAGTTATATTGTAAAGGTTTTATAAAAGCCATATTGTAATACTTTGATTGTCAACTCAATAATATGATTAATATTTGTGTTTTCTTTATTGAGAAAATGCAGATGATCTTTGATTTTCCAACTTGGAATCAGAGTAGGAAGATCATGGGAGAATTGAAGTTTTATTAAAAATCTAGGGCATCAAGTTAAGGAGGTTTGTATTTTTTTGATCTTTATGGTTGGGTTGTTGCAATGATGAAACCCTTAAATTGAGGCAAAGGTGCATTGTATTTTACGCATTTGATGTGCTACAAAACTTGAGTGGTTAACTAAGCAATGATGATTGTAATGTTTGCAGCTTAGTGGGTTTGTATTCACAATGGGTTTTTCATAATAGTTAGAGCGTCATTTTGGGCTCAACATTAGTTTAAGCATCATTCTGGATTCAGGGCCTACAGGTGATTCTAGATATTAGCGTTCATTCAAATTTTATATCAGGATATGCACAGTTGGTGCTAGGTATTATTGTCCACTCGGTTCTCATCTTTGTATAAATGCAACTATGCTATTTCTTTGAGTGAGTAGATCCCTTGAGGCATTGAGATCCCTACTTAGTTTAACCTTCTATAACTATAATTATTATTTGAAGTCATCACAACCTTCTAGGTTTTCCTTTGGTCTTGTATATGATACTTGTTACATGCCACTTCTCCTTAGCATGGGATCAAAGTGATTGTGCAGATTCATTTTAAAATTTGCCTATGTGAAATCCAACTGCTATTGTCTATTATGTTCCCCCACATTAATCAAATGGTAGAACATATAGAGATTGAAACTTTGATTGCTTGGTTGAATTCGCAGATTGCAGATAGTTAATATATTTTTTCTTTGCATTTAGTAGTGTGGCATTGGAAATTTGTGGTTTGTTTGAAACCATGTATTTTATTGAAGGTATGTGCTACATAGATCATTTAATATACTTCTTTAAAGAAAGGTGAAGAATGTAGTTAAGTGAATAGAAGAATTTAAATTTTCAATTATGGAGCACTTAAAGCTCTTTAAATATTGCATCGGTGGCATCAAAAAGTTGGTAATTGAACTCTAGTTAAACATTGAATTGTGTAGCATTGTTGGAGAGATGAACTATTAATATCAATATTTATGGTGATTTTGTACGAGTTTTGATATAGATGGTTTGTAAGATCAATTTTTGGTTGGAGATATTTTAGTCTTCTACAAAGAAATAGTAAATGGGTGCAGTCCTACACCTTGAAATGAATTGTTTTTATCATGTCACCTTATGCTTGGGCTTTCGAGGACATCTTTGTTACACATGACAGGGCCTCCAAATAATCACATGCAATATTAAATGGATAAAGTGTAATAGGGTCAAACTAGAGGCCGGAGGCACCATAAGATAGAGGAGTTTTCATCATCTTGAGCTAGCTTCTCACTCAAAGATGGTGTCTTATATGAGACTTGCATATGTTTTTATTTTCTCATGTGTTCCTTTTATGCTATTAGAATAAAAGAATGCATATATTGTGAAGTTTTCTTTTGAAGACAGGGAGGGATTTGGTGAACTCAATATGGATTGTCACCCAGATAGTTCAGGAGTTGTGGATGTGGGGAATTATACCAGGTTCTGAGGGTCATGACACAACTTAATGGAGCTTTGTGGATGTAGCTCAACATGGATTTTGTCCAATAATTTAGGGGATCTATGATTTGGGAGTTCAAGGAGGTGGTAATCTGGGAACTTAGGAATTCGGCTTAGGAACTACACCCTTCTGAGGGTTATGAGGTAACTTGATGGAGTTCCACCTAATTCAGGATTTGTTTCTTCAAAGAAAAATATTCTCAAGAATGTGTACTTTTTTTGTGTAATCAACATGAATTGTTATATGTTTTATTTGTGTAATGTAAACCTTAAGGGGAGTAGTGTTGGAATATTAAGGTTTACATTAATAAAGTCACCATAGTGACTTGTAGTTTATTATTGTTAGTAACTAATTAGTTACATTCCCGTATGTTGGCAGTTCAGGAAGTTATATTGTAAAGGCTTTATAAAATCTATATTGTAATACTTTGATTGCCAACTGGTGCAGGGGCACCTAGGTATATATTGTAAATAGGGGTCAAATATTGAGTTTTGTGTTGTTAAGCCCAATTTTGGTGTAATAAGGTCTATTTAGACCATTTTCAATGCAATAAGTTTCATGGGGCCAGTCTATGTAGAAAAAACAAGTTAAAAAACTACAAAAGTGGCATTTTTAGTGTGTTTCAGGGAAGTTGAAAGGTCAAGGATGTGAAAAGACATTGGAATTGTTTGTTTTTTGGTAGAATGTATGTAAATATGGCATAGGATGTTCGAATGAGGTGGAGAAGTGATAATTTTGAAGAAGAATCAATAAAATCTCTATTTTTCCTGTTGTTTCAGTGCTTTTTTGCTATTCCCGTGATTTGTACGGCTTGGTACAGTACAGTAAAGTCTTAAAACCAATTGCATGTCATAGAACTATGAGCTAGCTTTCGTTTGAGCCTAGTTTGGTTGGTTTTGAAGAAAAACCAAAAGGGTATCTGTAATGATGTTTGGTTTTTGGGTTTGAAGTCTTGTTTAAAAGTTATGCTTGAAAAACTAGTTTTGCTATCCTAATTAGGCCTTGTGAGTAGCATAGAAACAAGTTTTTGAGGGGTTTGTTCCAAAAAAATCATACCTGCACTTTTAATATGTTTTGAAACTCCAAAAAGGGTATCTATATCAGTCTTCAAAATGTGGGTTTGAGTTGTTTATTGCAAGTTATGGCAAAAATACCTAGTTTGCTGTGCTACTAGAGAAATAGTGGATTTGTGAAGGAAATCATTGTATTTGAGATGAGGATTTGTCAAAGGTTTGTTTGAGTTAGTTTGTGTATTCCCATCCTCCTCTGCATCAATTGGTATCAGAGCCCAAAGATCTGGGCAAGATAAGTTTTTGGAGTTTGTGTGTTGTCTTTTTGCAGGTTGAAGGAAGAACCTGGATGCCAAAAGACTAGGTAGTGAGGAAAACAAAGGAGAACTAGGTGAGGTATCACAAAGAAAAAAAGAAGCAAGGTGAAATAGACTTGCTTGAGGAAGAAGAATGGATGTGTTGTGGAAAATAGTCTGTGGAGACTTGCAGAGTAAGGGTTTACCAAATAAGACACAAGAAAGAACAAGAGAGGAAAGCGAGACAAAGAAGAAGAATGAGAAGGTCAAGCAAATGGATGTTGAGAAAGAGATAGTAAAATTGAAACAAACCTTGAAACAAATAAAAAAAGATATGGAAAGAATAGATCTGGAGTTCCAAATGAAGATGCAACTTCTTGAGAGAGAACAAGTAGGTAGTTGGCATTTACCCATAAGGAAAAAGGTGAAATGGAACATCAAGAATATCATTAAGAGGAGAAGGTATGAAGAGATGATAGAACCAAACCTTGAAGAACCTTTGCTGATGAAGGAAGAGCGAAATACAATAGAAGAGGAAGAGGTAGATAATAAAATGGTGAGTAGAAACATTACTGTCATAACAACAAGTAGGATTGATCAATTACTATTAGAGGTTCAAGATTTATTGCAAAGAACATGTTGATGTGGTAATAGATGATGTTTCAAGGAAAAATGTCAGTTCTCATGCAAGGTTTCCAGAAGGGGAAGACAAAGCTTCCAAGGTGATTGAAGACACTCCACATTTGCAGTTGGAGTATGAGGGTACAACCTACTATATGTTTGCATTGATCAGGCAGATTGGTGAAGATGAAGTTGAGGGGCCCAATTTCAAACAAGGGGTTCTATGTTTTGTTTTGCAGGTCTGGCACAATGAGGTATTGGAAGGTGGATATGATGTTGATCAAGAAAGTTGGTTGGATGACATGGCAAGTAGAAGCAAGCAGGGAATACACAAATCTCTTGTTGTGATTACAACCTTAAGGATAGATAGACTTAAATTCAAGATGAAGCAGACTATGGAAGAGGAACAAGGTGTTGTGGCAATATATGTGGTCCATCAGGGCAAAAAAGATCAGTTACAAGGTAGCAAAATAGATGGGAAACAAGTTTGCATTGATATGATGAAACACCTTTGCCAAGTGTTCAGAAAACCCAAGGTGAAAATGAAAATAGCATGGAATTGTTCCAAGGAAGGAAAATTGTAGAGGATAGAAGACATCAAGAAAGAGAGTTCAAAGGTGGATCCCTGTTACTACACTCAATTCAAGAGGGACTTGAATTCTTCTTTCTCCAGGAGTATGGTGCAGGGGCGCCTAGGTATATATTGTAAATAGGGGTCAAATATTGAGTTTTGTGTTGTTAAGTCCAATTTTGGTGTAATAAGGTCTATTTAGACCATTTTCAATGTAATAAGTTTCATGGGGTCAATTTATGTTAAAAAAACAAGTTAAAAAGCTACAAAAGTGGCATTTTTAGTGTGTTTTAGGGAAGTTGAAAGGTCAAGGATGTGAAAAGACATTAGAATTGTTTGTTTTTTTGGTAGAATGTATGTAAATATGGCAGAGGATGTTTGAATGAGGTGGAGAAGTGATAAGTTTGAAGAAGAATCAATAAAATCTCTATTTTTCCTACTGTTTCAGTGCTTTTTTGCTGTTCCTGTGACTTATATGGCCTGGTACAGTACGGTCAAGTCTCAAAACCAATTGTATGTGATAGAAATATGAACGAGCTTTCATTTGAGCTTGGTTTTTTTAATTTTCATTGGATTTTGAATAAGTTATAGCACATTTTGTGAAAACTACTTGTAAACCTAGTTAGCTAGGGTTTGAGAGGGAAAAAATAGAATTTTGAGCCATTCCACCAATGGAAAATTATAAAAAATTGGTGGAATAGAGGGGTTGAGTGTGTTCTTTAAGATTTTGAAATTGGGTATTCTAGGAAATGGAGTTTTGGGCGAATTTCAAGCAGCCCTAGCCTAATATTCCTATGTTTTAGGCTTGTTTGTGTAGCTAGAGGTAGGGTTTTGTAAAATAACAAGATGGGTACTGCTCCAGTTGATGAAATCTACATTTTTAGACCCCATGTGACCTAAGGAGAGTCCTGAAGTTGGGTATTGTGTTGTGGGTTTTGGATTTTTCATAGTTGCTTTATAAAAGAGGCTTAATTTGGCGTAGTTACAGAATACTAGTGAATTGTTGAGGGTGTTGTTCCAAAATAACCACATCCCAAATCTAGATATGTTGAAGAAAAACCAAAAGGGTATTTGTAATGATGTTTGGTTATTGGGTTTGAAGTCTTTTTTAAAAGTTATGCTTGAAAAATTAGTTTTGTTGTCCTAATTAGGCCTTGTGAGCAGCGTAGTAGCAAGTTTTTGAGGGGTTTGTTCCAAAACAATCATACCTGCACTCTTAATATGTTTTGAAACTCTAAAAAGGGTATCTATATCAGTCTTCAAAATGTGGGTTTGAGTTGTTTATTGCAAGTTATGGCAAAAATACCTAGTTTACTGTCCTATTAGAGAAATAGTGGATTTGTGAAGGAAATCATTGTATTTGAGATGTTGAGACTTTGTCAAAGGTTTGTTTGAGTTAGTTTGTGTATTCCCAATCTCCTCTGCATCACCAATTCAATAATATGATTAATATTTGTGTTTTCTTTATTGAGCAATATAGATGATCTTTGATTTTTCCAACAACTTAATCAAACAAACACATGAAAAATACTCAAATAAAAATTGTCCTTCCAAAATCTATTTTGAATGAAATAAAGGTCTATCCTAACTTTCTTGAGCCTCTCAGACATAATGGTGTAGTCTAAAATGTTGCTAGTGTGTTAAAAAGTAGCTCACACCCTAAAAATAGAAAATTGAGATCTCTCAAAACTAGAAATAAAATGAGCTACCCTAGACAATACAAAGTTCTAATACCAAGTTAGAATATGAAAAAAGAAATGATAACCCTTGAATCTAGTGGAGAATAGACATTCAAACCCTATTTGACAAATGTTCCTAGAATCAAACTAGCAAAGTAGGGATATCTTCCATGAATGAGAAACAAACACAAGATTGCAAGACAAGAAATGACTCAACACATTGTCCACTAACCCAAAGCTCACAATAAATGAATGAAAAATAAAAATGTAACATAAGTGGATACATTTAATAGAGAAAAGAGGAGGCAAATATGACCAATGAGAGAAGTACCTCCAACTACACAAAAGTACGTTGGAGTTACACTTGTGGAAGATACCATCTACACTCATAATGATCCACTCACAAGTACCTAAGAAAGGTAAATGACCATGTATAAAAATATATAATATCCAACTACAAAAAAATATAGACTAACATGATGTATTCTACATCACTCGAAAGTAATTATTTCATTAGTACCTACACATTTATCTATACCTTTAGGTGTAGCTTCATTGTAGTCATCAAAATGTTCCAAATATCTTTTAATCTCAACTTCCTATGGTACAATCCTCTGAACCAATCTACATGCAAATTTTTATAACCAAACAATTCTACTTTCATCAACAAAACTCCATATACAATATTATCTCTCTATTATACAATTCTTCTGTTTAGAATTTACCAACAAATTCTATATATCTTCCATTTATTCCATTAATCACATCTCTTCAAGCAATTTATTTACTTTGTGATGCTTATCTTGTCACAACCCATCTTTGAGTTCTAAATTTGAATTAGAATACTATGTCTAAATTGTAGGTATTTTATAAAAGCTAGTAAAATTAAATAATATAAATATAGTCTCTTTTAAAAACAAAATAATAGAAAAATAGTGATTTTTGTATCCCAATTTAAAACTCTAATTAAATAAATGAGGACACTTCTAGAAAGAACAATAAATGAGGAACATCCCCCCCTCATTCTCAAGTCAAGACTCAAAGTTAATAAAATGAGATTTTTCCTCCTTGAATTTATGACAATTGGAAAATAGAGAGGAAAACATTTAAGATTTACAAGTCCTTTTCCACAAAAATTGAATGACAAGTTGGAAAATAGAGAGAAAGCATTTAATTAAGAGACTTGACTCAAGACTTGGGTTTTCCTCCTAAGGGTTGTAATTTTCTATAAATAGCATGAATTTTGAAGAAGGGGGACACATATCTCTAGTTTTGGAGTGCTGGAGTAAAACTGTAAAGCACTTCTCTCCATAGTTTTGTTCTTGAAATTGTTGTTTAGATGATTTGTTGTCATGCTTGTTGTATTTATGAATTATGCATAAGTTTTAATTTCATTTTGAGTTCATTCAAAGGAGGATTTGTGCAATAGTTTTTGTGAAGGTTTTATGAACTTCATTTGCTTGAACGTTTTTAAAGCATTTTCATTAAATCCATTATGTTCAAGGTGTGTTCTAACCAGAGTACTGCAGTTGCCTTCTTATATGTCTTTTGATTGCTGCACTTTAAAAACCTATATAGCCTAGTGTTTGTCAGTATAATTTTATCTTTAGGCAAGGGAGTAGCCATGAATCAGTGAAAACAATCTTGCATATATAATGAGAAGGAAGTTTAATATTTGTAGCTAACTATTCCTTATGCTAGAGCAGTGATTATGACCTTGGATTATAGTTGTAATTCAATTTCATTATTGATGTGGAAGCCTACTCCTTTGGATTACTCAAGGATAACATACCCACTGTGATTTCTAGTATTCTCGTGGTCATCCCAATTGCTAGTTGTGGGTTGCCATTAGTTGTTCCTTTAGAGTTTGATTATAACAACTATCTAAGTCTGAGATTTAAAATTTATTTTATGCAAAATTTTCAAATCTAGTCTAGTAATAAGTCTAGATTATTTGAAAATGTTCATTTATAAAAAAAATCTTGTTCTTGCACAATATTTCCTTGGGGTATTTTGTCAAACACTTCATGTGCTTTGGGCATGCTCTACTTTTTGTATGCATGTGTACCGAGGCAATTGCAACTACAACATCTGATGAAATTTTTGTCTTCAAGCTTTGATGTATGTCCATACCCTGTTCTAGAGCCCACATAGGCACAGGTAGTGAGGACGTTAGCAAGGGTTGTGGAATTTGGCTTTACACCTACCAACTTCATTTGCTTGAAATTTTTTAAATCCATTTCAACAAATCCATTTGGTGCATCCTGCAGAAGTTGCAGTCCATGAGACAACATTTCTTTGAGAAATTTTGTCAAAAAGTTCATGTGCCTGGTCTGTCATTCCACATTTTGTATACATTTCTACCTGAGCATTTTTATTGCCCTCCCATTATGCTTTGACAGATGTTCATACCCTATTCCTGGCGTCAATTTTGGGCAAAGGCAAAGAGGATGTTGGCAGGTGTATATTCTGGTTTTATCACTTGCCAATTACTTTTGCTTACAAATCTCAAGGTTTGTTTCAAGGAATAACAAGATCTCAAGGTCTTCATCTATGTCAATTGGATCCAAGTATTCTTCTATCATCAACATGTCTTGAAACTCTTCATCTTTGGTATCTTCTATTGTCTGGATTTCTTGAATTTCATCATTTCTGATATGTTCTATCCTCTCTATTTCTTGAATTTCTTCACCTCTAATTTGTACCCCATTTGCGTATAGATAGGGACACCTAAAAGTAATAGTAGGTAGAACTGGCATTAGAACGCTTACCATTTAATTGTGAAACCTACATCTTGTATCTTAATAGTAACAAATTGATCAAAGTACCTTACACACAAATTCAGAAGGATTAGTATCCATGTTTAGAGAATCTATAATAAAACAATACTTAAGCATTTTTTTAAACCAATTTTTAATGAGTATAATTAACTACAATCACGTTTTAAATAGTATTTCAATTCTAAGAAAACACACAAATGCACATGTACAATCAATCACAAAAATGGGTAACTTAAGGAAAAAAGTTCTATTCCACTCACAATTCCTACAAACATATTTTTTTTTTATATATACCATAATGTTTTCTGAGTCAATCTTATCTTCTAATCTTCTAAGCAATGAATCACAACATAAATCACAATACTTTAATACTCATATATAAAAGCCTATCAGCTAATTGACACCCATAAATTTTACAATTTACAATTAAAAGTAAATCTTGATAATAATAAAAATAATAAATTTAAATGTTATAACTACAATTTCAATAAAAGGCATAGTGATATGCTTGCATTTTAGAGTTGGAGTACATATTTTAGTTGGTCGAGGAAGAGTTTTATGAATTAGATATAAATGAAAAAGTGCACTAATTCAAGATCATAATGTAAATGTTATAAAAAGTGCAAATGATAACATAATAAATGGTACAAAAGAAAATAAAAGAATTAATGGCATAAGGTAAACTAGTGTGTAACAAAGTATGAGTAAAATGATTTGCCCAGGTAAGAATATACATGGAAAATATACGAATAAAATATATGCAAGAATACAACAATAGAGAGTTATGATGTCAATAAAGATATACAGGGGTAGCTTATATACAAAGAATTTTGAGAGACAACTATACAAGACTAATCCATAAGATTAAATCTATCAACATGAGATTATATTTATATATGATAGAGAGATAGGGATTTATATGATGGAAGTTTTACATAATTGAGGAGTTGTTACCTTGACGATGGTGGTGGATTATTATGTTACTATTAATACTTCAACCTAAGCTTCTTGGTCCACCTTAATATTCTAATTAGTTTTTCTTACTGAAGACACTACGATTAAGATTAGGTATCATGTTAGATCTCACCTTGGCAGGGGTCAAGAAATTGTAGCTCAATTGATATGATGTATGTATGCATCTTCACACACATAGGGTATGAGGGATAGATATGTATATCCTTTATATTATGAATCTTATCATAAGTGCATGAATCAAGTATATGGTGAACTCATTATCATAGATTATGTAAATTTCTAAATGATCAAACATGGGTATTATTGGTTTAAGAACGTCTGGGTACAAATATTTAGGATTTGCATATGTGAACTTTCTATTGTCCTATTGGTTAAAAAATAAATAAATGAATAAATTAATAAAATAAAATAAATCAAGTATATTCAAACGTTGTCAGGATAGGAATTCTACTTTTCCTTATAGTAAGAATGGATGTTTTGTTGGTATGCTATCATGAAAGGTCCTGAGAAGGTATAGTCCTTATGATACATGCAATAATTATAAATAACTTTGCTTTTGGAATTGTGATAAAATAAAATGGAATTATTGAAATTGTATATGTTGATTTAGTAGTTGAACTAGTTATCAAAGATTCTTTATTTTGACCTGGATTAAATTTTACTTTATTGATGGAATATCTTTTCTAGTTTATAAGTTGATATAAGTATCTTTCTAGTCATATGTTTTACAAAATTGATTAAGTTTCTTTTCTAGTTCTATTCATTATGATCAAGCATCTTTTATCTGCATTTTGATTTAAGGAAGTATTTACCTTTATCATCTATTATTATGCAAGTTTTTCCTTTGCTACTAGATAGGTAAACCTTGTAAATAAATGTCTAAACTCAAACAAATCATAGTGTTTGGTATTTACGGTACCTCTATGTCACGTTTACGGGTAATGCCATTGCATTGAACCAAGTACTTCATGCCTAGCATAGCTGCAACAATGACGTCTAGACATCGTCTCTCTAAATCGTCAAGGAGTAAGAAGGGACATGTCGAAGTTAAATCTGCAGGAAGGGAAACTCTCCTTAGATACCTCATTAAAAAGATTAACTAAAAAGAAAGGATGAGTCTATCAAAAATAGTTGTAGGACGATTACCATGATAGAAAATGTTTTACGGAAAACATCATTGGACAAATATGCGTATGAGGTAAACTATTCACACATGAAAACTTAAATGTCAAACATTCCTAGGAGGTGTGTTTACAAACTAGTTTCTTAGGAATTTCATCACTATATCACTCGAGTGGGTGGAAGTTGGTGAAGAATTGTGTACCACTCACAGTTGCATCAAACATAGTGCAAGATAGAACTACATGTTCACATTCTCCGTGTCGATTGCATCTAGAGAGGTCCTTGATCCCATGGATACAGGGTATGTAGGTAGTCTAGACGGTGAAGGATGCCCCCAGTACTTAGGTCCCTCAGATATAGGACACTCTTTTATAATCTACTTCGTAATCTTGATCCCTAGTTTAAAGGTTTAACTAGTCTCCTAGTACTTCAAAAAATCCCCAGGGTGGATTACTTGTACCCAGCGTTGCCAAAACTTAGGTGTGTACAATTTGTTGTTATGTATCCCCTAGTTGACATCCTCAGCACAGTGCTTGGGCAGACTGTGGTCTCTAGGAAGTGACTCATGGACTCGTATTGGTCCTGAGGGAGTCAGAAGTATTTGGCTAGAGCATAATGATTCTTGTCCTATTTAACCCATTTGGCTGTCATGTTTACTTATCTTGGATTGGATAGATTCTTGGCCCGTTTGACCAACTAGGCCATTTGGCCACCATTTTTTCTACCCCGTATCAGGTAGCGATAAGGTCCATTAGACCCGGTTATGTATGAACCTATTTGTCCAAAGGATAGAAGAGCCCGATTTGGCTTAAGAATGTCCCATTTGAACATATGGCCCATATTGGTTGAAGTTTTCCCGAGTACCAATTCAAAGTCTTGATATATCCCATATAACTTGTTATTAAGGTAAAATTTTTGAAAATTTGAGTTTGGACCAAGCGGGTCCTTACATGTGGTATTAGAGCAAGGTTCAAACACTTGGCCTGAAGGCCTACTAACTTAAAAATGACAATAATTGGTATTGAGATAAGAATAGTAATAAATTTATTGTAAACCTGAAATTGTAGCAAATGGTAAATCACCTCTCTCCTTGTTTTCAGAATTAAAATGATGAAAACTTGAAATTTGCGAGATCTGCATGGAGAGGAACCAGTCAACCAAGAATCAGTTGAAAACCCACCTGAGAATCTAAATGCCAGTATAGAAGCAATTATTAACTTGTTGACAGAGCAGAGAGAAAAATTGGAAAACCTTGAGCAAACTGTACAAGACTTGAAGGCTAGATAGGGGACAATAGAAAACATTCTGGAACCTGAAGATGAACATCAAAATGAGGAAGTACCCATAGCTCAAACAAATAATGAGCCATAGATTCCTAGGTCTCGGCAGGAAACCACCGTCTTAGATATCTCACAAGATCTTAAGAAGATAACCCCTCCAAAATTTGACGGTAAACATGTGGGAGATGCTATGGAAGGATGGCTCATTGAGATGGAAAAATATTTTGAGTTAAGGAACTATTTAGAGAATATCAAAGAAACTTGGGGAGCATACCAACTGGAGGGAGAAGCTGCCAGTTGGTGGATAAACATAAAGGAACAATATTGCTATTCAAAGGAAAACCTAACTTGGAGGTAGTTTGTGAGCCACTTCCGTGAGAGATGGCTTCCATAGCTATTTTATGATGAAAAGATGACTGAGTTTCTAAATCTCAGACAAGGAAATCTCACAGTCTAACAATATTGGGACAGATTTGCGAAGCTACTGAAATATGTTCGTATCTATCAAAAGGATGAGAGATCTCAAGCAAGGAAGTTTCTTTTGGGACTGGATACTAATATTGGGGAAAAAGTGGATATGTTTGCCCCTGAGAACATGAATCAAGTCTTGGAGAAGGCACTCAAATAGGAAAAGAAATTACAGGCACTATCGGTGGCAAAGCAAAATTTCTGGGACAAGCAATTTGCCTTCAAAAGGAAACTAGACAATAGGGGCAATAGAGGAGCTCAGAAGAACAAGAGGAGAGACTGGGGTAGAATAGAAGCTGCTGGTAATCAAAATCACAGAGATAATTACAATAGTAATTCTAGAAGGAATAATGGGAATGCACCACCTTGAAATTCTAATGGACGCCCTGGTGGATGTTTTATGTGTGGAGGCAATCATTATGCAAGGGATTGTTAAAAAAGGAATGGGTCCAATCGACCATAACAACCCCAACAACATCAAATACATGCTACCATTAGGAATCAACAGAATCACCATCAAAATGTACCTATGGAGACAAATGGTACATGTTTTGGTAAATCCATCACTATTTTAATAGATATTGGTTCCTCTGAGAATTTTATTTCCCTAGAATTTGTAAGCAAAATGTCTTTGTAAACTAAGATAATGGAATCATCATGGATGGTTCAGTATGGTGACAAAGGTACATGAAGAGTGAACAAGTACATAAGAGGAGCCCTCATTAAGTTTCCTAAACTAGAAACCAAATTTGACTTATATGTCATACCCCTGGGAGCCTATGCTGTCATAATCAGAATAAGTTGGCTAATGAGTCATAAGGCTAACATAGATTGATATAACAAGGTGATGGAGTGGGTAGATGATAAGGGGTGTAGAGTTAGGATTTGAGGGATTTACAAACCTATATCAGTGGGGACCATTTCTGCTATGCAACTAAAGAAGGCAAGGTGGAAATGAGGAAATCAGATATTCTTAGTATCTTTAGATGAGAAGGGAGAAGAGAAAGAGGCCCCTACCTTTGAGAATAGTCAGTTCCTTTGGGACTACAAGGATGTGTTTCCTGAAGATCTACCTAGATTACCTCCTAAAAGGGAATTTGATTTTCAATCAATATACTTCCCAGAACCGCACCTATATCCAAAGACCCGTATATGATGAATACCACAGAACTCCAAGAGTTGAAAATACAGTTGCAAGAATTGTTGGAGAAGGGGTTGATAAGGCCTAGTGTATCACCTTGGGGAGCACCAGTCATATTTGTAAAGAGGAAGGATGGGACACTAAGGTTGTGCATTGACTACAGAATGTTGAATAAGGCCACCGTGGGGAACATATATCCCTTGCCTTATATCGATGATCTATTTGACCAAATGAGGGGGGCCTTAGTGTTCTCCAAAATTGACCTTCACTTGGGCTATCACCAATTAAGGATAAAAGAAGAGGACATCCCAAAAACAACATTTAGGACTAGGTATGGCCACTATGAATTTACTGTAGTTCCATTCGGGCTAACAAATGCTCCGACTGCCTTTATGAATCTAATGAACAATGTGTTCCATGATTTTCTAGATAAGTTTGTGATTGTGTTTCTGGATGACATCTTAATATATTCCAAGGATGAAGAGGAACACTTAACCCATCTACAGGAAGTCTTACAAAGGCTAAAGAAGCATAGGTTATTTGGGAAGTTATCCAAATGCTCCTTCTTTGAAAGGAGGGTTCACTATTTAGGGCATATCATTTCAGTCAAGGGTATAGCGGTAGATCCTGATAAAATAAAAGCCATCACCAAATGGCTTATACCTACAAATGTGACCAAAGTGAGAAGTTTTATGGGGTTGGCAGGGTACTATAGGAGGTTTGTGAAAGACTTTTCAAGGATAGCCAACCCAGTCACATCTTTGCAAAAGAAGAACAAAAAGTTCATTTGGACTGAGTAGTGCAATAAGGCATTTCAGGTATTGAAAGAGAGGCTAACATCACCCCCAATTATAAAGGTGCCCGACCCTAATGGTAACTTTGCAGTAGTAACAGATGCATCCATAAAAGGACTAGGAGGAGTTCTTTTCCAAGAGGAAGGAGTAGTGGTTTATGAATCATGGAAATTGAAAATCCATGAAGTCAATTACACTCCCCATGACCTTGAACTTGTAGCCATAGTTCATGCCTTGCAAAAATGGAGACATTTCTTGTTGGGAAAACCATTTGAGCTTAAAACAGACCATCAAGGACTAAAATATATATTCACTCAACCTCATTTGAAAGCAAGAAAAAGAAGTTGGTTAGAGTTTCTAAGTGAGTATGATTTTGAGATTGAGTATATCAAGGGGAAAGAAAATAGGGTGACAGATGCTCTCAATAGGAGGAAACACATAATGGCCATGTCCAACTTGCACATAGACCTAAAGCAACAAGTACTCTCTGAGCAAAAACATGACCCATGGTATGCTCAGGTTAATGCATCTCTATCTAATACCTATGTGGAACCTAAGTATTTGGATTATGCTTTTGATTATGATGGGCTAATGATGTACCAGGGAAGAATATACGTTCATGATAATGCAGAACTAAGGGGTATGATCCTAACAGAGGAACATAAGGCTCCATATTTATGACATCCAGGGGTGAATAAGATGTATGCAGATCTCAAAAAATTATAGTTCTGGCCAGGAATGAAGAAGGATGTGGTAGACACAGTTGCCAGATGTCTAGAATATCAGAGGGTTAAGGCAGAACATGTGCACCCAGCAGGACTCCTTTATCCGCATGATGTACCTTTCTATAAATGGCAAGTCATAAGTATTGATTTTGTCCAAGGGCTACCAATGACATCTCATAGGCATAATTTTATTTTGGTGGTAGTGGATAAACTCACTAAGGTTTCCCACTTCATACCAGGAAACTTGACAGATGATGCACCTATAGTAGCAAAAAGGTTCATAAAGGAAATTTTTAGGTTGCATGGAATCCCTGAGAAAATCATCTCTAATAGAGATGTAAAGTTCACTTCTAGATTTTGGACCACATTGTAGGCTACCTTAGGAAAACAGTTGAACTTCAGCATAGCCTATCATCCCGAGATAGATGGCTAAATAGAAAAAACCAACCAAATTTTGGAAGACCTCCTTTGCATGTATTGCATGGATCAATAGACTAAATGGGAGGAATATTTGCCATTAGTTGAGTTTGCCTATAACAACTCCTTCCAAGTAGCTATAGGTATGGCACCCTTTGAAGCTCTCTATGGGAGACCTTGTCGAACACCCTTGAGTTGGGATAAACTGGAGGATAGGATCCTGGTTGGCCCTGAAATGTTGAAAGATATGGATAACTAGGTGCAAATTATTCGACAGAGGTTGAAGGAAGCCTCAGATCACTAGAAAAGTTACACAGATAAGAATAGGAGACCCAGAATATTTCAAGTTGGTGAAAAGGCGTTCCTTAGAGTTCAACCTCATAAAAGTTCCATCTCTTTTGGAAGGAAGTCAAAGCTAGCTCCTTGCTTTGTTGGGCCTTTTGAAGTACTTGAGGAAATCAATCCTGTAGCTTACCACTTGGTCTTACCTCCAACACTGAGCTGAATTCATGATGTGTTCCATGTGTCCTTGTTAAAAAGATATATACCTAACCCTAAACATATTCTTAATTGGAATGCCCTGCAGGTGGAAGAACCTGGTACAATAAAAATAGAAGGATAGTGGACCAATCTAAGGTCTAGTGTGACTAGTACTCACCTGAGAATGCTACATGGGAAGACATAATATAAATGCAACAACTCTATCTGCATTTATTTTGAAAACGTTAGATAATTTATAAAGTCATCAAACTTTAAATTTTGCTTAAAAACAATGATGTTTAGATGATACAGACAATTATACTTAGATGATACTCTATGATAAATGACTTTGTTGAAGGATGGACTTTAAAAGTAGGTAAGTATACTGATGGTAAACGATGCTTATTTCTATAGACTTATATGTATATGTTTTGACCTTATTCCTAACATGCATCGGGACGATGCACATATTTAGGGGAGAAGGATGTCACAACCCACCTTTGAGTTCTAAATTTGAATTAGAATACTATGTCTAAATTGTAGGTATTTTATAAAAGTTAGTAAAATTAAATAATATAAATATAGTCTCTTTTAAAAACAAAATAATAGAAAAATAGTGATTTTTATATCCCAATTTAAAACTCTAATTAAATAAATGAGAAGGACACTTCTAGAAAGAGCAATAAATGAGGAACATCCCCCCCGTCATTCTCAAGTCAAGACTCAAAGTTAATAAAATGAGATTTTTTCTCCTTGAATTTATGACAATTGGAAAATAGAGAAGAAAACATTTAAGATTTATAAGTCCTTTTCCACAAAAATTGAATGACAAGTTGGAAAATAGAGAGAAAACATTTAATTAGGAGACTTGACTCAAGACTTGGGTTTTCCTTCCTAAGGGTTGTAATTTTCTATAAATAGCATGAATTTTGAAGGGGGACACATATCTCTAGTTTTGGAGTGCTGGAGTAAAACTGTAAGAGCACTTCTCTCCACAGTTTTATTCTAGAAATTGTTGTTTAGATGATTTGTTGTCATGCTTGTTGTATTTATGAATTATGCATAATTTTTAATTTCATTTTGAGTACATTCAAAGGAGGATTTGTGCAATAGTTTTTGTGAAGGTTTTATGAACTTCATTTGCTTGAACATTTTTAAAGCATTTTCATCAAATCCATTCTGTTCAAGGTGTGTTCTAACCAGAGTACCGCATTCGCCTTCTTATATGTCTTTTGATTTTTGCACTTTAAAAACCTATACAGCTTGCTATATCTCAGTATAATTTCATCTTTAGGCAAGGGAGCGACCATGAATCAGTGAAAACAATCTTGCATATAATGAGAAGGAAGTTTAATATTTGCAGCTAACTATTCCCTATGCTAGAGCAGTGATTATGACCTTGGATTGTAGTTGTAATTCAATTTCATTATTGATGTGGAAGCCTACTCCTTTGGATTACTCAAGGATAACATACCCACTGTGATTTCTAATATTCTCGTGGTCATCCCAATTGCTAGTTGTGGGTTGCCATTAGTTGTTCCTTTAGAGTTTGATTATAACAATTGTCTAAGTCTAAGATTTAAAATTTATTTTATGCAGATTTTTGAAATCTGGTCTAGTAATAAGTCCAGATTATTTGAAAATGTTCATTTAAAAAAAATCTTGTTCTTGCACAATATTTCCTTGAGGTATTTTGTCAAATAGTTCATGTGCTTTGGGCATGCTCTGCTTTCTGTATGCATGTGTACTAGGGCAATTGCAACTGCAACATCTAATGAAATTTTTGTCTTCAAGCTTTGATGTATGTCCATACCCTGTTCCAGAGCCCACGCAGGCACATGTAGGGAGGACGTTAGCAAGGGTTGTAGAATTTGGCTTTACCCCTGCCAACTTCATTTGCTTGAAAGTTTTTAAAGCCATTTCAACAAATCCATTTGGTGTGTCCTGCAGACATTGCAATCCATGAGACAACCTTTCTTTGAGGAATTTTGTCAAACAGTTTGCGTGCCTGGTCTGTCATTCCAAATTTTGTATACATGTCTACTTGAGCATTTTTATTACCCTCCCATTATGCTTTGATAGATGTTCATACCTTGTTCCTAGCATCCATTTTGGGCATAGGCAGAGAGGGCATTGGCAGGTTTAGATTCTAGTTTTATCACTTGGCAATTGCTTTTGCTTACAGATCTCAAGGTTGTTTCAGGGAATAACAAGATCTCAAGATCTTCATCTATGTCAATTGGATCCAAGTATTCTTCTATAATCAGTATGTCTTGAATCTCTTCATCTCTGGTATCTTCTATTGTCTGGATTTGTTGAATTTCATCATTTCTGATACGTTCTATCCTCTCTATTTCTTGAATTTCTTCACCTTTGGTTTATACCCCCATTTGCGTATAGATAGGGACACTTAAAACTAATAGTAGGTAGAACTGGCATTAGAACACTTACCATTTAATTGTGAAACCTACATCTTGTATCTTAACAACAACAAATTGATCAAAGTACCTTGCACACAAATTCACAAGGATTTGTATCCATGTTTAGAGAATCTGTAATAAAACAATACTTAAGGATTTTTTAAACCAATGTTTAATGAGTATAATTAACTACAATCACATTTTAAATAGTATTTCAATTCTAAGCAAACATGCAAATGCACATGTACAATCAATCACAAAAGTGGGTAACTTAAGGAAAAAAGTTCTATTCCACTCACAATTCCTACAAACATATTTTTTTTTTTGATATATACCATAATGTTTTTCGAGTCAATCTTATCTTCTAATCTTCTAAGCAATGAATCACAACATAAATCACAATACTGTAATACTTATATATAAAAGCCTATCGGCTAATTGACACCCATAAATTTTACAATTTAGAATTAAAAGTAAATCTTGATAATAATAAAAATAATAAATTTAAATGTTATAACTGCAATTTCAATAAAAGGCATAGTGATATGGTTGCATTTTAGAGTTGGAGTACATATTTTAGTTGGTCAAGGAAGAATTTTATGAATTAGATAAAAATGAAAAAGTGCACTAATTCAAGATCATAATGTAAATGTTATAAAAAGTGCAAGTGCTAACATAATAAATGGTACATAAGAAAATAAAAGAATTAATGGCATAAGGTAAACTAGTGTGTAACAAAGTATGAGTAAAATGATTTGCCAGGGTAAGAATATACATGGCAAATATATGAATAAAATATATGCAAGAATACAACAACAGAGAGTTATGATGTCAATAAAAAGATACAGGGGTAGCTTATATACAAAGAATTTTGAGAGACATCTATACAAGACAAATCCATAAAGATTAGATCTATTAACATGAGATTATATTTATATATGATAGAGAGATAGGGATTTATATGATGGAAGTTTTACATAATTGAGGAGTTGTTACCTTGACGATGGTGGTGGATTATTATGTTACTATTAATACTTCAACCTAAGCTTCTTGGTCCACCTTAATATTCTAATTGGTTTTTCTTACTGAAGACACTACGATTAAGATTAGGTATCATGTTAGATCTCACCTTGGCGGGGGTCAAGAAATTGTAGCTCAATTGATATGATGTATGTATGCATCTTCACACATATAGGGTATGAGGGATAGATATGTATATCCTTTATATTATGAATCTTATCATAAGTGTCTAAATCAAGTATATGGTGAACTCATTATCATAGATTATGTGAATTTCTAAATGATCGAACATGGGTATTATTGGTTTAAGAACGAATGGGTACAAATATTTAGGATTTACATATGTGAACTTTCTATTTTCCTATTGGTTAATAAATAAATAAATAAAATAAAATAAATCAAGTATATTTGAATGTTGTTAGGATAGGAATTCTACTTTTCCTTATAGTAAGAATGGATGTTTTGTTGGTATGCTATCATGAAAGGTCCTGAGAAGGTATAGTCCTTATGATACATCCAATAATTATAAATAACTTTGCTTTTGGAATTGTGATAAAATAAAATTGAATTATTGAAATTGTATATGTTGATTTAGTAGTTGAACTAGTTATCAAAGATTCTTTATTTTGACCTAGATTAAATTTTACTTTATTGATAGAATATCTTTTCTAGTTTATGAGTTGATATAAGTATCTTTCTAGTCATATGTTTTATGAAATTGATTAAGTTTCTTTTCTAGTTCTATTCATTATGATCAAGCATCTTTTATCTGCATTTTGATTTAAGGAAGCATTTACCATCTATCAACTATTATTATGAAAGTTTTTCCTTTGCTACTAGATAGGTGAAACTTGTAAATAAACGTCCAAACTTAAACAAATCACAGTGTTCAGTATTTACGGTACCTCTGTGTCACATTTACGGGTAATGCTATTGCATTGAACCAAGTACTTCATGCCTAACATAGTTGTAACAATGACGTCTGGGCATCGCCCCTCTAAATCATCAGGGAGTAATAAGGGACATGTTGAAGTTAAATCTGCAGGAAGGGAAAATCTCCCTGGATACCTCATTAAAAGATTAATTAAAAAGAAAGGACGAGTCAATCAAAAATAGTTGTAGGATGATTACCATGATAGAAATTTTTTTACAAAAAACCTTGTTGGACAAATATGCGTACCAGGTAAACTATTCACACATGAAAACTTAAATGTCAAACACTCCCAGGAGGTGTGTTTGCAAACTAGTTTCTTAGGAATTCCTTCACTGTATCATTCAAGTGGGTGGCAGTTGGTGAAGAACTGTGTAGCACTCACAGTTGCATCCAACATAGTGCAAGACAAAACTACATGTTCACATTCTCCGTGTCGATCACATCCGGAGAGGGCCTTGATCCCATGGATACAATGTATGTAAGTAGTCTGGACGGTGAAGGATGCCCCCAATACTCAGGTCCCTCGTATATAGTATACTCTTTTATAATCAACTTCGTAATCTCGATCCCTAGTTTAAAGGTTTAGCTAGTCTCCTAGTACTTAGAAGAATCCCCAGGGTGGATTACTTGTACCCGGCTTTGCCAAAACTGAGGTGTGTACAAGTTGTTGTTATGTATCCCCTGGTTGACATCCTCAGCATAGTGCTTGGGGAGACTGTGGTCTCCAAGAAGTGACTCATGAACCCGTATTGGTCCTGAGGGAGTCAGAAGTCTCTAGCTAGAGCATGATGATTCCTGTCCTATTTAGCCCATTTGGCTATCATGTTTACTTATCCTAGATTGGATAGAGTCTTGGTCCATCTGACCAACTAGGCCATTTGGCCACCATTTTTTATAACCCGTATCGGGTAGCGATAAGGTCCATTAGACCCGGTTTTGTATGAACCTATTTTCCCAAAGGATAGAAGAGCCCAGTTTGGCTTAAGAATGTTTTGTTTGAACATATGGCCTGTATTGGCTGAAGTTTTCCTGAGTACCCAATCAAAGTATTGATATATCCCATATAACTTGTTATTAAGGTAAATATTTTGAAAATTCGAGTTTGGACCAAGTGGTTCCTTACATATCTTTACCATAGATTTTATATTGTACTAATTCAAACAATTTCAACTCATCATTCTTATCATCTCCTTTCAATATTTGACTATATATCACCACCCTATCTAATCTACAATATTAGAAGTTTTTATTACTTTCAATCTACTCCACATATACATATGTATTAATATGCCTAACCATCCATTTCTAGTAAATGATAATTCTAATTTTTGACTTCCCTTAAATATTTTCACATTCTTTCTCTCCATTGTTCTTCCTCTATATCTTCTACAACATCACTTTATTTACATTCTCTCACGTTTTACTGTTATACACCTTCTCCGAGTATTTTATGACACCGATCTTACTTCTACATCCTACTGTAACTATGGTGCATATTTCCATAAGATCATTTTAATGAAAATTTCACTTAACATTCTTCCTTCACCATGGATTCCACATTTCATTCCGTCCTTTCGATAGTATCCTTCTAATAATATTAAATATTATTTGTCTTCTTGTTTTACCCTTTTCATAAGTATATCAACCTTTTCTACCATTTTATCGCCATACTTTTACTATAGTATAAGATATTACATTCCTTCACTTTTAGATTACATTGACCTTTTCTTCTATCATAACTTTCTTGAATTCTATCATTACTTTCCTAAATTGGATCACTTCTTCCTATTAGTTCATCCATTTTACCATGTTCTACGGTGTTCATATTTTATTTCACGTTCATGCAAAATGTTATATTCCTCTCCTATCTAAATTTCCATCCCACTTAATTATTCTTGAATACCACTACACCATCCATTCATACATTTTACTTCTTTCTTTTTTTTTACCATAACTAACTTTAATAATCAACTAACAAATTTTTTTCATGTTGTACTTCACAAAAAATTAATCTTCCTTCACATTGTGCAATTTCCTAAAAAATTTCAATTAATAATTTATAACCATATATTCATTCTTCAATTTGTCTAACATCACATCCTACTCAAATAATATTTTTCTACATTTGTCCATCACACTTCTAGAATTGCATATCTATACTTATTCAACCTTTCTTTCACTTTTCCTTTCTAGAGAAATTGACATATTTCCTTGGCAACATGCAATCTCGTCATACTCAAGAATTTCTATACATCTATATGCATATATAAACCTTTCAAAAATCTTCCATTAGTATTTCCTACATACAATTGTTTTTAATCATGTCACTGTTCTATCTTTCAACATCACTAAGTTCATCTTGTTCTATCAATTTAAACTATAATATTCTTACTTCTTTCCAACACATCCTATACATAAAAGTAATTCTTCCCAATAATTTTACAATATATATTCATTAAGTTGCATTACCACAAATTTCACCTTTAGCTGTAACCCTAAATATCCTAATTCATAATTAATTTCTTGAACTTTAAATTGTATTTTCTTCTATCCACCAAGGTCTTCAAGTTCATTATTATCTTCTCTAAACTTTACTTTTTCCCACCATTCAATTTCTTCACATCTATTAACTATCATCCTTTGTCTTCTACAACTCCCTTATAAGAATTACATTTCCTACACCTTTCTCCTTTTTATGGACCTTATGTCTATTATTAGACTCATACTTGTCATATTATCATAGTGTTAGACTCATATATGATAGCAGATGTAATTATTGTTGGCTCATACATCAAACTCATACTTGTCATATATGAATTATGATAACCATTTTCAACAATGATTCAATTCTATTTTTTTCACACTCATAGAATTGATAGATTGAATACATCTATTACTTTCCAACAATTCACTCTAATATCGATTGCCTCTACACTACCTCATCATCTTCCACAAACTAGTCCAAACTTCTAACTTTATTCCTTACCTTATATTTGCCAACTCATTCTTCCTCTTCCTCTTCCTCTTCCTCTTCTTCTTCTTCTTCTTCTTTATCTTCTTCTTCTTCTTCCTCTTTGTCGTCTTCCTCTTCTTCTTCGTCTTCCTCTTCTTCGTCTTCATCTTCGTCTTCTTCTTCTTCCTCTTCTTCCTCTTCTTCGTCTTCCTCTTCTTCGTCTTCCTCTTCTTCTATTCACCAACTCATTGACAATGTTATCTCCAACCCTTGTATTATCCATTCTTCTATACTTCTTCCTCTTCCTCTTCTTCTTCTTCTTCTATTTACCAACTCATTGACAATGTTATCTCCATACTACCACTACCACAACCATTACTACTTCTTCCACTTCTTCCTCTTCCTCTTCCTCTTCCTCTTCTTCTTAAAAGACTGTCAACTTAAACTTTATTTGTGGATAAAGATAGAAATCCATTTTGAAGATAACAATTCCCCCCTACATCCAATTTCAAATTGACAACCTTCCATTGGATTAATATAATGTATGTTAATATCTAAAGAAATAGATTTTATGGACTATGGTCTTGTGTAATCATGTTGATTACACCTAGCGAATATGTCTAACTATAGTCATCTAGGGAGTGGCTTGAAATCCATGTATTAGTGAACTTGTAAGTGTAAGAAAACAAACTAACCTTCAAAATTAGCTATGTAATTGTATATTTAAAATCAATTAATAAATAATCTTTTTGTTACTTCCTACTCTTGATCTAGACTTATAGATGATTAATACATTATTTATATTGTTAACTTCTCATCTTTTATATACATATTATTTGTGCTTTTATTTCATAACATATAAAATAACATAAATATATTCCACTTCACTTTTTATTAGGAATATTTATGATCAACTATCTTAAAATAACTTCTAACTCTTTTCTTGAATAAAAAGTAAAATTCATACCAAACATTAAAATACAGGCGCCAACGTACTTTAATAAAGGTCACCTAAGCTTAAGGAAATTATGTTTGAGATTCTCAATTGAATTCTGTACAATAATTTGGCACCATCTCTATCTTCCGTGTAACCTATCCTCTTAAAAAAGGGTTCAACTCGAAACAAAGTATTTGAGTGCATCAAATACCAACTTCAAGTCCCATCTTAAAACCATTTTATAGAATATAATAAAATAAGTAGAAAAACTGGATAACAATATTTATGAAATTATTTCAAATATCATTCTTAACAACGTTTTTTTTTTTTCTGTTTGAACTGGTGTCTTCTTGTCAATCCGTTGTTCTCTAGTTTGATTGTTAATATATCTTCTGAACTCTTTATTATTGTAAAGAGACTGGGACCTTTATTTTTTTGAGAACTGGGACCTTTATTTCCTGTTTATAATATAACAAAACAATGTTCATTTGCCCCCTTCAAACGGAGACGACCTAAGATAAAATAGGTATTTCATCACTCAAACTTCCGACATATCACAACATCAACTCGCACTAACCAGAGAAGAATAATGATGTCGACTTCAATGAAACTGGTGAAGGCAATTAGTGAGTATCTTATTTATTCACTTAACGACAATAGACATTAAATTCTGAGGTTTAATTATCATCTTATCCTGTAACTGCAGCTTTCTTTCACTGAAACAAAATATTTTTAATATCATCGACTTACACAGACCTGGTCAGCTTTGATCTTTTCTTTCCAATCCCATATACTTAATCATATAAATCTTTTACTCAGTCATTTTTAGTTGGTCAATAAATATAATTTATTTTATGAATAATACAGAATTATAATAAAATGAGTAGTTACGGAAGGCTGTGAGGAATCAATGTGTTAACTAAAATTATATTAATAAACAAAATATTATTATTATGCTGATAGTAAGGGTGGAGTTGAAGAGCTGAAAGATTCCAAGATTCCGTGTAATTTTATAAGATTCCAATCTAAAAAACAAAAAAAAAAAGAAGATTTATATGCATGAGATCATTAAGATTAAGATAGAAGATCATAATGAAACACCACAATAAATACACCACTAAACATCACACCACTCAAAGATACTTTTGCTATTTTAAACAAAAATACAAAAAAAATTGAAAGATATCTGTTGCATACTATAGATATATTTTTTAAAATATAAATATACTAGTAAATAATGACATCCATATATAAGCACACTGTTCACAATTACTATAAAATATAATTTTTATTTGTCCAATAAAATCTTCATAAATGTAAAACTATTACAATACATTATGTTACATTTAAGTTCTCTATGTTTTTGTTAGTTTTTATGAAAATATTATAAATATATTTAATTAGTTTTTACCTTTAAGTTAATTATTATAATAAATTTTTTAATTGGGAATGTTTATTTATATTTGTAAGGAATATAAATTGTTTTTTAATTATTGAGACTAAATGAATAAATGTTATCAGTAAGTAAACAATTAATTAAGATAAAATAGTTGGAATTGATAATTGCAATAAATGTATGAAAATTAAATTCAAGGATTATGGTTATTTAGCTCTAGAGTTGATGATGAAGAATTGTTATTAATGTCATATTGAATCCACTTGTCACTATTCACTAATTAATGTCTTCAATATGTTGAATTTGTCAAAGTCTATATAATTTCAAAAATCTTTGTGGTTCAATCTTAAGTGTCACGATGTTGATCCTAAGTAACATGGACTTGATCTAATACATGAAATTGTTCTATGACATGTGGGGTCACTTTGTTAGAATATTTAATCAAAATCCTATTCGCCTTCATTTCCTCAGTAGTTGAACTTGTCAAGGTGGTTTTTAGAAACACCTTTACGAGACTAGTAACTTGATAGGTGAATGGATTCTTCTATGTCAATGCACTTGGTAGGCCAAACTAATTGGAACAATAATTGTCCAAGATAGCATACATAGACATGCATATGTCCTATATGATGATGAAATGAATATTATTCTTTATTGCCCTTTCAAAATTGAGATATGCTTTAATCATTTTCCCAAAGTTGTAATTACATATAGATTAATTGCACATTGAATGTCTTTAAATACCATCACATAACAACATGTTACACAAATTTGTGTTAAATTTATTAATAACAACTAGTAGAAGTAGGTGGGAAACTTAAAATGTGAAGTTGATATTTATTTTTAAAATTTAGGTCATTCCTACTCACCTTAGGATTGACCCTAAGCCACTCAGAGATTAACCTTAGGATTAAATTATAATTTTGAGGCATGGAATAAATGTGTTAGAGAGAGTGTGAATGAGGGTCCAATAATAATAAATACATGGCAAATTTATGGAAATTAGTGTAAACTTGGGTAAACAAAGATGGTTAGAGATGGGTCCATGAGCCAAACTAAGCGTGCAAAAGTATGCCACTTGTCAAGAAGTTAGTTCATTAAGACATTGCATCATAGTGGGCTCAAAACTAAATGGGAAATGACATAGATATATGATAATTTCACAATTATATTTTACCCCACTTTGGTGTCAGTGTGAACCTAAAATAAACATGCATTTCAAACTATATATGGACATTCTCAACTAGTTCATGGAAAGGAAATTTTTAGACACATAAAAAAGGATATCTATTCATATAAAGTAATAAATCTAATGTAGGAAGATCCCCTGGGCATTCTAAGAATATGGTATCATGTCTAAGAAGAATAATTGGTGGTTTACATTGATAGCTTGAGTATTTGAAAGTTAATAGTTAGTAGTCAGTGAGTAAAAGTGAGCACATTTTACCGCATTAAAGAATTAGCTTCTGCGATTGTGATGGTAGTTATTCATGTTGTTTGTTTGTTTCTCTTTAGTTGAAATTTAAGGTTGATTGAGTAGGTAGATGATTGGAAACATTGGTTCATAAGTTGTATGTGGTTTGACAGTGTGAGTTGTTGAAATTGTTTCTATTTGCAGAAGGCCATTTTGGGTTTATGCCAAAGAATAATATTTTGTTGTGTGAAAAGTGTTTTTATCTATCTAGCTTGACTAAGTCCTATTCACACTACACTTAAGCTAACTTAGAGGCTATTTAGACTTTTGTCTCACCTCATATGCACACAACATGTGTCCTCACACTTGTCTCAAGTGATTTCACATGTGTCCCAACTTTTGAGGGGTAGTCAAACTTTTAGTCCTACTATCTCATCACCTCATCCTTGCCTTTATATGCAAGGTTTGTATTGTACTTTTGCATACTCTATATTTTGATGATTGTATGATAGTTATTTGGATTGTTAATTGTTGAATTCACCTTTGTGAAAGTTCTTGGCTTCTTACAAGTGATCTTGGCTACTCCAACATGGTATTAGAGTGAGCTTGCAAGACCCTTACCATTTTTGGTTTAATTCGGCACCTAGCCCTATCAATGGTGCATCATGGAGCTAAACAAACCTCAATGTTGAGTCTAAAAGACCCAAATTTGTCAAGATTAACTGTCCAAAAATCAATTTTGGACACAGTTAATTTTTATAGAATTTTTTTTCCCCCAACCCTTTGTACCATATGACCATATAGAATTGTATAGATTGTACGAATTTTGGAGGTTGAAAAAATATTTTTTTAGCAGAGGGGGCCTCAGCTCCTGTTGTCTATTGTAATTTTGTGCTTGTTCACTAGTTTGTTGTCATGATTGTTTCTTGGTTTGAAATAGCATTTTGTGTTCTTGAGGGAAGTTGCTAGGCAAATTTCAGCATCTAGTTCATGACAATTCTTCAATCTCATGGTTTGAGGGTTTCATTTTTTGGCCTCTTAGCCTCTATGGGGTACCTGGTTTGATTTGGGTGTTCTCATTTGTTAGCCCTCCATTTAGTTAACTTGGGCTTGAGGACCTTTCCCTTGGCTTGACCATAAGAGGGCATCCTTATACCTTCTCCAAGATGTTTGGAGTGCAAATTTAAATATTACACTATCCTAAAATTATAGTGATATTATTTCTAACAACCTATGTAAAGGGTTAACATTAGTAATAAGTATTAGTCTTTATATAGATATAATTTTAGGAGTAAGTTTACATGACATGATAGCTCATAGATTGACACCAACTGAAAGTGAAGAATAGTAGAGAATGGCTGTTACAAATTGATCTATCTCATTAACAACACTTTCCCATTCCTAGGCACTAGGGAGAGAGAGTGGATTATCTTCTTCAATATTAGGTGGGTTCGACATGTTAGTGGTCTCATAAATTGCAGTACCATATTTGGGGGAGTGTTCTTATGAAGTGAAGTGATCAAAGATGCTTGGTAGTAATATTTTCTATTCATGAATGCATTAATTTGTAACATGGAGGCATTACATTTTTGTCATATGATGGTTTTGAATAGTCATGGTTTTAGGAATCCACTTGTGTTTTCCTGTCAACTCTTCTCTATATATTGTATGCATTAAATAGAGGTTATATGGTTATTTATAGCTACAAAAGTGTTTCAGAATTCTATTATATTAAAGTGAGAAGTTTTTTGATTATGTACTATTTCCTTAAAGACTAATACAAATTTGTGTTCTCTTTGGTAGTGTCATGTTTTTTTAAAAGGGTTTCTCCATGTGCATTTGATTTCATGTGTTTAAATCTTATGGTTTATTGATTTCTTATTTTTTACTTTATACTTCAATACATTCATTATATGGTTAATCAAACGATGAAATAATTGGTATTTCAAATTTGCATACTTTATTAATAAGATTTCTTTTGTAGTAGTTTACTCTAGTTTACAACATTTATGGATGACATTATGGAAGGAAATGGATACAAAGTTAAAATTTATTTCAACATATCATTTATAAATAGGTGGACAAATACAAGTTGTGACTAGGATCTTGGGAAATTTGTGATGTTTATCAAGTAAAAAGACAAGAAATTGGTATTTAATCTTATCACAAGCTAAGTTTGCTTATAATAGTTCAATGAGTATAAGTATAGGTAAGATTCCATTTGAAATTGTATGTGGATAGAATCTAAATAATAGTTTAGAATTGAGAGATTATATTGCAAACCATAGGAAGAGTGCTATAGTTAAAGATTATGTAGAGTATATGGATAATTTACATCAAAATGTAAGACAATAGTTAGAGAAGATGAATGACAACTATAAAAAACATATTGATCAAAGCTAGAGACATAAAAATCATATGAATCTAGACACAAAGTAATGGTATAGTTGAGGAATAAATTTTTTCCATAGAGCACATAAAATAAGTTTAAAATGAAGAAATTTGGTCATTGTAAGATTGTAAAGAAATTTGATTCAAGAAATTCATGAGGTGGAAGTGTTAGCAAACCTCAACATCTCACTAGTATTTATCATTGTTGATTTATATGATTACCATGAAGGAATATCAATAGATCACAAAATATAAATAGATTGGGTAAATAGGTACCTAATCAAGACCAAAAATAAATTGAATAGATATTAGATAATAGAATTGGAAGGAGCATACGAGAAAAAGCTATGAGGAAAATTTAGTGAAGTGAGAGGATAAGCTAGTTGAAGACTCTACGTGGATGAAAAGAGCTAAGGTTGACTAATTTGGTTTTCCTTTAGCTCTTCAAACCTTGAAAAAAAGTGAGAGGCTCACCTTTCAATTATCGAGGGTGTGTAGTGCAAGGCATATAGGGTGTAAGACAAATATTTTATCAACCATTTTTTCTTTTAACCTTTATTTGTTTTGTAGGTACTTTTCTAATTTCCAAGTGTTTTTTGAGTAGTTTATGTGTCAAGTTTGTGGCATCATAACTTATTGCACTTATATTTTGTTAGTTGTGGTTTCTAACATAGGTTCTATCAAGCATCCTTAAAATCCATCCAATCCTCATGTGATTTTAGACATCATATGCACATTTATTATATCAAGGATCTTAACTAAACCAATACTATACTAATAATTGTATTATGGTAACTTGGTTGAACAATTCACCAAGTATTTGAAACTTGCACCAATTCCTAATGTTACCTACTTCATTGTAGGTCCTAAGAGGGGCCATGTATGAAACCAAATTGAATTTAAATATGCATAGCTTGAGGTACATTGATTATGGTGTTACTACACATCACTAGCAAGCATACACTACCCAAGGGTGATGCACAAAATTCCATGGTTAAATGAAGATCAAATCATTTAATTTTTGGGCCTCTGATACTTACATATCTAGCTACAATGATGTACTACATTTTCCAACTAACACACATAAATTTTACATCATATATATATAGAGAGAAGCTTCATATGATTTGAGGGTAGACATAGCTAGGGTGAAAGAAGTAAATAGAAGACATAAGCGAATGAAATTTGATATTTTTAGGATCTAATATACCTAGCATGTATCAATCTCATTAAATTAATCTAATTTGAATCAATATAATTTTAGTTCTTTATATGATCTCTATAATTTTTCCTCAAATAAAATATTCATACATGTAAAACTATTACAATACATTATGTTACATTTAAGTTCTCTATGTTTTTGTTAGTTTTTACGAAATTATTATAGATATATTTAATTTGTTTTCACCTTTATGTTAATTATTATAATAAATTTTTTAATTGGGAAAGTTTATTTATATCTGTAAGGAAAATAAATTGTTTTTTAATTATTGAGACTAAATGAATAAATGTTATCAGTAAGTAAACAATTAATTAAGATAAAAGAGTTGGCAATGATAATTGCAATAAATGTATGAAAATCAAACTCAAGGGCTATGGGTATTTAGCTCTAGAGTTGATGATGACGAATTGTTATAGATGTCATGTTGAATCCACTAGTCACTATTCACTAATTAATGTCTTCAATATGTTGAATTTGTCAAAATCTATATAATTTCAAAAATCTTTGTGGTTCAATCTTAAGTGTCATGATGTTGTTCCTAAGTAACATAGACTTGATCTAATAAATGGAATTGTTCTGTGACACGTGGGGTCACTTTGTTAGAATATTCACTCAAAATCCTATTTGCCTTCATTTCCTCAGTAGTTGAACTTGTCAAGGTGGTTTTTAGAAACACCTTTAGGAGATTGTTGACTTGATAGGTGAATGGATTCTCCTATGTCAAATGCCCTTGGTAGGGCAAACTAATGGGAACAATAATTGTCCAAGATAGCATATACATAGACATTCATATGTCCTATATAATGATGAAATGAATCTTATTTTTTATTGCCCTTTAGAAATTGACATATGCTTTAATTATTTTCCCAAAGTTGTAATTACATATAGATTAATTGCACATTGAATGTCTTTAAATACCATAACATAGCAACATGTCACACAAATTTGTGTTAAATTGACTAATAACAACTAGTAGAAGTAGGTGGGAAACTTAAAATGTGAAGTTGATAATTTAAATTTTAGGTCATTCCTACTCACCTTGGGATTGACCCCAAGACACTCAGAGATTAACCTTAGGATAAAATGATAAGTTTCAGGCATGGAGTGAATGTGTCGGAGAGAGTGTGAATGACGGTCCAATAATAAATAAATGGTTAATTTATGGAAATTGGTGTGAACTTCGATAAACAAAGATGGATAGAGATGGGTCCATGAGCCAAACTAAGCACAAAAGTATGCCACTTGTCAAGAAGTTAGTTCAATAAGACATTGCATCATGGTGGGCTCAAAACTAAATGGGAAATGGCATAGATATATGGTAATTTTACCATTATATTTTACCCCAACTTTGGTGTCAGTGTGAATAAAAAATAAACATGCATTTCAAACTAGATACATGGACATTCAAGGATCAACTAGTTCATGGAAAGGAAATCCTCAGACACTTAAAAATGGATACCAATTCAGATAAAGTAATAAATCTAATGTAGGAAGATCCCCTAGGCATTCTAAGAATAGGGTATCATTTCTAAGAAGAAGAATTGGTGGTTTACATTGATAGTTTGAGTATTTAAAAGTTAATAGTTAGTAGTCAATGAGTAAAAGTGAGTGCATTTTACCACATTAAGGAATTAGCTTCTGTAATTGTGATGGTAGTTATTCATGTTGTTTGTTTGATTGTCTTTAGTTGAAATTTGAGGTTGATTTAGTAGGTGGATGATTGGAAACATTGGTTCATAAGTTGTATGTGGTTTGACAGTGTGAGTTGTTGAAATTGTTTAGAGATTTGCGGAAGGTCATTTTGGATTTATGCCAAAGAAGAATAGTTTGTTAGTGTGAAAAGTGTTTTTATCTATCTAGCTTGATGAGGTCCTATTCACACTACACTTAAACTCACTTAAAGGTTATTTAAATTTTTGTCTCACTTCATATGCACACAAAATGTGTCCTCACACTTGTATCAAGTGATTCCACATGTGTCACAACTTTTGAGGGGTAGTCAAAATTTCAATCCTACCATCTCACTACCTCATCCTTGTCTTTATATGCAAGGTCTCTATTGTACTTTTCTATACTCCACATTTCGATCATTGTATGATAGTTATTTGGCTTGTTATTTGTGTAATTAAACTTTGTGGAAGTTGTTGGCTTCTTGCAAATGATCTTGGCTACTCCAAAATGGTATTAGAGTGATATTGCAAGACCCTTCCCATTTTTGGTTGAATTTAGTACCTAGCCCTATCAACAGTGCATCATGGAGCTAAATGAACCTCACCATTGAGTCCGAAAGGCCCAAAATTGTAAATATTAACTATCTAAAAAATAATTTTGGATAGTCAATTTTATAAAAAAAATTGCCTTCAACCCTTTGTACCATACAGTCGTACAAAATTGTATAGACTATATGGATTATGGAGGTTGAATTTTTTTTAAGCATAGGGGGCCTTAGCTGTGCCGCCATATGTTGTAATTTTCTACTTGTTCACTAGTTTGTGGTCATCATGAGTTTCTTGGTTTGAAATACCATTTTGTGTTTGAGGCTTTACTAGGCAAATTTTGACATCTGGTTCATGGCACTTCTTCAATCTCATGGTTCCAGTGTTTCATTTTTTGGCCTCTCGGCCTCTATGGGTCACCTGGTTTGATTTGGGTGTTCTCATTTGCCAGGCCTCCATTAATTTAACTTGGACCTGAAGACCCTGCCCTTGGCTTGACCATAAGAGGGCATCCTTATACCTTCTCTAAGATGTTTAGATTGCAAATTTAAATATTACACTATCCTAAAATTATACTGATTATTTCTAACAACCTATGTAAAGGGTTAACACTAGTAAGAACTATTAGTCTTCATATAGATCTAATTTTAGGAGTAAGTTTACCTAACATGATAGCTCATAGATTGACACCAATTGAAAGTGAAGAATAGTAGACAATGGAAGTTACAAATTGATCTATCTCATTAACAACACTTCCCCATTCCTAGGTGCTAGGGAGAGAGAGTGGATTATATTCTTTAATATTAGGTGGGTTCAAAATGTTAGTGGTCTCATATTGGAGTAATATATTTGGGGGAGCGTTCCCATGAAGTGAAGTGATCAAAGATGCTTGGTAGTAATATTTTCTATTCATGAATGCATTAATTTGTCACATGGAGGCATTAAGTTTTTGTCATATGATGGTTTTGAGTAGTTAGTTTTTAGGAATCCACTTATGTTTTCCTCTCAACTCTTCTCTATATATTGTATGCATTAGATAGAGGTTATATGGTTATTTATAGGTACAAAAGTTCTGCAAGAATACTATTATATTGAAGTGAGAAGTTTGTTGATTATGTACTATTTCTTTAAGGATTAATACAAATTTGTGCTCTCTTTAGTAGTGACATTTTTTTCAAAAGGGTTTATCCATGTACATTTAATTTCATGTGTTTAAATCTTATGGTTTATTGATTTCTTATTTTTAATTTATACTTCAATACATTCGTTATATGATTAATCAAATGATGAAATAATTGTTATTTCAAATTTGTATACTTTATTTTAATAAGATTTCATTTGTAGTATTTTACTCTATTTTACAACATTTTTGGAGAACATTATGGTAGGAAATGAATACAAAGTTAAAATTTAATTCAACATATCATTTACAAATATGTGGACAAATAGAAGTTGTGACTAGGATCTTGAGAAACTTATTACGATGTTTATCAAGTAAAAAGACAAGAAATTGGGATTTAATCTTATCACAAGCTAAGTTTTGTTATAATAATTCAATGAGTATAAGTATAGGTAAGATGCCATTTGAAATTGTATGTGGATATAATCTAAATACTAGTTTAGAATTGAGAGATTTTATTTCGGAAGAGTGCTATAGCTAAATATCATGTAGAGTATATGAATAATTTACATCAAAATGTATGACAATAGTTAGAGAAGATGAACCACAAGTATAAATAACATGGTGATCAAAGATAGAGACATAAACAACATATGAACAGGGATACAAAGTAATGGTATATTTGAGGAAAGAAGGATTTCCACAGAGGAAATAAAATAAGTTTAAAATGAAGAAATTTGGTCATTGTAAGATTGTAAAGAAATTTGATTCAAGAAATTCATATGAGGTGGAAGTGTTAGCAAACCTCGGCATCTCACTAGTATTTGACATTGTTGATTTATATGAGTACCATGAAGGGAAATCAATAGATCACAAAACATAAATAGATTTGGTAAATAGGTACCTAAGATTGACCAAAAATAAATTGAATAGATATTAGATAGTAGAATTGGAAGGAGCACAAGAAAAAAAAGCTATGAGGAATATTTAATTAAGTGAGAGGATAAGCTAGTTGAAGACTCTACATGGATGAAAAGAGATAAGGTTGACCAATTTAGTTTTCCTTTAGCTAAAAACCTTGAAAAAAAAGTGAGAGGCTCACTTTTCAATTATCTAGGGTGTCTAGTGTAAGGCATTTAGGGTGTAAGACAAATATTTCATCAACCATTTTTTTCTTTTAACATTTATTTGTTTTGTAGGCACTTTTCTAATTTCCAAGTGTTTTTTTAGTAGTTTGTGTGTCAATTTTGTGGCATCATTACTTATTGCACTTATGTTTTGTTAGTTGTGGTATCTAACATAGGTTCTATCAAGCATTCTTAAAATCTATCCAATCCTCATGTGATTTTAGACATCATATGCACATTTCTTATATTAAGGATCTTAACTAGACCAATACTATACTAATAATTGTGTAACTTGGTTGAACAATGCACCAAGTATTTGAAAATTGCACCAATTCGTAATGTTACCTACTTCATTTTAGGTCCTAAGAGGGGCCATGTATGCAACCACATTGAATTTAATGTTAGGGTTAGCTGGCAGAAGATATCAATTAAATGCAAATAAAGATTAAATAGAGAAATGGAAATCCACAGAATTAATAATAGCGAGAGACAAGTTTTAACGTGGTTCACCCAAACTCGAGCTACATCCACTAAACAGAGAGTCCAATATTATTATCCAGTAAATCAAACCAATTACAACCAGCAATCCTTGCAACTCAATACCGTTGCAAATGCTACAATACAATATATCAAAACCCTAACCCTTAGCCACTTTTGTCAAGCTTTTTGTTGGTTACAAAAATAGGGTTTTCTTATGTCGGTCAATGAAAAAATAATTCTCGGTGCCTTTATAAAATAATAAAAAACTGTGTGAGGTTTCGGGGGCGCTGCCCCCGAGCCCCCGCAAGGGCGCTGTCCCTCGACCCCGCCCTGTATCGTGACAAGGAACGCACCAGGGGTGCTGCCCCTGGACCTCACAAGGGGCGCTGCCCCTTGACCTCGTCTTGGGGGCGCTGCCCCCAAACCCCTGCAAGGGGCGCTGCCTCTTGACCCCGTAGGAATTTGGGGGGAAATTGCGCCAATAAAAGTGGGGAAAATGTAACCTCTGAGTTTGATTAGGCTCCATATAACAACATTTAAATATGTACAGCTTGAGGCACATTTAATATGGTGATACTACACATCACTAGCAAGCCTAGAGTACCCAAGGGTGATGCACCAAATTCCAAGGTCAAATGAAGATCAAATCATTTAATTTTTGGGCCTTTGATACTTACACATCTAGCTACAATTTGATGTACTACATTTTCCAACTAACACACATAAATTGTACATCTTATATATAGAGAGAGAAGCTTCATATGTTTTGAGGGTAGACATAGTTAGGGAGAAAGAAGTAAATATAAGACATAAGAGAAGGAAATTTGACTTTTTTAGGATTTAACTTCTAGTCAAATATCTAATATGCCTAGCATATATCAATCTCATGAAATTAATCTAATTTGAATCAATATGATTTTAGTTCTTTATATGATCTTTATAATTTTTGCTAAGTTGTGTTTGTTTGTTTCAATTAGTTGCAAGGCTTGATAGTATTTAATGTTAGAGTGTTGGGTTTATCCTAACCGACATCTAGGCTTAAGTCACACTTAGTGGCTAGGTCTAACTTAACCCTAACATTAAAGGTTAAGTTCACTTTTAAGGTTAGCCACTTTTTTGTCTCACCACATGTGCTCACATGAGGTTAGTCATTTTGACACTTCACCTCATTAGAGGTTGGAGATATTCTCTCCTCACCTTATGGGAGGTTGGAGACATTTGTCCATCACCCTCCACTTGTGCACACATGTGTTCATTGCATAGAGGGTTAGTCATAGTTGGCTCTTTCCTTCTCACCTCCTTCTCCTTGCTTATATATGCAAGGCTTTTTGTACTATTTCATTTAACTCTTGGTGTAAACTCTTAGTGTAATCTCTTGATTATACATTTTGGCTTTTATGTGATTATGATTTGTGGAAGTTCATCTAAATTCTCGCTTACTGATCTGGGTTAATTCTGACATTTAATTACACCCTCCAAACTTGACTAGGTTAGTGGAACATTGCCAATGCCTATTTTATAAAGTTAAAGGAAGATTATGTTAGATTAGGTTAGAATGAGGACATGAATCCACCAACAAGAAATTTGAGTTCAGGGGGAAGTCTAAAAGAATCCTTGAAGTCTTAATTTTGTGATTTATATGATCTCTATAATTTCTTCTGAGTTGTGTTTGTTTGTTTCAAATAGTTTAAATGCTTTATAGTATTTAATTAGACCCTCTAACCTTGACTAGGTTAGTGGAACATTACCAATGCCTATTTTAAAAAGTTAAAGGAATCTTGTGTTAGATCATGTTATAAAGAGGACACGAATCCACCACCAAGCAATTTAAATTTAGGGGGAGATCTACAAGAATCCTTAAAGTCTGAATTTTGTGATAGACAAGACATCTAGTATGAAATTCCTAGGAGGAACAAGTCACTAGTGAAGAGGTAGATGGGTGAGTACAGGATCATGATGGGCTAAACAATACCTCTAAGTTGCAATGAAAATACTAAAAAATAGACTAAAGCAAGTTCATGTGAAAATTTGAATGGATTATCTACACAATTTGAAAAATATGTAACATCAAAATTTGTAGGGAATTGAATCTAGTTTATGGGATACTATTGTTTTTTCTTTAAAAACTAAATTTACTTGGTGAAAAATGACAATTTCAATGAACAACTATTAAGTTTTTCAAAAAAAAAAAGTGGGTGTCATTTCAGCCAACCTAAGTATGAGCAATTTTTTTTTGAATCTTTAAAAATAAGTAAAGGACTCATGCTTGGATGTGACACATAGTTTTTTGAAATGTTTTCCAAGAAAATAATTAGCTATGAATTTTTTATTGTGACTTTTTTTAAAAACTAAAAAGTAATTTTCCATCCAACCTAACTTGATTAAAAAAAATAGATTTCAATTTTTTTTAAAACTTATAGCCTGAAAAGCATAGAGTGTGACACATTTTTCAGATTTGAAAAAGGTGAAATGCTTTGAAAGTTATGGATGTGTTTTAATTAGTGTGTCCATCAGGATTTAAGACAGTCTATATAGAAAATTATTAATAATTGTTTAGTAATATGATAATCAAGTATACCTTATATTTTTAGAAAGATGACAATTTCTTCAATAAACCCTTTTCATTTCATCAAATTTGAATTAAAAAAGTCATCAGTACGAAGGGTGAAGTCAGAAGAAGAGGATGAAACATGTAAACATGTTAGAGCTGAGAGAAAATCAACTATGATAGTCCCAAGCCTAAATCCAAGGCATTCCTAAGGTTGGAGAATTTTGTGTTTAGGTAATGAATATCCGTGACTAACAAATATCTGTTAATAATGGATATCTATTATTAAGGTAACAAATATCTATTTTGTATAGCCATGAATGGATATCAATTCCTAGGAAATGGATATCCATTCCGAGGAAACAGATATCCATTCCTAGGAAACAAATATCCATTCCTAAAAGCCAAATTTTATATCTTCTTCTTCCTCTTCTTGGGGAGAGGACCCAATTGGTGAGCATGTTACATTAGGTGCAATAGTATTTGTGTATTTAAGGCCCAATAGTTTTAAAAATTTAGTACTAGTATTTGTGACTTTAAGGTTGTTAGTGTTACTATAAGTACTTATAATTGAATGAAATTTGCTCATTATATTTAAAAAGCAACCAATCATGTGATGCAACATTAGCGCACCAACAAAAAATGACTTAATGCACACCTATTGGTCCAACCATTTTTTGGGGAACTATTTGACACCTCAACAAAAAATGTGTTGATGTGGCATCATATTTGATGATGTGGCCCTGAAACCTTAGTTATAAGCAGGGGCCTTACCAAATAAGCTGCTGTAAAATTTTTGGAGTGATTCAAAATTGCCACATATGATTTTGAGAGGTGTGAAGTTAGGGTGCTCAACTATTGGGTCCTCTCCCCTATCAATCATTCTCTCTCTATATATCTCTATATCTCCCTCTACCTGTTTCTTTGTATCTTCTTCCTCATTTTCTCTCTCTCTCTCTCTCTCTCTCTATATATATATATATATATATATGCACTACGAGCTCTCTTTCTCTATTATTCTTTCTTTGTCAATCTCCATCTCTCTATCTATCTATTTTTTTATTGCTTTGTGCATCTTTCTCTTTACTCTCACCATAATATGCATGTTCACTCCTTAATATATGTTAACCATGGCACAAGAACTTAGTATCTTCACTTGAGATGAAACCCTATGAAAACTCATGTAACTTGTCTACTTTTTTTGAAAATCATATATCTACAATCCAAGAGTCGCTAATCAACTCTTATCACATTCTCAAAAATGTGTTTTCAACTATGAAGTTAGAACTATTCTCTTCCTAAGGCTATGGAAATCCATAGACACATTCCATGGAAATTTGTTCCTTTAACTTAGTTTCTCCTTCTATGGGAACAATCTAGAGATCACAATCCTCCAATGTATATCCTTCTTCAGGTATCACTTCTAATTCCCAATCCTTAATGAAGATCACATCCTCTTCTTTCAACCACACATTAGTCCTTTGGTTTTGGTTCACCACCTTATTTCTTATTGATCCTTGAGCCTTATAATCTAAACCCTATCAGGTCATTATTCTAAAGAGCATCACTGATCTACTCAAAAAATCATTTTCAAATTTTCCACATCAACCTCAAACCAATATCTTTCCTTAATAAATCACACTCCATTCACAGCATCTCGCTCTCCAACTATTCAAAATTGATTATCTAGCCATAACTCCATTGTTCCATGGAACAATCACCTATTTCTTATAGGGAAACTATTCCTCCTCTTTACCTAATGTTCATTGTATCACCCAAAATATATAAGCACAAAATATGCCATTATTCCCTTCAATCTACATCTTGTTCTTATGGCCATTTTTTTACCTCTCTTACCTTCCTACCCTTACTATTCCATCCTTTGATTGGTCTGTGTCCATTGTGTGTTGACCACAAGCTCATAGATTTTATTTTTTATTGGTTCATACATCTTTAATCCACCTATTTACCATTATATAGTCTTTTATCCTTTCAAGTGTCATCATAGACTATGTCAATATCCTCTAATCTAGAATTTCTAGTCCATCTACACCTTGGTGAAATTCCTCTTCTTTCCTACACTTGGCCTCTTTCAACCAAGCAACTCTACTAGTCTCACATTACCATACCAAGTATCTTGATGCATTCATTGATATGTATATTATACATGATATTCTATATGATCCCTATAAAAGTTTCATAGGTTACACTAGTGCCTTTGCCACTTGAAATCTCTAGTGTGCCATCAACACCCTTGGCAATGTCTCCAATAGTCATCTAGAATGGTGTTCTTCTTCTAGATCCATCTTCTAGAATTTTAGTTTGAACCATGCTACTACCACAATATGCATGTTCACTCCTCAATATATGTTAACCATGGCACAAGAACTTAGTATCTTCACTCGAGATGACACCCCGTGATAACTCATGTAACTTGTCTACTTTTTGAAAATCATATTTCTACAATCCTAGAGTCGCCACTCAACTCTTATCACATTCTCAAAAATGTGTTTTCAACTATGAAGTTAGAACTATTGTCTTCTTAAGGCTATAGAAATCCATAGACACATTCCATGGAAAGTTTTTCCTTCAACTTAGTTGCTTCTTCTATGGGAACAACCTAGAGATCACAATCCTCCAATGTATCTTCTTCTTAAGGTATCAATTCTAACTTCAAATCCTCAATGAAGAACACATCATCTTTTTTCAACCACACATAAGTCCTTTGGTTTTGTTCATCACCTTATTTATTATTGATCTTTGAGCCTTATAATCTAAACCCTATTAGGGCATTATTCTAAAGAGCATCATTGATCTACTCAAAAAATAATTTTCAAAATTTCCACATCAACATCAAACCAAATCACACTCCATTCATGGCATCTCACTCTCCAACTATTCAGAGTCAATTATGTAGCCGCAACTCCATGGTTCTATGGAAAAATCATCTGTTTCTTATAGGGAAACTATTCCTTCTCTTTACCTAATGTTGGTTGTGTCACCAAAAACCACCTTACTCTTTGGCACCTCTTTCTACTAAATACCCTTATCACAAATGGATTTCTAATCCACGTGAACTCCCATTTTCTTTACTAAGTGATTAATTCAAAGTGCAATGCCTCCTAATGACTTCATCAACTCCTCTCTTCTCTTCCTTTTTCCTCGAGTTTCTCCCAAAGTCTCTCTAAAGTCTAATCTAGGAACTATAACTCTACCTTTGGCAATCAATCCTTTGGTCCTCATCTTGTTGACAAGGCCCACCAAGTTACTCCTCAATTTAGATCTCTTTCACTTCTTATAATTTTCCTCAATTTAATAACATAGGCAAAATGGATATCCATTTTGTAGAATGGATATCCATTATCTAGATATCTATTGCCCAAATAATTGGGCTTTAGGTAATAGATATCCGTTTTGGGAACAAATATCCCTTTTGAGAATGGATATCTATTACATAAAAGCCAAAAAAAGGCAAAAGGAATATTGTTGGGCCCAACAATGGTGCCCACATACCCTTTGTTGTCGAGAACCCATGATCTCTACATGTTAAAGTAAAAAAAACACCTTTCTACACTTTTGGACACAAAATTTTCTTGTTTCAATCATTAGGGTGATATTTTTGTTCCCCTAATGGGGAGCAATAGTCGTCGTAAAGCAAAAAAGAGGAGGAAAGTTACATTGGAGGAAATTGAACAATTAAGGAAAAGAATAGAGCAAGGAAGAGGATTGGAAGACCAGGTTTGGTGGATTGTCATCAAGGCGAAGCTTCTCCTTTACCATCTAATGACATGCAAATTGAAGGTGTTAATGTTGAATATAATGAAATGTTAGATAAGAATGAAATTGGCCATTATATTGCAAATGAAAATGTTGCAAAATGTTATGAAATACCTATTGATAAGAGTAATATCATGGACAAAGAAGAAGAAAAACATAGACATTTTCTTAAAGTTTGTGGATATGAACCTCATGATGTTGAATTTGCATTCCATAATTCAATTGTTGATAATATTGATGAGGTTGATAACATGGATGAAATAATGAAAATCAATGTATCTCCAAATTACATAAGATGAGAGGATGTTTTTCAAGAAGAGAATGAGCATGATGAAATTGTAAAATATCCAAGAATCCCAAAATGGCTACTTGAAATTGATGAGAACATAATGGAAAAACTTGAAGGAAAGAGGTTGTCATGAATGGTTCGGCTGTAGGCTTCAAAAAATTTCAATGAATACTTTGGGAATAAAAAATTAATCGAACAATGTCAACTTTTTGTGCAGTTACTAAAGATGTACAAAATGAGACCTTTACTAAAGAAATTAAAGATTCGAGGGTAAACAAAGTGTTCAATTGGAATAAAATTATTTCTAGAAGCCTTTTCAATGCACTCAATTCTATTAGAAAGACTAGTAAGGAGAAAGATAAAAGAGCTTCTACTAGAGTAGTAACAACCTCAATAGTGACAAAGCAATAAAGAAAGGCTTGATTAATGAGGCAAAATTGTGTTGACTTAATCTTGAATCATAAAACATTGTTAAAAGCACTAGCATTTAGATCAAGACTAGATAGTCTTCTTGGAAATGATACTTGGGCTTTTAGTGGTAGGATTCCACGAGTTGATAAGAAGCTAATCAATAGCACAAAGGATGAAATTGAATGATTTTGGCACACTAACTCTATGGTATCACCCAATGTAAAAGATGTTTTAAAGTTAAGAATTGGTGATAAAGACTGCACACCACATCCTAAACATTACTTGGAATGTAGCCAAACAACATTGTACAAACAATTTTGTGAAACACACCCCAGGTATGACAATATCATAAAGAGCATTTGAATATTGCAAGCCATTTTATTTTGTGACTCTTAAAATTTGTAATACATGTTGCAAATACCATGTAGAGTTTTCTACATGTATCATGAATTATTATGCAATATTCATTCTACTTTGCACACTAACGAAATGTTACAAGAGTGTAGTGTAATTCAACTACCAAAGTCATCTAGGGACTTATTGGATTTATTTTTATGTATTAGAGATGATGGTTCCATTTTCTACAAGAATGATTGTTTAAATGAAAAGTTTTTACAATGTGGTGGGTTATCAAAGTTTATATCATGTATTCACAAGGGAAGCGAGCATTCTGTTGGAAAGAAAATGGTTGAGAAAAAAACATATGAGATAGTGAAATACAATTTGAAAAGTGGATGTGAAGGTTCTATTATCAATCAGATATAAACTCTATGCTAAGATACCAACTTAGCTACGCGTTGACACATGAGAACACTCCTAGGCCTGTGGGTTGGCTAAAATTTAGAGTGAACCTCCAGAGTGAGCTGGTTCTAATGAATTTTCTAATCTAGATGATTTACTAAGGAAAAGGGTGAGAAGATGACTGAAATTTAAATTCGAAAATCTAATCTCCAAAACTACGACTCATGCTAATGATCTCTCTCCCAAACAACTCCTTAAACATGAACTTTCACAACCTCACCTAGAACATACAACTCAAAAATAATTTGCATGAAGGTTCGATCTAAACACAACACACAACCAAAATCATATGAAATATTTGCATATAGTTTCAAAATAAAGATACATGACAAAGGACAAAATAATTATTATCTCAATGAACACCAAATCAATACTGCGACCATGAGGAAAAATAAATGAGGTAGGAATCCTCTGCTATATTGAAGTGAAAGGATTGCATGAAAACTTGAAACTCTGAATCAAAATTTGTCTACAAACTCTCTGCCTATGATCAAGAGAGAAGAAACAATGATATCAGCTAACTGAGAAAAACTAAGTTTTTCTCCAATACATGCCTACAAATGATCTCCAAGGAAAAAAGCTAAAGAAAAACTTCTAAAAATAGCCCTGTTGATCCATTTTCGAGCTCCCAGAAAAAGCCACCAAAAAGATACTAAAACAGGCCCAAACTGAGTGTAAAGGCTACCAAAATGCTCTCCAAAGTGGTCCCACCAAAAAACTCCTAAAAAACATGCTTTATCTGCTCCATAGATGCTCTATTTTGTCCATATCTTCTCAATTTTGCCCAAAGAAAATAAATCTGGAAAAGCAAGATTTTTTCTGCTTTACTGGATTTAATAGTAATTACTTAAAAGCAATTTATAAAACATTGCTTTAAATAATGCTTTACAATGATTTTGTAGTTTTACTCGCTAATTTACCTCAACTTGATTTTTGCAAAAAATACTATTACAAGGCTTTTGATTTTCTGTAAAAATCATATAATTATGAAGGTATCTTGGAAAAATGAAAATGCCTAAGGGTCTACCCTATTTGATTTGTAAAAAATTTATAAGGTATAGCTATCATTTTATGGACTTACCTCCAAATAGAAAAGGGGCCATCGAGGTCTTAAAGTACATAACCTAGGCATTGGATATGTAAGGGACTTAATGCCATGGGCATTAGTCAAAGCATTTGATTTTGAAATCAATGTGATAAAATGACATCGAACTAGGACAAAAGAGGAAAACCCTAAGACACAAAACTTTTTGAAGCCTAACTTTTCACATCATTTGGTGTTTGACTTTTTGGATGAGAGAGCTCTGCCTATGGCCGCCATGGAAGGCTAGGGTTTGAAGCCAAAACATTTCAATTTATTGCTGTCTGCATGCATTTTTCTAAAGATTTTCAACAGAAAACAAAAGGTAAACACTTTTGTGTTATAGATTGAACCATTTCCTCCAGTTATCACTGGTTTCTTTGGCTTTTATGCTACAGTTGTGATAATATTTTGATACATTTGTGTTGCTTTCTCTGATATTCATTCCTCCTCTATGACTTTGAGGATGCCATCAAACTGAACTTTGTTCTGAGACCTTAAAAAGGGCAAAAATTTGCATATACATCTCCAAAAAGGTAAGTTCTTCTTTTGAACTCTGCATCATCTCTTTGATTTTTTATTAAAATGAGGCTCTAAGCCCATGGAACTAAAAATGTATTATTTTCCTTTAATATGCAAAAACAATATATGATCCTCTATCTGAAACATTATCAGATCACTATGTTTTACAAGCCACAACCTATATTTGTCTTCAAGCATTTTTACTCATTTCTGGGTGATTTCTTTGGTCGACATAACTCAACACCCACTTTCTCTGAATATGATAGTGTTTCTTGAAATGGGCTTCTTAATGATGATAGTTGACATTTCTATGGCTACAATTATAAAGAAGATTTATTTGATATTTCCATTTTTAACTTGTATACTGCAGGCTATGGCTGTATATGTACTTATTTTCCTTTATTTCCTAAATATTCTCACTTGTATAGGCTCAAAATCTTCCATTTCTTTTGTACATGAGGTTAATACTCAAAACCTAGAGTGGGGTTTACTGTGCCAAGAGAAGAACCCATTATAGGCTAGCATCTATTTCTAGCTTACTCCATTATTTCTGAATGTCACTTTCTATTGAAAAGGCTCCAAGTTTCTTTATCTCTTCTATATATGTGATCTTTCTATGCAACATGCTTAGGGTTTTGACATTTTAAAGAAAACACACATTTATAGCTATAGCCTGAGAACCCAAAATACAATTTTTTCCTGTATTTTATCTTTGCTCTGCTTTTAAATGAAAATGAGGGCTCCATAAACTGCCTCAGATACACTCTGTTATATGATGCTCCCTTTTTCAAAGGCAACAAAATGTGTTTTCAAATCTCCTCTGCTGTAGCATATATACACTTATGATGTTCAGACACATAACTTACTATATTTGGCTCTTGAAAAACATAAAATGAGATAACATATAAATGTTCTTCTCTTGATTCATTCTGAGCTATACATGAACATTGAAACTACACTATTTTCCATGATGAGATGTGTCCTAATGTTCTATGCTTATACAATCATACATGCATGTATCTCCCACCACTTGATGACTAGGGTTTGGCATAAGAATGTATGGAAATCTTACGACTGTACTTAAACATTACCTCTTGAGGCAACACCTCTCATATGCTCTCAAGCTCACTGTATGTTTCAAATGTTGTATCTTTGCTTTCAAAGCTCTTGTAACAGCACTTTTAGCTTGTGATTTGTCATTTCATTACAAAGGTTATGATGACATTTATTGTATAAGGGTAGATGTGATTATAATGACTTATGAGTCATGATTGACTTTGAAACTCTATGGCTGCTTAATGCTTTGAATGATAATGACATACTTCATTAACAAAAGATAAATACCCATTATTCTATTGCTGTCCAAATGATTTTCTCTGATGAAGGACTGAATCCTTGATCGATTACCATGCATATGATAGCTCTTTTTACATCTACTTATGATGACACAGTCACTTTCTTCTACCTCTTGTATGCAAGCATTATGAAAAAATGATTTGATAAATATGTTTACAATGCATGTTTTGTGTTGGCCTTGGATGTCATATGTCTTGACCAACATAAGACTGTTGTCTTGTCATTGCATACAATTGTATTCTTCTTCTTATGTAATGATTGTTAGCTCTCTTGAATGAACTCATTGCCCCTTCATGGTTTTCATTTCATACCACTTGAACTGGAAGTCATGGATGGGAAATGAGCTTGAACCTCACTTTAATGTGTTACTCCTTAGTTGAATATGTCTTGATTTGAGCAACAAGAACATGTACTCCTTTACCATCCCTTCTTAAGAATTAGGGGCAGCATGTTGGGCTCAACCCTTGTGGGAGCCCACTTTACACCACATGCTAAAATGTATTCAAACAACAACATAACTTCTTCTATACCTGCATAGGAAACAAACATGTTAGTTTAAAACAATGAAGCTTAATGATCATTTCATTTTGAGTTTCTCTTGTCTATGGATGATTCATATCTGATATAGTACATCATAGGCAAGATATTATGTTCCTGTTGATAGCCACATAAGAAACCATATCCGAAGCTCTAACAATCCTTCTTGTCATGGCACAGGTTCATTAAGAAATTGGGAACGAAGAGGAGCTAGCTGTAATGAAGATCAACCAAGACCCCAAATAGGCAATGATGGATATGCTTCTTGCCTTCTTATCTTTAGGTGCATAATGTATTTCTTATGTTTGTACTACTTTAGCTATTCCCATGACTTGTGTGGGACATTTGATCTATCTTACTTTCATTCACTACAATGTTTATTCCATTTGTATCTCATTCATAAAATTGAATAATCATTGTAATGAAATGAAATAACTCTTATATCACTAATGAATACTCTTCAATGCAATGAATGATGAACTGGTTGTCTCTCTTCTGTTAAACCACTGAACCGCAAACTAAATACTTTCCTTCATGAAACACATTGTACTAAAAAAAGTGAACTTATCTCATACAATTTAATATATGCAAAGGATTAAGCAAAGTAGAAACAAATTGAAATCTTTCACCTTAAAATGAACAAATGTTTCAGCTCAGACAATTTGAACTGTAAGTGAAAAAATGGCAACATTTCTAGCGACTTCTGCTACATGCTTGCCTGCTAAGCATCAAGACCAGTTGACTTAACTATCCATTGAGCATGGAGTCATACTCTTCTCATCTCAAACTCAGAAAAACTAAAATTTAGCACTTCAAACTACTCCAAACAGTAGTAAAAAATAAATCAAACCAAACTAAAAGCAAACTAAAAGGCCCTGGTGGCGAGAAAACATGTGTAGAACCACTTAGGCAAAGAAAATCACTGAAAGGAAATGTGCATACAACACTTATTAACTTAAAACACTAAATCTAACCTACTTTAACTAACAAAAGAAACTTGGCAAACAAACCCATTCACTGGATTTGTAAAATAACTTCCCCTTCGAACCAACATGGGATGTTTTGCAAGGTCATGGACAATTGATAAGAAGTGGGAAACAAGAAGATACCCCACAAATTGTTGTGATGCTTCACAAAGAATATAACCAAACTCACTCACCTCTTGAACTTGATTGAACATACAGCTAATTTGGAATGAATGGGTGAGTTGGGTCTGCTATTCTGAGGTTAAAATCTCCTCTTTGGGTACAACAATAACATGTGTCTCCTTGTTTAGCTCTTTGCCAGCTAAACCCCTAATTGGATATCCTCTTTGAAGGATAAATCCTAAACTATTCTTGCTGGTTTCACTCTTGTCAACTGGCTCCTCAACAACAATTGTTTCTTGCTTTGGTTGAATCATGATTTCAACCTTGTGCTCCTCCACAACCAAGCTATCTTCATTTATTTTCTCATAGATAAGTATTCCAACAATGCCACTTTCATGCTCTGGGTGATCACAACTTGTCAACTTTATTAGCTCACGTACATTTTTTCATCTTTACTAATAAACAAAGGAAATTTAGCAAATAAGTCAGTGAAAACCTGAGTTCCAACACTCTCTTTTACCTCTTGAACCTTTTATTCAACACATTCCCCTTTGAAAGATGATCGTTTGACATCTAAATTTAAAACAAAAATCTCAAGATCATCCCATTTAACATGTCTTCTTCATTCTCATTTTTATTTTTCTGTGAAGTGGAACTGCTTATTACCTTGTAACTGTTCTTTGCCAGCTGTGTAGGTTGCATGATAGGCTTACATTCATGCTCCTTTACTTGATCCAAGACCCCATTGTTAGATTACTTTGCTTTAGTCGACAACTCCTCGTATTGTTAAGGATCCTCTTACTATTTTGAAATTGTTATCTTTGGTGTCAGCATGCCTTCATCATTTGGCTCCACAAACTAGGTAATTGATTGAACAAAGAAACTGATTCTTCCTCCTCATGCAGTGTTTCCTCTAATGAAACTTGGGCATTGTGTCTTTGCAATTGAAGACTTTCGCCTTGTGACCTCTGTACTCTCCTTTCATTCATCTTATAAACAACATTAGAAAACTTTTCAAATGAATCGAAATACAAAGGATTTGGTGTCAGGTTGGAATTAGCATCCCATTCATACGCACTATGCTGATAACTAGCTAGGAATATAGCACAACCAAAAGCAACCGCTTTCTCCCTATCTAATCTTTCTGAAAGATTTTCATCATCTTCCATAAAACAAGGAAGCTCATTAGTGAAAACATTGAAAGATTCATCAGGAGAAGTCTTTTCTTGTTTGATCTTCTTCTGTTCTAACCGATACTACTCCATAGCTGCATGTATTAAATTTATATTTCTATCTTTCTTCATGGTGAGTGAGCTATCTTGAAAGATAATAGGTCCACACTTATAAAGGAAAATAGTGATAGGACAATCAGATTCATCCGATAGGGAAACTTTAGGAGCTTCTTGGGTTTCTTCTGAGGAAGAATATTGCTCAAGGGGTTGATTTGTTACTATCCTAGGCTGAAATTGATCATTTTCTTTAACTTGCAAGGGATGAAGACTTTTGAAACTTAGGGTTTCAAGATTAAGAGGCTTGTCTGGGGATTTAAAGGCCTTTTCCTACCTAAAACTTGGAATCTCAACTTTAGGAATAATAAGAGGCTCATTTTGTCTAAAACTTGGAAATTTATACTTACACACCTCTTCTTGAGTTAGCTGTTCTGGAATGGCAAGAGCTGCTTGGGCTCAAGCAAACAAAAGATTTGTTTGTATAGCTACCTCCCTCTCAAGATTCTCTTCAAACTATCTCCTTCATGTCTCCAACTCCTAGTTAGAACTAAAGGTCTCACAGGGTGGCTGCTCTGGCTGTTGGAGGTAAGCTTGGTGATCTAACTCTTGTTACTAAAAATTAGACTCTTCATATTGGCTTCCTTGAAATTCCCCTTCTTGTTGGTATTGATAACTTGAGCAAGCCCATTCTTCCTGCTGTAAGTTATACAAGCATGCCGCTTCTTAATCTCCTCTACCTGCTTTGTGAAGTCATGCATGAAGTCAAACAATATACTCTTTATGCTTGCAATCTCCTATTGCTGATAATACTCATGTTGCCTCTTAATCTCATCCATCTCCTTATTATAGTCTAATAGAATGCCTCTAAGATCCATAACTTCAGGATTTTGAGGCTATTCGAAAGATTGAGCAGGGGTGGGTGGGTGGTAAGCATGTTGTGCATACTAGTTTTGAAGAGCCATGGAATTGGAAACAACAACATGATTGATCTGATATGGTTGATAAGGAGCCCTATGGACAACATTTTCATAGTTTGGTGATGGATATTCATATTGACTATGAAAATCTGACATTTTACTCATATAAAAGCTGGAAAATGGAGTGAATTGATGATTTTCATAACATACCAGCATTTGATAATACTAAAACTAGAAAATTTGAGCTCGAAGTCACTAGATGTGTTGTTTCCTTTCCTCCAAAGATAGAGATGATTGATATACGCACCAAATATCAGTGATAAATGATCAAACTATTTGACTGAAATAGTCTAACTTTGTCCCACCGGGTGTGCCAAAAACTGTTATCAATTAGATATGCACCCTATGCTATCTACCAACTTAGCTACTTGTTGACACATGGGAACACTCCCAGGCATATGGGTTGCCTCAAATTTGGAGTGAACCTCCAGAGTGAGCTGGTTCTCCTAATGAATTTTCTAATCTAAATGATTTGTTGAGGAAAACGGTGAGAAGATGACTGAAATTTAAATTCTAAAATCTAATCTCCCAAAACTATGACTTGTGCTAATGATCTCTCTCACAAATATCTCCTTAAATATGAACTTTCACAACCTCACCTAGAACATACAACTTAAAAAAATTTTGCATGAAGGTTCGATTTGAACACAACACACAACCAGAATCATATGAAATATTTGCATACAGTTTCATAGTAAAGGTACATGACAAAGGATGAAATAATTATTATCACAATGAACACCAAATCAATACTGCAACCATGAGGCAAAAGAAATGAGGTAGGAATCCTCTACTATATTGAACTGAAAGGATTGCATGAAAATCTAAAACTCTGATTCAAAATGTGTCTACAAACTCTCTGCCTATGATCAAGAGAGAAGAAACAATGATATCAACTGACTGAGAAAAATAATTATTCTCCAACATATGCCTACAAAATGATCTCTAAGGAAAAAAGCTAAAAAAAACTCCTAAAAATAGTCCCGTTGATCCATTTTTGAGCTCCCAGAAAAAAACCATAAAAAAGATACTAAAATAGGCCCGAACTGAGTGTAAAGGCTTCCAAAATGCTCTCCAAAGTGGTCCCACCAAAAAAACTCCTAAAAAACATGCTTTATCTGCTCCATGGATGCTCTATTTTGTCCATATCTCGTCAATTTCGCCCAAAGAAAATAAATCTGGAAAAGCGAGATTTTGTCTGCTTTACTAGCTTTAATAGCAATTATTTAAAAGCAATTTATAAAACATTGCTTTAAATAATACTTTACAATGATTTTGCGGTTTTATTTAGTAATTTGCCTCAACTTGATTTTTGCAAAAAATACTATTACAAGACTTTTGATTTTCTATAAAAATCATAAAATTATGAAGGTATCTTGGAAAAATGAAAATGCCTAAGGGTTTGCCCTATTTGATTTGTAAAAAATTATAAGCTATGGCTATCATTTTATGGACTTATCTCTGAATGGGAAAGGGTCCATCGAGGTCTTAAAGTACATAACCTAGGCATTGGATATGTAAGGGACTTAATGCCATGGACATTAGTTGAATCATTTGATTTTGAAATCAATGTGATAAAATGACATTAAACTAGGGCAAAAGAGGAAAACCCTAAGACACAAAACTCTTCAAAGCCCTAACTTTTTGCATCATTTGGTGTTTGACTTTTTGGATGAGAGAGCTTTGCCTATGGCTTCCATGGAAGGCTAGGGTTTGAAGCTAAAACATTTCAATTTCTTGCTATCTACATGCATTTTTCTGAGGATTTTGAATAGAAAATGAAAGGTAAACACTTCTATGTTAGAGATTGAACCATTTCCTTCAGTGATCACTAGTTTCTTTGGCTTTTATGCTGTAGTTATGATAATATTTTGAAACATTTGTGTTGCTTTCTCTGATATTCATTCCTCTGTCACTTTGAGGCCGCCATCAAACTAAACTTTGTGTGTTTTGAGACCCTAAGAAGGGCAATAATCTGCATATACATGTCCAAAAAGGTAAGTTTTTCATTTTAACTCTACATCATCACTTTGATTTTTTATTAAAACAAGGCTCTAAGCCCATGAAACTGAAAATGCATTATTTTCCTTTAAGATCCAAAAACAATATATGATCCTCTGTTTGAAACATTATGAGATCATTGTGTTTTATAGGCCGCGACCTATATTTGTCTTCAAGTATTTTTGCTCATTTCTGGGTGATTGCTCTGGTCGACATAACTCAAAACCCTCTTTTTCTGAATATGATAGTGTTGCTCGAAATAGGCTTCTTAATGATGATAGTCGACATTTCTATGGCTGCAATTATAAAGAAGATTTATTTGATATTTTCGTGCGTAACTTGTATACTAGAGGCTATGGATGTATATGTACTCATTTTCCTTTATTTCCTGCATATTATAACTTGTATAGGCTCAAAATCTTCCATTTCTTCTGTACATGAGGTCAATACTCAAAAACTAGAGTGGGGTTTACTGTGCCATGAGAAGAACCCATTATAGGCCCGTGACTATTTCTAGCTTACTCCATTATTTCTAAATGTCACTTTCTATTGAAAAGGCTCCAAGTTTCTTTATCTCTTCTGTATATGTGATCTTTCTATGCAACATGCTTAGGGTTTTGACATTTTAAAGAAAACACACATTTATATTTGTCGCCTAAGAACCCAAAATACAATTTTTTCCTGCATTTTATCTTTGCTCTACTCTTGAATGAAAATGAGGGCTCCATAAACTGCCTCAGATACACTCTGTCATATGATGCTCCCTTTTTCAAAGGAAACAAAATGTGTTTTCAAATCTCCTTTGCTGTAGTATATATAAATCTATGATGTTCACACACATTACTTACTGCATTTGGCTCTTGAAAAACATAAAATGGGATAACATATAAATATTCTTCTCTTGATTCATTCTGAGCTGTACATGAACATTGAAACTACACTATTTTCCATGATGAGATGTGTCCTAATGTTCTATGCTTATACAACCATACATGCATGTATCTCCCACCACATGATGACTATGGTTGGGCATAAGAATGTATGGAAATCTTACGACTGTACTTAAACATTACCTCTTGAGACAACACCTCTCATATTCTCTCGAGCTCACTGTATGTTTCAAATGCTATATCTTTGTTTTCAAAGCTCCTATAACAACACTTTTAGCTTATGATTTGTCATTTCATTACAAAAGGTTATGATGGCATTTATTATATCAGGGCAGATGTGATTATAATGACTTATGACTGACAACTGACTTTGAAACTCTATTGTTGCTTCATGCTTTGAATGATAATGGCATACTTCATTAACAAAAGATAAATACTTGTTCTATTGTTGTCCAAATGATTTTCTCTGATAAAGGACTGAATCCTTGATCAATTACCATGCATATGATAACTCTTTTTACATCTACTTATGATGACACAGTCACTTTCTTCTGCCTCTTGTATGCAAGCATTATGAAAAATGATTTGATAAATATGTTTACAATGCATCTTTTATGTTGGCCTTGGATGTCATATGTCTTGACCAACAGAAGACTGTTGTCCTATCGTTACTTACAATTGTATTCTTCTTCTTATGTAATGATTGTTAGCTATCTTGAATGAGCTCATTGGCCCTTCATGGTTTTCATTTCATCCTACTTGAATTGGAAGTCATGGATGGGTAATGAGCTTGAAGCTTACTTCAACGTGGTACTCCTTAGCTGAATATGTCTTTATTTGAGAAACAAGAACATGTACTCCTTTTCCATCCCCTCTTAAGAATTAGGGGCAGTATGCTGGGCTAAACCCTTGTGGGAGCCCACTTTACACCACATGTTGAAATGTCTTCAAAAAACAACATAAATTCTTCTATACCTACATAGGAAACAAACATGTTAGTTTAAAACAATGAAGCTTAATGATCATTTCATTTCAAGTTTCTCTTGTCTATGGATGATTCATATCTGATATAGTACATCATAGGCAACATATTATGTTCCTGTTGATAGGCACACAAGAAACCATATCCAGAGCTCCAACAATCCTTCTTATCATGGCATAGGTTCATTTAGAGATCGAGAGCAAAGAGGAGCCAGCTGCAATGAAGATCAACCAAGACCCCAAATAGGAAATGATGGATATGCTTCTTGCCTTCTTATCTTCAGATGCATAATGTATTTCTTATGTTTGTACTAGTTCAGCTATTCCCATGGCTTGTGCGGGAGATTTGATCTGTCTTACTTTCATTCAATACAATGTTTATTCCATTTGTATCTCATTCGTAAAATTGAATAATCATTGTAATGAAATGAAATAACTCTTATATCACTAATGAATACTCTACAATGCAATGAATGATGAACTTTTTGTCTCTCTTCTATTAAACCACTAAACTGCAAACTGAATACTTTCCTTCATGGAACACATTGTACTAAAACAACTAAACTTATCTTATAAAATTTAATATGTGCAAAGGCTTAAGCAAAGTAGAAACAAATTGAAATCTTTCACCTTAAAATAAACAAATATTTCAGCTCGGCCAATTTGAATTGTAAGTGAAAAAATGGCAACATTTCTGGCAACTTCTGCTACATGCTTGCCTACTAAGCATCAAGACCGGTTGAATTAACTATCCATTGGGCATGGAGTAATAATCTGCTCTTCTCAAACTTAGAAAACTAAAATTCAGCACTTCAAACTACTCCAAATAGTAGCAGAAAATAAAACAAACCAAACTAAAAGCAAACTAAAGGCCCCGGTGGCTAGAAAACATGTACAACAACACTTAGGGAAAGAAAATAACTAAAAGTAAATGTGCATACAACACTTATTAACTTAAAACACTAACTCTAACCTACTCTAACCATCCAAAGAAACTGGTCAAACAAACCCATTCACTGGATTTGTAAAATAACTTCCCCTTCTAACCAACATGGGATGTTTTGCAAGGTCATGAATGATTGATAAGAAGTGGGAAATAGGAAGATACCCCACAAACTATTGTGATGCTTCACAAAGAATATAACCAAACTCACTCACCTCTTGAACTTGATCGAACATACGGCTAATATAGAATTAATAGGTGAGTTGGGTCTACTGTTTTGAGGCTATAATCTCCTCTTTGGGTACAATAGTAACACAAGTCTCCTTGTTTAGCTCTCTTCTAGCTAAACCCCTGATTGGACATCCTCTTGCAAGGATAAAGCCTGAACTATTCTTGCTGGTTTCACTCTTGTCAACTGGCTCCTCAACAACAACTATTTCTTGCTTTGTTTGAATCATGCTTTCAACCTTGTGCTCCTCCACAACCAAGCTATCCTCATTTATTTTCTCATGGATCAGTATTCCAACAATGTCACTTTCATGCTCTGGCTGATCACAACTTGTCAACTTTATTAATTCACATACATTTTCTTCATCTTTACTAATAAACAAAGGAAGTTCAACAAATAAGTCAGTTAAAAACCTGAGTTCCAACACTCTCTTTTACCTCTTGAACTTGTTATTCCACACATTCCCCTTCAAAAGATGATCGTTTGACGTCTAAATTTGAAACAAAATTCTCAAGATCATCCCAAAACATGTCTTCTTCATTCTCATTTTCATTTTTCTATGAAGGGGAACTGCTTATTACCTTGTAACCATTCTCAGCTAGCTATGTAGGTTGCATGATAGGTTTACCTTCAGGCTCCTTTACTTGATCCAAGACCCCATTATTAGATTGTTTTGCTTCAATCAACAACTCCTCGTATTGTTGAGGATCCTCTTTCTATTTTGAAATTATTATCTTTGGTGTGAGCATGCCTTCATCATCCGGCTCCACAAAACGAGGTAAATGATTGAACAAATAAATTGATTCTTCCTCCTCATGCAGTGATTCCTCCAATGAAAGTTGGGCATTGTGTCTTTGCAACCGAAGAATTTCACCTTGTGACCTCTATACTCTGCTTTCATTCATGTTATAAAAAGCATTAGAAAACTTTTCAAATGAATTGAAATGCAAAGGATTCGGTGTCAAGTTTGAATTAGCATCCCCTTCATATGCATTATGCTCATAATTAGTTGGTAATGCAGCACAACCAACAACAACGTCTTTCTCCCTATCTAATCTTTCCAAAAGATTTTCATCATCTTCCATAAAACAAGGAAGCTCATTAGTGAAAACATTGAAAGATTCATCAGGAGGAGTCTTTTCTTGTTCGATCTTCTTCTGTTCTAACTGATATTGCTTTATAGTTGTATGCATTAAATTTATATTTCCATCTTTCTTCATGGTGAGTGAGCTATCTTGAAAGACAATAGGTCCACCCTTAGAAAGGCAAATAGTGATAGGACAATCAGATTCATCTGATAGGGGAACTTGGGGAGCTTCTTGGGTTTCTTGCGAGGAAGAATATTGCTCAAGGGGCTGATTTGTTACTATCCTAGGCTGAAATTGCTCATTTTCTTCAACTTGCAAGGGATGAAGGCTTCTGAAACTTGGGATTTCAAGCTTAAGAGGCTGGTTTGGGGAGTTATAGGCCTTTTCCTACCTAAAACTTGGAATCTCAACTTTAGGAATACTAAGAAGCTCATTTTGTCTAAAACTTAGAAATTTATACTTACGCACCTCTTCTTGAGTTGGCTGTTCTGGAATGGCAGGAGTTGCTTGGACTCGAGCAAGCAAAAGCTTTGTTTGTGCAGCTACCTCCCTCTCAAGATTCTCTTCAAACTGTCTCCTTCATTTCTCCAACTCTTGGTCAGAACTAAAGGTCTCACAGGGTGGCTGCTCTAGCTGTTGGAGGTAAGCTTGGTGATCTAACTCTTGTTGCTGCAAATTAGACTCTTCATATTGCCTTCCTTGAAATTCCCCTTCTTGTTGGTATTGATAACTTGAGCAAGCCCAATCTTCCCGTTGTAAGTTATATGAGCATGCTGCTTCTTAATCTCCTCTACCTACTTTGTGAAGTCATGCATGAAATCAAACAATATACTCTTTATGCTTGCAATCTCCTGTTGCTGATTATACTCATGTTGCCTCTTAATCTCACCCATATGCTTATTATTGTCTAACAGAATGCCTCTAAGATCCCTAACTTCAAGATTTTGAGGCTGTTTGGAAGATTGAGCAGGAGTAGGTGGGTGGTAAGCATGTTGCGCATGTTGGTTTTGAAGAGCCATGGAATTGGAAACAACAGCATGATTGATCTGATATAGTTGATAAGGAGCCCTATGGACAACATTTTCATAGTATGGTGGTGGATATTCATACTGACTATGAAAATTTGACATTTTACTCATATAAAAGTTGGAAAATGGAGTGAATTGACGATTTTCATAACATACCAGCACTTGATCATACTGAAACCAAAAAATTTGAGCTTGGAGTCACCAGATGTGTTGTTTCCTTTCCTCCAAAGGTAGAGATCATTGACATACACACCAAATATCAGTGATAAATGATCAAACTATTGGACTAAAATAGTCTAACTTTGTCCAACTAGGCGTGTTGAAAACTATTATCAATAAGATATGCACCCTATGCTAAGCTACCAACTTAGCTACCTGTTGACACATGGGAACTCTCCTAGACATATGGGTTGCCTAAAATTTGGAGTGAACCTCCATAGTGAGCTAGTTCTCCTAATGAATTTTCTAATCTAAATGATTCGCTAAGGAAAAGGGCGAGAAGATGACTGAAATTTAAATTCTAAAATCAAATCTCCAAAACTACAAGTTGTGCTAATGATATCTGTCACAAACAACTCCTTAAATACGAACTTTCACAACCTCACCTAGAACATACAACTCAAAAATAATTTGCATGAAGGTTCGATCTGAACACAACACACAACCAGAATCATATGAAATATTTGCATACAGGTTCACAGTAAAGATACATGACAAAGGACAAAATAATTATTATCACAATGAACACCAAATTAATACTGTGACCATGAGGCAAAATAAATGAGGCATGAATGCTCTACTATATTGAACTGAAAGGAGTGCATGAAAATCTGAAACTCTAAGTCAAAATGTGTCTACAAACTCTCTGCCTATGATCAAGAGAGAAGAAACAATGATATCAACTAATTGAGAAAAACTAAGTTTTTCTCCAATATATGCCTACAAAATGATCTCCAAGGAAAAAAGCTAAAAAAAAAACCTAAAAATAGTCTTGTTGACCCATTTTTGAGCTCCTAGAAAAAAATCACCAAAAAAGATACTAAAATAGGCTCAAGCTAAGTGTAAAGGCTGCCAAAATGCTCTCCAAAGTGGTCCCACCAAAAAATTCCTACAAAACATGTTTTATGTCTTCCATGGATGCTCTATTTTGTCCACATCTTCTCAATTTCGCCCAAAGAAAATAAATCTGGAAAGGCAAGATTTTGTCTGCTTTACTAGCTTTAATAGCAATTATTTAAAAGCAATTTATAAAACATTGCTTTAAATAATGCCTTACAATGATTTTGCATTTTTATTCAGTAATTTGCCTCAACTTGATTTTTGCAAAAAATACTATTAGAAGGCTTTTGATTTTCTAGAAAAATCATAAAATTATGAAGGTATCTTGGAAAAATGAAAATGCCTAAGGGTCTGCCCTATTTGACTTGCAAAAAATTATGAGGTATGGTTGTCATTTTATGGACTTACCTCCAAATGGCAAAGGGGCCATCGAGGTCTTAAAGTACATAACCTAGGCATTGGATATGTAAGGGACTTAATGCCATGGGCATTATTCAAAGCATTAGATTTTGAAATCAATGTGATAAAATGACATCGAACTAGGGCAAAAGAGGAAAACCCTAAGACACAAAATCCTTCGAAGCCCTAACTTTTCACATCATTTGGTGTTTGATTTTTTTGGGTGAGAGAGCTTTGCCCATGGCTGCCATGGAAGGCTAGGGTTTGAATATAAAACATTTCAATTTCTTGCTATCAGCATGCATTTTTCTGAGGATTTTCAACAAAAAAGAAAGGTAAACACTTGTGTTATAGATTGAACCATTTCCTTCAGTTATCAGTGGTTTCTTTGGCTTTTATGCTGTGGTTATGATAATATTTTGATACATTTGTGTTGCTTTCTTTGATATTCATTCCTCCTCTGCGACTTTGAGGCCGCCATCAAACTGAACTTTGTTTGTTTTGAGACCCTAAAAAGGGTAAAACTCTACATATACATCTCCAAAAAGGTATGTTCTTTTGAACTCTGCATCATCTCTTTGATTTTTTTTATTAAAATGAGGCTCTAAGCGATTGCTCTGGTCGACATAACACAAATCCCTCTTTTTCTAAATATGATAGTCTTGCTTGAAATGGGCTTCTTAATGATGATAGTCAACATTTCTATGGCTGCAATTATAAAGAAGATTTATTTGATATTTTCATGTGTAACTTGTATACTGGAGAGTATGGCTATATATGTACTCATTTTCCTTTATTTCCTAAATATTCTCACTTGTATAGGCTCAAAATCTTCCATTTCTTCTGTACATGAGGTCAATACTCAAAACCCAGAGTGGGGTTTACTGTGCCATGAGAAGAACCCATTATAGGACCGCGACTATTTCTGGCTTACTCCATTATTTCTGAATGTCGCTTTCTATTGAAAAGGCTCCAAGTTTCTTTATCTCTTCTATATATGTGATCTTTCGATGCAACATGCTTAGGGTTTTGACATTTTAAAGAAAACACACATTTATAGCTGTAGCCTGAGAACCCAAAATACAATTTTTTCCTCCATTTTATCATCAAGCTCTTCTCTTGAATGAAAACAAGGGCTCCATAAACTACCTTAGATACACTTTGTCTTATGATGCTCCCTTTTAAAAAGGCATCAAAGTGTGTTTTCAAATCTCCTCTACTGTAGCATATATACACTTATGATGTTCACACACATAACTTACTGCATTTGGCTCTTGAAAAACATAAAATGGGATAACATATAAATGTTCTTCTCTTGATTCATTCTGAGTTGTACATGAACATTGAGACTACACCATTTGCCATGATGAGATGTGTCCTAATGTTCTATGCTTATACAATCATACATGCATGTATCTACCACTACTTGATGACTATGGTTTGGCATAATAATGTATAGAAATCTTACGACTATACTTAAACATTACTTGTTGAGACAACACCTCTCATATGCTCTCAAGCTCACTGTATGCTTCAAATGCTGTATATTTGCTTTCAAAGCTCCTATAACAACACTTTTAGCTTATGATTTGTCATTTCATTACAAAAGGTTATGATGGCATTTATTGTATTAGGTTAGATGTGATTATAATGACTGATGAGTCATGACTGACTTTGAAACTTTATGTTTGCTTCATGCTTTGAATGATAATGGCATACTTCATTAACAAAAGATAAATACCTATTGTTCTATTGCTGTCCAAATGATTTTCTCTGATGAAGGACTGAATCCTTGATCGATTACCATGCATATGATAGCTCTTTTTACATCTACTTATGATGACACAGTCACATTCTTTTGCCTCTTGTATGCAAGCATTATGAAAAATAATTTGATAAATATGTTTACAATGCATCTTTTGTGTTGGCCTTGGATGTCATATGTCTTGACCAGCATAAGACTGTTATCCTGTCATTGCTTACAATTTTATTCTTCTTCTTATGTAATGATTGTTAGCTATCTTGAATGAGCTCATTGTCCCTTCATAGTTTTCATTTCATCCCACTTGAATTGGAAGTCATGGACAAGAAATGAGCTTGAAGCTCACTTCAATGTGGTACTCCTTAGTTGAATATGTCTTGATTTGAGCAACAAGAACATGTACTCCTTTTCCATCCCCTCTTAAGAATCAGTTGCAGGATGCTGGGCTCAACCCTTGTGGGAGCCCACTTTACACCACATGATGAAATGTCTTCAAACAACAACATAACTTCTTCTATACCTGTACAGGAAAGAAACATGTTAGTTTAAAACAATGAAGCTTAATGATCATTTCATTTTAAGTTTCTCTTGTCTATGGATGATTCGTATCTGATATAGTACATTGTAGACAACATATTATGTTCCTATTGATAGGCACACATGAAACCATAGCCAGAGCTCTAACAATCCTTCTTGTCATGGCATAGGTTCATTTAGAGACTGGGAGCAAAGAGGAGCCAGCTGCAATGAAGATCAACCAAGACCCCAAACAAGCAATGATGGATATGCTTCTTCCCTTCTTATCTCTAGATGCATAATGTATTTCTTATGTTTGTACTAGTTCAGCTATTCCCATGGCTTGTGTGGGAAATTTGATCTATCTTGATTTCATTCAATGCAATGTTTATTCCATTTGTATCTCATTCGTAAAATTGAATAATCATTGTAATGAAATGAAATAACTCTTATATCACTGATGAATACTTTGCAATGCAATGAATTATGAACTGGTTGTCTCTCTTTTGTTAAACCACTGTTCACTGCAAACTGAATACTTTCCTTCATGAAACACATTGTACTAAAACAACTAAACTTATCTCATAAAATTCAATATGTGCAAAGGCTTAAAAAAAGTAGAAACAAATTGAAATCTTTCACCTTAAAATGAACAAATATTTTAGCTTGACCAATTTGAACTATAAGTGAAAAATGGCAATAGGTTCTAGATGTGAGTTTATTGCAAGAGAAGTACATATTGCTGATTTTGAGAAAAAAATATTTTACAAGTATGCTAGACATAGCCACAGGTCTTGATGGTTAGATCAACAATTCTGGATGTGTAAAGACCCTTTCCTGATTGGAACTATTGTCTCTATATTTGATTTTGCAGAAAACTACACCTTGCAACCACAAAATGAAGTGCAATTTCAGTACTACAATTCTATTCAGAAATTACTATTTTTGTTCACATCGCATATAGACATGCCCCTAAGAGTACATAAGAGAATAGGAAGATTGTCAAAGAATACCATTTTTATATGAGTGATGTTTGATCTCATTCATAAGAGTATGTGCAATATTGTTTTCCACAATTTTATGGGTTCTTGCAAGAAAAAGATATTAGAATGAATCAACATCTCATTTGGTTAGATAGTTCTGCACCAGTCAATTCAAGAATGCTCATATGTTCTATTGGTTGAGTAGAATCCATGCAGAGAAGGGTATACCTCATATTTGGAATTTTTTTGAAGATGGGCATGGAAAAGGGGAATATGATGGAGCAGGTGCATGTGTAAAGAGATCTCTATAGAGAACAACTAAAGATTAGAGGTGGTGCTACATTCAATGATATAGATTCTATTGTTCAGTGGTGTAACTATGCATTGTCAAAAGGAGTGCCTCTTGATTCAGAAGTGTTCAAGTTATTTTGGTTGGTTGATGAGGGGATTGTCAGGAAAGCAGAGGTGCGAAATACAGCTTCCCTAATGTTAATTCTAAGGGGATAATGTAGACAGGTAACTTGCAATGTTAAACACCACAGATGAATACACCAGATAAACAAAATGCACATTCAAGACAACACAGAATGATACCAGTTTTAGGTGGGAAAAACCCTTTTAGGTAAAAAACCCACCACCACAATAGAAGCCTTCTTTATTAAAGTAATCTTGCTAATTGCAATAAAGAAAACACAACTCTCTTGTTTAGGTATCAATCCATAACAATTATACAAAACCATTTATTCCATCTGCACATCTACAGAATACACTGTATAATTCAAAAATAGTTTTCATCACTATCCCTTTGCAACGATGCCAGAAGATCATATTCTATCACTAGTCTCCAAGAGCACAAAATCGGTTACACACTTTTGTCCTAACTGATCGATTATACTTCTCTGACGTCGCTGCCTTCCAACTGTCGCAATGGTTCACATTCCAGCGAGACCTTTAGTCCCACATGCACCCAATCGCATATACTATTCCAGTTTATAACCACAAACGATCACTAAGACTATCGTTGATAATTTTGTTGCCGATGATGACAGTCAAAGACTCATTAGGATAACCTTCATCATCGGTGGATGGTTCAACACTCACTCCGATGGATCCTTGTCCCACCGATGCCAACGCTATGCCAACCCTTCATCAGAGTGATTGGTAGCTTCGGAGAGACATCTCAACGCTGGGCTGATAATAGTTCTTACGTTGACGATTCATTTATCTCAACGCATGCTTCCATCGGGGTAACATAATACTATCAGAACGACTACCATGAGTTTACCCAACTCCCAACCTTATGCCAATGGACATCAGTTAGACCCTCATTGATCAGAGAAGAAACTTAAGACCGTGTCGATACAGAAAGTCTGCCTGATCACTATCTCTACGTCGGTGTGAACATAATTGTCAGTGTAACATTACCAAGGTCTGTCGATAGCTTTTGTGTGGCCGATGACAAAGGATAGAATAAGGTTCAAGCAGTAATTTGAGACACACGTTCTCTTCAATCTCCCACTTGTCGAGGAGATTACTGCTACCTCTTAATCCTTACTCAATTACTAAGAATTATGGGCCCAAAGAACCATTCCATCTGAACATCATTTGAACTTGGTTGTACTCACTAGTTTAGTTAAGGCATCAGCGACATTTTCTAAAGTGTCAACCTTTTCCAGCTTCACCTTCCTGTCTTCCACCATATCACGAACAAAGTGATATTGGACATCAATATGTTTTGTCCTCACATGAAATGTAGGATTCTTCGCCAAACATATAGAACTTTGACTGTCATAGTGAATTTGTATTTGCCCTGCATTAAAACCAACATCAAAACACAACCTCTTCAACCAAATGGCTTCTTGGCATGCACGAGTAGCTGCCATGTACTTTGCCTCTGTTGTGGACAAAGCGACTACAGCCTGCTGCTTGCTCATCCAACTGATAGCACCACCATTTAACGTGAACACATATCCACTGGTGGATCTTCTATTGTCAATGTACCCTACCCAATTAGAATCAACATATCCCTGAATGCTGATAGATCTCTGAGATCTATCTAAGTTTCCATGATAGCAAATAGCATAGTCAGAAGTTCCCTTCAAATACCTCATAACTCTTTTCACAACATCCCAATGTGACCTGCTTGGATTCGCCATAAACCGGCTCAAAACTCCCACTGCTTGGGCAATGTCTGGTCTTGTATAGACCATTGCATACATTAAACTGCCAACAACACTTGTAAAAGGCACATTTTTCATATCATCAACTTCATTCAAAGATTTTGGACAATCTTCAACAGATAGTTTTGTTCCCTGCATCACTGGAACAACTAACTGTTTAGAATCAGACATATTAAACTTATCAAGAACATTTGTAATATACTTGCTCTGGCTGAGCCAAAGCTTTCTCTTAGATCTATCCCTTTTGATTTCCATTCCCAGAATGTATTTCGCTGCCCCCAGATTCTTCATTTCAAATTTCAAGGACAACTGAGATTTTAATTCTGAGATCATCCCCTTACCATTGCTAATGAATAACATGTCATCCACATACAGTGCAATTATAAGAATTCGATCACCATCAGTTTTATAATAAACACAGTGATCAGATTTAGATCTCGTATATCCCAAAGATAAAACATACGTATCAAATTTTTGATACCACATTCTGGGAGATTGCTTCAAACCATTAAGAGACTTCTTAAGTTTACATACCAGATGTTCTTTACCTTTTACCACAAAATGCTCTGGCTGGGACATATAAATTTCTTCTTCAAGGTCCCCATGAAGAAATGTTGTTGTCACATCCATCTGCTCAATTTCAAAATCATATGCTGCTGCAAGTGACAATAGGAATCTAATGGATGTCAGCTTAGCTACAAGAGAAAAGATTTCTCCATAATCAATACCTTCCTTTTAGGAATACCCCTTAGCAACCAGTCTTGCCTTGTATTTGTCAATACTACCATCTGGACCATATTTCTTTTTAAATACCCACTTACAGCCCATAGGTTTTCTACCTTCAGGCAAGGGCACTAGATCCCAGGTTCCATTTTTCTCCAATGATGACATTTCATTATCTATGGCTTCCAACCAAGAATCTGAATCAGATAAACTAATAGCTTCTCTCACAGTCCTAAGTTCATTAGTATCAGTAAGCAAAGCATAGGCATAACTTGAATCAAGTACTGAAAATCCATACCTATCTGGTTGTCTCCTTTCACGTGTAGATCTCCTCAATGGCTGAGGTGCAGATTCAGGTTCTTGCTCTGGATGAGAATCTTTGGAGCTACTAGAACTCTCATCTAAATTATCTACACTTGGTGCTTGTTGTTCCTCTTTTACAGGGGTCAAAGGAATAGTAACAACACTCTTTTCTGTCTTCTCCGGCTGAGGATCAATAACCAAAGTTTACAGCTCTCTGAAAATTACATTCCTACTGTAAATTACTTTTTCAGTTTCAGGATTCCAAAGCTTGTATCCTTTAACACTGACTCCATAGCTAATAAAGATACACTTGACTGCTTTGTAATCCAACTTAGATCTCTTTACCTCAGGAATATGAGCATATGCCTCGTAGCCAAAAACACGAAGATGTCTTAGAGAGGGCTTCTTTTTAGACCACGCTTCCATAGATGTCTTATCAACCAATGCCAAAGTAGGAGAATGATTCAGTAAGTAACAAGTTGTAGCAACTGCCTCAGCCCAGAACCTTTGTTCAAGACCAGCATAACTCAACATACTTCTTGCTTTCTCCATCAGTGATCAATTCAACCTTTCAGCAACTGCATTTTGCTGTGGAGTATAAGGTGTAGTTTTGTGTCTTTTTATACCATGATCTACACAATACTTATCAAAATCCACATTGCAATATTCACCACCATTATCTGTTCTCAAGCATTTTATTTTTCTACCAATCTGATTTTCAACAAGAGTTTTAAATTCTTTAAACCGACTGAGCACTTCTGATTTATTTTTCAAAAAATATACAAATGCCCTCCTTGAATAATCATCAATAAATGATACATAGTATCTTGATTTAAATAGAGAAGGAACATCAATTGGACCAAAAACATCAGAATGTACATAGTCCAGAACACCAGAAGATTTATGAGAACTAGAGTAAAAAGAAACACGGTTCTGTTTTCCATATATACAATGTTCACATAAATCGAACTCCAGATTACACTCAATCAGTCCATCTACCAGGGTTTTGTTTTTCAAGGTTTTTAAACCTTTTTCACCTATGTGACCAAGTCTATGATGCCAAAGCTTTGTTTTCTCTGCAGGCAGTTTAACTTCCATAGAGTTTGCATCATGTGTTACAATAGTAGCTTTTTCAGATTTTACAGAGACACTATTACAGCACACTGGTTTAGCATCTAACCTATACAGAGTTCCAATGTGTTCACCCTTTGCCAGTACAATAGACCCTCTAGTCATTTTACAGCCACCATTCACAAAAGTAACTTGCACACCAACATCATTAAGCTTACTAACATAAAGTCAATTTTGAGCCAGACCTAGTATGTGTAAAACTCCATTCATTCCCTTTATTCTGCCATCCGGGAACTAGATTCTAACTCATCCTTAGCCAACAATTTCCAGTGTTGAATCACTTGCCAGGAACACCTTTCCACTAGCATACGGTTCATACTTTGTGAACCATTCTCTGTGAGATGTCATATGAAAAGACGCTCCTGAATCCACCAACCATACATCTTCAGATGCAGGCGTTGTCAAGGTAGCAATGAAGGCATCAGCATCACTCTGAGAAGAATCATTGTTAGAATTCTTCTTCTTCTTCTTCTTTTTCTCCTCTTTGCAGTCTCTTTTGATGTGTCCTTTCTGCCCACAATTCCAGCACTTCACCTTGGACTTTGTGCCAGGAGATTTCAATCTCCCCTCTGACTTGGACTTTGACTTCTTGTCCTTCTTATTGCCTCTTTCCTTTGATCTACCTCGAATAGACAGGGCCTCTTTAGCTGTCTCAAAAGGTTTCCTCCGCATCTCTTCAGATAACAATGAGGTAACAACTGCTTTAGTTGTAAACATGGTTGTTGTACTTCCAATAGCCATCACAAGATGATCCCAAGAGTCAGGTAAGGAACACAATAGAAGCATACAGTGATCTTCCTCTTCTATTTTTACACCTATAGACATCAACTGTGCAACAATCAGATTAAATGTGTTCAGATGGTCTGCTATAGATGCACCTTCATCCATCTTTAGAGATTACAACTTCTTTCTGAGGAACAGTTTATTCACCAAGGACTTGCCTTGGTAAATATCTCCCAACTTTTTCCACAAATCTTTGGCTGACTTCTCTTTGTGGATGTTCAATAGAATAGAATCCGCAAGACTTAATCTTATCAGTCCTTTGGCTTTTCTGTCAGCTAGGTCCCAATCTTCTTGTTTCATGCTTGTAGGTTTAACCCCAGACACAGCAATCCAAAGATCTCTGTTGACCAGCAAATCTTTAGCCTTAATCTTCCACAACTCAAAGTTTGTGCCATTGAACTTTTCAATGTCTATTTTTCCTGATGTACTTGCCATCTTATTTAATAGGATAGACCTCTACAGAACTCCCACTCACTGAACTAACACAAAAAACCCAACCTACCAACAAGGATAATACAACTAGCCAGGCTCTGATACCACTTGTTGGGAAAGCAGAGGTGCGGAATACAGCTTCCCTAATGTTAATTCTAAGGGGATAATGCAGACAGATAACTTGCAATGTTAAACACCACAGATGAATACACCAGATAAACAAAATGCACATTCAAGACAACATAGAATGACACCAGTTTTACATGGGAAAAACCCTTTCGGGTAAAAAACCCATCACCACAATAGAAGCCTTCTTTATTACAGTAATCTTGCTAATTACAATAAAGAAAACATAGCTCTCTTGTTCAGGTATCAATCCATAACAATTATACAAAACCATTTATTCCATTTGCACATCTACAAAATAAACTATATAATTTGAAAATAGTTTTCATCACTATCCCTTTGCAATGATGCCAGAAGATCAGATTATATCACCAGTCTCCAAGAGCACAAAATTGGTTACACACTTTTGCCCTAACTGATTGATTATACTTCTCTGGCGTTGCTACCTTCCAACCATCACAACGGTTCACATTCCAGCGAGACCTTTAGTCCCACATGCACCTAGTCATGTATACTATTCTAGTTTATAACCACAAATGATCACTAAGACTATCGTCGACAATTTTGTTGCTGACGATGACAGTCAAAGACTCATCGGGATAACCTTCATCATCGGTGGATAGTTCAACACTCACTCCGATGGATCCTTGTCCCACCGATGCCAACACTATGCCAACCCTTCATTGGAGTGACTAGTAGCTTTGGAGAGACATCTCAATGCTGGGCTGATAATATTTCTTACGCCGACGATTCATTTATCTCAATGCATACTTCCATCGGGGTAACACAATATTATCGGAACGACCACCATGAGTTTACCTGACTCCCAACCTTATGCCGATGGACATCGGTTAGACCCTCATCGATCAGAGAAGAAACTTAAGACCGCGCCGATACAGAAAGTCTACCTGATCACTATCTCTACATCGGTGTGAACATAACTGTTGGTGTAACGTTACCAAGGTCTGCTGATAGCTTCTATGTGGCCGATGACCAAGGATAGAATAAGGTTCAAGCAGTAATTTGAGACACACGTTCTCTTCAGGGATAGCGAGAGATAAATTCCATTGTAAGAGAATCAATGAATCTTCAAAGATGCATTCATTGTAAAGCTCAGATGCAAGCGCATGGACTATTTGGACATGAGAATTAGCTTGTTTTTGTCAGAATTGTATTAAATTTGATTGGGATAATTGTGAGTCAAGTGAGTGGGTAGATGCATGGATTTCATGATATTTAACCCATTTATCTCAAGGTCATTCATATCTACTCAATGAAATGGAGAGCTCATTTGACTATGAACATCTTTTAGACCTTGTACAACTAGGTCATGTTTATGTAGTTGTTGCACCACATGGAATTGAAGAGAGATCAGACTATTGGTTGGTACGATGTGTTCAAGAAAAAAAAAAGCCAACATGAGTTACAACAGATGATGATGGGTTGACATATCCTACAAGATCAAGTTTTATTTCTGGGACTTGGTTGTGAACATATATGATTAGAAAGAATGGCATACCCAAATTTGAAGACTTTGAGAAGCACAAAACCATATTCATGTATTCGCACCTAGTTGTAGCAACAAATGTTAAGTTACTAAAGCATCATGAAAAAGAAAAAGAAAAAAAGCTATGGACAATTAGTAATGATGTTCATGAAGCAATATTGGATACTTTGAAGGTAAGAGATGACCCCTCAGGTACACTTGACTAGCATGTAAACTTCCAGATGGGACATGTATGATAATTTTGATCTTAGTGTTCTTGTTTTTTCTATTTTTTAGATTTTTTTTATTACAAATCTTTTTTCTTTAATTATAATGAATGCTTTTGACTATACAGGACTGTGAATGAGGTTATTTACCATGGTGTCATAGATGGGAGGTAGAATTTTTAGTGTGCATTTGTGTTTAAAAATATTTTTATGTTCACATTTTCTTAATATTTTGCTTTCGATCATTTTGTACATACTAATTTTTAAATTAAAGAGAGCTTTTTTTTTTCATTTGAGACATTTAAGAGTAGGTTTAAGACTTATTTTTGTTTGAAAGATTCCCTAACATCACCCCCATGGACTATTATGTCCATCTTATGACCCCTTGTAATGAGATTATTTACCATAACTAACATGTGCTGGTATAATATTTCGAATGTCCTAGATGCTCTATGATACTGATGAATTGTTCCTAAGGTTACTTTTGAACCTCCTATGGTTGTTACATACGACTAGGCTATACATGATAGTCCTCAATAATGTGTACATCATTGTTACCATTTTTTACCATAGCTCAAAATTGGTAGATGTGACAAATTTTCATTTTTTTAGTAAGGGTTAACATTCTTCTGTTATGAGTTAATCGCATAGTTGTTATGTTTCAATGTTAAATGCAGTTCAGTTGGAGGAAAAGATTTTAGATCATTCATTGCATTGCAAAATATTTACAGGAGAGATAAGTATTTCACTCACCACAATGATTATTCATTTACAAGTTGAAATACATAGAAGAATAAGCATTAAATTGAAAGAAATAATGACGTATCAGATGTCCCACACAAGCTGTGGGTTATAGCTGAACATATGCAGATATAAATAAAATACTATGTATCTAATGAAGAGGAAAATGAAGGTCATAGCCATCATTTCCTTAGGGGTTGTCAATCTTTGAAGTTGTCTCCAGTCTTGTTCTTGATCTTTGGCATGAGCCTACAAAAATCTGGGAAGGGTCCTGTTAGAAGCTCTGGTTATGAAAATCCTATATCCTATTAGAAGAGGCATAATACTTTGTTTATAATGCATTGATCAATGACCATCATCCACATGCAAAAGGAACTGAGAAAGAAACAATCATGGAACATCATTGTTTTATTCTAATCTATTTGTTTCATGTGCAGGTATAGGATAAGTCATGTAGCTGATTGAAGACATTCATCATGTGGTGTAAAATGAGGCTTCCATAAGGGTTGAGCCCAACATGTTGCTTCCCGTTAATCTTAGAAGGGATGAATGGAAAAAGAAAGAATCATTATTCACATTTACATGACAAACCGAAGGAATAATAAAAGCAATCATATGCATCAGTTTCTGTTCCAAGACATGGTCATGATTACAGTTCAAGTAATGAAATGCAACCATGAAAATGAACTGAACTATAAAGGGGACAACATTTAATGCACATAACAGCTGTCATTAATGCTTCAACTATAATTAGGAAATGACATTCACAAATATAGATCAGGACATTGGATAAGTCTGGTGACAAAACAGTAAAACATGTGGAGGCTTATCAAAAGCAAAGATGCTCCATGCATAGTGTTATCAGTTTATGTTTGTGGCAGTTTATAAGGATTGATGCCAAAAGTACTATCTAGTAGGTTGATGATTATGCATGTCAAGGATAATCTCTGAAGTATGAATTACAATTGTTGGTTTGATCTCAGACAATAGTTTTTTGTGGTCACTTTTTCTTGCCTCCTTGCACATGGTATGTGAGGATAGAGATTTTAAAATGGTTTATGAAATGAACTTGAGTGGCAGTCAATTCATGCTAATGATTCTTTGTTGGTTTTCATTCTCTTGAGCAAGAAGTCACTTGAAAGTTGTTTTGGATGAATGTAGATAATGAAGTACAGGTATTACATAGCACTATGATATTTGTACTAACTATGTTTGAAGTTGCAGTCCATTCACTTGCTCAGTGATGAACAATATTTGGACACATTTCCTTTGAGTCTTCACATTCATTGACTTGATTTTGTAAGTATTTATAGTCACTGTTCTCTAAAAAGGTTATAGTCAGCACAGTCAGTGAAGAGAATTCAAAATTTTTTCTCAATGCACATAATGGTTTTATAGTTGGAGCAACATAAAAGAATGAAGTATCCATATCTATACACCCTCCTTGTTTCATGAAGGCATAGTGAAGTATATTGGATGTCACAGTTGTTTATATTTTCTTGCACATTTGTGTATCTTGACAATATACAGTGTCTATCATCACATCTCAGTTCATGGTTGGAATGGCAATGACATCACAGTTAAACCCTGAAATAAAATATCATATAATGACAATGTTGTTCATGGGTTGATCACATTTGGTGTGATTGTGTGCATCCTGTTTATCAAAAAGACAATTATTTGATGTTGTGATGAATAGTCTCGCATTGACAATGCTGTGATATGGTGATCATGAGTATTGGGGACAGTGATATATCACAGTGAACAAACAATGACATATTTCCAGTTGTAGTAATGGATTTTAACTTTGATGTTCTGGATACTTCTCAATCATGGGACAGTCATGGGACAACAACTAAGAGAAATAGATTGGACAACCAATAAAGAAATATCATACTATATGGGGTGTAGTAATAGGGCAGCCAGCTGACAGTCATCATATATATCATGTTGTATGCTACAGGAAAAGTGTCTCGCTTCAGGAGCAGTAAATAATGTTACAGGAGAAAGAACATTAGTTATGGATATGTTGTACCATGGCAAATAATGTAATCTTAATGCTCAAAATTAGCTACAGAGTAATCATCCTATATTTTGCTATCTAAGTTACAAAACTCATTACATTTTGCATTAACTATTTTCAGCTACAGCCACATAACATCCATGATCAGCTAATGGAATAGCATTTAGTGCATATGAACATCTGGCAACACTACTACAATGACAATGACTGGATCAGCAAGGAATAAATGTCATTTACTATAGTTTAAAATACTTGAAACCAAGTATCCATGATAGAGAGTGAAGGTGTCACTGGTCGTCAAATAGAACATCTATAGGAGGACTCAATGCTGTTCTTTCATATTGTTCTTCCATGATTTCATACTGAAAATGAATACAAAAACCATTTTTGTGCCTTAGAAGTTATAGCTAGCACAAGGTCATGAAGTAGGTGTTATGATAAGCCTTCCATACATTTTCATACCAGACCATGGTCATCAATGGTAGACATTTTTTCCTCATAGCAAAGAGTACTTTTTAGATATACAGTTGCAAATACACATAATGCAAAATCAAAATCTCAAGCCCATATGGAGAAAAGAAAATGCCCAGATACATGGAGCCAGTAAGTATGCAAAATACAATTACCTTCATGTTGAATCCACATGGGGTTTTTAAACCAGACATCAGATACAGAGTAGGGTTTCAAGAATAGTATTCGGTAGAAGATGATGAAATAAAACTCAGATTACATGGTATGCTCGAATCTATTTAGATTTTGTGTTAAGCTGCCCTGAACGTCAAGATGGCCGTGGACCTAGTAGAACGTAACCCATTTTGGGATTTTGTAGAAAGGAAAAAATTTACAAGAAAATAACATCAAAGTCTCCATCATTTCTTTGCAAAATACAGCTATAGCAGAATGAAGGAATATGACCACGAGTTTTTGAACCCCAAAATACACAGAATGCTACAAAAAATGAAAGATATAGTGGTAGATTAAAGTATTACCTATGTATGAAATATGTATGATGGTGCAGAGCTAAAATCTTTTTTGTTGCTTCATTTTTCTTCTTACACAGTGCAATCATAATGGCCCAAATGCAGACAAGAAGTGGCAGTGAACAAAATGTGAACAAATTTATCAGAGTGTATACATAGGCCGCGACTATAAAGCCATTTTCACATCACAGAATGGAAGAAACCATAGGGAAAGAGTTAGATATACATTAGATTAATCATTTACCTTCTTTTCTGTAGAGATTCATGGAGGTCGAGTTTGAAGATGCTAGAAAGATGTAGATTTTCAAGCTAGAAACCCTAGGGTTTCAATGTCGGCAGCAGAGCTCATTCAAAAAAGTGCCAAAGTCAAATGAGCCCGATAAGATAGGCCAAGGGGTGTTTTGATCTTAGGGTTTCTTTGAGCCCTAATCGAGTTGTGGCCTTTTTGTCACATTCATTTTCTTTTTATGGTACAAATTAATACTTTGGTGGTATTAATACATTGAATTATGATGCCTAGGTTCCATGTTATAAGGTAAGGTTGAGCTATGGCTCCCTCTTGATTTTTATGCCTCAAAATATGCTAAGTCACTTTGTAATGTGCCATATGGAGATATAGATGAAGTTCATGCCTTGGAGTGATATGCAAACCATCCATTTTGATGTGAGACAAGTCTACATGCCTTATGTTCCTTAGAGATTGCTAGTTTATGTGGAGATAAGACAAGTCCTCATATTATTTTTATGATTTTTTATTAGAAAAATCAAATATTGTAATGGAAAAATGGCAAAATTATAAGCCATATGGTTTTATTTTTTTGGAAAAAAACAAATTGATCATGATATAGATTAAAACTGCCAAGTCTTGTAAAGTTTTGTTTTAAAGCAATCAATTTTAAATTGCTTTTAAAACTTAACTATTTTTAGGCAGTTAATAGGTTAATAATACAAATTAGATAATCTTTTTGATTTGTTTTATTTAGATACAGATATGGACAAATTTTGAGATCTCATGGGCAAAAGAAAGCAGATTTGTGACTGAGACACATCACGGAGTCTTTTGGCATCATGATTTGATAGTTTGGACTCTTTTGGAGAGATTTTATTTGTGCTTTTCTGAGTAGCTCAAAAATGGACTTGGAGTCTATTTTTAGGAGTTTTTTCCAGCTTTAGGGAGAGATGGATTTCATAGTATATATCTCAGATATCCCTTTCTTTTCAATACTCCCAGTTCTAGTTAGAGTTTTAGAGATTAGAGTGCAGAGATACCAGTCTTCCTCTCACATCGAGAGTGTTGTACTCATTTTCATTGTACTCATTATTCCTTCTTTGGACTCTAATGAAACTAGGAGGGTACATTCCTTAGAGGTCCTTATTAGGACAACTAAAGAGAAATACTGTAATATATGAGACCGTTGCAGCCATACCCTATTGTATATATATTTTATGTTTATTTTTCTTGACAAATTTTAATATATAAATGCAGGTGTTTTGGAGAATAGAGCTATTATATTCAAGGGATTGAGATTAGTGGTTAAAGCATTTAGCTTTCATTTTGGAGACATTCAATATAATTCTTGAGGTGACATATAAGATAGAATTCTAAACTATAGTGTTTCTTAATCTTCCATAAAACTTACAGTTATAACAAATTATTTTAAGTTAGTTACAGTTGATGGTGTTTACTTTGCTTAACAATTATTTAACTTATAAATGCAGGTGCATTTCACGCAAGGTTGGAGTACTTAGATCTACTTATGTGGTTGGAAACAAAATTTTGTGTATTCTACCTACACCATGATTGTGTTATGAGTATGACTAGAGGTTACAATGTAAATACATCCACCATTACTGAGTTAAAAGTAGGTTAAAGTTTATTTTTCTTAACAAACTTTAATATATAAATGCAAGTGTTTTGGAGAATAGAGCTATTGTACATTCAAGGGACTGAGATCAATGGTTAAAGCATTTAGCTTTCATTTTGGAGACATTCAATATAATTACTAAGGTGACATATAAGATAAAATCCTAAACTTATTGCTTTTTAATCTTTCTACAAACTTCTTATAGCAAATATTAAGTTAATTGTAGTTGATGGTGTTTACTTTGCTTAACAATTTTTTAACTTATAAATGTAGGTGTTTTGGAAAATAAAGCTATTATATTCAAGTGATTGAGATCAATGGTTAAAGCATTTATCTTTCATAATGGAGATATTTTGAGGACACTTTGCATATTTTTTACATTTCAGGTTTTTAACTGGATTTGTCATATCATATGAGGAGATTATGACCATAATATCATCATGTTACGAGTTTTAATGACAAGGGTTTCATCTTAAAAATCCTCATAGTGTTTATTTACATTTGGTGCTAAGAATTGATAACCATTTCATGTGAGTTTAGTAGCACACTCTTTAAGGTGTCTTTTTTCATTATGTTTTATGCTAAATTTGATGGTGAGGGTTTTATGTTAATATTTTGTTTGATTGCAAGAAAAGAAAAGGGTTTTATGTTAATATCTTAGAGATGATACTTGTAGGAATGACCTAGTTGTAGCAAGACAATATTAATGCATATATAGGAGTTTTGATCCTTTATTAGTTTATATATGTAGTGATTTGATGTTATGAATAATTTAACAACAAATTAGTATATCATTTCAAGGTGATTACTTATACCACATGAAATTTGCTATATGATGTTTATGTCCCAAAAACTCTTAAAATACTTGAAGCTCTTTAAACTTTTACAACTCATTTCCTATTCAAATGTTGGATTAAATCCATGAGAAGGTATCATAGGTCTCCCCCTTTGAAAACCAGGGTCTTTACTTATGAAAAAGACATCTTATTCACAATTTTGCATACTTTCGGTAGGGATAATGAGGGTTTTGGATGCTCAATAAGTTTACTCTCCACTCATGACACCCTTATGGTATCCTCACAATGCTTTCCTTGATAATCTAATGCCTAACTCAAAACAATACCTTCACGGATTTATTAGAGAAAGGCAAGTCCATGATGTATTGCCAAAGACAAGAATCCTAGCAGCCATAGGTAATATCATGGAACTATAATGTAAGCATAGATTAAAACACTCAGGGAAAAAAAGGATATGTCATTAAATCAATAACCCTTTGTACGGTTTGGTGAGTTTCCCTTGGCAACCAAATCATAGAATTTAATTGAGGCCTTCCTCATTGGGATTTTAGTGAAAAACTTGAGAATTTACCACCTTGAATCATACTCAAAACCATTAAATAAGCCCTTCAATCCATTGAATGGATTGGATTGAGCTATTGTATTCTACCTACACCATTGTTGTGTTATGAGTAAACCCAACATCCAACATCCAACTCTATGCAACCTCCTGTATCATACACCAACCCACCATAACATGTTGGTGTTGTCAATTAGGTCCTACAAGGTGAAAAATGCAAAATATGGCTCTTGGAACTTTTACACTTGTTGGAAATATGCAACCATAAAGACTATTTCCTCATAACCTAATGAGAGATTAATTATTGCAAACAATAACCAGAAATCCATATGCAAAAGAATAGACAATCATACCATCAAAGGCGGCACAAGATATACCCTGGGAAAACCCTCCATGAGAGAAAAACTTAGCCTCCAAAAGCATCCATGTCTCATACATATTATTTAGTAATAAACATTACAATACATATGCAGAGTCTCCACGAATACCCTGAAGCATCAATCTCTCTACATGCATTCCATGTGAACAAGCATGTAACCACACATCAAATGCCATGCTTCCATCCTCTCACAAATGCAACCTACAAGAAATACTTAAACAAGCCACACCCATCCAACAACCAACCTCAACAACTACCCATGTGTTTGATTTTATAAAGATAAGCTCACACAAATACAATATGTGGTATGGTAAAACCATCTATCCCAAAAAAATGATTCTAAAAAATGATTGACTGCCACACTTAATTATTATTACTAAGTTTTTCCAATAATTAAATAATTACAAATAAATAATTAATTACTCTATGTGTACAACACATAAAATAATTAACCCAATGTTACATACAATGATTACAAGTGGTACGAAATAAATATCTAATGTGGCTAAACACATCACCCATGACATGTACCACAAATAAATATTTATTTTACATAATTAAATAATACCAATGTTATGCAAGGTGTACAACACACGTATTCCAACAACACTAAAAGCCACTGAGGATTTTTGCAAGAATGCATCCGTTGTTGGCACAGACAAATGATGTTGAGTTGGTGAAAATCAAGAGAGATTATTGTGGAGGGACCTGACATCTAGATGTAGGTCCAAACAAATCATTCGTAGATGCCATGTAGTCCAAGAACTACTCCGTCAAAGTTTGGCAATTTTTTTTCTCTTAGGTCTCTTAAGAGACTTTGCTGGTATAATGTAGGGCCTGATTCGATTGAGACACTTGGGGAATGAAAACAGGCCTCCACTAGCATAAACCAACCCACCGTGACCTATTAGTGCTATTAGTTAGGTCCCACAAGGTGAAGAACACAAAATATGGCTCTTGGCACCTTTACACTAAATGCCACCGAGCCATTTTGTAAGAATGCATCCACCGTTGGCACGATCAAATGATGTTCAGTTGGTCAAAACCAAGAGATGTTATTGTGGACAAAGTTGACATCAAGATATAGGTCTAAATGAATCATTCATAGGTGCAATGAAGTCTAAGAACTACTCCATCAAAGTTTGGCAATTTTTTGCTCTTAGGTCTCTTAAGAGAATTTGCCGGTACAGTGTAGCCCGATTTGAATGGCACACTTAGGGAACAAAATAGGGCCTCTGCTAGCATAAACCAATCCACCCTAACTTTTTGGTGCTATTAGTTAGGTCTCATAGGGTGAAGAATGCAAACTATGGATCTTGGCACCTTTACAGTAAATGCCACTAATGCATTTTGCAAGAATGCATCCACCATTGGCATGGTCAAACGATGATGAGTTGGTAAAAAATGAGAGAGGTTACTATAGAGAGACCTGACATCCAGTTGTAGGTCCAAGTGGATCATTCGTAGGTGCCACAAAGTCCAATAACTACTCTATCAAAGTTTGGCAATGTTTTGCTCTTAGGTCTCTTAAGAGACTTTATCAGTACAATGTAGCCCAACTTAATTGGGACACCTAGTGAATGAAATAGGGCCTCCACTAACATAAACTAACCCACCCTAACCTATCAGTGATGTTAGTTAGGTCCCACAAGGTGAAGAATACAAAATATGGCTCTTGGCACCTGTACACTAAATGCCACTGAGGCATTTTGCAAGAATGCATCTGTTGTTGGCACGGTCAAATGATGTTGAGTTGGTCAGAATGGAGAGATGTTATTATTAATAGACTTGACATCTAGTTTTAGGTCTAAACATATCATTCATAAGTGCCACGAAGTTTTAGAACTACTTTGTCAAAGTTTGACAATTTTTTTCTCTTAGGTCTCTTAAGAGATTTTGCTGGTATAGTGTAGCCCGATTCCATTACGATAACTGGGGAATGCAACAAAGCCTCCACTAGCATAAACCAACCCACCCTAACTTGTTGATGCTGTCAGTTAGGTCCCATAGAGTGAAGAATGCGAAATATGGCTATTGGGACCTTTACACTATATGCCACTGAGGCATTTTGCAAGAATGCATCTACCATTGGCATGGTCAAATGATGTTGAGTTGGTCAAAACTGAGGGAGTCTATTGTGGAGGGACCTAAAATATAGCTTTAGATTTAAATGGATCATTCATAGGTACCACGAAGTCTAAGAACTACTTCGTCAAAGTTTGGCAATATTTTTCTCTTAGGTCTCCTGAGAGATTGTGGCCATACAGTGTAAGTTGATTCGATTGGGACACCTGGGAAATGAAACATGGCCTCCACTAGAATAAACCAACTCACCATGACCTATTGGTGCTATCAGTTAGGTCCCATAGGGTGAAAAATGCAAAATATGGATCTTGGCACCTTTACAGTAAATGCCACTGAGGCATTTTGCAAGAATACATCCATCGTTGGCATGGTCAAACAATGTTGAGTTAGTCAGAACTAAGAGAGGTTTCTATAGAGGTTACTATAGAGGGACCTGACATCCAGATGTAGGTCCAAATGGATCATTCTTAGGTGCCATGAAGTCTGATAACTACTCTGTCAAAGTTTGGAAATTTTTTGCACTTAGTCTCTTAAGAGACTTTGCCGGTACAGTGCAGCCCGGCTGAATTGGGACACCTTGGGAATGAAAAAGAGCCTCCAATAGCATAAAAAAACCCACCTTGACCTTTTGGTGCTGTTAGTTAGGATCCACAAGGTGAAGAATACAAAATATGGCCCATCCAACACCTTTACACTAAATGCCACTGAGGCATTTTTTAAGAATGCATCCACCGTTGGCATAGTTAAGCGATGTTGAGTTGGTAAAAATAAGAGTGGTTACTATGGAGGGACCTGACATCCAATTGTAGGTCCAAACAAATCATTCATAGGTGCCATGAAGTCTGAGAACTACTCCATCAAAGTTTGGTAGTTTTTTGCTCTTAGGTCTCTTAAGAGACTTTGCAGATACAATGTAGTCTGACTTGATTGGGACACCTGGGGAACCAAACAGGGCCTCCACTAGCATAAAACAACCCACCTTGACTTGTCGGCATTGTCAGTTAGGTCCCACAAAGTAAAGAACATAAAATATGGCTCTTGGAACCTTTACAATAAATACCACTGAGGCATTTTGCAAGAATGCATCCACCATTGGCATGGTCAAACTATGTTGAGTTGGTCAAAACTGAGAGAGGTTATTGTGGAGGGACTTGACATCCATCTTTAGGTCCAAAAAAATCATTCCTAGGTGCCATGAATTCTAAGAACTACTCCATTGAATTTTGGTAGTTTTTACTTTTAGGTCTCTTAAGAGACTTTGTTGGTACAATGTAGCCTGACTCAATTAGGACATGTAATTAATGAAATAGGGCTTCCACTAGCATAAACCCACCCACCCTAACCTATTGGTACTATCAATTAGGTTCAAATGTGAATCATGCCAAATGTATCTCTCTCCCTATGTACTCATCTTTGTCGTCTGCAAGGGCAAAAAGTTCACTTCCCCACAAACATTGGAACACACTGAGGGCACAACTCATTCCCAATTAAAATTTGTGGCCATGTGGAACTACAGGTTATCCGATGTGGACCCTACACTACCATAAAATGTCTGTCTCTTCCTTTCTACATCATTCTTCTCTTTCCATAACCCATATAGAAGGTGAAATGAGGGTATACTAGACCTATAGACAATGAAATGATGATAGGAAAATCATGTTAAACATATAGAAGGTGAAATGAGGGTAAGCAAATAATGTGAAACATAGAAGGTGAAATGACAATATAATTTTTCAAACATGTCATCTAGACCTATCGGTCTCTCCCTAACTAAACATACGATGTCAAACATATATCGAAGGTGAGATGAAGATACGAAAATGATGTCAAACATATAGAAGGTGAAATGAGGATACATTATACATAAAGAAGGTGAAACGAGGATATGTTATACATAAAGAAGGTGAACAAGGATATGTTATACATAAAGAAGGTGAAATGAGGATAAGCAAATCATGTCAAACATATAGACGCGAGGAAAATGAGGATATACAAAGTATGTAGACCATATAAAAGGTGAAATGAGGATATGTGAATCATGCCAAATGTGTCTCTCTTCCTATGTCTCTCTCTCTTCCTCTCTAGGTCTCATTTTGGTCTTTCCATAACCCACATACAAGGTGAAACTAGTGTATACTAGACCTATAGATGATGAAATGATGATAGGAAAATCATGTTAAACATATAGAATGTGAAATGAGGGTAAGAAAATAATGTCAAGAATATAGAAGGTGAAATGAGGATACGTTATACAAGTAGAAGGTGAAATGAGGATACGTTATACAAGTAGAAGGTGAAATGAGGATACATTATCCATATAGAAGGTGAAATGAGGACACATTATACATAAATAAGGTGAAATAAGGATAAGAGAATCATGCCAAACATGTGGACCTATGAAATGAGGATATGTAAAGCATGGAGACCACATAGAAGGGGAAATGTGGATATGGAAATCATGCCAAAAGTCTCTCTCTCCTTATGTCTCTCTATCGTCCTCTCTACCTCATTCTACTCTTTCTATAACCCATATAGAAGGTGAACGAGGGTATTCTAGACCTACAGACCGTGAAATGAGGATATGATATTGAAACATGGAATATATGATATTGAAACATACTTACATTTAATATGTACACCTATTTACATTTCCAAATGCAATGGTTGTTGAATTTGGGTTGTGGATGACATTTCTTTGCATAAACTAGATAACGAAATGGGTAAACACACAAACATGTCTTTGCTCATTAATACAAAAATAACTATATTTGATTTAAAGAAAAACATCATAAGTTTTTTCTTCCATTATTATTATGAGATGTATACAAAAAGAGTCCATTACAACAAATATGTTAACTAACACTTAGCATCCATGTAATAATTTAGCATAAACAAATTTTGAACAAGTATGTACTAATTTAGCATAAACTAAAATGAAATTTTAAATATAGATTTCATATGATTGCAATTATGCTTATTTTTTATTAATTCTTACTAATTAGGGTATTCATATAGAAATATATAGTAACTCATGTAGCATCTACTTATGTAGAAATATTTGGTTTTATGCTATTAATAAGATAGTCATTAGTATGAAAACAACAAGAAGGTCTTCTTAATGGTATTTGGACAATGCATTATCATTTGAAGGAAAAAAGGTCATATGTCATTCTAAGAAAATCCTATATCTAACTAAAACTACAATCATGTGGTAATTAAGATCATGTTATGTATTGAGGTAGGAAACTACATATCATCTTTCTACCAAGAAAAACAATCATATATGACAATAAATCAATCTATAACATGTTATTGATCATAACTCAACCATTGCAAAGTGATTATGCATTCAACTTGTAAGTTTCAAAGTAGGAATACATGCACATGAGGAATTTAAATTATATTGTATATCAAGGTTTATATATATTAAAATCTACTCCATAATGGTAGACATATACAAAAATTTGGAAAATATGCCAACTCAAAACATTTTTTACAAAATGTGGCATATGCAATCTCAAAATCTATATACAATCTACATGCCGAATAGCTACATCAAATACAAAAGGTCTAGTTGACCCTATGTCTCTGGCGAATCCTCAACCTATGATGGATCCTCAAAAAGTGTCCTCTTGGTGCCATGATGTCTAGTAGTTGATGGATGCAAAGCTGGCTGTATTAACAAGTCAAACCACAAATTTGATTAATTAGTTCAATGGTAAATATAAATAAGTTAGACTAGTAAATATAATCTTATCTACTACAATTTAGAACTTTCATTTATTAACATACATCTAAATCACTACAATCAACTATAAGACCTCTCTAGACTATCAATTATTTAGAAAAAATCACTTAATTACCTCAACTCTTTCTTGTCATTCAGAGAATAATTCTACAAATGATTGTCTCTTAAGATGACTAGGTGTCTTATTGAAGCATGATGGAAAAGGTGCCACATCACTCAATTTCGCAATAGGCTGTAATTGTAAAAAAATATTGAAAAAAATTAATATATAATTAATAACAAAAAATGAAATGCATATATTAAAAAGGTTAGATGTGTTACAAATAAACAATCTAGACTACACTAAACAAAAACTTATCTACTAGAAAACAAACACATACCACCCATGAGGTTTATTGCATCGATTGATGAGGACTCATCATGGATGAACCAACATTACCTATATGAAAAATGTCAAGAATCTAATACTCTATGTATACATATAATCATAATAACTTTTAAATTAATAGATCATTTTAAACCAAAAAAAAATGCTCACTAGCATTAGGGGAGAGGAGCTATTAGTCATTAGGGATAACTTTATGACCATGGAGAAGTTACATGGAATATTCTAGGACCTCTATTTTTATAGAAATGTGATATGGACTCTTATCTATCTACAACTAAGGTTTAGAGGTGTGACTCATCACGAAACTCTCCACAGTAGCACATCTAGTGAGAAGTGTCCTTAAAATGAATTTTTAAAGATTCAATGAAAACTCTATCATGGAATTTTTACAACCTCTTACATTTCATGAAAAAATACAAGGTATTTATTGTACTCACCTTTTACATTTCTCATAGGATAAACATATAATATGAAGTTTTCCAATGCACGCATATTGCCACCCCAGTAGTTGTACACATAAGAATAGTATTTGTCTACATATTTGGAGTGTTTTCGTTATAGGTGGGTCCTCAAATAGTTTGTTATCTAGAAGGATGTTCCCCTAAAACCTCAAATATATAGGAGGCACCAAAATTCACTACTTAGGCCTTGGGAGATAGACCACCATTTTCCACTCAAGGATTACTAATGATGATGAGGTAGATGTGCCAATTAAAGTTGTAGTTGAGGATGATACAGGGTCACAAATGCATAGAAATTATTGGGAGAAGAAGTGTCCCCACTATTATATCCATTAGATGTTGGTAGAGGAGTGGGTTCAAGAAGATCAAAATGAGGAGGATTAGAAGGAGCAATTGAAAAGATACGATGGGAAAATAGGTGGTGACAAGGCCATGGAGGTGGATAGAGGAGATACATCATTGAATGTATTCCCAATTCAAAAAACAGAGGGGACTAGGGTGATGATATAGGCATGCAATATATAACATTTAAATTTCATTCCCTCACATTATAAATGATATGATATCTCATGATAAATGACCTAACACATAGATCATATGTAATATGTTGGTATCTTAGATGAGTCCAGTTGTATTGACTGTAGACCATTTGACAAGTGGTGTTCCTATGATACTAAAAAAGGGGATAGTGAAATAATATACATGTTCCAATCAATTTTCTCTACTATTCAATGCTATGAGCAAGGATCATGGTAGCTTGGGAGGAGAGGACTGCAACCTGATAAAGGGAGATGTATCATTACTATAGAAATATAGGCTTTTTTTGGAGGTAGAACATGTACAAGTGAGGGTATTCATGTCACCACATATAGGTGTCATTATTGGTACAATGATATTCTAGTAGTTGATAGTGTTCACAAGAAAATTATAGATTGTAACAAATATATTATAGTGACACAACTAGATTATAAAACAACATGGGTAGAGATTTCCAATCTCTAAAAGGAGGTGGGTAGGTTATGAGGCATGATATACTTTCACGAGCAAGTCTAAATCTAGGAGTAGAATTAGGAGTAGGGAAAATCACCTACAAGGTCTAGGTTGATAGCTAATGTTAGGAGTGAGATGGGGGAGTGATTCTCAATGTTGCCTCCCCCGAATTGATATGCACTTGATCATGTTATGGTTTTGTTATGTTGATGACATTTGGTATTGGACACTTTGATATGTATGGTTGGTCTTTATACTTATTGGTTTATGGCATGGGCATTATGATCTATATTTTTTATGGAATTTTAGTTTTCTTGTATGTTTATGTGTTTTCTATATGTTGATGTGTGTATGTAAATGATATATCATCAATTTATCAATACATAAAATTATCTTGGTGATCCATGAACATTGTATGTCATAATGGAATCCTCATAAGATGAATCAATCAATGCACTAAAATGGATCACATAATCATTAATTAAATCAATTGCAAAATTTGTATGAATAAATGTTTAATTGATGTGTTAGTAAAGGTCAAATCTATATAAATAATGGATAATACATGTTTCTTTCTTTCTCATTTTCATTCTTTTAACCATTATTTTATATGATCAAACATGTAACAAACACCATGATTCTCTTTATTTTATTATTTATCTAAATGACCATAATCAAATATTTAAGTTTTCTAAATTATCAATTAAAGTACAGTTCAATTGAATTACTTCCTCTCTTTGTTGGTGTTCTGAGAGTCTTTCAATGAATGATGGTCCCTTGGGTCGATTAGGAGTTTGACTAAAGAATATTGGCAAAGGTGCCACATCATTCACATTTTTCATAGACTGTAAAATGAAAGTAACATCAAGATATAAATCAATATATAATTACTCACAAAAAATGAAATACATACAATAAAAAAAGTTAGATGTGTAGAAAAATTTATACTAGCAAGTCTAGGCCAAATTGGATGGTACAAAGAGTTTGATGATGAACTTCTACTGGCTCCCCCTCTTTTATCAATTGTTATCCCCCTTAGATACATTACTACTAATATTTGTTTATATTATATTCAAATGGAATACACCATGAAATCTAACTTCAAAATTTACCTCTAAGAAAGATTGGCCTTGCTCATCTCCTTCTCTACCCCCTAATGCCTCTGCTTGTGCTCTTTTCCCTGATCCCTCGGTTGAGTTATAGAATCATCTACCTTAGCTTGTGAAGGTGATGTATGAGGGACATCATACTATGAAGTGTTAAGGGGTGGCTCACTACTCTCCCCAAGAGGACCTAAGCACAATTGATTACAAACATGTGTAGACAAGGAGGGTCTAGTAATCTCAGGTTATCTAATATGACCACAAATATCATGTGGCTATGCTAGCTAAGAGGTTTGTGCAATCAAGCACTCGGTTAAATAGTGTATGACAATAAGGCTCTATTATGTTGCATTTGTAACAATGTCTGGGTGATCAATTGGAGGTGGAGAAGGGATAGCAAGAGGGGGAATAAAAGGACCATGTACTTGCCTCATTTACCCAGGTCTACCCTAAGGCATTCCTTTACCTACTCCCTGGAACTCTCTAAAATCAAAATAATTCACATGGTGACCCATTACAAACTCTGCATATAGTTTATAAAGGATATATAAAGGTACATAAAAATTATTGTTGGGTGGTTTATCAAATACCATCCACTAGCGATCCCAAATATTTTGAGTAATAACCTGATACATGTACAACATTTGATTGAATACTTAGGCTTACAGACATCAAAATGTAATTCAATTTTAGGGTTGACAAAATATTGGGCTAACATAGCTTTGGTAATGTCTAAATCTTTAACTTGGTTGTATGATAAACCTTTAGAATATTATGCCTTCTTGGCTTCTCATTATTTCCTAAATGATTCATGTTAGCTTGTGAGCATTTGAACATGAGTAATAACTCCCTCTAAGCTTGATGTCATTCAAGATAATCGAGGGTAGCGGCGATAAATTTCCATAATCTTACTTATTTCATTAATATTTCTTTCAATTTACTCTTGGATTATTGGAGAGTTTGGTGTGGGGGGGGGGTTGGGTTTTGATGTTCCTCATCTATTTTACCTTTTTAAAATTTAAAACATACAAATTTAGGATTTAGAACAAAAAAATCTCATTTGATTTATAAAAAAAATAAAAAATGGAAGAATTAGACCCTTACCTCTTCGAATTTTCCTCCTCTAAATTGGATATCTATTCTTCTACAATCAGATATCCATTTCTCCCTCTCTACATTTTGCATGTTGCAGGTTTTGCAAAACACAGACCCTTTTTTTCTTTTTATGCCTTACAAAATGGATATTCATTTTGCAAAATGGATATCTATTTTGTGTTTCACAAAATGGATATCCATTCTAAACAGATATCCATTCTAAATGAATATCCATTTTGGTTTGGTATTCCAAACCAAAATGGATATTATATCGAACCCATAAAAAAGTCAAACATCCATTTCATGATTTTGGCTATGTAAAATACTTTTTTTTTCTTCCATTTCCATTGTTTGGCCCATGATGATCCTGCACTCACCTAGACATAACTAATATAAGCACCATAATATGAAAGTAATCGTATGCTCAAACCTAGGTTACTCAATTCGCTGAAGCCTAAGAAGACATATGTAGAAGAAGAGTGAAGACCGAAATGCAGATTGAGCTTAGAAAGAGATGAAGGGAAATGATTGAACATTTGGTAGAGAAATATAGGAGTAAAATTCTTGATTGTTATATCTTGATTCCAATGCTACTATTTCAAGGAAATATGTGGTGTTGAAGCCCAAGCTAGTGCAACATGAAATTGGGGTGAGCTCCTAAATTGTTTTAATAAAAGTTAAATTTGAATTAACAATCTTAAAATTTTGTTGCAAATCTAGCCAATGAATCTAATATCTAGAGGAGATGAGATCATTTATGATATAAATGTCTTTCCTAAAAAGCCATAACATGTAGATCATAGGAGTCTCAACCAAAGACATGCTCGATGAATTAATAATGGAAGACCACTAAAGACTAGTTATTAAAGGACAAACTAGTCTTGAAACCATCACTAGGCCACTTGATGAATGAATTTATACATTCCAAATCTTTCTAAATAATTTGAACTATAAATGAGCCCTTGATTTTGATTGGGGTAGAAGTGATGAGAAGGGAATGGAAACCAATACCCTTTCAACATTGTCTTCCATAAGGACAAACTTCCTCAATGCTATGCTTGAGAAGAATCTTATAGAATTCAAATCGTTTAATAGCTTTGATGACCCACATAGCTCAAAGGACTAAAGTCTACATTCTTATCTCTCACTTTGCTCTTTTCCTAGCTTCATACTAAGAGATTGTTTATAATGCGTCCAAAGCAATACTCTATTAGAGCATTCACATATATATAAAATCCTCTATTTTCTAAACATGTATCTCATGTGTTAACTTGATATTTTCTATTTTTTATTCTTTGTTACAAATATCACAAGTTGTGTTAGCCCATGAAAAGGATATTCAACAAGAATGCCCAAATCAATATCCTCTCTAAATAGAACAATTCACTGATTTTCTAGTAGGCGAGTTTACAAACCTTCACTATTTAAAAACAACTTCCAAAAATTGATTAAATGTATATAGAGAATGTTTATATGCAATAAAAATGGAATGAAGTTATTAGCCAACAATACAATCTAAAGCAAGACTAAATAGTGAGACCAAGAGAGAAGTAAAGAATTGAAGAAGAAAATGAATTTATGTTTGAGAGAAGAGTTGACATCAATGTTCTTATAATGTTTTAGCTTTCTATATTTTCAAAGTGTGAAAATCAATTTTAATAAATTATAATACTTTCAATATGGTTACATTTTTCTATGATTATAGAAAATTTTCTTAAATTATTACACCCATAAAATTCTTAAAACAAATAACAAATGGATGATATCCACAAATATTTATAATTCTACTGACTATAAAAGTGACCCTACACAAAAAACACATAAATATACAATACTGGCTAACAAAACTATAAAAATTTGTACATGGAGAGTTAACCACACACATTACATATGGGTCTTAACGAACTTATATAAGATAAGGGAAAATGACATACATTTAGTTGAAATTTATAATACTCAGGTAAGCCAAGGCTCACTGAGCACTATAATTTCAAGATACAATTATTTTTTTGATAAGGGAAAAGGACATACATTTAGTTGAAATTTATAATACCCAAATAAGCCAGACGCTCATTGAGCACTATAATTTCAAGATACAATTACTTTTTGATAACTATGCAAGCATGATATGAAATGAGAATCACAAATAACAATTCCCTAGTAGTATATTGGGAATTGCCGGGTTAGAGGTTCTGTCTGATTCTATCCACCTCAGCTTCAGTAATCTGAAATGACTTAGCCAAGACTTTGTTGGGAATGGCCGGGTTAGAGGCAAAAACAGCTAAAGGAATTAAAGAGGTACCCGGATTTTGACTGTTAAAACCTGATATTACAGAGGCAGTTGTGTTTCCCGTGTTGTAGAGAAAGTGAATTTGGGCCTTGGGGAAGAGAAAAACATCTCCTTTTTTGATATGTGCAGAGAAAAGCTTGTTGGTGGTGTCCACGAAGCCAACGGTGAGTTTTCCTTGCATAACGAAGGCTATTTCAGTGGCTCTGGGATGAAAATGAGGAGGAACCACTCCTCCCACCGCCAATTCTGTACGAGCCATTGCTATACTCAATGTGTTTATACCAGGGAGGACTTGTGGTGTTGTCAGAATCACACTCAGTCCGAATGGGGCTGCTGGTTTTCCGGGCCTGCTCAGATTGGCTGTGGTAAAGTCCTTTGCAGTAGCGTTATTTGGATTAATACAAGGCAGGCCATTTATAAAAAGTTTAGACTTGATATCAGCCACGCAAAAATCCTGCAAAGCATCTGGGTCTGCACTTATTGTGGTCAATACAAACAGCATTAGGAGGGAAGCCACAAAGTATGCCATTGCAATTGTATGTGCTAATTTCTCACTAGCAAAGAGCATAACAATCAATTTGGGGCTTCTGCCTTTGTGTGCGTGTATATATAGAGATTTTCACAAAGTTTGCACTCCAATTTGGAAGGGAAGGAAGAAGAATAGAATTTATGGCCAAACAGCGACAGCTGGTTAAAGCCGGCCAACAATTTGACCGTTTCTGGCCTCTTTACGAAGTCTCACAACTTATTTTTAAAAATTTGTTCTAGGTTTTTTTTTTTTTTTTTTCCCCCTTAATGTGTAGGTAGTATGTGTTTTAATCGTCTGAGAAGCAGTAATAATCGAATTAATGGCCGAACATGACAGCAGTGTTCGTGGGGCTGTGGCCTGTTTCAAGGGTATTAGAGGTAAGGATTTTTTAGTAGTAGAAACAAAGTTAAGAGGTAAATTGTTTATATATATATATATATATGACAGCAGTGTACGTGGGGCTGTGGCCTGTTTCAAGGGTATTAGAGGTAAGGATTTTTTTAGTAGTAGAAACAAAGTTAAAGAGGTAATATATATATATATATAGATAAAGACGAATAACTGTTTTATATACCTTGTACAAAGAAGTATTTTTATACTATAAAGAAAAGATGGATGTAATGGTATCAAACCCTATAGTTTAGTTAAGGAAAAGTTTTAAATGAAAGCATCAAAACAATAATAACAAATAAGTTAGTAAATTGCTAAGTAACAATAGTTGTCAATCTAGTAGGTGGTGGTTGTGGATCAGAGTCATTAGGTTTGCCCTAGCTATCAATAAAGTCCATTAGGAATTAGGTCCCAACTCATAATGGTTCCTCCTCATTAGCTTGCTCTCCATTTGGTGGTTCAATTTCATTCCGGGGGAGAAGAAATGGCCAAAGGCAAGTGAGAAAATTTGCCATTGTCTCTAGCCAATCAAGAGCACCCCTATGATGGGATTCTAAGGAAATAGAAGGCAAGCGAGTTTGTTGAGCCCAACTATGAGCACTATTACTATAATGAAATTACTTGCACAAAAGAAAAATATAATATGAACAAAATTCAAATACTTGATAATAGTTGGTAACAATGGGGTACTTTGAGGGGGAAAATCTCCAAAAGTCTTCAATAAGAACAAAATTCACAATATGGAAATAATGAATTAACCACTACATCCTATGTATACCATAGTGTGCTATGGAAATGACTCAAGCTAACCTAAATACCTATATTAAACTATATATAAATGATCATATAACTTAATTAAAGGTTTTATTAGCATCAAGTCAGCTACACATATCCCCATACATGCTATGGGTTAAGGGTGTGGCATGCCCCTTCCCTTGAAACCAACATTGTCCTCAATAGTGTGCTATGGAAATGACTCAAGCTAACCTAACTACATATATTAAACTATATAGAAATGATCATATAACTTAATTAAAGGTTTTATTAGCATCAAGTCAGCTACACATATCCCATACATGCTATGGGTTAAGGGTGTGGCATGCCCCTTCCCTTGAAACCGACATTGTCCTCAATGTTCACAATCCCTAGATGCTTCTACAAGAATGTTTCATCTTCCCATGATGCATCTTCACTGGATAGTTTCTTTAATCTAATCAGATACTCTACAATAATTGTCCTTATCCACAACCTCTTTGTGTGTGTCTGAAGGATTCCATTAGGTTCTAAAATTATTCTACCCTCCTCATCAATCTCTTGTAGCTATGTCGAGGTTGAAATTCTTTTTCCAATGACCTTCAAGCAAGAAAGATGGAAGACTAAATGTTTTCTTTGTTGACTTGGGTATGGTAATCTTCTGTAAAACCTAATAAGGGCTATAATACTTGGGTGAAATCTTGTTAATTCTTTTGTTATTTCAATAAAATCCACATATAGAATTATAATCACATAAAGACCAAATCTCCTACTTGAAAATTTCTTCATTGTGGTACTGATCAACTTGTTCTTTCATTATCTACCATGCCATTGCCAAGTTCCCCCTAGGATTAGAGAGTATCTCTTGTTGGTTTTAAATGTGTTCTTCCACTACTCTAACCTTTGGATGTACCCTTAAATAAGAGGTGATGATTGGTGGATAGTAGTTGTATAGTGCCAAAAATAGACACATTTTGGATGAAGTGTGGAAAAAAGTGTTTATCACCATTCATCTAATGGAAACCATTGCACCCATCTCTCCTATTTATCTAAAAAAAATGGAGATAACCCTCCGAGTGCTTGCAAACAACCTTAATTTGTCCATCTAATTAAGGATGATATGATTAGATCTGAGCAATTTGAGTGCCTAAACATGAGACTGAACCAATTTATAAAAGTTACTTGTAAATATAAGATCATGATCACTCACTTGAAACTAACTAGCCAAATCAATCAAAATCTTATTGGCTGTATCCAAAGATTCAATGTGGAAGAGTAGGTAAGGGGATATAGATAAATACAATACACAATACCTTCTTTATCATATTTTCTATACAATTTAATTTTCTCTACATCTATGGTAGGCTCTACTTCTGTAGCCATAATAATCATGAATAATCATTTTATTTTAAATAGAATTAGTATTTTATATTTCCCTTCATACTAGTTATATGTACTAAGAAGAGGAACTAGCAATTGTTTTATAGTGTTGAATGAAAATAAGGACACAAAAGGAAAAGAAGACATAATGCAGTATCCCTATTACTACTTGGTGCAATGAGAACCCAACATTTATAGAGTTTGTCACATTATTTGAGTATGTTTTATAATTCAAATACGTAATTATAGTTGTTTTTAGATTCCCAAGAAATACCAAAATGATCAAAGTATAAATTGCTTATAGAATATGAATAAAAAGCTACATAACAACATAGAGCTTAGGAAAATACCAACATAAAAAATAGGGATTGAAATGAGCTTGTTTGTGAATGCTATGAGTGTTTTAAGTCTCCAAAGTACAAGTGAATAACATTTTTCTAATGAAAATGAAATATTGGAAAACTACAAAGTGAAACTCTAAAACTGATAACATGTGCATGTAGCCAGAAAAATGTAGGTAGAATCAACAAGAATTACACATTAATATGTCTTTGGATAGTGGGTTACAAACTTCTAAAGTTGGGGTGCCAAAACAAAAAATCTAATATAGAGGGGTCCCCTTACCAAGTCATATAGGATTCTAATGTTAGTAATGAATCAACATGACATGGCACCGAATATGACATCAACAATATGGGTGATAAAATTAGTAGGTATGGACAATAGGTACTAGTGGGTAATGTGGTAGATGATGTTAGTTATACAATTGATGATGTCAGTAGAGTGAGTGTGCCATATGGCTAGGTGACATGACACCTTGTGTGGTAGGTATGATGTGTGGATGATGTGGCAATATGTTAGCATGGCATGTGACATGGCAACAAGGCCTAGCTAGCAAATGACATGGCATAATGTGGGGCTTGAGCTTGTAGATCCTATGGTGGTTATACATGGTCAATGATACTACTATCATGTTATATATTCATTGTGGTGTATAGGGTACCAACATACAAGGTAGACCTTATAAGGTAGCGTAGTTGGTAGAGTTGGATTCCAAAAATGGTACTATCAAATGGTGAGGGTACACCAGTCGATGTGCACTAGCCACTAAGAACTATGTGGGGTAGCTAAAGGTACCTCAACTTCAACAAAACCAATAAAAAGAACTTTAACCTTCATGTGAAAAACTTGATTTTATAAACCTAACAATAATATGTAGACCATTGACTATGTAGAGCATGAACATCGTATGATACTTCATCCCTTGAACTAGTGTACAAATCATACATATGTTATAGTTTATGTATGGATCTCAAATACTATGTCATAGAAGGAAACTACAAAAAGCCCTTAGATGAAGTGCTCAAATATCAACAAGTTTATAGTTGATCCTAGGGTTTCTTGTGTCACTGAGCTCAATGGTATAGAGAGATTTTAGCCAAGATGCCCTAAAATTCACACCACCAATAATACTTAATCAAACAAACACATGGAAAATAGTCAAATATACATTATCCTTCCAAAATCTATAATGAGTGAAATAAAGGTCTATCCTAACTTTCTTGAGCCTCTTAGACATAATGGTGTAGTCTAAAATGTTGCTAGTGTGTTAAAAAGTAGCTCACACCCTAAAACTAGAAAATTTAGATCTCTCAAAACTAGAAACAAAATGATCTACCCTAGACAATAAAAAGTTCTAATATCATGTTAGAATATGAAAAAATAAGTGATAACTCAAATCTGGTGAAGAATAGACATTCAAACCCTATTTGACAAATGTTGGACTATAATCAAATTAGCAAAGTAGGGATAGCTTCCATGAATGAGAAACAAACACAAGATTGCAAGACAAGAAATGGTTGAACACATTGTCCATCAACCCAAAGTTCACAATAAATGAATAAAAAATAAAAATGTAATATGAGCGGATACATAAATAGAGAAAAGAGGAAGGAAATATGACCAATGAGAGAAGTACCTCCAAGTATGGAAAAATAGGTTGGAGTTACACTGGTGGAAGATTTCATCCACACTCATAATGACCCACTCATACCTACCTAATAAAGGTAAATGACCATGTCGAAAAATATATAATATCTAACTATGGAAAACAAAAACATAAACTAACATGGTGTATTATATGTCACTTCATAGTAATTATTTCACTAGTACCTACACATTTATCTATAATACCTTTAGGTGTAACTTCATTCTAGTCATCAAATTGTTCCAAATATATTTTAAACTCAACGTCCCATGGTACAATCCTCCCAACTAATCTATGCACAAATTTCCACAACCAAACAATTCTACTTTCATCAATAAACTCTAGATACAATATTATCTCTCTATTCTACAATTATTCTCTTTAGAATTTACCAACAAATTCTATATATCTTCCATTGATTCCATTAACCACATCTCTTCAAGGAATATCTTTACTTTGTGATGCTCATCCTTACCATCAATTTTATATTGTACTAATTCAAACAATTTCAACTAATCATACTCACCATCTCCTTTCAATATTTGACTATATATCACCACCTTGTATAATCTACAATATTAGAAGTTTTTCTTACTTTCAATACAGTCCACATATACATATGTATTTATATGCCTAACCATCCATTTCTAGTTTGATAATTCTAATTTTTTACTTCCCTTAATAATTTCACATTCGTTCTCTCCACTGTTCTCCTTCTATATCTTCTACAACATCACTTTGTTTACATTCTCTCATGTTTTACCTTTACTACACCATCTCCAAGCATTTTATGCTACTGATCTTACTTCTACATCCTACTACTATAGTGCATATTTTCATAAGGTCACTTTAATGAAAATGTCACTTGACATTATTCCTTCTACCATGGATCTACATTGCATTCTATCCCTTTGATACTATCCTTATAATAATCTTAAATATTATTCATCTTCTTGTTTTACCCTTTTCCATAAGTATATCAACATTTTCTATCATTTTATCCCCGTACTTTTACTACAGTATAAACTATTACATGCCTTCACTTTTAGATTATAATGGACTTTTCTTCATAACTTCCTTGAATTCTATCATTACTTTCCTAAATTAGATCACTTCTTGTTAGTTCATTCATTTTACCATGCTCTATGGTGTTCATCTTTTCTTTCACCTTCATGAAAAAATGATATATTCCTCCCCTATTTAAATTTCCATCCCACTTAACTATTCTTGAATTTAACACCATCCATTCATACATTTTACTTCTTTCTTTTTTATTACCATAACTATCTTTAATAACCAACTATTTTTTTTTCATGTTGCACTTGACAACAAATTATGCTTCCTTCACATTGTGCAATTTTTTTAACAATTTCAATTAATAATTTATAACAATGTATTCATTCTTCAAATAGTCTAATATCACATCGCACTCAATACTATTTTCCTAAATTTATCCATGACACTTCTAGAATTACATATCTATACTTATTCAACCTTTATATTTCACTTTCCCTTTCTAGAGCAGTTGACATATATTTCCTTTGTGACATGCAATCTTATCATACTCAAGCATTTATACACATATATGCATATATATACCTTTCAAAAATATTCCATTAGTATTTTCCTACTTACAATTATTTTTTACCATGTCACTATTCCATCTTTCAACATCACTAAGTTCATCTTGTTCTATCAAAACTCAAATATTCTTTCTTCTTTCCAACACATCCGATACATAAAAACAATTCTTCCCAATCATTTTACAATCTATATTAATTAAGTTGCATTGCCACAAACTTCACCTTTAGCTATAACCCTAAATATCCTAATTCATAATTAATTTCTTGAACTTTAAACTATATTTTCTTCTATCCACCCAAGTCTTCAAGTTCATTATCATCTTCTCTAAAATTTACATTCTCTGTGCTATTTAGTTTCTTCACATCCATTAACCATCATGCTTTGTTTTCTACAACAACCTTATAAGAATTACATTTGTTACACCTTTCTCCTTTTTATCCCTTATGCCTACTATCAGAATCATAGTTGCCATATTATCATAGTGTTAAGTTCATATATGATAGTAGATGTAATTCTTTTTGGATCATACATCAAACTCATACTTGTGAATACTTGTCATAAATGAAGTATGATAACCATTTGCAACAATGATTCAATTCTATTTTTTCCACACTCACAATACTGCTAGACTCATATATTTATTGCTTTCCAACAATTCACTCTTATATGGATTGCTTCCACAAACCAGTCCAAACTTCTAACTCTATTCCTTATCTTTTATTTTCCAACTCATTCCTCTTCCTCTTCCTCTTCCTCTTCTATTTTCCAAATCATTGACAATGTTATCTCCAACCCTTGTATTTTCCATACTTCTATCCTTCTTCCTCTTCCTCTTCTTCTATTTGCCAGCTCATTGACAATGTGATCTCCAACCCTTGCATTCTCCATACTTCTACACCTCTTCCTCTTGCTCTTGCTCTTCCTCTTCTTCTTCTTCTTCTATTTGCCATTATTTGTGAATAAGGATAGAGATCCCTTTTGAAGATAAAAATTCTCCCTTCATCCATTTTCAAATCCACAACTTTCCATTGGATTAATTAAATGTTTGTTAATCTCTAAAGCATTATATTTTATGGACTGTGATCTTGTGTGATCATGCCCATTACACCTAGCGAGTATGTCTAACTATAGTCATCCCTAAGTGGCTTCAAATCCACGTATTAGTGAACTTGCATGTGTAAGAAAACCAACTAACCTTCAAATCAAGTAATGTAATTGTATATTTAGAATCAATTAATAAATAATCTTTTTGTTATTTCCCGCTCTTGATTTAGATGTACTTATAGATGGTTAATACAATATTTATATTATTAACTTCTCATCTTTTACCTACATATTATTTATGCTTTTATTTTGTAACATATAAAATAACATAAATATTTTCCTATCATAACATATTGCACCATCTTTTTTATTTTAACGTAACTTCTAACTCTTTTCTTGAATAAACAAGTGGAATTCATACCAAACATTAAAATAGAGGAGCCAACATACTTTAAAGGTCACCCAAGCTTAAGGAAATTGTGTTTGAGAATCTCAATTGAATTCTTTACAACAATTTGGCTTCATCCCTATCTTCCGTGTAACCTAGAAGTTACTCAAGTCCTCATAAAAAGGTTCAACTCTAAACCAAGTATTTGAATAGATATAACACCAACTTAAGTCCCATCTCAAAACCATTTTATAGAATATAGTAAAATAAGCAGAAAAGCCCCATAACAATATTTAAGAAATCTTTTCAAATGTCAATTGGTAACAATGTTCATTTGCCTGCTGTTTTCTGTTTGGACTGGTGTCTTCTTGTCAGTCTGTTCTCTATTTTGATTGTTGATATATCTCCTGAACTCTTTGTTATTGGGACTGCGACCTGTTTATGTTCATTTGCCCCCTTCAAACGGAGACGACCTAAAATAAAATAGGTATTTTATCACTCAAACTTCCGACATATGATAACATGAACTCGCAATAGCCAGAGAACAATAATGATGTCGACTTCAATGTTAACCGGTGAAGGCAATTAGTGAGTATCTTATTTATTCACTTAACGACAATAGACATTAAAATTATGAGGTTTAATTCAAATTCAATTTAATTCTTTGTTTCGAGAGAATCGGAGGTTTGACGCTGCAGCTTATCATCTTATCCCGTAACTGCAGCTTTCTTTCACTGAAACAAAATATATTTAATACCATTTACTTACACAGACCTGGTCAGATTTGATATTTTCTTCCCAATCCCATATACTTAATCATATAAATCCTCTTCTCGATGTCATTTTTAGTTGGTCAATAAATATAATTTATTTTCTGAATAATTCAGAATTACAATAAAATGAGTAGTTAAGGAGGGCGGTGAGGAATCAATGTGTTAACTAAAACTAAACAAGTGTAATGTACCTTGTAGTGTTGTTATTATAGTATTTGTTTAGTTGTAATCTTTTTTGTTGATTAGCTATTGATTGTATATAGTATTTGTTTAGTTGTAATTTTTTTTTTGTTGATTAGGTATTGGTTGTATAGACAAATTGCATTCCAATAATTAAAAAATTAATTTTTGAAGAGTGTTGAAATGTTTTGGATAAATAAAATTGAAATCTTAAAAATAATGTAGGACTAAAATATTTTCTTAACTATAAAACTAAACTTTACATAGTCTATTATATAACACAAATATTTATTTAAAATGTAATAATACTAATACTTTTATAATTTAAAATGCATTAAAATATTGTAAGTTTGAAAAATAAAATAAAAAATATAATAACATGGCAAAATATTTTTCGTGATACTAGATTTTTAACTTTTGACTAAATAAAATTGAAATCCTAGATTTTTAATTCTTGAGTAAATAAAATTGAAATCCCCAAAATAATCTAATTTCATAAAATAAAATGTGTAGAACCCTAACCGAATAATTACACAATATAATAACAATAACATATTGATATTTGGATCACTACACTTAGTCACTTAATTTTTTGTTTAAGTAATAATAGTAAGTGCTTTTAGAGAACTTTTGACTAAATAAAATTGAAATCATAGATTTTTAACTCTTGTGTAAATAAAATTGAAATCCCCAAAAATAATCTAATTTCATAAAATAAAATGTGTAGAACCCTAACCCTAGTTGAGTGTGGAGAGATTTGAAATGTCTGCCTAACATATTAAAATGTAATAATATTGAATACTATTACAATTTAAAATTCATTAAAATATTGTAAGTTTGAAGAATAATTACACAATATAATAACAATAACATATTCATATTTAGATCACTACACTTAGTCACTTAATTTTTGTTTAAATAATAATAGTAAGTACTTAGTACTTTTAGAGAACGTGATTTTAATTATTTTAATTAATCTAATGTTGTGGTTTAGTAATTTTTTTTTCTAAAATAAAGAATTGTTTATCATTTCAAATTTGAAACTATAATATTTCCAGAATTAAATTTATAAAGAAAAATTTATGTGAACTCGTTTTGAAATGTCTTATAAATAAAATTGAAATTTAAAAAATAATTTCATTTGGTAAAAATAAAATAACACTAAAATATTTACTTAGCTATAAAACTAAACTTTACAAAGCCTATTAAATAACTCAAATATTTCCTTAACTATAAAACTAAATTTGTATTATTCACAGATTTGATGTTGATAATTTATAATGCATTAAAATATTGTATGTTTGAAGAATAAAATAAAAATTTAATAACATGGCTAAATATTTTTCATGATATTGTAGATTTTTAACTTTTTACTAAATAAAATTGAACCCTATTTTTTAATAGTATTATTAATATTAGTATATTTATATTTTAAAAAATATATCGGCATTTATAAATTATTTATAGTTAGAATATTTGATATGCTCACATGAGTTAATTTAAAGAGACTAAGCTGCAAGACTTTTCATATTCTTCAAATGTAATAAAGATTTCATTCCATAACTGCCCAAGTTTTTCTATTTTTCTATCCATTTGGCTTCCATGAATTTATTTATTTATTTTTTAACGTGATAAAAATTTCACTCCATAACTTTTGAAGTTTTTCTATTTTTCTGGCTTCCATAAATTTATTTATTTACACATTTTATGAATTTTGTTTACATGAATCTGAATCTTATGAATCTTTTAGCCCTTGCTGTGAACACCTCTCAGTGTAATTATAATTTTGTCCCTTTGACAAAAAGTAATTTTTACGTTTAGCTAATGAATCAAAAAATTAAATTTATGAAAATTGATGATTCTTCCCTCTCATAATTATCGCCATCCATTTAGGCATGACTTAACTAGTGGGAGACAAAATTTGTGTTCATAATTTGTTTACTTGCCACATCCTCCCCTCAAACCAAAATTCTCTCCACATTTATAGCCTTTTGTTGCATTCTCCGACAATCCGCAAAGAAGAGGTCATTTTTTTCTACCAATGACAATATAGATAAATCATTTTTCAATAATTTTTTGTTAAAAAATTATCATGTTGACATAGGAAAAGTACAAATTTAAATGAAATTTGCCTGACAAGAAAAATAATCCTATCTTTTGATTGGTTTGCAATCAATAGATTAATAACTAGATAAGTGTGAACTCATTGCAATAGTAAGAAATATTAAAAAACAAAATATTATTATAAAGATAATGACATCCATATATCCATATATAGTAAGTTGTTTACAATTACTATAAAATATAAATTTTATTTTTCAAATAAATATTTCTTACATGTAAAACTATTACAATATAATACATTATGTTAATAATTAGCAGAGTATTACAATACATTTATGCTACATTTAAGCTCTTTATATGTTGTTAGTTTTTATGAAATTATTATAGATATGTTTAATTAGTTTTCACTCCTAAGTTAATTATTAAAATAATTTTTTTAATTGGGAAAGTTTATTTATATCTATAAGGAAAATAAATTGTTTTTTAATTATTGAGACTAAATGAATAAATGTTATGAGTAAGTAAACAATTAATTAAGATAGAAGAGTTGGAATTGATAATTACAATAAATGTATGAAAATCAAATCCACTTGTCACTATTCACTAATTAATATCTTCAATATGTTGAATTTCTCAAAGTCTATATAATTTCAAAAATCTTTGTGATTCAAACTTAAGTGTTGATCCTAAGTAGCATGGACTTGATCTAATGTATGGAATTGTTCTATGACATGTGGGGTCACTTTGTTAGAATATTTACTCAAAATCCTAGTTGCCTTCATTTCCTCAATAGTTGAACTTGTCAAGGTGGTTTTTAGAAACACCTTTAGGAGATTGTTGACTTGATAGGTGAATGGATTCTCCTATGTCAATTACCTTGGTAGGTCAAACTATTGGGAACAATAATTGTCCAAGATAGCATACATAGACATGCATATGTCCTATATGATGATGAAATGATTTTGATTCATTATTGTCCTTTAGAAATTGAAACGCACTTTAATCATTTTCCCAAAGTTGTAATTACATATAGATTAATTGCACATTGAATGTATTTAAATACCATAAAATAGCAACATATTACACAAATGTGTGTTAAGTTGATTAATAAGAACTACTAGAAGTAGGTGGGAAACTTATAATGTGAAATTAATAATTTAAATTTTAGGTCATTCTTACTAACCTTAAGATTGACCCTAAGCCACTCAGAGACTAACCTTAGGGTAAAGTCATAAGTTTGAGGTATGGAGTGAATGTGTGGAAGAGAGTGTGAATGAGGGTCTAATAATAAATAAATGGTGAATTTATTGAAATTAATAAAAACTTGGATAAACAAAGATGGATAGAAATGGGTCAATGAGCCAAACTAAGCACAAAACTATGCCACTTGTCAAAAATTAATTTCATTAAGACATTGAACCATGGTGGGCTTAAAAATAAATGGGAAATGGGATGGATATACGATAATTTCACCATTATATTTTATCCCCACTTTGGTGTTGGTGTTAATCTACAAGAAAACGTGCATTTCAAACTAGATACATGGACATTCTCAACTAGTTCACGGAAAGGAAGTTTTTAGACACTTAAAAAAAATATATTGATTCATATAAAGTAATAAATAAGACATTCTAAGAATAGGGTATCATGTATAAGAAGAATAATTGGTGGTTTACATTCATAGTTTGAGTATTTGAAAGTTAATAGTTAGCAGTCAGTGATAGTATTTAAGTGAGCACATTTTACTACATTAAGGAATTATCTTATGTAGTTATGATGGTAGTTATTCATGTTGTTTGTTTGTGTTTAGTTAAAATTTGAGGTTGATTGAGTATATAGATGATTGGAAACATTAGTTCATAAAGTGTCTATGGTTTAACAATGTGAGTTGTTGAAATTGTTTCTATTTGCAGAAGGTCATTTTGGGTTTATGCCAAGGAAGAATATTTGAAGGGAAAATTACTAACCATTGTGAAAGATTGAGGCATACTCCATGGAGAATCTCCACCATTGGGAAATTGTATTTTGTAAGTTGTTATAGCATAGTCCACTGCTGGGCCACTATATTTTGTAAGTTGTTATAACATTGTCAATGATAAGTTTCATTTGGTTTTGGGATTTATGCCAACTTGAGTCTGATGTAGATCATATGGGAAGCCTAAGGGTAATAGTAATAAGAGGTTTGGAATTAGAAGGAAGTGAGTGAAGAAGACTAAAAGGTGGTAACAACATAGAAGGTAAGATCACTAGTGAGGGAGTGAGACCTAAGTGTTAGAATGTGGTAATTGATAATATGATGTGGGATATAATTTGAATGTATCCAATAGTGCATGTAGTTGGGAGATGTAGATGTTAATTACTTGTTTCAAGTCAAGTTGTAGCCTTACGATGAGTTTGCATAAAGTTCTATGGTAGTTAGATTAGAATTTAGTAGGTGGTTATTGGTAACAGACCTGGAAGTGGTGTTGTCAAGAAAGTAGCATTTGCGTAATCTTGTATAATCTTAATGTAATGAAATGGTTGTAGCCTATGATTTAAGAAGGCTAATTGTAGAAAAATTTGTGATAATAATTTAGCTGCAAGTTGTTTAGTAAATGCGTAAAATTTTATGTTGCAGTAATCTTTGAGTGAATCTTGTGTTGAGGGCTACTTAGTTGGATAGTTCTTATTGGATCCTCTTACTATGACTACATTAAGTGATATCAAATCAAGGTTTGATCACAGAAAGTTCATTGGTGTGAATTTGAGCACACCTAATTGATGTGGTCTCTTAAGAATGAGTTTAAAAAAAGCCTAAGGTACATCGGTGATAGGTAATAGAAGAGTATGTCATTGAGACATACAAATTTGGGATTTTGTAGGGATTAAGTAAAGTTTATATTGTGGTATTCCATGGAGTCATGGAAAAATCCCCAACCCAAGATGATGCCAAGGAGAAGGAAAGATATGATGAATGTTGTAGGTAGAGAGAAGGAGATGTACATGAGATGTTGAAAGCTATGCAGAGTAGGATGGACACCATGGAATAGAAACACGAAGGAAACCCTAACCTTGGATCTAAGGAAAGTGATAAGGAGTAGGAGATAGATCCTATGGAAACAAATGGAAGTGAAGAGGAAAAGGAAGAAAGAATGCTAAACGCCATAAAAGACATTGGTAAGAGGACCAGAGTGGATATCCCAAACTATTTTGGAAACATGGATCCCAAGGAATTGATTTATTAGATCATTAATTTGGAGGAACATTTTGAGTATGAGGATATTGTAAACTTGAATAAGGTAAAATTTGCCAAGACCAAGCTAAAATATCATATGGTGATCTAGTGGAAGGAAGTCTAGATAGAGTAGAATAGAAAAGGAAAATATTGCATTGTAAAATGGGAATGGATGGTAGAGAAGCTAAAATCCAAGTTCATTTTGGTTAACTATGAGTTAGAGTTGTTGAAGGCGCTAAACAATCCGTGGTAGAGGAAAATGACTATAAGTGAATACATTGAGGAGTACTATTGACTTACAATTAGGTTAGGACATCGTGAGGAAGGGGCTAAGAAAGTGGCCAAGTAAATCAGTGGAGTGAGGGAATCCATCCAAGGGTTGTTGGACATGTTCAATATCTAGATAGTGGAGGAGGCCTACTAGTTGGCTCTCACCATAGAAAAGAAATTGAATTGGAAGTAGGTGGAGAAGTAGAATCACCATATAGTAAGAGAACAAAAGAACTAGAGTAAACAAATAAGATGTAACGATACGGCAGAAACCCCAAGAGGTCAAGGAAGAGGTCACCAATACCACAATGACAGGGGAGGTCAAGGGTTCTCATTGCGAAGAGAAAGAAGATGAAAGGAATTATCATGTCAGTAGGGAGGATGACTATAACAACTAGCACAAAGGTAGAGAAGATTATGGGCACTACCACAAAGATGAAATAGTAGAGGGTACTCATTTTGAAGAGGCACAACATGAGCATAGAGGATATAGTCAACAAGGTAGAGGGGGGTATGAGAGAAAAATGAAGAAATCCTTTTGAGGAACTTGTTTTAGGTGTGGTGAAAGACACAGGGTGTTTGAGTTCCAAGAAAGGAAGGAGAAGCACAACACACAAGAGTTACATTTTGTGAAGAGGGGCCACCTACTTATGAAAGGGATCTTGAGCATGGGGATTTATTTGCTTCATGGAGAGCTCTTATGTGTGACAAGAGGGATGAGCTAGAATAGAGGAAGAGTGTGTTCATAACTAGATGTAAGGTAGGTAGTAAATTCTATGAGGTGGTGGTAGATAATGGCACTACAGATAATTTGGTGTTTGTCAAGATGGTTGACAAGTTGAAGTTGAGGAGGATGAGACATCCACACCCATACCATATAGGTTGGTTGTACCAGGAAGATCAAATTTTGGTGGAGGAAGAATGTTGGGTGAGATTCAACATAGGAGCAAACCATGACAAGGTTTTATGTGACTTTGTGCCAATGGATGTGTATCACCCTCTATTGGGGAGATTGTGGAAATTTGGCAAAGAGGTGATGTATGATGGGAAAGCTAACACATCTATCTAATTTGGAAGGATGGGTGGAAGCACAAGTTAATGACACTAAGGGCAAGTGAATGATAGTTTTACAACACTAGTGTATGCATTGGGGAGGGACAATATATGTTGATTATGAAGATGTGTGACATTACTAGAATGGGTGGAAATATTGTAAATACAAAAGATATAGTTGAGAAAAGGGCATGACAAATGAACAAAAGGATGAGGAGCTATGTGGATGAGTGCATGGATGGAGGAAACATAATAGAAGGGTATGTAGTGATTGGACAAGGGCTTAACCGCCTCCCATGCTTGTTAAGTCAAGTGGTTGTATCAAGCATTAAGAGGTTGATCTTTTGGTGCAACAACAGCTAACAATTGGTATCAAAGCCAAGTTCCTCTAAAAAGAGTCTAACTGCTTGAGGAGATCTAGGATGTCATCCTACAAGAAGGATAGTTTGAGGTTTGATGGAACCAATTTCACTCTTTGGAAAAGTTGCATGGAATGCCACTTGCAATGTATGGGAATGCAGAATTGGATCGTGGGTTCAAAGAAATATGATCCTGCACAGAATGGTCCATGTACCATAGATGAAATCAGAGATGCTGAAAATAATCTGCGGTCTAAAGAAGCTCTTCTAAGTGCCTTATCTAATTTAGAGCTAACAAATGTTATTGATCTAAAAACTGCATATGAGATTTGGCAAAAACTGGAACTTCTGCATGAAGGAGACAAGTATGTTAAATGTGCCAAGCTACAGAGTCTGAAAGGAAAATTCAAAAACCTAAAGATGAGAGAAGATGAAAATATCACTTCATTTATGCCAAGAGTAAATGAGCTTGTTTGTGGGATTAGATGTGCTGGTGGAATCTTGGACAAAGATGAGATTGTTGGCAAAGTTCTCAGATCTCTTCCTGATTCTTACAAATATAAGGTTGTTGCTATTGAAGAATTCAGATCCTTCTTAGGTATCACCAAAGATCAATTGGTTTATAAATTGGATGCATTTGAACTGATCGAGTTTGGAGATGCACCCCCTAAGACTGAATCTACATTCAAAGCTAGTGCCTCTATAAAAGGAAAACAAAAGTCTGATCCAAAAGAAAACTCTTCAAGAAAACTATCATGGTATGAAAAAGCAAGAAAAGACCTAGAAGAGGATGAAGCAGAAGCTGCTCAACTTGAAGCCCTTATTGTAAAAAGACTGCCAAGAGGATCTGGTAAGTATGAGGGGAAATTGCCTTTTAAGTGTTTCAACTACAATAAGATTGGTCATTTTGCCTTAAGGTGTCCAGAAAGATTTTCAAGGCCAAATCCTAACAGATCAAGGTTCCAAAAGAATTGTTACTATGTTTGAAGATGATGATAATGAAGGAGTGACAGATGATGAATCAGAGATAGGAAACAAATCTGGAAGTGACTGGGTGTTTATTGCCATCAAGGAAGAAGATCCAATGTCCTATGAATTTGTCAATCATAAAATTGTAGAAAGAGCTCTAGCTTCCCAAGTTGAAGAAAAGGATGATTGGGTCATTGACAATGGATGTTCTCACCATATGACAGGTGAAAAAAATAAGTTCATAGATTTGGAAATGTATGAAGGAGGAGTAGTAAAGTTTGGTGATAATTCTGCTGGCAGAATCAAAAGTAGAGGAACCATTTCTTTTGATGGAAAGAACAAAACCAGTAATGTACTATATGTTGAAGGTCTGAAGCACAATATTCTCAGTGTTGGATAGTTAGTAGACAAAGGCTATGATCTTTGATTCAAGAATGGAAAATGCAAGATCTTTGAAAGTTTCAGAACAAAGATTGCATCCGGTACTCAAACAAAAGGTAATATCTTTCACTTGGTTGGTACTGGTAAAAGTTGTTTATTTGTTCAAATTGATCAGAGCTAGTTATGGCATAGGAGAATGTGTCATGTGAATTTTGATAATATCATCAAGATAAGCAACACTCAGGTTGTAAGAGATCTTCCAAGATTGGTAAAACCTACCAATAGTTTGTGTAAAGAATGCCAGTTGGGTAAACAAAGAAGAATCTCATTCAAAAGCAAGGAACAATCTTCTACCGGATTATTGGACCTAGTTCATACTAATCAATGTGGTCCGGCAAGAATCAGGAGTGTGCAAGGTGATAGATACTTCATGTTATTAATTGATGATCATTCCCGGATGATGTGGGTGACCTTTTTGAAAGAGAAATTGGAAGCTCTTGAGAAATTCAAAATATTCAAGGCTATGGTAGAGAATGGAACCAGATTAAAATTAAAATGTCTGAGGTCTGATAGAGGTGGAGAATTCACATCTGATGAGTTCATAGAATTCTGTGAGAAACATGGCATAAAAAGACAATTGTCTACTCCTAGCACTCCACAGAAGAATGGAGTAGTGGAGAGAAAGAACCAGACCATCCAGGAAGCATCTAGAACCATGATGATGGAAGCAAATGTTCCTCAAATCTATTTGTAAGCACTGCAGTCTATACTCTCAATCGAGTACAAATTAGAAGAAATACTGGTAAGACTCCTTATGAAATTTGGTTTGGCATCACTCCCACTGTGAGGTATTTCAGAGTCTTTGGTAGCAAATGTTACATCAAAAAATATGAAGATCTAAGAAAATTTGATGCTAGAAGTGATAAAGGAATATTCTTGGGTTACTCTACTCAAAGAAAAGCATATTGATGTTATAACAAGAGATTAAGGAAGATTATGGAAAGTACAAATGTGAAGATTGATGAAGGTATTGAAAAACCCTCAAGGTTTTATGAATATGATGAAGATGATCAAAATGATGTCTTTGTTCAAGAAGTCCAAGCTCCCTCTGAAATTTAGATTTAGACTAATCCAGTAAATCAAGAAGAAGAGATAAGTTTGAATGAACCTGTTCAAGAATTAGAAGTGCAAGAAACTCCCAAAGTTCCTAGGTATGTAAGACTGAATCACTCTGAAGATCAGATCATAGGTGATAAAAGCAAAGGTGTACAAACAAGAAAAAGGATTGCTCAAGATTCAAAAGAGTATTGTCTGATTTCAAAGATTGAACCCAAGATAGTGAATGAAGCTTGCAATGATGATAACTAGACTAAAGCAATGGAGGAAGAGTTGATGCAAATTGAGAAGAATCACACTTGGGATCTTGTTCCCAGACCTAAAAACAAGAATTTGATTGGAACCAAATGGGTCTTCTAGAATAAACTGAATGAAGATGGTGAAGTAGTCAGAAACAAAGCCAGATTGGTTTGCAAGGGTTACTCCCAAGTAGAAGGAGTTGATTTTGAAGAAACTTTTGCTTCGGTGGCAAGAATTGAAGTAGTCAGATTATTTCTTGCTTTTTCTTCCTTCAAGGATTTCAAAGTATATCAGATGCATGTCAAATCTACCTTCCTAAATGGTGACTTGGAAGAAGAAGTTTACATTGAGCAACCGGATGGATTTCAATTGTCTAATCATGGTGATATGGTCTGCAAGTTGAAGAAAGCACTATATGGACTCAAGCAAGCTCCAAGAGCCTGGTATGAAAGACTGGATAAGAACCTTTTGAAGATGGTTTTCAACAAAGGTACTGCTGATAGTAATTTGTATTTTAAAATTGATCATGAAAATATCTTGATTATTGAAGTGTTTGTTGATGATATCATTTTTGGAGGAAGAGATAGTATGTGCAAAACCTTTGCAAATCAAATGAAAAGTGAATTTGAGATGTCCATGTTTGGGGAAATGAATTTCTTCTAGGGTTTGCAAATCACCCAAACAAAGAAAGGAATCTTCATTTTTCAGACCAAATATGTGAAAGAATTGTTGAAAAAATTTGGGATGGAAGACTCAAAACCAATGAATACTCCCATTGCAAATGGATGTAAACTAAGTAAAGAAATATGACTCTCCTAAGGCTGATCATAAAAAGTACAAGTCAATGATTGGAGGACTATTGTATCTCAGTCAAACTAGACATGACATTATGAATGTTGTTGGTCTTGTTGCTAGATTCCAAGCTGCTCCTAGAGAATCTCATTTTATGGCAATCAGGAGGATTTTTAGATATCTAAAAGGGACAGTTGAGTATGGATTGTGGTATCCTAGATATCATGATTTCTTTCTTCATGCATATGTACATATGTGGATTGGACAGGAGATGTGGATGACCAGAAGAGTACCAGTGGTGGAGCATTCTTTTTAGGGAAGAGATTAGTTTCTTGGTTGAGCAAGAAACAAGAGGCAATATCTCTGTCCACTATAAAAGTAGAATATATTGCAGCAACAGGTAGTTGCACTCAAGTATTGTGGATGAAGCAAATGCTAAGAGATATCAGAGTGGAGTATTAAGAACCTATCACAATCTTCTGTGATAATTCAAGTGCAATTAACATATCAAAAAATCTGGTGTTGCACTCAAAGACCAAACATATATCCATCAAGTTTCACTTGTTGAGAGAGAAAGTAAACAAGAATGAAGTCAGATTGGAGTTTGTGCCTTCTGAGGATTAGATTGTAGATATTCTTACTAAACCTCTACCTAAGGACTCTTTTGAGTATGTCAGGGAGAAGTTAGGGGTTATTACCCCTCAGGTTCTGAATTAAGGTGCACTGATGTGTATCAGTCCAGTGGATCTCACAGTCATATCCTATGGTCCAGATTGATGTTTGGGAAGCTATTACTCAGGGGGGAACAACTGGGATAATTATGAAATAATGCAAGTATGTGCCCTTTTCCATTGATGTCAAAGGGGCAAAGAAGACATGTGAAAAATAAGAAGTTGTTGATCAAAGTGGGAATAGTAAAGGAAGAAAAGACATGTGAATGGTTGTTGTTGATAGGGGAGTTATGTTAGTAAGGAGAAGTTCTTGTCTTGATGATTAAAATAGTTTTTCACATCATATGTTGCCATCAATGACAAAGGGGGAGATTGTTGCAAGTATGGGCCTAACTGGTGTTGTCATTGATGTCAATATACTCCTGTTGTATTGATGATAAGGATTGAATAAGCTATGTGTTGAGGATATTGAGAAAATTAGTCCTAATCAGGAACAGAGAGGATTAGTGGAGATAGTGAGGTAAAGATTCCAGCTAAGATGAAGATCAAAGGATATGCTTCAAAGGGTTTGTAGATATGTGTCTTACTATGATCTAGTAAAGATTTCTAAGGTCCACATGAAGATCTGAAGAAGTTATGGCCACTTAAGTAAAACTAGTTTTGGCAGGTGTTAAGAGGTGACAAAGTGTCACAGATAGGTCTGGTAAGATCTGGAAGTGCAATATCTTGTTCTATAGATTTTGTGGAGTGTTTATGAATCCAATGTGTATTGACAACTCAATTGGTTTGTGGTCTGGAGGTCTGCAAGAATCTATTGCAATATGATAGTGATGACAGACTGTGTTCTTGAGGTTCCGGTTGAAGAAGAGAATGATTTTAGTGAACAAAAGTAGTGTGGATGTTCTTGGTGATTCAGGCAAGCTTGTGGAGGTCTTTGGATTGTGTCCAATTCATGTTGGTGGTCTGCATTGAAGATTGAGCTCGTAATTGAAGAATTACTTCTGGATGATGGTGTTCTTCCTAAGTCTGGCTAACTGGATGGGTTACACATCCTACAGATGATCTTGAAGATGTTTTGTGAAGAATGGCATGTTCCTAAAGAAAGATTGAAGACTCAAATCTATGTGGCCAACAGTGCGTTGATCCGCATGAAGTCTTTTTGTAATTAGTCATATTTATTTATGTATTTGCTCTATAATGTTTGCTGACTTGGATGATTATCCCTAAGTCGATGTCTTGTATAAATAAGGAGTTGTAAAGTCATTTCAAATATGAGGAGATGAGAGAGTGGTAGAGAGGAGCAAAGTGAGAAAGGTAGAGCAGAAGTATTGAGCTTAAATGGAACTGACTCAAGCATGGTGAAGATGCTATTCTTCAGTTCAAGTATGTAATACTTATTATTCTATAGACAGTGTGTCTCTTGTAGGTAGTGGACCTCTTGTGAATAGTGTGCTCATGCAGTGAGCCCTAATTGGCATGTGCCATTTTGTTCTTCCAATTCTTCTAACAGAGAATACAATCTTGGGTTAGTCACCCCATGGTTTTTCTCTTAACCAGGTTTTCCATGTCAAAATCTTGGTGTCTTATGTGTTTCTACTCTTAAATTATTGCATTATGTTTCCATGATAGATTTATCATTATGCTGCTGAATTAAGTAAAGGATTTAAGTGATTAATTGGAAGAAAATTTTGGACAACTGATTCACCCCCCTCTTAGTTGTTTGTCCTAAATCTAACAATTGGTATCAGAGCCGAGGTCATGGGTTCAAACCCTGCGCTTGCACTAGGGGGGATTGTAGCAAGGTGTGGCCCTTGGTCTCCTTGTTCAACACTGCGCTACGGTGGTTTGCGACAAGGGCTTAACTACCTCCCGTGCTTGTTAAGTCAAGTGGTTGTATCATGCATTAAGAGGTCGATCTTTTGGTGCAACAACAACTAACAAGACCAACATATGTGAGGGACTAGTTGAGGATAAGGGAAACCATCAAGTGACTGAGTACCAACCTAGGACAAGTAGTGTAAAATATGATTGGTAGAACCAAGTGATGAATAACATGGGTGAAAGCAGTGGTCAGGGTGGATCACTAGAGGCATATATGAGTAGGTGGAAAGAACAAGTTGAAGAAGTAGCTAAATAGAATCTCTAGGTAGGTGTGGTAGACTACTGTAGAAAATGATGGACTCATTTTTTCTTTCCCCAGAAATCTAATGCAGGCACATCCCCTAGGCATTGTAAGCATAGTGTATCATTTCTAAGATAAAGAATTGGTAGTTTATTTTGATAGTTTGAGTATTTGAAAGTTAAAATTTATTAGTCAATGATAGTAAAAGTGAGTGCATTTTATTGCATTAAGGAGTTAGCTTCTATAGTTGTGATGGAATTTATTCATGTTGTTTGTTTGTCTTCAGTTGAAATCTAAGGTTGATTGAGTAAGTGAATGACTGGAAACATTGGTTCGTAAGGTGCTTGTGGTTTAATAGTGTGAGTTGTTAAAACTATTTCTATTTGTGGAAGGTCAATTTTGGTTTATTCCAAGGAAGAATATTTGAGGCAAAATTTACTAACCATTGTAAAAATGTGAGGTGTGTCATATGGAGAATCTCCACCATTGGGCTGTTGTATTTTGTAAGTTGTTATAACATAGTTAGTGACATGTTTCATTTAGTTTCGAGATTCATGCCAACTTGGGGCTAACACAGAGCATATGTGAAGCTTAAGGGTAGTATAAATAAGAGATTTTCAATTAGAAGGAAGCAAGCACATAAGATGAGAAGGTGGTAATTTAGAGTAGAAGGTAAGATCAATAGTGAGGGAATGAGACATGAGTGTTAGAATGTGGCAATTGAAAATATGATGTTATATAAATCTAAATCTACTAAATAGTGCATGTAGTAGGGATGTGTGGATGTTAACTACTTCTATCAATTTATGTTGTAGCCTTGCCACAATTCTACAACAAGTTCTATGGGAATTATAGTAGAATTAAGTAGGTGGTTGTTGGTAATAGGCCTACAAGTGGTGTTCCAAAGAAAGTAGCATTTATGTAATATTGGATAGTCAAGTAATGTAATGAAATGGTTGCGGCCTACCATGAAAGAATGCCCATTACAAAAAAAATTGTGATAATGATTTAGTTGCAAGTTGTTTAGTAAATGTGTGTAAACTTTTGTGTTACAGTAATCTTTGAGTGAATCTTGTGTTGAGGGTCACATTGTAATCTCAAGTTACAATGGGATTAAAAGACAAAAATAATTCTATTGAAAGAAATGAGGATAACTTATTTAACCTAAGACAAATTAGTAATCTCTCTACCTCTTATTTGAATGATGGTAGGAAATGTCCTAGAAGTCATAAGTGTACTAATAGTGAGAAAACACTAATGACTATCAAGAATGAGGTTGAACAAGAGAAAGAAGTAGCTATAAAAGAACCAAGTGTGGAGCTTGGGCATGAGAATTCTAAGGAAAACTAGAATGTACTACTATCTCCCTACATGCATTATATGGTACAAGTGCACCACAAACACTCAAAGTAATTGGTTATATCAAAAGGCAAAAGGTGACAATGTTGGTTGATTCAGGTAGTACACCCAACTTTACTAATAGAAGATTAGATAATGAGCTCAATTGTTTTGTGTATCCAATATCTAATTTTTAGGGCATGATAGATGATGGGAAACAACTCTCTTGTGGTGGTAAATGCCATCATATAAAACTCTTGATGGAAAATTATCAAATAGATTCAGAAATGGTCCCTATCCTAATTGGGGGACTAGATGTAGTTTTGGGTGTACAATGGCTTATACATTTAGGAACAATGACTTTCAATTTTCAAGAATTATCCATGGTTTATAGTACACATGGGAAAAAATATAAACTTAGAGGGATACAATCACCACCAATTCAAACTATTAGCTCCCATAGGATGGAGAAACTACTTAAGAAAGGTTCTCATAGCACAAGGGCACAACTACATTTTGTACAAGCAAAAGATGTGAAAATTCAAGACCAACCAAAGATTCAAGAGATCATTCAACACCATCAACATGCATTTCAAAACCCAAGGGTCTACCCACAATCAAAGACCATGATTGTGCCATTGAATTAATACCAAGAAGTATTTTTCATCCCAATAAATGTTCATATTCCTAGTATTGATGAATTGGTAGATGAATCTAATAATCTAGTTTTCTTTACTAGGTTAGATTTGCATTTAGATTATCCTCAAATTAAACTGAAGGAAGATGATATAAATAAGACTACATTTAGAACACATGAGGGTCATTATGAATTATTATTTGTCATTTTGTATTATTAATACCCAATCGACTTTTTAAAGCCTCATAAATTAAATTTTCCACCCATTTTTTTAAAAAATGGTGTTTGTATTCTTTGAGGACATCATCTATAGTAAAACATGGAATGATGAACAAAACTGTTGGGTGAATATTTTGTCTCAACTAACTGAAGGCAAAATGGTTATATCAACCACAGTGTAATGAGATAAATCTCTCCTCTCAGCAAGGGGAGGTTCCCTATTAACTATTACAAACTTATTTACACTAAAACTAATTTCAAGGTGAAACCATGTCATCCATTTCTCTTTTTTTAGAAATGATGTTTACAATATAAAAGAGCACTTTTAAAATACAAATCAAAATAACCAAGAAACTCATGAGAGCACAAAGTCTATCATTGCTCCTTTTTTCTGATTTACAATTTGGAATCAAGTAGGACAAGGTGTAGCTCAAAGTCTTCACCAAATACTATGACAAAATATATGATCACAAAAGATAATAGTAGTTCAAAGTCTTCCCAGTATCTTTTACTTTAAAACATAAAATCACAAGCCAAAGATAATTGTTGTAGCACAAAGTCTCCAAAATCAGCTTTAGAATATCTCCCAGATTATTCACACTCACACTACAATTTGATCAAGTATATATAGATAGTATAAGGAAAAGGACATAAGAACACTTTACAATACACCACAAGTTATTCCAATACAAAGATTGAACGATCACTTGCTTTTCTATTCACTTGATAAAATATGATTTACAATTTGAACACAAAGTCTCAAAATGCTCTTCAATTTGGCAGAGTTTTGCTTCAATAACTAGAAGATAGATAATTAAAATGGGGGTCCTCTTTATTTATAAGAGAAACCAAGAGAAAAAATAGGAAAATCCTAACTACTTTGACTTATTCAAACAAAAGAGTCCTATTTGACTTATGACTTCTTTTGTCTCATATGTAATTACATTTTAGAAAATTACACGAGTATGTCCATAAAAAAATTCAAATTACATATACAAGAATAAAATAAACTAAGGTATCAAAAAGGAACTTTAGGTTCCTCCATCATTCTTCTTTAGAAAGTTTTGATACACGGCTTGTATAGCTGTCATTTCACATGCATCTGGCTTTGCTATGTTTTTTGAGATAGTGTGGGCCTAGAGAACTACATCTTTTACTGCCTTTATTTCATTTTTATGCTTGTCAAGGTTGTCCTTTAGGTTTTCAAAAGTTGAATGCTGATCATAGAGGCTGTCCATAGAAAGTACTGAGGGCACTTCATCTTTGAATTTTTGTTGAACCATCTTCTCAAAGGAGCTTATCATTTCATCTACTGAAAGGAACTTATGACCTTCACCTGTGAGAGTGCATGGGAGTTCTTTCAGCTTGTGTAGAAGCATGACATCACTATCTTCATAGTTTTCACGAGCTTGACATAAGTCATCAAGCAAGCCTTTTACTATATGGATATGATGAATAAGATACTCCTTAGTTTTAAGATATGATTCCTGATTTGAGATGACCCCAATGGTAATTAGATTCTTTATCTTAATCTTTTTCATCTTTATTCAATCCTCCAAGATCTCTTCCTGGTCCTGCAGTTCTTGAGAAAGTAAGTCAACCATGTTATCAAGCTCATATTTTGCTTTATCCATGTTTTCTTTTCTTTCTACAGTAGTTTTCAATAGAACTCTTCCCTGTGCTAGCAATGACTCCACAATATCTCCTACCACTCTTCCTCTAGCCTAAGCTTTTTGCACTTTCTGAATCAGAGGATCTTCTATAGTTACCGCCATGGGTTCTACAATTTTAGATGACTTTACTATTTTTTGAAGAACAACAGCAAGTTGTTCTGCTTTAGCTTTATACTACTCTTTCTCCTTCTTGACTTCATCATATTTCTTGAGCAAGGTGCTAGCAGTAGTTTGAAAATCTACCTTAATGCCTTCATGAGTTAGCTTACCTAACTCAACCCTTGAGACAACATAATCATTCATATCAAAATTGTCAATAGTAGCATCCTCTGGTGGCTTGGCAATTTCTGCATATCTGATTCATTTCTCATTGATAAGACTAGAAATAGTCTTAGGCTTTTTCTTCAAAGTTTTTGACTTCAAAGGCAATAGCTTCTCTATATCAATTTCATCTGGTGAAATTGCTTCCTTTTTCCTTTTCGGGGCATATGCAAACAACCAAGGAGGAAGTATAGAAGCACCCACATTAGGAGAAGAATCAATCACTTACTTTGCCAGGTCCATGCTTGTTCCTATTATTGTAACAATGGGATTGGTAGGAGTAAAAACAACAGTAGTATCAACAACCTTTTCAGAACTATCTAGAAAATGTTATAACACAGTTTGTTCACTGATATCAAAAGATGGGGAAGACAAACTAGGAATGGACCTAGATGAATCAAACACTGTTCCAAAACTCGTTCTTAATGAAGGGGGAGTATTATCAGAGGAAACAACCAAAATAGGAGAAATTGGAGTATTTGAAACTATAGGAAAAACACTAGAAATAGGAATATGAAGCTGAGATTTAAAAACTTGGGATTTTGATGGAAGGTCCTTTTATGGGGAAAGTTGTGAATCACCAAGTTGTTCCTGTCTACATTCTCATCTTGACCTTGTTCTATTTCATCTTCCTTAGCAGGCTTTTCAGACATTTCTGCTTGCTGGGCATCCTTAGATTTCTTAATATTTTGTTGTTCAGTTTCAACATCCTCAACCTCCATCTGCTCAACATCAGTGTCTTCAATACCGGATTTAGTAACATTAGAGGTCCATATAACCTCCTTCTTCCCTTCCTTAGATACAAACTTAATTTTTGGCTTACGTGTTTTGGAGGAGGAAAGAGTGTCACTCTTGTTCTTGGTTCTATTTTCTACTTTCTTACATGTTTGCTCCTGAACTTCAGTCTCTGACCCTGTAAGAAATTCTTTCAAGCTGATCCCTTTGCTTTCCAACCATATGTTTGTGTTAGCCAAGATTGTCTAGAATCGTTTCCTTATAGAAGTCTCCTCTTTGACTAACCATTTGACCTCTAGAAGAGGTGAGACTTCAACATTCTCTGTATTATATTTTGGATCTAGAACATCCCCATCATCTTCCATTCCATCTGGAATATCCGCAAGGCCCAACTCTTCTATCTAACTCAAATGAAGTTTGCAAAAGTCTAACTTCCTGATCTCATTTTGTGTCCTGAGGTCAGCCGAAATATCTTCCACCATTGGCATGTGGAAAGTTGACTTTCTTTTGATTTTATCTTGTACCCTCTTGAAGTCAAAACGGTCCCTTTTCTTGAAAGTTTTCATGGTGACTAGTTGCATTTCAGAATCAGCTATTTTTGCCTTGGTAGCTGACTGAACTGAGTACCTTCCAATTTCTACAGGAAACTTTATCCATGACTTTTTCAACTCCATTTCTTTATTATGTACCACAATCAGATGCCTATATAATTCCATGAGAACAATCCAGTCACTAGGATATCGTGGAAGTATATAAGGGTAACTAGGATAATACCCTACTCTGAGATATGTGAAAGTAGGAAACTGTAAGAACAAGCAGCCAAAAGAATTTACAACTTCCAAGCTTCATCTAAAACCCTCTTCTGAACAAGCTCATTGTCCCATAAGCACATAAACACTAAAAAGAAAGCATCATTAACCATATGGAAATGATGGATTGATCCTTTTAGAGTGATTTGAGGATAATACTCATACACGGGAACCAACCTAAGTAAGACCAGGGAAACTTCTCATGCGTGCAACATCATATACAAGATATGAGGTCATATAAAATTTGAATGTTGTGTTGACTCTCACCAACTACTCATGCAAAGAATTACTAATCTGTTATCCCCAGAAGATTTCTATGTGCCCCAGAGAATCACCTTGATGTATGTATACATCCATTCCTGAAACTTGGAGGAAGAAGGGATCCCTTTGATACGACTCAAAAGTGTGATCAAGTCACAGACCTCCTCAACAACGTCACTCCTCAGGAGATCCTTTGGCCATCTGGTCAGATTACTCTAAGGAATCTTCAACCACTTACTATTTCTATACTTCCTTGCGGCTTCCACATCTCTATCATAGTCTCTTTGCTCTTGAGCAAAATCAATTTGTCCAATATTTTCAATAAGAGGACACATGAAGATCTTGTCAAGAAATTCCACATCCAATCTCATAATCACATTCCCTTGGGAATCTATCACAGCCCTAGTATCCCTGTTGTAATGGCTGGCCCCCTGAAGAACAAACTCAGGGTTATGGGCAACAACTGGAAAAGAGGCAACCAAGTGAATGTTACTGTGAATGATCTTCTGCATGTGTCTAGAAGGATTTGTTTCTCTAGTTCTCTCCACAAACTCTGTCATATCTACATGCCCTATCTTTGTATCTCTAATTTCATCAACATTAGAGTATACTGAAGTGACAGGGAAGACCCCTTGGTATTTGTACTTCATAATTTTAGCTTTGGATGGAGACGGCTCTAACATCAGTTTTGAAGAGAAAACTAGAAACAACGTCTACCACAGATGTTTGTCAAAACCTACAAAAAGCCATGATCTCAGAGTTAGGGGAAAAATGGGTAAATTAGGATTACTGCGATTCAATGATCATGAATAGGGAAGCATGCGTTAAAGGACATGAGTGCACACAAATCGAGGTAAAAGGTGAAAGTGGGTTAACAGTCTTTGAGAAGCAAATTTTCCCCAGTGTTAGAAAAATTTAGGAAAATGTGCATGGGCAGTCAAAATGACCGCTCCTGCACAAGGGACCATTCTCTTACCATGTAAAGTCAGTCAAAATGACTACTAATGCATGTTAGAGGTAAGATAATATTTATGATGTAAGGGCGGGAGTTTCAACCGCTCTTACATATGTGGTAAAACAACAAGTTTATGTGGCACATGTAAAGGCGGTGAAAAGGTCCACTAGTGCATGTTGAAAGGAAAAATTTTGATGTATAGTCGGTCAAAATGACGGCTAATGCAGATGTTTTCAAAACTCCAAGTTAGATATGCAAGAGCAGGAGTTTCAACTGCTTATGAACATTGGTAGGTAATGTATAAAGGTTTGTGTTAAGGGTGATAGTTTTAACCACCGATACATGTTGGGAAGACCATATAAGGTTCATGTAGGGGCGGAAAAAATTGTCGCCCTTACATGAAGTATGAACACAAAAAATGCAAGGGAAAAATGTGTATCAGTGACGATTTTAACAGTCGATACATTTTAGATTAGCAATACCTAAGTTCCTTAACATGGACAATAAAAACCCAACCCTTTTAACAATGCAGTTGAAACAAAATGAAAACTAGGGTTTAAAGAAAAATGATGAAAAATACATATACAAATGATACAATTCAACTAACCCATAAAAGAGAAATTCTAACAAAACAAAAATACAGACATTAAATTCATATGAAATCCTAGCTCTAAAATAAAAATAAGAATAAAAAACATTGACTTACTTGGTGACAAAGAAAAACCCTAAACGCAGTCAGGAAATAAAATCCTCTTAGATCCAGAATCCATGTGAGTGCTATAAAGAAAAACTAGTATCAAGGAGGTATCAGGTTTGTCGGAGGTTGCTGAAATGAAAGATAAGAAAATCAAAATGAATGAAAAACACTTTAAAAGGCTTTAAAGTTGTGCATTAAACATGGCACGAGCGCCATTAATGCCTTCTTTGAGTTTGTAGATTTCACGGGATTTGCTCAAGCGGAAAAAACCCCCGACATTACACAATCATTTGAACATGCTGAAGCAGCGAATATGATCGCTTTTGCATATAAATCAACCATAAAAAGAAACATATGTCTAAGCGGAGATTTTGACCGCTATCACATATAAGGCAAAAACAATCATGTAAGAGCAGTGAAAATCACTACTATTACAGGTAGAACAGAAACAAACATGTAAAAGTGGTGATTTTCACCGCTATTACGTGTTAAAACATGAAAATTTTCTAACACCCCAAAATAGTCAGAAATTGATATTTTGACAAGTTTATGACCTAGTTGATTTTCAAGATTTTTGAGAAATCATCCTAGGGGAATGTCGCAAAGCATTTCAATGATGTTAGATGACTTCATGCGAGGGCAAGAGAACTTGTCTCGATTTGTGAACTTAGAGTGTAGACTACGAAACAGACAACTTTCGTAGGGGTTATCTACAAAATTGAGCACAACTAATTTTGAGAACAACAAATTCATAGAAAAGATTCTAGATTTTCAAATAATTGAGAGCAACACTTTTTTAAAGGCAGCAGGAATGTGAGGATTCTAGTATGCTATATTCCTAATTAGAATAAGGCTAAGAACTTGTGACATTCTTAACCTTAATAGATGCATTTATTAGTCTTAGTTATTTTTCAAGATAACTTACTTAGGATGAAAGGGTGTGTCCCTACATAGTTATGCATATTTAAATAATGAGAGAGAGACTCTCCCAAACCATAATATCATCTAATATTGAATTCAAATATTATTTTCTGATTATTGGAGGCCACCCCCTGGAAGTGGTTTGCTATTTTATCTATTTTTACATTTATTTCCAAGGAATATCATAACATTAAATCAATGAACATCACACATCATAAGGATAAGATTGGTTCCACCACACAAAACTATGATTTGAAGAGCCTCTATAATGTAATAAGACATCACCACCTACTAGGTCTAATGACATCACCCTAGTAATCCTTCAAATTGTCAGTAGAATAGGAGACATGACAGACAAGTGGATGGAAGGGAACCAATGGAAACATACCAATATGGGTATGGAAAAGCATGACATAGATTAGTACTCAGTGGATTGAAAAGACATGTGGCACAATATCACATAGCATAGAGATGACAAAGGGGCCTATTAGGAAAATAATGATGCAAGGGATGCATGCAATATAATAAGAGACCACATAACAAAGCACCTACTAATAAAAAGTGTTTGGGGACCATGTGACCAAGGCATAAGACTTAAAAATAGGGATGCAAAAATAGGTGGTAGATAATATGTGGGGCTAGTAAAGTTTATGGTTCTTAAGGGATTGAGGAATAACAATTAAGTGAAACAACTAGGGTACCAAGTCAACATGCAAAAATAAGAATTGTAAAGGGAGTGAGCCTCAAGGCCCTAGGAAATATACAACATTTTCATGAATTCTAAACCCTAGCAACCAACAGAAGCACCAATATAATTTATTTCAAATAAAGCTCCAACATGACCATTTAAAGAAAAAATGTAGAACAAAGAAAAATAATTAAAAAATTGTACTACAAAATCTCTAATGATGATAATAATGCTTTATTCAATTTTTCTAACATTTCTAGTGATGGCTCATGGTTGACTAATTAAAGTGCCTCTATCACATGACCCCACATAGGGAGTGGTTTTATTCTTACAAAGTTCATGATGGTGGTGAGGTGTTTGTTATTGTCAGTAGTTCATAAGTGATTATTGTAAAAGGGAACATCAAACATGTGTTCAATGATGGGAGATGAAAATTTCTCATAGATGTACTACATATTCTAGGCCTTGAACAAAATTTAATTTTGGTTTCTAAATCACATTATGTTTGAGTTCATGCCACATTTTACAAGAGTGGTTACATGTTGTCTAGAGAGAATTTAGTGCTAGCTAGAGGCAATTAGTGTGATACCTTATTCAAGCTAGATATATCTACACATTATAACTTTGCCTACATAATTGAGAGCTCTAATTAATGTATGTTGTGCCACCATAGGTTGGGATTTATTGGTGAAAATTCCTTAAACACTTCATTAATATATGGTTGGTGCTTTATTTATTATTATATGATTTTTACTTTTGTAAGTACAATGTGTTTGGAAAATAGATTAGATTTAGGTCTAATTATAGTAGCACTAGAGCAACTAGATTATTGGAGGTTGTTCATAGTGATGTTTATGGTCTTGTGGATGTTGTTTCAATTGCTAAATCTCATTAGTATGTTTCAATTATGGATGAATACTCATGCTATAAAATGGATTTATTTTCTTAGGCATAAGTCTATGGTATTTATCAAGTTTAAGGATTTCAAAGTCCTTGTTAAAAATCAAATGTATTGGAAAGTAAAAGCATCACTCTTAGATAATGAAATGGAATGTCTCTAGATAATTCCATAAATTCTCTAGACATGCATGTGTTGTGAGATATAACACAAATCTTTCTATGCCATATCAAAATGGCACTCCATGAATGATGAACAAGACTTTGATGGACATAACTATAGGTATGTTGAGTATCAATGGGATTAACTAGTGTTTCTAGGTTGAGGCTATAAGTACTACATGTTATTTGATTAACAAATATTGATGTTCTATTTTTTTAGATAAGACATCATTTAAATTATGGATATGTCAAAAGTCCTTTGTTTCATATATTAGAGTTTTTCACTATTATCTTTTTATTAAAGAGCCTAAATTAAAATGGTCTAAGTTGGATTTAAAGGCTAACAAATATACTTTTTTGAATGGTGATAATATTAAGGGCTATAATCTTTTGAATCATCTAACCTACAAAATGGTTTATTTAAGAGATTTGATTTTCAAGGAGCTTAGAGTTATTGTTGTTGTTACAAAGCGATAAGAAGAAGAGAAGAAGATAGTTCATTTTGAAATAAAGATTGAGAACTAGAAAGATGCACATATTTAAGAACAAGTTGAATACGAGGATGGAGAAGAATATGAAGGTTTAGTTTCAAAGAGTTAAGAGAAAGAATTATAGGAGCCTCGTACTATGCCCTTGAATATATCCACAAGGCAGCAAAAACTAGTTGATAGGTAAAGTAGACTAAATTTCTATTGTGTATTTGTTTTATCTTATACTTATGATGAAGAGTGACTGTGAGATCATAATGGGCCAAATAGTAGCAATGTCAGAAAAATCCTACTAGATGAAAAGATGCTAAAATTTAGACATATTTAAATTTGGATAGAAAAAGTGTTAATATTTCTATCTCAAATATGGATTCCCTCAAAAAATTCCTTAGGATTACTTTCGATTTAGTCAAGTGGGAGTCCTAAAACTTGCCAAAGAAACTTGCAAAACAACTCATTTAGTGTTATCCTAAAATTTTCCATGACTTCATCATTGAAGTTGACAAACTTTTTTGTAACTAAATTTAATAAAATAAAAAGGGTTTATAGAGGAAACTATCAAGATTCTAACAATATAATATATGCCTCATTATAATTTTAATAGGTAATTATTAATATTTTTCTACATACACTATGATTGATTTCCTGATTGATATACATATGGAGAAACATTCATAAATTTCAAAGTATTTATCTTAAATCCAAAATATGTTTCACATTCTAGGCTTTATTGGATATAGGTTAAATGGTTTTTCTAATTTCATATTAGGTTTATTAGAAAATTATTTTTTAATATTTTTAAAAATTCATAGTAAAAAAATCATAAATAATTATATATTTATTGAAAAAACTATGTGCCACATCCACTCATGTGTCTTTTACATAAATCCAATGTTTGGAAGTTTTTTTTTTCTCATACTTTTTAAATTTTTTTTTAAATTTTAGTAGTGCCTCATTTAAATAACCAATATTCACAAAATTAATTTAATTTTTTTAAAACTAGTAGCCTATAAACTACATTCAATTTTCTAAAATTTTTATTATTACCTTATTTTCACATTATGTTTAGATAACTCATTCAATTTTTTATGTTAAGTTACTTAAGTCTATTTTTAGCATTTTTATTGCCACTTAGGGGTATTGTTTGGCCCATCATGATCCTCCACTCACCCACCCGAATCACCCAGAAAGGATGAGACAATTTTATTTATTTTTCTTTTAACTTTACTTTCATAATCCCATAGACACTAAAGTCTACAACTGGGTTTGGGTTCCCTTTGGTAGTTAATTCTTTATTTAGAGATAATTCATTTTATGTATAGACTTCATATCTTGATTGTTTTCACATTTCCAAATAGACTCTAAGAATATTTAGAACATATAGATAGTGACAGATAAAAGGTTGTGCTAAAAACATTTTCAAGAAATCTTAAAGATTTTATGGCATGAAAATAACTCTACACACTTGAGAAAAGATGATCAAGGACATAAATCCTGACCTTGGGAATAAATTTATTAGGAATGCAAGAGGATAGCCTATCAAAAAGCCTAGCTAAGAGAAAGATATGCATTCTTTTGTACATCAAGTCTCATTTTGAACCGAATATTAATCCTTTTAAACAAGGGTCCCAAAAAGGAAGGAAAGAGAAAGACCAACACAAAACAACAAATAGCTCCACCAAAACCCAAACAAGTAGAAGGCAAACCAAAATGAAGGAAAGCCAAAATTTCCCTAGACCTAAGAAGAAAAAAGAAAACCAAAACCAAAATTGAAGTAGGAAAGGAAATAAAAGGAAAAAAAACCAAAATTAAACCATGCACAAACAAACACCACATCTATCAAGCTTGGAAATAATGTTTGAGGAACTGTCCATTCATAGGGAATAGGATAGCCTCACAATCCAAAGTTTGAAGTATAAAAGTGTTTTCTCTTAGAATTTTAGCAATTAAATAAGGGTTTCACCAGAATGACTCAAATTTACCATGGTGTCCCTGTTTCACATGAGCATTATCCCAAAGAAAGATAAGGTCTAAAATTGTAAAATATTTTATCCTAGCTCTCCTATCGAACTATCATTTCACAACCTCTTGATGTTTGCTAAAATGCTACAAAGCAACATCATGCATCTCTTCTAACTTTAAGAGATTGGATAAATGGGTCTTACCAACCTTATCATCTTAAAAATAATCATTCATGTAGCACAAGAATTTTCAAATTCATTAGGAGGGTAAAAGCATGAAGTTGAGTCCACTTCTCGTGGAAGTTTCAGACTTAGGAAAAAACATGAAATCAGGAAAACCAAAAGAGAATCCTATTATGTACAAAAAGGGATCCTATTATGGTTCAGGATCCTGATCCTAAAATTTAGAATAGGATCATGTTCTGTAGTGGGATCCCGAACCTAGGACCAAGAAACAGGATCCCATTTCAGAACAGTATTTAATTTTTAAAATATGCATGTGAGCTCATTTTTTAGCGACAGCCAAAGATCTTCTAGAATGTGATCTCAAGTAGCAGAGGACTTTTTCAAGCTATCTAAGACTCTAGGTCAGTGATTTTTCCTCTTTTTTTTCTTTTATTTTTTTTTTTAATTTGTATTTTAAGTTTATTTTTTGTATTGTTGTAAATTAGGTTTTAAATTTGGTTTGAATCTTCCTACAAAACTGTATAAACCCTACATTCAATTGTTCAAAGCTAAAAACAACTACCCTACACAAAAAGAAATGGCCCTAAAATGAATTTAAACAAAAGTATTTACCCTTCAAACAAAAATATGAACCCTAAAATGAGATTCAATCACACCTGCAAACCAAAAAACAAGTTTTAGTTACCGTTTAATGCTAAAGTGAAAAACAAGTTTTTTCATTTGCAAATTATTTTATGTTCATAGAGTTTATCCTTCTCAAATGGCTTAAGGGGATTAAAGTTTACCTAGAAATTTACATATTTAATGTTCCTGTGAGATATTTTATTCCATGTCATTAATGCAATATATCCATGTGGTTCAATTTGAATTATAGAAATAAAATGTCAATCCATGGCTAACCAAATTTCATCCTAAGTTACCAACTATAATGTATTTATTAAAGTTGTATCCACTCTAGGAATCATATATTTTTTGAATATAAATCTACCTTTATTTGTAATTACTAGATAAGGAAACATTCATCCTAAATATGCAACAAACAACAAAATAATACTAGATATTAATAACATTGACTAAGAGTGAACATTCAAAATATAACTATTTTCAAATTATTAAATGACATTGACTCTTGAGCGAACATTCAAAATATAGCTATCCTCTTTACAAAATCCACAATTTTATTTGAGTGATTTAATTCTTAGGGCATATCTATAAATTTAATTCTCATCATATAATTTATCTCATTGATATATTCCCTAGTGTGTCTAATCCCTACCACCCAATCTATAAATTTAATTATTACTTGTGAGGACCTTGAGGGTTTGGACAATTCGAATGAGTTTGTAAAATTAATCCACTCTAATATAGATTATTATTTTTAAGTCTCAATGGTTTAAATGAATTCATAAAATGGTATTTCATTGAGAGTAATAGGATAAATGTGAAATTTTATATTTTAATGGCAATCAACCCCTTAATGATGGTCAATTGCTTAAGGAGGTAGATGAAGGAATGTTTTAGATATGGGAATGATTCTGGATATGATTAAGTAGATTATGGGGGGAGTAGAAATAAAGGATAAAATCAATAGCATCGAAGGACCTCTATGTGGCAAGGTATGCTAGAGTGTAGGGAAAGAATTGAGAAACTTGAGTAGGAATTTTAAATGTGGCCCTACAACCAATAATTATCCTAAAACAATAGTTCATCAAAATGTGGCCCTACAAAACTAGATTTCACATAATATTAACAATTATTTATTTTTCAAAGGTAGACAAACCACATGTCATTGTCAAGGGATGATCATAAAATACCCTTAAGCCACTAATAATAGCCCTAATCCCCTTGAAATCTACTCATTGTCAAGGGATGATCTAAGAGGATTAAGAGGATTTAGATGACCTACAACTTGAAATCTACACATTAATCCCCTTAAGCCACTAATAATAGTTGAAAATTGATCATTCACATTTGATCAATTCATATAATGTTAGATGATTGAGGTTTTTACAAACTTGTTTAAAAAGATAAATATATTAATCTTGGTCAACTTAAGACAAAATCATTCCATTAGCATGGTTTATGTACCTAGGAAAGATGACATGGATTAAGGGGATTTAATAAAATTCTTAAGGCACATGTTAAGATGATGTATATGGCTAAGGATTTAGGGTTTAGGGTTAAAGGTTAAGGGTTTAGGGTTTAGGGTTTAGGGTTTATGGTTAAGGGGTTAGGGTTAAGGGTTAAGGGTTGAGGGTTGAGGGTTGAGGATTAAGGGTTGAGGGTTGAGGGTTTAGGGTTTAGGGTTAATGGTTTAGGGTTAAGGGTTAACAGTTGAGGGTTAGTGTTTAGGGTTAAGGGTTAAGGGTTAAGGGTTAAGGGTTTAGGGTTTAGGGTTTAGGGTTAGATGTTTAGGGTTTAGGGTTTATGGTTAAGGGTTTAGGGTTTAGGGTTGAGGGTTAAGGGTTTAGGGTTAAATGTTTAGGGTTTAAGGTTAAGGGTTTAAGGTTTAGGGTTAAGGGTTAATGGTTAAGGGTTAAGGGCTAAGGGTTTAGGGTTTAGAGTTAAGGGTTAAGAGTTTAGGGTTTATAGACATATGAAAGATGGCATGTGGATTAAGGGGATTTAAGTAAAATTTCCTAAGGCATGTCCTAAGAGGATACATAGAAGGTAGAACTTGAAATCCACTCATTTATATCAAGCCAAAATGTTTTATATGCCTTAGACATAATTGACTAGAAATCAATAATATCTCATCAAAATGGTAAGTTTATAGTTATTAATTAACACTAGGAGGCCATCATATGTTATTAATTACATCTTAAATACATTTTAAAAAATAGGCTATGTAAAATTAAAAGTGTACTATCAATTAATTATAAGTAGGGTGTTGAAACAACCAATAATTAACCTACAACAATAGTTCATCAAAATGTGGCCCTACAAAACTAGATTTCACATCACATTAACAATTATTTGTTTTTAAAAGGTAGACAAACCACATTTCATTGTCAAGAGATGATCATAAAATCCCCTTAAGCCACTAATTATAGGACTAATACCCTTGGAATCTACTCATTGTCAAGGGATGATCTAAGAGGATGTAGATGACCTACAACTTGAAATCTACTCATTAATCCCCTTAAGGCACTAATAATAGTTGAAAAATATTCATTCACATTTGATCATTTTTGTATAATGTTAGATGCTCGAAGTTTTTACAAACTTATTATATATATAAAACTTGGTCAACTATGGACAAAATTATTCCATTAGCATGGTTTATGGACCTTGAAAAGATGACATGTGGATTAAGGGGATTTAATAAAATAGGATTTAAGGGTCAACTTCACTATTGTAAACACTTTAAAGTATGTACTGAAAACCACAAAATTTATATGCCTTAGACATAAATGAGCCGTATGCATTTTGTTAGAAATTTACCTTTTTTCAGTTTATTTTTTAGTAAATGTATTAAAATTACATAGAACTAGAATCTCTTAAATTTTGAAATTTGTATGTATGCTCAAGTTGAATGATATATGTATGTGTATGTAGATCCTAATTTTTCTTTTAAATGTAGTCATGTATGTTTAATTTAAATATTTCTTGTAATTTCTCAACATGTATAATATCTAGTTTTTGATATGTTTATATATATATATTCTTGAAAGCTAATTTTGTACTTGTTTGTATATTTAAGTATATATGCAGGTTCATAGTTTCTATATCATGGATATTCATTTTGATGTTAAGGATTTCCTCAATGTGCCACCTCTACCCCCATCACCTAAACACCATGATCCACCTCCATCTCCACCTCAAAATCCCCCACCTCCACCCCCACCTAGATCTGATGAGGCTCACTTGCGAGCTAGAATTAACAAAAATATCAGTTCCATCGAAGAAAAAATCAATGTCATTCGAAGTGAACAATTTATGCCACCTCACTTGATGTGTTTTGCATCTTTGATGCAAAATGTTGTAGATTTTTTTAGGTCCATTGATGTGGACTTGGACACTTTTTAATTATGGAGAGAGGAGAGGTGCTAGTTTTATGCCAATGGCCTTTCTTATAGGGAGATCTTGGATTTTAAAATCATAAAAGCCCATTTAGCTCAATATTTTAAGCAGCCCATCACCAATGAACCAATTCCACCAAACAAGAAAAGAATATCAATTAGGTGGTGTAGACATGTAGAGATGTCTGCCAATTTTTGGGATAGGTGGTGGATGGTATTTGATTATCCACCTCAAGCTAATTGTGAGGTTCCTCTATATTTTTTGAGAAAATTATATGTAGAGTTTGTGATGAATAGGAAACCCAATTATTTTAATTTCAGATCATTCTAGGGTATTGGTGGTGGCATGCCTCAATAGAGGTTAGGGGCATGGGTTGATCCCCAATGACCCATGACTTCTCAACCTCTTGTCGACCCTTCTTCTATTGCCATTCTTGCACCCATCCAGCATCATGCGGTGGTATCTACACTAGGAGCATTGAGTGCACTCCTAGATAGCCTCGATGAGTAGACTTCTACAATGGTAGCTAGGGTTCAAGACCATTGAGGAGCTGATGGTGGAGCTGGTCCTAGTACCACTCCACTTGTGTTGATGCCTCATATGTTTACGAGTTGCAATCAGTTATGTTATGGACCTGATTAGGCAGTACCCACTTCAGTTGCACATGTAGTATCTGATATCAGTTCATTTGTTGATTTTCTAATTGCTGAGGATCACCCCACTAGTCATTTGACACAGGTATATATAGGTACACATGTTGAATTTATAACAATTTTAAGCATGTGTTTTGAATGAACATATAGATAAATTAAATTGTGATATTTTAATAATCAAATTGTTTGGTGTAGATGATGGCAATAGGCACAATGAGGTCTTTTGATCAATTTTTCTTTGCATTGACACCTGTTCATGTCATCCACCCATTTGGGGTATTTTGATTGATTTTTTAAATATGTATTAAATAATTTTAATAACTTGATTTTAATTTGTAATTCAGTCCTAAACATGTGTTAAATATTTATGTTGGTTTAGGGAAGTAATTCGGCTTCGACATCAGATCCTCTAGAGGGTGTCTCGAGTGCTCCTCCATTGATAAGCATCTCACATGAGCCACTTGTATGTATATTATTTTAAAAAATTATTCTTAGATTTTTGTATTTTGAATTCACTATATCAAACATACATGTACTTATATATTAAAAATATATGTCTATGTAGGTTGACACAATAATGTGGATGGGTATTGTAGCACACCTGGATGATCCAAGTTAATTTTAGGAGTCGGTTGCATTTTAGGTTGTTGAAAAAAATATCTATGTGCATGTGCAATATGTAGGTCTGTTAAATAGATTAAAATAAACTTTGGGTACTGTTGGCCTCATTTTCAATTTGCCAAGTTTAAATTTTTGTGTCAAAATACCTACAATGAATCATCCCTAGTCACAAGCTCTCCTTGAGTGTCAAGTCATTTACCAATTTCAAGGAGTTTTTCGCCTATTTTAGCTAAAGTCCTGGAAGTGGTTTTGCTACATGGCAAGTCATGAAAACAATTAATTTCAAAATATGCAAGGGATAGAAATAAATCCTTTTACAAGGGTATTTCTATGGCTATTTCACCTAATGTGGCAACTTTTTAGGATTGTACGACTTCTAGTCTGAGAGATATTAAACTTCAATTTTTTGTTAGGAATTTGTAAAAATAATTAAATCATGGTTTCTGTAAGGTCTGGAGTAGAATCATCTCATAGGGATATTTATAATGTTATTATGAACAACATGGCAATATTTTAGAGCCATGCGCCTCACGGTGTGTGAAATTTTAAAAGTTCATTTTTCCTGCGTGAGATTTATAGAAACAATTAAACAAACATTTTTCTTAATTTTTAGAGGAATTCTCTTACATCCGGACTCATATCATCATTAGAGATAATTTTTCAAGGTTTCATGACAATCTGACATTCCAGTTGAAAGTTATGCATCTTTCATGATTTCTCACCTGCATGGTTAACTGGGTCGACGTAGTCCTAGTGGAGCTCACAGAAGGAGGAAAAATGTCTAACTTGTCTACATGGAGTTATTTTGATATCTTCCAAGTTGTAATAAAGACCAACTTCGTATGCATGGATCTAGGTTTGCAAGTTACAAAATTTGATAACTTCATGAAAGTTATAAAAGAAAAGAAAATATTTTGAGTTGCAAATTCACCTAAGCCAAAGTGACTGCCTAACTTTCACAAGTTAGTACTATTGGAAAAATGATAAAGGATATGTATTAATTAATTAACTTGTGACATTGGCTAAGTATATAGAAGATATCACTTGTGAATTTGGCTAAGTGGAGAGTTTGCTTTAAAAAGGAAGTTGTTATCGGCCTACTTAGAAAAAAGTGCAAGTGGGAGGATACTTTTAGTTTTGGTGAAGTGGTCCACAACTTTCAAAAAACTAAAAGTAGCCAACTACTTTCAGTTTTGGCAAACTTGAAGGCTACTTAGGAAAAAGAGAAAATGGAAAGCAACTTTCAGTTTTGGCTTACTAAACTGAAGATGTGGCTTTCACTTTTTAATAACTACATCGATGTTGCACTTTTAATGTTTTAACTTGTGAAAATTAAAACTAATCTTCAGTACTCCAATGAAGGAAAGTACCAGTTGTGAGGTTTTGTAACTTGTTCAACCTATCGAATAGAGTGCATGGGTAGTTATTATAACTACTCAAAGACCTTGTAACTTTTATAAACAGATTCATTGAGAAGGTTTTAGGAGTTTTTCAAGAAAACATAACTGGCAGGAGTAAATCTATAGTCCACAATCTTTACCATCATTCTCTTCGCATGTCCTGGCATAGAACAACATATGGACATCCATCAAAGCATCATGAAGAAAGATTTTTGTCAGATATTGTAGTTGCAATTGCTCTAGTAAACCTATATATGAAATGTGAAAGCATAGACAAGGTGCTACATGGTTTGAAGAAACACCTTAATCAAATGTAGTCTCTTGGCATGCAACAAGTGAAGGATATCCCCAAAATAGATCTTGTTGGAAAAAGATGTGGAAACCTTCAAGAAAATGTGCTTTACATAAGTTGACCTACTATCTTTACCAGTATCTTTCATTTTCTACTTAATGAAGAAGTATTAGAAAGGAACACAAACTATTTTAACAAGTAGAAGATGTCTTTTGAACATCTTAATTTCACACCATTATGTAAATAGGGTTAGTTTGAGAGGGTGCAATAGTTGTTTGACAAAATACCTCAAAGATTTTTTTTCATGTCATGGAACACAATGATTGCATGATACACACATAATGGATTTGTGGAAAATCCTATAAAAACTTTTAAGTTTGCAGTCTATTATAGCTAAAACCATCCTAGTAGACATATATGCATAATGTGGAAGCATAGACAAGGTATTTGAATGATTTTACAATATGCCTCAATGCGATGTGGTTTCCCAAACTATGTTGGCTGTAAGATATATAGTAAATAGATTTGTTGAAAAGACTTTAGAAACTTTGAAGCAAATGCAACTGGCGAGTGTAATTCCAATCCAAACCCTTGCAAACTAGCTTCATGCCAATGCCAAAATGGAACAACATATGGGCACATAACAAAACATAATGGAATGGGATTTTCATTGGATGTTATATTCATAAGTGCTCTGGTGGACGTGGTTGTAAAATGTGGAATCTTAGAAAAAGCCCAAAACCTCATGGAATGCAATGATTGGAAGATAGGAACTAAATGGATTCAATATAAACTTTCAAGAAAATGCAGAGAAAGGGTTTGTGTGTAGACAACATAGCATGCAATATTGTCTTTCAACTCCTTGCAAGAGGAATAAGATAGAAGAAGCACATGTTAACTTTTTAAAATGATGAAAATAAATGGTTTGCATGTGGATAATATTATATACAATATTCTCCCAATTGGACACTTCAAAGAAAGTGAAATGCATAAGGCTCGTAAACATTTTGAATAGATGGAAGTGAAAGAGATACATGTCTCTACCTATAATAGTCATTAATGATCTTGGCCAAGGTATTTCTTAATATTTGTAATGGGATGATGCTAAATGGTCTTGTGACTAGCCTTGATACACATAATAGCTTGATCTGTGGACACTAAAGTCAAATCCACTTGCAAGAACCTGAGGTACTATTCAATGCAGTGAATGAAAAGTGGTTATATGGCATAGTGCATGGAATGCGTTCATCGAAAGAAGCTTGATCTTTGTTTTCAAAAGAATTGAATAATGTTTCATAAAGAAAATATTGAGACAAAGATGAAGACATGAATCATGTGACTGGAATATGCTCCTCTCTATTTATAAGGCATGACTATCCTTGCCATAGCTAGAAACAATTTAGAGATTGTGATGGGCCATAGCTATTATGAATGTGTTTTCTTGGTGACTACTGATCACATATGAGTATAGGCTTAAATGAGAAAGAGGAGTTGGCTTACAAGATGATGATAGTAGCATTTTGTGACTATATCAGAGTAGGAAAATATGTAGCTATTTTCATAGTTTATATTTTGATGGACGAACACAAGAGTCTAAGATTCAGGTATCTAGAGGAGTTGTCAAAATGTGGCAAGGTTTAATTATCAAAATGGCACTAAAGGAGATGGTAAGTGATTTAACAAAACACACAACTCAAAAGTTTCATGTTTCAAGTTACCTTTTTGTAAAAGTGACTAACATCACTTATTATAATTCAAAGGTTAGAAAATGATCTTTGTTTCTGGAAAAGTTAGGTAAAATCTAACTAAAATAAAGCTTATTTTTATATCATTATATTTCAAAAGGAGAGTTACAAGGTAGTTATCAAGTGGTTACAAGGTAGTTACTAGGGAGAATCCTATAAATACAAGGCTATTTCAAATGTAAAGGGCACTTTTTTAGGAGACTTTTGGGGAGAGATTCTTATGAGGGGACCTTTCAGAGACTTTTGAGTTGACATATTGTACAAAGGACTTTATGAAGTTGTAGAATTTCATGAAAGATAATAAAGAGTGTATTTGGTTCATATGTTCCAATTATACTTCTGGGTTATCATTACTAGTTTCTCGTATGTTAAATTGGTAATCCTTTGTGTCTTTGTATAAATAATTGGTTATCTGTTGAAGCATTGATGTAAACCATGCAATTGATGTAATGCAATACAATCATATCTTGGTATCTTGATTTGAATGTACTGGAGAAACTTGTCTCTTTGTATGTTGAGATTCGTCATCTTCTTTTCATCATCATTGTATATTAAACTTATTGTTGCGTAATTCACCATATAGGTTCAAGAATGTAGTTTCTAACTTTTGTGGTGACATCCCCTTGTAATTTGTCATAAGCTTATGAAATCCAAACCAGTATTCATATGTCTATTGTTAGGGTTTCAATAAATCATCTTTATTGTTAGTTTTCCATTTTTCTCCTTTTTGTACTTTTAGGTTAAAAGTACACAAAATTAAGACCCCCATCATACGAGAGAGTTGCCCCTCTCAAACACAAAGGAAAGTTGTTAGTCCAGTAACATCTTCTCCAACTATTGGGACATTTGTTGCTTCTCATTAGATGAGTCACATTCAAATCTGCAGTGACAAATCTGTTTACCAACAAATTTTTGGTGATTCTACTGGGGAACTAAAGTGTTGGTGCCTTTTGCTCCTCAGAAATCTATAGGTACCTCCCCCATAAAGGAGATTAGTGATTCTATTTGACAATTAAACTTAAAGAATCATGGATTGGTATCAAGAAATTTGAAGGTATAATTTGCAGTTTCTTGAATCAGATAGTGACAGTGATGATGAAGATTATTCTTTTTTTGCATCCTCTTCTAAACAAAATCAAATTCTTGATGAACCTAAGCAAGTAGAATTTTTGAAAAGTTTCTATAGTGGCATGCAATTTGCATCTAACTAGGTTCATCCTTCTTTACTTCAAACATTGTAGAAGATTGAACAAAAATATGGGAAGGAGACTCATTTTCTTTCTCATGATCGTAATTCTCTATCAGAGGAGATTCATACACCAGAAGATAAAATAAATTGTTCTAAGATATATCATATGCATGATGAGGACAAAAATGAAGGAGCAAAAGTTCTTCCTACAAATGAACCTGTATCGAATAAAATGTCTTCTAATCAAAGGTATGAAAGAGATTCATCAGAACATGCATGTACTAGAGAAGAATAACTCATTACAATTTCTCATGATAGGACATCTCCACTTAAGCAAGATGAAAAAGAAGTGATGGAGATGCAAAAAGAAGATTGTAAGGAAGCATGCAATAATGAAGAAGAAACTTTTCCAGACGATGGCACATTCTCAGTTTCTTTGGATAATCTCATTCCTCTAGTGACAACTTGCTCTAGTTCCACAACTATAACCTCTGAGAAAGATCTCTGTGACATGGTTAATGTTGGAGGGAGTGCAGAAGAAGTTTTGGGCCAAAGTGTGAAAGAGCATGAAGATGAGTCACTAAATGTTTTCTTGATAGGCATGTAACCTAAAAAAGAGGAGAATGATGATGAAAAAGTATTGCAAGAACTCTCTTATGAGGCTTCCATCTAGGACGGGCATCTCAGCACTCATGGTGATGATATTCTTTGTGATGAAGATATCGTCCTTTCTCCTTTATCATCTATTAAAGAAGAATACTCAACTATTGAAACTAAAGGTACTACTCAAGCTGAAGTGTTGAGTACTCCCACCCCAAATGTGCAACAAGATCATAAAGATAATGGGTGTGAATTTGCACAAAGGAAAGTTAGAAATGAATTGGTTCCTAAATATCTTTGTTTAAGTGATTTCATTGAACACCCTAGTCCTTTATCTGCATATAATAATGTTGAAGATGACAACATGAGTAATGTTTATGATAGTGATAAAGAAAGACAAAGTTTTGGTGTTTGTGAGAATATGGATGAAATTGCAAATATTCCAAGGATTGACAAAGAGCTGCATGTTTTAACTTCTTCACTATTTCCAAGGGAGGAAAATATTATGTCTTCATCAACTATACAAGAGGATTTTTAGGAGGATAAAGCACATGATGCGTGCATATTCATCACTTTCTCTTCCTCATGTGCAATCCTATGATAAAGCACATCATGAGTTGGTAATGGTAAAGAAGGAGGAATTTTCTTTAGTAGAAGATGATTCAATAATAAATGAGGACACTATTCATAAGAAAAATCAGTCACAAAATATTAAGTTTTCTTAGCTTATTGGTTCAAATGAAGGATATCTAGTATGTGACTCAATTTTCTTTGATTCAAGCTATCAAAAGGATCCTCAAATAGAGAAAATTGTTATGCTTGACATGACACCAGAAGGCATGATCAACACTGCATAGGGCAATACCAATGTCATTCAAAAGGACTCGGTTATTTATTATGAGAAGTTGCTATTTGCTGTACAATTCAAGGAGTCCTCATATTTCTCATATTTTATTTTTCTCATCATCCTAAAATGGCTACTAAGTTCGCAGGCACCACTTCCATGCACATTTTTCCGTATAGGTGCCTATTTTTCTTAGCCCATTAATGGTTTCACATGATCATCTTGGAGCAGTATTGAGGTAGGAGTCACCTACCATGTACATAGGTTAACTAGGTGTTTTGGTTGTGTCTGCCTTGTTTTAGTTTCTATTGTTTTCATCATTTGCCTCGTCTCTGTGTGTCTTTGTCATTTTTCCTTTAGTCTCATTTGAGTCTCCTTGATCTCCTTGTACATCATGTCATCCCCTGACTCTATAGTCCAATAGATTTAAAACATTAATTTTCTTTCCAGAGATTCTAGGTTCATCTTGCATCCACAAGGTCCTTGTCCCTAGTTAGAGCCAACTGTTGGCTTCATTTTTGAACAACTTGCCAATTTTAAACTTTTGTGTCAAAATCCATAAATTGAATCACCCCTAGTCACAAATTCTCCTTGAGTGTCAAGTCATTTGCCAATTTGAAGGAGGAATTTTTTGCCCATTTCAGCTTAAGTCCTGGAAGCAGTTTTGCTACATAGCAAATCATGAAAACAATTAAATTTCAAATTCTCCAAGGGTTGGAAATAAATCCTTTTACAGGGGTGTTTATATGGCTATTTGACCTAATGTAGCAACTTTTTATGCTCGTACGACTTCTGATGTGCGAGGTATTAAAACTTTAATTTTTTGGTAGGAATTTGTGAAAACAATTAAATAATGGTTTCTGTAAGGGCTAGAGTAGAATCATCTAGTAGGGAGATTTATAATGTTATTATGAATGTCATGGTGAGATTTCAGAGCCATACGCCTCACAGTATGTGAAATTTTAAAAGTTCATTTTTCCCACGTGAGGTTTGCAGAAACAATTAAACAGACATTTTTCTTGAATTATGAGAGGAATCCTCTTACATTCAACCTTGTATCATCATTACAGACATTTTTTCAAGGTTTCATGACAATCTGAAATCCCAATTGAAATTTATACATGTTTCGTGATTTCTTACCCCTGCACAGTTAACTGGGTTGATGTACTCACAGTGGAGTTCACAGAAGGAGGCAAAATGTTTAACTTGTCTGCACAGAGTTATTTTGATATCTTCCAAGTTAGAATAAAGACCAACTTCATATGCCTGGATCTAGGCTTGCAAGTTGCAAATTTTGATAACTTCACAAAAGTTATAAAGGAAAAGAGATTATTTTGAGTTGCAAATTCACCCAAGTCAAAGTGACTTACTAACTTTCTCAAGTTCGTACTATTTCAAAAATGATAAAGAATATGTATTAATTAATTAACTTGTGAAATTGGCTAAGTATACAGAAGATATCACTTCTAAATTTGGCTAAGTGGAGAGTTTTCTTTAAAAAGCAAGTTGTTATCGGCCTACTTAGAAAAAAGTGAAAGTGGGAGGATACTTTTAGTTTTGGTGAAGTGGTCCACAACTTTCAAAAAAGTAAAAGTAGCTAGCTACATTTAGTTTTGGCAAACTTGAAGGCTACTTAGGAAAAAGTGAAAGTGGAAAGTAACTTTCAGTTTTGGCTTACCAAAATGAAGATGTGGGTTTCACTTTTTAATAACTCCCTCGAAGTTGCACTTTTAATGTTTTAACTTGTGAAAATTAAAACTAATGTTCAATACTCCAATGAAGGAAAGTGTCAATTGTGTGGTTTTGCAACTTGTTCAAACTACCAAATAGAGTGCATGGGTAGTTATTATGACTACTCAAAGAACTTGAAACTTTTACAAATGGATTCATTGAGAAGGTTTTAGGAGTTTTTCAAGAAAATACAATTAGTAGGAGTAAATCTACAGTCCACAATCTTTACCAGCATTCTCTTCGCCTATGCTTTCATAGAACAACATATGGACATTCATCAAAGCATCATGAAGAAAGATTTATGTCAGATATTGTAGTTACAATTGCTTTGGTAGACCTATATATGAAATGTGAAATCATAGACAAGGTGATGCATGGTTTGAAGAAATGCCTTAATCAAATGTGGTCTCTTGGCATGCAACAAGTGAAGGATATCCAAAAAATATATCTTGTTGGAAAAAGATATGGAAACCTTCAAGCAAATGTGCTTTACATAAGCTGACTTGCTATCTTTACAAGCATCTTTCAGTTTCTACATAATGAAGAAGCATTAGAAATGCACATGAATTGTTTTGACAAGCAGAAGATGTCTTTTGATCATCTTAATTTCACACCATTATGTAAATAGGGTTAGTTCAAGAAGGTACAACAGTTGTTTGAAAAAATGCCTAAAAGTTTTTTTTCATGTCATGGAACGTAATGATTGCATGATACACACATAATGGATTTGTTGAAAAGGTTGTAGAAAATATTAAGTTTGCATTCTATTACTATTGAAATCATCTTAGTAGACATATTTGCATAATGTGGAAGCATAGACAAGGCATCTGAATGATTTTACAATATGTGTCAAAGCAATGTGGTTTCCTGAACTGCGCTGGTTGTAAGATATACATCAAATAGATTCATTGAAAAGACTTTAGAAACTTTGAAGCAAATGCAACTGGCAGGCATAATGCCAATCTCAACCCTTGCAAACTTAATTCATGTTGGTGCCAAAATGGAACAACGTATGGGCACACAACAAAACATAATGGAATGAGATTTTCATAGGATGTTATATTCATTAGTGCTCTGGTGGATGTGGTTACAAAATGTCGAAGCTTAGAAAAAGCCTGAGACCTCATGGAATGCAATGATTGGAAGATAGGAACTAAATGGACTCAATATAAATTTTGAAGAAAATGCAGAGAAAGGGTTTGTGTGTAGATACCATAGTATGCAAGATTATCTTCCAACTCTTTGCAAGAGGAATAAGATAGAAGTACATTAACCTTTTAAAAGGATGAAAAGAAATGGTTTGCATGTGGATAATATTATATACAATATTCTCCTAATTGGACACTTCAAGGAAAGTAAAATGCATAAGACTCTAAAACGTTTTGAATAGATGTAAGTGAAAGAGATGCATGTCTCTACTTATAATAGTCATTAATGAGCTTGGCTAGGGTATTTCTTAAGATTCGTAATGGGATGATTCTAAATGGTCTTGTGACTAGTCTTGATACACAAAATAGCCTGATCAATGGACACTAAAGTCAAATCCACTTCCAAGAAGCTAAGGTACTATTCAATGCAGTGAATGAAAAAGTGGTTATAAGGCATAGTGCATGGAATGCGTTAATTGAAAGAAGCCTGATCTTTGTCTTCAAAAGACTTGAATAATGTTTCATAAAGAAAATATGGAGACAAAGATAGAGACATGAATCATGTGACTAGAATATGCTTGATGTAGGAGCATCCCTGGTTCAAGAGTAATCTTGCATCAACCAAAAACATTTGCATTTTAGTTTCTTTGCATTTCATTTCTTTCATTTCTCAGTTCAGTTCAAGCAGTTCAGTTAGTAGCAGTTTTCAACTTGTGGTCTAGTTTTGGCATTTCACATCTTGAAGATCTAGACTTAGCATCTACATTCATTCATCTACATCATATCAAGAATTTAGAGAATTTGGATCAATTACTAGAAAGATATCACTATTAGAAGATCAACTATTTTTCTCAGCGTAGAGCATTCTAGTAGTTCCTAATAATCAGCTAAAGGAGAAGGCTTGTAGATCATTCCTTGACTTGCGGATCTCATTGACACATCATTCAATGTCTTGTAGTTCATGGCCAACCTTCTCCAAAGGTCCGCACATTGTTCCATTAATCTAAGGAAGTGTTCTATGCATTTAGATTTGACCTATCTATGAACACGTTACAACTCTTCATTGGAGTTTGTGACCTTCTTTAGCCGACATGGAGGAATCTATTTGTCCAGAGATGATATACATTGATGTAATAGATCCTTAGGAAAGCAGTTATGAGTTAGTAATTGATTCACTATTCTATAGTTTAGATTTGTGCAAAGGATCTTCAAAGCTTTATCTTGTGCATGTATGTAATCAGGCCTGTGAGCCTTAATTGTAACCCCACATGTTGTCGTCCAGATTGTATTTGAATTCTTAGATATATTGAATGACTAAATCTATATTTGTTCCATTTCTTTGAGTTATTTCCATTGTGTTTACTCTTGATGCATGGTCCAGATAGTTCATTCTATGAACCCTCCTACCGTGACTGCACCAAGTGGTATCAGAGAGAAAGTTTGATTCTCTGGAGTGAATTGGTGAAGTGGATTCTATAAGATCTTGTTGTGAGTAGATCGTTGGTCTGAGGTAGGTTACTTGTGTGCAACTGATCTCTGATTGAGAGGTAGTTGTCTCTTGTAGCCTGATTGCCGAACCTGAGGCAGTTTGCACTTGTTCCTAGGAAGAATGCCACCGCGAAAAGTTCCTCCTATTGGTACAATGGCTAATAGAATGGATGAGATGATAGAATTAATGAGAACAATGTAAATCCATTTGGATGTTGTTGAAGAAGATAGGCAAAGAGGATTGACACCTAGACCTAATGTTGAAAGTGATGATGATGAAGAATTTCAATATGTTGAACAAATTGGTGAAACCCTAGAAGCTAATGAAGAAGAAGAATCATATCAGATAAAGATGTTGCGAGCTATTTCAAAGATTGGAAAGAGACCTAGAGTTGATGTGCCAAACTATACTAGTAATTTGAATCTTGAAGAATTGATTGATTGGATAAATGATATGGAAGAATACTTTGAATATGAGGAAATTGAAGATCTATAGAAGGTGAAATTTGTAAAGACAAAGTTGAAAGGACATGCTGCTATATGGTAGAAAGAAGTTCAATTGGAAAGAAATAGAAGAGGAAAAGAAAAGATTACAAAGTGGGACCGGATGGTGACAAAGTTGAAGAATTAGTTCATACCTATTGACTATGAGTTGGAATTGTTGAAGAGATTGCAGAACCTGAGACAAAAGGAGAAATCTGTGAAGGATTACACTGAAGAATTTCATAGGATGATCATAAGAATAGGAAATAGTGAAGAAAGTAAGGATAAAGTGGCTAGATACATCAATGGACTGAGATTGAACATTCAAGAAGAACTAAGTTTGGTAAGAATGACATCTTTAGAAGAAGCATATCAGTTTGCCCTTAAAGTTGAAGAGAAGCTGAATAAAAGACATGATCAGAGACAAAGAGGCAGAGGAGGTAAATTTTAGAAAGGAAGAATGTTTTCTAGATGTGATAGACCATTTACAGAGCAGAACAAGTTTGAAAGCCCAGTTAAGAAGGATGACAGAGATAACAATGCTTACCAAAGAGATGACATAAATTTTTATAGGAGAGGAAACCCTAGTGCATACCAGAATGAAGGATACATAAGAGAAGGAAGAGGATTTGATAAGAGGACATTCAAAGGTACTTGTTTCAAGTGTGGAGGTGAAGGACATAGAGCATTTGAGTGTAATCAGGGTAGTACAAGTAAGAAGACAGAGAATAGTGGAAGAGTAGCCTATGTTGAAGAAGAACCTATTGAATCACCTAGTTCTATTGGTAAACCTAAGAAAGGAGAATCATTGGCGATGAGGAGTGCACTATTTCAAACATAAGCAAATGAGGAACCCTCATAGAGGAAAAGTCTTTTTAGAACTAGATGCAAATCAAGAGGTAAGTGTTGTAAAGTTGTAATTGATAGTGGTAGTTTAGATAACCTAGTTTTAGAGGAGATGGTGACTAAGCTGAAGTTGGAAAGATTGAAACACCCTAAGCCCTATCAGATAGCATGGATTCATGATGATCATAAGATACTAGTGAGTGAACAATGTCTAGTGAAATTTCATATTGGAGCTTATCATGATGAAGTCTTGTGTGATATTATTGTTGACCCATTTTTTCCTCTGACCAAAGCCAAATAGTCAACCTGGTATTTTCCTTAAAAAGTTTTTAGAAAATGTTACCAAAAAATGAAAAGTACCAAATTGCCTAAAAAAACCTTACCATTGGAAAGAGCTTGAAAAAATAGGCAGGTTTGCTTTTTACATCACCCTGAAATTCAGCCAAATAAAGAAGTTATTGATGGTCAAAGTTTTGGTCAACATACAGTTCAAATATGCATTTGGCGGGCTTGAAAATCTCCACCGGCCTTAGAAAATAATGAATAAATTAAGTTATATACATTTTTTGAATGCATATCGGGCTAGGGAAATGTATATACATTTTGGGATTCTTTCACAGATTCTTGGGAATATTCCAGGTTTGTATATCAGTGATATACAAATGGAGATGCAAGTGAAACATACAAGGTATAAGATATGCATCACAGGTATATTCCATCAAATATACCTTGCTTGTATGTGAGACAGTTTGTATGTTGCGTTTGTATATCCGCATATACAAACCAATGTGCATTTGCTACAGTGTCGCGGAGGGAGATACAAATGGTGGGCCCCGTGAAGATACAAAGAGGTTTGTATATCATATACATACAAAGGTTCAAAAGCTACAGTGGAATGTATATCGACTTGTATGTTCGCAAATTGTTGACCCATTTTTTCCTCTGACCAGAGCCAAATAGTCAACCTGGTATTTTCCTTAAAAAGCTTTTAGAAAATGTTACCAAAAAATGAAAAGTGCCAAATTGCCTAAAAAAAAACCTTACCGTTGGAAAGAGCTTGAAAAAATAGGTAAGTTTGCTTTTTACATCACCCTGAAATTCAGCCAAATAAAGAAGTTATTGATGGTCAAAGTTTTGGTCAACACACAGTTCAAATATGCATTTGGCAGGCTTGAAAATCTCCATCAGCCTTAGAAAATAATAAAAAAATTAAGTTATATACATTTTTTGAATGTATATTAGGCTAGGGAAATGTATATACATTTCAGGAATCTTTCGCAGATTCCTGGAAATATTCTAGGTTTGTATATTGGCGATATACAAATGGAGATGCAAGTGAAACATACATGGTATAAGATATGCATCACAGGTATATTCCATCAAAGATACCCTGCTTGTATGTGAGACGGTTTGTATGTTGCATTTGTATATCCACATATACAAACAAATGTGCATTTGCTACAGTGCCGCAGAGGGAGATACAAATGGTGGGCCCCGTGAAGATACAAAGAGGTTTGTATATCATATACATACAAAGGTTTAAAAGCTACAGTGGAATGTATATCGACTTGTATGTTCGCACATACAAGCCGATATACAAGGAAACATATACAATCCGGACCCAAATAGAAGTTTCAATCTATTCTATGTTGTTCTTAGGTCTGCCTTGTATAAAAGGTGTTTGTATGTCTTGATATACAAAAGAACATGTACAAGCTAGATTTCAAGATAGGTACAGTTTGGCAGAATGCAACGCTAGGTCCGTGGCTTGTATGTATATGGCAATTGTATATTGCGATATACAAGCCAAAGATGCAAAAGAGGTATACAAGACGGATCCGATGTAAAAAATCAATTCTGGTACATTCAGGGTTCAGGTCCACGGCTTGTATGTTTGCATATTCAGAAGAGGGAAGATGCAAAGGATCGATGCAAAGAAACATACAAAGGAGTTTGTATATCTCCAAGATGCAAATGGTGGGACCCGCAAGTTTACAAAAGAGATTGTATGCGCTTGCATACAGGGGAATTTTGCATATCGGATATACATTTCAGGAATATTCTATAAATATTCCCGCTTGTATATTTAGCCTTTGTATATTGGCTTGTATATGCAAATATACAAGCCAAAATACAAAGGCTAAACATACAAATGCAGCGCTACAATGGAATGTATATTTGTTTTGTATGTTTGCACATACAAGTGGCTAGATACAATCAAACTTATGCATTGCAGGAATATTCCACAAAGATTCCCTATTTGTATAAAAGGGGTTCGTATGTTGTGTTTGTATGTTCGCACATACAAGCTAAGATACAAGGACATATGCACACCGGATTTCAAAAATGCTTCCGATCTGCTTCATCAAGGGTTGGAGTCCATGGCTTATATGAATATGGACTTGTATATCGCTCATATACAAATCAAAGATAAGAAGGAGCATATACAAGGCGGATTTCAATCGAGGATTAGGTTCAGCACATAATGGTTTCATGTCCACCTTGTATGCATAGATGTTTGTATATTTGCATATACAAAGAAATGTACAAGGAGAAGATATACAAGCCGGACCTAACAGGGAAACCAAATGCAGCTAATGGCCATTTTGGGATCCGTAGCTTGTATATTATTATATGCAAAAGGCACATACAAGCAGTAGGGCCTACATATACAAGGAGGGAATTGTATGTATATACAATTTCACAATACAAAGGGATGTACAGGGGCCAATATACAAAGCACCATGTATGTGCAGAAGGTGTTCCAGAATGAGTTTTTGAATGCTGATTCAGGCGTGAGGATGCATGCGATATACACACAGATGCAGATGCAGTATATATAGGCGGTTGACCAAATCTTTGACTGCATGTATCTTCCCCATTTCAGTGAATTTTGACATGCTGTAAGAGGCAAAAGTGCATTTTTTTGCCTCCTCTTTCATTTGAACAAGTTTTGGGGGAATTTTCCAATGTTCAATTTTTAGATTTGAGGATGCATGTTTTGAACAATGAATATTTCAGCGATGACTTTCAGTAGATGAGGATATTTTTGGGGCATTCATTGCTGTACAAAGATGATATAGCTCACATTGATGGTCAAAAATATCTTCCCAGCTTCCTCTTCCAGATATTTTCATCTTTTCTACTGCAGCTCGATGAGTAAGCTGCTTGCATTCAAGACTCCAAAATATCTCATATCCACCCAATTCCAGATTTTGATGCCATTACTGATTCAGCTGGGCTGTAATCGAGGGAGATATTTTCATTTCCAGCTCATAGAGCAAATTTTGTAACCACCCTAGGATAGTTTGGAATGCTATATATAGGCATTCGAATGTTGTAAATAAGGTTGGAAATTTTTTGGCATTAAGGCTTTTCTATTTCCAAATAGGGTTTTCATATGTTGTAACCATGCCATTCCATTGAATATATGCAAGTTAATTTTACCTCTTTACTGATTTTTCTAGTTCTGTGTGAATTTGTGTGCGGCTGTCTATGAATGTTTCATTCCTCTCAATCATATTGCTTCTCACCTCTGCTAGAGTCATCTAATCTATGTATACCTACTTGTTGTATTTGATTACATTGTGCATCTTCTCAGTGTTGTGGAAATTTCTTTTAATCTAGTGTATCACCCCTTTATTTTTCAAGCTTTTACTTCATTTCCATTACAAGCTTTCTCTCTCCTTTTTCCCCTCAAAATTCAATAGTTTTAGGTGATAACTAGATAAGGAAGCCGGCCTTCTCCAGAGCTTTGGTCTCATTTAGCAAAGTCCCACACTTAGAGATCATTCCCATGTTATTTCAGTTTGTAGAGGTTTCACAACTGTATGCAAGGGTGCAAAACTAGGTGATAACAACTTTGGCACGCCCGGTGGGACTAGAGTAAGAATCAAATTAACAGCCATTATTGCTGGTTTTGATGTGCAACCAGTAATTGTAGACCTTTAAGAGGTTAAAATTTACACATCTGGCGACTCAGACTAAGGAAAGAAAAACATACTAGTTGTATCGTTACATTTTTTATGAGAAAGGTACAAACCAGGAGTTCAAGTTCAGGCTCATTCGAATATTTGTAGCTCTCTCCACCTAGAAGATAGAGCAGAGCTATGGCAAGGACTCCATTTTCCAAAAGAGTATAGTCAACTCCACCAGGTTTCAGACTAGTTGCTTATGTAGTCCCCACAGTAACTCAAGCGAATCTACCTACAGCTCTTCAGATGGCAAGAAATCAGCCATTCGTGACTTTTGATGGGGGTAGTCCTTTGAATCTAATGGTGCATGATGTGATACCAATGGTAGCTTTGAAGAATCTACCCTATTTCACAGGGGAAAATCAGACTACTCCTATCAAGCACATTAGAGACATAGAATCTTTGTGTGGGGTTCATCATGTCACTCAGGAGAATGTAGCCATCAGACTGCTGGCTGCCTCTTTCAAGGGGAAGGCATTACAATGGTTCAGGAGTCTACCAATGCAAACTATAGGAACCTGGGATGAGCTAGGAGAGAAATTAAACAAGCAATTTCAAGAAAAATTAGATAATCTATCATTGGTCGAACAAATGACCACCATAAAGAGAGCTCCGCAGGAGCAAATGATGGATTTTAACTTTAGATTTCAGAAGACATGGGACAGAATCCCTGCCATGGTAAGACCTCTAGCTAAATATGCATTTCTATATTTTTTGAAAGCCCTAAATAGTGATATTTCAGTAATGATTCAATCACTAGGAGGTAATAGTTTACCAGATGTGTATGAATTAGCAATTAGGACAGAGAATAATCTCATTCAGGCTGAAAAATAGCACCCAGACCACCAGTGCCTATCTTTCTTGAGATTCAGGGTTCTATGCCTTTGCCAATTCCATGTTTTCCCCCTATGCCTACTATCGCAGCATTACCAAATATTGCTAATTCTGAACCTGCTGCCTCTAGTTCATCTCAAGAGTTGAGAGAGATTAAAAATAGTCAACAAAAGATCGAGGGTAGCCTTCAAACTTTTGGAAATGAACTGGTAAGCATAAAGAAGCAACATCCCCAGAGGCCCTATCAACAATCTAGCCAGGGGCAGAATCAACCATTTCAAGGCCAAAATCAGTCATATCAAGCTAATAGGCTACCTTATCAAAGCAACTACCAAGGTGCCAGATAGAATGTAAATCAAAGGCCTTTTTTGCCTTATAATCCAGCACCTATTAACACCGTAAGGGACCTTGTCCCTGTTTAGAACAACCTAGCAGCTAAATATGAGTGGTGCTACCCATGCAACCAGCCACACAGTTAAGCAGCCTGCTCAAATGGAGTCATAAATCAGGTGTTAATGGTGCAAAATGTGTCAGCCTCATAGCCAAGTACACCAAATGATGGGGTTGTGCAACAACAGGAACAACCACAGAGTGATTCTGCTTTCATGAACTGGCAGGAAGGTGAATTTTGTGGCATAAACAATGATAACACCTCAATTGCAGCAAATACAAGAGCAAAGAAAAGGGGTTATGAGGTAGAACAAGCAGCAAATAAAGGAAAAGTGTCTGCTAATGTTCCTGCACCCCAAATTCCCCATATTCTACAAAGAAATAACCCAGCAAAAGTAAGGGAGATGCCTCGTTTGCAACCAGACGTCACTGCTACAAAATCAAATCAGAAGGTGAGTGTCATTCACCTTTCAATATTATTGAAAATATGAAAAGGATGAATGTGACAATGTCTATGTGGGATTCTTTAGCCATCCCGGGCCAAAAAGACATATTGCAATCTACCTTGTCTGATTTGAAGGTGTCCAAAGATACAATTGTTGACCCAAATAGGGTTGTCCTTACTAATTCCTTTGAGGATAACAACAAACAGCCTAACAAAAGTACTAAGCCACTCCCATTCTATATATCATTGATAATTGGAGATAAATTAGTTCATAATTGTATGGTGGATAGTGGAGCAAGTAGTTCTGTGATGCCTAAACAAATTGTAGACCAATTAGGGCTCAAGTACCAGCCCCTTGAGAAGGGTGTACTCCAATTAGATGGAACAGCTGTTAGTACTATGGGTGTAATAAAAGACCTAGGTCTTACTCTACATACCTGTCCCAATGTTTCCATCTTCCAAGAGGTCTTCATTATTGATTTACCTCCCTATTTTGCCATGTGCCTATTAAGAGAATTCATAGCCAAAATAGGAGGATACCTATCCTCTGACTAGTCCCATATGTTTTTTAGGACCAGATATGGCACTAAGGTGACCCTAAGATTTGAATTGCTCTCAAATCATCACATAGAGCCCTATACACCAAGTGTGGTTAATGCAAATCACATTATTTCTAATGATCCTAAACTTGTGGCGGCTCAAGAGTTACAAGCTGAGAGTATACCAGAGGTGTTATTAAGGGAATGGTCCTCAGAAGATGTTGTAGATGATCCTGAAGCACATATTCAAGAAAATGGTATGGGGGTCTATATACTTCATGAGCCTAAGGCAGCAATTCCAAGTATGGTAAAGGATGCAGAACAGAAGACAGAGCAACAAGGAGAAGTATGGAAAATGTACTTTGATGGCTCAAGGAGTAGAAATGGATCCGGTGGTGGTGCAATGCTGGTGTCACCACAGGGTGAAAAATATTATGTTGCTTTCCATTTTGCCTTCTCATGCACCAATAACATTGTTGAATATGAGGGGCTAATCCAGGGATTGCAATGGGCAAGAAGGAAGAAAATTGGTTGTTTGCAAGTATTTGGGGATAGTGAACTAATTGTAAATCAAGTAAGAGGACTGCATCTTACCAAAAATGATAGCTTGAAGTGCTATAAGCATAGGGTATGGAACATGATGGAGGAGTTTGATGCTTTTAATCTAATTTCCATTCCAAGAAATCAAAACTCCCATGCTGATAGATTGGCTGCAATTGGGGCACAGTTTGACATCCCTAGTGACATTCAAAAGGAGAAAACGTAGCCCCATGTAAAAATAGTTGACAGACCCTCTATCCCCGACAATAATGTTCGTTGGTAGGTATTTGAAAGTGATGAACAGATTCTGAGATTCCTGTTAGAGGAAGATGAGTTTTCCATGATGAATCAGGATAAACTCAAACAACATTATGGCAATGATCAGATTATTCAGCTGAAGACAAATAAGCTGCCCAAGGGATTGGTGACTTTGGAGTCTATTTTTGGTACCAATGATCAGATGAAGAAGACTAAGACTAGTATGCAAATAAAAGAGGAACATTATGAGGAGTTAGAATTTTTTAAGGGAAAACTCCTCAAAATAGGTAAAATCTGTTCAGCTGAGGACAGGAGAGCTTTTATTGCTCCTTTTCAAGAATTTAAGGAGGTCTTTGCTTGGGATTATTTAGACCTAAAGGGATTTGATCCTCATATTGCCCAGCACACCATAGAATTGGAACCAGGTGCAAAGCCTGTAAGGTAGAGGCAAATGCCCCTAAATCTAAAGCTAGAGCCCTTGATGATTAAAGAATTGACTAAGCTAATTGAGGGAAAGATCATTTTCCCATCAAGAATACTTCTTGGGTCTCAAACCTTGTCCCTATGAGGAAGAAGAATAGAGAAATTAGACTGTGCATTGATTTCAGGGACCTAAACAGAGCCTCCCTAAAAGACCACTACCCACTTCCATCAATGGAGCAGATTTTACAAGTAGTGGCTGGCTCGGAGAGATTTTCTTTGCTTGACGGATTTTCTGGTTACAATCAGGTGTTAGTCAAGGAGGAGGATCAGTTCAAAACTCCTTTCACTACCAAGTGGGGAACCATGGCCTACAAGAGGATGCCTTTTGGTCTCTCTAACATTGGCTTGACCTTTCAAAGAGCCATGGATATGGCATTCAAGGGTTTGCTATACAAACTGGTGCTGGTGTACTTGGATGATATAACAATTTTTTCCAAGAATGCATCTGAGCATTTATCCCACTTAAGGTAAGTTTTTGAGAGATGCTGAGAGTTTGGGATATCCCTTAATCTAAACAAATGCATTTTTGCTGTCCATGAAGGCAAGCTATTAGGGCATGTTGTCTCAAAAGAAGGCATTACTATTGATATTGAAAGAGTAAGGGCCATTTTGGAGCTGCCTTTACCAAGTCATAAGAAGGGATTACAAAGTTTTATTGGTAGAATTAATTTTCTGTGAAGGTTCATCCCTGATATCGCAAACCTTTTGAAACCTTTGACATCCATGTTAAAAAAGAATATAGCCTTTAATTGGACAAAAGAGGCCAGACTCAGTTTTGAGTCTATAAAAGAAGCATTGTCAGTTGCACCAACCTTGGTACATCCTGACTTTTCCAAAGATTTTATTCTATATTCTTATGGCAACCTAGATACAATCTCTGTGATTTTAGTGCAGAAGCAGAGTAGCGGCTTTGAGTAGCCAATTGCTTTTTTCAGTCAGGGGCTGGAAGAATATGAGTAGAGGTACAACTTTGTTGAGAAGCACATCCTTGCAGTGATACAGAGCCTCAAGAAATTTTGGCATCTTGTTTCCAATAACAAGATACATTTAATGGTGGCTCATCCCAGCATGAAAGAGTTCCTGTTGAGTAAAGATGTTAATGAGAAGAGAGTGGGTTGGATCACAAAGGTCATAGAATATGATGTGGATATCCAAGTAACCAAGCTTGTTAGAGGCAGAGGACTCAGTGAGCACCTCGCTACCAATTCTAACAAGGAGGATGAGATGCTTTTGACCATTGAGGATGCATCTCAAGATAATGCAGTAGTAGCGAACACATGCTGAGTTACTAATATGACTAAATTTTTGCAAACTAGCAAATGTCTAGCAGGTCTAGATAGAACTAAAAGAAGATATTATAGACTGCAATCGGTTCCATACATTTTGATTAATGGCATCCTTTTCAAAAAGGACTTTAATGGTGTATTGTTAAGGTGCATTGATAAAGATCAGACTGACAAGGTATTACATGAATTTCATGACAGAGCAACAGGGGGTCATTTTGCCCCAAGCACTACTGCCTGGAAGATAATGAGAGCTAGATATTACTGGCCCAGCCTATTTAAGGATGCCCATGCATGGGTAAGGAAATGTGTAAAGTGTGTCATTTTTGCAGGAAAGGAGAGGCTACCAGCCTTACCTCTATGGCCAATTCAAATAGAGCAACCCTTCATGAGATGGGGTGTTGACTTTGTAGGACCCATTAATCCACCATCAAGTGCAGGCCATAAGTGGATTCTTATAGCTACAGATTTTTTCACAAGATGGACTGAAGCAGTAGCTCTAAAGGAATCAAATGAAAATGTTGTTTTAAATTTTTATCATGACTTGATTTCCAGATTTGGAGTGCCTGAGTCAATAATTTCTGACAATGCTTTAGCCTTTGTTGGCCTAAAGATAACTATTTGGGCTATCAAAAATGGGAACTATCTAAATACTTCTTCTAATTATTACCCACAGGGTAATGGTTTGGCTGAGTATACCAACAAAAATCTCATAAGGATTATTAAAAGATCAATGGAGGACAACTAGAGGACCTGACACACTAATTTGAAATATGCCTTATGGGCAGATAGAATAACTCCTAAGAGGTCCATTGGAAACTTTCCATATATGTTAGTATATGGGAAGGAAGCAAGATTGCCTATCTCTGTAGAACTGCTAGTACTGGACATCATGAATTAGCTAGAAATGTTTGAAGAGGAAGATCCCATGGCTGTCAGATATGCTTAGCTTATGGAGCTTGAAGAAATCAGAGACAAGGCTATGAAGACTATGGAATATGATCAGCTTCAAACAAAAAGAAATTTTGATCAGAAGGCCACCCCCAGAAGCTTTAGAATGGGTGACATGGTGCTTAAATGGGATGAATTAAAAAGCAGACCAGGAAAGCACTCCAAATTTGACAACATGTGGAGTGGTCCATTTCTCATTACTGAATGCAAGGAACACAATGCATTTTAGTTATCAAATATGGATGGATAAAATCTACCTATCCCAGTCAATGGGATACACCTAAAGAGGTGTTTTAAAGGTATGAGTGCCTTGTAAATCAATAAATTAGGTCTCTATGCTTTCAATAAGTGCTGTTGCACATTAGTTTAGATCTATTTTTGCTTTCCCTAAATGTTGTCTAGCATAGTTGAAAGAGTTTGCTTTCAACATTTTGTCTTGGTTTGGCCTTCCAAGTGTTCTTCATTGCTTCTATCTTGTTTTGATAAGGTCAGAAATATCTATATTTTAGTCTATGTGTGACTCTATGCCCAATAGATGTATAGGCCACTGATCTAACTATTAGCAGGCAAACATCCCATAGAGGTCGCCAAATTGTTGACCCATTTTTTCCTCTGACCAGAGCCAAACAGTCAACATGGTATTTTCCTTAAAAAGCTTTTGGAAAATGTTGCCAAAAAATGAAAAGTGTCAAATTGCCTAAAAAACCTTACCATTGGAAAGAGCTTGAAAAAATAGGTAGGTTTTCTTTTTACATCACCCTGAAATTTGGCCAAATAAAGAAGTTATTGATGGTCAAAGTTTTGGTCAACATACAGTTCAAATATGCATTTGGCGGGCTTGAAAATCTCCATCGGCCTTAGAAAATAATGAAAAAATTAAGTTATATACATTTGTTGAATGTATATTGAGCTAGGGAAATGTATATACATTTCAGGAATCTTTCACAGATTCTCGGGAATATACTGGGTTTGTATATCGACGATATATAGATGGAGATGTAAGTGAAACATACAAGGTATAAGATATGCATCGCAGGTATATTCCATCAAAGATACCCTACTTGTATGTGAGACGGTTTGTGTGTTGCGTTTGTATATCTGCATATACAAACAAATGTGCATTTGCTACAGTGCCGCGGAGGGAGATACAAATGGTGGGCCCCGTGAAGATACAAAGAGGTTTGTATATCATATACATACAAAGGTTCAAAAGCTATAGTGGAATGTATATCGACTTGTATGTTCGCACATATAAGTTGATATAAAAGGAAACATATACAATCCGGACCTGAATAGAAGTTTCAATCTATTCTATGTTGTTCTCGGGTCCGCCTTGTATAAAAGGTGTTTGTATGTCTTGACATACAAAAGAACATGTACAAGCTAGATTTAAAACAGGTACAGTTTGGCGGAATGCAGCGCTAGGTCCGTGGCTTGTATGTATATGGCAATTGTATATTGCAATATACAAGCCAAAGATGCAAAAGAGGTATACAAGAAGGATCCGATGTAAAAAATCAATTCTGGCACATTCAGGGTTCAGGTCCGTGGCTTGTATGTTTGCATATTCAGAAGAGGGAAGATGCAAAGCATCAATGCAAAGAAACATACAAAGGATTTTGTATATCTCCAAGATGCAAATGGTGGGACTAGCAGGTTTACAAAAGAGATTGTATGCGCTTGCATACAAGGGAATTTTGCATATCAGATATACATTTCAGGAATATTCTATAAATATTCCCGCTTGTATATGCAAACATACAAGCCAAAATACAAAGACTAAACATACAAATGTAGCGCTATAGTGGAATGTATATTTGCTTTGTATGTTCACACATACAAGCGGCTAGATACAATCAAACTTATGCATTGCGGGAATATTCCACAAAGATTCCCTATTTGTATAAAAGGGGTTTGTATGTTGTGTTTGTATGTTTGCACATACAAGCTAAGATACAAGGACATATGCAAACCAGATTTCAAAAATGCTTCTGATCTGCTTCATAAAGGGTTGGAGTCCATGGCTTATATGAATATGGACTTGTATATCACTCATATACAAGTCAAAGATAAGAAGGAGCATATACAAGGCAGATTTCAATTGAGGATTAGGTTCAGCACATAATGGTTTCATGTCCACCTTGTATGCATAGATGTTTGTATATTTGCATATACAAAGAAATGTACAAGGAGAAGATATACAAGCCGGACCTAACAGGGAAACCAAATGCAGCTAATGGCCATTTTGGGATCTGTAGCTTGTATATTATTATATGCAAAAGGCACATACAAGCAGTAGGGCCTACATATACAAGGAGGGAATTGTATGTATATACAATTTCACAATACAAAGGGATGTATAGGGGCCGATATACAAAGCACCATGTATGTGCAGAAGGTGTTCCAGAATGAGTTTTTGAATGCTGATTCAGGTGTGAGGATGCATGCGATATACACACAAATGTAGATGCAGTATATACAGGTGGTTGACCAAATCTTTGACCACCTGTATCATCCCCATTTCAGTGAATTTTGACATGCTATAAGAGGCAAAAGTGCATGTTTTTGCCTCCTCTTTCATTTGAGCAAGTTTTGGGGGAAATTTCCAATGTTCAATTTTCAGATCTGAGGATGCATGTTTTGAACGATGAATATTTCAGTGACGATTTTCAGCAGATGAGAATATTTTTGGGGCATTCATTGCTGCACAAAGATGATACAACTCGCATTGATGGTCAAAAATATCTTCCCACCTTCCTCTTCCAGATATTTTCATCTTTTCTACTGTAGATCGATGAGTAAGCTGCTTGCATTCAAGACTCCAAAATATCTCATATCCGCCCAATTCTAGATTTTGACGCCATAACTGATGCAGCTAGGCTGTAATCGAGGGAGATATTTTCATTTCTAGCTCATAGAGCAAATTTTGTAATCGCCCTAGGATAGTTTGGAATGCTATATATAGGCATTCGAATGTTGTAAATAAGGTTGGAAATTTTTTGGCATTAAGGCTTTTCTGTTTCCAAACAGGGTTTTCATATGCTGTAACCATGCCTTTCCATTGAATATATGCAAGTTAATTTTACCTCTTTAATGATTTTTCTAGTTCTATGTGAATTTGTGTATGGCTGTCTCTGAATGTTTCATTCCTCTCAATCGTATTGCTTCTCACCTCTGCTAGAGTCATCTAATCTATGTATACCTACTTGTTGTATTTGATTACATTGTGCATCTTCTCAGTGTTGTGGAAATTTCTTTTAATCTAGTGTATCACCCCTTTATTTTTCAAGCTTTTATTTCATTTCCATTACAAGCTTTCTCTCTCCCTTTTCCCCTCAAAATTCAATAGTTTTAGGTGATAACTAGACAAGGAAGCTAGCCTTTTCCAGAGGTTTGGTCTCATTTAGCAAAGTCCCACAATTAGAGATCATTCCCATGTTATCCCAGTTTGCAGAGGTTTCACAACTATATGTAAGGGTGCAAAACTGGGTGATAACAATTATGCCTATGGATGTTTGTCATATCTTGTTGAGTAGACCTTGGGAATATGATAGAAAAAGATATACATGATGGGAGAAAGAATAATACTATAACAGCAAATGGGAAAAGCATTACTTTGATTCCTTTAGAAGATGATCCTAAAGATATGGTATGTGAGAATGCTAGAATCTGTTTGGTAGATGGAAGGAAATTTTTGGATGTTTTGAAATAGGAAAGTATGTGTTATGCCTTGATTCCTAAGAAGCCTGAAGCATTGAAGAAAGAAACTGAATTGGAGGAGATAAAAGAGTTGCTGACAAAGTATGAAGACATCATATTAGACAATGTACCTAACAGATTACCACCTATAAGGAGTATTAGTCATCACATGGACCTTATACCGGGACAAAGTTTGCCTAACAAAGTAGCACACCAGATGACACTGACAGAGACTAAAAAATTGAATAGATAGATACAAGAGTTGTTGAGAAAAGGATTGATCAGAGAAAGCTTGAGCCCTTGTGCAGTACCTGCAGTGCTTGCACTGAAGAAGGATGGAGAATGGAGAATATGTACTAACTCTAGAGAAATAAACAAGATCACAATTAAGTATAGATTTCCTTTACTTAGGATGGATGATATCATAGATTTTTTGAGTGGAGCAAAATATTTCACAAAGATAGACTTGAAGAGTGGATACCATCAAGTTAGAATCAGAGAGGGTGATGAATGGAAGACTTCTTTTAAGATAAATGAAGGATTGTATGAGTGGTTAGTGATGCCTTTTGGATTGACAAATGCATCGAGTACTTTCATGAGATTGATGAATGAAGTCTTGAAGAAATTCTTGGGTAAGTTTGTGATTGTGTACTTGGATGATATTCTAATTTTTAGTAAGACAAAAGAAGAACATTTGTGGCATATTAGACAAGTTTTGTAGAGGTTGAGAGAGGAGAAATTGTCGATAAACATCAAGAAGTGTAGTTTCATGAAGGAAGAGCTAGTATATTTGGGATTTGTGATTTCTGCGGAAGCATTAAAGATGGACCCTAAGAAAGAGCAATTATTGAATGGCCTACACCAGAGAGCATTGGAGAAGTTAGATCATTTCATGGATTGGATAGTTTCTACCAGAAGTTTATCATAAATTTCAGTTCAGTTTGTAACCCTATGACAGAGACAATGAGAGGTGATAGAAAAGATTTTAAGTGGACATCGGGAGTAAATAAAAGTTTTGAGTTGTTGAAACAGAAAGTGACAGAGCAACCTGTTTTGGCATTACCAGATTTCAATAAGGTATTTCAAGTTGATTGTGATGCTAGTGGTAATGCAATAGGAGTAGTGTTAAGTCAAGAAGGTAGACCCATAGCATATTTTGGTGAGAAGTTGAATGATGCAAGGAAAAGATATTTAGTTTATGATCAAGAGTTCTATGCCATAATTCAAGCCTTGAAGAAGTGGAGACATTACTTGTTGCCTAAAGAGTTTGTGTTGTATACAGATCATCAAGATTTGCAATATTTGAATAGTCAAGGTAAGTTGAATCAAAGACATATGAGATGGGTAGAGTTCATGCAGAGTTATAACTTTGTGTTGAAGCATAGGAGTGGCAAATCAAACAAAGTTGTTGATGCCTTGAGTAGAAGAAGGAACTTGTTGACAAAGATGAGAGTTGAAGTGTTGGTTTTGATGAATTGAAGAACATGTATGAGGGAGACACTGATTTTACAGAACCTTGGAAAGCATGTAAGGAACCTATGGTAACAAATAGAAGTAAGTGGTTGGACTATTTCATTCAAGAAGATATGTTGTTTAGAGGAAGTCAGTTGTGCATACCTAAAAGTTCAATGCGGGATAATTTGATCAAGGAGAAGCATAGTGGTGGATTGGCAGGACACTTTGGCATTCATAAGACAGTGGCTTTGGTGATTGAAAATTATTTTTGGCCTCAGATACTTAAGGATGTTCAAAGATTTGTGCAGAGTTGTAGAGTTTGTCAATTTGCAAAAGGGAGTAGTTAGAACACTGGATTGTATAAACCTTTGACAGTTCCGAAGAGACCTTGGGAAGACATAAGCATGGATTTTATAATGGGATTGCCTAAGACACAGAGAGGACATGATTCAATATTTGTAGTGGTTGACAAATTTTCAAAGATGGCCCATTTCATACCTTGTAAGAAGACAACTGATGCAGTGCATGTAGCTTACATATTTTTCAAAGAGATTGTGGGATTACATGGATTACCTAAGAGCATAGTTTCAGACAAAGATACAAAGTTTGTTGGATACTTCTAGAAGACACTTTGGAAGAAGATGAAGACCGATTTGAAATTTAGTTCTACTTTTCATCCACAGATAGATGGATAGTCAAAGGTAATAAATAGGAGTTTGGGGATATTATTAAGATGTTTGGTCGGAGAGAAAGCTGAAAGTTGGGATTTGATTCTTTCACAAGCAGAGTTTGCATACAATAATTCAGTAAATAGGAGTACCAGAAGAACACCTTTTGAGATTCTTACCGGAGTGAATCCTAGAGGAGTTACAGAATTGAGATATATCAGTACAGAGGAAAAGAGGAGTGCATAATCAAAAGAATTTGTAGACCACATGAAGATAGTGCATAATCAGGTTAAGAAACAATTGGAGACTATGAACAGTAAGTATAAGGAAAAGGTAGATGAGAAGAGAAGACATAAGGAATTTGAAGTTGGAAATGAAGTGATGGTGTACTTGAGAAAAGAAAGATTTCTAGTTGGGACTTATAACAAGTTGAAGATGAAGAAGTTTGGACCTTGTAAGATACTCAGGAAATTTGATTCAGGAAATGCATATGAAGTAGAATTACTAGAGACATTGGGTATTTCACCTAGTTTCAACATTGCAGATCTTTCTTAGTATCATGAAATAGAGTTCAGTGACAGCATAGTAGAAGACTTGAAGAAGTAGTTACCACAACAAGCATTGGAGCAGATAGAAGACATTTTGGATAGCAAAGTTAAACACAGCACTAGAGGAAGACAACACAAAGAATATCTTGTGAAGTGGAAAGGTAGACCAAAACAAGACTCATCTTGGATTTCTCAGGCTGAGGTGGACTGTCTTGGTTCTCCCTTAGCCCCAACAAAGTGAGGGACTCACTTTTTTTTAATAACCTTGGATGTCTGATGCAGGAGCATCCCTAGTTCAAGAGTAATCTTGCATCAACCAAAAACATTTGCATTTCAGTTTGTTTGCATTTCAGCTCTTTCATTTCTTAGTTTAGTTCAGGCAATTCAGTCAGTAGTAGTTTTTAGCTTGTGGTCTAGTTTTGGCATTTCACATCTTGCATATCTAGACTTAGTATCTACATTCATTCATCCACATCATATCAAGAATTTAGAGCATTTGGATTAGTTACTAGAAAGATATCGCTATTAGAAGATCATCTATTTTTCTTAGTGCAGAGCATTCTAGTAGTTCCTGATAATCAACTAAAGGAGAAGGCTTGTAGATCATTCCTTGACTGGCAGATTTCATTGACACATCATTCAATGTCTTGTAGTTCATGGCCAACCTTCTCCAAAGGTCTGCACATTGTTCCATTCATCTGAGGAAATGTTCTATGCATTTAGGTTTGACCTATCTGTGAACACGTTACAACTCTTCATTGGAGTTTGTGACCTCCCTTAGCTGACGTGGAGGAATCTATTTGTCCAGAGATGATATACATTGATGTAATAGATCCTTAGGAAAGAAGTTAGGAGTTAGCAATTGATTCACCATTTTATAGTTTAGATTTGTGTGAAGGAGCTTCAAAGCTTTATCTTGAGCATGTATGTAATCAGGCCTATGAGCCCTAATTATAAGCCCACATGTTGCCGACTAGATTGTATTTGAATTCTTAGATATATTGAATGACTGAATATGCATTTGTTCCATTTCTTTGAGTTGTTTCTGTTGTGTTTACTCTTGTTGCACGGTTCAGATAGTTCATTCTGTGAACCCTCCTACCGTAACTGCCCACCAATGCTCCTCTTTGTTTATAAGGCATGACTGTCCTTGCCGTAGCTAGAAACAATTTAGAGATTGTGATAGGCCATAGCTATTATGAACGCATTTTCTTTGTGACTATAGATCACATATGAGTATAGGCTTAAATGAGAAAGGGGAGTTGGCTTATGAGATTATGATAGTAGCATTTTGTGACTATATCAGAGTAGGAAAATATGCAGCTATTTTCACAGTTCATATTTTGATGCAAGAACAGAGGAGTCTAAGATTTAGGTATCCAGAGGAGTTGTCAATATCCAATGAGGTTTAGTTATCAAAATGGCACTAACAAAGATGTGAAATGACTTAAAAAAAACACAACTCAAAAGTTTCATGTTTCAAGTTACCTTTTTGTAAAAGTGACTTACGTCACTTATTGTAATTTAAAGGTTAGAAAATGAGCTTCGTTTCTAGAAAAGTTAGCTAAATCTGACTAAATAAAGCTTATTTTTAAATCACTATATTTCAAAAGGGGAGTTAGAAGGTGGTTATCAGGTGGTTACAAGGTAGTATTTAGGGAGAAGCCTATAAATACAAGGTTATTTCAAATGTAAAGGGGGCTTTTTTAGGAGTCTTTTGGGGAGAGATTCTTATGAGGGGACTTATTAGAGACTTTTGAGCTCACATATTGTACAAAGGAATTTATGAAGTTGTATAATTTCATGAAAGATAATAAAGAGTGTATTTGGTTCGTATGTTCCAATTGTACTTTTGAGTTATCATTACTACTTTCTCATATGTTAAATTGGTGATCCTTTGTGTCTTTGTGTAAATCATTGGTCACCTATTGAAGCATTGATATAAAGCATGCAATCGATGTAATAAAACACAATCATATCTTGGTATCCTGATTTGAATGTGCTGGAGAAACCTATCTCTTCATATGTTAAGATTCGTCATCTTCTTTTCATCATCATTGTATATTAAACTTATTGTTGTGCAATTCATCATATAGGTTCAGGAATGTAGTTTCTAACTTCTATGGTGAAATCCCCTCATAATTTGTCATGAGTTTATGAAATCCAAACTAGTATTCATATGTCTACTATTAGGGTTTCAGTAAATCATTTTTATTGTTAGTTTTCCCTTTTTCTCTTTTTTGTACTTTTAGGTTATAAGTACACAAAAACCATAAATACCCCCATCATACGAGGGAGCTACCCCTCTCAAACACAGAGGAAATTTGTTAGTCCAGTAATAACTTCTCCAACTATTAGGACATTTATTGTGCCTGTTGGGTGAGTCACATTTAAATTTGCAGTGACAAATCTATTTACCAACATGTACACAAGTGAATATATATTTTTTAACCTAATTTGTACACGTGCTTTATAAATGACCTTGTAGGACCTTGTTAGTGACACATTTGGTCTTGTTGATGCCATACCACCTACAATAGCACATGCAGAGTAGGACAACAAAGGAGATGAGCAACCTCATATGGTATAATTTGATATTTAGATTATATTTAATGTAAATTATAATATACATTGTGAACTTAAAGTAAATTTCAATAGAATATATGTTGACATGTGTTAAATTCTATAGCATGAGACATGTCATGAAGCAGAGCATGCAGAGTAGGTCATCAGAGGAGATGAGCAGCCTGATTTGATATTTTTTATGATTTTATAAATTAAAATGAATTAAATTATCATTTCTAAACATTTTAAATCTTATTTCAAGTAAATCTTTGTCTTGTTCAGGCTGATTCAGATCATCCTAGTCGACATGGAGTGAAGAGGTCTCTTGATTATATGGATGATAGGAGTTAGACTTATATATGTTTTAGTACATTTCATGTTTTAGTACATTCCATAGACTCTATATATGCTTCAGTACATGTTGCATACATACTCTTTATACATGTTTCAGTATTTCAATATTTCATGGATTAGATCTTTATATGTTTTAGTATTTCATGGACTCTATATGTACATGTTTTTGTATTTCAGTATTTCACATGTGGACTAGATCTATATATATGTTTCAGTATTTTCATGGACTTTATATATTGTTTCATGGACTTTATTAATTTAAGTATTTTATGGACTATTGTTGTACATTTACACATATAGTTAGATTTATGAAATTTAATTACTTGTAGTAGTGATAACAATAATCAAATGTTCACAAGTTAGCAAAAACATAAGCATTTCAAATATTTTTAATTTACCAATTTGATTCATGTAGTCAAAACATTTGATAGTATTAGAATAGGAATAGGTAATTATACAAATGTGAAGCACATGTTATATATCATTACTTTATATGCTATACATGTATTACTTTTGATACTATTCAAGTTCATGAAAATCAACAATATACAAGAATTCAAAATATGTGTAAGGGGATCAAAGAATTCAAAATTTTCTTAAGGGGATCAAAGAATTCAAAGTATGTCTAATGTTCAATCACAATTGATATAATTAATTAGGATATATATGAATTAAAGGGTCCTAGGAGAAATGATGGCTTAAGGGGTCCTAATAGGATGTCTTAAGGGGATCAAAGAATTCAAAGTATGGCTCGTGTTCAATCACAATTGATATAATTAATTAGAATATATATAAATTTGGTGAAGTTTCCCAAGGCAACCAAATTTAACAGTAATAGACATGACAAAGTGATTATGAAAAATGATGGCTTAAGGAGTCCTCGTAAGATGTCTTAAGGGGTCCTAATAGGATGTCTTAAGGGGATCAAAGAATTCAAAGTATGTCTCATATTCAATCACAATTGATATAATTAATTAGAATATATATAAATTTGGTGAAGTTGCCCAAGGCAACCAAATTTAACAATAATATATATGACAAATTCAATATATATTCAAATTTTAATAAGTTTAAAAGTAGGAAAACATGCACATAATGAACAAAATATACCAAATATTGATTTTTATATATAAAAGTGTAGAGTAATTGTGTATGTACATACACTAGTAGAATTTTGGCAAATAAATGACTACGTGACAACTTTTAGTCACGACAACTAAAAATGACTAAATTCTAATCATTTTTTGCAACACAACTATAAATGACTAAATAAATGACTAATTTGATCATCATAAGTGACTAATTTGATCATAAGTGGAAAATTAAGTGGAAAGTAATAAAAAAGAAAGTGAAAGCCTTAGTTTTTTTTATCATCATAAGTGACTAATTTGATCATAAGTGGAAAATTAAGTGGAAAGTAATAAAAAATAACTTAATTTTTTTGGGGGCACCAAATAATTTTAAAAGAGAATTTTCATTTCCTTGGGCACCAAATAATGAAAAAAAGAATTTTCAGTTGAAGTGTCTATTGAGTGGGCTTTTTAGTTTGTTGGTTGGAAGAAGTCCAAAGATTTTTTTTGGGCATGGCGTAGAACCAGAAGTTGGTTGCACCATCATCTATCCATGTTGTTGAGAAGATCTGGCATAAAGGCATGTTGAGTTTGCTCTAAAGAAACCTTTCTTTGTTGGCTTTGAATTCATCCACACTGCAGAGATTCATAAGGGTTTGAAGACTCATTGCATGCATGAGGAGATTGTCTGAGGTTTTGAGGACAGATCATGCCCGCGTTGAGATAATATTTGAGCTTTTCTTGGAAGCCTTCATCCTCACATATTGCCAGGTATACTCTATGCCGTTAGGATTTTTAGTTTTGTTTGAAGTTTCAAGGAAGATCTTGGTTGTCTCTTTTTGTTTGATGATGACCATTGAAGATTTTTCATGACTGTCTTATTTCTTTTGCTAACTGTATCCTTTTCTACATCTTGTAACTATTTGGGTTGTCTCTTTACAATCCATACTTGTACTATGTTAAAAGGCATCTTAGTATTGAATGATTTGATGTGGCTGTCGATTGCTTCTTCTTGTCGTGAATATCAAGGCATGGAATGTCAATGTAACTCAGAAGCTCACTATGGAACTTCACAAAGTTACAAGATAGAAACAAAAAAAGAAACACAAAAAACCTTTATCATTTGCCCTATTTTTTCTCAAAAAATGTGAATAAAAGAAGGAATCTCTTTGCACTTGGCACAACACAATAGCCTTGCTACAAGCCTTCCACCATGGCCTTAAATCTCTGATAGTAATTAACTCATTGCATTCATTAGTAACCATGCAAAGGTAAGGAATGACAAGCTTGAAAATCTCTAAATGTAGACTCTTTTACCTATCTTTGTAAACACTAAAAATGAAAGAAGTGCCCATCTGTACACTGTACCATCTTATCCAAATAAAAATTCCATGTAGCAACACTCACATTCAATAGTCTTAGCCACAACAGGGTATTCCTCATTTCCACTTCTTACTTTTGTTCCACTACATCCATTTAACTTGAACTAGTTTTAGTATAGCCTGCATCCCAAGAAGAAACACCATAACCCCCGACTGCCATTTGTATGTGAAAACCCTATCACTAGAAGTTTGACACTATTTTCATGAGAAGTGTTTGAAGAGAAATAATTCTGCCCCTTGGCTATTTACTGTCACTGAAGTAAAGCCCCCACTCGGTGCATGACCTTCGTCATAGTGTGTTCATTCAAAACAATTGTCATTGTTATGACTGAGAGTTTTCTCTCATCTCTATGACTTCTTACTGAAGAATTGATTCTCACCCTTCTTATTCATAATTTTTTCTTATCCTTATAAACATTGTACATATATTCTAAAACCATTAAGCACATTCAGAATACCTACACTACTTCACGTCCATATGCGAGACTCATATAAATTATCATAGTGACTGTTATATGGTGCAGGGGCACCCACAGGTCTTCATGTCTTCAAGGGGTCATAAATTAACATTTTGTTTTATTTTTGGTGTTTTTCATGTAATAAGGTCTTCTAAGACCATTCTTCTGTGTTGGAGTCTAGAGGAATATGAAAAGTGTTAAGAATATGACCCAATATAACTAAAACGTGGTCATGAACCATTGGAACATGTTTTTTAAATATTTAAAAGATCTTGTGTGGTCAAAATGAAGGGGGGTTGAAGAAGTTTGGAAGTTGAAACAATAAAATATTATTGTTTTATGTAATTTCCAACATTCTAATGTTGTTATTTGAGTTTATATAGACTTTACTTTGCAGTGAATGACCTTCATGTGGTATGGTTGGAAATATATTTGAGCTACCTTTCTAATGATTTTGGTTTGGTTAATTTTTGTCATTTTTTGTGAAAGTTATGATCAAATAAGTTATTATCACTTCTAGATTTTTATGGTGAAACAATAGAAAACTTGCTTAGTTTGGTTTTGTACAATTTAGTAAGGATGAATGGCTAATTACCTATTGTAGATGGAACTCTTACCTATAATAAGTTTTTTATTTGGTCTAATTTCATTGTGTTTCAAGAAAGTTATGCCCATTTTACTGTAAACAGGTCTGAAACCCTAATTAGGGTAATAGTGAGCAAACAAATCAATTTTTGAAGGTTTCCATACAAAGTAACCTACCTTGATTCTAATATATGTTGTATAAGGTCCAAATGGGTGTCTAAAACTATGTTTACATTTGTGATATCATGTATGCACTGAAAATTATGGCCAAAAACCCAAATTTGTTGCTCCCATATTTTAGGTTTTTAAGAGCAAGTTGTCAATTCTTTATGGTTTTTGTACAAAAGGACTATGCCTAGTTTTGAGATATGTTTGTAAATTCTGAAAAGGGTATCTAAAAATGCCTTTACATTTTGAATGTCATGCTCCCTCTAAAAGTTATGAAGGAAAAACCAGTTTGGAAAGGCTACAAGAAGAATGAGGGCTAATGAAAGAAAACCCACCATTTGAATGCTTAGAAATTGAAAGTTTTCTTGTTTGAAGATAGTTTGAGTTGTCTACCCCTCCTCTACATCAAATTGGTATCAGAGCCCAAATATCTGGGCAAGATAAGTTTTTTTTGGAGTTTGTGTATTGTCATTTTACAGGTTGAAGGAAGAGCCTGGATGCCAAAAGACTAGGCCAAGGGAAAAGAAAGGGGCCTAAGGTGAGGTGTTAGAAAGCCAAGAAGCAATGAATAAGAAGCAAGGTAAAAGAGGCTTTCTAAAGAAAGAAGAATGGAAATGTTGAGAAGATTAGTCCGTGGAGACTTGCAGAGTAAGGAGGTACCAAGCAGGAAACAAGAGAAAAAGAAGAGAGAAAAGTGAGATGAAAAAGAAAAATGAGAATGAAGAACAAATAAATATTTAAAAAGAGATAACAAGGCTGAGCCAAGCTTTGAAACAAATGGAGAAAAGAATGGCACTACAAATGGAAAAAAGAATGGAACTTGAGATGCAACAGCTTCTTGAGAGAGCAAAACAAGAAAGTGGTTGGCATTTGCGAATAAGGAAGAAGGTAAAATGGCCTATCAAGAAAATCATTCAAAGGAAAAAAAGGCAAGAGCAGATAGCAGAACTAGACCTTGGAGAGTCTTTTTTGATGATGGAAGAGCCTAAGACATCTAAGGAAGAGGGAATATATGAAGAAAATGAGTCCATTGAGACTCAAGATTTTATTTCTTACATTATTTGTGAGTATGTGTTTACAGGTGCAGCGGATGAATATGAAGATGGAAAAGAGTCTAAAGAAGGAAGTGAGGTGCATATAGTGTATGAAGGTTGCTATACAAATATAGCACACTATGGTGAAGAAGATGTTGCCAAAATAATTGAGGTAATGGTTGCATTTTCTGATTTTATGGATGATGAATGTGCTGACATATTGTATTCCAATGATGAAGATGAAGACATAAATGGTGATACTGAGGCATATCAATGAGAACTCAAGTTTTTGTACCTTGAAGCTGAGAAGATACTAAGTAAGAGGCGGTACAAGAAGAAGAAGAAAAAAGATCCAAGGAAAGTTGCAGAAAAATTGGAAGACTAGGAAGAAAGAGAAGACCTACACTCAAGTGGACTTGAGTTTTTTCTTCCTCTTGGGAGTATGGTGTAGGGGAACCCACAAGTCTTCATGTCTTGAAGGTGTCATAAGTTAACATTTTGTTTTATTTTTGGTGTTTTTCATGTAATAAGGTCTTCGAAGACCATTCTTGTGTGTTGGAATATAGAGGAATATGAAATGTCTCAATATTGCACAATGAAGGAATATGAAAAGTGTCAATAATATTAACCAATGTAACTAAAAATTGGTCATGAACCATTGGAACATGTTTGTTAAATGTTTAAAAGATCTTGGGTGGTTGAAATGAAGGGGGGTTGAAGAAGTTTGGAAGTTGAAACAATAAAATATCACTATTTTGTGCAATTTCCAATGTTCCAATGTTGTTATTTGAGTTTGTACGGACTTTACTTTGCATTTAATGACTTGCATGTGGTATGGTTGGAAATCTATTTGAGTTACTGATGTAGGGGCATCTTGCCTTAGAATTTTGGTATTTCATCTTTTTGGTTGTTTTTGTTCTTTTTAACTTTTTGGGTGGTGACTCTCCTTATCTTCTATCATTATCTTTGTAAAACTGAATTCTTTGTGAAGCTCCTGTCACACACATAGTTCCTATAGCTGGCAAGGATGAATCAAAGTTTATTATGTAGTCTCCTATCGCCCAAGCAATAGAAACTTGCTTATTTTTGGGCCTATTTTCTCGCCAACCATTTCTCTTGGAACAAGTCTATTTTGGGACAGTTCGTGCATTAGTTGGTGGTTTCGAACAATTGGAAAAGCCAGATATTACCTGTAGTTTTAGAAACAAATCACCTCCATTGTATAGTCAAAACTAGTATCTGCAGTAAACATTAAAGAATACATGCCTTCTGCCATGCATTAACCTTACCTAAGTGACCATCTTTATTATCCAAATCTTGGGCAGTTGTGTTAAGAAGGCATCGATGGTTTCATTTAAATCCTACATAATGATTGGTGGCAGACTTCATTATCATTGGGGGAGTATGACTGTTACAAAGAGGTAGTGAGCAGTTATAAGATAGACGATAGATATAGCCATTGAAGGGAGAGGACCGATTGAGAGGAAGCCATGTGGAAGGAGCAGAGAAATGGCCGATGTAATGTCTGATTCCATCTATGCATAAGAAGAAGACCAATGGTTACAAAGGAAGCCGCATCTAAAGAGAGTGCTACGAAATAGGAAGAGAGCGAGAGTGGTTAGAAGAAAGAGATAGAGGTCGATGAGAATGCAAAGAAAACATGAGGGGGAGAATAGAGGTTGATGGTTCTGAGGAGCCGAATGTCTATTGATCAAAGGAAGTCAAGGCTAAAAACAAGGGTGATCAACTATATAGAATAGGAGGCCGACTGACTAAATAGAGGAGTTCAACTGGCTGATAGAAAGAGGTTGAGAATGATAGCAAGGAGGTCAACTGTGTTGAGAGAGCCAATTAACGGAAGAAAGGAGAGTAGAAATAGTAGAAGTTTTTTATTTGTTTTATGCATAGTGTATGGCCAACTGTGTAGGCCAATTGTGTGGTTTGTAATTGCATGTTTTTAATAAGAGAATATTAAATGAAGTTTATTTCTTAATATCATATCATCATTCTTCGAGTCTTTTATTTGATGATTTGGGACTGTGTAAAAGAACTAGAAACCTCTTGTCATTTTATTACATATTAAGAATGAAGTATTTGAAGTTCCTGTCTTTTTCTGCATATTGCTTGTATATGATTTTTGCAAGTTGGGTTTGTGAACTATGATCATTTAGGCAGCCATGAAAGGAAATGGAGCATGTGCATGAGATTATTGATCTTGTGCCATCAGATTGGTATTAGAGCGTAGAAAAGGTCTAGGAAGAGAAGTGAGGAGTTGTAAAGAAATGCTTGGCTTGATAGGCTGTTGAAGAACCCATAAGACTGGGTAAAGAATAGTAGAAGAAGATTGCTGGCATGGCATGATAGAAGAATGAGAAAGTTGAGAAAGAGTTGTTTGTTGTTGCAGACATGAGAAAGGGTCTATGAATGCTATCCTCCAGCAGAGATAAACTGGGTAGAAGTTGTATGACTTCCTCCACTAAGAGAGAGTGGGTAGAGGGGGTTTTGTGAGATGCATCTTCTAGGTCTTGTTGTGTAGAGGGTAGTTGTGGAAAGTGAGAGATTGTGTTATAGCAGTGATGTGTGTTATTATGTGAACAGATCATCGAAGAAAGAGGCAGTTTACACTTGAAGCTTAAGCATAGTTGTGGATTTGCAGTAGTGAGAAGATGGGTATTTGTGTAAAGAGACCCATCATAATCCCATTTTGGGAAAGATATTGGGATAAAGTAGAAGGTAGAAAATATCGAGAGGGATTGGAAGAGATCTCGAGAAAAATGGAAATATTGGAAAGGATATATTTTCCTGATAAGGTTGTGACTGCATAAAGTAGACAAGGAGAGAAGAATAAAGTTCTCATTGCAGAGGACATAGCTAAAAGTAAGAAAAGGAGAAAAGAGAAGGTGCAGCGAGGAGCACCAGAAAAATAAGAGAAGAAGGTGTCCATGAAGGAGGCACCCGAGGAGACATCTTGATCTCTTGATTTATTTTTTGATGATTTGTTTGAAGTTGTGGATACAGGTATGAAGAAGACTAAGAACAAGCCTTTGGAGGCAAGAGCAAAAAGAGATCCCATAGATGAAGAGGAAGACAAGAAGGAAAGAGGACTAGTTGCAGTAAAAGATAAGAGAAAACAGTTTGTAGCCACTGTGCAATACAAGGAACTTGAAGATGGAAAGAGGGTTGCTAAAGAAAAGAAGAAATCATGTGAAGAGAAAGAGGTGGCAAGACATGAAGCCAAGTTGTAAGAAAATCAGGACAACAGAACAATGAGGAGGTAAAAGTAAGTTTTGGTAGTGATTTTGTTTGTACGAGAGAAAATAGAAATGTAAACCTCCAAGTTAAAAATGAGAAGACTAAAATAGTGGATCATGGGTATATAATACCATATTGGCAAAAGAAATCAATTGTAGATGTGCAGCAAAGAGAAGGAGTGGTTTGTGCTAACCTGTGTGACAACAAAATGACATCAAGGATGGAAGATATAATAGAGAATAAGGGGAGACAAGAAGATAAGCCAAGAGCAGGGGCATAAAGACATCAATTCAAGAAGATGAAGAATTCAGCATGGGTAGAGAAGCATGGGACAGTACTAGAAGAAGTTGACAAGGAAAAACAAACAAAGCAAGAAAAGAGTAGATGTATAGATGTTGATGAGCCCAATGAAGAAGAGCGCATGATAAAGCCCAGAGAAGAAAATGGAAAGGAGAATAATGCCCTAGAGCATACTAAAGAGCCTCAGAAAAAGCAACATGGTATGTGCAAGGTAGGAGGTAGCCAATTTGATTTTGAGTCTTTGAATACAATTTATGAGTATGAGGATAAGATGTGGCTGACTGTGGGTGAAAGGAAAATGACAAGAGAAGGATATGAAATAAAGAGGGTGTTGACATTTCTTCTGAATCAGCATTAGGGTTTGCCACTTCTAATGCACAGGCAGATTCAGGCCAACTGAATAGAGGAGGTTGCGTGAGCTCCTCCCCTTCACTTCTGGTTCTGCCGCACCAAGGGGGGTATCCCTATAACTTAAGATGTAACCTTGACTAGCTCAAAGATAGAAAGATCTAACTTGACAACAACAGGCAGAATACTCTCATGTATGGACCAAGATCTGCATGATAGATCACAAGGCTGGCAACATTCTTGGACATGATGTCTGGTTGAGTATGAGAGTATGCAGGGGGTTCCTAATCCTACTCCTACAACTAACAGGTGGAGGTATGAAATGTTTTGATATGAATTTGGATGCAAAGCTGGACATGGTGTATAACACAAGAACACAGCATGACTGGTGCCTATCCAGGGCTTGGAGTCGGTAGACATACACCTGTGAATGATCAGCATGAATAGCTAAGACTAGATTTCAGGGGGATACACATGATATCTGCCTTACAGATATCTCCCAATATAGAGTGTTGAGCTATCTCTACTTATGGCATCCCTACTGCAGTATACCCTTCCCAATGTTCAACCTGAAAACAGTTTGATCTGCCCCTTGAGCAGAGGTTAAAAGATCAGACATTCAACATAGGAATTCTATGCTCTAGAATCTAAACATCACACAAATATCCAGATCCAGAAGAAGAATACATGCAATACTGGAGACAGAATTAACACAACACATGCTAAGATAGCATTACTCATATAAGATCAATCATGAAACCAGTGGATTCATGCCAAGTCCTACAACAGGAGATACATAAACTCACAAGATCAAGCTGTACAGAGCAACCAGACCAGCTGGTTTTGGATTACAGAGCCAAAAATCCACAACTTCCAACAACCTTTCAAATGAGCAACACCACCTGCTTATAACAGCCAGGTAGGTGCTCAGCAATTAATTACAATGTTGACCAAAAATCCCGCCAGATACATAGTATCATGGAAATGGCGCTCAAACACAACCAGATTGGCGCCCAAACTTGAATGCAGCAGGTAGGGGAGGAGACAGGAAGATTTCTTGAGCCTTGCGCCGCCGCCTAGGGATTCAGATCTTCAATCAGGTACTACATCCGTCCACGCCATCGCCCATACCTCTGCAACAATCGCCATTGATGGCGCACCAACCCGCGGCCTCGGGAAGAACATCAAACAGTTAATCGCAACCACTTCCCGCCGAGATTCATCATCATGATATTTGAAAATGCAGGATATCAATATCCCACATGCACCCCGCAGCAACCTCATAAACACTTTATATACTAGGTCATGAGCATATATCATGTCGGTGCTTTTGCTCCTGACGACACTAGTATAGGACTTCATCATCATCATCCTCCAGCAGCATGATATCCTATTGCCCGAAATATCACCCTGACATCAGCATCATACCGCAATACAACTGCATGATATTCGCCTTCATCGGCACAACCTGATCCATCGGAGGAACATCCTCCTGCTGAGCTTATTCCAAAAGTCTGGCCGATGAACATCCTGATGACGTCATCATCATATCCTGCTGACGTCATCATCATATCTGCCTACTGCGCACCTCCACATATCCAGATGACGTCATCATCATGTTTGCAAATATCAGGAAGTCTCTTCAAGATGATCAGTGTTAGAAATATGACCCCCCCCGGACCTTGATGACATCATCATCATATCCACATCATCATGATATTCGGAAGACAACCGGATATTTGGAAATATCCTCCTGATGTTCAAATATCAGGTTGCACTGTGGCTCCACTATAAGATCGGGGCGATAACTGAATATGATGATGATGCTTGAAAAGATCACCCCCAGTAGATAATGCGCAAAGCCAGCAGGCGGATATCTCCTTGATATCAGCATCATCATGATGCTCGAACAAAACAAAAACATATATCCGGGTGATATGAAAATATCACCCCTTCCTTCGGAAATATCATGATGCAGATAGGCATAGAAACAAATATCACCCTGATATAAGGATGACGTCAGCATCATCAGGATAACAAAACAACGAACAAGAAGTGATACAACATCATCAGGATGATATTGACTAAGATCATCCTGACGTTCAAAATATGATGACCCTAGTGAATATCGGGTCGCACTTAGAAATCTTCAACATCATCATCAGGATGATCATAACCAAGATCACCCAATGATAGAAATATCACCCCGGCGAAATATCATGAAGGCAGAAAATATGATGACCTCCACAAGCAGCAGGATGATAACTGGAAATATGATGATGATGACGACCCTTAGGAAAAAACAAGTTAGGTCGAGCAACTCAAAGAATAACCCCTTCAGAATAACGGGGCAACATCATCATCATGTTTGCGCAAGGTGATAAATGGAAGATCACCGGATACATCACCCCCGCAAACAAACCAAAGCGCACTGTAGCTCATCAGCATCATCAGGATAAAACCCAATCATCACCTGATAACTGAATATGATGATGACGATGAGAAACCGGTCGAGGGAGAACATGATGATGCTGACCATCATCGAAACAAACATGATGATGATGACCTCCTCCTTCGGAAATATCATGATGCAGCTGAAAAATACTGAGGAGGTCCATTACTTAGAACATTTTTTTGGATACTTAGGGAGAGTGCCTGAATAAAAATTGCTCAGAAAACTACCAGTCAATTCAGGCACTAACAGTGGCTCTGTCTGGGGACGTGCAGGTGCAAGACTGCAGCGAGAACCCCAGATCTCTGGGATGCAGACCAGTCCCTTATCCATTGGGCATAGAGTCATGAAGTTACCATGATCTGCATCACCAAACACACTTGATGGCCTAAGGCCACCAAGAAAAGAAAAACATGTATCTCCCTTTATCAAATATCTTGTTTTCATCTGCATGCACTGGGTCAAGCTTGGAGATACTACAGACATCCACCCACAAACAAATCTTGTCATCTGCATATTCAACCTTCTGATTTGGCTTGTCATTATCACCCTTGTGCAGATAACCTTCAGCATCATGTGACATGTGGGTGCAGAATGTATCAAACAATGCATGTTCATATGGCATATAGCACTTATCACCTATATCATCATCATGCATTGCAACATGATCTCCTAGCTGGACTGCAAATAGGAAACACTCGGAGTCCACCACAAAACTAGGAAGATCAAACCTCATTGTATTATATGCTGGCTCATCAAAAGAAAAGCTTTCAAAATCACAATTGTGTACATCATGTACACAACCATCTGGTACACCAGGCTGGAAAAGATCAGGCTCTGGCATCTCTTTTAAGTTAGGCACATTTTCACAGTCACTTACCTGATGTATGTTGTTTCCTCTTTCATCAGGATGAGAAACAGAATCCAAGCCAAAAATAGTGTCTAGATCCTCACCATACTCAGACAGATCCTCATCACCATATGTGTCATAAATGGGTGACCCAGGTGCATCGGTTTCATCATAGTATGCCATTTGTTCATGGGCAACAGAGCACATCTCTTCATGACCAATGGATTCACTCTGTGGAGGAGTATCAGCCTGTGTGTCATAAGCAAAACAGCCAACAAATGAAAAACAATCATGCTCTGAACTAGCATTTATTTTAATTTCTGACTGCTCTTCATGATGTCCATGTGTTTGAAAAGTGGGCAATGGGTCACACATAGGATTGCCTCTCTGTTTGCTTATATCTTCTCTGTCTTGAGTACAATACTCACAATTGTCTCCACAGGTCCATTCTAAAAATTGCTCATTGCTGTCCACAACCTCGTTATTGTTTTCATGGTCAGCTGCCTCATCATTGCAATGGGAATCCTCATTAGTCTTTTCACTGGCATCCTCAACTGGTGAACAATCCAGTTGAGCAGTATTGTTAGCATTATGTTCTAATACAGCAGTCTCAACCTCTATGCTTTTATTTTCATTTTCATCTGCACATGATGCCATAATCATTTGGTCATTTGCAGCTTCACAACAATTATTCACACCAAGGCCTGGGGACAGGGGTTTCAGCAGGTGCACATTTCTCATTTCTTCTACATTTTCTAAAAATTTGTATGCCATCTGCATACTTGTCACCTTGAAATCCCTCAGTAATGCACTAGAGCCCTCCTCAAAAGCTTCAAAGAATATGCCAACACAGGCTGAAATATCAGGTCTGAAACTTTCAGGGACATGTGAAAGGGCTACTGCAAACCTATGACTGAAATCAACACATGGCTCTTCATCTTGTTTTCTGATTCTCATCAATTCTGCAACAAGATCAGCCGGTTCTTTTGCAAATTCTTCCTTGAAACAGTCAGCAAGCTCATCCCAACAGGCAAAAAATTTCTTTGGAAAGCTCAAATACCAGTCTTTTGCTTTTGCATCAAAGGACCTAACAAGAAACCTCATCCACATATCCTCATCTTTGAATGAATGTTTTCCCATAAAACTTTGAAAATTTTGGATATGTGCATTCCCATCACATACATTGTGACCACTAAATCTAGGCATCTGACAGTATATCCTAGCAGGCATAATTTCTACTTCATAATCCACCCATGACAAATCCAGTTGGTCATACAAAGGATCAAAAGGACTGACAGGAGGTTTAGCTTTCTGACAGGCAGACACAACAGGGTTACTGCTTCTTAACTGGGCCTGCTCAGCGTCTAAGAATATCAACCTATTTCTTATCTCTTCTATTCCTTTATCCAACATTTCACCACTGAGTGTGGGATAACTCATACTTGGATTCATAAAAATCTTACTCTTAGACATTGTTTGTCTGTCTAAGACCTAAGGCTTCCCCTGGCATCTAACCTATGCAATAAAACAGCAAATAAAGGGGAAGTAACAAAGTACCTTTTCTCATACAGATGCAGAAATATGTACATCTTTCAACCAATAACGTACATCTATCTTTCATGTGCACTTAGGTCGTTTTGCAGAGTCACCACCTCTCCAGAGAGGACAAAATTTTCAATAGCTGAAAGCTACTTTTCCAGGTTCATTCCACCAGCAGAGCAAAACTTCACCAGAGACTGCAGGATATTACTTTACATCAACGTCCCCCAGCAGAGTCGCCATTTTGTTGACATTTCTTCTGAATCAGCATTAGGGTTTGCCACTTCTAATGCACATGCAGATTCAGGCCAACTGAATACAGGAGGTTGCGTGAGCTCCTCCCCTTCACTTCTAGTTCTGCCGCACCAAGGGGGGTATCCCTATAACTCAAGATGTAACCTTGACTAGCTCAAAGATAGAAAGATCTAACTTGACAACAACAGGCAGAATACTCTCATGTATGGACCAAGATTTGCATGATAGATCACAAGGCTGGCAACATTCTTGGACATGATGTCTGGTTGAGTATGAGAGTATGCAGGGGGTTCCTAATCCTACTCCTACAACTAACAGGTGGAGGTATGAAATGTTTTGATATGAATTTGGATGCAAAGCTGGACATGGTGTATAACACAAGAACACAGCATGACTGGTGCCTATCCAGGGCTTGGAGTCGGTAGACATACACCTGTGAATGATCAGCATGAATAGCTAAGACTGGATTTCAGGGGGATACACATGATATCTGCCTTACAGATATCTCCCAATATAGAGTGTTGAGCTATCTCTACTTATGGCATCCCTACTGCAGTATACCCTTCCCAATGTTCAACCTGAAAACAGTTTGATCTGCCCCTTGAGCAGAGGTTAAAAGATCAGACATTCAACATAGGAATTCTATGCTCTAGAATCTAAACATCACACAAATATCCAGATCCAGAAGAAGAATACATGCAATACTGGAGACAGAATTAACACAACACATGCTAAGATAGCATTACTCATATAAGATCAATCATGAAACCAGTGGATTCATGCCAAGTCCTACAACAGGAGATACATAAACTCACAAGATCAAGCTGTACAGAGCAACCAGACCAGCTGGTTTTGGATTACAGAGCCAAAAATCCACAACTTTCAACAACCTTTCAAATGAGCAACACCACCTGCTTATAACAGCCAGGTAGGTGCTGAGCAATTAATTACAATGTTGACCAAAAATCCCGCCAGATACACAGTATCATGGAAATGGCGCTCAAACACAACCAGATTGGCACCCAAACTTGAATGCAGCAGGTAGGGGAGGAGACAGGAAGATTTCTTGAGCCTTGCGCTGCCGCCTAGGGATTCAGATCTTCAATCAGGTACTACATCCGTCCACGCCATCGCCCATACCTCTGCAACAATCGCCATTGATGGCGCACCAACCCGCGGCCTCGGGAAGAACATCAAACAGTTAATCGCAACCACTTCCCGCCGAGATTCATCATCATGATATTTGAAAATGCAGGGTATCAATATCCCACATGCACCCCGCAGCAACCTCATAAACACTTTATATACTAGGTCATGAGCATATATCATGTCGGTGCTTTTGCTCCTGACGACACTAGTATAGGACTTCATCATCATCATCCTCCAGCAGCATGATATCCTGTTGCCCGAAATATCACCCTGACGTCAGCATCATACCGCAATACAACTGCATGATATTCGCCTTCATCGGCACAACCTGATCCATCGGAGGAACATCCTCCTGCTGAGCTTATTCCAAAAGTCTGGCCGATGAACATCCTGATGACGTCATCATCATATCCTGCTGACGTCATCATCATATCTGCCTACTGCGCACCTCCACATATCCGGATGACATCATCATCATGTTTGCAAATATCAGGAAGTCTCTTCAAGATGATCAGTGTTAGAAATATGACCCCCCCCGGACCTTGATGACGTCATCATCATATCCACATCATCATGATATTCGGAAGACAACCGGATATTTGGAAATATCCTCCTGATGTTCAAATATCAGGTTGCACTGTGGCTCCACTATAAGATCGGGGCGATAACTGAATATGATGATGATGCTTGAAAAGATCACCCCCAGTAGATAATGCGCGAAGCCAGCAAGCGGATATCTCCTTGATATCAGCATCATCATGATGCTCGAACAAAACAAAAACATATATCCGGGTGATATGAAAATATCACCCCTTCCTTCGGAAATATCATGATGCAGATAGGCATAGAAACAAATATCACCCTGATATAAGGATGACGTCAGCATCATCAGGATAACAAAACAACGAACAAGAAGTGATACAACATCATCAGGATGATATTGACTAAGATCATCCTGACGTTCAAAATATGATGACCCTAGTGAATATCGGGTCGCACTTAGAAATCTTCAACATCATCATCAGGATGATCATAACCAAGATCACCCGATGATAGAAATATCACCCCGGCGAAATATCATGAAGGCAGAAAATATGATGACCTCCACAAGCAGCAGGATGATAACTGGAAATATGATGATGATGACGACCCTTAGGAAAAAACAAGTTAGGTCGAGCAACTCAAAGAATAACCCCTTCAGAATAACGGGGCAACATCATCATCATGTTTGCGCAAGGTGATAAATGGAAGATCACCAGATACATCACCCCCGCAAACAAACCAAAGCGCACTGTAGCTCGTCAGCATCATCAGGATAAAACCCAATCATCACCCGATAACTGAATATGATGATGACGATGAGAAACCGGTCGAGGGAGAACATGATGATGCTGACCATCATCGAAACAAACATGATGATGATGACCTCCTCCTTCGGAAATATCATGATGCAGCTGAAAAATACTGAGGAGGTCCATTACTTAGAACATTTTTTTGGATACTTAGGGAGAGTGCCTGAATGAAAATTGCTCAGAAAACTACCAGTCAATTCAGGCACTAACAGAGGGAGAATGGAAACCAAAAGAAAATGGTAGAAAAATACATGAAGAGTGAAGAAGGAACAATAGAGAATAAAGAAGAAGAAGAAGAAGCTGAGGCAGTAGAGAGCAAAGAAAAGAAGGATAAATGCTTACTTGGAAACAAGGTTGATGCAAAATTTGAAGAAGGGACAACAAACAAAAGTGGTGCAGATGATTCGTGGGCTCAATCCTATGAGATCAAACAAGAAATACAGAAGGATGTTGTTTGAAAAGGAATGAATACAAGTGGGACATCAAAGAAGAGTAAAGAAAAAATAATAATAGATGATAATAGAGAGGTTGGTGCAGTAGTGCAGGTGAAGTTAAATAAGGAAATCTTTTATGAAGATATTATTATAAATTCATTTGGTATGTGGATTAATAGAAGGTTTGAGCCAAAGTCTGAGATGATGCAAGCTATTAACGATTTGTGGTTGTTTAATTGGAACATTGAAAGGGAAGTCTATGGAATGATAAATGCATATTTGTGGAAGGTTGAGCAAACTTTTACTGCAGTTGACATACTAATAGAGAGGAAAGAGCTATATGAAAAATTGCAAAGGATCTCAAGTCAAATAAATGCGATGGAAAATTTTTATTTCCCTAACTCTATTGTGATTGCAAGACATTCAAAGAAAGCCAAAGAAAGAGAGCCTGAAGTAGAGCCAAGTCAAAGTTTAGAACTTTCACATTTTGGTTGTCTTATAGATTTGAGGAAAGTTCATGTTTGAAGTGGTTCAGAATCTGAATATGGAGAAAATCTTGATCATGTTTTCATTTCTAAAGAAGAGAACTATAGTGAAGAGGAGGAGAAATTTGTGGCAACGTCTAGTAAGAAAGAATATTTTGGAGGAGAAGGTGTAGCCCTGATAAAGGAGATTACAGTGGAAAGAAGAAATGTTGAATGTTCCATGGAGATTGTAGTAAAAGGATCAGAGAATGTTGAAGAGAAAGACCTACTACTGAAAGATAAGGTTGCTGAAATAAAGGTTTCTAAGGTAAATTTCTTTACACATTATGAGGATGAAGTTTTGCATTCATTTAAGGTTTATAACTGTGAAGATGAGACAGAGTTATGGAGATTTGTAGTGAATAAAGAAATTGACAGGCAGATATATGAGAAGAAAGTGGAAAGCAAGCAACTACGGATGGACAAATTCAGGAAGAATAATTGCAAGCATAGAACAAATTTGGAAGAGGCATGACAAGGGATGCAAAACAATTGGAAGAAACAGAAAAAAGAAATCTAGATACAAGCATTCTATTGCAGAGCTCATGATAAGGAACTCATGAATCCTATTTAGTGGGGGAGTCATCTTTTTGGTTGTTTTTGTTCTTTTTAGCTTTTTGGGTGGTGACTCTCCTTATCTTCTATCATTATCTTTGTAAAACTAAATTCTTTGTGAAGCTCCTATCACACACATATAGTTCCTATAGTTGGCAAGGATGAATCAAAGTTTAGTATGTAGTCTCCTATCGCCTAAGTGACAGAAACTTGTTTATTTTTGGGCTTATTTTTCTACCAATCATTTTCTTGGAACCAGTCTATTTTGGGATAGTTTGTACATTAGTTGGTGGTTTCAAATAGCTGCAAAAGCTAGATATTGCCTGCAGTTTTAGAAACAAATCACCTCCATCATATAGTAAAAAATAGTATCTGCAACAAACATTAAAGAATACATGCCTTCTGTCATGCATTAACCTTACCTAGGCAACCATCTTTTTTATCCGAGTCATGGGCAGTTGTGTTAAGAAGGCATCGACAGTTTCATTTAAATCCTACATAAGGATTGGTGGCAGACTTCATTACCATTGGGTGAGTGCCACTGTCACAAAGAGGTAGCGAGTAGTTATAAAATATACGATATATATAGCCATCGAAAGGAGAGGATGGATTGAGAGGAAGCCATGTGGAAGGAGTAGAGAAATGGCTGATGTAACATCTGATGCCATCTATACATAATAAGAAGACTGACGGTTACAAAGGAAGATGAGTATAAAGAGAGAGCACTGTGAAATAGGAAGAGAGCGAGAGTGGCCAGAAGAAAGAGATAGAGGTCGATGAGAATGTAGAGAAAAAAGGAGGGGGAGAATAGAGGTTGACGGTTTTGAGAAGCTGAATGTCTATTGATCAGAGGAAGTTGAGGCTAAAAACAAGGGGTGATCGGCTATATAGAATAGGAGGCTGACTGACTAAATAGAGGAGTTCGACTGGCTGATAGAAAGAGGTTGAGAATAATAACAAGTAGGTCAATTGTGTTGAGAGAGCTAATTAATGGAGGAAAGGAGAGTAGAAATAGTAGAAGTTTTTTATTTGTTTTCTGCATAGTGTATGGCTGACTGTGTAGGCTGATTGTGTGGTCTGTAATTGCATGTTTTTGAATAAGAGAATATCAAGTTGTAGTTTATTTATTAATATCATATCATCATTGTTCCTGTCTTTTATTTGATGATTTGGGACTATGTAAAAGAACTAGAAGCCTCCTGTCATTTTATTACATATTAAGAAATAAGCATTTGAAGTTCCTATCATTTTCAACATATCACTTGTATATGATTTCTGCAAGTTGGGTTTGTGAACTGTGATCATTTAGGCAGCCATGATAGAAAACAAAGCATGTACATGAGATTCCTAATCTTGTGCCACTAGTTACCTTTCTAATTATTTTTGTTTGGTTGATTTTTGTCATGTTTTGTGAAAGTTATGATCAAATTAGTGATTGTCACTTCCAAATTTTTATGGTGAAACAGCATAAAACTTGCTTAGTATGGTTTTGTACAATTTAGTATGGCTGAATGGCTGATTACTCATCATAGAGGGAACTCTTACCTTTAATGGGTTTTTTATTTGGTCCAATTTCATTGTGTTTCAAGAAAGTTATGCCCATTTTACTGTAAACAAGTCTGAAACCCTAATTAGGGTAATAGTGAGCAAACAAATCAACTTTTGAAGGTTTCCATACAAAGTAACCTACCTTGATTCTGAGATATGTTGTATAAGGTCCAAATGTGTGTCTGAAACTATGTTTACATTTTTGATATCATGTATGCAATAAAAATTATGGCTAAAAAATTGAATTTGTTGCTCCCATGTTTTAGGTTTTTAAGAGCAAGTTGCCAATTTTTTATGGTTTCTGTACAAAAGGACTATGCATAGTTTTGAGATATGTTTGTAAATGCTGAAAAGGGTATCTGAAAATGACTTTACATTCTAAATGTTATGCTCTCTTTGAAAGGTATGAAGAAAAATCCAGTTTGGAAAGGCTACAAAAAGAATGAGGGCTAATGAAAGAAAACCCACCATTTGAATGCTTAGATATTGAAAGTTTGCTTGTTTGACGATAGTTTGAGTTGTCAACCCCTTCTCTGCATCATTATATAAGAATCACAAGACACACACCATACAACTCATACAAACTTATAACAATGTTTGTCAAGTGAGTACATGAGAATGCATCACCAAAAGTAAGCACATGCATTGAATATATTGTGATCTTTTCTAAGTTGGTTTTGACAAGAGATTTGATGTTTTCATGTGTTACTTAGATCACATATAGTCTAGATTTGAATGTTTATGCATGCCATGACTCTTGATTTTTAGCACACATGGCACATTTGATAAGCTCAGCCACTATGATTTAAGTTGTTGTAAATGTTCTCGATTGATTCCTTTATTACATATGTAGTCCTAAGGAAATCTAACTAATGCTTACTTCTATTTACCTCAAGCCACCTGGCAAAAAAAGGATGAAACCAAATTTTAAGGATATTTCTAAAGTGCCTTAAGATCTAGGCTCAGGCAATCTGAATTATCTATGTTAAAATCAATTATAAAAAAATTGAGAATTTGGAATTAAAATCTAAGGTGTTGGGTTCATACAGAGTATAGCTTGTCATGCTAGCTTATTGACATAGAGTTCATGTCGTATGGGAGATCAAAAGGAAGCCACATCATCATTATGGTCATCACTAGTTAAACCAGCAAAGAGAGCCAGACATTATGTTTATTGCAGGCCAAAACTGGGTTTAAATCCATGAAAATCCATGTCTTACTTGGCATGAAAATTCTATGTTTAAACCTTTAGCAAACCCAAAAAGACTGATTGCTAAATTTGTTCATGTCAAGGAACACATGGAATCAAGTGATTTATATATGGTTAAGTAATGTCAAGCAATCTAAACTTGTGTAATTTGGTAGACTTGAATAGACCTGAGCTGAAACTATATATTTTGATTTTTAGGTTGTAAATAAGACAATTCAAAGAATGCTATCTGTAGCTTCAATGTTGTGAGATCAACACAGTAAATTTTGAGATGCAATTTTACATCATAGACACTAGATGCTTATCTTTTATGTCTTTTTTAATTTAGTATATATATTATTCCACAAACAGTGCAAGGAAACGGTATAACCATGCCATTTAATTTGCAGTCACTCATGCTGAATGAAAGGATATAGAGCTTGCCAAAGCTACGTGTTGCCTTGGTAAAGTCTGAGGAACATATTCACAGGCTCCCTGAGGATACACCATATACAGAGTTTGAGCACAAGTAAGTTAGATCAATAGTATTTATTTTTTGTATACAGTATTGATGTGTGCGAAGAACTGATATTAGAGTTTGTCTGAGGATGTACACAATATTGCTATGTGAGAAGAACTGATTGAGCCTTTGTGATTGTCCTCAACACTATCTTCTTTAGGATGAAACTGCCCTCTCAATCTATTGGTGCTCAAATCAACAAATTCCAAAACCCTAAAGATATGCCAAGTCTTATGATAAGGTTTTATATGTGAATTTGTCCAACTAATAGAATTAATCAAATTGATTAAAATTATCTACACTTTAGGCTCTTTTTGGCCTAGGTGGGTGTACCTTATATTCACCAAATAATTATTAGGCTTCATATATGTTGGTGACTTCAGAACAAATTAAGGAATTTAAATAATTTTGTCAATTAAATCATCCACTTCACTTAATCCAATCTGGCATATGATTTGGATTAATTTATTTTATAAATATTTAAATACTAGTCCTGAAATATAAAATTAAAATTAGATTTTTGAAAATATATACAAGGAAATGATTTTCACAAGAGAACAATTGGTGCTTGTTCTTGGGTTATGGACTCTTTATTCAAAAAGATTTGTGCTTCCCTTTAAGCCACAACTCGATTTGTTTGGCAATTCAAGGTCTATGACTTGCACAGACATGCAAATATGTAAATTATCTAGTTCTTCTTTAATGATCCAATTAATCTTCCCAAGTTACTGTGATTCACCTATAGGATTTTAATTCTTTCTCAAAGGAGCCCAATAAACAAACCACATGAGAAACAACAAATGTGTTCTGACAAATCAAAAATATACTTGATATATTGATTCGAATAACAAAGGAAAACTAAGTTGGAGACAACCAGATAAATGGTTAACAATTGAAATCAACAAACAAATGAGAACTAAAAGTTTAGCACCAGAGAAAAGCAACTTTTGTATTGATTATCTTTAAAGAACAGGCTCTGCAATGTTTGTTTCAAAAATCAAAATTCCCAGAGAGAGCACATAAGGTCTTGGATTCCCTTTTATAGATTCAAGGGAAGCAACAAGCTTTAGACCTCTCACATTCAAAATGGCTCTTTGTATTCCCAACCCTTGACATTCATTACAATATTTTCACTTTAATAAGTCTAAATTAGACTTTCAAGCACATTTTGCAATACATTATAAAAACATGAAAAACATAAAGAGACAAAAAGGAGAGCATCCAAGATGTAGTGGTGTTATTTGACACCAGCATATAGCTCATTTCTCCTCTGCACCAAAACATGTGCTTCTTATCAATATGCAAGATACATGCTCTTCCATTAAAAAATTGTAAAATCACTAGGCCATTTGTAGTTTTGAATCTCAAGCAAGTTAGCTTGGTGATCCTTCCATCTTTTATCCAGTAGAACTTTGACATCCATCATAAATTTCCCATACCCAACATCCAAGGCAATCACTCTGTCCAAAATCATGTTGAAGCTGATGACATTCATCTTCAAAAAGTCCATGATTTGACATACTGTTTGGCCAAACTCCACTCTCCATGCATCAAGGCTCTTGATTTGCTTGTCTTCTAACAAAATTGAGGCGATAAACTGATGGTTAAATGTGGCAAAAGACTCAATTTTGGCTTGCATCTTCTGGCCTTCACCATTGGCATACTGGTGCTCCTCCAAGATCAATCCAATCATCCTTTTTGTAGGCTTCAAACCTGCAGGGGCATCAGGATTTCTTTGCAAGATTTTACAGAGAATTGTCAAAGTGTGGTGTGAAGGTTGCCATCTTTGATACAATGGGTCCAAAATAGAAAAATTCACTTTGAGCTGCTCCATGGCCTGAGATAAGGAGGAATAGAAATCATGCACATTTCCTAGCTTATCAACAACCATCTTTATTCTATATTCCAATATTTTTTCAAAAACTTCAAGAACTTTCAACCTCAAGCCTCTTCTTTTGTCATTTCATTTTTTTTCTCAAATCTTCAATTTCCTTTTCAAAATTCAATTTCAATGCATCAATCTATTCTATTATCACTGTGGCATCACTTGTTGCTTTTGGTACAGGGGGTTGATATGGTACAATAGCCTGACTTTGAGAAGAACTCATATATTGAAATTGCTTTCTCAAATTGACATTCTCAAGGAACAATCTATTTACTTCATCATTTATTTCCTTTTGAGTTTTCTCATAATCCTGTACTCTTTGTTCTAATCTTGTTAGAATAGCATGAGTGAACATGGCAGTATGGACGGTGAGGGTAGATGCTTCTATTGCTGATGTATCTTGTAAAGTTTTCACCACAACTAAACCCCTCATCCCTTGCACAACATTGAGCAACCTTGGTTTGCTTGTATTCTTTTGTGTGGTCTAGATTGCAAGACTCTCTATTTTTGGGTTGAAACCACACCCACTAATGCCATCCTCATGATCAAATTTAGAAACAAGTTTTGGATCTTCTTGGCTTCTGACTTGGTCGAGCAAAAAGACATTTTTCAACTCAAGGCCAGGAATGATTAGCGTATTGTTATTTAGGACCAATTGCCTTGCTTCTTCTAGACTCACATTTATTTCATCTATCTTCAAAACTATAAAAGTTTGTGTGACAATTTGATTACGCTGCGATTCATCAACACCCATTTTGTTTATTGCCACCTTTTCATCAAACTCTTTTATTTTCATTTTCAACCAGAAGTCCTTAAACTCTAGAGTCTTGATAAAGTCATCATCTTCAATAAATCTCATTGATGCCATAGTTCTTTCATCTTCCTCCAATTCTGGTTCATCTTGTGTCTATTTATCCATTCTGGCATCAGGCTTGTGTGCATCTATCTTTTGGCCAACCAGTGGTTGATCAACTTCTTCTTTATCACCCAAGTGCCTGAGAATATTTGCCACATCTTCAGTGTCCCCAACTTCTTTTGTCATTTCATAAGGAACAAGTGGAGACTAAACTTTAGTTCTCTGCCTTTTCAATGAAGGGGATCTAGGAACCTGTGGATCTTGTACTGACATAGCATCAAGGGTAGGCTCATGAATTTCAATTCCTGTAGACCTCTTCACTAGAAGCTTGGTAGCCTTATGAGGCTTCTTCCCATACTTGCCATAGATACTCTCAAAATTATCAATTATCATATCGATCCTCTTCAAAGTTTCCTTTTCTTTAGAAAAAAACTAGAAAAATGGGGATTCTGCTTCTTCTTCTCATCTTCAACGTTCTTCAAGATTTCCCATTTCCTTTTCCTTGAATAAACTTCTTCAAAAGTTACCAAATTTCTTATCACATCCTCATCAAAAAAAATTTGATGGGATATCCCCATTTTTGTCAAAATTATTTTCCTTACAAAATTCATGTGACCCTCAAGGTCACAAACTCTGTCAGTTCCAGATTTTAAAGAATATTTTTCCTTGAAATAGGCATGCAATTCCTCAAGAGTGTCTGAGCCAATTGACCAATCACCAAATACAGTGACATCAGGAAAAAACATGCCCTTTTTCTACTTTTTCATGACCTATTTTTCCATCCACGCCATTTGCCACATAATTTCTAGGAACAATATTCTATCTGATACAAACTTTGGTAGTTTATGGGGTGGTTGGGGATAGCCGGGACAACCATACACTTTGATGATAGTGTGATCAGGCAAAAAGAACCAATCAACATAATTATGCTTACGACCTTGATCTCGTTTATGTGCAAGTGGCCTCAGCATCACCATGACCTCCTTGGTCAACCTGGGAGACCAATTTCCAAGAGAGTTCATTGTCTTAATAGTAAATTCATCATGAAATACATTGTAATAACCAGTCTAACAAAATGAGTCCCACTTATAACATTAACACTGAGCAGGCTTCCTCTGTCCTGCTTTATCAATCATGCTTATGTCCATTCTTCTTGACCATTTCCTCTTGCTCTGATATAAAATTAGGTGGCACAACAAAGAGTAGAATCTAAATTCCAAGGGTTTCTTATCCTCCCTTACATGCAAGAACCCTTCATGTAGTTTCTTCTCAATGTATGATGCAAAATCATACTCAGTATTTGCTTCTGGGTTCTGTATTTTCATGGCCATCATCATCAAACCAATTGGTATTCTTCCTTGAGCATCAATTGCCAAAACTTGGCATAATGCAAAGTAGGTTCTCTTGAAGTACACATCAAATTCCTCCATAGGGAAAGGCTTAATATCATTGGATGGGATGTCAATCTTTCTATTGTTGGCCCCCCTTCTCATGTATATTGGCAATTCATCTCTCCTTAATGTTTTTCTCAAGCTTGTATATTCTTGCTCACTCTTATGCAAGTCCACTTCAGTGCGAGCTTGTTTGTTCAGTGTAAAACAATCCATAATGGCATTTCTGTCAACTGCTACCAATGGTTGTCCATTCGGTAACCTAACTATTTTTGTGGCAGAATGGTAATACTATGCTACGACCTTAATTAGTTCTACATCTACAAATACATTCAAGACTACCAATTTTGCCAAGTCCAGTTTCCATGGGTTGCCTACTAGTCCTAGACCATCTTTCTTTTCACAGAAGTACTAGAACAAGTTCCACCCAGAGATAGGGATTGCAACATCCCTACACCCCTCTTCCACATCCCTAAACACTTTCTTCTGACCTTTGTCTATGGAATTGGGCAATAATTCTAACAGGTATTGTTGAAGTGGTCTCTTTTTGGGGGCCTGATGTTCATTACTCTTGTTGGCAGAATTAGGCTTCTTGGGTGCCATTTTAGCTACTTATGCAAACTAGGGCTTTGAAATCCAAATTACAACACCAACAACTGAAAAATAGAGCACAAAATCTTCACCAACTTCTTGCAAGGAGTGCAAAGATGAACTTACCTGGTCAATTTGAAGCTTACAGAGAGCACACTGAGTTGTATAGCATCTTCTCCAAATCAAGTCTGCGATCACTGGAATGAGAAAATATCAAGAAATCCTTGAATTTTATTATGCCAAGAAATTCATCATATCACCATTACTCTAGTTCATGCCACGAGATCATAAAATCTTAGCATTCAATTCATTTCAAACACATGTCCTTGATTGAACTGGATCCAATGGCTAGATGAGATGACAAATATATATTGTATTTATCAATAATCATGGCCCCGTAATGAGTTGATTTGCCCATTTATTCTTTTACCATATTACCATAGGACCAGCACTCACCGACTATGGGATTACAAAAAGCATCTAGTTTGTCCCCTTCCTTTTACCGATACCCCACCGATATTTGGTCTGGTTGTCGCGGGACTATGGTAGCTATATGCTTTCACTTTCCTAGTTTACCTCCTTACCACAGATACCCCTTGGAACTATTGTGGGACTGTGGTAACTAACTTTGTCTTTATTCCTTATTGTTGTAACACCGTTGATATCCTTCCAAGCTACTGTGGGACAACGGTATTAATCCTTACCACCTATTTCTATTTACTGTGATGCCACAATCATATGATGAAACCTCCATGGGGGTGTGGTAGCCTTCTTAAGTTAAGCATTTCATACCACCAAGCTGTCATTTGATTGTGTGTGTCTTGCAGGGTTACGGTAGACATGATTTATGCTCCTCTTTCTCCCGCACAATCACTAAAGCATTGGGAATGACATGTGGGATTATGGTAAGAGACAAAATCACATAGATAGTTAGGAGCAATAAAAAGTTTCTCAAAATGGTTATAATATGAGACCATGGGAGATAAATGGAAAAACCATTTGACAAGGATGTGGACCATGAGATGGGTTTATGAATAGCATGGAATCTTGAAGAGTTTGGAAGGGTCCTAACACAATCAATAATGAAATTGTATGTTTTGAAGAAAATTTTCACCTTCTGGTGTGCCTTTCTTATCATTGTGATCTCTCCTTTGGTGCTACTATCGCTTGAATATTATTGTCATCTATATCATGAAACTTCTAATATTGCATTGTCATTGTGGTTCAATCATGCATTCTACTCTTTAAAAGTTCCCTATTGTCATGAATTATTCTTACCCTATGTCATAAGCACTTCCATCAACATTGTTCTTCATGAAGACTCTAACAATGCTTTGGAATTGTCATCTATTGAGTTTTGAATTTATTCTTTTATGATTGTCTTGTGGACTGTGATTAAACCCCTTTGTTATTGTCATATGAATGGCTACTATCACTTGTGATTGTCGCAGTCCATCTTATTTAACTCTATCCTTGTTGATCATGAATTGTCTACTAACAACTCACTATCTTGTGTGTCTTTAAAGTCATTCACACTTAGCTCATAGTGAGGTATTTTGTTTAGTGCTCATTTTCATATCCTAATGGAGTCATGATCTTTGATAAGACCTATAGCTGATTATATAAATGCACCATAAGGACTATCCTCCAGGTCCATACTATGTATTTGGTTGAATATTATCTTATGGACTATCCTCTTTACCATCTAACTGTATTATGAAGGACTGTCCCACTTCATGTAAATCTCTCTTTCTCATGATCAACACCTTGAAATTGACTATGGTAGCTCCTTGAGATATTGCCCATGCACTCCTTAATACACTTGTAGGTTGTCCTCTTTTAAAACTTTGCGGGATGGAAATATTTATTAGTTTACCATATTGCTTTGAAGACAATGAACCCTTGACAAGATTTAAGTTGTTTTAAAAGTCCTCTTGACTGATCAGTTACTTGTCTTTATGTATCTTTTAAAGTCTGTCATACTACCCTATCACTGTTATTATTAATTTCAATGCCCCCTTTATGGTTATGCCATGGACTATCATTGTTTATTTGAATAGTCATGACTGTGATCTCCTTTTGGGAATCTATAGGAAAGTGTCATGGCTTACTTTGAAGTCCATTTCTTTAAATCTTTGCTCTCTACTCGTTGCTCCTATCCTAGGGCTTGGGGTCTCCTTTTTCTCTTTTCCCACTACATAGCTTGAAGTCTTGTATGTTGATGTGCCATAGAATCCTTCCAATTTGGGTAGTAGACTCCATTTTGTGAGAATGAATGGTCAATAAGGACTCAAAGTTTGATACTACTCCCATTGACCCCAAAAATAGTTCATGTGCTTTGTCCATGGTTCCACATTTTGCATACATGTCTACTAGGGTAGTTGCAACTACAATAAATGATAAAATTCCTCTATCCTTCAAGCTTTGATGGATGTCCATACCCTGTTCCAAACCCTCCCATTTTGGCATAGGCAAGGAGTATGCTGGCAAAGGTTGTCAAATTTGACTTTACACCTGCTAATTACAGTTGCTTGAAATTTTCTAAAGCCTTTTCAACAAATCCATTTTGTGTATATCCCGCAACCATTGTATTCCATGAGATGACATCTCTTTGAGGCATTCAGTCAAATAGTTCACATGCCTTGTCAATGCTTCCACATTTTGCATACATGTCTACCAGGGCAGTTGTAACTACAACAAATGACAAAATTCCTCTGTCCTTCATGCTTTGATAGACATCCATACCCTAATCCAAAGCTCCTATTTTGGAACAGGTAGGGAGTATGCTGGCAAAGGTTGTCAAATTTGGCTTTACACCTACTAATTACATTTTATTGAAAGTTTCTAAAGCCTTTTCAACAAATCCATTTTGTGCATATCTCGCAACCATTGCTTTCCATGAGATGGGATCTCTTTGAGGCATTCTACCAAATAGTTCACATGCCTTGTCAATGCTTCCACATTTTGCATACATGTCTACTAGGGCAGTTGCAACTACAACAAATGACAAAATTCCTCTATAAACAACACATAGAACAAAAGTGTATCTCAAGATATCATCAATAGTTTAGATGGTGTTCAGGATTGGGTGAAGTAGTGTGAAGACTTAAATCAACTGCAACACAAGTTGAAAGAGTTGTAGGCCAAGTATCAAAATATGAAGCTTCCATTTTTTAATGTTATTTCAAAATATTTCCATTTACATTTGTGATTTTAACTATTTTAATTACTTCAATAGGTCAATTTTGAGCAATAAAAGTAGGACAAATATTCACCATTTTTGTTGTGAATGAGGTGTAAAATTGCTAGTGACTGTTTAATTATCAAAATGGATGATATTTAAATAAAATGCTTTCAAACAAATTATGTTATGAAATTGAATATGAATTGTGCTTTTATCTTGGAGCTATGTTAAAATCTAACCATTTTGAATATTGGATATATTATTTATTAGTTCTTGCCTCTATAAAACATCCAATCATATTTTCATCTAATCATTTTCCTCTTAGTGTGTCTTGAAATCTGTGTCAAAACTAATTAAAATCATGTGCTGTAGGGAAATTAAACCTTTAGTAATTCTTGATTTTCCTTTATTTTTATGCACTGAATATGAAAAGTTTCTAATTTTTGTTATTGGTTAAGGCTATTTTTTCCTGGTGGAATGAATTCTAACAAATTAGAATTTAAAAATACTTCTTTTCTCTTTTGTAATGTTGTCTCTATGGGCATCTATGGTTTTACTTTTGAGAACATGATCATTTCTCTCCCCCATCTTGGGTGAGACTCACCATGCAAGGAAACTCCCAATCACCTTCAGAATAAGAGGCAGTTGCAAGCCCTAGGTTGAAAAATATAAAACCATTTATAGTGAAAACCTTTGGTAGTTGACGTTTTTGTGGTTTTACATGATCATTTTTCCCTAGTAGTGCAACTTTTTGAAGCAATGATCATCTTAAATAATGGATTGTTTATGTTCATTGAACTTTAGGAGATACACACAATTCTATGATACCTCAGAAGAGTCAACTATAAATTTAGTGCATGATGCTTTGATGGGTAATTAGCTATGTTTTATTCATTTGATGGACAGTTGTCATTCATGGAAGTTATTTTTTATTAATATTTCTCATGTTTAGTAGGAATATTGAATTCTATCACATGCATTGGTGAATAATATCCATCTATCACAATATTTGTCTAATTAGCCAATGTCTTTAGATGCTTTGTATGCATTTCACTGTCCATTAATACATCCAATATTTTTCAAACTCTCCTTGCAGATTATCACAGGTGGGAGACAGAAATTGAGGAATGGCAATGTCCTATACTTAAGAATGAAAGACTTCATGAGTGGCAAGCATATCTCATCAATATTTAGATATTTGTTTACATGGGTAAGTACAAAGAGAAAGGTTAGTGAGTGCATATGGATGTCCTTCCAATTGGTGAACATTGATTTGAAGGGCCCAAAGAACCAACCAAACCATAGTAGACAATAACTCATGCTACCGTGTCAAGCGAGAAGACCAATCCAAACAAGCTCTCTCTCTCTCTCTGAATCTCCCCAATTGGATGTATGCTTTCTCACATAAATCTGAACACACACATGTGTGTGTGAATGCTTCTCACATAAATCCAAACACACACACACACACATACATGTGTGCATGCTTTCTCACATTAATCCAAACACACACACACACACACACACACACACACACACACATTCACTTTCTTTCTCACATAAATCAAATTGAGGTGGTATGTTAGATTTGCTTGTCTGCAAGAAGGTTCAAGCCATGACTGTGGAATATATTTTAGGGCATTTGAGGAGCTATATGACTTATCTAATGCTGACACATCTTCTTCTAAGTTTTACTTTCATGTCACTGTCTTTGAGTTGCACAATGAGTAGGTTTGTTTGTACATTATCCTTTTTGAGAAAATCTTAGGGCTTCGAGTATACTTTACTGTGCATGCATTGATGACTTATCTTCTTCTAGTATTCTTTCTATTTGTTACAGTGGATATTTATGCATCTCTCGTTTGCTTTTGCAACATACTGTACTAGTCTCTTGTTAGCCCATTGGGTGTTGAAGAAGTTGGAGATGGATGATGAATATGTTGGCAATGAGGAGGTGATGCATGAGTTATTTGATTCATTTTCTTGTCTTCTATGGAAGAGTTATCAGTTAGGCAAAGGGTTTAAGGAAGTCTTAAGATTATCTTTCTCTTGACAGTAATCACCATGCTACAATTTAGATTTTTGGAATCTCAAGAAGCTTATAATAGATGCATGTTAAACTATTCAGGGGCCTTTTCCACATTAGTAACTGCAAGTATATGCATCCACTATCATTGGATCTCTAATGCTGAGAAATAATACAATAGATCCAAATTACCTATCCCTTGTTTCAGTTTCCAAATTCTAACAATATCCTAATTGCCTTATGGTAACATTGGCCTAACAAGGCTAAAATAGTAGCTATCAAAGATAAGGATAGTTTATTTCTACAGGTAACAAGTCACAGTGGCAGCTTATGAATTAGAGCAAGTTGGGTGCATGAGATAGGATCTCTAGAGAGATGATAGTGTGATCTTGAACTAGGCTAGTGAGCTTCATGGGACAATCATGGATTTGTGAAGTAGGCATCTGTGAATGTTTTAGTGCTTCTATGCTCAGTGATACTCAAAAAAATGGTTTCTTGCTCATTTTTTGAGCTATGTATTGTAACCATGAAGGTTTTTTTAGCAAGAGAAAGCATTGTAACTTTTTTGAGATCTGTATGCTATTTGTAAGCATTTTTTATCAATAAAACAAGCTTTTTTACCTTCTCAAAGCCATTTCATTGTGCAAGCTTCAAAATATACTACTAAATATACTAATGGCTAAATGCAAGCTTTAAAATGACTAAATATACTACTAATTGATGTTAATTAATAATTAAATTAACTAAATATACTACCAATTGACAGAAATCAGTGAACAATGAATAAATATGTCTAAATATATGACCAATGTTAAATAAGTGAATAAAAATGACTAAATATACTACCAAATTGATCATCAATTAATGACTAAATACACTACTAATGGACATAAATCAGTGAATAAAAATGACTAAATAAGTGACCAGTTAACAATAATCAATGACTAAATTAATGACTAAATATATCAATGAATAAAAAATGACTAAATAAGTGACCAGCTTATAGCAATCAATGACTAAATCAATGACTAAATATACTACCAAATTGATCAATCAAAACAACCAATAAATGACTAAAAATGGTTTAGTCATCAATTTGGTCATGTTATAAATGACTGGTAATAAACTACTAATGGTCATGTGACCATGTTTGGTCATTTATAAGTAGTTTTTAGTAGTTTTTTTAGTAATATATTTCTCTTTTTGTACTAGTGATATACAAATTTGGCATATATGCCAACTCAAAACAATATTTACAAAATGTGGCTATGCCATCTCAAGGAAATCCAAAAATTGTGGTGGATCATCAAAATGTAGCCTCTTCATGCCACCTGATATCAAAATGACAATAAATCAATTTTAACTATGTATATAAGTAATATCAATATATCATCAAAACACGTATTTAAATTTATATAAAACTATATATATACTTACCTGTATTTACAAGTATTCCATGTTGTACAGGTTGAATCGACATCCTCCCTTTTTTGTCTCAAAGTATGTGATGAATGTGATGATGGCTTAAGGATACAAAATGACAATAAAAAAAAATTAACTATGAATACAAGCATAAATTACATGATTTGAAACAAATTTTAAGATAAAGTGAATAATATAGAAGGTGAAAGGAGAATGAAAAAATATATCAAAAACATAAAAAATTGATGCAACATGTAACTAGATAACATGTGATATGAAAGATATGAGTATATATACAATTACCTAATGCATTCACTTTAAGTTGAAGACTACAAATTTGATCTAACAAATTTGTATGGTCAAAACTTGTAGTGATAATCATGCAAAAATCTACATGTAGGGTGCACTTGCAAAATAATTAATTTAAGTAAATAAATTATATATACATGAGTCGATACAAATTTTAAGATAAAGAGAATAATTTATATAAGGTAAAATGAGAATGAAAGAATATACAAATGTTCATCGATACAATCATGCAGGATCTCTAGACTTATAGGGGACCTGCAAAATAATGAATGTAAGGGGAGGTAAGAGGATGGATTTGTTAGCAAGAGACACTGCATAGCATTGATAGGAGTTGTCATTGATGGAAACTAAGATTGTCCCACACCTCCGTAGTGCAATATCTAATCATACCAGAAGTCAAAACAATAATCTAAGTCTAGGAGCCTGAAATAGAGTATATAGCAGAGTCTGGTATTTTGGTCCAGATCTCTCCAATGGAAAGGCATGGTATGCTACAGATCTAAGGTTGTTGAAAGCATAGCAAATACACTCTAAATCTAGAATTTTGTCATCCGGTGATCAAGGAATCAAATGTTATTTGCATCTGTGTATTAGGTTCTAGTTTGACAGAGCAGACAAAAGAAGAATGGGTAGACCTTGCAGAAGATCTTGTTTCCAGATGAATGGAAGTTTATTTTTGGAAAAATGGTGGCATTCAGTAACTATAGCTGACATGAGTAATGATTTGCAAGAGTAAGTTTTGGTCTGCACTCCAAGTTATGCATAGATCTAGCCAACAGGGCTAAGCATTCTTAGGTGTTCTAAGTACTGTTGAAGCTGATTGGTAGAATGATTATAGATCTTGTTGCGGATATATATAGTCAATGAATTCGATCATTTAGGAGGTAAAGTGCATGTGAAGGAAATTATGTGAATAGAGCATAAATCTAAGGTGCGAATAAGAGCAGAACAGTGAGAAGAACAAAGCTGGGATGAAGTGTGTAAGATCAGTTTTTGCACTCAACCAGAACTAAAATTTCTACATAAGTAGATGCTATCATCAGTTCATATCTCTGTCTTTCATTTGTAATATTGTCTTAGGCAATAAACCTTCATTTGAGCAATGAGATTTGGGTAGTGAGCCCGAATGCATGTGCATTCCCATTTTGTATCAATACTTTTAACAAGGTATTAAATTCTTGTTGGTTAACCCCCACCATGGTTTTTCTATTAACTAGGTTTCCATGTCAAAAATCTTGGTGTCAAATGTGTTATTTCATTTCTACTTATGTGATGACTGAAATGTTTATTTCATTAACTATTTTTAAGTTGTAAAAGAAAGAAAAAGATCAAGAATGTGTGACAACTGATTCACCCCCCCTCTCAGTTGTCTGGACCTAATCCAACAATTAGTATCAGAGAAAGGATCCTTAGAGAAGCCTAATAGCTTAAGGAAAAGATCTTAGAAGAAGGTTCAATGGGTTTACTAAGAGATCTTGAATCAGCCCTAGAAGAACTTGCTCAATCTAGAATAGAAATTAGTAATCTAAGAAGTGAACTTAAAGATGCTGATGACACCATTGAAATGTTACAAGATAAATTAAAGAAATCTTTGCAAAGAAAAAAGGAGCTACTTTTGCAGCTATCCAGTTTACCTGAAGAAAATAATTTGAATTAAGCTTTGGAAGAAAAAAAAAGAATGTGAAAAACTCTCAAAAGAAGTCAATGTTCTAAAAATTGAAATGGAATCTGGGGTGATGAGGCAAACCAAAGAAAGTGAAGATAGAAAGAAGATTGAAGAAGATCTAAAACACAAACTAAAAGAAAGATCTGAAGAATGTTGTAGATTGGATGGAATAGCCAGCCATCTAGAGTCTGATCTACAAGAAAGTAGAGACGATGAGAGAGAACTTGAAATGCAAATAGTCATCCTCAGACATGACCTAGATATTGCAAATGAATACAATGAGAAGTTCAAGATAAGTTCAGCTAAACTTGAAGCACTACTTGAAGGATAGAAAAGGATCGATGACAAGCATGGTCTTGGATATGAGAAAGGTGAGAGCTCTAGACCTGGACAGAAAAATCCTCAACCTAAGAATGGGAGAATCAGACCTAGAAAACCTCTGGTAAGACAAGCAAATGCTCAAAAATATCCATCATTCAATGGAAATTGCTTCAACTACAATAAATTTGGTCATAGAGCTACTCAGTGCAGAAATAGAGTAAATCAAAATGGTCCATCCTTCTCTGGTCAATGCTTCAAGTGTAACATGTATGGTCATAGATCAAATGAATGCAGAAGTATGACAATGAATAATTTCAATAATAGAAGAATTAGCAATTCTTTCAATGGTTACTGCTTTGCTTGCAATGGGTTTCGACATATGGCTAATTAGTGCAGATCAAGAGGAAATCAGAAAAGAAATTTTGTATGCTTCAATTGCAATCAATCTGGTCATATTGCAAGATTCTACAGAAGTAAAGACTATGGAAGAGGTCCGGTAAACAGAAAACTAGATGAACAAAGACAAGACAAAGGTAAAGAAAAAATTGATGTGAATGAGACTTAGGATGAATCAAACAAGATATGGGTTAGGAAAACCAGAATGATAGCAATGGATCCTCATTGCAATCTGGTGCTGATAATTTCTCTAGGAATTAAGTTAGAAGTCTTGGCTCAGGGGGAGCAACCTTAGAAATCAAATTCCCCCAGCTAGTAAGTTAGTGCCTAGATCTGGCATAGTAAGAAAAGAGATCTTAAATTGTCTTTAAATCATATGGAAGAATTTTTGGAAGATAAGAGATGGATATGGCAATATGCAGAATGATACATGAAGGGTTAGTCAAAAATAGGACAACTAGATGTGCTAGGGCAGAGCATTTATTACAAAGGCAAATTAGGTGATGCAAAGCTTAAAAGGGTCATTCACTCCTCATTTTAAACACTTTGCATCAAAAAGAAAGAAGTGGACAAGCCTAGATTGAGAATTCTCAAAAGTCAGAAGCGAGAAAAGGATTTTCAAGAAAAAACCCCAATCTGCATGGCAAGTTATTTTCTGTTTTCTACAAAATCTTTTGAGTCTTCAATTTTTACAAATGGCTACTCCTCTAGTGGTAGATGTTACTGAAAGGCCTCGTCCCAAGTTCAAGAAGCATCCATTCAAATCTATAGAGGTTGAGCCATTAGGTGCATTTTCTGGAGTTCCATACGAGGTTTTACATGTTGAAGATATTAGGGCTTACATTCACTACAATATAGAGGAATTTGGAAATCTAAGATTACTGGATTTATTTGAAAACCACTTGAAGGATGACAATCACCAATTGAAGCCAGAATATAAAACCCTAGAAAACAAACACTTCATACAAGTTATTGAATTTCCATCCTTTGATGAAAGCGAATGGGTTAGGTATGTATTGAGTCAGATACATGATGAGTTTATGTGGTTGTTGAAGCCATTCAAGATTACAAAAGATATAATTCAAATTGTGACTAGACTTAATGAAACCAATGGGCGACCCATGCTTAAGGCTGTGAAAAATCAAATAGTAACTAATGCAACCAGAGCAAAATTTGACAGAAGAGCTATGACTATCAATGACATCACTGATCTGGATGTCAAGTTTGCTTTGATGGTAGTTGGGTATAAGATCTACCACTCCAGTAGGGAGAACTTAGTCTCTGGAACAACTATTTATGTCATATATCAGATGATAAAGGAAAATGTGGATTATGACTTATGTGAGCTTCTACAAAGCTAACTACTAGAGAACACAGAGAAGATTAATATAGAGAAAGTGAAGGAAAAAGGAAAGGAAGACAAAGTAGAAGAAGATGGTGTAAATGTTGAAGCACCTAAAGCAGACAAAGCAAAAGAAGATGGTGCAAATGTTGAAACACCTAAAGCACCTAAATCAGATGATCAAAAAGATGATTTAGTAAATGCAATAAGAAACACTGCAGATGCAGTGAAAGATTCTCTTGAAAAGGAAGTGATTGAGCTTGATGAGCCTGAACTACTCCAAGGACTAACCAATCTGGATGTGCTCTCTTCATTTCAATTGATGAAAATAGCATCTTTCACTCAAGTAAAAGCTAGAGAAAAGATTATGAAATAACACTTAGAGGACAATGAGCTACTGGGGTTAGCAATTAGAGTGTTAGAGAAATTAATGCCAACTTATCAGAAAAATCAAAATAATTCCCCCTCCAGCCATTTGAAAAATCTTGTAAGTTCAGTTGACTCACATTTTGAGTCTTTTGAAAAGTCTACGGGGGCAAAGATTCAGAAAGAGTTTTTGAATAAGAAATTTAATCAAGTTAAGAATCTAATAAGGAGTGATAGAGTGGTACTAGGCATTAGCATAAGGAGCATTCAGAATGCTCTAAGTGATGGAAGAGATATATATAAATTTTGTCTATCTTGGACTAAAGTCAATAAGGATGTTGAGAAGAAGATAAAGGAAATAGAACAAAAAATATCAGTTCTATCCCAAATTTTTGATCATCTAAATGCCTCTCCCATAACTTAGGACTGTCAAATCATTAACCTGACATATGAAATAAAGAGACTTGAAAAAGATAAAATCAATACTATGAAGAGGATGTGTGAGCTTTGGGGATTGATTTCCCCTAGTTGGAAGACATACATAATGCCTTATCCGAAGCCCAGAATGTACTCCAGACAAGTGATCCTTCGGATCTGGATAAGGTAGAAGCATATGCATTTTTGCTAAGTGGGCACATCTCACTCTTGGATGGAATGAAGAACACTTGGGCCTCTAAACTTGTGCAATTAAAAACCAATTTTGCAGACATTCTCAAGTTCATGTGAACAAGACTTGATGAATTGTTGTACATACGCGACAGTATAAACAGACTATTTTTTTGAGAATTTTGACTTGTGGACCCCACCCTTTGCCATTGATGTCAAAGGGAGAGTGAAGGGTAGTGAAAAATGAGGAGTTCAGAAAAGAGGGAGAATCAGAATAAGTGAAGAGCACAAATGCTCAGACAAAGGGGAGTTGCTCTAAGACACTTAGTCATTTTTCACTAAGTTTTGCCATCAATGCCAAAGGGGGAGATTGTTGGCAAGAGACACTACATAGAATTGATAGGAGTTGTCATTGATGGAAACTAAGATTGTCCCACACCTGCGCATTGCAATATCTGATCACACCAGAAGTCAGAACAATAATCTAAGTCTGGGAGCCTGAAATAGAGTATATAGAAGAGTCTGATATTTTGGTCTAGATCTCTCCGGTGGAAAAGCATGGTATGCTGTGGATCTAAGGTTGTTGATAGTATAGCAAATATACTCTAAATCCTAAATTTTGTCATCTGGTGATGAAGGAATCAAATGTTATTTGCATCTATGTATTGGGTTCCAATCTGACAGAGCAGACATAAGAAGAACGGGTAGACCTTGCAGAAGATCTTATTTCCAAATGAATGGAAGTTTCTTGTTGGACAAATGGTAGAATTTAGTAACTGTGGCCTACATGAGTAATAATTTGCAAGAGTAAGTTTTGGTCCGCACTCCAAGTTATGCATAGATCTAGCTGACAAGGCTAAGCATTCTTAGGTGTTCTAAGTACTGTTGAAGTTGACTGGTAGAATGATTAGAGATCTTGTTGCAGATATATATAGTTGATGAATTCAGTCATTTAGGAGGTGAAGTGCATGTGAAGGAAAGTGGATGTGAATAAAACAGAAATCTAAGGTACGAATAAGAGCATAATAGTGAAGAACAAAGCTAGGATGAAGTGTGTAAGATCAGTTTTTGCACTCAATCGGAACTAAAATTTCTGCATAAGTAGATGCTATCATCAGTTCATAGCTCTGTCTTTCATTTGTAATATTGTCTTAGGTAGTGACCCTTCATTTGAGCAGTGAGCTCTGGGCAATGACCCCAAATGCATGTGCATTCCCATTTTGTATCAATACTTTTAACAAGGTATTAAATTCTTGTGGGTTAACCCCCACTGTGGTTTTTCCCTTAACCAGGTTTCCACGTCAAAAATCTTGGTGTCAAATATGTTATTTCATTTCTACTTATGTGATGACTAAAATGTTTATTTCATTAACTATTTTTAAGTTGTAAAACAAAGAAAAAGATCAAGAATGTGTGACAACTGATTCACCCCACCCCCTCTCAATTTTCTAGACCTAATCCAACAAGATTAAGGGGAGCTAAGATGATGACTTAAGGGGATGTAAGAGGATAGCTTAAGGTGATGTAAGAGGATGACTTAAGGGGATGTAATTGATAGGTGTAAGGGGAGAAAATTAGTTCTATATTTATAGGAAATTGATTAAGGGTAGGTAACATGATGGCTTAAGGGGAGCTAAGGGGATGAATTAATACAACTATATTAAATATCAATTAAATATATACAACTATATACACACCTAAAAATTTATTCCAAACAAGCAATGCATCTATGATTATCTCATGCTCTTCCATATAAATTGTCCATAGCTCTTTATTAGTAGGTCTTCCATGATACCTCACTAGTTTTATATTTGTTTCCACCACCAAATGCGAGTAGTGTATAATCTTCTTATGTGTTTCATAATCTTCGAATGCAGGCAAACCATTCTTCCTTGTTAGGTATTTTCATAGCCAAGTGCCAACAACCCCCACCAAACCTAATGGATAATGAAATCCATCATCGTCTTCTCGAGGTGATATTAACTTATGTTTAGTCTCCACACATCGAGCAAACCAATATTCTATTTCCTCTTCATTCTCCTCAGGTGCAACAACAACATGCACGTCCTATAAACAAAATTTAAATCAATAACTTGTGTGACATATAATTCAACCAATTTCTACATACATGCATCCATATATAATTAAATATATTAAAAAATAGTAATAAAGTGAAATAAAATGAAATAAATTGAATTAAATTACCTTCTTGTACAAGTTCTAAAACATGGTCATAGTCATCTGATGCAAACACTTGATCATTATCTTCAATTGTTGTTTCATATTGATCATGTGTTTGTGTAGGTTTCAATGATCTTTGCTTCCACTCTTCAACCCATTATGTATTCTCACATGCTTCCCAATCTCCTAAAATACAAATTTGACAAAAACATGCAAGATCCCTTGTCCGTATAGTCCATGTGCTTGCATTCAAACTCTTAGATGAATGCCATTTAGTAGATCCATTGATTGTCTCACAATCAAGTCTAGGTAGAATACTCTCTTCTTCAACCAACCAAAAGAATCATCGAGCTGTAGAGTAGTCGCTTGATTCTATAGAAAATTTTGTATTACACAAATCCACAATCGCATGCGCATCTTTAAATTTTACTACATCATCAAATTTCAATTCCTCTCTAGCAAGAATTCTTGTAACACATGCACCAACTCCATCATATTCTTATTTACCATGTCCAGCTTCAAAAAAAACTCCACATATGTTGGACATTATTTTCCTTGTGTTCACCCTACTTAACCAATAAAATATTCAAGCATTCTTGAAATATCCCATACAATTATCTGACCACATGAGATGTTATGTCTAATGGATTCCTCTTTCTCTTAAATTTGTATAAAATATATTGAAACAATATTGAACAAACTTTGACGAGTATAATCAAGTGTCACTCAAATAGAAATGATATTCCCTCAAAAAATTTCTATCATCCTCTATATTATCATTTGCATGTCTGTATACATTATGAACAAACATAGCCACCTACACTAAATTGTAATACTGTGATTGGATTTCCTCTTATGGAGCAAGAGTATAGTTTTCTGCAAAATCAACCACTAGTAGTATAGTTCCAACTAGAAATGTGTTTCTACATGTGCAAAATTGTCCATCAAGCCATCGAGCATGTTGAGAGTGTTTGACATATTCTGGTACAATCTTACTCTTAAATTTTGATATGAATGCATGTACACTAATTTTTTCTATGATTAAATCACAACTCTTTCCTAATTTTCCATCCTTTAAAGAATACTCAACATTCTTAAATCTTTTGACATCCACTAATTGTTGTCCAAAATTATTTTCAACACTTTCATGCATACAAACTCCTAAAAATGAAAGTTTGCCACAACTAGTGCATTGTGTAGAAATACATGAACTTAAATAAAATAAATGCCCATTAGATCTTTCACAAAACAAACCTGCTATAAACTCATTGACTGTTTTAGGTGGCATATTAATACTACATTCCTACATAATCATGTTAGTATGTAAATTACAACATATATATCGAAAAACTTCATAATAACAATGAAATTGCACATGTGTTTTACAACAAAAAGACATTCATTTTTTATTAATTTTGACATACCAGGGTTTACATTTTTCAAATGATCTTTGACTTATGGTAATATTTACAGGTAACACTGAATCATCTAAAAATTTTATATAAATTTTTGTTTGAGTTCTGTCTAATAGGTGTTTTGGATGAGGATCGTGAACTTTGGACCCCACTCTTAATTTCAAAACATATCTAGCATTAGATGATACCCTAGTATTATCATGCCAATATTTTTAAAGAAAAGATTTGATTTCAATATTCAATTTCATGTTAGACCTTGGGAGTTGACCACTAAATCTCTAACATTGGTTGATCGGATCATTTTCTATACTTTCTCTTCTCTTTGTCGCTCTTACCAATGTTTTAGGATGTATGTGTTGAAAGTATGGAATACCGAGAGGGGGGCGGGGTAAACTAATATTCCACAAAACCACTTCTTAACTTGTTGATTAATCTAATTTCCAAAATTAATAACAAGAAAGCAGAAGAAGCATAAGAATAGAAACCATAAAGACATAACACATGGACACTAGGATTTTTATGTGGAAAACCCAAAAGGGAAAAACTATGGTGAGTGTTAGATCACAATATATTATGATAACAATACTGGATTACAAAAGGCTCACTGCCATGGGGTTCATTACCTAGAGAAATGATCACTACAAGTGGACTCATTGTCCAAGTGGACTCATTATCCAAGTGGACTCACGGTCCATTGAGAAAGAAGGATAGAAGAAAGAAGAAAATTGGCTCACTGCCAGTATTGAACTATTGTAAGTGCATCTACCATATGTTGGATCATAATTCCATTGGAGGTTCAATACATAGATTCAAAGGTCTTCATTTAATCTACCCTACTTCTCAAATCTTCTACATATACTCTGTTTTCTGCCCTTGTTTTATTTTTCTTCTTTGTACTCTACTTATAATCCTTCACACTCTAAATTTGTACATCACATCACAACTCACTCACATCAACATTACAATCCATTGAGTATTTATATCCGCAACAAGATTCATTTCATAATCATGTTGGCAAGCCAGACATGAAGTGTGTATACAATTTATTTTACCTTGTCAACTTGATCATGTGTACAAATAGTAGTGTGGACCCAAACAATCATTTAATAATCTTCATATAAGTCAGCACCAATCATTCAACTACTTGGATTACATGCATGTCGGCCTGTCTCTTAAGAACATGCTTAGCCACTTCATCTGTCACATCAAAACTTTTACTACAGACCACACGAGACTCAAAGATTCATAACCAACATTCATTCTTGACCTCTTAGCATACCTTTAGAAGCACAAGACAAAATATGGAACTACAAAGGAATGCAGACCTTTTGTCATGCCCACATTTCACATGCATTCACAACACGCTAATCCGCGTGTCATGTCCACATGCGTCATGTGGTCATGATACGAAATATCAAATATTTTTCCCTAACTACTCCGAAAGCCTTCCTCGCATGTGCAATCATGTTCAGTGCGTCTGTTTAAGATCTCTAAATGTTTTGTTGTTACAGAATAATCCACTCACATGTGCATGTTGATATTGTTCACTATGTTTGAGTCGGATTCATTTTGCTTCGTTAAGGGTTCTTGGTGCAGGAGCACCTACCTGACAGCTGGCCTCCATGAGGCAGTTAGTTTGTTTTAGGTCTGGTTAATGTTTCCAAGAAGGTCTGATAAGACCAATGCATGTAATAAGGTCATGTTGACCATACATTACTATTTTTAGCTAGGTTGTTAGGACAGCTGTTATGCTGTATGTTCGGTTGGATCCTCCCAGCCGCTTGGAAGCTCCCAGCCGCTTGGAGTCAGGTTGGTAGTACTCGCAAGGGATCCTATTTATGCATGAGGATCGGTTGGTTTTAGAGATATAGATGTTGAGAAGCCAGATTGCAGGGAGTGAGACAGAGTGAGACAGAATACTGTATTTGCATCTTTTGAAATCAAATAAAGAGATCCTGTTTGTGTCCATTCTCTATTTTGGATTCCATTGTGTAATCGATTTGCTGTTCTGGTGGTTTCATGGATTCGCTGATCCATTCCACCGGTTGATTCATCGAATCGGTGGAATGGCTATGTACAGTAGCTTAGGATTTAGTCTGCATTTTGTGTTTGTTTGCATGTATGTTTGCAGGATCGCAGTCAAGAGGTGTTGAGAACCCTAGCATGGGTATGTGCTAGGTCGTGCTGATAGTTAGAGTCTGGAAAGTCGCCCTGAAAGTAGATCGGGTCACCCCAGGAGGTTCGGCGGATCAGAATTCGCTAAGGTTGGAAAACCCATCGCAACGGCATCATCAGGTATTTCGATGTATATCCTGCAGTTACTTCACGCATCATCCGAGTAGATGGAGGTGAGCATGATGCAATCGTTTGCATAAGGTGAATGCAGTTCGGGGTGATCATCATTAGGTGTTGCCGAGGAGGAGCGTATCGGCATAAGGTAGAAGATCGGGTTGATAAAACCATCGCGGGCCGATAATGTTAAGTTTGGCCGACAGCAGGATATTGGAGGAGCTGCATGTGACGTCATCATCATCAGGATAATCGTCATCAGGATATCGGGTGACGTAAGCATCGAAGGAAAGGTGCGTAAGGAAAGGTGCATGAAGTTGTCGTCATCAGGATATATGGAGGGAACAGGATATTTTATATCTTGCTGATGAACATGATGTTGAACATCATGATGCTGCAGAAAGTGTTTGGCAGTAGGATGAATAGTGATCATCAGGAGGATGATTGTGCTTCCCGAATATGATGATGCTGCCGATAGCTGGATATGATGATGCTGCTGACAGGCGAAGGGTCGAAGGTTTGTCTGCAGGAGGATATTGGTCGGCAGAGAAAATATGATGATGCTGATAGTGTTAAGGGAAATATGATGATGATGAAGGGTTGCGGACATACATGCTGTATGTCTAGGTTTTAGTGTGGATGCCTCTGCATCATAGTGGTATCAGAGCTCAGCAAAAGGTCTGGGCTGTTGTGTGTTGATTCTGTCACCGAAAGGGCAGAGGTAGAGTTGATTCTATCACTGAAAGGATAGAGGTAGAGGAGTGAGAGGTTGACAAAATGCCTCTGAAAGGTAATGGTACTACAAGGGAATTGCAGGAGAAGAAGGAAAAACATGCCAGAGAGATAAGGAAGATGAAGGAGCTTGCTGAAGCACTTCAAGCCAGGCTTGTAGCCTTGGAAAAGAACAAAAAGAGGGAAGTGGAAGACAGTGAGTCAGAAGAAGATGAAGATGCTGTTGAAGAGTATGAAGAGGTAGCTGAAGATCTGGATGCTGAAGACCAGAGATTTGCAAAACTGTTAAAGGCAGTGCAGAGTGATAAACCTAAGGTAAAGGTTGATGTTTCCAAGTATAATGGAAGTTTGGATGAAGATGAGTTACTGGATTGGATTGCTGCACTTGATAATCACTTTGAATGTGAAGATGTTGCTGAGGATCAGAAGGTAAAGATTGCAAAGACCAAGTTAGGAGGTCATGCTTTGGTATGGTGGGATTATGTACAATCCAAGAGAAGGAAACAAGGAAAGTCAAAGATCACTTCATGGGATAAAATGGTAGCAAGGATCAAAGGTAAATTCTTGCCCAAGGATTATGAGATTCAGATGTTTAAGAAGCTGCAATTTTTAAGGCAGAAGGAAATGGATGTGAAGGCATATACTGAGGAGTTTTATAAGTTGAGTATGAGATCTGGTCATCATGAGAATGAGGTAGAAAAGGTAGCTAGGTACTTGGCTGGCTTAAGATTGAACATACAGGATGAGTTAGTTTTAGCTAACCCTAAGAGTGTGGAGGATTGTTATCAAATGGCAATCAGGATTGAAGAAAAGATGAATAGGAGACAAGATAAGTCCATGAGAGGAAGAGGCAGCAATATGAGGGGAAGAAGATTAGCCCCTACAACAAGGCAAACCAATGAGGGTCAAGAAGACACTGGTAGAGGACAGGGACAGTCTGATTTCAGAGGTGGATGGAAAGGTAATAGAGGTAGATTTGGAAGTGGTAGAGGTTCTACTACATTTTTAGGAAAGTTTTACACCTGTGGTGAGTTTGGTCATCCATTTTTCAAATGTCTAGAAAACAAGGGTTCATCATCCAGAAATGATAGAACGAATGACAAGAGAGTACAATTTGTGCAAGAAGAGAAAGTAGAGGAAAGTGTGCAGAGTTCAAACACTTATCAAGGAGATAGAGTTCCTGATGGTTATGGATATCCTGAGGAGGGAGAAGCATTGATGCTAAGGAGAACTAGTTTGCAGACATCAAAGGATATGATGCAAAGAAGAGCTCTTTTCAAGACCACATGCAAGAGCAAAGGTAAAATATGTAAGGTTGTCATTGATACTGGTTCAACAGACAACATAGTATCTCAGGAAATGGTGGATAAACTAAATTTGGAAAGGATTCCACATCAACACCCTTACAAGGCATCTTGGGTGAGTGATAGTCAATCACTTTTTGTCTATGAATAGGCATATGTTGATTTTCAGATTGGAGCATATCAGGATAGAGTTTTGTGTGACATTTTGCCCATGGAATGTTGTCACCTACTGTTGGGTAGACCATGGCAATTTGATAGGAGGGTACTGTATGATGGGTATGCTAATACCTACACCATCAAGAAAGATGGGAAAACTATTATGTTGATGCCATTGCAGGAAGCAGCTGCAGCATTTTAGTGGGAAAGAAGGAGTTTGTGCAGATGCCTATAGGAGCAGGCATAAAGGCAGTTGAGGACATTGCAGGGAAAGGAGTTGTTAAGGACAACAGGTTGAAGAAAGTTTCAGTTGTGACTGACAGAGGTCAGCAGCAGGTTCAGAAATAGGTTTGCAAACAGCAACCAGTTGAGAGGAATGACAAGGATGTTGTCATAGTTGGGACTATTGTTTGTCCTATCAAGGTTGAAAGAAAGACAGAGTTGAACATTGCAGAAGTTCAAGAGGCAGTTCAGACAGAGGTTCTGGTCAGACAACCTGACAAACACAAGGTATGTGAGAGAAGGGCCTACATTGACAGGCATGAGGATTTACTTGCACGAAAGCAAGTTACAGTTCAAAAGTCTTGGAGCAGCCAAGAGACAGCAGAGGACAAAGCTGGAACAGGTCAGAACACTGACATGACAAAGTGTAAAGGTGGAGGACTTCCACATCCTAACTCATGGGACATGAGTTCTTTTCTGTTGGGGAGTATGGTGCAGGAGCACCTACCTGACAGCTGGCCTCCATGAGGCAGTTAGTTTGTTTTAGGTCTGGTTAATGTTTCCAAGAAGGTCTGATAAGACCAATGCATGTAATAAGGTCATGTTGACCATACTTTACTATTTTTAGCTAGGTTGTTAGGACAGCTGTTATGCTGTATGTTCGGTTGGATCCTCCCAGCCGCTTGGAAGCTCCCAGCCGCTTGGAGTCAGGTCGGTAGTACTCGCAAGAGATCCTATTTATGCATGAGGATCGGTTGGTTTTAGAGATATAGATGTTGAGAAGCTAGATTGCAGGGAGTGAGACAGAGTGAGACAGAATACTGTATTTGCATCTTTTGAAATCAAATAAAGAGATCCTGTTTGTGTCCATTCTCTGTTTTGGATTCCATTGTGTAATCAATTTTCTGTTCTGGTGGTTTCATGGATTCGCTGATCCATTCCACCAGTTGATTCGTCGAATTGGTGGAATGGCTATGTACAGTAGCTTAGGATTTAGTCTGTATTTTGTGTTTGTTTGCATGTATGTTTGCAGGATCGCAGTCAAGAGGTGTTGAGAACCCTAGCATGGGTATGTGCTAGGTCGTGCTGATAGTTAGAGTCTGGAAAGTCGCCCTGAAAGTAGATCGGGTCACCCCAGGAGGTTCGGCGGATCAGAATTCGCTAAGGTTGGAAAACCCATCGCAACGGCATCATCAGGATATTTCGATGTATATCCTGCAGTTACTTTGGGCGTCATCTGAGTAGATGGAGGTGAGCATGATGCAATCGTTTGCATAAGGTGAATCCATTTCGGGGTGATCATCATCAGGTGTTGCCGAGGAGGAGCGTATCGGCATAAGGTAGAAGATCAGGTTGATAAAACTATCGCGGGCCAATAATGTTAAGTTTGGCCGACAACAGGATATTGGAGGAGCTGCATGTGACGTCATCGTCATCAGGATAATCGTCATCAGGATATCGGGTGACGTAAGCATCGAAGGAAAGGTGCGTAAGGAAAGGTGCATGAAGTTGTCGTCATCAGGATATATGGAGGGAACAGGATATTTTATATCTTGCTGATGAACATGATGTTGAACATCATGATGCTGTAGAAAGTGTTTGGCGGTAGGATGAACAGTGATCGTCAGGAGGATGATTGCACTTCCTGAATATGATGATCCTGCCAATAGCCAGATATGATGATGCTGCTGACAGGCGAAGGGTTGAAGGTTTGTCTGTAGGAGGATATCGGTCGACAGAGAAAATATGATGATGCTGACAGTGTTAAGGGAAATATGATGATGATGAAGGGTTGCGGACATACATGCTGTATGTCTAGGTTTTAGTTTGGATGCCTCTGCATCAGTTCTCTAGGGAGGTAGTTGATCTTTGATTGGCTATCTCAAGCTGTTAAATTATGTCTCATATACTTTGTTTAATTCCTCTATTGATTTGGTTTAAGACGTTGCTTAATTTGCCACTTATGTATTTCTTTAATGTAATATGATTATTAGGGAAATTAAAATAGCCCCATTAAAATTTGTCAAATTCTATATATATATATATATATGTTTTAAATATCTCTTTAGTGCATGCTTATTCCTTTACAATTAAATAACATAAATAATTGTATATATATATATATATATATATACATATGCACTCACATATGTATATAAATATATACATTTATTTTAATTTTAAATATCCTTTTTAAATATTCAAGTGGGATCTCCACTCTTTTTAAAAAACCATATTAATGGAGTATTTTATAAAAAACACAACTCAAAGAGTGGGTTAAAAACCCTAACCTCTTGCTGAGTGATTGAGTGGTATGCAGGGTAGAGGCAATGGCAGGGGTGGCGGACATGGTGCGCGCTGCACACAAGGTGGAGAAGGGAGTGGGGAACCCACAGTAGAGGTGGGCAGAGTGGTTGGAAGGCCGTAGTTGGCGGCATCGAAGAGAGGCAGGGGAGGCGGTTGCAACGAAGGTCACGGGGTATATGGCGTGGCGGGAATGTGGCTACACAGACTGCAGGGGGCGTGGTTTATATGGCGTGGTGGGATGTGGGGAGGGGTGGAGCCCCACCCACATCCCACAAAGTGGGGGTGTGGGTGGGGCTCCACCCCTCCCCACACCCTATTTGTAATATATACATGGTGGTGGGGGATTCAACCCCCCCAACACCATTCCCTTCAATAATTTTGCTGTGTTTAATCCGCGACTTCCCCTATTCGGATTTCATTTTCAATTTCATATTTTTCAATGAATATTAATTAAAAGTATATATATATATATATATCTCATTTACATAATTACATTTAATTTTAAACTATTATATATATATATATATATATATATATATATATATATATATATATATATATATACAAGTGTAGCAAGATTCTTAATTTCATTATTTATTTGGAAATAAATTATTAAATCTATATATCTCACTTTCTCTTACTAATAAAACAAATAAAGACAGATATAACAATTTTCACAACTAAAAGAAAAGTAAAATGATATATATTTATACAACAAAGTACTTGGTGAAATTCATGTTACTATCTCTCTAATTTTGATTTTTCAATATAATATATACTCAAATGAAAAGATCATTTAACCATATTCAAATGAAAGAACATTTAACCATATAAAATCTGCATTTGCCATTTGTAAATTTCTATCAAGTAAATTTTCCTTTCAATTACATTTAAAAATCAGAAGTAGATACATATAACTATTGAACCCCCTTTTTTTTAATTTCAAGGACACACATAGTCCAGTAAAAATTCAATTTAGATTAACTTTGTATTCAAGGCAAAATGCATCATCCACAACTGTAAAAGTAACTTTCTCACTAGATAATACAAGAGATAATTTGTCAATTGATTCAAATCAACAAACAAGTCTCAGAACTTAACACTTGATAACAAAGAACAATTACAAGTAAGAAATCCACAACACACATACTATCAAAGGGAGTAAATCACTCTCTTCTCCCAACTTACACAAAAGATGAAATGTAACAACCAAATAAAATCACAACTTTAAACATAATAAGGGAGAATTATTTCTTCACTCCCAAGGTAGCAATTTTTTACAACATATCCAAGAGAGAAGTTCTCTCTACAACTCTTACATAATGAAACTATGATGATCAAGCTCTCATTACAAATAATAGGATGGAACATTTCCTTTAATCAAGGTAAAACTGTTGGATCTAGGGCATACAACTGAGAGGGGGGGGGTGAATCAGTTGTATAGAACTTATTCTATTTCAAACACTTTATTCTCTGTTGTTAGTTAGCAGCATATCAAATAATCATTCATGGAAGCACAATACATAAACACAAGAGTAGATAAGCATCAACACATTGAACACCAAGATTTTGACGTGGAAAACCCGGTTAAGGGAAAAACCACGGGGTGATTAACCCAAGAATTATTCTCTGTTAGAAGAATAAGGAAAAATGAATGGCACATGCCAATAAGGGCTCACTGCCCGAGCACACTGCTCACAAAGAGGCCCACTGCCTACAAGGAGACACACTGTCTACAGAGTGATAAAAATCACAGTCTTGAACTGGAGAATGACATCTCTACCATGTCCGGATCAGTTCCAATTAAGCCCAACAATCTCTGCTCTGCCTTTCGCACCTTTCTTCGCTACACCATGCTCATCCACTTGCTCCTTACTGAAATGAATTCACAAATCATTATTTATACAAGACATCGACTTAGGAACAAGCATCTAAGTCGGCAAACAACCATAGGAGTATCCGCAAGATGAATAACACATCCGGTCGGCTATCACAAGAACATTCGCAGGATGAACAACTCATCCGGTCGGCTAAATAGAGCAATAACTTCATCCGGAAGAATAACTTCAATTCCGGGCTCTACCATCAATGCGGACCAACAACACAACCTAAACATGATTCAAGAGCCTTCACAAGTCTGTCTGAATGTCCGGATACATCCGCACTTCCTCTGCTTACTGGGATCTCTTGTCTTCCTCATCCGGAACTTCAAGAACACAGTCTGTCGCCACTGTCATAATGCAGGAGGTACTTCCGGACCTCCAAATCACACACAAATCAGGATGACACATCACAAGGACATCTAAAACACTCCTTCCAATCCGCAGATTATGATAATACAATTCTGGACCTCACCGGACCTTTTTGTGATCCTCTGTCACCTCCGGATACTTGCCGGACCCGGTTCTATACCGGCAGCCATAACTCCTTCAGATCTTCATGCGGACCTCTGAAATCTTAACTGTAGCATCTCAAGACTCATATCTACTAACCCTTTAATCCGCATCCTCCGGTTCTCATCCTATACAGTATATTTACCTTCTTCTCATCACTGTTCTTCACTGTTCCTGACTGAGGCTAATTTTCTCAATATCCTCAGCACAAAGCTCATCAAATCCTTCTTGTCAATGCAGTATGAGTATGTTGACATCAATGACAACAATGGCTCACCTCATACTTGCAACAATCTCCCCCTTTGTCATTGATGGCAACATATGATGTGAAAAACCATCAAGACAAGAACTTCTCTTTTCTGTCACAGCTCCCCCTATCAACAACAACTCTTCACATGTCTTCCTTTGCTGCTCCCCCTTTGATCATCAACCACTTGTTTTTCACATGTCTTCTCTCCCCCTTTGACATCAATGGCAAAGGGCTCATACTTGCAACTCTTATGCATCAGAATAATACCAGCTGCTCCCCCTTAGTTGCAGCTCCCCATTAGTCCGGATCACAAGATATGACTGTGATTGCCACCGGACTGATGCACATCAGTGCATCTTAGTTCATCACCGGAGGGGCCATGACCCCTAACTTCTCCCGGAGATATTCAAAAGAGTCCTTGGGAAGAGGTTTTGTAAAGATATCTGCAATCTGATCCTTGGAGGGAACATACTCCAATCTGACTTCTTCCTTGTTTACTTGTTCTCTCAAAAAGTGAAATTTGATAGATATGTGCTTAGTCTTAGAATGCAATACCGGATTCTTGGAAATATTAATTGCACTTGAATTATCACAGAAAATTGTAATAGGCTCCTCATATTCAACTTTGATGTCTCTTAGCATCTGCTTCATCCACAAGATTTGAGTGCAACTACCTGCTGCTGCAATGTATTCTGCTTCAGTTGTAGACAGAGATATTGCATCTTGTTTCTTGCTTAGCCAAGAAACCAATCTCTTCCCCAAAAAGAATGCTCCACCACTAGTGCTCTTCCGGTCATCCACATCTCCTGCCCAATCTGCATCTGTGTAAGCATGAAGAGAGAAATCCGGATCTCTAGGATACCATAGACCATACTCAACTGTCCCTTTCAAGTATCTAAAAATTCTTTTGATGGCCATAACATGAGATTCTCTAGGATCAGCCTGGAATCTTGCCACAAGACCAACAGCTTGCATTATATCTGGTCTAGTTTGAGTGAGATACAACAATCCACCAATCATTGATCTATACTTTGTCTGATCTGCCTTTGGAGAATCATCATCTTTGCTTAACTTACATCCGGTTGCCATAGGAGTGTTCATAGGCTTTGAGTCTTCCATACCAAATTTTTTTAACAATTCTTTCACATATTTGGTCTGAGAAATGAAGATCCCTTCTTTTGTTTGAGTAATTTGCAGACCCAAGAAGAAATTCATTTCACCAAGCATAGACATTTCAAACTCACTTTTCATCTGATTTGCAAAAGTTTTACACATACTATCTCTTCCTCCAAAAATGATATCATCCACAAACACTTCAACAATCAGAATGTTTTCATGATCAATTTTGAAATATAAGTTGCTGTCAGCAGTACCTTTGTTGAATCCAATCTGCACAAGATGCTTATCCAACCTTTCATACCATGCTCTTGGGGCTTGCTTCAATCCATACAAAGCTTTCTTCAACTTGCAGACCATATCATTATTATCAGACAATTGAAATCCATCCGGTTGTTCAATGTAGACTTCTTCTTCCAGATCACCATTTAAGAAGGCAGACTTGACATCCATCTGATATACCTTGAAATCTTTGAAGGCAGCAAATGCAAGAAGTAATCTGACTGCTTCAATTCTTGCTACCGGAGCAAAAGTTTCTTCAAAGTCAATTCCTTCTATTTGAGAGTAGCCTTTGCAGACCAATCTAGCTTTGTTTCTGATTACTTCACCAGCTTCATTTAGTTTGTTCCGGAAGACCCACTTGGTTCCAATTACATTCCTGTCTCTAGGTCTGGGAACAAGATCCCAAGTATGATTTTTCTCAATTTGCATCAGTTCATCTTCCATTGCTTTGGTCCAATTTTCATCATTGCAGGCTTCATTTATTGTTTTAGGTTCAATCTTTGAAATCAGACAACATTCATTCTGATCTTGAGCAATATTCCTTCTAGTTTGTACACCTTTGCTTCTGTCACCTATGATCTGATCTTCAGAGTGATTCAGTTTTACATACCTTGGAATTTTGGGAGTATCCAGTACTGCTGTTTCTTGATCAGGCTCATTCAAACCTAACTCTTCTTCCTGATTTACCGGATCAGGCTGACTCTATTTCACCGGAGAAGATTGAGTTCCTTGAACACTATCTTGGTCATCTTCATCAAATTCATAAAATCTTGAAGGCTTCTCAATTCCTTCATCAACCTTTACATTGGTACTTTCTATCATCTTCCTCAATCTCTTATTGTAACACCGATATGCTTTGCTTTGAGTGGAGTAGCCCAAGAAAATTCCTTCATCACTTCTAGCATCAAACTTTCCTAGATCTTCATCTCTTTTAATATAACACTTGCTACCAAATACCCTGAAATATTTCACAGTAGGAGTGATGCCAAACCAAAGTTCATAGGGGGTCTTACCGGTGTTGTTTCTGATTTGAACTCGATTGAGAGTGTAGACTGCAGTGCTGATAGCTTCTTTCCAAAACATTTGAGGAACATTTGCTTCCAACATCATTGTCCTAGCAGCTTCCTGGATGGTCCGGTTCATTCTCTCAACTACTCCATTCTGCTGTGGAGTCTTAGGAGCAGACAACTGTCTCCTTATACCCTGTTTCTCACAAAAGTCAATGAATTCACCAGATGTAAATTCACCACCTCTATCAGACCTTAGACACTTTAGTTTCAATCCGGTTTGATTCTCCACCATAGCTTTGAAGATTTTGAACTTCTCAAAAGCTTCTGATTTTTCTTTTAGAAAGGTAACCCACATCATCCGGGAATGATCATCAATTAACAACATGAAATATCTATCACCTTGCAGACTCTTGATTCTTGTCGGACCACATAGATCAGTATGTACTAATTCCAACAATCCGGTAGAAGACTGATCTTTGCTTTTAAAAGAGACTCTGCTTTGTTTGCCTAACTGACATTCTTTACACACACTGTTTGTAGGTTTTATCAACTTTGGAAGATCTCTCACAGCCTGAGTATTGCTTATTTTGATGATGTTATCAAAATTTACATGACACATTCTTCTATGCCATAACCAACTCTGATCAATTTGAACAAACAAACAACTTTTATTTGAACCAACCAGATGAAAGATGTTACCTCTTGTCTGAGTACCGGATGCAATTTCAGTTCCGGAGCTTGTAAAGATTCTGCATTTTCCATTCTTGAACCGGAGATCATAGCCTTTGTCCACTAACTGACCAACACTGAGAAGATTGTGCTTCAATCCTTCAACATATAGTACATTACCTGTTTTGCTCTTACCATCAAAGGAAATAGTTCCCCTACCTCTGATTCTGCCAGCAGAATTGTCACCAAACTTTACCATTCCTCCTTCATATCTTTCCAAGTCTAAGAACTTATTCTTGTCACCAGTCATATGGTGAGAGCATCCACTGTCAATAACCCAATCATCCTTTTCTTCCACTTGAGCAGCCAAGGCTTTTTCAACAACTTTGTGATTGACAGATTCAGAGAGCAAGGAATCTTCTTCCTTGATGGCTATAAACACCCACTCATTTCCGGATTTGCTTCCTGGATCTGATTCATCATCTGTTACTCCTTCATTGTCATCTTCTTCATGAACATAATAGCAATTCTTTTGAAACCTTTGTCTGTGAGTATTAGATCTTGCAGATCTCTCCGGACATCTTGAGGCAAAATGACCAATCTTATTGCAGTTAAAACACTTAAAGGGTAGTTTTCCTTCATACTTACCGGATCCTCTTGGCAGTCTCTTTGCAATGAGGGCTTCAAGTTGAGCTGTTTCTGCTTCTTCTTCTTCCATGTCTCTTCTTGCTTGATCATACCATGACATTTTCCTTGATGAGTTTTCACCCGGATCAAATCTCTGTTTGCCTTTCACATAGGCACTGGCTTTAAAAGCAGACTCAGTCTTGGGTGGATCATCTCCAAACTCGGTCATTTCAAATGCAGCTAGTTTGCCAGCCAATTGTTCTCTTGTGACAGTTGTGTGGGCTCTGAATTCATCAATGGCAGCAACTTTGATTTTGTAGGCAGCAGGAAGGGATCTTAGGATTTTGCAGACAATCTCATTTTCATCTAGAGTTCCACCAGCATTTCTGATTCCACATACCAGCTCATTTACTCTTGGCATAAAGGTAGTAATATTTTCATCATCTCTCATTTTCAATCTTTCAAATTTCCCTTTCAGACTTTGCAACCTTGCACTTTTGACAAACTCATCTCCTTCATACAGAAGTTCCAGTTTAGTTAGGATCTCATATGCAGTTGGTAGGTCAATGACATTCGAGAGATCTGAGTCATTCAATGCGCTTAGAAGAGCTTCCTTGGTCCGCAGATTGTTTTCAGCTTCTGTGGTTTCATCAGGAGTTGTCGGACCACCTTGTGGGGGTATATATGGTTTTGAAATCATAGCCAAGTATGCTTTTCCCATACATTCCAAATGACACTTCATGCGACCTTTCCAGAGAGTGAAGTTGGTTCCATCGAACTTCGGACTATCCTTCTTGTATGACGACATCCTGGATCACCTCAAGCGGTTAAGCTCCTATCAGAGGAACTCAGCTCTGATACCAATTGTTGGATCTAGGGCATACAACTGAGAGGGGGGGGTGAATCAGTTGTATAGAACTTATTCTATTTCAAACACTTTATTCTCTGTTGTTAGTTAGCAGCATATCAAATAATCATTCATGGAAGCACAATACATAAACACAAGAGTAGATAAGCATCAACACATTGAACACCAAGATTTTGACGTGGAAAACCCGGTTAAGGGAAAAACCACGGGGTGATTAACCCAAGAATTATTCTCTGTTAGAAGAATAAGGAAAAATGAATGGCACATGCCAATAAGGGCTCACTGCCCGAGCACACTGCTCACAAAGAGGCCCACTGCCTACAAGGAGACACACTGTCTACAGAGTGATAAAAATCACAGTCTTGAACTGGAGAATGACATCTCTACCATGTCCGGATCAGTTCCAATTAAGCCCAACAATCTCTGCTCTGCCTTTCGCACCTTTCTTCGCTACACCATGCTCATCCACTTGCTCCTTACTGAAATGAATTCACAAATCATTATTTATACAAGACATCGACTTAGGAACAAGCATCTAAGTCGGCAAACAACCATAGGAGTATCCGCAAGATGAATAACACATCCGGTCGGCTATCACAAGAACATTCGCAGGATGAACAACTCATCCGGTCGGCTAAACAGAGCAATAACTTCATCCGGAAGAATAACTTCAATTCCGGGCTCTACCATCAATGCGGACCAACAACACAACCTAAACATGATTCAAGAGCCTTCACAAGTCTATCTGAATGTCCGGATACATCCGCACTTCCTCTGCTTACTGGGATCTCTTGTCTTCCTCATCCGGAACTTCAAGAACACAGTCTGTCGCCACTGTCATAATGCAGGAGGTACTTCCGGACCTCCAAATCACACACAAATCAGGATGACACATCACAAGGACATCTAAAACACTCCTTCCAATCCGCAGATTATGATAATACAATTCCAGACCTCACCGGACCTTTTTGTGATCCTCTGTCACCTCCGGATACTTACCGGACCCGGTTCTATACCGGCAGCCATAACTCCTTCAGATCTTCATGCGGACCTCTGAAATCTTAACTGTAGCATCTCAAGACTCATATCTACTAACCCTTTAATCCGCATCCTCCGGTTCTCATCCTATACAGTATATTTACCTTCTTCTCATCACTGTTCTTCACTGTTCCTGACTGAGGCTAATTTTCTCAATATCCTCAGCACAAAGCTCATCAAATCCTTCTTGTCAATGCAGTATGAGTATGTTGACATCAATGACAACAATGGCTCACCTCATACTTGCAACAAAAACTTCTCCAATTCTTTTTACATACTCCAACAATAACCTACAAGACAACAAGGGAGACAACAACAACCATCTAGCTCTCCTCCCTACCTTTGACCCACAAAAGGGTCACCCCCAAGCTAGGGAGACCATCCTCATACACAGGGTAAATAGACCGTACACATCACAACATTGAACAACAACAACAAGTCAAATAACACACACATAAACCCAAGGTATACTCACAATACAATGAACCAGCTTAGGTGAGTTCATGGAGGGTAGGGAAGTAGACATCTCTACCTCTAGGTGTCATCCTTTACACAATTTATCACTATTTATCACAAGGCCTCAAGCCAACAATTTATTCTTCCACAAGGCATCTAGCCTTCCAATTACTCAAATAACTAGGGATATCCCAATAGGCTCTCAAAGCCTTTAAGCCCTCAAGGCTAAAAACAATACCAACTTGCCCTCAAGGCTTTTCAAATATCAAGAAACAAGATGACACTCAAGGAGGGTCACACCTCCCCTTCCCTATACAAGATGAGCATTTCCTTCCAACTGGAAGGAGCTCTTTCTACACCCAAAAACAAAACCCCAAAACTAACAGAAAAACTCAAAGAAGACAAATGCAAACTCATTCATCAAGCAAGAAACAAACATACATTTCAAACAACAATCACACAAGAGAGTAGTCTAGTTCACCAACCTTTCAAAGCCCAATTATGGATGAAATTTGATGAAGAGCTCCTCTCTAACCTCCTCCAAAATCTCCTTCTTTTCCCAATAATCCAACCCCCTTCCTCTCCTCATCCTCTCACTTTTAAAACTAATTCCTTCCATTTTCCTAGTTTCCCAAGTGGCAATAAACAACTCAACCCCCAACTCATCCATTATCTTAGTGGTCTTTTAAACAATTTACCCCCACTCAAAAGATCCCCCATTATAGCCCACATGTAGAAATAAAATACAATAAGTAAACTAAAATAAATAGAGAGTGGGTGACACAACACCCTCATTAAGGGAACCCCACCAAAAAGGAGGCACAAGGAGACAAGCACTCCATTATTAGGGGATCATGGAGTTGTTCCATAACTTGGAAGTGGGCCTGAGTGTGGATTCCACTCATCCCATTGTCCCCATGCTTCTAAATTCGTCACTTTACTTCACCCTAAGGTTGAAGTGACCATATGGAGGTTAACCCAAGGTTATCCTAGTCTAAAAGGTCCCTAGACCCATGGGGTATAACCTAGGGTTGTTTTAAACCTAGTTAGGACTCCCAGAGTCAAGTAAAAACACAAGAAGAGGGTCAAAAAAGAAATAAAGTTTAAAACAAGATTCAAAACATCATCTCTTACAACACATATCACAATAAAATTAATTTAGAAGAAAGAACTATTTCCCTTAACCTCATGCATCATTACAACAATACAACATTACAACAATCCACAAAATACGAGGTTGATCTTAGTTCCTCATGGAACTAGATCAGCTCACAAGGGATACAACATAGGTATGGGATGATCTCCTGTATAAGTGGTTTCGTTAGTAATACTTGCACACTCAAACTTGAAGTCAATAACTCATAAAGATATCATAGCCGAAGCAATTAAAATACATGCATAACTAAACATTCTACCATATAACATCCTGAAGTCACATTCTAACATTAACCATTCATCATTTACTTAAATACAACATCTAACTATCATCGCACAATTGTTTTCTTAAAATCACTTAGGTTTAATAATCAAAAATTCAGGATCAACAGTCCCCCAATCATAAAAGTAATAGCAATAGCAATGCAAATAGTCTCACAAATAGTAGTGTAAAAAGTAGGCCTCACATCCTCTCCCCCTAAGATTGTACTTCCTCTTGGAAGTCATCAAAGAGGGTAGGGTAAAGCATCTTCAATCTCTTAGCATCTTCCCATGTTGCAGTGACCTCATCGTACATATCCCACTGGACCCTGAGCTGGTCCAGCTCTCGACCTCAAAGGCCCAATGTCCGATGAGCCAATATGCGTATTGGTTTCAAAGCTAGCTATCCATCTGCCTCTACCTAAAGAGCACTCCAATCCAATACGTGAGACAAGTCAGAAATATAACAACGTAGAACTAAAACATGAAAGACATCGTGGATAAGAGACAGGCTAGGTGGCAAGGCTAAATGGTAGGCTACAGGTCCTATCCTCTCTAGGATCTCAAAAGGTCCTACAAACTGGGGTGCGAGCTTAGAGCCTTTTCCGTAACGGATTGGACTCTTATGCGGTCGCACTCTCAAGGATACCCTATCACCCACTAAAAAGCTTTGATCTGTTCTCTTCACATCTACATACTTCTTCTATCTATCCTACACTTCCTGCAATCTTTGTTTGATCAATGTGACCTGTTGTTCCATATCTTGGATTACTTCGGGACCAATGGCAACTCGGTCCTCTAACCGATCCCAACTCAAAGGCGTTCTGCAAGGTCTGCCATATAAAGCCTGGTAAGGAGGCATACCCAACGAGCTGTGATGCCCATTATTGTAAGCAAACTGAACTAGATGCAGGTACTCCTCCCATTTAAACTGATGATCCATAACATACATGCGAAGCATGTCCTCTAACACCTGATCAACCCTTTCTGTCTGGCCGTTAGTCTCAAGATGGTAAGCAGAACTGAAGTTGAGCTGTGTGCCCAATGCTTGATGTAAGGCTCTCTAAAAAGATGATGTGAAAATAGAGTCTCTATCAGATATAATGCAGGGAGGTACTCCATGTAGTCTGACAATCTGATCTAGAAACACTCTCGCCACTAATGGTGCATTGTACGTTGTGCGTACCGGTGAGAAATGCGCCACCTTGCTCAACTTGTCAACTCTCACCATGATGGCATCATGGCGTTGTGATGAAATAGGTAGACCAACAATAAAGTCCATGGAAATGGTGTCCCATTTCCACTCAGGTATCTTATGTGGGTACAAAAGTCTTGCTAGATGCTAATGCTCGCCCTTGACCCTCTGACATCAAGGCATCGAGCAACATACTCTGCAATGTCGCGTCTCATTACTGCCCAATGATATAACTGCCGCAAATCTGCATGCATCTTCTTCACTCCTGGATGAGCTACATAGGGTGCTCTATGAGCCTCAGAGAGTATCACTGTACGTAGGTCACCCATATGAGGTACATAGATGCGCTGCCTATGTCTAAGCAATCCATCCGTCTCAAGGGAATATCCCACGAATTTGCCCTTTAGGATCCTCTGATTCTGGATTTCCTGTTGCACCTCTAAAAACCATTCATCCTTAGACAGATGCTGTAGAATACATCCTCTCAAATCCACCTTCAAAGTTAGGGTTAGGATCTCGTGGCGCCTTCGACTCAAAGCATCGGTGACCACGTTCTCCTTTCCTTTAATCTAGTGGACATCAAAGTCAAATTCACACATGAACTCCATCCAATGCCGCTGGCGAGCGTTTAAATTAGGCTGAGTGAAAATGTACTATAAGCTATGATGATCTGAATGGAGCTCAAAACGTCGACCTAAAAGAAAGTGTCTCCAACAAACAAGAGCATGAACAATAGTTGCGAGCTCTAAATCATGAGTAGGGTAGTTTAGCTCATGTGTTTTAAGTTTTCATGATTCATAAGCAATCACTCTACCACCCTGCATAAGCACAGCTCCCAATCCCTCTAATGATGCATCCGTGCAAACAACAAAATCATCTACCGGATCAGGAACAGCTAATATAGGAGCACTGGTAAGACATTCCTTAAGGATCCCAAAGGCCTTCTCACACTACTCAGTCTAAGTGAATCCTTTCCCTTTCTGCTGAAGGGAAGTGATAGGATGTGCTATCCTAGAGAAACCTTCGACAAACCTGCGGTAGTAACCGGCTAATCCCATAAAGCTCCTTACTTCTGTTACATTGGTGGGTGCTGGCCAATCCTGAATTGCTTTGATCTTCGATGGATCTATGGAGATACCATCGCCTAATAAAATGTGCCCCAAATACTGCACCTCTGTCCTAAAGAAGTCACACTTCACCAGGTTGTCATAAAGCTAATGCTCACGTAAACACTGCAATACCTGACGCAAATGGTCTACATGTTCCTCCTCGGTCCGTGAATAGATCAAAATGTCGTCAAGAAAAATGATCACAAACCAATCTAGGTAAGTGCAGAACACCCCATTCATGAGACTCATGAACACTGTAGGGGCATTCGTCAAATCGAAAGTTACTACTGTGAACTCATAATAACCATATCTAGTTTGAAAAGCAGTTTTGTGAATATCTGACTCAGTTATCTGTAATTAGTGATACCCAGATTTTAGATCAATTTTTGAAAATACTTTGGCTCCTTGCATTTGGTCAAAGAGATCGTCAATCCTAGGCAGAGGATATCGGTTCCTCACCATCACTTTGTTCAATTATCTGTAGTCCATGCAAAGCTGAAGAGATCCATCCTTCTTCTTTACGAAGATAACCGGTGTGCCCCATGGTGAAACACTAGGTTGGATGTGTCCCTTCTCTAATAATTCTTCTAACTGCAGTTTAAGCTCTGTAAGCTCATGTGTCGTCATTCTATAAGGTGCCTGAGACACTGGTTCTACTCCTATTATTAAATCAATGTGGAAGTCAACTTCTCTGTGTGGAGGCATTCCTGGTAACTCTAGCGGAAAAACATCAGAATATTCTCTTAGGATAGGGTGTTTATCCAAGGTAGTCTTAGGTTCATCCTCTGATCTATCACTGACTGTGATAGCAAACAACTGACAACCCTTCCACATGCAGCGTTTAAGTTGCTGAGCGGATATCGTTCGAGCAGTAGTGAGCTTCTGTATGCCCACTATCTCGACCGGTGTACCATGATCGTCTAGACAACTAATTATCCTCTGACGGCAATCTAGCTTCACTCTATGAGCCGCAAGCCAATCCATACCAAGAACTACACCGTAGGATCCTAATGGCATAACCCTAAGGTCACATGTTGTAATGAAAGAACCCAAGGAAATCTCACAATCTCTAACCACAGTATCAACTGACATCCTGGCCCCAGAGGCCAACTCGACCTCTCACCTAATGTCCTGCCTAGAAGCCACCAGCCTGCAATGTTCCACTAATGATGTAGACATAAAAGAATTGGTAGCTTCGAAATCAAATAGGATAGAGATAGGAAATTCTCCAATCATACCTATTGTCTCGATGACTGATGCCTGGTACTCAGCCTGGCGGTTTTCAACCACTGCAAACATATGGTGGGATTTACCCATAGCACCCACAATCTGCTTGGAACCTCCTGTACGATGCTGACCCCCTGCTATAAAACCCTGTGGGCACTCTCTAGCTAGGTGTTCAGCTTCACCACAAACATAACAAGGCCCCTTAAACTGCACCTGTACAGTCTGAGTCCTGCTCACCTGCTGCTGTCTTGTTCTACCAGTGGACCCCTGTGAGCCCCTATACGACTGCTGTGACCTCGCAGGTCCTACAGGTGGTCCCTGCTGTCTCTGATCCCTGCGCGGGCCCTGCTGTTGCCAACCTCTATTATTTCCCCCATGTGACCTCAACTGTGTTCTAGCTTTCTGTTGCGGCTATGACTGCTGTTGTTGTGGGGGCCTAGGAGGTAATGATGCTGTACTGAATCCTCCTCTAGGGGCTGACTGTGGTGGTCTACGGAAATTCTATTGATACTGCTGCTGTCCCCGATCCTGGAACTGAGGGTGAGAATTTTGCCCCTGTCCCTGAATCTCCTCAGCGATATAAGCCTTCTCAGTAGTATCACTCAATGTTTAGGGATCTGTCATCTTAACAGGTCCTACTATACTGTGGTTTAATCCTCTAATAAATTTATGCACCAGGAGTTTCTCATCATGGAGATACTCCGCATATCTGGATAACTCTATAAACCTACTCTCATACTGTGCTACTAAGAGTCCCCTCTGCTGTAGGTCATGGAACTCGTCTATATGACGCTGTCTATAATAGTCTGATAGACATCGTGCATTAAAGCGCTCAATAAAAGTGTCCCATGAGAAGGAGAGGTGACGCTTGCACTCCTCAGTGCGCCACCAGGTAGCTGCTGCATCTCGTAATAAGTGTACTGCCACATGGGCCTTCGTATTGCCCGCATATGGATGCAATGTGAAGCACCTATCCAAACTGATAAGCCAGGCCTCTGCCTCAACTCCCTCTATGGTTCCAATGAAAGTAGGAGGGCTTAATCTCAAAATTTCCCTAATGGAATCTCCTTTATCTCTGCACCCCCTGAATGGCTCATCCATCTGATAATCATAAGGCCTGGGAACTAATTGCTCTATTCGCGTTGTTTCGTCAAGCCTAGCATAATGTGTGGGGCTCCTGCTACGGGCCCTACCGGCTGAATTAACCTCTTCTATATTAGGCAATCTGACATAAGGCTCCACACGTGGTTCCCCCTACAGCTCTACGCGAGGCCCCACACATGGCTCAACATGAGTCCCCACTCGTGGCTCCACGCGTGGTTCCTCTCGCAGAACATCGCGAGGCTCAACATGTGACTCTATGTGTGGCTCAACTGTAGCTGATGGAAGCCTATCTAAGATATCCTGTAAGGCCTGTAATATATGTGGTCCCATAATAGGTGAGGCTGGTGGTACCTGCGGTACCTACGGAACTGGTTGTGGCTGTAGAATTGGCTGAATTTGTGGAATTGGTTGTTTTGGTGGAACTGGCTGATCCGGTCCCACAGCTGAAGAATCAGTACGCACCTCAGTGGGTGGAGTACGGCGGGTAGGCATTCGTCGAACTCGTCTAGGAGGCATCCTACAAAATGAGGTAATCGCTAGTCAGTTTGATTGCAGAAGTAATAATGTGCCTAAACAAGCCCAGTGTTTGAAACTCTGGGCTTTGATACCAAATGTCATGCCCACATTTCACATGTGTTCACAACATGCTAATCCGCATGTCATGTCCACATGCGTCATGTGGTCATGATACGAAATATCAAATTTTTTCCCTAACTACTCCGAAAACCTCCCTCGCATGTGCAAGCGTGCTCGGTGCATCTATTTAAGATGTCTAAATTTTTTGTTGTTATGGAATAATCCACTCACATGTGCATGTTGATATTGTTCACTATGTTTGAGTCAGATTCATTTTGCTTCATTAAGGGTTCTCTAGGGAGGTAGTTGATCTTTGATTGGCTATCTCAAGCTGTTAAATTCTGTCTCGCATACTTTGTTAGTTCCTCTATTGATTTGGTTTAAGACATTGCTTAATTTGCCACTTATGTATTTCTTTAATATAATATGATTATTAGGGCAATTAAAATAGCCCCATTAAAATTTGTCAAATTCTATATATATATATATATATGTTTTAAATATCTCTTTAGTGCATGCTTATTCCTTTACAATTAAATAACATAAATAATTGTGTATATATATATATATATATATATATATATATATCTACATATGCACTCACATATGTATATAAATATATACATTTATTTTTATTTTAAATATCCTTTTTAAATATTCAAGTGGGATCTCCACTCTTTTTTAAAAACCATATTAATGGAGTATTTTATAAAAAACACAACTCAAAGAGTGGGTTAAAAACCCTAACCTCTTGCTGAGTGATTGAGCAGTATGCAGGGCAGAGGCAATGGCAGGGGTAGCGGACATGGTGTGCGCTGCACACAGGGTGGAGAAGGGAGTGGGGAACCCACAGTAGAGGTGGGAGGAGCGGTTGGAAGGTTGCAGTTGGCAGCATCAAAGGGAGGCAGGGGAGGCGGTTGCAACGGAGGTCGCGGGGTATATGGCACGGCAGGAATGTGGCTGTACAGGCCACGGGGGGCGTGGTTTATATGGTGCGGCGGGATGTGGGGAGGGACGAAGCCCCACCCACATCCCACGAAGTGGGGGTGTGCGTGGGGCTCCACCCCTCCCCACACCCTATTTGTAATATATACATGGCGGTGGGGGATTCAACCCCCCCACCACCATTCCCTTCAATAATTTCGCTGTGTTTAATCCGTGACTTCCCCTATTTGGATTTCATTTTCAATTTCAGATTTTTCAATGAATATTAATTAAAAGTATATATATATGTCATTTACATAATTACATTTAATTTTAAACTATTTTATATATATATATATATATATATATATATATATATATATATATATATATATATATATATATATACACAAGTGTAGCAATATTCTCAATTTCATTATTTATTTGGAAATAAATTATTAAACCTATATATCTCACTTTCTCTTACTAATAAAACAAATAAAGACAGATATAACAATTTTCACAACTAAAAGAAAAGTAAAATGATATATATTTATACAACAAAGTACTTGGTGAAATTCATGTTACTATCTCTCTAATTTTGATTTTTCAATATAATATATACTCAAATGAAAAGATCATTTAACCATATTCAAATGAAAGAACATTTAACCATATAAAATCTGCATTTGCCATTTGTAAATTTCTATCAAGTAAATTTTCCTTTCAATTACATTTAAAAATCAAAAGTAGATACATATAACTATTGAACCCCTTTTTTTAATTTCAAGGACACACATAGTCCAGTAAAAATTCAATTTAGATTAACTTTGTATTCAAGGCAAAATGCATCATCCACAACTGTAAAAGTAACTTTCTCACTAGATAATGCAAGAGATAATTGTCAATTGATTCAAATCAACAAACAAGTCTCACAACTTGATAACAAAGAACAATTACAAGTAAGAAATCCACAACACACATACTCTCAAAGGGAGTAAATCACTCTCTTCTCCCAACTTACACAAAAGATGAAATGTAACAACCCAATAAAATCACAACTTTAAACATAATAAGGGAGAATTATTTACAACATATTCAAGAGAGAAGTTCTCTCTACAACTCTTACATAATGAAACTATGATGATCAAGCTCTCATTACAAATAATAGGATGGAACATTTCCTTTAATCAAGGTAAAACTTCTCCAATTCTTTTTACATGCTCCAACAGTAACCTGCAAGACAAGGGAGACAACAACAACCATCTAGCTCTCCTCCCTACCTTTGACCCACAAGAGGGTCACCCCCAAGCTATGGAGACCATCCTCATACATAGGGTAAATAGACCATACACATCACAACATTGAACAACAACAACAAGTCAAATAACACACACACAAACCCAAGGTATACTCACAATACAATGAACCAGCTTAGGTGAGTTCATGGAGGGTAGGGAAGTAGACATCTCTACCTCTTGGTGTCATCCTTTACACAATTTATCACAAGGCCTCAAGCCAACAATTTATTCTTCCACAAGGCATCTAGCCTTCCAATTACTCAAATAACTAGGGATATCCCAATAGGCTCTCAAAGCCTTTAAGCCCTCAAGGCTAAAAACAATACCAACTTGCCCTCAAAGCTTTTCAAATATCAAGAAACAAGATGACACTCGAGGAGGGTCACACCTCCCCTTCCCTATACAAGATGAGCATTTCATTCCAACTGGAAGGAGCTCTTTCTACACCCAAAAACAAAACCCCAAAACTAACAAAAAAACTCAAAGAAGACAAATGCAAACTCTTTCATCGAGCAAGAAACAAACATACATTTCAAACAATCACACAAGAGAGTAGTCTAGTTCACCAACCTTTCAAAGCCCAATTATGGATGAAATTTGATGAAGAGCTCCTCTCTAACCTCCTTCTCCAAAATCTCCTTCCTTTCCCAATAATCCAACCCCCTTCCTCTCCTCATCCTCTCACTTTTAAAACTAATTCCTTCCATTTTCCTCATTTCCCAAGTGGCAATAAACAACTCAACCCCCAACTCATCCATTATCTTAGTGGTCTTTTAAACAATTTACCCCCACTCAAAAGATCCCCCATTATAGCCCACATGTAGAAATAAAATACAATAAGTAAACTAAAATAAATAGAGAGTGGGTGACACAACACCCTCATTAAGGGGAACCCCACCAAAAAGGAGGCACAAAGAGACAAGCACTCCATTATTAGGGGATCATGGAGTTGTTCCATGACTTGGAAGTGGGCCTGAGTGTGGATTCCACTCATCCCATTGTCCCCATGCTTCTAAATTCGTCACTTTACTTCACCCTAAGGTTGAAGTGACCATATGGAGGTTAACCCAAGGTTATCCTAGTCTAAAAGGTCCCTAGACCCATGGGGTATAACCTAGGGTTGTTTTAAACCTAGTTAGGACTCCCAGAGTCAAGTAAAAACACAAGAAGAGGGTCAAAAAAGAAATAAAGTTTAAAACAAGATTCAAAACATCATCTCTTACAACACATATCACAATAAAATTAATTTAGAAGAAAGAACTATTTCCCTTAACCTCATGCATCATTACAACAATACAACATTACAACAATCCACAAAATACGAGGTTGATCTTAGTTCCTCATGGAACTAGATCGGCTCACAAGGGATACAACATAGGTATGGGATGATCTCCTGTATAAGTGGTTTCGTTAGTAATACTTGCACACTCAAACTCGAAGTCAATAACTCATAAAGATATCATAGCCGAAGCAATTAAAATACATGCATAACTAAACATTCTACCATATAACATCCTGAAATCACATTCTAACATTAACCATTCATCATTTACTTAAATACAACATCTAACTATCATCACACAATTGTTTTCTTAAAATCACTTAGGTTTAATAATCAAGAATTCAGGATCAACAGTTCCCCAATCATAAAAGTAATAGCAATAGCACTGCAAATAGTCTCATGAATAGTAGTGTAAAAAGTAGGCCTCACACCTTTCTTCGCTGGCACTGTGCATTGTTCCCGTCTTAGCTTCATTCACCTGAACTTAGATATTTTACAATATGACTTCCGGAGGAATTCAAGACTTGAGAACTGGAACATATCATTATTAAATAGCTATGAACATATTTGAACCACATAACTGACCCACTTTCTATCACTTGCTCTGAATATTGCCCATACTTAGTCATTTTAGCATTCCAGACCAAAATACTTTTATGCTTTGTTGCCAAACCAAGTTGATCTTCTAGAGTAATGTCTTTTTGTCATGTCAATGTGATCCCTTTGCCTTCTTTCCATCAATGACAACATGCAATCCTTCATCAGAGTAGTGTCTCTTTCCAACAATCTCCCCCTTTGGCATTGATGGCAACACTTAGTGAAAAATGTGTATGTACTCCCCCTTTCTATATACACTCTATTATTTCACTCTCCCTCAGGTGTTTACCCATTTTTCACTAGTCTTCTTCTCCCCCTTTGACATCAATGGCAAAGGTGTATGTACAAGGGTCAAAATTGTGTCAAAACTACAAAACTTTTCATACTCTATCGCATATGTACACGTACAATCTTGAATTTAATTAGTTGTAGGTGAGAGGATATCCTTATACACAATCTTTAATTGTGTAAACTCTTCATCCCATCATTTCTTAGCTCTTTCCAAAATTTGAATGTGACCAATTATCAAAAAGACTAATTTTTGTACCTTTTGCACATCAGAAGGTGTGTCAATTTGTGAAGCTACCTGAGCTTCTACTGCAAGATTTGTCATGATCTCAACTTTTAGGCTTAATATCCTTATTAGTAGAAACATTTTGTTTTTAGTTTCTTCCTATCTACTAAGCATACTACTTATGTTGTTCTGAATATTTTTAACTTGTGTTTCTATGCTGCTGATTGAGTCAACTACTGGATCAAAAGTCTTAGAAATATTTGCGAGTTGAAATTCCATGCTTTTGACTTTCTCATCTATTTCCTTAGTAGTTTCAGGCCATGACAAACAAAATTTGTATATATCATAGGCTTTCTTGATTGCATTTTTCATATTCTTGATGTTGTTTTCTAACAAAATTTTATCACTGTCTAACTTGGTTTTTGATACTGCTAGTCTTTGGTCTTCATATTCCTTTTTAACCTTAATGTCAGTAGACTTTTCAAAAGATTCAAAATGAGTACTTAAATAATTTATTAGACCTTTGAGATGAGCAGTTGATGACACTGATGTATCTTTCTGGTATGAAGGCATCAACTTCTCTAGAATACCAGATGTCTCATCAATGAGTTCATTGTCCTGTATGAAGGTTTTCAGCACTTCTTCCTAAGCCTTAGCTTGCACGATTGAAGTTGGTTTGAGTTTCTCCATAGGAGACATAGAAGCTAGATTTATTGGTCCTTATAGAGTCTTGGGTGAATCTAGGATCTGTACTCTTTTCTGTTTTTCCAAAAACTTTCTACCATAGTCAATTAAAATTTGGTCTGCAATAGTGTCTCTTGCCACTTGTTCTTCACTTAGTGTAACTTTATTTCTTTCCTTTTCTTTTGTTGAATTTTCTTTCTCTACTTTTGTTAGGGTTGTTGGCAGAAGATATCAATTAAATGTAAATAAAGATTAAATATAGGAATGAAAAATACACATAAATAATAATAGTGAGAGACAAGTTTTAACATGGTTCACTTGAACTCAGGCTACATCCACCAACAGAGAGTCCAATATTATTATCTAGTCAATCAAACTGATTACAAACATCAATCCTTGCAACTCAATACTACTGCAAAATACTATAATACATCAACAAAAATCCTAACCCTTAGCCGCTTTTATCAAGCCTTATGTTGCTTACAAAAATAGGGTTCTTTTATGTTGGCCAATAGAAAAATAACTCTCAATGCCTTTATAAAATAATAAAAATCATTGGAGGTTTTGGGGGTGCTATCCCTCAACCCCGCCCTATATTGCAACAGGGAGCGCACTAGGGGTACTACCCCTGGACCCCGTAAGGGGCACTGCCCCTAGACCTCATCTTGGGGCACTACCCCCAAACCCCCACAAAGGGCACTGCCCCTTGACCCCATTAAATAATTTGGGGGGAAACCATGCTGATATAAGTAGGGAAAATTTAACCTCTGAGCCTGATTTGGCTCCATATAACAACTATGGTAGTGGCTTATGTAATAGATGAGATCCTTGTTCTTTTCTTGGGGCTAGATACATGTTTTTCCTTTTTGGCTTTCTCATCTTTTCTTTGTAGAGTGTTTGATTTCCATTCCACTAGAGAAATTAAGGGTCTGCATCCTTCTACTTTGGTTTTTGCCTCACTTGATTGTTCATCTGACATTTTCTTTGAATGCTCATATTCTATAGATAATTCTTTGAATATCCCAAACTTGTCTTCTTTTATATCTTTTAGTTTATTCAGTAGTTCATTAGCTAATTTAGTTAGGATATCTTCTGCAACTTCATATCCTAATGTAGGGACCCATACAGTTCTTGGTTCCACAGCTTCCATGAAGCATTTGTCTTTGTTTACCATGAATACAATGTCCTTTTCATATTTCATCACTACCTTTTTAGGTATCCGAACCCTACATATCATTTTATTTTGAAAGTTTATGAAGTATTCCCATAAGATTTCATTCTCTCTATTTGCATTTCCCAAACTCTGCGTGTGATTTCTTATTTGAGTTGCTACTAGTATGTGATCAAGCAAGACAATGTTTTCTAAGTCGGGTAGCTATCTCAGGAAGTAAAAGAATAGACAGGTGATCAAGGTTCCATATTTGAATGGATAATTTGTCTCTTTTGTTCTATTCAAGTTCTCCATTTTAATTCACTCCAGAGCAATTCACATAGGTTATAATCCATATTATTGTTTACCATGTCATAAGCTATGTATATAGCTGGTGCAGACATAAAATTTTATGAGTGGGAAAAGTATACTTTGTATCTAATAATCATTGATGTAAATCTAATAGTCTGATCCTTAATATCATTTACTGTGAGAGATTTCTTATCAAATTTGGCCCATGTTAGCTGTATTACTAAATTGTTCTTAATTTTTATTTCACTTGGAATCCTCCCGGAGGAACTCATGCCAGTTACAACTTTGATAGCTTCTTTAGTTATCATATATGGTTCATTGAGCCACAAAAACTCTTCATGAATTTTTCTTAGAATGAACTTAACCCATGTATCATTTGGGATCGCAGGAAAATCCAACCAAGTGTCCAATTTGTTTTCTTCTAGAACTTTATATTCATCTTTCAACTCAATATCAATAGTAGCAGTTCATCCAAGTATAATTTTCCAAGATTCATGTGATCATATTCCTCTAAGTTGGTGTGAATATATGCCCTAACATTCTCCATGTGAATAATTCCATGAGGAGTAATTGAAAATGCCCCTACAGAATGATTTTCTGGTGGTTTGAAGAAATGTTTCTTAAACTTGGGGCAGGGCTTTTCCATTATCTTGATTAATTGGGGAGTAAACATCTTCCAAAAAAATTTAAACTACACATAAGGGTTTTCAAGCTATAAATAGCTTTTCTGCCAAATTAGGGTTTTTCTTTGCTTGAAATCGACTTGATTTGAATTGATTTGGAAAACTCTGCAAGCACTTGGATTCTTACTTTTTAATTCTCATGGACTCTTGATTGATTTAATGCAAAGTGAATTAGTTGTCAAATGAGCTCCCTTTTATCCTCTGTAAGGATGACCTAGTCATCATAAATGTCTCTAATGAAAAAGTTGTCAAACACATCTCTATAGAATACAGTCTATTAGGATTGCTTTGCAATGCTTCACACTTAAACCTTTTTCACCAGAATTTCTTTCAAAGGATCTATCATATGAATACTTTCAACATATCTTCGTGCCGAATTCCAACACTGACAATCTATCTAGGGGATTAGGATTTTGATTACAGCTCCCCCTGAGCTAGAGCTCACAAATTCACTTCCTAGAGGAAGTATCTGCACCAGATGCTAGTGCGGATCCATCCTTGACTTCAATCACATCTTTCTTAATCCAGATCTTGCCCATTTCTTTCTTAGTTTCAACCAGATCAACTTTTTCTTTTCCTTTATCGTTCCTCTATTATGTTTTCCTTTCTTCAGCATAGTAGCTTCTTTTCACATTCTTGCTTCTTCAAAGTTTTACCATATGACCAAGTTTGTTGCAATTATAGCACACAATACTTCCCTGTCCTTGATTCCTTCTTCAAAATGAATTCATCCTTGATCTGCATTGATTAGCCATGTGCCTAAATCTATTGCAAGAAAAACACTTTCCATTGAATGGTTGAGTATTCCTTGGATTGTAAAATCCATTCCTTACTAGACTTCTGCATTCATTTGATCTATGACCAATTTTTTGGCAATTGTAACATTGACCAGAGAATGATGGAGAATTTTGATTTATTCTACTCATACACTGAGTAGATTTATGACCAAACTTATTGCAATTAAAATAATGGCCATTGAAAGATGGGTACCTTTGAGCATTTGGTTGTCTGACTAGAGGTCTTCTAGGTCTTCTTCTTTGATTCCTAAACTGGTGTTTTGCTTCAACTCAGTGTTTGCTTGAACTAATTTTAAACTTTCTACTTTCTCAAATCCCAAGCCTTGCTTGTCATCAGAACTCTTTTGACTAGCAGTCATCTCATCAAGTTTTGTAGAACTTACATTGAAATTTTCTTCATAGCTCTTGGCTTTTTCCAAGTATGGTTTCAAGCTCACAACTTCTTATTCAAGTTTGACACATTCTTCTGACTTGTTTTTTAACATCAGATTTAGATCTTCTTCTACTTTAGCTCTTTCTATAACTTCCACTTTCAAATCATCCAAGGTTTCATTTGCTAATATTAATTGTTCACTAACCTCTTTGTATTTCTCTTTGAATTTCTTGACTTGTTCTTTTAGCTTTAAAATACATTCATCAACTTCTTGTATATTTTCCTTCAGATCCTTTACTTCTACTTCAGATTTTTCAAGATCAATAAGAGTTGCTTCCAGTTCAACATTGTTTGAGAAGTTCTAAATCTCCTGGCAGCCATGAGTGAATTCTCACAGATCTTCCTCAAGCTATTAGGCTTCTTCCAAGGAACCTTCCTCTGATACCAATTGTTGAAAGTAAGGAATACTAAGAGGGGGGTGAATCATTATTCCACAAAACCACTTCTTAACTTGTTGATTAATCCAATTTTCAAATTTACTAACATGTAAGCAGAATAAGCATAAGAATAGCAACCATAAGGACATAACACATGGACACTAGGATTTTTATGTGGAAAACCCAAAAATGAAAAAACCACGGTGAGTGTTAGCTCACAATATATTATGATAACAATACTGGATTACAAAAGGCTCACTGCCTAGAGAAATGCTTACTGCAGGTGGACTCACCGTCCACTGAGAAAGAAAGATGGAAGAAAGAAGAAACTTAGCTCACTGCCAGTAATGAACTACTCTAAGTGTATCTACCATATATTGGATCATAGTTTTATTGAAGGCTCAATACACAGACTTAAAGGTCTTTATTTATTCTTCCCTGCTTCTCAACTCTTCTACATATACTTTGTTTTTTGCCCTTGTTTTCTTTTTCTGCTCTGTACTCTACTGATAATCCTTCACACTCCAAATTCGTACATCACATCACAACTTTCTCACATCAACATCACAATCCATCGATTATTTATATCCGCAACAAGATTCATTTCATAATCAAGTCGGCAAGCCAGACATGAAGTGTGCATACAATGTATTTTACCTTGTCGGCTTGATCATGTGTACAAACAGGAGTACGGACCCAAACAATCATTTTATAATCTTCATATAAGTCAGCACCAATCATTCAACTACTTATATTTCTTATTCAAACAATATATCTTCTCTACATATGGATTTTACATGCCTCTCGGCCTGTCTCTTAAGAACATGCTTAGCCACTTCATCTGTCACATCAAAACTCTTACTGCAAACCACAAGAGACTCAAAGATTCATAACCAACATTAATTCTTGACCTCTTAGCATCCATTTAGAACCATAGGACAAAATATGCAACTGCAGAGAAATGCGGACCTTTCTTCTCTAGCACTGTGCATTGTTCATGTCTTAGCTTCGTTCACCCGAACTTAGATATTTTGCAATATGACTTCTGGAGGAAGTCAAGACTTGAGAACTGAAACATATCATCATCAAATAGCTATGAACTACATATTTGAATCGCATATACTAATTTTCAACTGCGGAGGCATATTGACCGAGTTTTTATCACTTGCTCTAAATACACCCATACTTAGTCATTTTAGCATTTTAGACCAAAATATTTTTATGCTTTGTTGCCAAACCAAGTTGATCTTCTAGAGTAATGTCTTTTTGTCATGTCAGTGGGATCCCTTTGCCTTGTTACCATCAATGACAACATGCAATCCTTCATCAGAGCAGAGTCTCTTGCGAACAATATGTTTAGAATTCTACTAATGTTGCTTAACATTCTTTTATCCAAAGTTGTTTAATTAACTATAACAGTTGTTATAGCTCATCATGCTACATTCTTATCTTTAGATTGACTCTTCTTTCAAATAGACTCAATGACACTAGCAACAATACATATATCATGTTTAAGTGATTCATCTTTTAATTTTAGTTTCATAAAAATGCCTAACTTTTTCATTACTTTTCTTATTTTCCACATTCTCATCAATTGCATCATGAGTTGACATTGAAATGATAGTCTTTTTCGATAAAAAAAATTGTTTGTATAATCTATTGGCATATGTTCTTATTTGTCTCCAAGAAATCTTACCAAGAAGATTATCCAAAATAGTACTTTCAATTTTTAAAAAATATTTTCGTTTTCAACAACTCAAGGATTTTTATTGTCAACAACAAAAGGATTTTCATTTTGACCAACACAATGGATCTCATTTTCAATATTCGTTTCTACAACTTGTCTATGAATTAAATCGATCTCAACATTTTTATATCCAGCTTCTTTTAAATGATCAATATGAATGTCATCTATAATCACATTTTCCATATCATTCAAAGGTGGATTTAAAGACGTACCTGGATTCATGCCTATTGTCACATTCTCCATAAAATTGAAAGGTGGATTTGAAAACATACCAGGATTAGTTTCTATAATCAAATTATCTTCCACATTCACCTCTTGTAAATTTGCATCATCTAGATCCATGGTCTCTTCAATTTTTTTATCTTCAATAGTCATGGAATTAGATACTTCAACATTATTCATTGCTCGAATCCTGATTCTTCTATCTCTTTGTCATTTTGCCTCCTCTCTATTTGCTTGAATTTCTTCAGGGGTCAATACCTATCTATCTTTCCTCTTTTGAATATGATATGATCCCATGATTACAAAATTCTGAAGTGCAAATGAATTTCAATAGTAAAAGTCTCCTTTTTATTCCTCCATGAAATGAGTAGAAAATGAACACAATTCCACTTCAAAATTGTCCCAATGTTGCCTCCTTCCAAAATTCAAATGAACCTACAAGTTCTAGAGCATGTAGAAGACAAGATTTGATAAAAAATTGTAGAAAAAGTCGTTGTCAGTTGTATAGAGTCATGTAAGATGCAAGTTGTAGACTTGACAGTACTTTTTTATCAGTAAATTAAAAAAAAATGATCAAAAATTAAATGAGATCCCATTTATGAAATGCGACCCCATTTGTTACGGGATCCCATATCCTAAATGGGATCTCATTTTATTTTGAGTCAGAATTAATAAAAAAATAAAACGTGACCCCACTTCTTGAAATTTGAAATCTTGGTGTGGTTTCTGCTATGGGTTTCGAGTCAGAAAAAGGCTTGGGAACCCAACCCTTGGCTTTGGACCTATTTTGACCTGCAATTTGAAGGTCATGTTAGTGTCACTAGAAAAGAGTGACTTTGGACATATGTCTGAAGACATTTTTTATAGAATTTTTTAACGAAATTAAAACCCATTATAGATTAGTTTATGTAGATTCCAAATATGTAATTTTTTTTACAATTTGATTACTTTTTCTATTTTTCAAACAATTTTTTTGATGAAACTAGTCCATAAACTTGAAATATCAGGTTTTCTTATTATTTTAATAATTTTTTATTAAAATATTTTTTTGAAAAACAAATTATACGTCAGCAATCTTCAAACAATTCTTTTCAATTTGAAAAAAAAAATCAAAAAATGATAAGTTGAGGTCATCTTATGTGTGACATACATGAGGGATTTTCAAAACAACAATGATGACCAATAAAAAATTAATTAAAAAAATATTTTAAAAAATTACAAAAATATCCTCAACAATCTTCAGTGTGTTACATATCTTTTCCCAAAAGGATTAAAAAAAATACAATTATTTAGGTCAAAATATGGTTGATGTACACATGTATGGTATGGTAAAAAAAAAGTGACTTTTAAACAATGACTTTTAGACATGCCTATTGAAAATCAATTTGTATCATCTGGGTATTAAAATAAAATACATATTTGGAAACTAGACTCCGAGTACTACATTTCATATTACTGACATTTTTTAAGATTCAATCTATAAGTGCTTCAAATATTTAGGTCAAATGTGACAAATTTTGAAAATTAGGGAAAACACTTCCACTTTTTGGCCAAAAAGTGGACTCAACTACTTGCACACACCCAGGAACACAAGTTTTTTCCCATAAACTAAATAATAAATTGTGAGGTTTTAAGGGCAACTTTATGTCTAACTCTATTTTTCTGCAATGCATACTTCAGTTGCATGTGCCAATCACTAGGATTTTTGTCTGACATATGTTTAATAACATCTATGAGATTTTTATTTGTGGATTTAGATAGTCCATTACCTTTAGGATAATAATTTAAAGAATAATTTAAAACAATCTTGTGATCAAATGCCCAATCAGTAAATTGTAAAGAAGGAAACATTGGACCATTATCACATACTAGAGCATATGGCATTCCAAACTTGGTGATAATTTATTCTTCAATAAACTTTATTACCATGTCAGTGGTGCAATTCTTAAGTCCTTGGGCTTTCATCCACCTAGTGCAATAATCAATAGTGGTCAAGATAAATGGATGTCCTACAGAAGATCTTAGATTAATGAATCTGATGAAGTCTGTGCCCCACTTTGCAAATGTATGAGCTTCCCCTACAAGCTATAATAGAACTATAGGATTACACTCTCTATGAATAATTACTTGTCATATATGACATGCTTGAGCATGTAAATGTGTATCCTTAAACATTGTTGTCCAATAGTATCTTATTCTAAGAATTTTTATACACTATGGAATCTCCTGACACATGACTAGTTCTGAACCTCCCATGAAACTCATTTAAATATTGACCATTTCTTGTTTATTCAAACACTGAAGGTAAATTCCTTCATGATTCCTCCTATACAAAACACCTACCTTGATTTTGAAATTAACAGTCTTTACTCTAAGAGCTCTTCTTTGTGTGGAGTTCATATCATTGGGATATCTTTGATGCAACAAATAAGCAACCACATCCTTGTATCAATCATTTTAGACAATGTTTTGTATAGTATATTATTGTTACACTATCTAAGGGTTTATTTCAGCAATAGTTTTACTCAACCCTTCCCCCTATACTATTTTCATGGACTATATTTCAGTGTTGAATTCTTGCAACAATGTGGCCTATTTGCCCCTTCTTTATCATAGTTCGTTTTGGATAAGCATATGTTTTACAATTAGGTCATGAACTATGGAACAAACCTTATTCCTTCGAGTCTAGTGCCTAAACTTTTTAACATCTTTAATTAGATCAAAGGCTTGCTTGTTAATTATTTAATACCTTTCCTCTTCTCCACAAAGAGGGAAACTCGTGAAGTAAATATGTATTTCATTGCCTCCATCTCTCTTCTAAGTAAGTATAGTTGCTATTGAATACTCTGAAGTATATGAATATATGTAAAATGGCAAAGTATAGCCTACGTTGATTAAAACTCATGTCTCCATTATATCTCATGCTTGATCTCCTCAAGGGATCCCTTTGCTTCTAATGTCCATTGAATATTTTCATCATTCTTTAGTATAGCATTCATGTGTTTGATGATCTCAGCAAAACTAGATATGAATTTTTTGATGAAACTGATCTTCACTAAGAAATATTTTTTAAAATTTGTTTTACTAACAAGAAGAGGGATATTTCATAATTGCTTCTATCTACTCAATATTAATTGAAATTCCCTTTTCTGAAATCACATGACTAAGAAGCTTTCCTTTAATTCCCACAAAGAGACATTTCTTCAAGTTTAATAATTTTTTGTAATCTTATCATCTTTGAAGGACCTTCCTTAAATCTTCAATATGGTCACCATGTGCTTCTTGGAAAAAATAGTAATATCATCATATATAACAATACATTTACCAATCAAGTCTTTAAATGCTATGTCCATGGTCCTTTGAAAAGTGGCCCGTACATTTATAATGCCAAACAACATCCTCTCATAAGGAAATGTACCCCATTTTATAGTAAAAGTTATTTTCAATCTATCATGGGGATCCACAATGACTTGATTATACCTTGAATAACCATCCAAAAAATACATCATTTGTGATCCATTAACCATCTACAAGACTTCATTTAATGAGGGCAATGGATAATTATCTTTTTCTGATGCCCTATTCAGATTTCTAAAATCAACATAAAGTCTTATTTCTTCATTCTTCTTCCTTACAAGATCTAGATTGGTGACCATGTAGAATTACAAACAAGAAATATAATCTAGCCAAATAAAATATTTTGAACATCCTTGAAAATCAATGGTTCCAACAATGGATTCATTGGCCTTTTTTTTGGTCTAAATGCAATAATTACCTATAGCTTAAGAGGAATTATATGTGTAATATTTGAGGGATCATATGCTTTCAAATCTACATATCCTGTAACTATCACTCTAGAAAATATATTAAGCAACTGTATCAACCATTTTCATTCCTCATCTATCAAGTCTTTACGAATGAAAACCTTTTTTTTCTTATTCTTATCATATAAATAATAAGAATCAACCAAGGAATCTCTTATCTTCTTCAAATCAGATTTATATTCTTGGTTACTAATGTCAAAGAGTTTCTCTAGTGCCACGATTCCATTTGGGATGGTGTTGGTCTTTAGATTAAGCACTCCTTCCTCATCTTGTTCTACATCATCCTAGTTATCTTAATGAATTATTTGTCCTTTGAAGATGTCTAAGTTAATAAAATCTAGAATATTCTTGTCATCATAAATGACTTGAAAATTCTTCACATTGTCTAGGATTGAAGGGATTGATACTAATTCCACTAAAAAAAATTCAACTTAGAATGTATCATAGGCTCTAATGTGCTCGCATTTACAACCAAGGCATCTTCTAGAGTAATTCTTCCTTAATGGGATTGACTTAATATTAAATGAAATCTTCTATTAGGTTCCAAACTCTACTGTGATAATGAAATAATTGCTTATCATCACATTTGTGAACATGAAGAATTTACTTAATGAAAATCTCCAATTCACCAAAAAATTGCACATTTATCACCTTCTTCTTTATAGCCAGCTGAAGTCCATGAATTAATGCTTCATATTCAGCCACATTATGTGAACAAGTAAGTTGTAATTGTTAAGATTCCAAACACCACCTCCCATTGGGATTCACCCACTCTACACCATCTCCACATCCTTGATTAATTTTCTAGAACCATCAAACCTAAGAGTCCACAAACATTTATCATCTATTTTTTATGCACTTTATCATCTTTCTTCTACTTTGAGTCTTAATTGTTTACTTCCAAAGTGTATACTCCCAATTCCTGTTGTACATAATCTATCTCATTGGTAGAATTATATTTTGTGATGACTTTCTTGAGTCATGGATCCCTCTCAATTTGAATCTAATTAGCCACACCATGCCATGAAAACCACATATGAGAGAAATGAGTGGCCATATAACCTTTTAGGCTCTTCTACCAATCTCTACTCAAGAATATTCGATTTGTCTCTAGGATTTCCACCACCTAAATGTTAATAATTTACTAGATACTTGGGTTTAAAGCTATCTAGATTCGAACATTCTTCAATTCTCCAACATATTAAGTTGTGACTAATCCAATTACATAGTTCTCTTATTGGTCTTCACTAGGGTCATTCCATTCTTTTAAAGATTAAAAATGGCATGACATTCCTGAACACACGTAAATCAACAAGGCAATTGTGTAAGTTCTTTCCTCAAATTCTAATTGAAAGCAAAAATGGAGGATTTTATAAATTTTCTTTATACATTAAAACATTTGCATTAGTGACTTTTCTTTCTACATTGAGAGTTAAAGTAGCAAAAGATATAATAAGAAAAACATGTTGGCCAATTTAAGATGAATTATATCAAACATTTACATATTTGCATTTATACATTTAAGATCTTCAATTAGATTATAGCTTGATTTTCTTAGATCTAAAGACTTATCCCCTCCTCAAGGATTTTGAGTACTATTCAATGAAGATGATCCTGTTACAAATATGTGCTTGATGTGTTGTCATTGATGTCAACATATCCTTCTGTCATAAATAGTGAAGATAGTGCAAAGGAGTGATTAGTATTTCTAGTAAGGTGAAGATCAGAGTTTACAGATTAACAAGTTTGTAGAGGGTTGTCTATTGTTGCTCCAGTTGAGATTTGAGAGGTCCGAATGAAGATTTGGTGAAGTCATGGCCCTATGAGTAAGATAGGTTTCTGTAGTTGTTCTGTGATAACATATTGGCAAGAAGGGGGTCCGGATTGGTCCAGTATGAGGATATTGTGATCTGCGGATCTAGATGCATGTCTGGGATGTCGGTGTGTTCCCTCAACTCGAGTGGCTCATGGTTTGGAGATCCAGAAGCAATCTTTCTAGTATGATAGTCATGGTAGTGTGTGTTCTTGAGGTTTAGTGTGAAGATGCAAGTGATTATGGTTATGTGAAGTGGTGTGGTTGTTCATGTTGACTTAATTGTGCTTGTGGTGGTCTCTAGATCATGTGGTTGTTGTGTTGGTGCTCCGCATTGACAAAGGAGCTCATGATTTAAGGTTTCCTCTTGGTTGTTGTTGTTCTTCCCAGTCTTGGCTAACTGGATATTCCTAGCATGTTGTAGATGATCTAAAGATCAAGTCTCAACTATGATTGGCTGATAGTGTAAATATTTGCGTTAAGTTTGGCTGGCCTTGTTGATCATTCCAAGATGGATGAAGTGTATAAATACTTGTTGAAGATTATTCAAACATTATCCTTGTGCAAAATAGATTAAATATGAATAAAGGATCAGAAGCAGAGCAGAGAAGAAAAGGAGCGAGAGCAGTATAGAGTATGAAGTTAATAAAGAAGAATCTGGGGCAAAGTAGAAGTTTTTGATCATTCATTAAAACTGAACTAGGCATGAAGTAGATGCCATTTTTTAGTTAATTTATTTTGTTCTAAATTAATTATGTAGGCAGTGAGTCTCCTCTTTTGAACAGTGAGCTCTGGGTAGTGCGCTCGAAGGCATGTGCCTTCTATTTTTCTAAAGTACTTTTATCATGGTACAAATCTTTGTGGGTTAACCCCCACTGTGGTTTTTCCCTTAACTGCGTTTCCACGTCAAAATCTTGGTGTCAAGTGTGTTGATTATGTTTTTTGTCTTATGTTATTGATCTATGCTTTAATGTTTACATCACTAATCTAGTAGTAAGATAATAAAGAAGGTTAAAAGTAGAAAAAGTTTAAAGTGTGTGACAACTGATTCACCCCCCCTCTCAGTTGTCTGGTCTAATTCCAACAATTGGGATTGGAGTCAAATCCTCTTATAAAAGCTTGACCACTTGAGGAGACCTAGGATGTCGACCTATAAGAAGGATAGTCCAAGATTTGATGGAACAAATTATTCTATTTGGAAGAATCACATGGAGTGACATTTATAATGCATGGGTGATGCCTATTGGGCAATAACCAGCGGAGTATAAACCTCTGGAGAAAGGTCCTTCAACTCTAGATCAAGTCAAAGATGCTAAAAATAGCCTTTGTGCTAAAGAAGCCTTGTTGAGTGCCCTGACCAATTCTGAAATGACAAATGTCTTTGGTCTAAAACCTACTTATGAAATCTGGAGAAAGTTGGAATATCTGTATGAAGGTGATCAATATGTCAAATGTGACAAGCTGCAAAGTCTGAGAGGAAAATTTAAAACTATGAGGATGAGTGAAGATGAAAACATCACAATCTACATGCAAAAGATAAATGAACTTGTGTGTGGTATCAGGTGTGTTGGTGGAACTTTAGAAGAATCAGAGATTGTATCAAAAGTACTTAGATCTTTACCTGATTCATGCAAACATAAGGTTGTTGCTATAGAGGAGATTAGGACTGTCTCAAATGTTACAAGAGATCATTTGATTGGCAAAATTTTAGCTTTTGAATTAAATGAGTTTGGTGATTCTCTTCCCAAATCTAAATCTGCATTTAAGGCCAGTGTATATGGGAAACAAAGATATGATCCGGGTGAAATATCTTCTGCAAGATTAAATAGATTAGTGAAGACAAGGAAGGATCTTGAAGATATTGAACTTGAAACTGTTGATCTTCAAGCTCTTCTCGCCAAAAGATTACCAAGAGGATCCGATAAGTATGTAATAAGATTGGTCATTTTGCCTCAAGATGTCAGGAGAGGTTTTCAAAACCAAACCCTAACAGATATCAAAATTAGAATAAATGTTACTTTGTCCAAGAAACTAGTTAAGAAGGAGTCACAGATGATGAATCTATTCATGGAGGTTCCCTTGAAAATGATTGGGTGTTCATTGTCATTAAAGAAGAAGATCTGGTGTCTACTGAATCTGCTATCTATGCAAATATGGAAAGTGCCTTGGCTGCTCAGGTTGTTGAGAAAGATGAATGGGTGATTGATAGTGGATGTTCTCATCATATGACTAGAGACAAGAGTAAGTATGTGAATTTTGGAAATTATGAAGGTGGGCTTGTGAAATTTGGAGATAACTCAGCTGGTGGAATCTGTGGTAGAGGATCCATCTCTTTTGATGGTAAGAATAGCACAAATGATGTTTTGTATGTGGAAGGACTGAAACATAATCTTCTCAATGTTGGATAGTTGGTTGATAAAGGTTATGATCTTTAATTCAAAGATGGAAAGTGCAGAATCTTGGAAAGTTTTAGAACTGAAATTGCATCCGATACTCAAACTAGAGGTAACATTTTTCATTTAAGTAGCTCTGGCAAAAGTTGTTTGATTGCTCAGATAGATCAAAGTTGGTTATGGCATAGGAGGATTGTCATGTAAATTTTGATAATATTGTCAAAATAAGTACCACTCATGCTGTGAGAGATCTTCAAAAACTTATGAAACCTAATAGCATGTGTAGAGAATGTCAATTGGGGAAACAGAGAAAGATTTCATTCAAAAGTAAGGAACAAGTCTCAAATGGATGATTGGAACTGGTACATACTGATCTCTGTGGTCCTACTAGAATTAGGAGTGTGTAAGGAGATAGATATTTCATGTTGCTGATAGATGACTACTCCAGGATGATATGGGTAACCTTCCTAAAAGAAAAATTAGAAGCTCTTGAAAAATTCAAGGTGTTCAAAGTGATGGTGGAAAATGAAATTGGTGAAAACTTGAAATGTCTGAGATCCGACAGAGGTGGAGAATTTACTTCCCATGAATTTGATGCTTTTTGTGCAAAACATGGTATAAAAAGATAGTTATCTACTCCTAGGACTCCCCAACAAAATGGAGTTGTGGAAAGAAAGAACCGGACCATTCAAGCAGTTTCTAGGACCATGATGATGGAAACAAATGTTCCTCAAGATTATTGGAAAGAAGTTGTAAGTACTACTATCTACACTCTTAACTAAGTGCAGATCAAAGGCAATTCTAGTAAGACCCCTTATGAACTATGGTTTGGTCATCCTCCTACTGTGAGATATTTCAGAGTTTTTGGTAGTAAATGCTATATCAAAAGAGATGAGGATTTACGTAAATTTGATATAAGAAGTGATGAGGGAATATTTTTGGGATACTCTACTCAAAGTAAGTGTTACCAGTACATTAACAAGAGGTTGAAAAAGATTGTTGAAAGTGCTAGTGTTAGAGTTGATGAGAGCAAGGAAGGACATTCTAGGTTCTATAGATATGATTTAGATGATCAAACTGAGAGTCAAAATCAAGGAAGGTTAGTTCAAACTCTAATGCAAACTGATCATAAACTCCAGAGAGTCAAGGAATTAAAATAGATGTTGAGGAACAAGATCAAGAAACAGAAGCTCAAGAAATTCCCAAAAACCCCAGGTATGTAAGAATGAATCATCCTGAAGATCAAATCATAGTGGATAGAAATAAAGGTGGTCAAACTAGGAGAAGAGTTATTGAAGACCAAGAAGAGATTTGTTTTATTTCAAGGTTTGAACCTCAATCATTTGGTGAAGCCTGCACTGATGAAAATTGGGTAAAAGCAATGGAAGAAGAATTAATACAAATTGAAAAGAACCCCACTTGGGATCTTGTTCCTAAGCCAGAGGACAAAAATGTAATTGGAACCAAATGGGTCTTCCGGAATAAACTAAATGAAGATGGTGAAGTTGTAAGAAACAAAGCAAGGTTGGTATGCAAAGGCTATTCTCAAGTAGAAGGAATTGATTTTGAAGAAACTTTTGCTTCGGTGGCAAGAATAGAGGTAGTTAGATTATTTCTTGCATTTGTTGCTTTCAAAGATTTTAAAGTGTATCAGATGGATGTCAAATCAGCATTCCTAAATGAAGATTTGGAGGAAGAAGTCTACATTGAGCAACCGGATGGATTTTATTTTTTTGATCAGGGTGACATGGTTTGTAGACTGAGAAAAGCATTGTATGGACTCAATCAAGCCCCAAGAGCCTGGTATCTAAGATTGGATAAATATTTGCTTAAGATAGGTTTTAGCAAAGGTACTATTGATAGTAATCTTTACTTCAAGATTAGTCATGAGGACATCCTGATTGTTGAAGTCTTTGTTGATGATATCATTTTTGGTGGAAATGAATGTATGTGCAAAACATTTGCTGACCAAATGAAAAGTGAATTTGAAATGTCTATGCTTGGAGAGATGAATTTCTTCCTAGGTCTGCAAATTGTTCAGTTAGACAAAGGTATCTTTATATCTCAGTCCAAGTATGTGAAAGAATTACTGAAAGAAGTTTGGAATGGAAGATTCAAAGCAAGTAGGTACACCTATGGTAACCAGATGCAAGTTAAGTAAAGATGATGATTCACCTAAGGCAAATCAGAAAAGGTATAGATCAATGATTGGAGGATAGCTCTATCTGACCCAAACTAGACCTGACATCATGAACATCATTGGACTTGTTGCTAGATTTTAATCTAATCCAAAAGAATCCCAAATTGTGGCAGTCAAAAGAATTTTTAGATATCTCAAGGGGATAATTGATTATGGATTGTGGTATCCAAAAGATAATGACTTTAGATGCTGATTGGGTAGGAGATGTGGATGACAGAAAAAGTACTAGTGTTGGTGCCTTTTTCTTGGGAAAGAGATTGGTCTCTTGGATGAGTAAAAAGCAAGAGGCAATATCACTGTCTACTATAGAAGAAGAATATATAGCAGCAGCAAATAATTGTACTTAGGTTCTGTGGATGAAGCAAATGTTGAAGGACATTAGAGTTGTGTTTGAGGAGCCTGTCACAATATTTTGTGATAATTCTAGTGCAATAAGTATCTCAAAGAATCCAGTGTTGCATTCAAAGAAAAAGCATATATCTATCAAATTTCATTTATTGAGAGAGAAGGTAAATAAGAATGAAGTCAAGTTGGAGTTTGTGTCATCCAAAGATCAGATTGCAGATATCTTCACTAAGCCTCTTCCCAAGGATACCTTTGAATATCTCAGAGAGAAGTTAGGGGTTATTACCCCTCCAAATCAGAATTAAGATGCACTAAGGTGCATCAGTCTGGTGGAATTCTCAGTCATATCTTAAGATCTAGATTGATGTTGAGAAAATACTACTCTAAGGAGTAGTCAATATGTAAATGTTGGAGATCAACTTGAAATAAAAAAAAGGGGAAAAGATGATTGCAAATATGCGCCCTTTGCCATTGATGTCAAAGGGGGAGAGAAGTCATGTGAAAAACTTGGAAGTAAATAGTTGCTGGAGAAAGGGGGAGTAGTTAAGAAAGTGGTTGCAGGTGTGACAAGAGAAAGAGGAGAAGTTCTTGTCTTGATGTCTAAATAAATTTTCACTTCATATGTTGCCATCAATGACAAAGGGGGGGATTGTTGCAAATATGTGCCTGATGTGTTGTCATTGATGTCAACATATCCTTCTGTCAGAAACAGTGAAGACAGTGTAGAGGAGTGATCAGTATTTCAAGTAAGGTGAAGATCAGAGTTTGTGGATTAAAGGGTTTATAGAGGGTTGTCTATTGTTGATCCAATTGAGATTTGAGAGGTCTGCATGAAGATTTGGTGAAGTTATGGCCCTCTGAGTAAGATATGTTTCTGTAGTTGTTCTATGATAACATAGTGGCAAGAAGGGGTCCCGGATTGGTCTAGTATGAGAATATTGTAATCTGTGGATCTAGATGCATGTCTAGGATGTTGGTGTGTTCCCTCAACTCAAGTGGCTCATGGTTTGGAGATCTGAAAGCAATCTTTCTAGTATGAAAGTCATGGTAGTGTGTGTTCTTGAGGCTTAATGTGAAGATGCGAGTGATTCTGGTGATGCAAAGTGGTGTGGTTGTTCTTATTGACTTAATTGTGCTTGTGGTGATCTCTAGATTATGTGGCTATTGTGTTGGTGGTCCGCATTGACAAAGGAGCTTGTGATTGAAGGTTTCCTCTTGGTTGTTGTTGTTCTTCCCATTCTTGGCCGACTGGATGTTCCTAGTGTGTTGTAGATGATCTAAAGATCATTTTATGAAGCATGGTGTGTTAATAGAGGAAGACTCAAGTCTCAGCTATGATTAGCCGACAGTGTAAAGATCTACGTTAAGTTTGGCCGACCTTGTTGATCATTCCAAGATGGATGAAGTGTATAAATACTTGTTGAAGAGTTGTCAAACATCATCCTTGTGCAAAATAAATTAAATCTAAATAAAGGATCAAAAGCAGAGCAGAGAAGAAAAGGAGCAAGAGCATTATAGAGTGTGAAGTTAGTAAAGAAGAATCTAGGGCAAAGAAGAAATTTTTGAACATTCATTGAAACTGAACCAGGCATGAAGTAAATGCTATCTTTTACTTAATTAATTCTATTCTAAATTAATTGTGTAGGCAGTGAGCCTCCTCTTTTCAGCAATTAGCTCTGGGCAGTGTGCCTAAAGGCATGTGCCTTCTATTTTTCTAAAGTACTTTTAACAGGGTACAAATCTTTGTGGGTTAACCCCCACCATGGTTTTTCCCTTAATCGGGTTTCCACGTCAAAATCTTGGTGTCAAGTGTGTTGATTATGTTTCTGCTCTTATGTTATTGATCTATGCTTTAATGTTTACATCACTAATCTGGTAGTAAGATAATAAAGAAGGTTAAAAGTAGAAAAAGTTTAAAGTGTGTGACAATTGATTCACCCCCCCTCTAAGTTGTCCAGTCTAATTCCAATAGATCCTTCATGTCCCTTAAGAGGATAGCAATTATCGCATGCATTAGGATCCATAGGAGTATGAGTGTTGTGCAGAGAAATTGATGAAGTGAATGACTTCTTAGTATTACTCCTCAAAAGACATGAATGCTCTTTAGTAATATACTTAGTTGCACTTATTTCCTCCAAGGATAGATCAATCTCATTTTATTCTTGTTGGGGAATCTTAAGAATCTTAAATATCTAGAGAATCATAGAAGTTCCTAGCCTTTGATTAACATTTACTAAATTCTCAAAATAAACTACAACTTCCATGTTAATTTCCTTTGTATGACCTTAAGAGCAATAGAAATTTTAGGACAACTTACTTCCCCATGATCAATAGTGTAATGTATTCTACACTAGTTGGGAAGTGCTAAATTTACTAAATTCGCTAAGGTCACTTGATCAGTGTTAGATTTGTCGTCAATAGGTGTTGATGCATTACCATTATTGGGTCTAGTAGCCCATAGTATGTCAGATCTTTGTATGTTGAATGTTCTTCCTTGACTATTGTTACTTGCCACTTGTTTTAGAAAATTTATTGATAGAGCAAGATCATTTCATTTGCTAACTTCTTAATTATACTTTTAAGTTTTGCATTACTACTTGTTTCTTGAGGCTACCCTTATTGTGCCATAATTGCATTATGAGATGAAACCTAGCTAGTATTAAGAAAAGTGTGACCAACTCTTAGGTTGTCCACACCAATAGCTAGGTTGAGAGCATTATTATCCACTATATTATTAAGAAAAGAATGTTCTATTTTCACATTATCCAATAATAAATTAGATGATTACTTACATAATTTCCTAGTGTGGGGATGTTGAGTTGGGTGGGATTGAATTGTTGAAAATTGAATTTTGAGTTGGATGGGTTGTTGGAAACCACATTTGTATAAATTGTTGGAATCTAGTGTTTATTACTAGTTACTTCAGAATATGCTTGACCCATTGGCACCATACTCGTTTGATGGTTTAGTTGATAAACATTAGGCACAAGGTTGAATAGTGGGGTGCCTTGCATCAAAACTTGGTTAATTAATAGAAGTTTATTATTCATGGCTAGCCATCCAAATAAATGTAATTGAGCAAGGTTATAGTTTTGAGGTGTCATATCTTACCCTACATTAAAAGCCCATGTGTACAATTGAGAAAGCATAATATGATTATTTGGAGGCATGGGATCTGAAATATGTTCTCTCACAAACATATAAGTTAGAGGATCAAGTTCTTCCAAATATGTCTATAATGATGTAGCTTCATTAATATCATAGGAAGGCTTCAATCTTTTATAGAGCTTATGAAATGTAACATTAAACTAACTTATCATCTTATTGGGCTCCCTATGAGTAGTGGAAAAACTATGATAAAGAACAACTAGATTAATTGGAATGAAATGATTGAGAAAAGCTCTTTCTAATTCATGCCAATCTCTAACAAATCCATTTGGAAACCTCAAATACCAAACATATGCTACTTTATCCAAATTGTATGGAAAATGATAGCAAGCCACATCCTCATGATCAATTGAAGCTCTTATAATAGTGTCCTTGAATTCTCCAACATGTTCTTTTTCCATACAATATCCTCCATGTGTGTTCCTCAAACAAAATGTCTCACGATTCTTTGATAAATCATGAAGAGAACCTACTAAAGTTAAAGGACAATTCTCTCCTTCTAACCATGCATGCATTTCCATTGGAGGTGGTGGTTGATTAATACTTTGAGTAGGTATATCAAGTTAACTACATGAGTTGAATATATTGCAAGTGTATTAAAAAAGATGAAATAATTAAAGATGATCCAATAGATGGAAACGTTGCAAGGGCATATGAAAATGTTGCAAAGAATAGAGAAGATGAAACTACCAAACTTGATGGATTAATTTTAACTTGCAAAATAGGACTATTAAGTGGTGTTGAAGGTGATAAGATATCTTGCAAGTCAGATGAAGTATTTGGAGTTGAAGGACTTTCCTCTATACAAGTTACCACCAATTTCACCTTCTCTTTTCTTGTCCTTTTGTTTTCATGTAACTCATACCACTTTACCTTTGCACCTAATTTTGACTAAGTTTGATATCCTTTAGGATACAATTTGTTGAAAAATTCAATACAACTAAGGAGGGGGGATGAAGTAGTTGTAACCAATCTTTCAAAACCATTAACAAATTAACCAATCAACACTGTGTTTGTATTTTGACCATAAAAACATGAAATAAAAACTTGAACGCATTCACACATTCAACACAGGAGACACCAATTTTTTACATGGAAAACCCCATAGGGGAAAAACCAGGGTGAGTGTTAGCTCACAATATGATATGTTATAACAATACCAAAAATTAGAGGCTCACTGCCAATGGGGTGGCTCACCATTGGTGGGTGGCTGACTACAAAAGTGGGTGAACTGAGATAATAGCATCTACACTATGCCAAGGTTCAGTTCCATTGAAGAACAATAACTATCCTCTGCTCTGCTCTGCTTACACTTCACAATTATCTTTTCATTTTTGCATCCTCATTACAAATTCATGACTTCATTTCATGTTTTTATACAATTCATCAACCTTGGAATTTACATCAAGGTTGGCATTACAATCATCAACCTTTAGAACAATCTCCAAGGTCGGAAAACATACATACATTAAGATAGGTCTAGACCAAAATAGAATTAGGAGAGAAAAGAATGACTTTGAAACATGCCAAGGCTTAGTTGGGACTCAATTGCAATCTTCCACACAATAAAACACTTCCCAATCTTCAAATCATAACCTTAAGTAGTGAGAACAACCAAGTCGGCCAAGACTAGAGTTAACACTAAGACTTTTAGGAACACACTTCATGCATGATCTAGATTATACTTTGTGGACCAATCCAAAGATAGTAACATGATCTAGATACTCCCACAAGCACATTACAATCACCAAGAACATCTGCACAACCTCTAAACACTTTATCCATAAGATTCTTCAAATCAAAGTACTTGAACATTACTATTAGCCACTATCATAAAGGAAAGATCACTTACGGAGCACCAAATCATGAACCATTTGAGTTGAAGGCACATAACATGATCACAAACTTAATTCCAGAACCACAGACTGTGAAACTTAAATCAGAGAAATGCGAAGCAGAATACATTCTCCCTGTAACCATTAAATACACATAAAAACAATTTTTACTCTGGTGAACACAACTCGCTCAAATCTTCACACCAGAGTCTCAAACTTGAAACATAGCATCTACAGACATCCCTTAACATTATTTCCAATCTGCAAGCAAAGATATTCAATGTACAAGATATGCAGAGAAAAACAATACACTTGTCTTGAGAGATAAAGCAACTTTGCACTTGTACTAATTCCTCAGATACTTGTCAAATAACTTCCTTATGTGTTGACATCAATGAAAACACTTACTGCTAATACTTGCAACAATCTCCCCCTTTGTAATTGATGGCAACACATGATGTGAAAAACCATCAAGACATATAATCTTGCTTTGCTTCTTTGCCCCCCCTCACTTGATGCTTTCTCTGTCTGTAATCTTCTTAGTTTTTTCACATGAACTTCTCTCCCCCTTTGACATCAATGGCAAAGGGTGCCAGACTCTTTCTTTCTTTTTACTGTACAACTCCCCCTATCAACAACACTGCAACACTTACTGCTCTTGATTAGAAACTTCTATCTAGTCCCCCTGAGGAGTAGCCTTCAAAACATCAATCCAGATCAAAAGATGAAACTTTAGACACCACTAGACTGATCCATTCCTTATGCATCTTAGTTTAGAGAAGGAAGGGTAATAAGCCCTAACTTCTCCCTAAGATACTCAAAAGTATCCTTAGGCAGAGGCTTAGTGAAAATATCTACAATTTGATCCTTTGTAGATACATACTCCATCTTTACTTCATTCTCTGTTACCTTTTCTCTCAGAAAGTGATACCTTATTGATATATGCTTTGTCCTTGGGTGCATCACTAGATTCTTTGAAATGTCTATAACACTTGTGTTATCACAAAAGATTGAAATTGGTTCTTCATATACAACTCTTATGTCCTTCAATGTCTACTTCATCCAAATTACTTGAGTGCAACAACATGCTGTAGCAATATATTTTACTTTTGCAGTAGACAATGAAACTAATTCTTGCTTCTTGCTCAGCCATGAAACCAATCTATTACCCAAGAGGAAAGCACCTCCACTTGTACTTTTTCTATCATTAGCATCTCCAGCCCAATCTACATCTATATAAGCATTGAGAGTGAAATCAATATCTTTGGGATACCAGAAACCATAGTCTGAAGTGCCTTTTAATTATCTCATGATCCTCTTGACAGCCATCACATGTGATTCTTTGGGGTCTTCTTGAAATCTTGCCACAAGATAGATTGCATGCATTATGTCTAGTCTCGTATGGGTTAGATAGAGTAGTCCTCCAATCATAGACCTATATTTTTTTATCAGTCTTAGGTGATTCATCATTCTTGGTCAGCTTGCAGCTAGTTACCATAGGAGTACATACTAGATTAGAATCCTCCATTCCAAACTTTTTCAACAATTCTTTTACATACTTTGACTGAGAAATGAAAATTTCTTTTTTTGATTGAGTAATTTGTAGTCCTAAAAAGAAATTCATTTTACCAAACATAGACATCTCAAATTCCTTTTGCATTTCCTCTGCAAATTTCTTACACATACCTTCATTGCCTCCAAAGATAACATCATCAACAAAGACTACAACAATCAGAATTTGATCATCATTGATTTTGAAGTAGATATTACTATTTGCAGTACGTTTATTGAACCCTAACTGCATCAAATATTTGTCCAACCTTGCATACCAGGTTCTATGAGCTTGCTTGAGTCCATACAAGGCTTTCTTCAATCTGCACACCATGTTACCTTGGTCTGATAACTGAAATCATTCTGGTTGTTCAATGTAAACTTCTTCTAGTTCTCCATTCAAGAAGGCAGACTTCACATCCATCTGGTACACCTTGCAATCTTTGTGAGTAGAAAAATCCAAAAACATCTTATAGCTTCAATCCTTGCCACAAGAGAAAAAGTCTCTTCAAAATCTATGTCGTCAACGTAAGAATATCCTTTGCATACTAGTCTTTCTTTGTTTCTTACCACTTCACCACTTTCATTCATTTTTTTTTTTTCTGAAAACCCATTTTCTTCCAATCACATTTTTATCAACAGGTCTAGGTGTTGGCAAAAAAGTCAGCGTCCCCCTTCAGGATTCGTGACATGGCTTAACTACCTCCTGTTGGTCCTTATCTGGGATGGTAGCGATTTCCTAAAAGGTGCAGCTTTTGGGAGAAACAGCTAGCTCAACTCCCTACAAGTGGTATCAAAGCCAGGTCATAAGTTCAAATCCCCTTTGGTAACGCTGAGGGGGGGATTGTTGGCAAAAAAGTCAGTGTCCCCCTTCAGGATTTGTGACATGGCTTAACCGCCTCCCGTTAGTCCTTATCTAGGATGGTAGCAGTTTCCTAAAAGGTGTGCCTTTTGGGAGAAATGGCCAGCTCAACTCCCTACACTAGGAACCAATTCCCAAGTTTGATTTTTTTGTATTTGCATCAACTCTTCTTCCATGGCTTTTACCCAACTTTCATCTTTGCAGGCTTCATTTACAGTTTTAGGTTCAATCTGTGAAAGCAAACAATAGTTCACCTATTGCTCTGTAGCTCTTTTTCTTGTCAATACTCCTTTACTTTTGTCACCAATAATTTTATCTTTAGAATGATTAATCCTTACATACCTGTGAGTCTTAGTAGCACTTTCAAGAGCCCTTTCTCCTTTAACTTGACTATCCTTTTGTTCTACCTTTTCTTCATTGATTGTAATAATAGGTTCATCTAATTCATAGCCACTTAGGTCTGATTTTATCTCCATGTCTTCATCAAACTTCACATTAGCACTCTCAATCATCATTCTCAATCTCTTATTGTAGCACTGGTAGATCTCACTCTTAGTGGAGTATCCAAGAAAAATTCCTTCATTACACCTAGCATCAAACTTGCCTAACTCTTCATCTCTTCCAATATAACATTTGCTTCCAAAAACTTTGAAATATTTCACTGTGGGAACTCTTGCATACTACAATTCATAAGGACTTTTAGTGCCATTACCTTTGACTTGGACTCTTTTTTGAATGTAGACAACAGTGTGTATAGCTTCTCTCCAATACACTCCCGATAGGTTAGCCTCCATCATCATTGACCTAGCAGCCTCTTGAACTGTTTTGTTCTTTCTTTCAACAACTCCATTTTGCTCAGGAGTCGTGTCTCCTTGCAGACTTCTTGTTCTTGTAGGACCACATAGATTTGTATGTACCAGTTCAAGCAATCCAGCAGAAAATTATTCTTTGCTCTTGAAACTTGTCTTTGTTTTCCCAGTTGACATTCCTTCCAAATAGTATTGGTAGGCTTCACCAGTTTAGGCAAATCTCTCACATCTTGTATTGAGCTTATCTTCACCAAGTTATCAAAATTGATATGATACATCCTTCTATGCCACAACCTACTCTCATCTATTTGAGTCAATAAACAACAATTATCAGTTCATCTCAAGTGATAAATATTACCTCTAGTTTTCTTACCATTTGCAATCATTGTTCTGGAGCTTTCCATGGTCTTGCATGCATTGTCCCTGAATCTCATATCATACCCTTTATCACACATCTAACCAACACTTAAAAGATTATGCTTTAGACCTTTCACATAGAGAACATCATCTATATTATGCTTGCCATCAAAAGAAATAGATCCTCTTCCACAGATCTTACTAGTTGCATTATCTCCAAACCTAACTAATCCACCATCAAAAATTTCCAAACTTAGAAACTTACTTTTGTCACTAGTCATGTGATGTGGACATCCACTGTCAATGATCCATTCATCCTTATCCTTCTCAACCTAGATAGACAGAGCACTTTCTTCCACTAGTTTTTCTTCCTTCACATAGCTAGTAGGATTGGTAGACACATGTTCTTCCTTAATAGCAATAAACAAGAATTCACTTGCACTAGTATTATTAACATCAAACTCATCATCTGTTACACCATCATCATCAAGATCTCTAACATAATAGCATTTCTTGAGAATTCTAGGTCTGCTTCCAAATTTCTTCTTACCTCTTTCAATTCTCTCTGGACATCTAGATGCATAGTGACCAATCTTACCACAATAAAAGAATTTGAATGGTAATTTGCCTTTGAACTTACCAGAACCTCTTTACATTCTATCCACAAAGTTGGCTTCAACCTCATTTAGGTCATTATCAGATTCCATAGCATATTTATGAGCTGTTGAAGTCTTTTCTGAAGTGTTGGCTTTGAAAGTATTCTCAATCTTTGGCAGAGCATAACCAAATTCTCTCATTTCAAAAGCTATAAGTTTCCTAAGCAACTGATCCTTTAAAACGTTTTGTACACTCATAATATCTTCAATTGTTGCCACCTTGTGACTATAGGATTTAGGCAATGACCTAAGAATTTTCATCACAACCTCATCCTCATTTGTAGTACCTCCAAGACCTTTGATTCCATTGACAATTTCATCAACTCTCTGGATGTAGATAGTTATGTTTTCATCTTCACTCATATTCAGGGCTTCATACTTCACCTTTAGGTTTTGTAATTTGGCACTCTTTACAAATCATCTCCTTCAAATAAACTTTTCAACTTATCCCATATCTCATGAGTAGTCACTTATCCCATATCTCATGAGTAGTCTACAAATTCATAATTTTCACCAACTCATTGTTAGATAAGGCATTTAACAGAGCATCTCTAGCTTTTCCAATAAATTCATATAGTTTGATTTCATCATCATCTGATGGACCATTTTTAGGAATACTATACTTTTTCTCTATTATCTTCTAGACATTATAACCAAGGGATATAAGATAACTTTTCATCCATACCTTCCAAAGGGCATAATTTGTTCCATCAAATTGTGGTGATTCCCTCCTGTGCGCCATCTCGGATCTACCTCAAGATGTTAGACTCTTTACCGAGGAACCCTCGCTCTGATACCAATTGTTGAACATCACAATACAACTAAGAGGGGGGGGTGAATCAGTTTTAACCAATATTTCAAAACCATTAACACATTAACCAATTAACACAGTGTTTGTATTTTAACCATAAAAGCATGAAATAGAAACTTGAACACATTCACACATTCAACACAAGAGACACCAAATTTTTACGTGGAAAACCCCATAGGGGAAAAACCATGGTGAGTGTTAGCTCACAATATGATATGTTATAACAATACCAAAAATCAGAGGATCACTGCCTTAAGGCTCACTGCCAAAATTGCTCACTACAAGAAGAGGCTCACTGCTGGTGGGTGGCTCACTACCAAAGTTGGTGAACTAAGATAATAGTATCTACACTATGTCAAGGTTTAGTTCCATTGAACCACAATAAGTATCCTCTGCTCTACTCTTCTTACACTTCTAAATTATCTTTTCATTTTCACATCCTCATTACAAATTCATGACTTCATTTAATATTTTTATACAATTCATCAACCTTGAAATTTACATCAAGGTCAGCATTACAATCATCAACCTTTGGAACAATCTCCAAGGTCGGGAAACATACATACATTAAGATAGGTCTGGACTAAAGTAGAATTAGGAGAGAAAAAAATGAATGTGAATCATGCCAAGGCTTAGTTGGGACTCAATTGCAATCTTCCATGCAGCAACACACTTCCACAATCTTCAAATCATAACTGCAAGTAGTGATAACGACCAAGTTAGCCAAGACTGGAGTTAACACTAAGACTTTTAGGCACACGCTTCATGCATGATCTAGATTATACTTTGTGGACCAATCCAAAGATAGGAACATGATCTAGATACTCCCACAAGCACGTTACAATCACCAAGAACATCCGCAAAACCTCTAAACACTTTATCCATAATATTCTTCAAACCGGAGCACTTGAACATTACTGTCGGCCACTGTGATAAAGGAAAGATTGCTTGTGGAGCACCAGATCATGAACTATTTGAGCTTAAGGCACATAACATCATCACAAACTTAATTCTAGAACCACATATTGTGAAACTTAAATGCGGAGAAATGTGAAGCAAAATACATTCTCCTTGTCACTATTAAATACATAGAAAAATATTTTTTACTCTGGTGAACACAACTCGCTCAAATCTTCACACCGGAGGCTCAAACTTGAAACATAGCATCTACAAACATCCCTTAACATTATTTCCAATCTGCAAGCAAAGATATTCAATCTATAGGATATGCAGGGCAAAACACTGCACTTGTCTTGAGAGATAAAGCAATTTTGCACTTGTACTAATTCCTCATATACTTGTCAAATAACTTCCTTATGTGTTGACATCAATGACAACACTTACTGCTTATACTTGCAACACAATTTTCATCCCTCCTTCTAGAAAAATTTCTCTTGATGCATGTTTTAGCACTCCAACAAGTAAGAACAACAAGTGTTCCCCTACTTGAAAGTTACAATGCCTCAAGAGTCTTCTTTTGAAATTCTTAAAATAAAATACCAAAAATACCTCAATAGGTGAGCTTCGAGCTATCCTGTTCAAGGGGTTTCAGGAAAGACTTCAATGATTCCAAACTTAGAGGAAAAAATATAAAGATTTGACACAAACATGACTATATCCAAGTCTCAAATTTTAAGGACATATTCCAATAAATCAACCCACAAAATAATTCTACAATCAAATAATAACCACATCAACTTGCTTTAGCGATTTATCTTATCAAATTTTTGTAAGAATGCTAAAAAGAACAAAGGGATATGAAAAGTCACTGAGCAAGAACCTAATAATGCAAAGATTAATTTCCTCAAATTTGTGTCATAATTATTCAAAGAACATTTATGAATCAAAACATACATAACCCACATAAGAAATCTAAAAATATGCGCCATTCATTCACCATCCATGAAACTTTGAAGATACTTAACATTAATTCTCATTAATGGCCCACTTTATTCAAACCTTAAGCTAACAAAATAAAGAAAGAAAGGAAATCCAAACTACTCTTACTCTAACCATACAATAAAAAAAGGAAAAAGAGAGGAGTAAGAAAAGGGAAGAATAAATCCAAGCCTACACTCCCTATCCATCATCTGTCATTCTTTAAATGGAAAAAATTGAATAAAACCATTCCTCACATTACCTATCACCACAATCACCACATAAGAAGGTGTAATCTTCAAATGAATAAGTTGTGCAAAAAGGATAAAAATTTGAAGGTGCTGACACTATGACGTGTTTCAATTTACCATGTACAATGCCTCACCATCAATCATGCATCAGTGGCTCTAGCACATCACAAATTCATTAACATTTGATGAACTAAGCAAATGAAAGATAGGTGAATACTTAAAGTTTGGATAACTCATTCGAACAAAAAGGAAAAGGGACTACTAAGAAGCTGAAAGAAAAATTGTATTAATAACAAAGAGAGTTTTCCAACACTTTACAATACCAAATACAAAACTATTTGTAGGCCAAAGGAAGGGGAAAGAGAAAAGTCATTCCCTCTAATTTTAAAATAAAATAAATTTGAAGAGACACTTTTATCTTGGAGAACTTTTGATCTTTATGCTCACTACATCCAAGATAAAATTTGACATTCAACTAACCATCATAAAGCAATTTTGACTAGTTTCTTTTAGCAACCTTGTTCTCCAACTGTTGCAAATAAGTGGCATGATTATTCAATGCTACCATTACCAATCTTGGATCTAGACCATCTAAATGGGTTAATTTAACATCAATCTTCATAAAAAGATCTTGAATTTTCTTATGAATATCTTTGAATTCCACCATTCTGAGCTCAACATTCTGACAAGAACATTTTATTTTCATTAAATTATTGATAAGAATTGTAGTAAAGCTAGGATCATTGGGAGATTCATTTTTCACCAAATCTAAAAATTGATCCTGTAAAACTTGTAGTGACTGGATATTTCCACTCTCATCAAATAAGGAAAATCCCAAATTTTCCACAAATCCATGCTATATAACATGCACATTTTGAACAAGAGATTGTGTCTTCTTGCTCTTACTATGACATTTCCTCAGGATTTTCACTTGAAAATTATAATCCATCTTCCACTTCATATGCAAATCAAGATCTTGATCATTGAGAATGCCTTCATCCACCAATTAAGGAAAATCTAAATCCACCATCTAAACTTTTTGAGGAAAGTTATTATCTATTTCCTCACACTTAGTTTTTAATCCATTCATCAATGTTTCAATTGCCTCCATTCCTTTGGATAATGTTGATATGATCTAAATTATTTCCTACATTATCTTGAGGCCCAAACACACCAACTTTGAATGACTCATTACATTTCCTAATTCTCTTGCAACTAGAATTTCCTTTTAAGTGCTAATAACATGTTGAGGAATTGCAGCTATCAAATATGAACTAATAGAACCAGCTAAATACTCAATGTAGGCCATAAGGTACATAACTTTATTCTTCAGTTCTTCATAGTTTCCTTATCCTTATCCATCTTTTGAACCAACTAATCCACTAAAGATCTTGCAAGCTATTTGCCATCTTGTCTTGATGTCTTACCTAGAGCAATAGTTGTAACTATGTAATATGATAGTTGCATATCAACTTTAGACATGTTTGACAATGGCATAGTGATTTGTGCTTGTCTATTCCCATAACTCTCGGTTATAATAGAGGATCTTATTGTAGACACCTAAAACTGTCTTAACCCTTCAACCATTCTTAGACCACCATCTGCATCACTAATTTCCCATCCAATTAATTAATTAAATTTTTATTTAATTAATTAGCCTAATTTATCCCTGGATCATCCATACATTCCTCATCAATATACCCTTAAAACTAAATTAATTTAATTAAATTAATTTGACATCATACCTTACTAACACTATCCCAATTAATTAAATAAATATGCTAAATATTTATTTGAGTAATTTGTCCACTTTCCTAAACCTGATTAATTAGATAAATCACACTTATTTAATTAATCTACCCTACTAATCAGCCTACACCTAGCCTAGTTGATTAAATAGCCAATATGTAATTAACTACCCTAGCCTACCTAGCCCCTAGACCTAGATTAACTAAATAAATCGTTATATAATTAATCCTAAACCCTGTTTAGCCCATTCACTAATTTTTTCCGGCCATATTAATTAAGTTAATCACCCTGATTAAATTGGTCAAAGCATCATTAATTCATTCTCCCACAACCCACAAATTAAAATTTCCAAAATAATCCCATGGGTGACATGACCTTTCCACCTCTCCTTACCATTTCCTTGCCAAGCTCTTCTCTATGCCATGAGCTCACACATGTGAGTTCTAAAATTGCCCATGTGTCACATGACCTTCACACTCCCACATAAAATGGAATTTTTAATTCCACATCCTCCCAAAAATGAATTTTAAATTCAACACTTGTCTTAATCCTCATCAAATGCAAAGCCTTACCCAAAAATGAATTAAAAATTCATTTTTATTCTCCACCTTTCAATTTTGTTGATTAAATCTCATCCATCCATCTCATTTTTTATCCTCCACCATTGATCTCAACTTTTAATCTCCTCATTGTTTGATCACCGACTAAGTCGGAGGACATCAAAATCTCCACCGGTCTAAGGAGCCTGAAAACCCTGCAAAATGTATATGACTAATCCCATTGTTCCGGTGCTAAAAGTGTTGTCCTCTGACCAATCCAGTGCACTTAGAATCCTTACCAAGTCAGAGCTTGTCAAAAGCTGTGCAACCCTAATATGTTGAACCTCCCCACTGATAGTGCGTATGCTTTACATTTATGGAGATTAATAAGGAGGAATAAAAGGGCATTTCTTGTCATTTGAACTAATTTTTGCATTCTAAACAAGTATTTCTAGAGCTCTCGGTGATTTGTCAAGCATCCCACATTGTGTGCCCTCAGAATCGATCCAACGACCAATTCTTACCTGTGCACCTCAAACTCAGCTCATCTCAGCTATACCAAGTAGGGTTCTAACTGACCTTTAGGGTTTCCCTTTTGCGATTAGGGTTTCATTGTTTTAAACATGTTTCCTTTCTCAAGCAATGAATTTTGACACACAGCTAGGGTTTCATACCTAAAAAATGTTCATTTCTCTCGAACCCTAGTTTGGATCTTCAAGGAAAACGTAGTTTTTACCTCCATAGGCAAGACAGAAAACTTGCCAAACTTAGCAATTTTTAACACATTAAACTGGTTAAATGAAAGATTGATTTTGCATGAAAATGTCATCTAACCAACCTTCAAAATATTAATTCATCTAGTCAGTCGGTGGCCATAAAAATCTGCACCGAGGCCTTAAAACAAATTTAGTGCTAAAAATCTCAACCTCCAACCTCCATAGTATTTGTCACGTTAACTGACTAGGTCGGCGAAATCCAAAAACCCCGCAAAATCTTGAAGTTTATTTTTATGCTAAAATCACCTGGTGCCAACCTTGCACTAAAAGACCCCATCTCTGACTTGGTCGGATGACTAAGAAAACTCTGCTAGTTGGTGGCTACCGAAACCCACACTGACAACAACATATTGATTTTGTGCCAAAACTGACCTCATCCAATCTTGCACTAAAATGTGCTATCATTGACTTAGTTGGCAGACTTTAAAACTTTGCAAAGTCTGACTAGACCTAATCTTGCATAAAAGTAGTGAAAATTATCTCGATGGTCTTGTGCTAAGATTTCAACCGATAGACTAAACAAACCTTTTGAGTCGGTACCCTTAAAAACCCGTGCAAGTTGGTGGATCATGAAATCCATGCAAAATGCTTGAGCAATGAAAGACTTAATGGTCAGTTGGACTCAATTTCCCCGCTGAAGTCAGTGGACCTCAAAATTAGCGCTTTTATGTCTGTAGGTCAGCTGACCCTGAAATTAGTGCAAGTGATGCAAAATGATCATTTTTAAGGAATTTTCAAAGGGAGGAATGTCTGATAGGATGTAGTAATGACTACAAATGGTAAATGTTGATGATTTACATGTTTAAATGAAATTTTGCAACATTTGGAAAGTTTGTATAGCATAGATTGATGTTGAATTGCCTAAAGTTAGATTATGAAATGAATGTAATATAATAAATGTCAGATTTATATTCTTTTAAGAAGATGGTGGTGACTTAGCAGGTTCATTATGGTTTCAATGGTTGAATGTCTACTAATTCACTTGACAATCATAGAACTTAAACTTAGGGGTTAGTGAAAATCTCTTAAGGTATCAAGCTTATAAGGTCTAGTCCTACAAGTTAGATGACTGCAGGGTTCAAATCATGAAGTACGAATTTAAAGGTATCCCACTAGAGACAAAATTTCATACTGGATGGAGTGATGTAGGTGATGGTGCAGGAGCACCTACCTGACAGCTGGCCTCCATGAGGCAGTTAGTTTGTTTTGAGTCTTGTTAATGTTTTCAAGAAGGTCTGATAAGACCAATGCATGTAATAAGGTCATGCTGACCATGTTTTACTATTTTTAGTTAGTTTGTTAGGACAGCTGTATGCTGTAGGTCTGGTTGGATCTCCCAGCCGCCTGGAGAGATTTCCCAGCCGCTTGGAGTCGGGTCAGTAGTACTCGCCAGAGATCCTATATATGCATGAGGATCTGTTGGTTTTAGAGATAGTATTGCATCGAGCTAGGTTGCACGGAGTGAGACAGAGAGAGAGAGACTGATCATTATATTTGCATCTTTTGAAATCAAATAAAGTGATCCTGTTAGTGTTCATCCTCTATTGAATTCCATTATTTGATCGATTTGCTGATCCATTCCATCGGTTGATTCGTCGAATCGGTGGAATGGCCATGTATAGTAGGGTAGGATTTAGTCTGCATTTTGTGTTTGTTTGCATGTAGGTGTGCAGGATCACCGTCAAGAGATGTTGAGAACCCTAGCATGGGTATGTGCTAGGTCGAGCTGATAGTTAGAGTTTGGAAGATCACCCTGAAAGTAGATCGGGTCATCCCAGGAGGATCGGCGAATTGAAAATTTGCTAAGGTTGGAAGTTCATCAAAACGGCATCATCAGGATATTTCTGCGTATGTCCTGCAGTCGCTTCGGGCATCATCATCTGGGTAGATGGAGATGAGCATGATGCTATCGATTGCATAAAGTGAATGTGCGTCGGGGTGATCATCATCAGGTGTTGCCGAGGAGGATCGTATCGGCATAAGGTAGAAGATCAGGTTGATCGCGGGCCAAAAAAGTTAAGTTTGGCCAACAGCAGGATATTGAGGAACTGCATGTGACGTCATCGTCATCAGGATAATCGTCATCAGGATATCAGGGTGACGTAAGCATCGAAGGGACAGTGCGTGAAGTTGAGTATCATCATCAGGATATATGGAGGGAACCGGATGTTCTATATCCTGCTGATGAACATGATGTTGAACATCATGATGCTGAAGATAGTGAAGGTAGAGTTTGGCGGTAAGGTGAACAGTGAACGTCAGGAGGATGTTCGCGCTTGCCGAACATGATGATGCTGCCGATAGTCGAACATGATGATACTGCCGATAGTCGAATATGATGATGCTGCTGACATGCGAAAGAGTTGAAGGCTTGTCTGCAGGAGGATATCGGTCGGTAGAGTAAATATGATGATGCTGACAGTGTAAAGGGAAATATGATGATGATGATGAAGGGTTGCGGACATCCATGCTGTGTGTCAAGGTTTTAGTGTGGATGCCTCTGCATCATACTGGTATCAGAGCTCAGCAAAAGGTCTGGGCTGTTGTGTGTTGATTCTGTCACCGAAAGGGCAGAGGTAGAGTTGATTGTGTGTTGTGTGTTGATTGAGAGGTTGACAAAATGCCTCCGAAAGGTAGTGGTACTGCAAGGGAATTGCAGGAGATGAAGGAAAAACATGCCAGAGAGATGAGGAAGATGAAGGAGCTTGCTGAAGCACTTCAAGCCAGGCTTGTAGCCCTGGAAAAGAACAAAAAGAGGGAAGTGGAAGACAGTGAGTCTGAAGAAGATGAAGATACGGTTGAAGAGTATGAAGAGGTAGCTGAAGATCTGGATGCTGAAGACCAGAGACTTGCAAAACTATTAAAGGCAGTGCAGAGTGATAAACCTAAGGTAAAGGTTGATGTTTCCAAGTATAATGGAAGTTTGAATGAAGATGAGTTGCTGGATTGGATTGCTGCACTTGATAATCACTTTGAATGTGAAGATGTTGCTGAGGATCAGAAGGTAAAGATTGCAAAGACCAAGTTAGGAGGTCATGCTTTGGTATGGTGGGATTATGTACAATCTGAGAGAAGGAAACAAGGGAAGTCAAAGATCACTTCATGGGATAAGATGGTAGCAAGGATCAAAGGTAAATTCTTGCCAAGGGATTATGAAATTCAGATGTTTAAGAAGCTGCAATTTTTAAGGCAGAAGGAAATGGATGTGAAGGCCTATACTGAGGAGTTTTATAAACTGAGTATGAGATCTGGTCATCATGAGAATGAGGTAGAAAAGGTGGCTAGGTACTTGGCTGGTTTGAGATTGAACATACAGGATGAGTTAGTTTTAGCTAACCCTAAGAATGTGGAGGATTGTTACCAAATGGCAATCAGGATTGAAGAAAAGATGAATAGGGGACAAGATAAGTCCATGAGAGGAAGAGGAAACAATATGAGGGGAAGAGGAACAGCCCCTACACAAAGGCAAACCAATGAGGGTCAAGAAGACACTGGTAAAGGACAGGGACAGTCTGATTTCAGAGGTGGATGGAAAGGTAATAGAGGTAGATTTGGAGGTGGTAGAGGTTCTACTACATTTTCAGGAAAGTGTTACACCTGTGGTGAGTTTGGTCATCCATCTTTCAAATGTCCAGAAAGCAAAGGTTCATCATCCAGAAATGATAGAACAAATGACAAGAGAGTACAACTGGTACAAGAAGAGAAAGTAGAGCAAAGTGTGCAAAGTTCAAACACTTATCACAGAGATAGGGAGCCTGACAATTATGCATATCCTGAGGATGGAGAAGCATTGATGCTAAGGAGAATTAGTTTGCAGGCATCAAAGGATCTGATGCAAAGAAGAGCTCTTTTCGAGACCACATGCAAGAGCAAAGGTAAAATATGTAAGGTTGTCATTGATACTGGTTCAACAGACAACATGGTATCTCAGGAAATGGTGGGTAAACTGAATTTGGAAAGGATTCCACATCAACACCCTTACAAGGCATCTTGGGTGAGTGATAGTCAATCACTTTTTGTCTATGAACAGGCATATGTGGATTTTCAGATTGGAGCATATCATGATAAAGTTTTGTGTGACATTTTGCCCATGGAATGTTGTCACCTACTGTTGGGTAGACCATGGCAATTTGATAGAAGGGTACTGTATGATGGGTATGCTAATACCTACACCATCAAGAAAGATGGGAAGACTATTAGGTTGATGCCATTGCAGGAAGATGATGCAGCACAGGGGGCAGCCAAAATCATTTTAGTAGGAAAGAAGGAGTTTGTGCAGAAGCCTATAGGAGCAGGCATAAAGGCAGTTGAGGATACTGCAGGGAAAGGAGTTGTTAAGGACAACAGGTTGAAGAAAGTTTTAGTTTTGACTGACAGAGGTCAGCAGCAGGTGCAGAAACAGGTTTGCAAACAGCAACCAGTTGAGAGGAATGACAAGGATGTTGTCATAGTTGGGACTATTGTTTGTCCTATAAAGGTTGAAAGGAAGATAGGATTGAACATTGCAGAAGTTCAAGAGGCAGTTCAAACAGAGGTTCTGGTCAGACAACCTAACAAACACAAGGTATGTGAGAGAAGGGCCTACATTGACAGGCATGAGGGTTTACTTGCAAGAAAGCAAGATACAGTTCAGAAGTCTTGGAGCAGCCAAGAGCTAGCAGAGGACAAAGCTGGAACAGGTCAGAACACTGACATGACAAAGTGTAAAGGTGGAGGACTTCCACATACTAAACTCATGGGACATGAGTTCTTTTCTGTTGGGGAGTATGGTGCAGGAGCACCTACCTGACAGCTGGCCTCCATGAGGCAGTTAGTTTGTTTTGAGTCTTGTTAATGTTTTCAAGAAGGTCTGATAAGACCAATGCATGTAATAAGGTCATGCTGACCATGTTTTACTATTTTTAGTTAGTTTGTTAGGACAGCTGTATGCTGTAGGTCTAGTTGGATCTCCCAGCCGCCTGGAGAGATTTCCCAGCCGCTTGGAGTCGGGTCAGTAGTACTCGCCAGAGATCCTATATATGCATGAGGATCGGTTGGTTTTAGAGATAGTATTGCATCGAGCTAGGTTGCACGGAGTGAGACAGAGAGAGAGAGACTGATCATTATATTTGCATCTTTTGAAATCAAATAAAGTGATCCTGTTAGTGTTCATCCTCTGTTGAATTCCATTGTTTGATCGATTTGCTGGTTTAGTGGTTTCATGGATTTGCTGATCCATTCCACCGGTTGATTCGTCGAATCGGTGGAATGGCCATGTACAGTAGGGTAGGATTTAGTCTGCATTTTGTGTTTGTTTGCATGCAGGTGTGCAGGATCACCGTCAAGAGATGTTGAGAACCCTAGCATGGGTATGTGCTAGGTCAAGCTGATAGTTAGAGTTTGGAAGATCACCCTGAAAGTAGATCGGGTCATCCCAGGAGGATCGGTGAATTGAAAATTCGCCAAGGTTGGAAGTTCGTCAAAACGACATCATCAGGATATTTCTGCGTATGTCCTGCATTCGCTTCGGGCATCGTCATCCGGGTAGATGGAGATGAGCATGATGCTATCGATTGCATAAAGTGAATGTGCGTCAGGGTGATCATCATCAGGTGTTGCAAAGGAGGATTGTATCGGCATAAGGTAGAAGATCAAGTTGATCGCGGGCCGAAAAAGTTAAGTTTGGCCAACAGCAGGATATTGAGGAACTGCATGTGACGTCATCGTCATCAGGATAATCGTCATCAGGATATCAGGGTGACGTAAGCATCGAAGGGACGGTGCATGAAGTTGAGTATCATCATCAGGATATATGGAGGGAACCGGATGTTCTATATCCTGCTGATGAACATGATGTTGAACATCATGATGCTGAAGATAGTGAAGGTAGAGTATGGCGGTAAGGTGAATAGTGAACGTCAGGAGGATGTTCACGCTTGCCGAACATGATGATGCTGCCGATAGTCGAACATGATGATGCTACCGATAGTCGAATATGATGATGCTGCTGACATGCGAAAGAGTCAAAGGCTTGTCTGCAGGAGGATATTAGTCGGCAGAGTAAATATGATGATGCTGATAGTGTAAAGGGAAATATGATGATGATGATGAAGGGTTGCGGACATCCATGCTGTGTGTCAAGGTTTTAGTGTGGATGCCTCTGCATCAGGTGATATAGATCTAGGTCACATAGACTTAGATGACTTCAGAATCATAACTTTTGGCCCAAATCTGACTCCTAGGGCCAAAACACTAAAAGACAGTGATATAGCACAAGTTGTTGCTTTCCCCATATCTTTTTAGTGTGCAGAACTAATAGTAACATGTGCATACAGATATGATGTCATGACTAGAACAATCCAAACCACCAATGGGGATATCTTGGCTGATTTAAGTCCACCCTCTTTGGCTAAAACTTTTGACATCCCATGGCACACAGTAATGACCATGCTCGACAAAGAAGGATCAGAGGCAACTTACAGCAAAGATGTGAATGGATGCAGAAAACATATGAATGATCATTAGGCAAAGAGAAAAAGGTCTTCCATGAGAAAATTCCCTCAAGTGTTATACAGAAGTGACTTTCATGATGAGATAGGGGATTTGATAACTTTTCTAAGTAGAATATATGGGTTACCCACGGTCTCCACTTTTGAAGAATGGATGTTTGTCATCATTATTGAGATACTGAAGGGAACTAAATTCCACTAGTCATGGATTCCTAGTGATAATATTCATGAGGACTTTAGCAACTTTAAAGAGAAAAGATTCTTTAGATGGACATCCTATGTTGTTTATGCATTAGCAAGAAGAAATCATTATGTTGGGTTGTTCAAAATATGAGAAGTTGGGAATGGTGAACAGGCCCAAGTTAAGGTTTATTAATGTTACCCACAACTCACATCATCTCAATCTTTGATGCACTTCAAAAGGGTAAATGATGCCTTCACGATGTATATAGTAAGGTTGCTGCAAGGTAACACAGCCCTGAGGATTTCCATAGAAGCCATGAATGAAGTGACCAAATATGGAAAGTGGTATATCCAATTCAAAAAATTTACATATCTGAGAGTACAAGGTTTCACTGGGATGGCTTATAGACTCCCTAGGTATCCAAACGATAAGATTATGCTCTTGGAGTTGTTAAGGCAATTAATTCCTTGTGCTAAGAAAATCAAGCACTTACATAGAACCAATGTACAGTTTCCCATCAGGTTTGGCAAGGGGAATTATGCATGCCCTTCACTAGCATTGATTGATCATTCGGATAAAGAACTTCAACTCCTCAACCTCCACTACTACAATGCAAGGGATCATTTTGATCCAAATAAAGTGATGGAGAGGTTTGTAAGCAAAAATTTGTTTCACAAAATGCATATTGAGGACTTTTGGGCCAACTGTATGGATGACTACAAAGTAATGAAGAAGGCCCATTGAAGATTATCTCTGGCCTTCATAAGAAAGTTTCACATCATTGCAATGCTTGACTAGTTGGAGGATGATGAAAATGTTATGGTCAGAGGAACCTTGGAAGTCTAATACCGTGAACCAATCCCTCTACCAAATTGGGCCAATGCTAAGGAAAGTTCTCTTAACATCATTATGAAGGAACCTATCAGACTGAGCAAAGCATGGGTAAGGGGCTAAATTGCTGCTTTAGAGACACAAGGGGTGCAGCTCACTTATACTGCACTAGAATCAAACAAAGAGTCTAGATGAGAGGAAGATGAACCAATAGATTTAACAGATGAAGCAGAAACATCTCAAAAGCAGAGGTCTGACAGTGAAGAGCATGTACCATTAGTAGAAAAGGCTAAGAAGGTTAATAAATCCTCTACAAAATATCCTAAGAAAGATCAACCTCCTTCCACAAGAACAAGAGCCTCTGAGAAAAGGGATATGCCAAGTGGTCCTAAAGAGGGTTCTAAAGCCAAGAAAATCAAGGTGAAGATTGTTAGCAACACTAAAGAAATGGCTGCTGCAACCAGTAAAGATACAAGTTTGCCGACCTCTCCACCTCCTGATGCCCATAGTGTTGGTATTGCTGCCACAATCATATAGGAAAATTTTTCCCTTGACCTTCCTCCCACAAGTGCAGATTCAACTATCTTGCCTCCACAAGTGACAACGTCCATTACTTCTGCCCTTTCTACTTCTCCCATTACTACATCATCATGTTCTTCCACCATTCCAACACCACTTCATGTCATATCTTCCACTAAACTCTCTACCTCCATTCCCCTACCTCCCATTTCTACTATTCTCTCTTCTTCTTTGCCTTCTTTCTTAATACCTTCACCCATTACCATCTCTTCCACCCTGTCTAATGTGTTGGCCAATTTAACAAAAGTGGACATATCCTCAGTGGCGATGCCATTAGCCTCTATCACACCTATTTCCCTGGCACCAACAAGCCAAGATTCAACTCCTTTGGTTGTACCACTACTACCTAGAATTGATAAGGTATACGCAAAATTGGGTTTGGAGGACCCTGAACCTAAAAAGGATATAGTTGTTGAGACAAGCAATGAAATTCCAAATGAGCCTCAAACTGAAGCAGTCAGTGTTGAAGTGATCAATATATCTGACAGTCCTCCTGAGAAAGGAGAAACAAATGAAGTCTTCAAATTAGCCTGGCAGAATGTAATGATAAATTGGAGAAAACTGGCCAATGAAGAAGATAAGGATTTGGATAAGGATAAGGAGTCAGAGCAAGAACAAGGGTCACTAAGTCCTCTTCTTCAACACTTGAGTGGTTACAAAACAAAGTGGCATACCAAGTGCCACAAGTGGAAATAATGCAATTAGATTTTAGCACAATCCTTTCACAAGATCAAAGGCCTAAGAAACAGAAGAAAGAAAAAGTACAATCAAGAATTTATAAGAATGAAGCAGGGTCCATAATTGCTGAAATAGCTATTCCACCAGCCAATACAAGTAGAGAGCAAGCCAGAGCTGAGGACTATGTTATCTTAACGGTCAATCTAGGACCAACCACTCATGCTCAAAGTGTTGATGAGTTTAAGGGGTCTGTAACCCCCATTCTGGAACAATTGGATAAAGATGAGCTATCAAAGAAAGAGTTGAAACAACAAAATGAGGAGCTCCAGACTTGCCTCCAATTCTTGATCAAACCAGTTGATGCAGGAGGAGATATTAGAACATTGCCTACTTTCCTATCTACAAATGAAATGGTAAAACTTGGTGAGGTAAGGTCAAAGTCACAAAGGACTAAAAATTGGTTAATCAGAGTATTTGAGAAGGGATGTAAAGCTATTGATGCTTTTGCCCAGGCACATAAGAAATTGGTTGAGCTTCATGAGAAATGGAAGGATCTGTGTGAGGAATGTGATTCTTTTGATGAATATTTCTCTCACATGTTTCCTCGCATAAAGAGCATCAGAGATTTGTTGGCATAGACCTTAGTGGTTGAAAATATTCTGACTGGAGATAAATTGTCAAAGGCTATCGAGTGGTATCAATAGCTGAATTTGAGAAAAGAAACTTTTGAAAACATAAAAGAGGCTTATAAGCTAGCGGATGAGGAACTTCAATCACTAATATATGATATTAATGATTCTCTAAGAGATTGCCTAGTAGAGGCTTATAATGACTATGTGCCTTATGATGTTGAAAAATGCAAAAGTAAGTTACATAAGGTCATTTTTTAGAGTACTGAACTGGCTATGGAGGATAGATTGGACAAGGTTAGTGACCTTAGGGTTGAATTCAAGGCATTCCACAAGGTTGGGGCAGAAATAGAGAAGATATATAACAAATTCAGTTGGGAGCTGGAGATGTTTGAATATTGGGTTAGCCATCTAAAGAATCCAAATCCCTTGGAAACCAATCTAGCCCTAGAAGCGTGGCTCAACTACCGCAACAAGCTTGCAGAAGAAGACAAGATCAATTTGGATGAAGAACCTTGATGTTTTTTTTGAATATTCTGAAATGTAATCCCGCTATAATTGTAAATTGCTATATTTGGGATAGCATGTGACTCTATTTTGTCTCTTTTGTGCTTTGAAAATGATCTTTTCTATTTATATATTGAGTTGGGTAGTCAAATTGATTAGATTCAATGTATTTGGGGGCTATTTTTTTCTTTTTCATAAAAGACAAAATGTAATCTGGGATTTGATATGAACTGTTGTAAAGGCATTTATTGATGTAATCTAGACCATCAGTGTTGAGTTAATCTCCACCATTCATTGAAAAACTTGGTATGCCACTTTCCTATATAAAGGGCTACCATTTCCATTATTTGTAAGAGAGAATTTGATGCCAAATTGTTGATGTAGACACCCAAAATTGACTCATTATCATTAGTATTCAAACATTGTATTACATATCATCTACATTTGTCTAACACACTTGAGCAATATCCCTAACACATCTATTTCTTATATTAATTAATTAAATTTGTATTTATTTAATTAATTCATTAGCTATTTCCTTTAAGCTATAATTAAACAATCTTCAATTATTTAATTATCTTCATTCTATCTATTTTTAATTAAATAAATCTTATTTATTTAATTAAAGATTCCTTTCATAAACCCACTTTCCAATTAATCAAATAGATTTTATTTATTTAATTAATTTATCTTATCATTTATCTCATGAGCCAACATGTGTGCCTCTTTCAGTTAAAAAGATAAGTGGTACTACATCCTTTTATTTAATATCTTTCACATATAGTACTTTCTATGTACACAAGCACACATAAGACCTATCTTCCCACCACTTGTCATCTTCACATTCATCTATGTCTATCTTTTAATCTTAGTCATTCACATAGCCACCAAATCTCCACCGTTGATTGATTTTGGTTGAGTTATATATAAACACCCTCTCATTTCATAATCAAAAAAAGGAAGCAAGCATTCATAGTGTCTACATTATCATCCTGAGCATATTGAGCACTTGAGCATCCATAGCATCCATTGAGCTTATCATCATTCATCCATCATGGTAGCTTTTATCTTAATAATTGTTCATTGTTGAAGAAGTAATCCACATCATAAACAAGGAATCATACAATCTAGGTGATATTGTGCTTGAATTGCATACTTTGGGTTTTCATTTGGATTAGATTCTTTGATGATGGTAGGGTTAGGTTTTTATGTCTATGCTTGATTTTATTAATCTAATTTTTTACCTATCATATTTTGACATGCCTAGTGGTACCCACATCCTTGATTAACTTTGTTGTTTGAAGTTGTTTTTATGAAGATCATATTTTTTGAGTGCTTACGGCAACTTCTAGTCACTTTTGAGCAAAAAATTGTCTTTGTCTACATACCCATGTCGCTTTTGCACTAAAATCTATAGCCTCTAGCAACTTCTGGATCGCTTATAAGCAGACAATGATCTCTTTTTGTTTATTATGCATCTCTTTTAAACTAACAGTGGTCGCCTTTTCATTTAACCTAATCGCTTTTGATCTGACAGTGGCTGCTTTTAGATAATTGAATCACTTTTTGCAAAACTAGGGTTTTTGTTGAGTATTGTCTCTTTTGCAGATCCAGGTCACTTATGAGCCGTAAACAATCACTTTAGGCTTTTTCGTATCACTTATGAACTTCAACAATTCGCATCTGGTGTTTTTGAAATCACTTTTGATCTGCAGTAGTTCACCTTTGACAGAATGGAGATCACTTTTGACTAACAGTGGATTGCCTCTAGTAAACTTGTGTCACTTTCAGTCTGTATCATTTGTAGTTTGTTTTTCTTGGCTACTAATTGGGTATTTGTGCAGCATCTTATCGATTGTCCAAGAAAATGAGGTTATCAAACTACTAACATATTTGTTGCAGCTTTGATCGGTCCAAGACTTGTAGTTTATCACTAAAATAGGAACATTTGGGCTTGGTGCTTAAAATGAATCATTGCTTGCTCCGTGCTTGATTTATCATTTTTTTATTGCTTGCATGTGATTGATTATAATCCAAATTTAATAACAAAAGTATCCTCTCCCCTTGCCTATCAAATGGATCTTGGGTGTATGAGAACCTGTTATTATCTTTAGAGGGCCTGCCTTCCCAGTGTGAGAAGGGAAATGAAAATCAAAGAAAATATAAAAATTATACCTTCAAAACCTTGAAGCCTCCTCACTCCTTGATAAGGTGGAAGGAAATGCACCCAATCTCCTTAGCTTTACCCAAAAGAACTAGTGGAATGTGGATTGCTCTTAACTACAACACAAATTCAACATTATCTAGCTATGTAAATGAGGATTTTAGAGGGATTTTGGCATAATGGATTTGATCTTTACACTTGGATGTGAAAATGCCTTGTGGAGGCTTTTATTTATAGGCAAATTTGGGGGGAGATTGATTCAACGATGAAGATTAAAAGCTGAGATCAATGGTGGAGGATAAGAGATGAGATCGATGGATGAGATTTAGTCAACAAATTTGAAGGGTGGAGAATAAAAATAAAATTTGTATTCATTTTTGGGGAAGGCTTTACATTTAATGAGGATTAAGACAAGTGATGAATTTAAGAATTATTTTTTGGAGGATGTGGAATTAAAAATTCCATTTTATGTGGGAGTGTGAAGGTCATGTGACACATGGGCAATTTTAGAACTAACATGTGTGAGGTCATGGCATAGAGAAGAGCTTAGCATGGAAATAGTAAGGTGAACTGGAAGGGTCATGTGACCCATGGGATTATTTTGGAATTTTTAATTTGTGGGTTGTGGGAAAATGAGTTAATGATGCTTTGAGCAAGTTAATTAGGGTGATTAACTTAATTAATATAGCTGAAAAAAAACTAGTGAATGGGTTAAACAGGGTTTAGGATTAATTAAATAATGACTTATTTAATTAATCTAGGTCTAGGGGCTATGTAGGCTAGGGTAGATATTTAAATATTGGCTATTTAATCAACTAGGCTAGGTATAGGCTGATTAGTAGGGTAGATTAATTAAATAAGTGTGATTTATCTAATTAATCAGTTTTAGGAAAGTGGTCAAATTAATCAAATAAATATTTAGCATATTTATTTAATTAATTGGGATAGTGTTAGTAAGGTATGATGCTAAATTAAGGGAGACCCTGTGGTGAAATGGTGGGGCTTCTTGCCTATAGTGCCAACAACCCAAGTTCAAACCTCGAGGGGTTACCCTCTACCGTGTCAACAATTGAGGGACCCTACCTAGGGAGTTCTTATGGTGAAATGGTGGGGCTTCTTGCCTGTAGTGCTAACAACCTAGTTTCAAACCTCACAGGGTCGCCCTCTACCGCATTAACAATTGAGGGATGTTACCTCCAATTTTTTAAAAATTAGATGAGTTCTTCATGAAAATGCATGGGAGAGAAAAGAGTGAAAATTTAGGCCTAGGCACTGGGCAGAATCAAGGCAATCCAACAGATCAGTTTGAATAGAGGAAAAGGATTCTTGTAGAAGTGAAGGAAGGTTTTCGATTGACCTCTTGGGCTTAAGATGCGGAAAGACAAATTCCTTTCGAAACCCTTCAAGAAAGAGCGCCTAAAGAAGGATGGTGAATTCAAGCGGAAGATGGAAGAAATAGAAGACAAGGCGGTGCCAATGATCATAGCAATTGGAGGAACAGGCGCAAAAATGTTTGTCCTCAAAATTGATTTAATTAGAGGTTCCAAAGAATAGATCTTTTTTAGAAGTGGCAAGCTTTGAACCGATGGAGGAACCCTAGGGCCTCAGGAAAGGGCAGATCTGGTAAGAAGAATCCTGCAAAGCGAAGAAATATCTAGAATCAAGGTAACAAAATTCCAATGGTAATGCCTTCAAAACTACTAGGCCCTTCAATAGAATGCATGGAAAAGTTAGGTTGATTGGAAAATGGTTAAGGATTAATCTAGATTGGAAAGGTTTAGTGTAGTGGTCGTAGGATCACTGGGGGTAGGATTTAAAAATGAAATCATTATCAAATGGCTTCTTTGTGGTTATCTTCCCTTCGACCAAAATTAAGATAGAAATCTTGGAAGGAATATGGCTCTTGGATGGCTTAGGTTTTTACCTAAAGAACTAGGAGATAGGGTTTAATCCTCGCAGTCATCAGATAGATTATGTGCAAGACTGGTACAAATTACCAAACCTACCTGTGGAATTCTGGTAACCCAAGATTTTGGAAGAAATGGGCAATTTTTTGGGGAAATTCATCTATGCAGAAGAATGGTTTGAGGAGGATGGGAAAAGATCATTTGTCAGATTATGAGTGGAAAACAAGCCCAACACATCTCGATGAAGGGAAATTGAAATCTTTACCGACTGGGGGACTTTGATCAAGAGCTAATTTTTGAATCGAGGCCCAAAGGGAATCCATTACAAGTTTTGGGTTAGCGATCATGGGAAAAAACCCTAGTCTAGAAAGAGGAAATCAAAAATCCTGAGAACAATAGCAATAAAGAAACCAGGGCTTCGGTAGGCTCCAACAAATCATTGGCAAACCACACTGAAGGCAATCAGGAGGGAATAGATCCACCAATGGAATCCTTGAGGAGAGAAGACAACTACGAGGCAAAGAGAAAGATCCCCACCACAAATGAGGAGAAGTCTAGTGCAGTAAAGACCTCATGGGCGCAAGTGGAAAGCCTAGATAAGAAAATCTCTGTTACTTTAGAACTGCTTCACGCAGAAGTGCAGAAGGAAGATCTCAATTCTATAATTGAACTAGGGAAAGAATTGGTAGATTTAGCAGAGGCAGCAAAGGAAGGCTCCATTCCATTAGGAGAAGGAGCTGTTAGGATGGATTGGTTGGGAGGTGTAGAGGAAGAAGACCAGGACCTAGATTTGGAGGTTGATCCTCCTTCCCAATTGCAAATTGGGTTATTAAATCACACAGAAGAGGATGCAATCAGAAACCCCATTCTCAATGGGAATCTAGGGATTGGACAGAGGGATCCAGTGAAATTAGTGCCAGACTATGGTGAAACAAAAGGAAGAGGTCGTACTCCCAACAAAGATAATCTTAAATTGGATGGAGAAGCTAGCGGGCAGCTAAATATTGTAGACTTATTTAAAGTAGGGAAGGGGGGCCCCCTTCCTGAAAAACAATGAAGATCTCTTCCTGGAATGTTAGGGGCCTAAATGCCCCTAACAAAAGAAGCCTATTCAGGAATTATTTAGTCACTTAAATTAGATATTTGGCTAATTCAGGAGTCGAAGTTGAGTCAGGAGGAGAGGGAGAAATTTTGTAGGAAATTAGGTAGGTGGAAATTCAAGGGGGTTAACTCTATTGGTGCCTCTAGAGGCCTTATCAACTTATGGTGACCCCAAACAGTTTTGATCGAGGTAGTGGCAAATAGTAGAGCTTAGATCGCTAGTAAGGTAAGGAGTTTAGCCTCAAATCCTTGTTTTTTGTTAATTAATATTTACAGTCCCAATTCCTATTTGGAGAAAAAAGAAATATGGAAAGAGATAGATATCATCTGTAGCAGTCATGCTTTTGAATTTTATCTTTTGGGTGGGGACTTTAATGCAATTTTGAGATCAGAAGATAAAAGAGGGGGTGTGGGGAGGAAGCTTCAATCATAGGTAGACTTTGAAGACTTTGTTGAAAGAAACTAATTTTTTGAAATTCCTATGGGAAATGGTGGTTTCACTTGGACTAATAGAAGGTTAGGTTTCAGCAATATAGCAAAGAAATTAGATTGATTTCTCTTCAAAGGAGATCTAAGAAAATTCCCCTTCGGCTTGGAATGTAAGATTTTGCCATTGTCAGGGCCTGATCACTATCCTATTTGCCTAGATATAATTAGGGAAAAGAGACCAGTTAGAAGCCCTTTCAAGTTCAAAAACATGTGGCTTAAGGATCCTAGTTTTTTGGAGTTGGTCAAGCAGTGGTGGACTGAAACTAAACCTGAAGGGTCTAAGTTTTTCATCATTGTTACGAAACTCAAAATCATCAAGCAAAACTTTAAAAAGTGGAATAGGGAAAACTTCAATAACATTTTTGAAGAAAAGAGGCTAGTTGAAGAGGAGCTTGCAACACTGAATGAAAAAGTTCTGAAGGAAGGTATGGATGGCAATAGTTTTCTATTAGAAAAGGAACTGCATGGAAAGTTGGGTGACTTGATCTCCAAGGAAGAAATATATTGGCAACAAAAATCTAGGGAAGTATGGCTTAGGGAAGGAGACAAGAACACAAAATTCTTCCACAATTCTACAAGAGTTAGAAGAGAAGTCAATAGAATACCTTCAATTAGATTAGCTAACGGGACCCTCATCAATAAGATTGAGGACATTAACAAAGAGGCGGTCTCCTTTTTTCAGAATTTACTTACTGAGGGGGAGGATTCAAATTTGGGAAGCCATCAGCAAATGTTACGAAGTATTCCTAGACTTTTTTCAGAAGAGCACAACAAATTGCTGACTGCAAAATTTACAAAGACAGAGATCAAAGAGGCTATTTTCGGTTTACATCCAGATAAAGCTCCTAGATCTGATGGGTTCCCATCAGCCTTCTTTCAAAAATGATGGGATTTCTTGGGGAAGGAGATCATAGAGGCAATCGAGGACTCTAGGAGTTCAGGCATGGTTTTAAAGGAGGTCAACAATACCTTCTTAGCCCTCATTCCCAAAAAAGAGAAACCTAAATCCTTGGAATATTTCCAACCCATTGCATTATGCAATACCTTGTATAAAATTTTAGTAAAAGAAGTAGCCAATAGACTGAATCTTATTTTGCTTGACATAATTGTAGAAGAGCAAACTGGATTCATCCCTAGAAGGTCAATCATAGATGGTGTAATCATTACTCAAGAAGCCATTCATTTGATTTAAAATCTAAAAAGTCAGTAATGTTCATCAAACTAGACATTAAAAAGGCCTATGACAGAGTAAACTAGAGATTCTTGTTTAAAGTTCTAGAAGCCTTTGGCTTTGAAAAGTCTTGTCTTAATTGGATTTTTGAATGGGTGGCCAATTCTAAATTTTTAGTCTTGATAAATGGCTCCCCCGAAGGCTTCTTCAGTGTTTCTAGAGGCCTCAGACAGGGAGACCTAATGTCTCCATTCCTATTCATCATAATGGCAGAGGCCTTAGGAAGGTTTTTACATCTGGCTAAACAAGAAGGGCATATTCAAGGAATTTAGATTTCTTAGGGAGTACAAGAAGTTACACATCAACAATTCGCTGACAATATCATGCTTTTTGGGGTGGTAAAAGATAGAGAAGCAAGATGCTTCAAACAAATTTTGGACCAGTATTCTTCAGCTTCAGGTCAGGAAGTCAGTCTAGCAAAATTGGAAGTTTTCTTTTTTGACATCAATTACACAGGAGAAAATGGTATTCTCAGGATATTAAGATTTAGAAAAAGGGAATTAGCCTGCAAATATCTAGGATTGCTGCTTGCAAAGGGTGTAAGGCTAGGGAAGCTCTGGGAGGCTTTAATTGAAAGAGTAAAAAATAGGCTCGCTTCTTGGAAAAGCAAGTGGATTTCTTGGGCTAGTCATCTAACAATGCTCAAGGCAGTGAATTCTATAATCCCAACTTATATGATGTCCTGCCTCCCTCTTTCAAAAGTAGCCTTAAGAGGTTTAAATCAAAAAATAAAAACTTTCTTTTGGAAAGGAAATTCATATCAACAGAAGTTTCCTCTGATTAAATGAAATTAGATCTGTGAGCAAAAAGAGGCAAACGGCACTGGTTTGAAGGATTTGGTATCTCAAAATCTAGCTTTAGGAGCTAAACTAGTATGTGCCATCCATTTGAAGCAAGATCTTAAATGGGTCAAGGTAGTAAAAGCAAAATATTTAGAGGAAGAGGAAAATAGCATTTTCACAATTAGATTTCTACCAAAAGGATCACGGATTTGGAACTTTATAAGTAATTGCAGACCTCTAATCCTAAATCATCTGACTTGGGAAATTAGAGATGGAAGTAAGGCCCTTTTCTGGGATGACTCTTGGAACGGGCACCCCAAATTATCCAAGAGGGATGATCTAGAACAAGTCAAACTAGTTACAAAACTAAGTTGGGGTGATAAAGTCAGAGATTACATAGATCCTACCTCTCTCGGTGTGGGTGCATTGGTGTCTTGGAAAATTGTCAGGGTCTTTGGTGTGGAAGATAGATTGGCAGCAACTTTTGAAGAGGCTTTGAAGAACCGTAGGATAAGCTTAAGGATAGGATCAGATGAACTAAGGTGGAATGCCTCTCCTTCAGGGTAGTACAGTGTAAGGGAAGGTTATAGAGCTCTTAAAGATAATCCAGAAGCAGAGGCAAGCCTCCCAATCAATTTATGTTGGAACAAACTTTGTCTCCCAAAAGCAAGAATCTTCACTTGGGCTGCTTCCATAGGTAGAGTTCTCATAGGAGACAGATTCAAGAAGCTAGGATTTGTAATTCCCTCTAGATGTGTGATATGTAAACAAAAAGAAGAATATGGAGATCATCTCTTCCTCAATTGTGAATTCTCTTCCAAATGCTGGTCCTAGCTATGTGCTAAACTTCAATGGTCCTTAGCCTTGCCTATGAAACTCTTAGACTTTCCTCTCTCTTGGCCTTCTCTCCACAAGGAGTCAATTTTTGTAGGATTATGGGTTTCCAGTCCCTCCTTGCTCATATGGAAACTCTGGAAGGAAAGAAACAGAAGAATTTTTTAGGAAGAAGAAGTCCCTTTTCACACCTTTATTAAAAAGTTAGAGGTAAATATTGTTGAAGTGGTGAATGCAAGGCTTTTAGAAGGGGGGTTCGGAAAGAAGAAATTTAATACATGGGATGCTGAGATGAGGAAAAATTGGTAAGGCCTTCTTCTTGCAGCTATAGATCTAACCAATTAGGAAACTTCAAGAGTTGAAAAGAGATCAGTGCAATGGACTCCCCAAGAAGTAGGCTAGTTTAAACTGAACTTTGATGGGGCAGCAAGAGGAAACCCAAGAGTGTCAGGTGTTGGGTGCATAGTCCAAGATTGGAATGGTAGGACAATTGGAAGGTTGGTGGAAAACCTTCAGATAGGAATGAACAACATGGTAGAAATGCAAGCCACAATCTTGGGCCTCAGATTGTGCTAAGAGCTCAATATTAAAAAATTGGAGGTAGAAGGGGATTCCCTACTAATTATTAATGGTCTTAGGACCAAGAGGATGATCAACTAGAGACTGAATGCATTGCTAGAGTAGACAATTTCCCTCCTTGACAACTTTGACATAGTTTTGATAAAGCACATTTATAGGGAAGGTAATGTAGAGGCGGATGCCCTTTCTAATATAGGTGCAGATGGTAGGAATGTCAAAGAGATTTTAGATCCTGCAAGGCCTCTAAGTCAAACTTGATTGAGCCTATGGGTGGATGGGTGGGAGTCCTTCCACACAATCCATTGTGGAAGGACCAGGGCTCGGTGGTAGCGGTTGGACACGTTAGCTCGACAGGAACATGATGGCAAGTTTCCTAGCTTCTGTGATAGGTGATGGGACTTGGCTTTATTTAGACTTTCAAATCATTGCAAGGACCTTAAGTTATGTGCTTTGCCACCCTTTGATTTCAGTTTAATTATGAGAAGGTGACTTCACACTTGTTTGGGTTTCCAGAATCTTTGTTAAGCGAAGGGTCAAGAAGTAGTAGGCATTATATTCTTTTGTTTTCCTCATTTTACCAAACCCTCACCTTGATTTCTCTATTGTCTCCCCTTCCTCTCCTCTTTCAATGGTGACTAGAACAAGATTTGTGGCTCAAATTGTGATCGAGGGAATGGTGTGCTTGGGTTTGGAAACTCTGATCCAATTGGAAAGCTCAGTAAGGCAATTTGTGTTCAAAGGGGCAATCACAGATCACAGGTTGAAGAGATTGTTATGGTTCAGCGATGAAATTACCTTAGCCACAATTAAAATGGTTCTTGGCAGGAGGTTCATGGAAGGTGGCAAGTTTTATAGGACGGACACCACCATTGCTTCTTGCTTCCTCATAGCAATCTTGGACATGGGTCTTCCTAAAGATATAGAGAGTAATTAGTAAGAAAAATGTTCAAAGAGAAGCTTATAGTTGGTTTGAGCAATCACAAATCATAGGTTGAAGAGAGTGTTGTAGCTCAGCAATGACATTACCTTAGCCGCAATTAAAATGGTTCTTGGCAGGAGGTTCACGGAAGGTGGCAAGTTTTACAGGACGGACACCACCATTGCTTCTCGCTTCCTCATAGCGATCTTGGACATGGGTCTTCCCAAAGATATAGCAGAGTAATTAGTAAGAAAAATGTTCAAAGAGAAGCTTATAGTTGGTTTGAAGGAGATTATCAGAGCAGCCACTTTAGGTATTGGCATCCCGAAGATGACAAACTTCCACCTATTATAGAACATAGATGAGGTTGTCAGGTATTATCCTTTTCTTCTTGACTTGAAAGGTATGGTTCTGATTTATCATAGAGAACTAGTGGAGGTTGGAACAAGCTTCCTCAAAAAAGAACTACAGATGGAGCCTTTCGGGGATGATTTCGAGTGGGTGAATGATTTTCAAACCCTTGCTACTAATCTAGGTTTTATGTGACATTTTGGTAGTCTTTCTCCCTCCGTTTTGAAATGATATTGTAAACATTACATACTGATACAATGCAATGTAGTAGTCTTTGTGCATTTTAGTATAAAATGTAGGGGTTTTGGGCTAGCCCTACGTGGCTTGTTATGTTTTTTAGTTGTTTCTCTGTCAGGCCTTGTGTGGTCTCTTGTCAGGGGTTTGGGTAATATGTCAGTGGGATATTTTGGTCTAAGCTCTGCATATCTATTGGTTAGCCTATAAGGCTTTCTCATGTATTTTTAGACTTTTATAATATAATACAAACACTGGCTTATGTATAAAAAAAGGTATGATGCTGAATTAATTTAATTAATTTAGTTTTAAGGCTGAATTGATGATGAATGTATATATAATCCAGGGGTATGTTAGACTAATTAATTAAATACAAATTTAATTAATTAATTGGATGGGAAATTCATGATACAGATGGTGGTCTAAGAGTGGTTGAAGGGTTAAGACATTTTTAGGTGTTTACATTTGCCCCTCTTTGATGTGGCATTGTGACCTAATAGGGAAATAACGTCAAGTGAAAGACCTTTGCCCTAGCTGCCAGGAATGAGTGAAATGGATGAGGGATGCCCCCTTAAGAGGTCAGGTGATTTTTTTTTTTGGGTGAACTCTTGAAAGGAGGAAGTAGTGGTGAAAAATGGGTAGAGGATAGGAAATTAGATGGATAGGAAGAAACATAGATGAAAAAGGTTACATTTTGTGGCCTGGGGAAAGAAAAAGGTGCATGGGGGTATGACATGGCAGCTATATATAGAAAGTGTGGACCCAAAGTGCCATATTTGCACACTCTAAGCTTATTGGATGAGAGAAGAAGAAAGGGAGACATGGCGCAACCTACATTCCTATGATTCCAACTCTGACCTGAGAGGGTGCATGACTAAAGCTGATCGATAGAGGTGTACCCATAGGTATGTTAGTCAACCCTAACTTTGTGATTTCAAGTTTGGGGCTAGTTTATGGGATCAGGAAACAGGTAGTTAGGTAGTTTAGCACCATTGCACAGCCGCATAGTGCCATTAGGAAGATGGTTTGTGCTATCCTGTAGATCAGAGCCAGGAGTAAAAAGGGATTTTTCAAATGGTTTAGCACCATTCATCCATGGTTTAGTGCTAATCTCTCATTTAGTGCCATGGGTAAAAGGATAGTTTTGGATGGTTTAGTGCCATCCATCCGGGGTTTAGCTCTAAGATCTTGTTTATCACCAAAGTTGGGGTTTTCTTAATTTAGCACTATATACTAGCAGTAAGCTCTCGTTTAGTGCGATAAGGGTGGGATTTAGTGTAGTCCTTTGGATTAGCACCAAGGAATTAGGGTTTCTAGGTCAAATGGCAGTTTAGCACAATATGGTCATGGTTTAGTACTAAGCTCTCATTTAACATGAAAAGGTCAGGAATTAGCACTATCTCCTAAAGTAGTGCTATGTGGTGAAAGTTTAGTTCTATCCTTTGAATCAATGCTATATGGCCGAGGATTAGCATCATGTTTTGAATTGGAACCATAAGGTTCTGAATTAGTGCCATAGTGCTATTTTTTGGAAATTAAACTATTTTTTGGTGATTTTTAGATGCAGATTCTAGGCAAGATCTTGCAGTCATGAGAGCACTAGGTTCCATTGGTAATGGTGTTGAGATCATAGTTTGATCAAGCTGATCTAGCTTGACTAGGGAGGATAGGGCTTCAAAAGATCTCTAAGATACCCTAGATATAGGCTCATAGGGCTATGATGTCAGCCCTAGTGGAGAGGTGGAGGAGCAAGACATGCTTCTTTTTACTTCCTAGGGTGAGATCACGATCACTCTAGATGAGGTATGGAGGATCCTTAGGATCTCCATATGAGGAGAGAGAGTGATATATGATGTGCAGTTAGGATTAGCAGCTTTGGATAGGGTATTTGTGCATGCCCATCTAGTATATGCCCAGGATCAATGACAGATATGATATACATGGACTTGGGTGATTGGGGTGGATCCTTTCACATTATATGTGTGTGCATTGGTTGGAGGGATATTGATTCTGGATTAGTGATCACAAGATCTTTTATGTCTTTTGGTTTCCCTCATCTTCACTTATCTAGCCTTTTTTGGTAGATTTGGTTTTGGGAACAAGGTAGCTAGATAAACAAATTCATCTAGAGATAGCTTCACAAATATCTTTCTCTTTTGGATAATTTGATCAAATCACTATAATGTATGTGTTGTTTGTGCCTCTCGTATTGAGATTTTGAATTTTGGTTGTCACATTGTATTTTGATCATTTGAGAGAAGAGGTGGGGAAGACATTTTAGGAGGAGAAGGATCCTTATCAAATACCTTTTCTAAAGACTAAACAAGATCTCTTTCCAATACATATTTGGGAGGACTTACAATAGAAAGGATTGGTGGCTGAGTCACAAGAGGTGAATTATGAGGAGACGAAGATGGTGATTTGAAAATTTCTTCCAAAGATAAAGGTGTAGGCTCATCAATTTAAGTTACTTCAACCTACACAACTTAAGGAGGGGTCTTAGAAATATCATTCTAGAGAGTAGGGGAAATATCTATATTCTATGGTTGTCCTTGCTCTAGCTGATTCATGCTTGAACACATAAACCATAATTTGCGTGACTTCTTTTTCTATATCATCTTCACTTGTTCATCTTCCTTTAGTTATTCTTCATCTCCTCCTATGGATACTACCACCACAGGATGGCCTCCTTCATAAAAATTCTTCAATGCCTCCTTAAGCTATCTTTTGCTTCTTCTAATCACCAAAGAAGTTCTTTCTTGTAGATTATCAAATTCTCTTCAATTCCAATCACGTGCTTATAGAGGATGATGAAAAACTTTATTTTCCTCATATGAAGGATCCAAAACATCACCATTATCTTGAAATCCTTGAGGTATCATAGCTACTTGATACATTCTCATTTGTAGCATTAACATATGCAACCTCTTACAAACCTCTATATCATCACCAAAATTTGCCTAATAATCCTCAAGATGGGGTCTATGCAACACAGTGGATTTCAACCCTTCCATACATTTTTCAGTGTTGAAAGAAGGCCTTGCTTCATATGGTCTCAACATTAAGAGTGACAATTTTGCATCTGCATTCCTTGCTTCTTGCATTGTTGGACATGTATACCTTCCAATTGATAAACGGAAAGGAATACCTTTCACTTTTTTCTCTATACAAAGATTATGAACTTCAATGCCCTACCTACATACATCTAACAAAGAAACTCAATCATTGACATAAGTAGGAAGCCCTAATAGTGCTATAGTGAATCCAACAATTCTGATATAAGTGAAGGTAGCAAATGGGTAATACCATTTTTCCCACTTTTGAATTTGCTGCATAGCCTGTGGAAACATTATTTTTTCTCTATCATTCTCGAGCATTCTTATGATATAGAATATGAATGCATCATTTATCCTTTTGAAATGCTTGATGATTTTCTTCATCTCCAATTGAGGATAATATTAGTATACCAACTACCTACCTAAACCCATGTAATACTAATCTACTCCATTCCAATGAATTGTTGCCTTCTATCCAAGGCATATAAAAAATATGAAGTCATATAAAACTTCTTAGATTGAATGATTTCATTCAATTGCTTGTGAAGATTATCACTTATGAGGGTTTCCCAGTTAAAACACTCTTTATCAAAAATTACTTTAGGAATATATTGAAACATCCATACATGAATTTATTTATCAATGTTGAGTCTTGCAACAAAACTTAAGAGAGTGACTCGATCAATGATTTCTTCCTTAAACTCATTACAAAACAACTTCTTTGTAACCTAAAAATTACCACTCTTGGCTTAGCTAACCAATTTTTATTAATGATGTCTATGTATTGGTCAACATGAGCTTCAAAATACTCTTTGGAAGATTCCATGGATAATTTGAGAAATGCCTCTCTTGTTGGAAGATTCAACATCTCTTCATTGTAGGGTGGTTGAATTTGCATAATCACCTTGCCATCAATCATTCTAACCACCCTGTCTTTTTTATTATAAAATCTCACACATTTTAAGACTAGATCTAGAGATTGAAGTTGTAGTGGAAAGAAACAATCCTCCACAAGTCCACTTAATTTAATGTTTTCCAACATTTTGCTCTTCTTTCTATCCAACAATCTTTTGTGGAACTCCTCTAAAACTTTTCCTATAAATACAAGCCTCCACAAGCCATTTTCATTTCCAAGTTTATAGAAAATCTATTATGCCAGAATCCCTCTAAAATCCTCATTTTCATAGCTAGATAATGTTGAATTTGTGTTGCACTTGAGTGAAATCCACATTCCACTAGTTCATTTGGGTAAAGCTAAGGAGATTGGGTGCATCTTTTTCCACCTTATCAAGGAGTGAGGAGGCTTCAAGGTTTTGAAGGTATAATTTTTATATTTTCTTTCATTTTCATTTGCTTTTATGCCTTTTGGTTTCCCTCATCTTCATTTAGCATGCCCGATGGGACCCCATGGTCTAAACTAACATGTTTTTCCAAGTGTTTTGTGAAGGTTCTTAGTGAACAGGTCTTTTAGCGTTAGATCCTTGCGTAGAAACACCATATGCCCATGTTTTAGTGCTATAACCTTCTGGTTTAGCACTATAACTATCTGTTGTAGTGCCATAACTGACTGTTTTAGTACCATTTTGGGGTGACATTGCTAACATTTTTGTGTCTTGGAAAAACATTTCTTGCAGATTCTTGTTGTTTATCATTAGTAACATCTTTCACCTCTCTATTTTTGATAGGGTGTAGTAGAAATGAGGGGTCCTAATGTCAAAAATTACATAGGAATAGGGAAGAAACTTAATATAGTTTTGTGTATTTCTTGCAAACTAACATGTCTTTTTTCCTCATAATCTGACATGTTTGGACCTTAAATAGAGTTTTAAGACTCTCTAACACATTTTGACAAGTTTTGTGCAAGTTTTTGAAACCTTTTGTGTAGGTGTAATTTTTTTCTCGATTTAATATCATACATGCTCAGAATAGTGCCATAAAACCCACAGACAAATAGATAAAAGGGTAAGCTTCAGTTTAGTGCCATATGTCACTATGTTAGTGCCATGTTTGATTTTAGCGCAATATCTTTACAATTTAGTGCCATTTTTATTGGTTTGTCACCTATCTGTCTTGTTTTAGACATTGAAACTGACTGTTTTAGCATGATATTATGTTGTTATAGCACCATTTCTCTATTTCTTAACACCATTTAGGGCGGTCTTAGCACCATTTCTCACTGTTGCAGCTCCATACCTCTCTATTTCAGTTCCATCTTACTAACAATATTTTGAGACTTGTGCAAGGGTCTAACATTTTATTTGCAGGTGTCCAAATGTGTGTCAAATCCTAGTTTATTGAACTACTAACATCTTGTGTGTAGATTTATGGCCAAAGACTTTATTTATCACTAGTTTTAGGCACATTAAGGTTAAAGTAGGGGATTGAACTTTGTTTGCTTTGTTTGAGTTTGCACGTAGACATATGCTCTCCCCTCACACTTTAGGGTGATCTTGGGTGACCAAAAATCTACTTGTAAACTATCTTTGTTCTCTTTGTATCCGGAAGGGGTCACTTTTTGTGTATACTCTCCCCTTGCGCTTCACGCAATCTTAGGTGATAAAAAACAAGGGTGGTTTCTTCGTAGGGGGCCTACTTGGAGATTTGATCACCCCAAGGGATGAACTCAACTATGTGTTCTATCGTGGGATAGAAATATTGCGATAATCGAAAGACTCACTTTAAAGGAAGGACCCTCTCACCAAAAAGAAAAATACCTCCAAGATACATGGTTTACCAAGGCTCATGTGGTTGAGTGTTAGTTGATTGGGACACCCCCGTTCATGGACTCCATCCCCTGTACCTTGTGTATATTGGGACATCTCCTAGAAGCCCATACTATCCTAGCTTAAAACTTTTCAGCCGTCATACCTTGTAGTGCACCACTACAAAGGAGGGGAAGATGCTCACTGTATCATTATACTTGAGATAGGCATTACCTTGGGTAAGACAAAAGTCTCCCTGGTAAGGGGGTAAGTTGGTCCATGACCTTGCTTTCCCTATCTATCCAAGCTATAGCACCAAAGTTATTAGTGGGGGTGGGAATCTCGGTTCATTTTGAGTTGGGATTGACCCACAGCCACTTCGTGAGATCTACAAGGTATGATATTCCCACTTGACTAATGTTAGGATTGTTCATGTACTTGTTGTGTCTTGTCAAAACCTGTACAAGCCAATTTATCCAAACTCCATCTTGATTCAAAAGTCATTGTGTTCTCTTGTTTGATTTGTATATACTTGCCAAGGAACCTTATCAACTTTGTCCAGAAATCATTTGAACCTTTTGAAATCAAACATTTGGACCATTTCAAATCTCATATTTAACCTTTTGAAATCCAAATTTTGAACCAAAAATCCAAAAATCCAAATTGGTCAAAAACCTAGCCAAAGTCCAAGCATTGCCCGTTGTTTAGTGCCATACAGTCTCTGTTTAGCACTATAAATTTGCCTATTAGCATCATTTATGTAGCACCATCCATTAGCCAATTAGCACCATTCCTCACTGTGTCAGTGCCAAATTACTCTGCATTAGTGCCATTTGTAGAGTGTATTAAAAATATGCCCTCTAGTCTGTTCCCAAATCCTTGAGCTTCATTTAACATTAGAATCCCGACACCTTGTCAAAATTGTCAAAAATCAAATCCTCCATTTTTTGAACCCAACCCTTAGCCATATTTTCATCCACAACCTCTATCCAAGTCTATCCACATCATTTCATTTATACCTTAGAGAAAAAATCATTTCAATTATTGGACCCTTGACCATAGCCCATTCATTCCAAATCCAAAATCAATTATTGAGTCCAACCTTTGTCCATATTTCCATCTCCAACTTGGTCTGATGTAGGAGCATCCCTAGTTCAAGAGTAATCTTGCATCAACCAAAACATTTGCATTTCAGTTTGTTTGCAGTTTAGTTTGTTTCTTTCATTTTCCCAGTTTAGTTCAGGCAGTTCAGTCAGAAGTAGTTTCAGATTTTGATCTGGTATTCTACCACAATCACATTTCACATCTTGTGGATCTGGACTTCACATCTACATTCATTCATCTACATCATATCTAGAATTCAGAGCATTTGGATTAGTTGCTGGAAATATATTGCTAGCAGAAGATTGACTATTTTCAAGATAGAGCATTGTGATAGTCTTGGACAATTAGCTGAAGGAGAAGGCTTGTGGATCAATCCTTGACTTGTAGATCTTAATGACACATCATTCGATGATCTTTGGTTTGTGGCTGACCTTCCTCGAGGGTCTGCATGCTATTCCATTCATTTGAGGAAGTGTTCTATGCATTTAGGTCTGACCTATCTATGTACACATGTTATAGCTCTTCATGGGAGTTTATGACCTTCCTTGGCCAACGCGGAGGAATCTATTGGTCTAGAAATAATATATAATGATGTAACACATCCTTAGGAAAGTATTTAAGAAGTTATCAATAAGTTCATAGTTTAGATTTTGTGCGAAGTAGCTTCAAATCTTTATCTTGTGCATGTATGTAATCAGGCCTATGAGCCCTAATTATAAGCCCGCATGTTGCCTGCCAATCTATATTTGAATTCTATGATATACTAAATGACTGAATCTACATTTGTTCCATTTCCTTGAGTTGTTTCCATTGTGTTTACTCTTGTTGTATGGTCTAGATAGTTCATTCTATGAACCCTCCTACCATGACTGCACCAAGTGGTATCACCAATTGTGAGGCAGTTGTCACCTTGTAGCCCGATCACCGAACTTGAGGTAGTTTGCACTTGATCCTAGGAAGAATGTCACCGAGGAGAGTTGCTGTTGTTGGAACAATGGCTAGTAGAATGGATGAGCTAATGGAGATGATGAAAATAATGCGAATCCATTTGGATGCTATTGAAGAAGATAGGCAAAGAGGATTGACATCGAGACCTAATGTTGAAAGCGATGATGAAGAAGACTTTCAATCTGTTGAACAAACTTGAGAAACCCTAGGAGGTGATGAAGAAGAAGAATCAGATCAAGTAAAGATGTTGTGAGCTATTTCTAATATTGAAAAGAGACCTAGAGTTGATGTGTTGAACTATACTGGTAATTTGAAACCTAAAGAATTGATTGACTGGATAAATGACATAGAAGAATACTTTGAATATGAGGAAGTTGAAGATCCAGGGAAGGTGAAATTTACAAAGACAAAGTTGAAAGGACATGCTGCTATATGGCGGAAAGAAGTTCAATTAGAGAGAAATAGAAGAGGAAAAGAAACTATTACAAAATGGGATAGGATGATGACAAAATTGAAGAACCAATTTATACCTACTAACTATGAGTTGGAGCTATTGAAAAGATTGCAAAACCTGAGACAAAAGGAGAAATATGTGAAGGAGTATACTGACGAATTTCATAAGATGATCATAAGGACATGACATAGTGAAGCAAACAAGGAGAAAGTGGCTAGATATATAAATGGACTGAGATTGAACATTCAAGAGGAACTAAGTTTGGTAAGAATGACATCTTTGGAAGAAGCATATCAGTTTGCCCTAAAAGTCGAAGAGAAGATGAATAAAAGATAGGATCAGAGATAGAGAGGCAGAGGAGGTAAATTTTAGAGAGGAAGGACTTATTTCAAAGGAGATAGATCATATCAGAAGGAGAACAAGTTTGATAGCCTGTTGAAGAAGGATGATAGAGATAGCAATGCTTAGTGGAGAGATGACAATTTTTTACTGGAGAGGAAACCCTAGTGCATACCAGAATGAAGGATATAGAAGAGAAGGAAGAGAATTTGATAAGAGGACATTTAGAGGTACTTGTTTCAAGTGTGGAGGTGAAGGACATAGAGCATTTGAATGTAATCAGGGTGGTACAAGTAAGAGGATAGAAAATAGTGGAAGAGCAGCCTATATTGAAGAACTTGTTGGACCAACTAGTTCTATTGGCAAACCTGAGAAAGGAGAATCATTGGTCATGAGGAGAGCACTATTTCAAATAGAGACAAATGAGGAACCACCACAGAGGAAGAGTCTATTCAAAACTAGATGCAAATCAGGAGGTAAGTGTTGTAAATTTGTAATTGATTGTGGTAGTTCAGATAACCTAGTTCCAGAGGAGATGGTGACTAAGCTGAAGTTGGAAAGATTGAAACACCCTAAGCCCTATCAAATAGCATGGATTTAGGGTGATCATAATGTACTAGTGAGTGAACAATGTTTGGTGAAATTTCATATTAAATCTTATCATGATGAAGTCTTGTATGATATTATGCCTATGGATGTATATCATATCTTGTTGGGTAGACCTCGGCAGTATGATAGGAAAGCTATACATGATGGGAGGAAGAATACATACATTATAACAACAAATGGGAAGAGAATTACTTTGATTCCTTTAGAAGATGATCCTAAGAGTGGAGAATGTGGGAATGCTAGAAATTGTTTGGTACATGGAAGAAAATTTCTTGATGGTTTGAGACATGAGAATATGTGTTATGCCTTGATTCCTAAGAAGCCTAAAAATTTGAAGAAGGAGCCTGAAGAATCACAACCAAAGGAGATAAGAGAATTGTTGATAGAGTATGAAGACATATCATATAATGTACTTGAAGGGTTACCACCTATAAGGAGTATTAGTCATCACATGGATCTTATACCGGAAGCAAGTTTCCCTAACAAAGTAGCACATAGAATGACACCGGTAGAGAATGAAAAATTGAATAGACAGAGAGTTGTTGAGGAAAGGTTTGATCAGAGAAAGCTTGAGTTCTTGTATAGTACCTGTAGTGCTAGCACCAAAGAAGGATGGAGAATGGAGAATGTGTACTGACTCTAGAGCAATAAACAAGATCACAGTTAAGTATAGATTTCCTTTACCTAGGATGGATGATATCATGGATTGTTTGAGTGGAGCAAGATATTTCACAAAGATAGATTTGAAAAGTGGATACCATCAGATCATAATCAGGGAAGGAGATGAATCAAAGACTTCTTTTAAGACAAATGAAGGATTGTATGAGTGGTTAGTTATGCCCTTTAGATTGAGAAATGCACCAAGTACTTTCATGAGATTGATGAATGAAGTTCTAAAGAAATTCTTGGGTAAGTTTGTGATTGTATACTTGGATGATATTCTAGTTTTTAATAAGACAAAGGAGGAACATTTGTGGCATATTAGACAAGTTTTGTAGAGACTAAGAGAAGAGAAATTGTTGATAAACATCAAAAAGTGTAGTTTCATGAAGGAAGAACTAGTCTATTTCGGATTTGTGATTTCTGCGGAAGGATTGAAGATGGACCCTAAGAAAGTAAGAGCAATTGTTAAATGGCCTACACCAGAGGGCATTGGAGAGGTTAGATCATTTCATGGATTGGCTAGTTTCTATCGGAAGTTCATAAAAAATTTCAGTTCAGTTTGTAACCCTATGACAGAGACAATGAGAGGTGACAGAAAAGATTTCAAGTGGACATCAAGAGTAGATAAAAGTTTTGAATTGTTGAAATAGAAAGTGATAGAGCAACCTATTTTGGCATTACTGGATTTCAATAAGTTATTTCAAGTTGATTCTGATGCAAGTGGAAATGCAATTGGAGCTGTATTAAGTCAAGAAGGTAGACCCGTAGCATATTTTAGTGAGAAGTTGAATGATGCAAGGAGAAGATATTCAGGTTATGATCAAGATTTTTATTCAATAATTTAAGCCTTGAAGAAGTGGAGACATTATTTGTTGCCTAAGGAGTTTGTGCTATATACAGATCATCAAGCTTTGCAGTATTTGAATAGTCAAGGTAAGTTGAATTAGAGACATATGAGATGGGTACAGTTCATGAAGAGTTATACTTTTATGTTGAAGCATAGGAGTGGAAAATCAAACAAAGTTGTTGATTCATTGAGTAGAAGAAGAAACTTATTGAGAGAGATGAGAGTTGAAGTGTTGGGTTTTGATGAATTGAAGAACATGTATGAGGGAGACCCTAATTTTACAGAACCTTGGAAATCATGTAAGGAACCTTTTGTGATAGATAGGAGTAAGTGGTTGGACTATTTCATTAAAGAAGATATCTTGTTCAGAGGAAATCAATTGTGCATACATAGAAGTTTAATGAGAGATAATTTGATCAAGGAGAAGCATAGTGGTGGATTGGCAGGACATTTTGGCATTGATAAGACAATGGCTTTGGTGAGTGAAAACTACTTTTGGCCTCAGATACATAAGTATGTTCAAAGATTTGTGTAGAGTTGTAGAGTTTGTCAAGTTGCAAAAGGGAGTAGTCAGAATACTAGATTGTATAAACCTTTGACAGTATCGGAGAGACCTTGGGAAGACATAAGTATGGATTTTGTAATGGGATTACCTAAGGAATAGAGAGGACACGATTCAATATTTGTAGTGGTTGACATATTTTCAAAGATGGCTCATTTCATACCTTGTAAGAAGACAACTGATGCAGTGCATGTAGCTGACCTATTTTTCAAGGAGATTGTGAGATTACATGGATTACCTAAGAGTATAGTTTCAGACAGAGATACAAAGTTTGTTGGATACTTTTGTGATGCAAAGGCATCCACACTAAAACCTTGACATACAGCATGTATGTCTAAAACCCATCATCATCATCATATTTTCTGTTAACATTGTCAGCATCATCATATTTTCTCTTGCCGACCGATATCCTCCTGCAGACAAACCTTCGACCTTTCGTCTGTCAGCAGCATCATCATATCCGGCTATCGGCAGCATCATCATATTCGGCAAGCGCAAACATCCTCCTGATGTTCACTGTTCATCTTACCGCCAAACTCTATATTCATCATCATGATGTTTAACATCATGTTCATCAGCAGGATATAGAACATCCGGTTCCTCCCATATATCCTGATGACGACAACCTCTTGCACCTTTCCTTCGATGCTTACATCACCCCGAAATCCTGATGACGATTATCCTGATGACGATGACGTCACATGCAGCTCCCTCAATATCCTGCTGCCCTGATATCCTGATGACGATTATCCTGATGACGATGACGTCACATGCAGTTCCTTCAATATCCTGTTGTCAGCCAAACTTAACATTATCGGCCCACGATGGTTTTATCAACCCGATCTTCTACCTTATGCCGATACGCTCCTCCTTGGCAACACCTGATGATGATCACCCCAAAACACATTCACCTTATGCAAACGATTGCATCATGCTCATCTCCACTTACTCGGATGACACCCGAAGTAACTATAGGATATACACAGAAATATCCTGATGATGCCGTTGCGATGGATTTTCCAACCTTAGCGAATTTAGATCCGCCGAACCTCCTGAGGTGACTCGATCCGCTTCCTGGACAACTTTCCAGACTCTAACAACCAGCACGACCTAGCACATACCCATGCTAGGGTCCTCAACACCTTTCGACGACGATCCTGCACACCTACATGCAAACAAACACAAAATGCAGACTAAACCCTAAACTACACTACATAGCCATTCCACCGATTTGACGAATCAACTGGTGGAATGGATCAGGGAATCCATGCAACCACCAAAATAGCAAATCGATCACACAATGGAATCCAAACAGAGAATTGACACAACAGGATCTCTTTATTGATTTCAAAAGATGCAATACAATGCTCAGTCTTTCCCTCTGCCTCACTCTCTGCAAAGTCTGATCGATGATCGATGATATCTAATACCAACTGATCCTACTACATAAATAGGATCTCTTGCGAGTACTACTGACCTGACTCCAAGCAGCTAGGAAATCTCTCCAGGCGGCTGGGAGATCCAACCGGACCTACAGCATAACAGCTATCTTAACAAACTAGCTAAAAATAGTAAAGTATGGTCAACATGACCTTATTACATGCATTGGTCTTATCAGACCTTCTTGGAAACATTAACAAGACTCAAAACAAACTAACTGCCTCATGGAGGCCAGCTGTCAGGTAGGTGCTCCTGCACCATACTCCCCAACAGAAAAGAACTCATGTCCCATGAGTTTGGTTGTGGAAGTCCTCCACCTTTACACTTTGTCATGTCAGTGTTCTGACCTGTTCCAGCTTTGTCCTCTGCTGTCTCTTGGCTGCTCCAAGACTTCCGAACTATAACTTGCTTTCTTGCAAGTAAATCCTCATGCCTATCAATGTAGGCCCTTCTCTCACATACCTTGTGTTTGTCAGGTTGTCTGACCAGAACCTCTGTCTGAACTGCCTCTTGAACTTCTGTAATGTTCAACTCTGTCTTCCTTTCAACCTTTATAGGACAAACAATAGTCCCAACTATGACAACATCCTTGTCATTCCTCTCAACTGGTTGCTATTTGCAAACCTATTTCTGCACCTGCTGCTGACCTCTGTCAGTCACAACTGAAACTTTCTTCAACCTGTTGTCCTTAACAACTCCTTTCCCTGCAGTGTCCTCAACTGCCTTTATGCCTGCTCCTATAGGCATCTGCACAAATTCCTTCTTTCCCACTAAAATGATTTTGGCTGCCCCTTGTGCTGCAGCATCTTCCTGCAATGGCATCAACATAATAGTCTTCCCATCTTTCTTGATGGTGTAGGTATTAGCATACCCATCATACAGTACCCTCCTATCAAATTGCCATGGTCTACCCAACAGTAGGTGACAACATTCCATGGGCAAAATGTCACACAAAACTCTATCCTGATATGCCCCAATCTGAAAATCCACATATGCATGTTCATAGACCAAAAGTGATTGACTATCACTCACCCAAGATGCCTTGTAAGGGTGTTGATGTGGAATCCTTTCCAAATTCAGTTTATCCATCATTTCCTGAGATACCATGTTGTCTGTTGAACCAGTATCAATGACAACCTTACATACTTTACCTTTGCTCTTGCATGTGGTCTTGAAAAGAGCTCTTCTTTGCATCATATCCTTTGATGCCTGCAAACTAATTCTCCTAAGCATCAATGCTTCTCCCTCCTCAGGATATCCATAACCGTTAGGATCTCTATCTTCATGATAAGTGTTTGAACTCTGCACACTTTGCTCTACTTTCTCTTCTTGCACAAGTTGTACTCTCTTGTCATTCGTTCTATCATTTCTGGATGATGAACCTTTGCTTTCTGGACATTTGAAAAATGGGTGTCCAAACTCACCACAGGTGTAACACTTTCCTGAAAATGTAGTAGAACCTCTACCACTTCCAAATCTGCCTCTATTACCTTTCCATCCACCTCTGAAATCAGACTGTCCCTGTCCTTTACCAGTGTCTTCTTGACCCTCATTGGTTTGCCTTGTTGTAGGGGCTAATCCTCTTCCCCTCATATTGCTGCCTCTTCCTCTCATGGACTTATCTTGTCCTCTATTCATCTTTTCTTCAATCCTGATTGCCATTTGGTAACAATCCTCCACACTCTTAGGGTTAGCTAAAACTAACTCATCCTGTATGTTCAATCTCAAACCAGCCAAGTACCTAGCCACCTTTTCTACCTCATTCTCATGATGACCAGATCTCATACTCAACTTATAAAACTCCTCAGTATATGCCTTCACATCCATTTCCTTCTACCTTAAAAATTGCAGCTTCTTAAACATCTGAATTTCATAATCCTTAGGCAAGAATTTACCTTTGATCCTTGCTACCATCTTATCCCATGAAGTGATCTTTGACTTCCCTTGTTTCCTTCTCTCGGATTGTACATAATCCCACCATACCAAAGCATGACCTCCTAACTTGGTCTTTGCAATCTTTACCTTCTGATCCTCAGCAACATCTTCACATTCAAAGTGATTATCAAGTGCAGCAATCCAATCCAGTAACTCATCTTCATTCAAACTTCCATTATACTTGGAAACATCAACCTTTACCTTAGGTTTATCACTCTGCATTGCCTTTAACAGTTTTGCAAATCTCTGGTCTTCAGCATCCAAATCTTCAGCTACCTCTTCATACTCTTCAACAGTATCTTCATCTTCTTCAGACTCACTGTCTTCCACTTCCCTCTTTTTGTTCTTTTCCAGGGCTACAAGCCTGGCTTGAAGTGCTTCAGCAAGCTCCTTCATCTTCCTCATCTCTCTGGCATGTTTTTCCTTCATCTCCTGCAATTCCCTTGCAGTACTAGTACCTTTCGGAGGCATTTTGTCAACCTCTCACTTCTCTACCTCTGTCCTTTCAGTGACAGAACCAACTCTACCTCTGCCCTTTCGGTGACAGAACCAACTCTACCTCTGCCCTTTCAGTGACAGAATCAACACACAACAGCCCAGACCTTTTGCTGAGCTCTGATACCACTATGATGCAGAGGCATCCACACTAAAACCTTGACATACAGCATGTATGTCTAAAACCCATCATCATCATCATATTTTCTGTTAACATTGTCAGCATCATCATATTTTCTCTTGCCGACCGATATCCTCCTGCAGACAAACCTTCGACCTTTCGTCTGTCAACAGCATCATCATATCCGGCTATTGGCAGCATCGTCATATTCGGCAAGTGAAACATCCTCCTGATGTTCACTGTTCATCTTACCGCCAAACTCTATCTTCATCATCATGATGTTCAACATCATGTTCATCAGCAGGATATAGAACATCCGGTTCCTCCCATATATCCTGATGACGACAACCTCTTGCACCTTTCCTTCGATGCTTACGTCACCCTGATATCCTGATGACGATTATCCTGATGACGATGACGTCACATGCAACTCCCTCAATATCCTGCTGCCCTGATATCCTGATGACGATTATCCTGATGACGATGATGTCACATGCAGTTCCTTCAATATCCTGCTGTCGGCCAAACTTAACATTATCAGCCCACGATGGTTTTATCAACCTGATCTTCTACCTTATGCCGATACGCTCCTCCTCGGCAACACCTGATGATGATCACCCCAAAACACATTCACCTTATGCAAACGATTGCATCATGCTCATCTCCACTTACTCGGATGACACCTGAAGTAACTGCAGGATATACACAGAAATATCCTGATGATGCCGTTGCGATGGATTTTCCAACCTTAGCGAATTTCGATCCGCCAAACCTCCTGAGGTGACCCGATCCGCTTCCTGGACAACTTTCCAGACTCTAACAACCAGCACGACCTAGCACATACCCATGCTAGGGTCCTCAACACCTTTCGACGACGATCCTGCACACCTGCATGCAAACGAACACAAAATGCAGACTAAACCCTAAACTACTGTACATAGCCATTCCATCGATTCGACGAATCAACCGGTGGAATGGATCAGCGAATCCATGCAACCACCAAAACAACAAATCGATCACACAATGGAATCCAAACAGAGAATTGACACAACAGGATCTCTTTATTGATTTCAAAAGATGCAATACAATGCTTAGTCTTTCCCTCTGCCTCACTCTCTGCAAAGTCTGATCGATGATCGATGATATCTAATACCAACCGATCCTACTACATAAATAGGATCTCTTGCGAGTACTACTGACCCGACTCCAAGCGGCTGGGAAATCTCTCCAGGCGGCTGGGAGATCCAACCGGACCTACAGCATAACAGTTGTCTTAACAAACTAGCTAAAAATAGTAAAGTATGGTCAACATGACCTTATTACATGCATTGGTCTTATCAGACCTTCTTGGAAACATTAACAAGACTCAAAACAAACTAACTGCCTCATGGAGGCCAGCTGTCAGGTAGGTGCTCCTGCACCATTTTGGAAGACACTTTGGAAGAAGATGAAGATAGACTTGAAGTTTAGTTCAACTTTTCATCCACAAACTAATGGATAGACAGAGGTAGTGAATAAGAATTTGGGAAACTTTTTGAGATATTTGGTTGGAGAGAAGACATTAAGTTGGGATTTGATTCTTTCACAAGAAGAGTTTGCATACAATAATTCAGTAAATAGGAGTACTAGAAGAACACCTTTCGAGATTGTGACTGGAGTGAATCCTAGAGGAGTTGCAGAATTGAGAGATATCAGTATCGAGGAAAAGAGAAGTGCATAAGCAAAAGAATTTGTAGATCACATGAAGATAGTGCATAATCAAGTGAAGAAGCATTTGGAGAACATGAATAGTAAATACAAAGAGAAGGCATATGAGAAGAGAATACATAAGGAATTTGAAGTTGGAGATGAAGTGATGGTGTATTTGAGAAAAGAAAGATTTCCAGTTGGGACATATAACAAGTTACAGATGAAGAAGTTTGGACCTTATAGGATACTTAGGAAATTTGATTAAAAAAATGCATTTAAAGTTGAATTACTGGAGACCTTAGGTATATCACCTATTTTCAACATTGCAGACTTATATCAGTATCATGAAGTAGAGATCAGTGACAACATGGAAGAAGACTTGAAGAAGGAGTTACCACACAAAACATCAGAGTAGATTGAAGACATTTTGGATAGTAGAGTTAGACGCAGCACTAGAGGAAGACAATACAAATAATATCTTGTGAAGTGGAAAGGCAAACTGGAAGAGGATTCATCATGGATTTCTCAGGCGAAGGTGGACTGTCTTGGTTCTCCCTTAGCCCCAACAAAGTGATAGACTCACTTTTTCAATAACCTCGGATGTCTAATGTAGGAGTATCCCTGGTTCAAGAGCAATCTTGCATTAACCAAAACATTTGCATTTTAGTTTGTTTGCAATTTAGTTTGTTTCTTTCATTTTCCCAGTTCAGTTCAGCCAGTTCAGTCAGAAGTAGCTCATCTTTTGGTCTAGTATTCTACCACAGTTGCATTTCACATCTTGTGTATCTAGACTTAGCATCTAGATTCATTCATCTACATCATATCCAGAATTTAGAGCATTGGGATCAGTTACCAGAAAGATATCGCTAGTAGAAGATCGACTATTTTCATAATAGAGAATCCTGACAGTCTCAAACAATCAGTTGATGGAGAAGCCTTGCAGATCAGTCCTTGACTTGTGGATCTTAATGACACATCATTCGATGATCTTTGGTTTGTGGCTGACCTTCCCTGAGGGTCTGCACATTATTCCATTCATTTGAGGAATTGTTCTATGCATTTAGGTCTGACCTATCTATGTACATGCATTACAACTCTTCATGGGAGTTTGTGACCTTCCTTGGCCGACATAGAGGAATCTATTGGTCTGGAAATGATATATAATGATGTAAAAGATCCTTAGGAAATTAGTTAAGAAGTTATCAATAAGTTCATAGTTTAGATTTTGTGCGAAGGAGCTTCAAAGCTTTATCTTGCACATGTATGTAATCAGGCCTGTGAGCCCTAATTGTAAGCCCACATGTTGCCAGCCAATTTGTATTTAAATTCTATGATATACTAAATGACTTAATCTGCATTTGTTCCATTTCCTTGAGTTTTTTCCATTGTGTTTACTCTTGTTGCATGATCTGGACAGTTCATTCTGTGAACCCTCCTACTGTGACTACACCATGGCCCAACACTTGTCCAATTCCATTTGCCTCATCCCATTTGACCTTAGACAAACATCATTTTGATATTATATCCTTGGTTTTACTTCATTCTTCAATCTAATATTATCCCCAACCCTTCACTTCATTTCCATCCTAATCTAAGAGTCCCTTCATCCAAAACCCTAATCCAAATTCATTATCCTCCATTATCCATTTGACCTTAGAAGAGTATCTTGATTTTCATTTTTGGACCTTTACACATCCATTTTCACCAAAATCCCAAAATTCACCCAAATCCAAATTATCCCAACCTTAGCCCAAGTCCAATCAACTTCATTTCCAAATATCAACCAACATTACCCCAAACCTTGTCAACTCCATTCAAAATATCAAATCCATATTATCCAAACCCTATCCCCATTATCCAAAATCTAACATCAACATCTAAAATTAAATCTATCAAAACATATCATTAACATCAATCACACAAATCCAAAAACCAAAACAACATCCAAAAGCATACCTCAAATCAAATTTGTGCAAGAATTAAGTCTAGATCTCATCATCCTCTAATTTATAGGGAGCTTAATAATTTTTCTACCTTAAGTTCCTTTATAAATTAGCCTTTATCAGCCCTTAGAATAATTGATTTAGGATCCTAGACAACTCCTAAGTTGATATATTCTAAGGTATCCCATTTTTCTTGGTGGTCATTAGTCTACCCTCAAGCAAAATAATCTCCTTCCCTTTTTACTTAAGGTCATTAGTCTACCTTGGGTGAGAAGGGACATCCTTTTATAGTCCAAAGATCTAGATTTATTTGAGCTCTCCTTTGGTTTGAATATCCTTTTCTAAACATCATCAAATTTGTCCAACATCCTTAATCATCTAAGTCACCTAAGGTTTCCTTGGGAGATTATCATTGTCCTAAGTATACCTTAGTCATCCCAAATCATCCTCCATCTCACATTTATCCCAAAGTCATCCTCAAATTTTATTCACTCCCATACCCATTTACCTTTGGTCCAAAAAAATCCTTTTGATATTCAATCCTTAGGGTTACCAAATCACTCATTCACCTTTGATCCCAAAAATTTATTCCCAAAATTCCTAAAGCCATAGTCCACTTAATCCATCCCTCATTTATTATCCCACATTTTCAATTCATCTTTTGACTTATTCATCCTTTGGGTCCAAAATCAATCTCTAGGGTCTAACATTCATCCACTTATATACCACCAAAATGAAACCTATTGATCCATCATCCCTAAGGTCTCAATATTTTTCCTCCTTTCAACACTTAACCAATCCATACCCAATCCATTGCATGCCCTTGACAAAGTCCCAAGCCAAGAAAAACCAAGAAATGGAGTCCTTTAGGAACACTTTTGGGATGCCTAAAACCCAACAAAATAATATCTCTACAATCCAACAACAATCATCCATTGATGCTAATGCTATGATAAATCATTTTGGACTCCAATCACAAGGTCCCCCAGCCAACATCAATAATGTGGATCAAGATGTGTTAGACTTCATGCAAGATGTCAATTCCATGATCATACTCGATAGAGTCCTAAAGTCTGATCCAAATAGATATCTTGAATTCCTCATTCAAAATGGTGATGCCATACCCACCACTTCACAACCATCCTCATCTAATACCAACCATAACACATCTCAAACCTCCAACACCAACACAAACCCCACTCCCTCATCCAAAACCATGTCCAATGTAACCACGTCCACTCCCAAATTATACTCAACATCCCCAACAATGCCATGTACACGAATGCTTCCATGAGTGTACCCCAAATTGATGCCAACACCCATATCTTTCATAACACAATTATTTTCCCAACCACTCTATAACACATCAAATACCAATCCATGCAACAATCCCTCATCTAACCCTACATACACACAAACTCCTGTCTCTCATCCACCTATCTCATAACCACCCATTGTGTCATCTTCCATTCAAAATCCTAACCAACAACAAATTCCACCCCACATCATACAACAAATCATTTCCTATCAACAACATCAAACCCAACAAAATCAAAACCAAAATCCACCTCAACATCAACAAATCTCCCATTTCCTTCAACAATTAATCCATCAACAATAAACACAAGTACCACAACCTCCACCATCCCAAGATTTATCTAGCATTGTGTGAACCTTGATCCAAAAGGTTGATGACATGCAACATGGGCACAAGAGAAAACAATATTCCTTTGAAGATATTTTCCCATATCCATTTGATAGAACTATTCCTATGCCACCCTTTCCTAAAAACTTTGAAACACCAAAATTTGGAAAATACAGAGGGAAAGGGGACCCCAGGTAACACCTTAGGGAGTTTAACATTGCTTGCTTAGAAGTCTCATATGATGACACATACTTGATGAGACTCTTTCTTAGAAACCTCAGTGGTCAAGCCACTGAATGGTTTGCTCATCTTCCCCCCAGTATCAAAACATTCCATGAGCTTGCAGAGAAATTTATAAATCATTTCTCCTATAACTTTGAACATGAAGTATCCATGATTGACCTTTGCAACACCAAACAAAAGAATGGGGAATCCTTCGCTACCTTTTACAAAGGTGGAGAAGCCTAGCAAGAAAACTCCCTTAGCCTATTCCCTAGAAACAATTAGTCACTATGTTTGTGACTAATTTAAACCAAGAAATGGGATTCCACTTACAAATCCAATGCACATCAACCTTTGAAGAGGTCATAGATAAAGGAACAACAATAGAGAGAGCCCTTGTCACAAAGGGGGATATCAAAATTTACAACAACAACAACAACAAAGTCAACAACAACACCACCAACACCTCCAACACAAACAACAACACCCCATCCAACAATAAACCTTGTTTTTGGGGTAAAAATAAAAATACCCTCAATAATGGTGTCACTGATGTGAAGGCTATCCAAAACATACAAACCACCACCCTCTCAAATCCATCCACAAGAAACAATGTAAATATTCCTAAGGGACAACCAAGACAAAACAATGCACCCAAGAGGAGATTCACACCCTTGGGTGAACCTATTGAGGATGTATTGAGAAATCTCATCAAGGCAGATCTAATCACATTGCCACCTATTTACCCCTATGATGAGAATCAATTTAAACCCTCTTGGTTTGATGAAAATGCCTATTGAGTCATCCCACAATAATGGGTTACACTTTTTGGCCAAACTTGACATCAAAATCAACATTTTGAACTAAATCTTCACTTTCTAACACCTATAGCCGCTAAACCATTAGGAATTTGAAGATGATGTGAACTAGTGATTTGTGAGATTTTGTCTCTAGAATCTAAATATATTTTTCTAAAAAATTTTGGAGTTAAATTGTAAATTTTTTTGCATCTCCCTTGATAACTAGTTTTTAATAGTAAACAACATTTTCTTAAAGTGATGTGTATTCTGTCACACATAACGTTTTTACTACAAACAATAAAATTCTAATTCTTTTGAATTTAGATTGGTAACACTGATATCTAGAGGATGCATTTGGTTTGAATATGTTTTTTTTAATTAAGTTTTGAAGTCAAACTAATTATAATTTAGACATAGGTGTATTCTGTCCAACATAACCTTTTTTTATGTATCAGAATTCAATTTTTTTTTGGGAATAAGGACATCAATACCTAGAGGACATGTATAAATTTTAGAATTTTTTTTTCTCTATTTTCCTATTTTTTCTTATGTGTGAAACAAAGACCTTGATGTTCATTGAAAAACCTACATTCACAAGAAATAAAAAATAAATATAATAATCAATTAAATATATTTAAAATTATACTTTTTGGGAAGCTTATAATAAGGACTACATACTTACAAGACATAAATTTTAAATGAATTCATTTGATCCCCCAAAAGGTCAATCAAAAGTGGTTTTTTATCAGCATTTTGATAGGTGTAGAGGAGACTCCATTATATGTATGGTTTAAAACTAGTGGGATTCTATCCAAGGGGGTTTGATCAACCCCTCTTCAATTAAAATCCTTTAAATGGAACCTTTCAAGGCTTAAATCATTATATTTTCTAAAAATATGTGATTTCAAAAAAAATTAGGATGTCACAGAAAGTGTAACTCATTATTGTGGCAGTACCCTATGAATATCATCATGTGAAAGGGCATAAAACATCAAATTGTATGAGGTTGCATCATTGCATCCAAGATCTTGTAGATAGAGGTGATATAACCATTGAAAAACCTCCAAAGCAATCACCTAATGCTAATTTAGGAGCATACAAGGATCCACTTCCGGATCACAACAATGGAAAAGCCTCTTCCCTAAAGAAATCCTACAATGTTGGTGCAGTCATGGAAGTGCTTCGGGATCCTTCTTCTTCAGTTGGCTATCTGTATGCTATATTCTATGAAACCATGTGATAATAGTGATAAATTTTTGGTAACTAGTCCAAATGATCTAAATTTTGGATATGATGTGCATGATGATGTCTAGATGCTAAGTCTTGCTATGCAAGCTCTCAAATGACAATGCAACAAAATATGGACCAAACTACTGAAACTGCTTCTAACAAACTAAACTAGAATGAACTGGAAAATGAAAGAAATAAGGAAAGAATGCAAATATTTTTGTTTGATGCAAGATTGCTCTTCAACCTGGGATGCTCCTGCATCAGACACCTAGGGTTGTTGAAAAAGTGAGTCCCTCACATTGCTAGGACTAGAGGAAAACCAAGACTGTCCACCTCAGCCTAAGAAATCCAAGATGAATCTTCTTCTGATCTGTCTTTCCACTTTACCAAATATTCCTTGTATTGATTTCCTCTGGTGCTGCATCCAATTCTACTATCCAAGATGTCTTCTATCTACTCTAGTTGTTGCTATGGTAATTGCTTCTTCAAATCATCTTCAATGTTGTCACTAAATTCTCCTTCACGATACTGATATAGGTCTGCAATGTTGAATATAGGTGAAATACTCAATGTCTTCAGTAGATCTACTTCATATGCATTTCTTGAATCAAACTTCCTAAGTATCCTACATGGTCTAAACTTCTTCATCTTCAACTTGTTATATGTGCCTACTGGAAATCTTTCTTTTCTTAGATATACCATCACTTAATCTCCAACTACAAATTCTTTGTCTTCTCCTCTCATCTACCTGCTCTTTATACTTACTATTCATCTCTTCCAAATGCTTCCTAACATGTTTATGCACTGTCTCCATGTGTCCTACAAATTTTTCTACTTCTGCACTTCTCTTATCCTCCATGCTGATATCTCTCAACTATGTATCTCCTCTAGGGTTTACTCTGATTACAATCTCAAATGGTGTCTTTCTTGTACTCTTGTTCAATGAGTTATTATATGGAAACTCTGCTTGTGATAGAATCAAATCCCAATATCCTACCTTCTCTCCAACCAATCATCTCAACAAGTTTCCTATACTCATGTTCACTACCTCTGTCTATCCATCTGTCTCTGGATGAAATTATGAACTGAACTTTAGGTTCATCTTCTTCCACAATGTCTTCCAAAAGTATCCAATGAATCTTGTATGTCTATCTAAAATTATGATCTTAGGTAATCCATGGAATCTTACAATTTCCTTGAAAAATAGGTCTGCCACATGCACTGCATCAGTTGTCTTCTTACAAGGTATGGACTGTGCCATTTTTGAAAATCTGTCCACCACTACAAATATAGAATCATGTCCTCTCCATGTCTTCAGAAATCCCAATATGAAATCCATTCTTATGTCTTCCCAAGGTCTCTTCGGTACTGTCAAAGATTTGTACAATCTAGTATTCTGACTATTTCCTTTTGCAACTTGACATACTCTACATCTCTGCACAAACTTCCTTACATCCTTATATATCTGAGACCAAAAGTAATGTTCACTTACCAAAGCCATTGTCTTGTCAATTCCAAAATGTCCTGCTAATCCACCACTGTGTTTCTCCTTTATCAAATTATCCCTCATTGAACTCCTAGGTATACACAATTGATTTCCCTTGAACAACATATCTTCCTGAATGAAATGATCCAACCAATTACTTCTATCTGTCACAATAGGTTCCTTACATGATTTCCAAGGTTCTGCAAAATCAAGATCTTCCTCATACCTGTGCTTCAACTCCTCAAATCCTAACACTTCAACTCTCATCTTTGTCAGCAAGTTACTTCCTCTAATCAATGCATCTGTAACTTTGTTTGACTTCCCACTCCTATGCTTCAGTACAAATGTGTAACTCTACATGAACTCTACCCATCTCATATGTCTTTGATTTAACTTTCCTTGACTGTTTAGATACTATAAAGCTTGATGATCTATATACAACACAAATTCCTTAGGCAACAAGTAATGTCTCCACTTCTTCAAAGCTTGAATTATGGCATAGAACTCCTGATCATAAACTAAATATCTTCTTCTTGCATCATTCAAATTCTCACTGAAATATGTTACTCGTCTACCTTCTTGACTTAACAATGCTCCTATTGCATTTCCACTTGCATCACGATCTACTTGAGATACTTTGTTGAAATCTGGTAATACTAACATTGGTTTCTTTGTCACTTTTTGCTTCAACAATTTAAAACTTTTATTTTCTCTTGATGTCCACTTAAAGTCCTTTCGGTCACCTCTCATTGTCTCTCTCATTGGTATACATACTGAACTAAAATTTCTAATGAACTTTCGGTAGAAACTGGCTAATTCATGAAATGATCTGACTTCTCCAATGCTCTTAGGTGTTGGTCACTCAACAATTGCTGTTTCTCAGGGTCCATATTCAATCCTTCTACAAAAATAACAAATCCCAAGAATACTAATTCTTCCTTCATGAAACTACATTTCTTGATGTTTATCAACAATTTCTCTTCTCTCAGTCTCTACAATACTTGTATCAGGTACCACAAATGTTCTTCCTTTATCTTATTAAAAATCGAAATATCATCCAAGTATACAATAACAAACTTACCCAAGAATTTCTTCAAAACTTCATTCATCAATCTCATGAAAGTACTCAGTACATTTGTTAATCCAAAAGGCATCACTAACCACTCATATAGTCCTTCATTTGTCTTAAAAATAGTCTTCCATTCATATCCTTCTCTAATTCTGATTTGATGGTATCCACTCTTCAAGTTGATCTTTGTAAAATATTTTGCTCCACTTAAACAGTCCATAATGTCATCCATCCTAGGTAATGGAAATCTATACTTAACTGTGATCTTGTTGATTGCTCTAAAGTCTGTACACATTATCCATTTTCCATCCTTCTTCAGTTCAAGCACTGCAGGTACTACACAAGGGTTCAAACTTTCTCCGATCAAACTTTTCCTTAGCAACTCTTGTATTTGTCTATTCAGTTCTGCATTCTCCGCTAGTGTCATTCAGTGTGTTGCTTTGTTAGACAAACTAGCTCTAGGTATAAGATCAATATGATGACTGATATTCTTGATTAGTGGCAATCCTTCGGGGACATTATCTAATATGGTGTCTTCATACTCTGTCAACAATTCAGTTATCTCCTCTGGCTGTGATTCTTCAGTTTTTGTCTTTAGGGTTCTAGGCTTCTTAGGAATCAAATCATAACACATATTCTCATGTCTCAATCCATCTAGAAATTTCCTTCCATCTACCAAATAGATTCTAGAATTCCCACATACATCACGTTTAGGTTCATCTTCCAAAGGTATCAATGTGATTTTCTTTCCATTAGATAATATAGTGTAGGTATTCTTTCTCCCATCATGTATAGCTTTTCTATCGTATTTCCATGGTCTACCCAACAATATATTGCATTGATGCAGAGGCATATGGGATGCAAGGAAGAGGAATAGTTTCAACAAGGTTCAACCACAACCTATACGTCCAAAAACCAAATCCTTCATGGAAAAGTGGGAACAACAAAAGGGAATCTTTGTTTGATCAAGGAAAGCTTGGATTGGGGTACCAACCAACTCATCCCACCCATTGGTTAAGGTAGATTACTCCCAGAACATGTACTTGCTTCACAAATCCTCTAAATGGCTTATAGCTCTAGAAAAAGAGAACAATCCCCTTATCTTTTTACACAAACCTTCAAATCCAAATCTAAGACATGCAAAATTTACCCATTATACCTCCCTATAGCATACTCCAAGATGGGTATAGGTTACTTTGGAAAATGTGCCTCAACCAATAACCCTCCTAGTGTCTTCTAGCCCTAAATAGGCCTATTCTGTGAAGCAAGTACCCTCAGATGTTAGTTTGGAACCCTCCTAACCATTTGAACATGTCAATGATGCCCTAGAACCAAGGAATACACCTTCCCTTTATGGTTTTGACTAACTATTCCAAAAGAACCCACTGTGTTAACCTTGACAGTCACTTAACACATGGACTTGCTAAGTGGATTTAACAAAAACCCAATAAACACAGTCTCCTGCCCAAACCAATCTTACAAAACATTGAAATAGACCCTAATTGACTCATTCAACTGATTACAAGGCTTGGTAGATCAGTGGAATGAGTGAAACATCATAAATTTGTTGACAGAACCCTAATTCAGGGTTATTAAACCACTTTCAGTCAAAGAGGAAAAATAGTGCTATAAAAGAGTGTCAAGGCTTCAAACAACTTGCAAAGAGGCAACTCACCCCTCTAGTCTTCCAACATGGACACCAACCACCTCTAGGCCGTACAGGTACGGATTACACAGGAAAATAGTGAATTACTATGGAAGACAGCAATTTTAGAGAGTAGTTTGAAGTTCCACTGTCATAATATGCTTTCTAACCAATATTAAGGATCCAAACTTGCTTTAATGACAGTCATCCTATCAACCTTCACTCCCAAGTATCCAACATTCCACAAGAAAACCATACTATACAGTAGTACGGTTCAAATGCACAAGAAATTCAAGAAAATACACAGGAAGGGCAAAAAACTGACATTTTTGTTCTTTCTTTCATTCCACCGGATCTGTCTTAATAATGAATCCCCCTTGGCTTCAAATAAGCATCCTACATTTGATTCAAGAAGTATGGGAGTGGTTGGGGTCAATGAAACTATCCCAACCATCAAACTTCTTTCTTATTTCCCACTGCAGCAACTAGTAACTGTTAAGTAACTATCCTCTTTGGGACTACACTGACTGTTTTATGTTTAATAAAACATTTGATAACTTTTGACAAGGTTTTAACATACCTTCCAAACTTTGACAAGCTTACCACCATGAGGATTTCATCCTACATACCTTAGGAGGGCTACAAATGTAAGGAGACTGCCTTTTACAATATGACTGTCCTCCTTAGGACTTACAACATGAGAATAGGTTTTAGATATTTGGACATAGTCCTATTACAAGCATGGCATTCAAGCCTTATTACAACATTGAATGGTCTCAAGGACCTTATTTAAACAAAACAAACTACTTGAAGATCAAGTAAAACCTAGATGTCTTGGTGCTCCTGCACCATACTCCCCAGCATGATGAAAAATCTTGTCCCAAGAGTTATGGGATCTTCTCCAAACGTTCTTCAATCTTGTTGGAATGTTCCTCTGATTTGTGATAGGGAACATGAACTCTCCAAGAGTTATCTTCCTCCTCCAACCTGCATGGCTCCTATAAATAGTGTTGGGACCATAAAACATGTTGTGATGTCCTTGCCTAGGACCCTACTGCTGCAATGCTTCTACTCTTCCCATCTTCAGGTTCTGATTTATTTCTCCTTGTACTATTTGTTGTTTGCCTTCCTTCTTCTGCCTCCTTATAGGACAGTCAATGTCTCCAATCTTGACATAACTCAAGTCCCAAACCTGCTGTTCTTTAGGACTGTCTTCCACCTTCTTTGCTGCAACTGTTTCGGTTGTTTCCCATCATCCTTAACCTGCACATTCAACTACAATTTCTCTCCAAAACAGATAGTAACATGTTCCTTCTTGTCTTCACAAGGTAAAGGTACTAGTTTAAACTTTTTCCCATCTTTATGCACCAAATAGTTATTAGTATAACCATCATGAATTGTCCTCTGCAAGTGTTGCCATGGTCTACCCAAAATTACATGCCCACATGTCATTGAAATGACATCACATAAAACATAATCCTGATATGGACCAATTGAAAAATCAACATATGCCTTCTTACTAACCCTGACTTACTACTCTTGACTTACCCAAGTGACATTGTAAGGACTAGGATGATCAAATGTTTTCAATCCCAACTTGTGCACCATTTCCCAAGAGACTTAATTATCATGTGAACCTAAATCTATAATCAACTTGCATATTTTTCCATGGCTTAAACAATTAGTTTTAAAAATAGATACCTGTGGTGCTTGCTGCATTTTGCCTTTTTCCACCATAAGCAATTCTCCAACCATTACTAGAGAGGCTAATGACATTTCCTGGTCTTCTTGCTTCTCCTCTTCTTGTGCCAAATGAACTCTTCTATCCTTGCTCTTATCAGCATCATCCTTCTTAGGACATTTGAAAGATGTGTGTCCCACTTCATTACAATGATAACATCTACTTGTAAACACTCCTCTTCCTGATCCAAATCTGCCTCCACCTCTATATCCACCTCTCTGATCTGCAAACAACTCCTTACCTTTCTCATTGTTGCTCTGTACTTCATTAGTAGGTCTGCCCCTACCTCTATATCCTCTTCCACTACCTCCTTGTCTTTCTTGCTTCCTCTTCACCCTCTCCTCAGCCTTTATGGCCAACTAAAAACATTCTCCAAGTGATTTTGGTATGGTCAAACCAATCTCATCTTGCAAGTTATACCTAAGCCCATTAAGGTATCTTGCGACTTTCTCTTCTTCATCTTCTAATCCTCCTCTAATACCAAGCTTATGAAATTGCTCAGTATATGACATAACATCCATGTCCTTTTGTTTCAAATTTTGCCTCATCCTCTTTGTTTGAATGGAGTAATCAGATGGAAGAAATTGATCCTTCATCATATCCTTCATCCTACCCTAAGAAGTGATTCTTGATCCACCTCTAGCCACTCTTTCTGCTTGCACACTACTCCACCATGTAATTGTTGTTCCTCTCAATTTTGTTTTTACAAATTTAACCTTCTTCTCATCACTCATTTCCTCATACTCAAAGAAATTTTAAAGGGCATCTATCCACCCTAATACCTCTTCACTATGCATCTTCCCTTGATAGATAGGTAACTCTATGTTTGCCTTTGTTCCACTACCTTGGACTGCCTTCAGCAATCTCACAAATTTCTTCTCTTCAGGATCCAATTCATCCTCAGGAGGATTCTCATCTGCCTCCTCATCTCCTTCTGAATCATTTTGCTCATCCCTTCTAGGATTCTTCTCCAATGCTTCCAACCTTGCCAAGATTGATGCATTCTCCCTTCTCACTTGTCTTAACTCTCTTTCTCTTACCGCATCCTATTCTCTTCTCTCCCTCAACTCTTTTTCTCTAGCCTCTAAGGCTTCCCTCAACTCATTATTCTCCCTAGCCATCTGATTCTTAGGAGGCATCCTTACAACTCTCACAAACCCTTACTGTTTCACAAGATCCTACTACTCCCTCAAGGATCTACTTGCTTGCTCTAATACCAATATGATGCAGAGGCATATGGGATGCAAGGAAGAGGAATAGTTTCAACAAGGTTCAACCACAACCTATAGGTCCAAAAACCAAATCCTTCATGGAAAAGTGGGAACAGTGAAAGGGAATCTCTATTTGATCATGGAAAGGTTGGATTGGGGTACCAACTGACTCATCCCACCCATTGGTTAAGGCAGATTACTCCTGAAACATGTACTTGCTTCACAAATCCTCTAAATGGCTTATAGCCCTAGAAAAAGAGAACAGTCCCCTTATATTTTTACACAGACCTTCAAAACCAAATCTAAGACATGTAAAAGTTACCCATTATGCCTCCCTACAGCATTCTCCAAAATGGGTATAGGTTACTTTGGAAAATGTGCCTCAACCAATAACCCTCCTAGTGTCTTCTAGCCCTAAATAGGCCTATTCTGTGAAGCAAGTGCCCTCAAATGTTGGTTTGGAACCCTCCTGACCATTTGAACATGTCAATGATTCCCTAGAACCAAGGAATACACCTTCCCTTTATGGTTTTGATTGACTGTTCCAAAAGAACCCACTGTGGTAACCTTGACAGTCACTTAGCACATGGACTTGCTATGTGGATTCAACAAAAACCCAATAAACATAGTCTCCTACCCAAACCAATCTTACAAAACATTGAAATAGACCCTACTTGACTCATTCTATTGATTACAAGGCTTGGTAGATCAGTGGAATGAGTGAAACATCATAAATTCGTTGATAGAACCCTAATTCAGGGTTATTAAACCACTTTCAGTCAAAGAGGAAAAATAGTGCTATAAAAGAGAGTCAAGGCTTCAAACAACTTGCAAAATAGAGGCAACTCACCCCTCTAGTCTTCCAATAGTGAATTACTATGGAAGACAACAATTTTAGAGGGTAGTTGGAAGTTCCACTGTCATACTATGCTTTCTAACCAATATTAAGGATCCAAACTTGCTTTAATGATAGTCAGCCTATCAACCTTCGCTCCCAAGTATCCAACATTCCACAACAAAGCCGTACTGTATAGTAGTATGGTTCAAATGCACAAGAAATTCAGGAAAATACACAGAAAGGGTAGAAAACTGAAGTTTTTGTTCTTTCTTTCATTCCACTGGATTTGTCTTAACAATGAATCCCCCTTGGCTTCAAATAAGCATCCTACATTTGATTCAAGAAGTATGGGAGTGGTTGGGGTCGATGAAACTGCCCCAACCATCGAACTTCTTTCTTGTTTCCCACTGCAGCAACTAGTAATTGTTAAGTAACTGTCCTCTTTGGGACTACATTGACTGTTTTATGTTTAATAAAACATTTGATAACTTTTGACAAGGTTTTAACATACCTTCCAAACTTTGACATGCTTACCACCATGAGGATTGCATCCTACATACCTTAGGAGGGATACAAATGTAAGGAGACTACCTTTTACAATATGACTGTCCTCCTTAGGACTTACAACATGAGAATAGGTTTTAGGTATTTGGACATAGTCCTATTACAAGCATGGCATTCAAGCCTTATTACAACATTGAATGGTCTCAAGGACCTTATTTAAACAAAAAAAACTACTTGAAGATCAAGTAAAACCTAGATGTCTTAGTGCTCCTGCACCAGACATACATCCATAGGCATAATATCACACAATACTTCATCATGATAAGATCCAATATGAAACTTCACCAAACATTGTTCACTCATGAGTACCTTGTGTTCATCCTAAATCCATGCTATCTCATAGGGTTTAGAGTGTTTCAATCTCTCCAGGTTCAGCTTAGTCACCATCTCCTCTAAATCCAAATTATCAATACTTCCACTATTAATGATTACCTTACAACATTTACCTCCTGATTTGCATCTAGTCTAGAACAAACGTTTCCTCTGTGGTGGTTCCTTGTTTATCTCTGCTTGAAATAGTGCTCTCCTCATGACTAGTGATTCTCTCTTTTCCAGTTTACCAACTAAATTAGGTGATCCCACGGGTTCTTCTTCTACATAAGATGCTCTTGCACTGATCTCTATCTTCTTACTTGTACTCCCCTGATGACATTCAAGTACTCTGTGTCCTTCACCTCCACACTTAAAACAAATTCCTCTAAATGTTCTCCTATCAGATCCTCTTTCATCTCTTTTGTACCCTTCACTCCTGTAAGAATTAGGGTTTCCTTTGTTCTAGAAATTCATGTCATCTATCTAGTATGTATTGTTATCTCTATCTTTTTTCTTGAATGGCCTATCTTGTTTGTTCTACTTTGCTTATGATCTTTCTCCTCTAGAATATGTTCTACCTCTCTAAAATTTACCTCCTCTATCTCTCTGTCTCTGCTCATGCTTCTTGTTCAACTTTTCTTCAACTTTTAGGGCAAACTGATATGCATATTCCAATGTTGTCATCCTTACCAGACTTAGTTCTTCTTGAATGTTCATCCACAATCCATTGATGTATCTTGCCACTTTCTCCTTGCTTGCTTCACTATGTCCTATCCTTATGATCATCTTATGAAATTATTCTATGTCATCCTTCATAGATTTCTCCTTTTGTCTCAGGTTTTGCAATCTCTTCAACAATTCTAGCTCATAGTCAGCAAGTATACACTAGTTTTTCAAATTTGTCACCATCATGTCCCATTTTATGATCTTTCCTTTTCCTCTTCTGTTTCCATCCAGCTAAACTTCTTTCCACCAAATAGCAGTATGTCCTTTCAACTTAGTATTTGCAAATCTCACCTTGTCCAGATCTTCAATTTCTTCATATTCAAAGTATTCTTCCAAATCATTTATCCAGTCAATCAATTCCTTCAGATTCAAATTTCTAGTGTAATTTGGTACTTCCACTCTAGGTCTCTTTCTAATCTTCAAAATAGCTCTCAACATTTTCACTTGATCTGATTCTTCTTCTTCTTCTAAAGTTTCTTCATTTTGACCAGTGGATTGAAATTCTTCATTAGTAATTTCAATATTAGGTCTAGGTGTTAATCCACTTCTTCTATCTTCTTCAACAACATCTAATCAAATTTGCATTGTTTTCATCATCTCCATCATCTCATCCATTCTTCTAGCCATAGTACTAATAGCAAGTATTCTCCTTGGTGACATCTCTTCCTAGGATCAAGTTCAACTTCCTCAATTTGGCGATCTGGCTACAAGATGACAACTGCCTCACAATCGGTGATTGATTGACAATGCATGTAGGCTGCCTCAGTTAGGCAATCTATTCATAGAAAGATCTTACAAAATGCCTTCACAAGTTTCACTCCCAAAGGATTCAAACTTCACTCTGATACCACTTGGTGTAGTCATGGAAGTGCTCTAAGATCCTTCTCCTTCAGGTGGCTGTCTGTATGCTATGTTATGTGAAACCAGGTGATCTTCTGTTAGCGATAACTTTTCAGTAATTGATCAAAATGATCTAAATTTTGGATATGATGTGCATGATGATGTCTAGATACTAGTTCCTGCTCCACAAGCTCTGAAAGGACAATACAGAAAAATGTAGACCAAACTACTGAAACTACTTTTGATTGACTGAACTATAATGAACTAGAAAAAGAAAGAAACAAAGAAAAATGCAAATATTTTTGGTTGATGCAAGATTTCTTTGCAATCTAGGATGCTTCTACATTAAATGTCATGCCACCTCCCTCTTCTTTTGACTCTATTGTGGGTTGAATAGAAGATTCTTCCAATCATGTCGATACCATCACCATTAGAGCCAAGACACCACATTGCACCATTACCACTTGTCATGGCCGCATCTCCATCCATGAAGCTCCCACCAACAATAAACCTTCTACATCTAAACCTACTAATCCTCCATCCATTCACAAGTATAACCTCCTAGACCACCTCGGAAAGAATCCCATTCAAATTTCCATCCTTGAATTGCTTCGTACATTCCTCCTCCATAAGGACATCCTTAATAAAACCTTGATGGAAACCCAAGTCCCTACCAACTTCAATGCTAATCAACTCCAAGCTATGGTAGTTCACATTGCCTCTCCCTATCATCTCACTTTCTCTGAGAAAGACCTACCCACATCTAATGCCTCACATAATGAAGCCCTCCACATTGAAGTCCTAATCCATAAACATACCATCAAACAAGTCTTAATAGATAGTGGATCCAACCTAAATCTTTGCACTCTAAAACTATTGAAATACTCGGGATACTTAGATTTGGTTGTGGACTCTAGTGAGTGTATAACCATTAAAGGATATGATGATACCGAAAGATTGTCTGAGGGCAACATTAAACTTCTCATTCAAGTGGGACAAAAGATTTTAGAAACTAAATGTCAAGTTCTTGATCTTGACCTCCCATACAACATTCTTGTCAGCCCACCATGGATTCATGCCATGCAAGCCATTCCATCCACTTTTCATCAATGCTTAAAATTTCCATATAATGGCATGGAAGTCTCTATCTATACCGACCCCCATCCTTTCCAATATTGTAGCTTCTTAGAAGGACATGATCAAACTTTCTATCCTTACAACAATGCCACCAAAGCATCCACCACCAAAACCAACCCAAAATATTCCATATCATGCATTGATCCTTCCAACATCATATCCACATCACAAAAATCCACTCTTCTTGAGGTCAAGATCAAGATAATTGACATGGGATGTGGAGAATATGACCTACACAACACATTCTGTGTAGGCTTACTCCCACCATACTCTAAGACATATGGTGCTCCTAAGAATGATGAGGTTTCCACAGTAATCATCAAATGCAAGCCATCTCCCATCTTCAAGTGCAAACACTTCATGGAACAAGATGTCCTCGAAGACATATCCTCTTGGTTATACAAAGATGAAGATGTACAACAAGAAGCTCCTATCCTCTAAACTAAGATCTACAGAAAGTGTCTTGAGATTGTCAAATACATGGGTTACAAAGGACAAGGTGGCATGGGCCTTCATGAAAAAGGAATTATTGAACCCATTCAAGCAACAAGGAGTCCTTACCTCCATGGGCTAGGGTATGGGAAGCAAGAGTTTACCCCCACCGAACTTGAGTGTATCTTAAGTGAGGATGCTAGGTCTTTCCCTATGATTGATAACATGAATGAAGAGGACCATCAAGACTCTTTCACTAATTTTGCCAAACTTTTTTAATCATCCATATGTACCATCTACACCATAACAACCATGCCATCAATATCCAATGACTTACCTCTCATCTATCCCCAACTCATAGATTGGGACCAACAAGGACCTCATGTCCTTGATGTCACACAAAATGATGAAGCTAGTACATAATTCCTAGGGGTAAGAGACCATAAAACCAGTTATATCATGGAATTAAACACATCTGCATACTTTGGGGAGATAATCCAATCCCTTAGTCACAAAAATATGAAAATAAAAATAACATCCCCTAGTGAAAACCACCTCATGGCACTTTTGGATGATGAAAAAATCAAAATAAAGGATGTATCACTAGTGAAAATCTCTCAGAGGCCTGCTAGGGGATGAGAGAATGGATCTCCTTGATGTACCTGAGCTCTATCAAGATAGGTCACTGATCCTAGTAGATGCATCACAAGAAATGAACCTTGGAATAGAAGAAGCACCCAAGATCATATTTTGAGCATAATCCCTCACAACAATAGAACAAGAAGCCTTCTTTGCTTTCTTCAAGAAAAGAAGTCATAACTTTGCATGGACATATGTTGATATGCCAGGATTGGATCCCACCCTAGTTGTCCATCATCTTGTTGTACACCCTGATGCAAAACTGGTAAACAAAAGCTAAGAAAAATGAATCCACAAGTGGCACTCCTCATCAAGGTAGAACTCAAGAAACTTCTAGATGTGGGATTTATTCATCCTATAGATTATCATGAATGGATATCAAACATTTTACCCATAGCAATTGTCATTGGAGGCATCCACTATTGCATAGACTTCTGAGATATTAATAAGGCATGTCCTAAAGATGACTCTCTGCAACCCAACATAGATTTTATCAAGGATCTCACCACAAGACATGAAATGTTGTCCTTAATGGATGGATTTTCTAGTTATAATCAAATCAGGATAGCTGAAGAAGACCAACACAAGACTTCTTTCATATGTCTGTGGGGAACCTACTGCTAGGTTGTGATGTCCTTTGGATTGAAAAATACAGGAGCCATGTATTAAAGAGCCATGACAGTTATCTTCCATGACCTTTTCCATAGCATAATGGAAGATTATGTAGATGATTTGCTAGGAAAATCAAAGATTAGAGAAGACCATTTGAATGTATTGGGAAAAATCTTTGATAGATTAGAACAATACAAGGTGCAGCTAAATCCTAAGAAATGTGTCTTTGGGATCACCTAGATAGAAAGCTCCTATAGTACATTGTATCAAGAAGAGGGATAGAAGTTGACCTTGTTAAGTTTAAGCCTAGAGTAGACATGCCTCCACTTAAAACACTGAAACAACTTCGAAGCCTCCAAGGGAAGCTTCAATCCATCCGCCGCTTCATAGCACAACTTGCAAATAAGTGTCAACCATTCTAGCATCTTCTTCAAAAAATATAACATATTTATGGGATGATAAGTGTCAAAAAGCCTTCAAACAGCTAAAGGAATATCTTTCTATGCCACCCATCCTTATTCCACCAAAACAAGGATAACCCCTCCTTTTATACATCTTCACAATGGTAACAACAATAGGGGCTTTGCTAGCACAACATGATGAATAAGGAAAAGAGAGAGCCATATATTATATTAGCCACACTTTGGTGACCTATGAGCTAAATTATGCTCCTATTGAATGAGCATGCCTTGTAGTTGTCTTCACATCACAAAAGTTAATACACTATATACTCAATCACAAGACAAAGATCATTGCCAAAATTGATCTGTTGAAATACCTATTGACTAAAGAAGCTCTCACAGGATGAATGGCTAAGTGCATCATGATCTTAAGTTAGTTTGACATTGAGTACATAGAGTGAAAGTCTATCAAAGGACAAGTAATTGTTGATCAATTCGCTGATGTGCCTATCCCGATAGAACAACCATTGCTTTCAGAATTCCTAGATGAGTCAATACTGATAGTAGCACCAACGATAGATACATGGAAAATATATTTTGATGGATCTACACACATCGTGGCTTGGGGGCAGGCATTTTGTTTATTACCCCTCAAGGAGACACTATTCAAAAGTCCTACAAAATAACATTTCCATGTATAAACAAATTAGTAGAATACGAGGCCCTTATCACAGAACTTCACATGGCCACAAGTGGAAGATTGAAAGGCTTACAGTTTATGGTGACTCCCAGCTAGTTATTAGGCAAGTCAACAATGAATACAAGACAGAGGATGACAAGCTCCTACCATACAAAAGAATGGTTGATGATTTTAAGGACTACTTTCTTGACATCCATTTTGAACAAATACTAAGGTTGAATAACAAAGTAGCAGATGCCATGGCTACTATAGGATCTCTGGTTGACATGAAAAAAAATAGCAAAAAATGTGAGTTCCTAATTGAAGAGATTTCAATACTAGTCTATGATGTCCCACAATTTGAGCTAGTATGTGACATTTTTGGTCCCCTATCCCCATGGTGTTGAAGGCACAAGACAACTAAAAGAGGGGGTGAATCAGTTGTATAAAAAACTTCAACTTCTTTAAACAAGATCACAATCACATTAACTTACTTTAACTCCTTATTCTGTTATGAAGATTAAACATGAATAGCAGAATCAAAACATAAGGACATCAACACCATACACACATTAACACTAGATTTTAACATGAAAAAAGCTAAAAGGGAAAAACCATGGTGAGTGTTAGCTCACAATATAATGTAGTAACAATACCGAATAACAAAGAGGCTCACTGCCCAAAATGGTCACTGCAAAAAGGCTCACTACCAAAGGATGGCTCACTACTAAGGGGTGGCTCACTGCCAAAGGGTGGCTCACTACCAAGGGATGGTTCACTACCAGGATTGGTGGCTCACTGCCATGAACTGATATAGTAGCATCTACAACATGCCTGAGTTCAGTTCCATTGAAGCACAATTTATCTCTTCTACTCTGCTTTTCACAATACACACATTTTATCTTCGCATCTTCACACTCACACACTTCACCCATAGATTCATTACATATATTTATACCGATCATCAACCTTGGAACATTCATCAAGGTCAGTAATACAACTTACAACCATTGGAACTATCTCCAAGGTTGGCATACATACATAAATCAAATTAGGTTTGAACCAATACAGACTTGTGAATCGAATGAGTGAAAGAAGAATAATCTAGGGTTTAGCTTGGACCCAAATACATCTTCACATGCTTGAACACTCTTCTACAATCCATGAATCTCCTCCGCAACAAGTATAAATAACCAAGTTGGCTAGAACTAGTGAAAACATCAAGAATACTTAAATACACGCTTCCAAGAACTTCATTATATCTTGCAGTTCAAGAACATGCCTTCAATACATTTTGAAGACATCCACAAAAAACATAGAATCACTTAGGAGCTGACAAATCCAACCACAACAGATGTTACTTGAGGACAACAAATATCACTTGAAGACATATCATAGACTACTTCACAACAAACACTATTGAACTCTACTAATCTTTAGAGCACCAAATCACAAATCCTTTGGAGTGAAGATAGATAAGGACTTTATAAACTTAAGTCTAGAACCACAAGACCAAAATCCAAATTGCAGAGAAATGCAGAGCAAAATACTTTCTCCCTGTCACTCTGCAAATGTTGTCAGGCACAGTCTTCAAATGGGTGAATAGAACTTTTGTTGCACAAGGATCTAGACCACCAAATTCTAGATTTAGTATCTTCATTCACTTCTCTAAATCATATCCAAATCTCATACTCTGGTTTTCAATATAGAGGAAATGTGGAGAAAAAACTCAGACAGTGTCCTTAAAATGACAACTCAATAACTTAGAAAACAACAATCTCAAAAGACACAGTTGACACTAATGACAACACAAACATGTTGACATCAATGGAAACACTAGTTAGCACATACTTGTAACAATCTCTCCCTTTGTCATTGATGGCAACATATGGTGTGAAAAACTGAATAACACATTCCTCCATGAAGACACAACTTTGTATCAGGACTCCCCTTTTCTTTTTACACTTTTGAACTCTTTCACCCCCTGAGTTTTTCACATGATCTCTCTCCCCCTTTGACATCAATTGCAAAGGGCATCACCTTTCTTCTATTGCACATACTTGCACACTACTGCTTTGATTAGTTTGATATCGTTCTTTTACTCCCCCTAACTGAAACAATCATCTCAAACCACTACCTGCTCCCCCTGAGAGGTAGCATCCAATATCAGTCCAAAAAGGAGAAATGCACTTTGAGGCACTCTAGATTGATGCATCTTCTTATTTATCTAGTTCAAGGAAGGAGGGACAACAACCCCTAACTTCTCCTGAAGATACTCAAATGTATCCTTTGGAAGGGCCTTATTGAATATATCAGCAACTTGATCTTTTGTAGGTACATACTCAAGCTTCACTTCATTTTCTGTAACTTTCTCCATCAAAAAGTGATAATTGAAATGTACTTTGTCTTTGAATGCGTCATTGGATTCTTTGAAATATTTATGGAACTTGTGTTATCACAAAGAATAGAGATTGGCTAATCATACTCAACTTTAATATCCTTCAAGTCCTGTTTCATCCACAACACCTAAGTACAACATGATGCTACAACAATATATTTTGCCTCTGCAATAGACAAGGAAACTAATTCTTGTTTCTTTCTATGCCAGGACACTATCCTTTCTCCAAGGAAGAATATGCCTCCACTTGTGCTTTTCCTATCATCAACACATCTAGCCCAACCTACATTTGTATAGGCACTTAAATAAAAGTCATTGTTCTTAGGATACCACAAATCATGATCCAGAGTGCCCTTTATGTACTTGAATATCCTATTCACATTCACAACATGTGATTATCTAGGATCTAATTGAAATCTAGCCACAAGACAGACTGCATGCATGATATCCAGTCTAGTAGCAGTTAGATAAAGTAATCCTCCAATCATTGATCTATATTTTCTCTGATCAGTCTTAGGAGATTCATCATTCTTTCTTAACTTATAACTAGTAATCATAGGAGTACATATTGGTTTAGAGTCCTCCATTCCAAACTTCTTCAACAATTCCTTAACATACTTGGATTGAGAAATGAAAATACATTTATCAGTGTGATTGATTTACAATCCAAGGAAGAAATTCATTTCACCACACATAGACATCTCAAACTCTTTTTGTATCTCATCTACAAACTTCTTACACATACCTTCATTTCCACCGAATATAATGTCATCAACATAGACTTCAACAATCAGGATTTGATCTCCATTTATCTTGGTGTATAAATTACCATCTACGGATCCTTTACTAAATCCTTTCTACAATAGATACTTATCTAGTCTTGCATACCAAGCTCTGGGAGCTTTCTTCAATCCATACAAAGCCTTCTTCAACTTGCATACCATGTCTAGTTTGTCTGATAGCTAGAATCCATCCGATTGCTCTATGTAGACTTCTTCTTCTAAATCACCATTCAGGAAAGCAAACTTCACATCCATCTGGTATACCTTGAAATTTTTGTGCTACAAATGCAAAAAATAGTCTGATAGCTTCCAATCTTGCCACCAAAGCAAAGGTCTCTTCATAGTCTATTCCTTCCACTTGTGAGTAGCATTTGCACACAACTCTTGCCTTATTTCTCACAACTTCTCTAACTTCATTGAGTTTGTTTCGAAATATCCACATTGTTCCAATCACATTCTTGTCTGCATGCCTATGAACAAGTTCCCAAGTCTTGTTCTTCCCAATCTACATTAGTTCTTCTTCTATTGCTTTGACCCAATGTTCATCATTGTATTCTTCATATATTGTTTTAGGTTCCACCTTTGAGAGTAAACAGAGGTTTACTTGTTCTTTTGTAGCTCTACTTCTTGTCAACACACCTTTACTTTTGTCACCAATAATATGATCTTTAGAGTGATCTCTTTGCACATACGCGGGGGTTTTAGGAATTCTTTCCAGAGCTTTAGCTTGAACTTCTTTAGGAGAAGCTTGTACTTCAGTGTGAACTTCCCTTTCCTTATCTTTTTCAACCTTTTTTGTATTAGCAAATCCATCTGACTCATATCCATCTAACTGAATATCTTCATCTACTTTAACATTTTCTCTTTCAATGATTTTTCTCAGTCTTTTGTTATAGCACCAGTAAGCCTTGCTCCTAATAGAGTACCCAAGGAATGTGCCTTCATCACATCTAGCATCAAACTTTCCTAGTTCTTCATCTCTTTTGATGTAACATTTGCTTCCAAACACTTTGAAGTATTTGACAGTAGGAGTTCTTCCATACCACAGCTCATAAGGTGTCTTTGTTTCTTTTGGTCTGACTAGTACTCTGTTCTAAATGTAGACAACAGTGTGTATTTCTTATTTCCAATAAACTTCTGATAGTTCTTCTTCCTTGATCATTGTTCTAGCAGCTTTTTAAACAATTCTATTCTTTCTTTCAACCACTCTATTTTGTTGACGAGTCTGGGGAGTAGACATGTGTCTCTTTATTCCATGCTCTTCACAGAAAACATTAAATGCATTTGAAGTAAACTCACCACCTCTGTTAGATCTCAAACACATGATTCTCAAATCTATCTCATTTTCAACCATAGCTTTAAATGCCTTAAACTTGTCTAGGGCTTCTAATTTTTCTCTAATAAAGGTAACCCAAGTCATTCTTCAATAATCATCAATAAGAAGCATGAAATACCTATCACCTTGTAGAATTCTTCTTCTTGTAGGGCCACATAAGTCTATATGCACCAACTCCAACAAACTAATAGAGAATTGTTCTTTGCTCTTGAAAGTAGTCTTTTTCATCTTCCTAAACTGACATTCTTTGCATGTAGCATTGGTAGGCTTCACAAGCATAGGCAGGTCTCTCACTACTTGTATTGTGCTTATTATCACCAAATTGTCAAATTTAATGTGACACATTCTCCTATGCCATAACCATCTTTCATTTGTGTGAGCCACAAACAACAATTATCAGTACCCTTCAAATGATAAATGTTACCATGAGTCTTCTTACTAGCTGCAATTAAGGTTTTGGATCTTTTCCTTATCTCACACCCATTGTCCTTAAACATCAAATTATACCCTTTGTCACACATTTGTCCAACTCTTAGAAGATTATGTTTTAAGCCTTTGACATAGAGAACATAATCTATATTATTCTTGCCATCAAAAGTAATTGACCCTTTTCCACAGATCTTATCAGTTGCATCATCACCAAACCTAACTAGTCCTCCATCATATTTTTCAAATTTAATAAACTTACTCTTATCTCCTGTCATGTGATTTGAACATCCACTGTCAATGATCCATTCATCTTCCTTTTCAGCATGAAATGCAAACAACTCTCCTAGACTTCCTTCCTTCATACAACTTGCAAGATTAGTAGAAATAGCTTCTTCTCTAAGTGCAATAAACAAGCATTCACTACTATTACCATCATCAGAATTAGGTTCATCATCAATTACACCATCATCATCTCTAGCATAGTAACTCTTTCTTACCATTTTCCTTTACTTTCATTGTTTTTGAACTTCAAAGCTCTGTTAGGACATCTTGAAGCATAGTGACCAATTTTACCACAAATTGAAACATTTGAAAGGTAACTTACCTTTCAATTTTCCTCTACTAGCTCTTTACATTCTACTTGCAAATTTTGCCTCAAGTTCTTCAAAATTTTCTTCATATGATTCCACAACATATTTATCTGATCTAGCAGTCTTTTCTTCCTTGGTCTTAAAGGTAGTCTCAGTTTTCACAGGGCCATCAGCAGTACCAAATTATCTCATCTCAAAAGTAGTCAGTTTACCAAGTAATTGATATTTTGTAAGCTTGCCCATATCAAATAATTCTTCAATGGAAGATACCTTATGACTGTAAGATTTGGGAATAGTTCTGAGTATCTTATCTACAACATCCCCATCCTCTAGATTTCCACCAAGACCCTTGATTCTGCTGACAACTTCATCAATCTTTTGTATGTAACTTGTTATGTTCTCATCCTTATCCATTCACATGGTTTAATATGTGGTCTTCAAGTTCTACAACTTAGCCTTCTTGACAGATGCATCACCTTCATAGATGTTTTTTAATTTGTCCCAGATCTCATGAGAAGTTTCCAGCTCCACAACTTTCACCATTTCAATATTAGACAAAGTATTTAATAGAGCATTTTTAGCTTTGTGATTAGTCTCATAGTCCTTAATCTCCTCATTAGTCTTTGGACCATTTTCAAGTACTCTCTATTTATCTTTGACCATTGTTAAACATTATAACGAATAGAAATAAGATAACTTTGCATTTGTACCTTTCAATAGGCATAGTCAAATCCATCAAACTGAGGAATGTCTTTCTTGTGTGCCATCCTGGATCTACCTTAAGGTGTTAGGCTTTCTTCCAAGGAACCTCACTCTGATACCAATTGTTGATGGCACAAGACAACTGAGAGGGGGGTGAATAAGTTGTATGAAAAACTTTAACTTTTAAACAAGATCACAATCACATTAACTTACTTTAGCTCCTTATTCTATTATGAAGATTAAACATGAACAATAGAATCAAAACATAAGTGCATCAACACTATACACACATGAACACCATATTTTTAGATGGAAAACCCTAAAATGGAAAAACCACGATGAGTGTTAGCTCACAATATCATGAACTAACAATACTAAATAACAAAGAGGCTCATTGCCTTAGGGCTCACTACCCAAAATTCTCACTATAAAAGGATCATTGCTAAAGGGTGGCTCACTACCAAGGGGTGGCTCATTGCCAAAGGGTGGCTCACTGCAAAGGGGTGGCTCACTGCAAAGGGGTGGCTCACTGCTAGGATTGGTGGCTCACTGCCATGAACTAATATAGTAACATCTATAATATGCCTAAGTTCAATTCCATTGAAGCGCAATATATCTATTTTTCTCTACTTTTTACAATACACACATTTTATCTTTACATATTCACACTCACACACTTCACCCATGGATTCATTACATATATTTATACTGATCATCAACCTTGGAACATTCATCAAGGTTGACAATAAAACTTACAACCATTGGAACTATCTCCAAGGTCAGCATACATACATAAATCAAATTAGGTCTAGACCAAAATAGATTTGCAAATCAAATTAATGAAAGAACACTTTAGGGCTTAGTTCAGACCCAAATACATCTTCACACACTTGAACACACTTCTACAATCCATGAATCTCCTTCGCAACAAGTGTAAAGAACCAAGTCAGCCAGAACTAGTGCAAACATCAAGAATACTTAAATACACACTTCTAAGAACTTCATTATAGCTTGTGGATCAAGCACACACCTTCAATACATTTTGGAGACATTAGATCTTACTTAAGGACAACAAATATCACTTGAGGACATATCACAGGTTGCTTCACAATAAACACTATTGAACTTTGCTAATTAATAACTTGCTTTTTGGAGCACCAAATCACAAATCCTTTGGAGTGAAGATAGCCAAGGACCTTATAAACTTAAGTCTAGAACCATAAGACCAAAATCCAAACCACAGAGAAATGCGGAGCAAAATACTTTTTCCCTGTCACTTTGCAAATGTTGTCAGGCACAGTCTTCAAACTGGTGAATAGAACTTTGGTTACACAGAGATCCAGACCACCAAATTATAGATTTAGAATCCTCAAACACTTCTCTAAATCATATCCAAATCTCATACTCTAGTCTTCAATACAAAGGAAATACGGAGCAAAAACTCAGATAGTGTCCTTAACATGACAACTCAATCACTCAACAAACATCAATCTCAGAAGACACAGTTGACACCAATGGCAGCACCAGTTAGCACATACTTGAAACACATGGTACTAAGAGACCTACATATACCTCCATGACAACATCATCCCACCTAACTTAACATATGCACAACAAAAAACCTTTATCTGTCGAGGCTCTCATTTCACCATCATAGGTGACATCCTCTGTAGAAAAGGTCTTGATGGTACTCTTTTGTGATACCTCAATTCTAGGGAAGCCAAAGTGGTCTTACAAGAGGTACATGAAGGTATTTGTGGGGCACACTCTAGTGGACTTACTCTAGCAAAGAAGATTCTAATGACTAGATACTATTGACCCACTATGAAACAAGACTCTCATCAGTTTGTAAAGAAATGTCTGCCATGTCAGCAACATTGTGATCTTATCTATGCACCATCACAAGAACTGCAACCAATGACAACTCCTTGACCCTTTTCACAATGCGGGCTAAATCTCATATGAAAAATTCACCCACCATCATCCAATGACCATAAATTCATCATCACCGCTACTGAATATTTCACCAAGTGGGTAGAAGCCATTCCACTCACTTACACTGTTGGCATCCAAATCACAAAATTCATCCTCCACTACATAATATGTCATTATAGCACTCCCCTTTCCATCATCACCAACAATGGGAAACTATTCAAGAACTAATAAGTTTACACCCTTTGTGAAAAATTCCACATCCAACACCACTTCTCTACACCATATTACGCTCAAGGTAATGGTTAGGCTAAAGTTTCCAACAAAACCATCTTACGCATCCTCAAAAAGACAGTTAATGAAGTTGGCTATGACTCCACCACCTTCAACATAATCCCACCCTATGGGCTTATCATAGAAACATTCATACCCCCATAAGAGCCACTCTGTACTCTTTAGTATTTGGTTCCAAAGCCATTTTTCCTATAGAGATTGAGCTCCCTTCTCATAACTTCATTGTAGAATATCATTATTGAGGAGTAGTATCAAGTTTCACACCTAAATGAGCTAGAATTGTTGGATGAAAAGTGTCTAAATGCTCTAAATCATCTCCAGGCCTATCAGAATCACCTATGCTGAAGCTACAACAAAAAGATTAAGAACTATTAGTTTGAGATAGGCGACCTTGTCCTTATGGAAAATCAGAGTAACCTACAAGAGTGCCACAAGAAAGGAAATTTCAAGTCTAATTGGTTAGGACCCTATGTCATCACGGCTAGCTATGGAGAGAAGCTTATTGTTGTGTGGTTACACAACATGCCCCATTTTTCCCAACAAAACAGGGACCTAACTTTTTTCTTTTGCTTGGCTTGTTTGCTTCCTTTTCTTTTGGGTGGTATGGTAAAAACCAGTAGCAGATGTATGTAAGGATCTTATCCTTGGCATGTTAGGATCCTGAATCTAGATCAAATTTTCAAAGTTGAATTTTCTCATCATAAATCCTGCCAAGTGAAAGAGAATAAAATTCTAAGTATGTTTGCCTTTTGAAGCACCAGGAAATTCCCTAAGACTAGGAAGTTATGCCTAGTCAAAGTTTAGTCAAATGGTCTTAGGGATGTTCACATTATCCTAACATCTGAACATTAAATTAATGTCCCGATCACAAATTCACTAAGTAAACTCAATATCTAGACATTAACTAATGTGCGGATGTCAAACTTAACTCATGGTGCTAGATGAGCGTCGGGCGCATACAGTCACTTAGTGTTAATACTAGTGGGTATGCATGTTAACTTAACATCTGGACCTTAACTTAATGTCCAAACATTCACTAATATCCCAATGACATGTACCCATTAGCTTTTCAACTAGACTTAGACCATAGATATTACGCTTAAACATTTAACATCTGCACCTTACCCCAACATCCTGATGACATCATCTGATCTTGCCATAGAGAAATAACAAAAGATGATGATGCCATCTAAATATTAAGAGGATAGAACATTGAACATTTCTTAACCTCTGGACATTAACTTAATATCCAAACTTTCACCAATATCCATATGATGTCATTTTACACTCAACCAAGAATTACATTTAGAAGGGTGATGTCATCAGCACATTAGACCCCAGGATATTTCGTAATGCCTAACATCTGAATATTTCTTAATACCCCTATCCCTGCTATTTACAAACAAAAATTGAGACACACTATAAACCAATTAGACAACACCATGTGGTGCAGACTTGACTTTTCAAAGGTGGATATCTTAATGTCTAGACATTTAAGATTGAGAAGTGATGCTTTAAGACCTTAACATCTGGATACCCATTCCGTGGTCAACTTTGACCAAGCATTTGCATAACGTCATTTGGATGTATGGATGTTTTGAAAATAAAAGTATGTTATTCAAATATGTAGACTTTCATTTATATTGTGACGTTACAATTAATACCATGAAAAGGGTTTGTTGGCCATTCAAAATTTCAAATTAGATGCCTCTACCTGTAGCGATCTCCTAGGACTTTAAACAGATGTCCATACTTGATGAACTTGGTATTAATTATGCCTTAATTTTACAATTTTAATGCATAAAAGGAAAATCTTGATCATTTTAAACTCACCTAAGCATTCATAAGAAAGATTTATAGAGCTCTAGTGAATTATAGCTTTTGTTGTGAAAACCTTGATCTCAAATGAAACAATGTGCATATTGAATGACATCTAGTTAATAGTGATTACCTAGTGTGGAGTGCACATCTATACAGCTTTAATCAGGTTTTAGCTTAGTAAAAAGGTATGTAACAGTGAAACTCTAATTTTCTCATTTATGGTAGCACAGTAAAAGGTAAAATCTTGAAACTAGGGTAAATCTTAGATGCATATGCATGCTTGTACTCTGTAAACAGTAAAAGATGAGGATATTGAGAAAATTAACATGAAACCCATAATGTGAAATGTATTTTCAGACAAGTACATCTGTCATTGTAGGATACAATGGAAGCTATGAAGCTTAAGAATGAGACAAAATTCAAGACCTCCATGTTTGCATCACCAGAAGGCATAGGTTTCTGCTTTGGGAAAATAGGTGATACTCATGCAGGCAATACGGATGTGGATGAATGGACGACATGGTCTATTCAAGGTAGTGGACATCCAATTTTACAAAAGATATACAATTCAGGGATGTGGCATGTAGGGGATTCCCATATGCAGTGGATGCCATTGAACTGATAGTTGTCTGTGCGAAAAATTACAACAAAGAAACTAGAAGAGTAAAGAGAGACGATAGGGTATATGCAAATTTCTTTGTGAAAGGAATTCCAAAGGCATTTCATTTGTCTATAGTTCCCAACCTTTACAAGATAAATCTTGAGGACCTTGAAAAGTAGTATAAGAGAAACACTACTAATTGTAAGAAGATAATGTTCTCATACTAGAGGCCACAAAGCAACACTCACAAAGTAGCAGCCAAATTGCTAGTTAATTTGTATAAGTTTGACTTCACTCCAGAGGTTCAATATATGATGGTGATGTTAAGCCAGATGAGGGGAAAGGTTGATGCTGGAAGTTTTGAGCCTTGGATGTATGGATTGATGAGGATGGTGGAAACAACATACACCTAGATTTAGTGGGCATCTTTGATCAGTGACAGTTTAGATGAGAACATGAGGATATTGGGACGCAATAATTGCCTATTTTATATTAATTCATATGTTGTTTATGCATGTGATGTACAATCAACATTCTCTAGCCTGTAGATGGTAGGCAGAGTAGGTAGAAATCCAAGAGATGTAAACATATGGGATCATTATCCTCAGCTCACAAGGAAGGCCTCCACTTAGAATTATAGGAGGCTTAATGATTGTTTTATCATGCATTTGGTCCTATTAATGGACAACAACATAGAAAATAGGTTGGGCTTTGAGGATTAAGCAATGGTCACACAAAATGGGACTTGGTTCATCCAATTCCCAACATTCACCTATATTCAGATGGAAGGATTCAATGGGAAACCCTTCATGTTGCCAAGGTATCCCACTAATAAGATCATATTGTTGGAACTAGGCAAGCAGATTATACCCTCATATGAGGTGTATGTGACCAAGAACAAAAAGGTTAATGTCAGGTTTCCTTTACTTTTGGCATGGTATATATGCCCATCCATTGATTGTGCTAAACATTTAGAAGTAGAGGTGTGTATGCTTTAGTTACAACCACTATCCCTAGCTAGATATTATGATCCCTATTGAAAGAATGTAGAGGTTTGTGAGTAGGAAGTTGATACACCAAGTGTACCTAGAGGACTATTGGGTAGATTGCCTAGATGATGTAGAACTTAGGAGGAGGAGTTACCAGAGGTTAACTCACAACCAAGTCTGGATATTGGACTATTTGGTTGTCCCTCCTCAATTGCATTATGATGATGGCATGAGGATATCTAAAGAATATGAAGACAAGAAGGTATACACTAAGACTATTTCTCCTCAAGAGTGGAACCAACCAGAGGTAACTTCTATTGACCTCATTATGGATAGAGTTATGCAGTTAACCAGAGCATGGGTAGATCAACAATTGGCTGCCCTAAAAGAAAAAGGAGCAGTCATAAGACTGGACAAGAAGAAGAAAAGGCAAGAGTTGCCTAAAGTAGAATATAATGACTTCTTGATTCATAAGAGGCAAATCATTGACAACAAGTTGGCAAAGCCTACAGTAGAATCAGCTACACAGTTTACAACCAAGGGGTCTACTATAGCTAGGAAGCCACCCCCACAGAAAGAAAAGGATCATGTCCCAACAATTGTACTAACCACTAGATAGGTAGAAGAGCCTAGGGTGACATATGAGGACATGGAAGATGAGGAAGATGAAATTCCTCTAATAAAGAGAGGGAAAGGTTAGGATGTTTTGCAGGGAACAAATATCCCAAGGCAAAAAAGAGGACAGACACCAGTGATGAGAGTGTTTACCAGTAAAAAACCTAAGGTCTTGACCAAAGAAAGTGAAGAGTTCACTGAGATGGAGAAGATGTTTGCCACTGAGAAACCAACAACAGATAGAGCTACAAAGTCCATGGTACTGAAGAATAGAATGTGGATACAATGCAAATAGGGTTTCAACATGAAGTTTCCATTCCCACAATTGTAAAGTTCAAGAATGAACTAGCTGAAGAAGCTAGAGAGGAAGAGCAAAAGAATGTGAATGATCCATCCTTACCATTGGATGAAATCATTGATCTTAAAGATGATGATATGATGAGGGAGGTGACATCCAGACCTATAGAAAGCCTGATCAAGAACACCACCCTAACACCTCAAGGTATGTCACAGGGGTCAAAATGTACTAGAGATGAGGATGAAGTTCAAAATCCTAAGATGGTGGCAAAAAACATTGGTTTAGATAAGTTGATAGGTAAGGTTACTAGCCCAACAGTGATTGATTTGTCATATTAAGGGGCCAAAGAAGAAGAAAAGGATAAAACCATGGAGGATGTGCACATTGGTAATGATAATACAAGTGCAGACATGGACATCCACAAAGAACTGCCTCCACAATATAATGTCCAAGAAAGTAAAGAAGGACATGTTGAGGCAAAATATAAGGAGCAACAAGTGTTGACATCTAGAAAAATAGGTCCAATGATCACATCTGGATCACATGATCCAAAAGATACAAAAATGTTACCATCCAGACATGAAGGTCCACACAGTAAAGGTGATGAGGAGAAGGTAAAAAAGATAATAGATGGTGGTGACAGAAGCACACATCAAGATATCCAAGATCATGGCCACCAAGGATCTGGTACAGATAATCCTCCAACTCAGAATGATCAACATGTACAAGAACAAACTACAGATGTACATCAGGATGTGTGTGCTGCTACTAAGAAACAAGATTAGGATTTTCAAATGCATGTCCCTAATTAGCATAAACCAAAAAAGGAAACAAGAAAAGATCAAGACATGACCCTTAGGGATGCTACATAAGACCCAAATCAGTAGCAATTAAATAAGGAAGTCTCCACAAATAAGGAACAATAGAAGAATGTGGATGAAGATATTCCAAAAGAGAAGAATGCAGATGCACAAGATGCTCACATTGAGCTGACAGGCCAACAAGGGCCAATTTTTAGTGCTCCACATTGGTTAGAACATGAGGTAAATCCACCTCCGGCAATTGATTCAACAAATTTTGACATTTATTCATTTTTTTTACTTGAGGTCACAAAACCCAAGTGTAGGGCAAGAGCCATACTAGCAATAAAGAGAGACACAAACTTAGGAAAGCAAATAGCTCAAATAGCTATGCCAACCGTGGACAAAGCAAAGGGAGAAATAAGTGCTAGTGAATTCTAGATAACCACAGTGGACCTGGGACACACTACTACTATCCAGGAGGGTCAAGAAGGAAAAGAGAGTATAGATGGATTAGTTGCAAGAATAAATAAATCTAAGACCAAGAATCAGGAGTATAGAGAGAAAATTGCTCATTTATAGACCTTCATCAAAGGACTGGTAGCTCCAACCAATGTGCCTATCAGAGCCTCCACATCACTAACATTAATATCTCAATAGGAGATAATAACATTGGATGTGTAGAAACATTATGCACAAGTGATGAATAAATGTTCACCAAATTTCTGCATGAAGGAGAATAGGTAATAAAGACATCATTGTCTAATTGGGACATGCTTAGTAATTTGAAGAGTAAGGCTGACAAATTGAAGAAAGAGGTTGGCCAAAGGTTAATAAAGAGTGGTCATAATTTGACTACACTCAAGGATATGAGGAAGGCAGATGTTGGCACCCTCATGACAAAGAAGATCCTGACACCCCACATGCTCCCACAGCTTGAGAATGGGTTCGAAGACATAAGGTTTGAGGTGGATATATTAAAAATATGTAATGCTAATACTGTAGATATCAATGACAAAGCGCATGAACTCTTAGCAGAGGAACTATGGATTTTGGAAGCCCTCGAAGGTGAAGTAGAAGGAAAATTTGAAAATCAATATGAGGATTTTTCTACCAAAGCATTCAAGGATAATTTCAATCTAGTAGTAGAGGATCCTATTCAACATTTCTCTGAGGCTACTATTGACAAAGCAATGTGCATGAAGGATAAGATAGAGACATATAATGAAGAGCTAGATAGATAGACAAATAGGTCGGTGTTTCTCCAAGAACAATTGAAAGCACAAGAGCATGCAACCGATAAGGCCAAAGTGCAGAATAGAGCAGAAATAGATAGGGCCATCCAGGCATATGAGCTTATGCAAGGTGTCGGATGCAAGGTAACAGAGGAACCATCCATGGATGAGGAATCAGATGGAAATGTAGAGTGAAGAGGTCATATTGACCAAATCAAAGGTTTGAAGAATATTCTAGAATGCCAGCTAGATTACACCATATTGATTGCCAAATGCAATCATTTGCCATGTTTCATCTTGATCATTTAATCATTGGATATGTTGTAACTGCATCGTCTCCTTGTTCTATAAAAGGAGACAGATTGTCATTTGTACATTTATTAGGATCTTAATTAAGAGAGAATTGTTGAGCTTTGTGAGTACTAAGTATACTTTTGTGACTTAGCGTTTCCCCATGGTTCTTTCTTGAGACCAATTGTAAATATGCATATATTTTGAATACTGAATGAAATAGGGATCCAGGTTATAAAGTAATCATAAATCTTGAGTAATCTTTTGTGGATGATATTTGGACATGTCACTGTGCAGTGTTACACCATTTGAGGTGCATTTCAATTTGTTAATGTTGTTGTTATCCAATTGCTTTGAAGATTAGCATTAACTATGTGTAGTTGTGGAATATGCTGGTGAAGCATGGTTTGATTTCATTTCTTTTCATGAAGTATTGAATTGTACATATGGATCAATGGTTGAAACTCACCCATTTTTAAAAAAATTAGAATTCCAGTTAATTTATTTTAAATAACATCAATCATCATCATCAACTGCAAATAATGATAAATGATAAGGAGAACATAGTAAATATATAGACATCCATAGATAATTGAACATCATATGTATATTGGAGTAAATCACATGTAAGATTGAAAATATCATGCAAATACTTGGAAATAGTGACAAAGATCATGAAAATATTAGCTTGTAGGCATAATACTTTGAAGAATTCAAGGTGCAGAAGTAAAATTAAGTGAAGATTAGTTCAAATTTAAGTAAATTTAGAAGAACTAATCAAAGTTACACAAATCATCATGAATAATCTCAATTGGAGTAAAGATTAGAAGAATTGATCAAACTTAGGATAAATCCATATGAATATTTGCATATCCTTGTTAAAGATTGTAATATTTAACATAATTTGTTGAGATTCATGTAGAACAGGTGAAACAAAGCAAATACTTGCATATCCAGATATAAATTACACCAAATTTCATGCGTAAGGCCCTTCAATGATTAACAACAAATTCACATCGAACCACTGACTGATTATCAGAAGGTTAAGCACTAACTATCGGAGACTTAGGATCACGAATTCATCCTAAATTTGTTGTATCTTTCAAGAGGATAAAGGTTTTTTGTATGAATTTTTATCTTTGTTAATATGAATAATAGTTGTATCAGCACTTATCAGCTTGCAACATCTGAGGGGCAGCCTCTAGATGAGCCAATGAACATCATGCACTTGAAAAAGTTCTATGCCTAACCCATCGAGTATCCCAAGTCAAAAAATACAAAAAACAAAAAATCCAAAAAAAATTAAAAAAAATCAAGATAAACTTGAGTGCAATAAAGCTGTCCAATGGTGAAAATCACTTTGGTGACACCTTAGATAAGTACCATGGTGAAAATCTGTCTCAGGTGCCATGTGTAGTGACTGGTCCTACCATCTAATAAGTCCTCATATCTATCACATCACTCCATATCACCTCCATCCCATGGCTTGGAATCTTAAAAAAATTTAACCCCATACCATTCCCCATCCCTTCATCACCTCACCTAAGGCAAATTACTAAAAACAAGATCCTTGTATGTCCTCCCTATACAACTTAAAATTTGAAAAATAAAAAAAACATCACAAAAATAACAAAATACAAAAAAATACAAAAACAATAGAAAATCCAAAAACCCCCCAAAAAATTCAAAACATTACAAAACCCTGAAAATAATCCCAACCATTATAACCATCTAACTCACCACACGCATCATCATCTCATCATCCTACTTGAACCATCCCTACATCATCACTAAAAACTAGAACTACATATTCATCATCACCCACATCTTAAAGTGCCTTGATCCCGTGGATACAAGGCATGTAGGCAGTCTGGAATACGAAGGAAGTATCCAATATGCAGGTACAAAAGATGCACCCATCTAACCCACTTGGATGGTCCCCATTTCCTGGGCTTACTAAATCCAAGAACAATACACTAGCTAAGCATACTCTTAAAAACATCATATCGCATGCAAAAATCATCAATCAACAAACCAACTACAATCATGACATATGACCTACTATCATTTTTGCTCATCCTTCATATTTTATCCAACATCATCCAACTGATTCTCACCTTAATGGATATATCATTCCTACAGTAGGCAAAATCCATCATCCTATCAACACTTATCTTGGCAAGAGATATAATGGTTGTTTGTATGGTTCATTGGTCTTTTTGTTTTTTGATTTTTATCTTTGGTCTCATTTTAGGGATCATTCTAAATCTACCTTGATCTCACTATATCATGGTATATGGCAAAAAATACCTAGAATGGGGCATGGTCATTGTTTTGTATGTTGTGCTTGTTGGTTGGTCTCATTACTCCAAGTATTGTATTCATATCTTGAAGATGTAGGGTCAGTTCTAGCATATTGTTCCCATTTTGCATTTAAGGCTAATCATACCTTTTATGTACTAAGGACTTATGCTATGAGTCCCCTACCCTCATCTAGGTAGGATTATGCTACCTTGGGCATGCATGGGATCATCCTATAGTTTGTGGGTCTAGTCCATGCAAAGATGGATATATATCATCACCTTGGTTCTTCATACCTTGGTAAAAATATCCCCTTTTTCTATAATAAATCTAGGAATGATCTCAAAATGTCAACACAAATGCTTATCCTAACCCTTCTACCCTATTGGAAAGAGACATTGTGTGGCTTCATGAATGTTGTCATTGATGGCAACAAAGTCTTTCCCACACATCTGCAGCACATAGTATGTCTCCACTTAAAGACATATTGAAGAGTGTTTTGGTCTAGTGAGTAAGAACAAAGCATGCAGAAAGGTCTGACAATCAGGTCTGGATCTCTAAGAGGGTGTAACTCAGCAAAGTGCGGACTTGGGAAAGTCAAGAGGAGTATCATGACTACTATATTCCATAGATTGAGCCTCTGGTGATGAATGAGTGAAAAGATATGAGCATCTAAGTGTTGGGTTCCTTACAGGTAGAGTAGACTGAGGATGAACTGACTGGTAGAGCATCAGACTTTAATCCAGATGAGAAATTGATGGTGATCAAGCTATTTGAGGGATCATACATGGTTGGCTAACATGATAGATGACTTCTATGTCTATGTCTTTCATACGCATCACACATTAAGCATGGATTCAACTGACAGATCAATGTCTTGAAAATATCTTGAGTATTCCAGTTGCCGACTAGACAGATGTTGAAATCCTTGATGCAAATATACATACCAAATGGATTTCGGTATGAAGGTGTATGTGTGGTGTTGTGTGCAAGGAAAGGCAAAGAGAAGTGTGGAAGTAGTAATACAAGTCTAGTATGTGACAAAATAGCAGCACTAAAGTAGAGGAAGAATGAAGTGCATTAGATCAGTATATTGAGCCTAACTAGAACTGAACCTCAGCATGTGTGGATGCCTCTCTTTAGTTCAAACACCTAGCTACCTTCTATAAACATTGTAGATAGTGAGTCTCTTGTAAGTAGTGTGCCTCTTGTGAGTAGTGTGCTTGGGCAGTGAGCCCTAATTGGTAAGTGCCATTTGTAGTTCTTATTCTTTTAATAGAGAATACAATCTTGGGTTAGTCACCTCGTGGTTTTTCCCTTAATAGGGTTTTCCACGTAAAAATTACTGTGTTATGTGTGTTGATTTTATTTATGCTCTTATGGTTATGTATGCTTATATGTTTTGATGTTGCACTAATTGTTAACAAGGAAAGAAAGTTAAAAATATTGAAGATAATCGATTCACCCCCCCTCTTAGTTATCCACCTTGTTTCCAAAATACCCCTCATCCCACATCCATCAAATCAATATCTAGGCTTTGCATTTAACTAACCTGTTATCCTATTTTGCCCCCTTGGCCAAATAGTCTAAAGATCAATGACATCCTAGTGTTGCCCCTTCTGAGGATGCAAGGAAAAACACCAATAAATGGTTAAGTCCTAGAAAATGTAGAGTTTTCCTTGTGTTTTTGTGCCTTGTCAGGATGTCAGAGTTTGGGCTTTAACCCTTCACCATTGTCAAGCTCAAAGTCTCAAACTCCACCCATTTCCTTTGCAAAAATATTCTAAGTGTTTCAGGGATGGAATTCTGAGCTCTCCTCTTCTCCCTTCTTTGGAAGGCAGAGGGGTTCAACTAAGTGTTGGAAGCTCTGAGGGATGTCGGGGATTGGGTTTCTGCCCTTTTGCATTCTTCCTTATAGGGAAGAAGGTTTAGGGCCTGAGCTCTAACCTTTTTCTTTTGAAAATCAGCTAAGTATGTGTTATGTCATAAAATATCCCCCTACTTTTACCTCCTAAGTTTAGCTCTTGAGTCCCTTGTTTGTCATCATGCATGTTAGATTTAACTCCGGAGACACAATGGCCTGAAACCCATGTCAAATGGGGCTTAAGTAACATTGTTGAGCCTTAATCCTGACCCAAAATAGGTCCTGGGGCAAGGGCACTTGTGCCCTTTTCCTGTCCTATTTTGGTGGGGTCACAAATTTGAATGTTGGTTTTGTGACCGTTAAAAGGTTTCCTTGCCAACATCTTAAGTTTGAATTACGAAATTTGTAGTAGGAATGCATATATAAGAAGTTTTAGGACTTGATTTGTAAACTAGATGGATAAGGTGAACTTGTGGTCTTATGCTAAGGATATTCAAGGCTTTTATTGTGCTACAGAGCATACTTGTGTTGTCATTGTGTTTGTTTGTTGCAAATTTGGTTTCATCAATCCATCTCCTCATGGCATGAAAAAGTTTCATCTCCATGTTAGCTACACCTCCAAGGTGATATCTATTTGTGTTTGAATCAATTATTTATCAATTTGGTTTTGCCTCTATCCTGCAAGGATACACACTCTTTATCAAACAACAGTATTGGAAGGCTTGAATGCCATTCTGGGGCTTGACTGAGGCAAGCTCCTAAACAAAACAACCCCCAACCCCTCTTCTTGTAATTGTAGGTGATAGGTATTGGATCATGAAGAGTGGACTTGCAGAGGAGTGTTGTAGAGCATAAAGATTCTAGAACTGGTAGAAAGAAGTAGAAGAAAGCATTGTTAGGGCTTTGGCGCTAGTCCCTTTGCGCTCCAGGTTTGCAGAGGCTAAAAATTCTAGAATAGGGATAATCAGTGGCAGAAGGATTCCAGAAATCCCCAAAGAAAATCCTACCTTGGGCTTGGGTCCAAGTCCCTTTGTTCCTGACATTTTAGGATCTGGAACTTCAAAATCTGGTATGGATTTGATCTTCATTTAGCATCTCTATGTGTGAGCATTTGTCAGAATTCATTTGTTTGTTCACAATTTTGCATAATTAAGGTTTTGAGCATAATTGGGCTGAAATTAACAGAGTAATCATCAATTTCCAAATTTTCCTATATTACAAGTGACAACCAACCTATAGGTGAATCCTCTTGTAGAAGTTGTGATTGAACTCAGTTAATTATCCTTGAATGTGTGTAGTGAAAGGAGGATCTAGGCATATCATTAATAAAACTCTCATCCCCCTTTTTCTTACATTACATTTTGCACATTTTTGAGTGTTGTACTTCAGATTTGCATTCATTCATTTTATTATCATCATATTGCATTTGAAAATTTATAAAAAAAATATTTTTTTTGAAAAGAAATGGCATCCTAGGCTTGCATTAGGGCATAGTTTGCATCAATTTCATTTCATTTCATCCAATCTCTAATTTTTACATCAGATATGATATAAATTATAGAAGTACATCATTAAATAATCATTGGCATTGCATTTTAACACTAAAATTTCTAGGGTTTGCTTGAAATTTTAGATTTTCTTCATAACCTAGTGATTTCAAAACCTAGGGTTTGTAGTTAAAATCTTTTTTCAGATTTTAATACTCATTTTTGGCACTCATTCAAATCTAATTTTTTATTGCAGTGTCCCATTATTCTGTGTCTTTGCATTTGTATTTCAAATTTTGCATTTACACGGTCAATTTCAACAAAAACTAGCATATTCACTCATTTCTCCTTAAAATTGCACTTGCATTGAGCACTATAGGATTTTGGATTCATTTTCAGATATGATCTGAGATATTTCACATCATAAATCTGATTATAATTCATACATACTTCATTTTGTATAGTTTCATTCCTTTAATTTCACAATTAGGGTTTAAAATGCTTGCATTTTCACTAGATTTTGACATATCCTTCATCTAGATTTGCATGATAGATGTGTTGTGAAAGATTTTTCTGCATCATTGGACTAATAAAAAGGTTTTAGTTTGTTGCCCCTCATCAATTTCATTACTACACTACATATTTTAGGCATTTCCATTGGAAAAAGTGAAAATTGTAGGTGCATAAACAAGCATAAATTGGTATTGTTTTATTGCATTCAATCTAAATACATAAAATCATCAATTGGGCCTTGTTGTGTTGTGCCTAAGAGACATAGTGTTGTAGTTGATGACCTGGGGGAATCCTTCTATGTGATTGTTCCTAAGGCACTTGTTCTCCTCTCTCATTTTATTGTTTACCTTCTTCTAGTGATTCTATCTAGTCGGCGGATGACGAAAAACAAACTTATACTGATATGGATCATGTGTCCCTTCAACAAGAAAAGCAAATATGGACCTAGTCCATATATGATTATAGGATTGATTTATATATATCCAACGCTTGGCTAGTAGAATCACTCTATGTGATATTTGATGTTGTCTTATTTTGCTAACATATCATAATAATACATCTGCTCCATGCACTTTGATTATTTTGGGTGTCTTTCCTTATTGTTACACTTGGTTTTGAGATGCCTACAATATAATTCCCATGACTATACTCAGACTTAAACCCGTTTGTGTATCCTTGGATTCTTTGTTTTCATGCATAACTCTCATGTTTTGCTTAGATTAAGATGTGTTTGTGGCAACATTCGGCGATTGTGAGCACATGTCAACTTTAGGGGCATGAGCTTTGTGAAAGCTCTTGTTCCCTTGTGTATTTTCTCTCTACCCTAACATGCTTGATATCGGTACATGATATCAACCACCTTAAGGTGGGGGCATATAAGGTAATCTATTTGATGATTTTGGTACTAATGAAGCGTGTTTGTAAGCCATCTGTGGAGGTGGGATGTTGTATCTTCGGCACAAGTGCACATCTTTATTCTATATTGCAATCAAACATCCCTCTATGGAGGTGGGATATTGTGCATATCTTTTTATTCAAAATCCCTCTGCGGAGGCATGGATGGTGTATCTCTTGAGCTAGTGCACATCCATTTTATTTCAAAAGTCCTCTGAGTAGGCAGGGTTGGATCTGAGACTATCCTCTCTTAAGCATGTGTTTGGTCATTGTTGTGGCATAATCACAACTATTAGGTGTGCCTGTAGCATGTTTAAGATGGTGGGACATAGCAATAAGCTCCTTCCATTGCCTTGTTTTTCATGTTTAAGATGTATAGTATGTCTCTGACATGATATACGGTGCTCGTGTATTCCATGTGTCTTCAGTGTGTTTTCACCCTTGTGAGATTAACCCCCACTTGGGCTTTGTATGACATGTTTTCCCCTCTTATGTGTGTGTAGTGACGGGCTCCACCTACACTTGAGGTTTGTTTGGCATGTTTTCCCCTTTGGGGTTGTGCGTTGCTCTTTTACTTTTCATGTATCTGCATTCATTTATATATATGAAAATGAAAAAGAAATATTACTATATTCATCTTGTTTTGCATGTCTTTGATACTATATTCTCTGTGTCTTGTGTGGCTGTTACTATATTCTCTATGTCTTGCATGCTTGTTACTATCTTCATTGTGTTTGGTGTGTTTGCGATGTGTTTTCTCTAATGTCTACCTTAGACTGGGGCTATAAATAGTTCCTCAATCTTTGTGTATGCATTAGCTTCAAGTGCTTGGTGTATTTGTTGTGTTTTGACCATACTTTAATGCATGTATGGGTCATAAGATCATACATACATTAAAGTGGGGGTTAAATGTTATGTCATAAAATGTCCCCCTAGGACTTTTACCTCCTAATTTTAGCTCCCAGGTCCCTTGTTTTTCATCATGCATGTTAGATTTAACTCCCAAGAAAAAATGACCTAAAACCCAAGTCAAATGGGGCTTGAGGGACATTGTTGAGCCTTAAACCTGACCCAAAATAGGTCTTGGGGCAAGGGTGTTTGCACCCTTGTCCTGCCCTATTTTGGTGGGGTTCCAAATTTGAATGTTGGTTTTGTGACCATTAAAAGGTTTCCTTGCTGACATCTTAAGTTTGAATTACAAAATTTGTAGTGGGAATGCATATATAAGTAGGTTTAGGACTTCATTTGTAAACTAGACGGATAAGGAAAACTTGTGATCTTATTCTTTTATTGTGCTATAGAGCATACTTGTGTTGTTATTGTGTTTGTTGCAGATTTGGCTTCATCAATCCATCTCCTCATGGCATGAAAGAGTTTCATCTCTGTAAGAGCTACACCTCTAAGGTGATATCTATTTGTGTTTGAATCAATCATTTATCAATTTGTTTTTGCCTCTATCATGTAAGGATACACACTCTTTATCAAACACCACAACCTCCAACCCATCCGAGGCTTGACTGAGGAAAGCTTCTAAACACCACAACCTCCAACCCCTCTTCTTGTGATTGTAGGTGACAGGTATTAGATTGCAAAGAGTGGAGTTGTAGAGGAGTGTTGTAGAGCATAAGGATTCTAGGTATGGTGGAAAGAAGCAGAAAAGAGCATTGTTAGGGCTTGGGTACTAGTCCCTTTGCCCTCCTAATTTGCAAAGTCTAAAAACTCTAGAATAGGCATACTTAGTGGCAGAAGGAGTCCAGAAACCCCTAAAGAAAATCCTACCTTGGGCTTGTTTGTGATTCCCTTTTCCCCCGACTTTTTAGGATCCTAAACTTTGAAATCTGGTATGTATCTGTAATGTCAATAAATGTCCCCTTGGGGGCTTTTCCCTCATAAGGATTATCTCCCGAGTCTCTTAGCTGCATTTAGGACATCTTACATCATAGTTTGACATCTTGATGAGAAAACCCCTGAGTCTCTTGGCAAATAGGACCTAGGGGGACCACTTGAGATAACCCCTACCCAAAATAGGGGGTAGGACTTGTGCGCCTGTGCCCTAGTCCTGCCCTATTTTGGGGCAGTCCCAATTTTTGGGTGTCAGGTTATGACTGTTATTTGGGTCCTATGCCGACACGGTAAGTTTGAATTACTAAATTCTTGGCGGGATTATTTGTAGTTGCATATGAAAACATGTTTGGGCATTCATTTGTAAACTAGATTGTTATTGTAAACTTTATGCATCCTAAAGGTTATTCAAGGCTTTCATTGTGTTGCAAGAATAGATTTGTGTTGTATATGTGTTTGTGTTTGCAGATTTGAACAATCATCTCCTCATGGCATGAAGAACTTCTTCATCCCATGAGATCTTCACTACAAGGTGACATCATTTGTGTTTGTAAGCATTTATCATTTTGTTTTTGCCTCTGCCTCCCAAGGGTGCGCACTCTCTATCTGACAACGGTGTTCAAAAGGCTTGAATGTCTCTCCAGGGATTGATTGAGGCAAGCCTCTAAACACCACAACCCCCTCCCAAAGTTTTCATGATTGCAGGTTATAGGTTGGAGTTGTAGACAAAGTGAAGTTGTAGGAGGGTACAATAGAGTGTCAGGATTGTAGATCAGAGAAGAAAACAACTCCATGGACTAGGGCACCCATTCATTAGTCCTCAAATTTCCACAATGGAAAAATCTTCAATATAGTAGGAATAGGTTGCAAATCTTGTTCATATATTCTGACAAAAAGCAGGGCACTGGACTTGGGCACCCACTCTTTAGTCCCCAACTTTTCTGCCTCTTAACCCCGAAAATAGGTGCACAGTTATTTGTCATTTTACATCTTTCTATAGAACATTTTCTGATATTTGTCCATTTACTGTCGTATTTGCATAATTAGGGTTTTAAGGTATAATTGAGCACAAGAGAAGATAATTGGCAATTAAATCATAAAAAATCCAAGTTTTATTACATTCGCATAGTGACCTAGGGTAGGATAGCACATTACAACTCGACCCTAGGTCCTTGAATGAAAGGGTGAAAGGAGGATATACACCAAAACTATCAAAAACCAAACATCTAAATTTTACCCTTTACAGTATCTGATCTTGATTTAGCATCTCTGTGTTTGAGCATTTGTCAGAATTTGTCTATTTGTTCACGATTTTGCATAATTAGGGTTTTAAGCATAATTGGTCTTAAATTAACACATTAATCATCAATTTCTAAATTTCCCTATCATTACAAGTGACATCTAACCTGTAGGTGAATCCTATTGTAGAAGTTGTGATTCAACTCAGTTAATTGTCCTTGAATGTGTGTAGTGAAAGGAGGATCTAGGCATATCATTCATAAAACCATCATCCCCTTTTTTCTTACATTACAATGTGAAGAAGTTGTCGAAGGTCGGTCTTTTCTTCTTCACCCTTCTACTTTAGAATGTCAAAAGCCTAAAGGCTGAGGTCTACAAGGTGTATATGTGCTATGTGTTTTGCTGTCAGACTTCAGAGTTTTGCTCCTCCGCCTTCCCTCTTGGAAGGCTTAATGCTGAAACTCCAAAGCACGCTAATGGCCACATGGTGGCATTCTAACATTCCACCATGCTCTTTTGGTGGGCCCCTCGCCCATTCATGGATTAGTGGAATGATGCCACGTGGCAATGACATCATGATAGAAGATCAAACACTGAAGGTCTGAGGGCTGAGGTCTGTTGAACTATAAAATTGTCTAAGTCTTCTCGGAGTTAGAGGGTGGAGTTTCTTCCTTCTCCCTTCTCTTCTGAAGGTCGAATGTTGAGGGCTCGAGGGTAGAAGTATTCTAAGTATAAATGTCAGAGATCAGTGTTTTCACCTTCCACCTTCTTTTTTCTACAAGATATAGGGTGGAGGGTTGGATGCCTAAACTTTAAAACTTTGACAACTTCCTTCTTCACAGAGAAAACATGATTTGACTAGCTAGTGACCCTCCTAGTCACCATTAATGCTCTGTAAGGGTTTATTTTCTTGTAGTAGATGGATTTCCCACCTCCCCATGCCACTATTCCTCATTTGTATTAAATTTCTTGTACCCATGGCATGGGCGAACCTCATGTTTCAGTAGATTTCATAGATATGAGCTAGGGCATGCTTCAAAGGATGTCATTTTGAGTTAATACAACATGGTTGACGTCCCATCTTATTGACTTCTCACCTCCCACACCACAGTTGCTAGAATGTGATTGTAAAAGTTATATATGCATGTTTCAAAGATGTATTTTGGGTTGTTGTTGTTGGCTATTGTTCTGTGCTATTATGCTACTAGGTAATTTGTTGTTATGAGTCTTGTAATGCGATTGCAATAACCAGTAGAATTTGATGCATTGTACTTATAGCTAGGTCTTTGATGTCTTCTATTTTGGTTCACCAATGATTGTAATCAATTATTTTCTATTCTCTTCTGCAATAAATTATTCCTCTTTGTAATGGTTATTTGACCTCTATGATCAATATAAACTAACATTTACCTCTCTCATTGTTCTTGCACTCTGTTTATTTGATAGATATAAGATGTGTATTATGGATAAAATGGTCCCTTTCATGCTTTCATCTTTTTGCCCTAACCTCTACTTAAATTCCTTTGAGTCTGTGTGATTCCCCTTTAGCATTTGAGATCACTAATGTGTTATGTCAGCGCAATCCAACACACTAAATCTTGGTGCATCAACTTTTCTCTTTCTATTTCCTTCTCCCCCTTTTCCCTAGTAATCATTAGTGTAGGTTTAGTCTATTTATCTAAGCCTTAATTTTAGAAATAGGAACCAACCTTCTCTGGAGGTCTGATCTCAATATTGCAAGGTCCCACACCTTGAGATCATTCCGATTGTCTCATTAGAATGCTTGGAAGTCTCCAAGCATTGTGTAATTCTATGTGATAACAGTTTTTAGCACACTCGGTGGGACACTTTTCTCTGAGTGACAACTAGACTAAGAATTTGATGCCATTCTTGGTTCATTTGTTGTTGTTAAAGTGTTCAAAAAGCACCTGGCAACTCTATTGATCTAATTCCTACATAAAAATTCAATATTTCATGCCTAGAGTGCAGACAAGGTCTTCTTCTAGAGGTAATTTCCAATTTATAGATCTCTCATTTACTAAAAGAAGGAGAAGAACTAGACTATCTAGGTCCCCTACAAAGGAAAATAAGAATAGTAATCCATCCCATTCAAGAGCTCGGTCTACTCGCCCTCTAGTTAATTTCCAAGTTAGGTTTCAATATTTAGGAAGAACCCTACGCATACCAATAATTAACCTGAATATCCCTAACATGTCAAGAAATCTTCCATTTGTTGCATTCCATGGGGACAGTCCTTTAGACCTAGTGTAGTATGATGATATTCCTACTTCAACCTTAAAGTCTATCCCATTTTTTACTGGTGAGAAATCAACTACCCCTATTGAACACATTCAAGACATTACCAGTGTTTGTTCAGTCCACCATGTCACTGTTGACAACGTGGCTGTGAGACTGTTGGGCTCGTCATTCAAAGGAAAAGCCTTACAATGGTATAGAGGCCTCCTAGTGAATTCAATTCACAGTTGGGATGATTTGGGCACTAAATTGTGCTAGCATTTTGAAGGAAAGAGTGACCACCTATCACTAATGGAGAAATTAGCTACAATGATGAGAGTCCCTCATGAATACATGGTAGACTTAAACTACCGATTCAAAAAAATATGGGACTGTTATGTCAAAAAATGTCTCCCTAAGACTTTTTCCCTCCTAAGTTTAGCTCCTAGGTCCTTTAGGTGTAATCATGCATGTTTATTTTAACTCTTGATGGAAATCCCTAAAAACCCATGTCAAAATGGACCTAGGGGACAGTGATGAGCTTGACCCTACCTTGGAAATGGGGCTGAGGGCTTGGGCACTCACGCCCTAGTCCTACCCTATTTGATGGGGTCCCAAAATTTAAATGTCGGTTATGTGACTGTTAGAAGTGTCCGTTACCAACATCTAAAGTTTAAATTATGAAATTAAAGCAAGAATGTGTTTAGTTGCATATATAAGCATGTTTAGGGATTCATTTGTAAACTAGAAGATGATTATGAACTTTTGACGCACTTATGATTGTAGAGCATTCAAGATATTCATTGTTGCAGAGTAGACTTGTCTTTCTATTGTGTTTGTTATGCAGATTTGGCTTCATCTTCTCATGATGTGAAAGATTTTCATCTACATGTGAGCTACACCTCCGAGGTGACATTTATTTGTGTTTTCAATCATTTATCAATTGGTTTTTGCCTTTATCCCATAGGGATACACACTCTCTATCTGACAATGGTGTTTGGAAGACTTGAATGCCCTTTTGGGGCTTGATTGAGGCAAGCTCCTAGACACCACTACCCCCAACCCCCTTTTATGTAATTACATGTAACAAGTGAAGAAGAGGAAGAAGTGGAGTTGCAGGGAGGCATAATAAAGTGTGAAAATTGCAGATCTAAGAAGAAAACTAGGACCTAGACTTGGGCACCCGCTCCAAAGCCCTCTAGATCCCTGAAGCAGAAAAGCTTAATGATAGTGATGATTAGTTGCAGACAAATTCTAGAAGTCTCTAAAGAAAATGCCACCTTGGGCTTGGGCACCTACTCTTTAGCCCCTGACTTTTCCGCATCTAGAATTCCAAATTCTGGTATGTATTTATTCTAAAAATTACATTCTTGTCTATAAGCATTTGTCGTGATTTATTCGTTTGTTTGTGATTTTGCAAAATTGGGGTTTTAAGCATAATCAGGCTTTAATTAATCAATTAATCAACAAATTCCAAGTGTCCTCTTCATTCCAAGTGACACTGAACCTGTTGCAGATCCCTCTTGCAAAAATTGTGGCTTAACTCAGTTTATGTCCTTGAATGTAAGGTGTGAAAGGAGGATTTAACCCACACATCCATTGAAATTGAAAATCCCTCTTTTTACCCCAAAATATTTTGGTGAACCAATGTTTTATTTCAATTTTTCACCTAGTTGAGTGTTTTACTTCAGATTTGCATTAATTTCATTCATCATTTTCATATTGCATGTGAAAATTTACAAAAAAATTGACATTTTAGGCTTGTATTTTGAAGTAATTTGAATTAATTTACATTTATATTCATTTAATTTCTGATTTTTAAATTAGATCTGATATAAATTATAGAAATCCATCTTATTATAATAATTTTTCATTGCATTTGCATGCTTAAATTGCTAAATTTTGCTTAAAATTGTGATTTTTCATATAACCTAGTTTTTGCATTAGCTAGGGTTTGTAGTTAAAATTTTGTTTTCAGATTTTATTTCTCTTTTAAACACTCATTTAGGAATGATTTCCAATTGTAGTGTTTCATCATAGTCTCCTTTTTGCAAAAATTCATGTCTAGGGTTTAAAAACCTTGCATTTTCCCTAGATTTTGTCTTAACATCTATCTAGATTCGCATTATAGGTATTTTTTGAAGCATATTACTGCATTATTGGACTTATATATAGCTTATTATTCACTTCCCCTCATCAATTTCCTTACAACACCTTTTATTTTAGGCATTTGCATTGAAAAAAGTGAAAAACCAAGCATTTTAGATCTTAAATATATCTTGTTCCTTGGGATTGCTTTATTAGTTTGTGCATTGAGTGTTGTATGCTTTTGCATGAGTATTATAACCTACTACCCTAATAGAAATATACTTTTAAGGAGAAGTATTAGATTAATGGATTCTAGTGCCCTTGAAAGTAACGGTATTCCTATGTCTGAAAATCCATTGAACTCATTCTTTACAAAAGTAGAGACATAAATTTTGCAAGATGCTATATCTCCTACAACTACAATGGAAGAACAAATATTTCATGATGTTGAGGACCCTATTGATGTGATGACACATGTACCTATGAACAAATAAACAAACTTGATAAGGAACTAGCCAATTATCAAGCATTCATGGAAAATGAAAGGATAGCAGACAAAGCTATACCTGCGATTCATAGCATAAGAGAGTTGGTAAAAGAAGAACAAGATGGTTTTAATGCAATTTGAGGCTTAATGGATATAGTGCATCATAATGTTATGCCAGTGACTGAATGTGTGAATTCTATTAATAACATGTCATCAAAGTCTCATACGCAAGTATCGACACCTATACCAACCACTGGAATGTCTACATTCACGTCAATAATTTTAACTACTTGTTACATCCCTAATTTTGGCTTTGTTTTTACTTTTTACTTTTACATGAATATAAGTGAAACTATGGATAAATATTTTGAGGTTGGGTTAAATGTCATTAGAAAATATTGATTTTATTAAATATCAGTTATGTGATTAAATGCAATGCATATGATGTAATGATTTAGCAATTTATGTTATGACAATTTGGTTTGTTATTCATAAGGTTTATGAATGGACTAACAATGCATTGATCATGATCTGATGATTGCATGTATATGTAGGAAAATAGGTTTTTGATGACTCTCTGAGAAAGAGAGAGAGCATCTTCTAAGGAGAGAAGAATAGACCTTGGGTTATAAATGGTCATTTGCCAAATGGGTATAGTGTTCTTTAGTTAGTTAACTCTAGTCGATTGAGGTAAGTCACGTTTTAATGGTTAATTTGTGGATCAACTCGATAGGTTGTTGATGTCTTATAGAATCCTTTTTGAGTTAGTTTTGCATCAATCTTGTCATTTTGTGAAAACAACGTTGTGGAGAAAGAACATTACTCATCTATGACTAATGCGATCTATCCTCAATCATGTCGTAAATAGTTTTCATTTGCATCTTCAAGGTGTAGTTGGCTAAATTGTTGGCATGATTATAGTTTTTAATCATTGCTTGTTTCATTCATGGAAAAACAAAATCGATGAGAAATAACATATGTTCGTGAATGGGAGATGAACTCGACTCTATCACGTTTTACGTAATTCATTCATCACATTATTATATTACTCTTTATTGAAGTTATATATATAGTCTAAGACTATTATTCTTTTGATTTTTTTTTTTTTGGAAAATTTGTTTGACGGGAATTACTTGTGGTTCTAAATGTTAACCACCTACTCTATTAGTGATGTAGTAATCATACTAACCATTTTTATTACATATCAGTTATCCTTCTGAGAGCCTTTAGTGGTGTGTAAAGTGGTAATAAATACCATGATATCTATTAATCCACAAGCTCAAACTAACGATGTCCCATACACATGCTTAGTGGAGCTCTAACAACACTTGTAAAGTCATTTAAACAACTCTTAGTTGCAACTTGATGATCATGAATCATGTATTTACTTTCTGGTATCGGTCATTATGAGAGCAATTAGTCATAGTTATGTGTTATAAAGACATGACTCTCTTAGAGTCATTAATAAGGACAATAGAGCAATGTTTGAGGAATGATAACTCTTGTTTCATTGTGGCCAAATTTGTGAACCTGTAGGAGGTTGTTTTAACAAATTTTTCAATAACTCTTTCGCTGTTGAGGAAGCAAGACATCCATGTATGTGAGTGGAGTCGAGTTAAGTTATTTATGGGTCGATAGTCTTAAAGAGGCGATCAACTAGTAGAAAGGGCACTTCTTGTTGGCATAGAGGGGAGTTTGTTTTGAGCACAGAGAGTAGAGGAACAAGGTGCTTAAGAGAAAATAATCTAAAAAAGTGAAGTTGTCATAGGTTAATTTTGTTTGAGTCTCTCTGCTTGATTAAGGGAGAGTCAATTCAAGAAGGATAGACAGTCATCACAGAAAGAAGGGATAATCATTAATAGAGGAAGGAGAAAACTATTGCGAGAATGATCCTTGAATGTTGAAGAAACCTAATCAGTACTTTCCTTGTCTGAAATCTTTAATTATTATATGATTTTTTATATTGTTTCATACTTTTGATCAATTGCTAAGTCGAAGTGTCTAAGCATTTAGAGGCCGATGTCTTATAATGGTGCAAAGGCTTACATTTCTGAGTAAAATGGTGTTCATGTATAGTGATTTCAATGGATTTTAATAGACGTAAATGCTTATTGTACTTAAAAGAAGGTTCTTTTGATAGATATTAACACTTTACTTTGTCTATTAGTTGATATTATAACTATTCATGTGCATGGTCGAATGATAGAATGTAGACAATGATATTATGAGAGTAATTAATCGAATAGTACTGTGTCCATTATATACTCATATTCATATAAAAAAGATTTAGAATGACCCTGTGTAAATGGATTATATGTATCTTTATGACATCACAAGTTGTAAGTGTCAGTATAAAACTATACATCCAGACAATATAGATTTTTTTAAACGTAGAATCCTATGAGAATGGTATCATTATACTCTTTACAACACAATAGTTCTTAAATGATTGTATTATCATTATGGGATTACCTTCTAATAGATGCAAAGGGTGAATTATTTCCCCTCATCACTTCTTTATTAATGATTCGATATCACTTAGTTGTGGAAGAGAAAGAGAAACTTAACTTTGAGTGCAAGAGGATAACAACTTAGACATTTAACTTAGGTTGACAACAACTTAAACTAGTCTTTGTACAATTCTTATCAAATCAATCCTAAGTCAATATTCTAGACTCATGTAGAACCATATGGTTTGATATAATTAAGATCTCTTTGTAAGGGGAGAATAACCTAGTTATAAAAGATTGAACAACTTCGTAGTGGTTAGAACAATGGAAAATAATCTTCTATCTAGTCAAGGGTTGAGAAACTTAGAATGACCTTGTAGACCAAGAGGTTAACCCTTTTTCTTATTAAATTATTACTTTATGTATATATATGTTTGCTATTCCATTATAGTGGAATAGGGAGGACAAAACCTAAACTTGACCCAGTAGGGTAATTTTATATACTAAACCTTCGTGATCATTAAATAGATCAACAATGAAGGGGGAAGTACCGTAACTTTGATGGTCTATTCTTACTAGTCAGAAAGGAAATATTTTTCTAATCAATAATGCTTAACCTTGGTAAGGTAACCTTCTTACTCATTATATATTGACTTACGTACTTGAGTGTCATTAAGTTTTGGATCTCGGGTATTACAAAGATGCAAAGAGAATCCTCATATAGAAAGATAATCCATAAGGTCTTTGAAACAATGACAGTGTTTTGATAACCTGTCTAAGTCGGAAGAATAAATTAAAGTTGTCAAGATTATATAGTAAAACATAGTTGACCAAGTCAAATTGTAGGATTATGATAGTATCCAAGTCGAGTTGGGGTGGGTGGACATAACGACTGGGTTTATTACAAATGTTTATTCATATTGAATCCTTGGGCAAAGTAATGCATACGTCTCTGCATGCATTGTCAGTTCACCCTATCTAGATTGCATAACCTATTGGAAAGATCATACTTAGCTAGAGGGTATCTAGGATTGTATGATCAATAGTGTTATGTAGGATACAATACGAGTAATCAGATGGCAAATTACTATTGGTCACCTTTGGTCTATACTCTTTGTGAAGGGTATGGCCACTTCCAATTATAAGATGTGTGGGAGACCGTCGGTTTGTGGTTGGAGGAAAAACACTAGGAAGATGCTCTCTCTCTCGCTCTCTCTAGTAGAAGACATGTTGAGGCTTGCGATAAGGATGTCAGGATTCCAAATGCAGTATACCTTTGGGTTATGTGACTTGTGAATCTTAAGACTATGTAAAACATTATTTATTGCATATGTTTGTAGTTGAAAGGATAGAATGTCATATTTGTATATTATATCATGTTGTATATTTTAGAAAAAAAATTACATAAACTATTGTAATTTGAATTCAAGTTAAATAAAAAAATAAATTCTATATTTTTCACCTTATGTGTTTTATATCATGGTAAATATCTATGTTTAGTCTTGTTTAAGAATTTTGGTTGTTACATAAGGTATCAGAGCTACCAGGTTTGGCACTAGGGCTTATGAGTCCACTATGCTAACCTGTAATTAACATTAAGCAAGTTAGCTAATGTTTAGATTTCTTGTGCTAGGATGGTGCATCTCAAGATGACTGCTAGGAAGTCAGATATCAGGAATGAGCATTACCTAAAAGCCAAAAGAGAGAGTGAAGACATAATTAAATCCATTGAGGGAACCAATAATGATAACAAAATATGGTTGAGTGGTACTGAAACCCTTGGGAATGCCTTAACTCAAATCAAGCAAGTGAGAAAGGAACACTTAGAGGCAACTAAGATAACAACTAGGATCATAGCTTATATGTCTGAAGATGTTGCGCCTATGGTTAGGAGAGACCCTTGCATACCTCCATCTTCTAAGATCATTGTACTTAGGTCTAATAGTGAGTCAGAAGGTTATACACCTCTTGATTATGTATCTGATAGTGAATCGGAGGGATATACTCTCCTTGAATATTACAAATAAGTCATACTATTTATCAATAAAGGATGTAGTTACTCTTGAATAATTTATAATAAAGATGAGTTTTCTTTGTACTAAACTATTATTTGTTTTGAATTCATTATGTTTTGATTTAATGAGACACATTAAAATTAGGAAACTAATAGATAACTCAATATTCTTAGGTGTGAGAAAAATGACAAACATGGTTTGGACAAGAACAAACCAGGGTGAGAGTCAAGAGGAAAACAACCCTCCAGATAATTCCAAGGACAAGTTAGATCAAATTTTAATCATGCTTGTAGAAACCAAGGAAAGACTTGGTAACTTGGAAAAGAAGGTAATGGATCAAGGAAACTCTGAGGGAGAAAATGAAAATTCTCATGGGGAGAGCAGGGAAAATCACCAAGAACATAGTGTGAGTAGTGAGATCCCTGAAAACCATGAACCTTATAAGGAAGAAAACAATAGGCTTGCCTTAGAGCTTTCCAAGGATATGAAAAAGGTCACTCCACCGATGTTTGATGGAACAGTGATTAGTGATGCAATCAAATCTTGGTTGATAGAAATGGAGAAGTACTTCGAGATAAGAAATTACTCAGAAGTAACCAAAGTGGTTTGGGGAACCTTTCAATTGGCAAGAGAAGCATCCACCTGGTGGATGAATAAGAAAATGGAACTAAATTTAAGTTCCTTAAGAGTAACTTGGAATGAGTTCGAGGAGTGCTTTCGCAAAAGGTCGCTGCCACAACTTTATTTTGATAAAAAATTGACTGATTTTTAGAGTCTTCATCAAGGAAACATGTCAGTAGTTGAATATGGGGAGAAATTTACCCATCTTCTAAAATATGTGCCCCAGTATCAGAAGGATGAAATATTTCAAATCAGGAAGTTTATCATGGGTTTAAATGCTCAAATTGGTGGAGAGGTGGATGTACATGGTCCCACAACAATGGACTAGGTGTACGAGAAGGCAATTAAGCAAGAACAAAAGTTGAAATCTATCTCAGCTTATCGAGATAGAAATCACAAGAGATTTAATAGAACTCGAACTTCCCAACCATCTAAAAGAAGAAATGATAGGAGCTATGAGAATAAAAGAAATGGTAAGGGAACTCAAAAGAATAAGAGTGGGACTAGTAATGAGAAAAGGAATGGTAATTTCAAATGAAATGAGGATAATACTAGAAAGTCTATAGAAAAGAGAGGACCTATTGGAGGATGCTTTACATGTGCGGGTGACCATTATGCTAATCATTGTCCAACCAAGATCCAAAATGGTCAGCAAAGAGGTACTGCATTACCTACTCAACAAGCAGCTTTCCAGCAAAGGATTCATGCAACTCTTAACAATTAATAAGTAGAGTACCAAATCACACCCATTGAGATGACATGTACCTTGTTTGGAGTCCCTATTTCTATTTTGATTGACACAAGAGCTACTAAAATTTTTGTTTCTCCTAGAGTTTTGAATAAGTTTCCTAGAAAAGTTGGGTACATGTTTAAACCTTAGTTTGTAGAATATGCTAACCAATCAAAGGCTCACATAGAGCAATGTTTGTTTGAGGCCAAGATTGATCTCTCTAGTTTTTCAACTGAGGTAAACCTATATGTAGCCCCCTTAGGTTCCTATGATGTAATCTTAGGAATGAGCTGGTTGTGGAAGCATAGAGCTAAAATCGACTATTTTTCAAAAGAAGTTGAGTGCTTAGATGACTTGGGAAATAAAGTCATTTTCTAGGGTATTCAAAGAGAATTCAAGATTAGACATATCTTTGCTAAGAAACTAAAAAGAGTTAGACGAAAGGGTTATCATCTTTTTGCAGTAAAAATGGAGCAAATTGAGGAAGGTCTTGAAAAGCATAGTATGTCCTTTGAAGAAAGGTATCCTTTTCTTCAAAATTTCTAGGATATGTTTTTTGAGGAACTTCCATAACTACCTCCCAAAAGGGTTTTTGATTTTGCAATTGATATTAAACTAGGATCTGAGCCTATATCAAAAGCACCTTACTATATGACAACTATAGAATTAATGGAATTAAAAGCTCAATTACAAGAATTGTTGGGTAAAGGTTTGGTTAGACCTAGTGTTTCACCATGGGGTGCACTAGTTATCTTTGTCAAGAAAAAGGATGGAACTCTAGCACTATGTATTGATTATCGTATGCTCAATAAAGAAATGATAAAGAACAAATATCCTTTACCATGTATTGATGATCTTTTCAATTAAATGCGTGGAGCTGCAATGTTTTCAAAGATCAATTTGCGATTAGGATATCATCATTTAAGATTGAAAGATGAGGACATCCACAAAACAACTTTTAGGACAAGATATGGGCACTATTAGTTCACAGTGTTGCCATTTCGACTTACAAATGCCTCTACCGCATTCATGAATCTCATGAATAGTGTGTTTAGAGATTGTTTAGACAAGTTTGTTCTAGTCTTTCTAGATGATATTCTTATTTATTCTAAGAATGAAGAAGAACATTTACAACATTTGCAAGTGGTTCTGCAATGATTAAGGGAACATAAGTTATATGGAAAAATTTCTAAGTGTTCTTTCTTCCAGAAGGAGATTTAGTATCTAGGACATATAATATTTGCAAAAGGAATATCTATTGATTAAGCAAAGATCAAAGCTATTCTAGATTAACCTGTACCCACGAATGTGCATGAAGTCTGTAGCTTCATGAGTTTGGGTGCTTATTATAGAAAGTTTATTCTAAATTTCTCTAGTATTGCAAGTCCAATCACTTCCTTGCAAAGAAAATGGAAATAATTTGAATGGACAGATAAATGTCAGGAGGCATTTGATCTATTAAAGGAAAAGTTGACAACACCAATTTTGAAAGTTCCTGACCCTAAAGGGCAGTTTAAGGTAATAATTGATGCCTCAGGAGAAGGATTAGGGGGTACACTTATGCAAGATGGGCGAGTGATAGCCTATGAGTTATGCAAGCTGAAAGATTATGAGAAAAATTATGCACCACATAATCTGGAATTAGCAATGGTTACACATGCTTTGCAAATGTGACGTCACTATTTATTGGGAAAACTATTGTACTTAAGTCGGATCATCAGAGTCTTAAGTATATATTTTCTCAACCTCATCTAAATGTTCAACAAATGAGATGGTTAGAGTTGATATTTGACTATGACTTCGAGATAAACTATTTCAAAGGAAAATATACCAGAGTAGCTAATGCTTTGAGTCAAAGGAGACATATTTCTTCAATTGTTTCTATACATGCAAACTTTAAAGATTTAGTGTTGCAAAATTTATCAAGCGATGAATATTATGAGTAGGTAAACAAGCTCTTATGGTAAATACTAAAGATTCAAGGTATGATGGGTTTCATTTTGAGTCTGATGGAATATTGAGATAGAGAGGAAGAATGTATGTTATTAATTCAACTAAATTAAGAAACCTTGTGTGGAAAGAAGTTCACACTGCACCATACTCAGGACATCCAGGAGTAACCAAACTTCTAGCGGATGTAAAACCTATTTATTTTTGGAAAGGAATGAAGAATGATGCTGCAAGATTTGTAGAAAGTTATCTGGAATGCCAGAGAGTAAAAGTAGGACATCAACATCTGGCAGGATTGTTATATCTGCATGATATAGCAGAATGGAAGTGGCAAGGACCATAAGTATAGACTTTGTTTAGGGTCTTCCAATGCCTAGAACATACATGATGCCATTTTAGTTGTAATTGATAAACTCACAAAGGTAGCACATTTCATACCGGGGAATTTAACTGATGGAGTACTAGTGTTAGCTCACAAATGTGTTCAGGAAGTGTTTACATTGCATGGAGTTCCTAAAAAGATTATCTTGGATAGAGATGCACGTGTAACATCTATGTTTTGGAAAACATTCTTCTTAGCGTTAGGGACTAAACTTAATGTGAGTATAGCCTATCATCCTAAAATAGAGTGTCAAACTAAGAGAGTTAACCAAGTTTTGGAGGATTTGTTATGAATGTATTGCATGGATCAACAATATAAGTGGGAAGAGTACTTACCACTTGTGGAATTTGCTTATAGCAATTCCTATCATTCTGTTATTAAGATGGTACCATTTGAAGCATTGTATGGAAGAAGATGCTAAACTCCTATAAACTGGGATAAGCTAGAAGATAGGATTAGCATTGGTCCAGAAATGCTGGCAGAAATGGAAGATAAAGTTAAGTTGATCAGGAAACGATTGGCAAAAGCCAATGATAAAAAGAAAAGCTATGCTTATACCAAACAAATACCAAGACAATTCTCTATTGGAGAGAAAGTTCTTTTGAGGGTCAAACCTCAAAAAAGTTCTATAAAATTTGGAAAATATTCCAAATTAGCTCCTTGTTATGTAGGACCCTTTGAAGTTCTTGAAGTGATCAATCCAGTCGCTTACAAGATTGCTCTACCACCAACCTTGTCTAGAATGCACAATGTTTTTCATGTTTCTTATTTAATGAAGTATATTATAAGAGATAACCATATTCTGAATTGGAATGCATTATAGATGTAAGACCCAGGGGTGGTCTTGATCAAGCCTCTCAAAGTACTTGAAACACGCAAGCTCCGCTTGTGTAACAAAGATGTTATACAGTGTAAGGTCCAGTGGGACCATTATGCATAGGATAGTGCTTCATGGGAGGATTACCATCAATTTTACTAGAAATTTCTTCATTTATTTCATGCTTTTAGCAGTTAAACAAAAAATTGTTTTAAATTATATTTTGATACATTGAATCATCGAGCACGATGAATCTTTAGGGGAGAGATATGTTAAATCCCTAATTTTGGCTTTGTTTTTACTTTTTACTTTTTACTTTTACCTGAATATAAGTGAATCTATGGATAAATATTTTGAGGTTGGGTTAAATGTCATTAGAAAATATTGATTTTATTAAATATCAGCTATGTGATTAAATGCAATGCATATGATGTAATGATTAAGCAATTTATGTTATGAGAATTTGATTTGTTATTCATAAGGTTTATGAATGGACTAACGATGCACAGATCATGATCTAATGATTGCAAGTATATGCAAGAAAATAGGTTTTTGATGACTCTTCGAGAAAGAGAGAGAGAGTATCTTCTGAGGAGAGGAGAATAGACCTTGGGTTATAAATGGTCATTTGCCAAATGAGTATAGTGTTCTTCAGTTAGTTAACTCTAGTTGATTGAGGTAAGACGCATTTTAATGGTTAATTTGTGGATCGACCTGATAGGTTGTCGATGTCTTATATGATCCTTTTCGAGTTAGTTTTGCATTGATCTTGTCATTTTGTAAAAATGACATTATTGAGAAAGAATGTTAGTCATCTGCGACTAACGTGACCTGTCGTTGATCATGTCATAAATAATTTTCATTTGTGTATTCAAGGCAAAGTTTGTTAAATTGTTGGCATGATTATAGTTTTTAATCATCGCATGTTTTGTTCATGGCAAAATGAAATCGACAAGAAATAGCATATGTTTGTGAAGGGGAGATGAACTCAACCCTATCACATTTTATGTAAGTCATTCATCACATTATTATATTACTCTCTATTGAAGTTATATATATAGTCTAAGACTATTATTCTTTTGATTTTTATTTATTTTGAAAGATTTATTTGACGGGAATTACTTATGGTTCTAAATGTTAACCACCTACTCTAGTAGTGATGTAGTCATCATAGTAACCATGTTTATTACGTATTGTTGTGACCAAATCACACATCGCCCCATTGCAAATGGGGACCCCCTTTTTTTGAATTCCAGTGCTATGCTAAGTCTAGGATGATGTCCTTTGCATGATGAAGTTAGTGGTGTTTGAGTCTTAGAGCCCCTTGATGACTTGATCCTAATGTTTAAGATCCTAAAAATGACTAAGTCTGGTATCCTGATCCTGAAGATCCTAAAAATTGGCTAAGTCTGAAATCTGGTGATCCTCAAAAATCTAGAATCTGCATGTTAAATCTGGGGGATCTGAGACCTATCTCAAACATCCTAAAAGGTATATTGAAAAATATTTAAAGTATAAGAAATTCAATCTCTCAACTTATACTTAAATATATTTTTCAAAATATATTTTTTAATATACCTTACCTCAGGCACTGTCAGTTCTGGACGCGAAATTGCTCCAGGGTCACCTCAAAACTCTGCCTAGAACTTAGGGCACCTTTCATCATCTGGACAATCTCAAGATTGCGCCTTGGGCAAGGAGAGATTAAAACCAAAGCGCCTTGATTGAAATTGATGTTGGGAAGCTCGAAACACTGCAAATTTGAGAAGGAAGAGGCATTTAGGTCTAGGCGCCCATTGCATGTTCAGATGATCATAAGAATTGTGCCTTAGGTTAAAGTGAATGAGTTTAGGTGCCATTTAGTGTTACTTTTGCCATTTAGGCACCTTGGCAATAGTGTGGATGAACAAGCTCCAAGTTGCACCTAAGGATGATCTAGCCTCCCAAGGGTGTAAACAACTCCAAATGAGCAAACAAGTGCTAGGTGCCCTTCATGCATTGGACTACCTCATTTTGGTGCCTTAGCATGAAAGAGCAAGAGATGTTCAAACTAACTCCAAGTTTCACCTTAGGAAGAAAGAGTATGAAATCTTGATATATGTTTGAGAAGATCCTGATATCCTGAAACACTAAAAAATTGACTAAGTCTGAAATCTGGTGGATCCTCCAAATTCTATAATCTACATGTTAAATCCAGTGGATCTGAGACCTATCTCAAACATCCTGAAAGGTATATTGAAAAATATTTAAAGTATAAGATACTTAAATATATTTTTTAATATACCTTGCCTCTTGGACTTCCACTTCTAGGCTCAAATTCACTCTAAGTAGCTAGGCGCCTTTTCCCACCAATGCAAATTTAGATTAGTGCCTTAGGTACAAATCATCATCATATGCGCCTAGGAGAAAGTACATTTCCAGTCAACCTTGAATTGGGCGCCTTAGTGGAAAAGTTGCCAAAGGACCTCAAGAATTGAAAATTTCACAAAAATGAGACAACTTAACTTTGGGTGCATTTTACATATGTAGCCACCATGTTGGGCGCCTTGATGTGAGGTGAAGTTTAGACTAGTGATGGATAGCGCCTTGAGGATAGAGTATGTGCGCCTTGGAGGAGGTAGCCTATTTTGAATCCCAAAGATGATCTAACATGCCAAATTAAGCCCTATAGAAGTAGGCACCCTTTGCCTTCAGAGAACTCTTGTTTTGGCGCCTAGAGAAGGATTACATTCAATAACATCATCAATTGGCGCCCTACAAGAATGAATCATTATAAGTCTTCTCCATTTGTTAAGATCATCAAAGTGACAAGTTTAAGGCCAACTAGTGTGTTAGGTGCATTTTCCATGTCATACAATCATTAATTGGCCCCTTGTATCTTGTGAAAGGGTTAGGAGAAGTTTTAACATTGATCAAATACATGAAATGATTCTAGGTGCCAGTTCCCTCCTGAGTGACCTCTAATTTGCACCTAACAATCAAGGGAGTTCAAATCACCTGGATGAGCGCCTAGCATGAAATCATGATTGAATCAATCAATCTTAAAGCTATTGGAATTAGATAAGTTCACACGAGTTTATACAAGTCATGAAGATCGTGAAACTTAGAAGTGAGCACCACATTAAGCCTAGGTGCTATATCACACCTTGAACATCATCAAAGGGTGCCTTAGAGCTTTGCCAATACCTCAACTATGTTAGGCGCATTTTTACACCTCTAAATGTTACCTATGAGTGCCTTTGCTTAGAAAGTATGTTTTGAAGTATAAAAAAGGGCGCCTTAAGGGAGGTGATTCATTTTGACCCTCAAAGTTGATCAAATACATCAAATTGAACATCATAATGTTAGGCGCTACTTTCCTCATGTACTACCTCAAAATTGCGCCTAAGGAAGAAGTTGCATTAAAAGATACCTTTGAGTGAACCTTTTAAGTGGGATTGACTTTTTTAAACCCTTGCAATTGTTTGAAATCACTTTAAGTTTTGAATGTGGGACTAACTTGTTTTAGGCACCCTCTGCTCCTCCAGACACCTAGATATGCGCCTAGACTTGAAAAGGGTTTATTTGCATGTTTAAAGTTATTTCTTTGTGTTATAAAGTGATTAATACTATTTCTCTTGTCTTGCAAGAAGGGAGCTAAGAGGAGTAGGTGCTTGGAGTCACCTTCACCCAAAGGGTCACTTTCAAAGAAGCATCATGCTAGCCACCTTTGGAGATCAATTTAACATTCATCAACAAGTTGCATCATTGAAGGAAGGAGTGTTGGAGAAGTCAAGGAGTCATCAAGGATCACATCCAGTTCAAGTGTACTTCATCAAAAGGCATCATGTTAAAGACATCCATCATTCATTCAACTTCAAGTTCCATTCAATTTTCAAGTCCAAGAGAGATCTCCTACTCCAATTCAAGAAGCTTCATCATTTATTTTTCATGAAGTAAATAACATCATCTCCTACTATGAATACATCACACATTGATGATACAATTTTCAAAGTATGCTGAGTTGGCACTTATGTGGCAACTACACATCATTTTAAATGCATTAAATGTATCATTTAATAAAAGAAGCCAAAGGGATTCCTATGTGGGGGATGTTTTAAATGATGTCGCCTTACCTTATCACATTGGAAAATGTGCCTTCATTGCCTCTCTCTTTTGTGCTAAAAATAGCAAATTGTTGTAACTACCTGTGAGGTGGCATGATCTGAGCCCTTGGCTATCAAATTGATCTTAGCCATTCATTGTAATTTGGAGACTATATAAAGGCCTTGTTGCCTCATTTGTAATATATAGATTTTAGATTTTAGGAATAGAATAGGAGAGACTCTCAAATTTTTTTGAGAGGATTTGGAATTGTTGTACATATTTCTCAAGATTAAAGCAAAGGACATTAGAGTTCACTTGGTGTTAAGTGTTGTCTTGTGGAATTACATGGTTTCTTGTACTTTGATGAAATGGAGAGGTGTTTTAAATTAGATTAAAAGTAGATTAGAAGTTAATTGATGTGATGTATGTTGTATTGAATATTTGATCAACTCCTAGCTCATGCTTTTAACATTCATTGCTGATGAAGTGTTGTGTAAAGCTAGTCTAAGTTTAATTTGCTTAAGTTCGATTATGGATGCTTGTTTGAGCTGCGCTATTCAATGGGTGCTCATATGAACCATCATGATTTGAAAACCATTCGCGTAACCTTAGGAGATTGCACCAACTTCATGTAGTTGTAGGCATCCTTGGCGAAGTGAAGTTAGGTAAAATCAGGAGTTTGTCTATTTAATACCTCATCATTGCCTCATTGACCTTAGATTAGATTCCTTAAACCTTTATCTTTTGTCTTTTCTTTATCATTGCAACCTTGTATATATATCATCCACACTAAAAGGAGAGATGAGTTGAATGAAAGAAGAAGAATCTGCGTAAGTCCCTTTGTGATTATCAGTAAGATCACATGTAATCACTGAGTTAACCCATCATGAATCATAAAAGGAACCTTGGAGTTACTTCACTGGATCACATAGTTCAGCCTTTGAAGAGCTTTATTCAAGAGAGAGTGGGATACTCTAGTGTTTTACTCTATTGTTGACTTGTCCAAAAACAATCATCAACACGTATCAATTATCCTTTTGAGATCCTTTAGTGGTGTGTAAAGTGGTAATAAATACCATGATATCTATTAATCCACATGCTCAAACTAATGGTGTCCCACAGGCATGCTTTTTGGAGCTCTCGTGACACTTGTAAAGTCATTTAAACAAATCTTAGTGGAGACTTGATGATCATGAGTCATGGATTTACTTTCTAGTATCAGTTATTATGAGAGCAGTTAGTTATAGTTATGTGTTATAAATCCACGACTCTCTTAGAGTCATTAGAAACAAGGATAGCAGAGTAATGTTTGAGGAATCATAATGCTTGCTTCCTTGAGGCAAAATCTGTAAACCTATAGGAGGGTTTTTTTCAAAAAATTTGAATAAGTCTTCCGTGGTTGTAGGAAGCAAGACATCCACATATGTGAGTGGAGTCGAGTTAAGTTATTGATGGGTCGATAGTCTTGAAGAGGTGATCAACCAATAGAAAGGGCATGACTTGTTGGCATAGAGGGGAGTTCATTTTGATCATGGAGAGCAGAGGAACAAGGCACTCAAGATAAAATAATCTAAAACAGTGAAGTTGTCATAGGTTATTTTTGTGTGAGTCAAGTTCTGCTTGACTAAGGGGGAGTCGATTCAAGAAGGATAGACAGCCATCACAGAAAGAAGGGATAATCATTAATAGAGGAAGGAGCAAAGCATTGCAAGAATGATCCTTGACTATCGAAGAAACCTAATAGGTTCTTTATTTGTGTGAAATCTTTAATTATTATATGATTTTTCATATTGTTTCATACATTTGATCAGTTGCTTAGTCGAAGTGTCTAAGCATTTATAGGCCGATGTCTTATAATGGTGCAAAGGCTTACATTTCTGAGTAAAATAGCATTCTTGTATAGTGATCTCAATGGCCTTTAATAGATGTAAATGATTATTGTACTTTAAAGAAGGTTCATTTGATAGATATTAACACTTTCCTTTGTCTATTAGTTCATATTATAACTATTCTTGTGCATGGCCGAATGATAGAATGTAGACAACGATATTAAGAGAGTATTTACTCGAATATTATTGTGTCCATTATATACACATATTTATATAAAATAGATTTAGAATGACACTGTACAAATGGATTATATGTATCTTTATGATATCGCAAGATGTAAGTGTCAATATAAAACTATACATCCAAACAATATAGATTTTGTTAAACATAGAATACTATGAGAATGGTATCGTTATACTCTTTAGAACACAATAGTTCTTAAATGATTGTATTATCATTATGGGATTACCTTCTAATAGATGAAACGGGTGAATTGTTTCCCCTTATCACTTGTTTATTAATGATTTGATATCACTTAGTTGTGGAAGAGAAAGAGAAACTTAACTTTGAGTGCAAGAGGATAACAACTTAGACATTTAACTTAGGTTGACAACAACTTAAACTAGTCTTTGTACAATTGTTATCAAATCAATCCTAAGTCAATATGATAGACTCATATAGTACCATATGGTTTGATATAATTAAGATCTCTTTGTAAGGGGAGAATAACCTAGTTGTAAAAGTTTGAACAACCTCTTAGTGGTTAGAACAATGAAAAATAGTCTTCTATCTAGTCAAGGGTTGAGAAACTTAGAATGACCTCGTAGACCAAGAGGTTAACCCTTTTTCTTATTAAATTATTACTTCATGTATATATATGTTTGTTATTCCATTATGGTGGAATAGGGAGGACAAAACCTAAACTTGACTCAGTAGGGTAATTTTATATACTAAACCTTTGTGATCATTAAATAGATTGACAATGAAGGGGCAAGTACCCTAACTATGATTGTTTATTCTTACTAGTCAGAAAGGAAATGTTTTCCTAATCAATAATGCCTAACCTTGGTAAGGTAACCTTCTTAGTTATTATATATCGAATTAAGTTCTTGAGTGTCATTAAGTTTTGGATCTTGGGTATTGCGAAGATGCAAAGAGAATCCTTGTATAGAAAGATAATCCATAAGGTCTATGGAACAATCACAGTTTTTGATAACATGTCTAAGTCAGGAAGACTAAATTAAAGTTACCAAGACTATATAGTAAAACATAGTTGACCATGTCAAACTATAGGATTATGATAGTATCCAAGTTGAGTTGGGGTGTGTGGACATAACAACTACATTTATTAAAAACATTTATTCATATTGAAGCTTTGGCCAAAGTAATGCATATGTCTCTGGATGCATTATCGGTTCACTATATATGGATTACACAACCTATTGGAAAGATCATACTTAGCTAGAGGGTATCTAGGGTTGTATGATCGATAGCGTTATGTAGGATACAAGACTAGTACTTATATGGAAAATTACCATTGGTCACCTTTGGTCTATACTCTTCATGAAGGGTAGGGCCACTTCCAATTGGAAGATGTGTGGGAGACTGTCAGTCTGTGGTTGGAGGAAAAATACTGGGAGGATTCTCACTCTCTCTCCCTCTCTCTAGTAGAAGACATGTTGAGGCTTGCGATAAGGATGTTAGAATTCTAGATGCAGTATACCTTTGGGTTATGTGACTTGTGAATCTTAAGACTATGTAAAACATTATTTATTGCAGATGTTTGTAATTGAAAGGATAGAATGTCATCTTTGTATATTATATCATGTTGTATATTTCCAAAAATAAATTATGTAAACTATTGTAATTTGATTTCAAGTTAAATAAAGAAAAAATGAAATTTAATCTTTGTCACCTCATGTGTTTTATCTCAAGGTAAATATATGTGTTTAGTCTTGTTTTAGAATTTTGGTTTTTACACTACTAATACAAATGCTTGTAGTAATGGTACCACTGGTATCAGAGTATCTAATGGAAATAATTCACAAAATTACAAAGCTATGGGATTCAATTGTCAAAACTTAGAACCTAAGGTGACCTCTTTTATGAATACTCACTCTCAACCTCCATTCCATCCTACTTATTCTCAACCACCTCTTACATACAACTATTTGCAACAACCTTCCACTTACAATTACTTTCAACCACCTTTCATTTCCACTCACAATCAATCTCCTCAAAATATAATGCACACGACTTCAAATTCTCAAACCGCATCTCCTAGTGATGCCCTCTTAAACCAACTCTTGCAAGGCATGACCTATTTACAACAAAAGGTGATGAGCTTGACCAATTCATTACCAACCTATCATGATCGTAATCCTTTATCTTATGCAATCTTGAGAAATCTTATGCTTGAGAAGTTTGAAACTCCTCGCTTTGAAAAATATGGTAGAAAAAGATGATCCTAATACTCATGTGACAACATTCACGACTATGTGTAGTTATTTTTACTTTGAAGAAGACTTGTTAGCAACAATTTTCCCACGAACTCTTAAAGATATTGCTTTAGAATGATTTTGCTCTTTACCTCCGAATTCAATACACTCTTTTTCACATCTAGTTGATCATTTCTTACAACATTTTCAAGCAAACATTGGACCTCAAGTTTCATTGATCGATCTAGTTCATTACAAGCAACGTCTGAAAGAGAAGTTAACTAAATTTATTAGTCAATATGAAGATCTCTATGCACAAATTCAATATCAGATGAAAAATGAAGATGTTCAGAAGGTGTTTATTACAAATTTACAACCTAACATCCATGATAAGATTCTCTTGATAAAGTATAACTCTTTTCAACATTTATGCACAACCCTTTGTGATTACCAACTTTCCTCTAGTCAGTATGAAAACCAAAACTCATCAGCTCAAGTTGGTCAATCCATGGGTGGACCTTCACAAAACAACTTTAAGAGGAGTAATAAGAGTTTCATCAAGGTTAATGGACAAAATTCAAACAACTTTTCTCAAGTGTCCACTATCACTAATCCGAAGAGGACACCATTTCAAAATCAAGAACAACAAAGACAATTTACTCCAATATCTGACTCCTTACATTCTATCATGAATCAAGCTGTGAGTAACAACCTCTTAAAGCTTCCTCCGATTAAGCCATTAGATCCTAGTAGAATGCAAGGACCATATTTTGATACTAATGCATTTTGTCATTACCATTGGCAACAAGGACATGATAATGAATGATGTATGCATCTTAAACATGAAATACAAGACCTCATTGACTCTAACATTACACAGGTATCTGGGGTGAATGATAATGGAAATAAGTTGGTTGATTGTCTGAATCAGAATTTACAGATCTTTACTAATCCCTTTCCTAAGCATACTGATAATAACATGATGGAACAAAATGCAATAGAAGTAGAAGATGACTATCTGAAGTATGATGAGATAATTTCTACAATAGAGGTGGATAAGGAAAATACTGAAGTATTACCTCATCCATGAAGAAATGATATTTATGCTAAGGTTCCTCCTCTGTTATCCCTTCAAGGATTGGGAGATAACCAAAATGCATTGGAAAGACAAACAGAACAACCAAAACAAGAGATTATGAGAAAAGAAAAGATTGATACAGCGCAAGATAGTCCTTCTCCCTATGATAGATGAACTCAACAAAATAAAAATCAAATGATCAGAAAAGAATAAGATGATTATCATTAGTAGGAAATATCAGTGGTTCTCAACCTCATAAGCAGCAAAAGATTTCAAATTTTCAAGGATTTGGGAAATAGGTACCACATGAACATCTTAAAAATAAAGAACAATCTAATATGAAATATTCAAGCTTCACACCAAACTTAATGGAGCATCTTTCTAAGATGCTTGCAAGTTAGAAATTCTAGATCAGATATGCCTACAGGTAAGTATTTCTAAACCTTTACCTTTGTGTTGTGTTTCCCCCATGATATGTTATGTGTTATTTAGGCCTCCTTGGATGACCCTTGATACTCTTGTAAGGTCAAGGATATTGGGAGACCACCTTTGTTGTAACCCTTCTTCTATTTGTATCAGTAAACTTCTATCTTGCTTATCCTCTATTGTTGTGTGTTGTGTCTAAGGGGCATAGCGTTGTGGTTGGTGACCTAGTGATGCAAGAGCATCCCTAGTTTAAGATCAATCTTGCATTAACCAAAAACATTTTCATTTCAATTTGCTTGCAGTTTAGTTTGTTTCTTTTCATTTTCTAGTTCAGTTTAGTCAGTAGCAGTTTTTGTATTTTGGTCTGCATTCTGCTGTAGTTAAATTTCACATTTTGTGGAGCTAGACTTAGCATCTAGATTCATTCATCTACATCATATCCAATTTCCAGAGCATTTGGTTAAGGTATTGGAAAGATATTGCTATCAAAAGATCAACTTTTTTCTCAACATAGAGCATCCTAACAGTCTCTGATGATCAGCTAAAGGAGAAGACTTGTGGAGCTTAATGACACATCATTCAATGATCTGTGGTTCATGTATGACCTTCATTGAGATCCACACATCATTCCATTCATTTGCAAAGGCGTTCTATATGTTTAGGTCTGACCTATCCATGTAAACATGTTACAATTCTTCATTGGAGTTTGTGACCTTCCTTGGCCGACGCAGAGGAATCTTTTGTACTAGAGATGATATTTATTGATGTAATAGATGCCTAGGAAAGTAGTTATGATCATTAGTATAAGTTCATAGTTTGGATTTTGTGTGAAGGAGCTTCAATGCTATATCTTGTGCATATCCTGATATTCTGTAATCAAGCCTTTGAGCCCTAATTATAAGCCAGCATGTTATCAGCTAATCTATATTTGAATTATATGATATACTGAATGACTAAATCTATATTAGTTCCATATCTTTGATTTGTTTCCATTGTGTAAGATCAACAAGAGCAAAGTTGGTGAGGGAATTCTGTAAGATCTTGCTATGGACAGATCACCGAATTGAGGCATGTTACTTGTGTCACAACCGATCACCGATTGTGAGGCAATTGTCACCTTATAGCCCAATCGCCGAACTTAAGGTAGTTTACACTTGATCCTAGGAAGAATACTACCGAGGAGAGTTGTTGTTGTTGGAACAATGGCTGGAAGAATGGATGAGATGATGGAAATGATGTGAATTCAATTGGATGTTGTTGAAGAAGATAGACGAAGAGGATTGACACCAAGACCTAATGTTGAAAGTGATGATGAAGAAGAATTTTAATCTGTTGAACAAATTGGCAAAACCCTAGGAGGTGATGAAGGAGAAGAATCAGATCAAGTCAAGATGTTGTGAGCTATTTCAAATATTGGAAAGAGACCTAGAGTTGATGTGCTAAATTATACTAGTAATTTGAACCCTGAAGAATTGATTGACTGGATAAATGACATGGAAGAATACTTTGAATATGAAGAAGTTGAAGATCTAGAGAAGGTGAAATTTGCAAAGACAAAGTTGAAAGGACATGCTACTATATGGTGGAAGGAAGTTTAGTTGGATAGAAATAGAAGAGGAAAATAAAAGATTACAAAGTGGGATAGGATGGTGACAAAATTGAAGAATCAGTTTATACTTGCTGACTATGAATTGGAACTATTGAAAAGATTGCAAAACCTGAGACAAAAGGAGAAATCTGTGAAGGAGTATATAGAAGAATTTCATAAGATGATCGTAAGGACATGACATAGTGAATCAAGCAAGGAGAAAGTGGCTAGATACATCAATGGACTGAGGTTCAACACTCAAGAAGAACTAAGCTTGGTAAGGATGACATCCTTAGAGGAAGCATATTAGTTTTCCCTGAAAGTTGAAGAGAAGTTGAACAAGAGGCATGATCAGAGATAGAGAGGAAGAGGAGGTAAATTTTAGAGAGGTAGAACATTTTTTAGATGTGAGAGATCATTTGTGGAGTAGAACAAGCCTGACAACCCATTCAAGAAGGAGGACAGAGATAACAATGCATACCAGAGCAATGACATAAATTTTCATCACAGGTGTAATTACAATTCATACCAGAATGAAGGATACAAAAGAGAAGGAAGAGGATTTGATAAGAGAACATTCAGAGGCACCTGTTGCAAGTGTGGAGGTGAAGGACATAGAGCATTTGAATGTAATCAGGGTAGTACAAGAAAGAAGATAGAGAACAGTGGAAGAGCAACCTATGTGGAAGAAGAGCCTATTGGATCCCCTAGTTTAGTTGGTAAACCAGAGAAAGGAGAATCACTTGTGATGAGGAGAGCACTATTTCAAGTAGAGATAAATGAGGAACCACTACAGAGGAAGAGTTTGTTCAGAACAAGATGCAAATCAGGAGGTAAATGTTGTAAAGTTGTTATTGATAGTGGTAGTTCAGATAACCTAGTTTTAGAGGAGATGGTGACTAAGCTGAAGTTGGAAAGATTGAAACACCCTAAGCCCTATCAGATAGCATGGTTTCAGGATGACCATAAGGTACTAGTGAGTGAGCAATGTTTGGTGAAATTTCATATTGGATCTTATCATGATGAAGTCTTGTGTGATATTATGCCTATGGATGTATGCCATGTTTTTTTGGGTAGACCTTGGCAATATGATAGAAAATCTATAAATGATGGGAGAAAGAATACATATCATATAACATCAAATGGGAAGAGAATTACCTTGATTCCTTTGGAAGAAGATCCTAAGAGTGAAGTGTGTGGAAATGCTAGAATCTGTTTGGTAGATGGAAGAAAATTTCTTGATGGTTTGAGACATGAGAATATGTGTTATACTTTGATTCCTATGAAGCCTGAAGCACTAAAGAAGGAGACTGAAGAATCAAAACTAGAGGAGATAAAAGAGTTGTTGATAGAGTATGAAGACATCATATCAGACAATGTACCTGAAGGATTGCCACCTATCAGGGGTATCAGTCATCACATGGATCTTATACTAGGAGCTAGTTTGCCTAACAAAGTAGCACATAGAATGACACTGATAGAGAATGAAGAATTGAATAGACAGATACAAGAATTATTGAGGAAAGGTTTGATTAGAGAAATTTTGAGTCCTTGTGCAATACTTGCAGTGTTATCACCAAAGAAAGATGGAGAATGGTGAATGTGTACTGATTCTAGAGCAATAAACAAGATCATAGTTAAGTATAGATTTCCTTTACTGAGGATGGATGATATTATGGATTGTTTGAGTGGAGCAAGATATTTCACAAAGATAGATTTGTAGAGTGGATACCATCAAATTAGAATCAGAGAAGAAGATGAATGGAAGACTTCTTTTAAGACAAATGAAGGATTGTATTAGTGGTTGGTGATGCCTTTTAGATTGGCAAATGCACCTAGTACTTTCATGAGATTGATGAATGAAGTCTTGAAGAAATTCTTGGGTAAGTTTGTTATTGTGTACTTGAATGAAATTCTAATCTTTAGTAAGACAAAGGAGGAACATTTATGACATATTAGACAAGTTTTGCAGAGGTTAAGAGAAGAGAAATTGTTGATAAATATCAAGACGTGTAGTTTCATGAAGGAAGAATTGGTATATTTGGGATTTGTGATTTTTGCAGAAGGATTGAAGATGGACCATGAGAAGGTAAGAGCAATTGTTGAATGGCCTACACCAGAGAGTGTTGGAGAGATTAGATCATTTCATGTATTGGTTAGTTTCTTCCAGAAGTTCATCAGAAATTTTAGTTTAGTTTGTAACCCTATGATAGAGACAATGAGAGGTGACAGGAAAGACTTTAAGTGGACATCAGGAGCAGATAAAAGTTTTGAACTTTTGAAGCAAAAGACGATAGAGAAACCTATTTTGGCATTACCAAATTTTAATAAGGTATTTCAAGTTGATTGTGATGCAAGTGGGAGTACAATTGGAGTAGTGTTAAGTCAAGAAGGTAGACCTATAGCATATTTTAGTGAGAAGTTGAATGATGCAAGGAAAAGATATTTAGTTTATGATCAAGAGTTCTATGCCATAATTCAAGCCCTCAAAAAGTGGAGACATTATTTGTTGCCTAAGGAATTTGTGTTGTATATAGATCATCAAGCTTTGCAGTATTTGAACAATCGAGGTAAGTTCAATCAAATACATATGAGATGGGTAGAGTTCATGTAGAGTTATACATTTGTGTTGAAGCATAGGAGTGGAAAATCAAACAAAGTTGTTGACGCCTTGAGTAGAAGAAGAAACTTGTTGACATAAATGAGAGTTGAAGTGTTGGGATTTGATGAATGGAAGCATATGTATGAGGGAGACACTAATTTTGCTGAACCTTGGAAAGCATGTAAGGAACCTATTGTGACAGATAAGAGTAAGTGGTTGGACTATTTTATTTAGGAAGATATGTTGTTCAAAGGAAATCAGTTATGCATACCTAGAAGTTCAATGAGAGAAAATTTGATCAAGGAGAAAAATAGTGGTAGATTGGTAGAACATTTTGGGATTGACAAGACAGTGGCTTTGGTGAGTGAAAACTACTTTTGGTCTCAGATACATAAGGATGTTAGGAAATTTGTGCAAAGTTGTAGAGTTTGTCAAGTTGCAAAAGGGAGTAGTCAGAACATTGGATTATATAAACCTTTGACAGTACCGGAGAGACCTTGGGAAGACATAAGCATGGATTTTTTAATGGGATTGCTTAAGACACAAATAGGACATGATTCAATATTTGTAGTGGTGGATAGATTTTTAAAGATGGTTCATTTCATACCTTGTAAGAAGACAACTGATGCAGTGCATGTAGCAAACCTATTTTTCAAGGAGATTATGAGATTGCATGAATTACCTAAGAGTATAGTTTCAAATAGAGATAGAAAGTTTGTTTGATACTTTTGGAAGACACTTTGGAAGAAGATGAAGACAGATTTAAAGTTCAGTTCAGTTTTTCATCCATAGACTAATGGAAAGAAAGAGGTAGTGAATAGGAGTTTGGGAAACTTGTGGAGATGTTTGGTTGGAGAGAAAGCGGGAAGTTGGGGTTTAATTATTTCACAAGAAGAGTTTGCATACAATAATTTAGTCAATAGGAGTACAGGAAGAACACCTTTTGAGATTGTTACCAGAGTAAATCCTAGACGAGTTGGAGAATTGAGAGATAATAGTTTGGAAGAAAAGAGAAGTGTAGAAGTGGAAGAATTTGTAGATCACATGAAGACAATTCATAATCGGGTGAAGAAGCATTTGGAAGATATGAGCAACAAGTATAAGGAGCAAGCGAATGAGAAGAGAAGACAAAGAATTTGCAGTTGGAGATGAAGTGATGGTATATTTGAGAAAAGAAAGATTTCTAGTTGGGACATATAACAAGTTGAAGGTGAAGTTTGGACCTTGTAAGATACTTAGAAAATTTGATTCAAGAAATGCATATGAAGTGAAGTTACCGAAGACATTGGGTATTTCACCTATTTTCAATATTGCAGACCTCTATCACTATCATGAAGTAGATTTTAGTGACAACATGGAAGAAGACTTGAAGAAATAATTACCACAACAAACACTGGAGTAGATTGAAGACATCTTGGATAGCATAGTTGGACGCAACACCAGAGGAAGACAATACAAAGAATACCTTGTGAAGTAGAAAGGCAGACCGGAAGAAGATTCATCATGGATTTCTCAGGCTGAGGTGGACCGTCTTGGTTCTCCCCTAGCCCTAGCAAAGTGAGGGTCTCACTTTTTCAATAACCCTAGATGTCTAATGTAAGAGCATCCTTGGTTCAAGAGCAATCTTGCATCAACCAAAAACATTTGCATTTTAGTTTGCTTGCAGTTCAATTTTTTTTCCATTTTCCAGTTCAGTTCAGTCAATAGCAGTTTTTGTATTGTGGTCCACATTCTACCTAGTTACATTTCACATTTTGCAGAGCTGGACTTAGCATCTAGATTCATTCATCTGCATCATATCAAATTTGCAGAGCATTTGGTTGAGGTACTGGAAAGATTTCCCTATCAGAAGATCAACTTTTTCCTCAGAACAGAGCATCCTAACAGTCTTTGATAATTAGCTAAAGGAGAAGACTTGCAGAGCATTCCTTGACTTGTGGAGCTCAATGACACATCATTCAATGATCTATGGTTCATGGCTGACTTTCTCTGAGATCCGCACATCATTCCATTCATTTCCAGAGGTGTTCTATATGTTTAGGTCTGACCTATCCGTGTACACACGTTACAACTCTTCATTAGAGTTTGTGACCTTCCTTAGCTGATGCGGAGGAATCTTTCATACCAGAGATTATATTTATTGATGTAATAGATGCCTAGGAAAGTGGCTATGATCATTAGCATAAGTTCATAGTTTGGATTTTGTGCAAAGGAGCTTAAATGCTATATCTTGTGCATATCCTGATATTTTGTAATTAGGCCTTTGAGCCCTAATTATAAGCCTACATGTTGCCGACTGATCTATATTTGAATTCTATGAAATACTAAATAACTGAATCTGTATTAGTTTCATATCTTTGAGTTGTTTCCATTGTGTTTACTCTTGCTGCACAGTTTGGACAGTTCATTCTATGAACCCTCCTACCGTGATTACACCACCTAGGGGCACCTTCCTATGTGATGACCCTAAGGCATTTGTTCTCCTCTCTTGATTTATTGTTTACCTTCTTCTAGTGGTTCTATCTAGTTGGCGGATGATGAAAAACAAATAATACTAATATGGACCATGTGTCCCTTCAGCGAGTAAGCAAAAAAGGACCTAGTCCATACATGATGATGGGGTTGATATATATTATCTGACGCTTGGCTAGTAGAATCAATTAATGTGATATTTTGATGTTGTCTTATCATACTAATAAGCTATAACAATACATCTACTCCATGCACTTTGTTTATCTTTGAATCTTGCCTTGGTTATACTTGGTTTTGAGATTTCTGTAGTATAGCCACATGGTTATACTTGGATGTTGAACCCATAGTACAACCTCAGATCTTTATGTGAATGATTGCATGCATTTATTTTATCATGTGATGTGGTTAATATCTTAGGTAAAGATTTCTAACCTTTCTTCTTGTAGGAATTGTGTGTTTGTGGGAACATTTAGCGATCTTTAAGTACATGTCACCTATGGGGGCATGGGCTTTGCGAAAGCTCTTGTTCCCTTGTGTATTTTCTCTCTACCTTAATGTGCTTGATATCAGTACATGATATCAACCATCTTAAGGTGAGGTCATAGATAAGGTAATTTATTTGATGATTTTGATACTAACGAAGTGTGTTTGTAAGCCCTCTACGGAGGCGGGATGTTGTATCTTTGCATGAGTGCACACCTTTATTGTATATTACAATGAGAAAGCCCTCTGCAGAGGTAGAATATCATGCATATCTTTTTATTTTAAGCCCTCTATGGAGGTAGGATATTGTGCATATCCTTTTTATTCAAAGCCCTCTGTGGAGGTGGGGATGGTGTATCTCTTAAGCTAGTGCACATCCTTTTTATTTCAAAAAGTCCTCTGAGTAGGTGGGGTTGGTGTATCCTCCCTTAAAATCATGTCTTTGGCAGTTGCTATGGCATAATCCCAACCATTAAGTGTGCATGAGATGGTGGGGGCTTAGCAATAAGTTCCTTTGATTGCCTTGTTTGTTGTGTTTTAGACATATAGTATGTCTTTGGCATGCTATATGATGCTCATTTTTTCCATGTTTCTTTCATATGTTTGTTCCCAAGTATAGTCCAAAAAGTGTGGTGAAATGCCCCTCCTATGCTTTGGGATTGGTATGGCATGTTTGTTCCCAAGTATAGTACAAAGAGCATGGCAAAATGCCCCTCCTATGCTTCAGGATTTGTATGGCGTGTTTGTTCTCAAGTGTATTCCAAAGAGTGTGGCAAAATACCCCTCCTACATTTTGAGATTTTATATTGCGTGTATATTGCCCCATATGTAGTCCAAAGAGTGTGGCAAAATACCTCTCCTACATTTTGAGATTTTGTATTGCATGTCTGTTGCCCCATATGTAGTCCACAGAGCATGGTGAAATGCCCCTCCTACATTTTGGGTGGTGTGTTGCATTTTTACTTTCCATGCATATGCATCTACATTTATTTATATTTATGAAAATGAAAAAGAAAAATCACTACATTTATTGTATTCATTATGTTTTACGTGTGTTCAATGCTATCCTCTTCATGTTTTGTGTGTCTGTTACTATCTTCATTGTGTTTGGCATGTCTGCGATGTGTCTTCTCTAATGTCTACCTGAGACTAGGGGCAAGAAATAGTTTCTAAATCTTTGTGTATACATTAGCTCTAAGTGCCTGGTGTGTTTGTTGTACTTTAATGCATGTATGGACCTTGCGTTCATGCATACATTAAAGTGGGGGCTAAATGTTACATCAAAAAATGTCTCCCTAGGACTTTTTCCCTCCTAAGTTTAGCTCCTAGGTCCTTTATGTGTAATCATGCATGTTTATTTTAACTCCTGATGGAAATCCTTGAAAAACCATGTCAAAATGGACCTAGGGGATAGTGATGAGCTTGATCGTGCCTTGAAAATGGGGTTGAGGGCTTGGGCGGCCACACCCTAGTCCTGCCCTATTTGGCAGGGTCCCAAATTTTAAATGTTGATTATGTTATCGTTAGAAGTGTCTGTTGCTGACATCTCAAGTTTGAATTATGAAGTTAAAGTAGGAATGTGTTTAGTTGCATATATAAGCATGTTTAGGGATTCATTTTTAAACTAGAAGATGATTATGAACTTTTGGTGCACTTATGATTGTAGAGCATTCAAGATATTCATTGTTGTAGAGAAGACTTGTCTTGTTATTGTGTTATGCAGATTTGGCTTCATCTTCTCATGATGTGAAATATTTTCATCTACATGTGAGCTACACCTCTGAGGTGACATTTATTTGTGTTTTCAATCATTTATAATTTATTTTAACCTCTATCCCATAAGGATACATACTCTCTATCTGACAATGGTGTTTGGAAGGACTTGAATGTCCTTCTAAGGCTTGACTGAGGAAAGCTCCTAGACACCACAACCCCCAAATCCCTTTTCTGTAATTATAGGTAATAGGTGCAGAAGCAGAAGAAGTGTTTTAGGGAGGCATAATAGAGTGTTAGAATTGCAGATCTAAGAAGAAAACCAGGACCTGGACTTGGGCGTCCACTCCAAAGCCCTTCAGATCCCTGAAGCAGAAAACTTCCATGATAGTGGTGATTTGTTGCAAACAAATTCTAGAAGTCTCTAAAGAAAATGCCACCTTGGGCTTGGGCACTTGCTCTTTAGCCCCAAAATTTTTCACATCTAGAATTCTGAAGTCTGGTATGTATTTGTTCTGAATATTACTTTCCTATCTGTGAGCATTTGTCACGATTTGTCTGTTTGTTTATGATTTTGTGAAATTAGGGTTTTAAGATTAATTGGGCTTTAATTAATCAACTTATCAGCAAATTCCAAGTTTCCTCTTTGTTCCAAGTGGTACTAAACCTGTAGCAGAGCCCTCTTACAAGAATTGTGGCTTAACTCAGTTTATGTCCTTGAATGTAAGGTGTGAAAGGAGGATTTAACCCACACATCCATTGAAATTGAAAATCCCTCTTTTTACCCTGAAATAGGGACAAAATCCCCCTACTGGTAAAGCCCTCTCCAAACACAACATTCATCTATTACTTAAGATCTTTGAATTCAGATATTGCCATCATGATTCAGTCCATGGGAGGGATCATATTGCCTGATGCCTATGACACAACAATAAGGGTAGAAAATTACCTAATTCAAGAAGGGAAGATTGCTCCAAGGCCACTGATGTCTTTATTTCCAAAGTCCCCTATTATTCAGCATGTTGTGGCTCTAATTTCCACCACCGCTTATGCTGCTCCTCTAATTACACCTTTAATTAAACAACCAGAGGGTAATGATGCCAAGATAAGAAGGTTGACCAACTGAGTGGTGATGTTAGAGAGATAGTAGGTGCAAACCAGAAGACCATATCAACCTTCTAACCAACCATATCAGCCATAAAATTAGACATATAAAAAAAATAGACCTCCATACCAAGCTAATATGCAAAGGCAAGGGCAACCTAGTTATATCAAACCATTAAATGCTATTAACCCTAATCCAGGAAGTTCCTCTGGACCTCTTGGTCCAGTTAAAAACAACTTGGCCCAAGACAGTGACTGATGTTATCCTTCCAATCAGCCACATGACCAAAATTTGTGCCAAAGTGGATAGTTTAGTCATGCTTTGATAGTGCAAGAACAACCAATGAATTCAAAACATCAAGTTAACATCAATTAGGGAATGGTTGGAGGCCAAGAACAAATGCAAAATAATGCTACCTTAATGAATTGGACCCCTAATGACTATTGTGGTGTTAATCAAGGTGTTGGTCCAATAACATTCAATACAAGGGCAAAGAGAAGAGCTACTAAAGATACATCAGTGCCTAAGGTTATACGCCTATACCTAATGTGTCTCCAATAGTTACAGAAAAAGAGAAGGTGCCTGAAACTCTTTCAAGGTGGGTAGATCAGACTGTTGGTAGGGCAGATTCAGTACCAATAGTGCAACTCCAATCTAATTAGCAGCCAAAAAGTGATCCAACTATCACTAAAACATCACAAAAGGGCAGTCAAATACCCTTTAGCATAGTGGATTAGATGAAGAAGACAAATCTAAGTGTCACCATGTGGGATGCATTATTAATCCTAGATCAAAGAGATTTACTTCAGGAAGCTCTAACAAGCTTCAGTCAGCGTGCTGTGGAGACAACAAAAAATGAAGACAACCACCCCAAAAAACCTATACCAACCCAAGGAGGAGGAACTTAGCACAAGAAAAATTAGTAATCCCCCTCCATTTTATGTTTTCTTAATCATAGGTGATAAATTGTTGCATAACGGTATGATAGATTCTGGGGCATGTACTTTTGTTATGCCAAAAAATATAGCTGATAGGTTAGGCATAGAGTATGATCCTATGAATAAGGGGGTAGTGTAATTAGATGGTACTATTGTTAAGATAGTAGGTGTTATGAAAGGTTTGGAACTCACTCTGTATGCATGCCCTGGCTACTCTATTTCACAAGATATCTTAGTTATTAACCCCCTGCATACTTTGTAATATGTCTATCTAGGGACTTCACTGCTAAAATAGGTGGATATTAATCTTTTGATTAGTCCCACATGTTATTTAGAATAAGATATGGCACCAAAGTAACTATTAGGGATGAGCCTATTGCAAACGATCATAGAGAGCCTTATACACCCATCCCCTTGGAGATGAACTACACAATCCATGAGTTGGAGGAGGATGACAACAGTAGGCATGAGGCTGCAACATCGGTAGAGGAGATCCTTGATATACTATTGGATGAGTGGGCTAATTGTTTTTAGTTTCATACTCTTGACCACATAGAGAATATAGGGCTGGGTACTTATTATATCCATGAAAAGGATGCCACCATCCCTAATCTTGAAAAGGCAACATCTGATCTAGAAGGGATATGGCAAATGTATTTTGATGGATCCAGAAGTAAAAATAGAGTAGGTGTTGGGGTTGTGTTAATTTCACCCCAAAAAGAAAGTTATTTCTCTACTTTTAGACTACAGTTCAACTGTACCAACAATGTGGCTGAGTAGGAAGCCTTGATTCAGGGTATAAAACTTGCACAAAAGAGATGAATAAAAGTTTTACAAAAATTTGGTGATAGTGATCTTGTTGTCCACCAAATTAGATCACAAAGTGCTTTAAGGAATGACTTTCTCAAGTCATATAAGCACAAAGTCTGGGACGTGATTGAAACTTTGATTCCTTCATTATTTAGGCAGTGCCTAGACAAAAGAACAAAGATGCTGACAAGTTAGCTACAACTGGTGCTTAGTTTGACATTCCTAAGAATGTTAGACAAAACTCAAATCAGCATGTGAGGATTGTTGTCAAACCTAAACATGTCCCTGATAATGTGATAATATGGCAAGTGTTTGAAAGTGACCAGCAAATTGTAAATGTTTTGCAAGATGAGGCAAACTTTGCTGCCAAGAATCAATCAGTATTGCAGGAGCAATATGGTGACTATGTGATCCAACTGAAGACCAATAAGTTTCCCAAAGGATTGCTCACTTTAGATAGCATATTTGGTGCTGATGATCAACCTAAGAAAGATAAAAAAAACATGACAATAAAAAAAGAGGACTATGAAGAGGTGGAGATTGCACAGGGTCTATTTCTAAAACATAGCAAGGTATGTGATCAAGCTGAAAGGCAAGGTTTTATTGAACTTTGTAATGAATTTAGTGATTTAATAGCTTGGGATTATAGGGATTTGAAATACTTTTACCTTGGATCAATCCAACATACAATTGATTTAGACCCTAATGCAAAGCATGACCGACAGAAGCAAAGGCCAATCAACCCCAAATTTGAGCTATTAACGAGAAAAGAGCTATTCAGGCTTATAGAAGCTATAATCATTTATCCCATCAAACATTCCTCTTAGGTGGATAACTTAGTTCCAATTAGCAAGAAGAATGGGAAATTAGATTGTGTGTGGACTTTAGAGACTTGAATAGGGCCTCCCTTAAAGACCACTATCCACTCCCTTCCATGGAGCAAATTCTCCAAATAGTAGCAGGTGTTGAAAGATTTTCACTCCTAGATGGCTACTTAGGCTACAATTAGATTCTTGTAAAAGAATCAAACAAGTATAAAACAACTTTTACCACTAAGTGGGGAACATTGGCTTACCAAAAGATGACTTATGAGTTGACAAATGCTGGGGAAACTTTTTAGAGAGTAATGGATTTGGCCTTCAAAAGCCTGATTAATGATATCATTCTAGAGTAACTTGATGATCTGACTATGTATTCCAAGCATGTAGCTGATCACTTGGGTCATTTGAGAAAAGACTTCAAAAGATGTAGGGAGTATGGCGTATCATTGAATCTAAAAAGTGTGTGTTTGTTGTCCTAGAAGGCAAACTACTAGGACATGTCATTTCCAAGGAAGGACTGGCCATTGATCCTGAAAGAACAAGTGTCATTTTAGCTCTTCCTCTCCCCAGTCACAAAAAGGGTCTGCAGAGTTTCCTAGGAAAGATCAACTTTGTGAGAAGGTTCATTCCAAATTTTGCTTCAATACAAAGACTTCTTACAACTATGCTAAAAAAGAATGCTGCCTTCACATGGTCCAAGGAAGGCAAGGACAGTTTTGAAGATGTCAAGAAAACCATTACATAGGCTCCAATGCTGATAAACCCAAATTATGAGAAGAATTTTATCCTTTATTTATTTGGAGGCAAAGAGGGTATATTAGCTGTCTTGACACAATAGAATGAAGAGAAATTGGAGTAGCCAATTGCTTTCTTCTGCCAACCTCTCAAAGAATATGAGATGAATTATGATTTTGTTGAGAAGTAGGTACTTTTTGTGGTGAAATCACTAAAAAAGTTTAGGCATATGCTTTCAAAAAACAAAATATAGCTAATGGTAAACCAACTTGGCATCAAAGAGTTCCTCTTGAGCAAAGATATCAATGAAAAGAGAGTTGGATGGATCACAAAAGTAATGGAGTATGATGTCAACATCAACATTACCAAGTTGGTGCACGACAAACGCTTGTGTGGATAGATGGCAATAGATATTAAGGACAAAAATGATGTTGTATGTGTCCAAGGGTAGGCACAACCAGCTGGTCCTAATGCTTCAACTAACTAGTACAATGACATGGTCACATTTTTATAGTCAGGTAGATACCTAGATGGATTTGATCAGGCCAAAAGAAGGTATTTTAGGCTCCAATCCATTGCTTATGTTATTATTGATGGTGTCTTATTTAAAAAAGTCATCAATGGAGTTCTTCTTAGGTGTATTACTGAGGATCAAACCTCTAGGGTCTTATAAGAATTTCATATTGGCCCTGCTAGTGGCCATTATTCTCCAAGAATAACTGCTATCAAAATCATGAGGGCTGGTTATTACTAGTCCAATTTATTCAGTGATACACATAGATGGATAAAGAAATGCATAGAATGTTCATTGCTTGCTGGAAAGCATAGGCTAGCAGCTCTTCCTCTTCATCCAATTCAAATACATCGACCTTTTACTCAATGGGGTTTAGACTTCATTGGAGTAATCAATCCACATTTTGGTGTTGGCCATAAGTGGATTCTAACAACCACTGATTAGTTTACCAAGTAGATAGAAGTAGTTGCATTTAGGGATACCATAGAGGCATCCATTGTAGACTTCCTTGAGGGTATAGCTACAAGATTTGGTGTGCCATCCACCATCATTTCTAATAATGCCAAGGGCTTTGTAGGCACAAAAGTTAGTGAATGGGTACTGAACTATGGGATTTACTTGAAGACCTCATCCAATTACTATCATCAAGGAAATGGTTTGGCTGAGTCCACCAATAAAAAATTGATCATAATTATCAAGAGGATGGTGGAAGATAACCAAAGAACCTGGCATTCTAGGTTAAAGACTGCTCTTTGGGTTGATAGAATTACTCCCAAAAGAGCCATAGGTAATTCCCCTTTCATGCTTGTGTATGGGAGGGAAGCAAGGGTTCCATTATCACTGGCATTGCCTTCTCTTGAGTAAGTACAATAGCTTGAACTAATGGAAAATGATGCCATGACAATCAGACTTGCAGAGCTGTTGGAACTTGAAGAGAAGAGGGATACTACTATGAAGAGCCTTGAAGCCCACCAAGGTTAGGTCAAGAGGACCTTTGATAGAAAATCGACTATTAGAACATTCAATGAGGGAGATATAGTGCTGAAGTGGGATGTAGATAGGGCCAAAGATGGAAGACATTCAAAGTTTGATGCTATGTGGAGTGGCCCTTACATTATTACCAGTTGCAAGTAGGCCAATGCATTTCAACTTTCCAGGCTGAATGGAGAGGTTTTGCCCATCCCAGTCAATGGGATTCGTCTCAAACCTTTCTTTTTGCATGGTTGTGAGACCTTGTAAATAGGTTAGATGTTTGCTTTCAATAAGTGTCCTTGCACTCTATTGCATTCTCATTAGGAGAATACATGCTTGGTTTGTTTTGTTTTGTTCCTAGAGGCATGCTCAGTTACATTGACCAAACTTATTCTTGTTGATGTTCCCTTTGACTCTGTGTCAAATGGATTGATAAGGCCTCTTGATCCTAGTGTTTAGGTAGGCAAACACCCCTACATAGTCACCAAAATGTTATCCTATTTTGTCCCCTTGGCCAAATAGTCTAAAGATCCATGAAAAATGGTTATGTCCCAGAAAATTGAGAGTTTTCCTTGTGTGTTTCTGCCTTATCAGGATGTCAAAGTTTGGCCTTCAAATCTTCACCATTGTCAAGCTCAAAGTCCCGAACTCCACCCCTTTCCTTTGCAAAAATTTTCTAAGTGTTTTAGCATCAGAGTTTGGAGCTGTCCTCTTCTCCCTTCTTCTTTGGAAGGAAGAAGGGCCAGGGTTCGAGCTCTGACTTTCTCCTTGTAAATTTGGCTAAGTATTGGAAGCTCTATGAGATTTCAGGGATTGGGGTTTTGCCCTTTTGCGTTCTTCCTTATAGGGTGGAAGGTCCATGGCTCGAGCTTCGACCTTTTCTTTCAAAAATTAGCTAAGTGTGAAGAAGTTGTTAGAGGTTGGTCTTTTCTTCTTCATCCTTCTACTTTAGAATGCTGAAAGCCCAAAGGCTAAGGTCCGCAAGGTGCATATGTGCTAAGTGTTTTGCTATTAGACTTCTGAGTTTTGCTCCTCTGCCTTCCCTCTTGCAAGGCTAAATGCTAAAACTCCAAAGCCCGCTGATGGCCACGTGGTGGCATTCTACCATTCTATCATGCTCTTTTGGTGGGCCCCTCACCCTTCACAAAACAACAAAATGCTACCATGTGGTGATGACATCATGGCAGAAGGCCAAACGCTAAAGGTCCCAGGGTTGAGGTCCGTTGAACTATAAAATTTACTAAGTCTTCCAGGAGTCAAAGGGTGGAGTTTCTTCTTTCTCCCTTATCCTCTTCTGAAGGCCGAATGCTAAGGGCCCGAGGCCTGAACTTCATAGAGGCAGAAGTATTCCAAGTATAAATGTCAGAGCTCAGTGTTTTCACCTTCCAACTTCTTTCTTCTACAAGTGATAGGGAGGAGGGCTACATGCCTAAACTCCAAAACTTCGACAGCTTCCTTCTTCATGGAGAGAACATGATTTGACTAGCCAATGACCTTCCTAGTTGCCATCAATGCTTCGTAAGGGCTTGTTTTCTTGTAGTAAATGGATTTCCCGCCTACCCATGCCACTGTTTCTCATTTGCATTGAATTTCTTGTACCCATGGCATGGGTGAGCCTCCTATTTCAGTAGATTTCATTGATATGAGCTAGGGCATGCTTCAAAGGATGCTAGTTTGAGTTAATGCAGCATGGTCAATGTCCCATCTTGTCGAATTCTCACCCCCCACACCATGGCTACTATAGTGTGATTGTAAAAGTTATATATGCATGTTTCAAAGATGTATTTTGGGTTGTGTTGGTTATTGGTCTAGGATGTTATACTGCCAGGTAATTTGTTGTTCTAGGTCTTGTAATGCGATTGCAAGAACCAATAGAATTTGATGCATTGTGCCTGCAGTTGGGCCTTTGATGTCTTCTATTTTGGTTCAAAATGAATGTAATTGATTATTTTGTATCTTCTTCTACAACAAATTGTTTTGCTTTGTAATGGTTATTTGACCTCTATGATCAATATAAACTAAAATTTGCCTCCCTCACTATTCTTGCACTATGTTTATTTGATAGATATAAGTTGTGTATTGTGGATAAAATGGTCCCTTTCATACTTTCATCTTTCTGCCATAACTACTGCTTGAATTCCTTTGTGTCTGTGTGATTTCCCTTCAGCATTTGAGACCATTACTGTGTTATGTTAGTGCAATTCAACACACTAAATCTTGGTGGATCACATTTTCCCTTTTTGTTTCCTTGTCCCCCCTTTCCCTAGTGATCATTAGTGTAGGTTTAGTCTATTTCTCTGGTTTAGGGTGAGAAAATAGGTTTCTCTTAAACAAGGTTAAGTCCTATTCTTTCACCTAACTAAACATTGGGAAGACAAGGGCTGAGCTTGGGTTCAAGATATTGATCACTTGTACATTCCCTAATGCTAATTAGGCATGATTCAGGTGTCTAACTAAGGGTTTTATTAAGTGTCCTTATTCACTAATCAAGTAAACCCTAATTACACTTTGTAACAGAAATTGACTGAATTCAGAGATGAAGTAGACAAAAAAGATCAAAAAAATGCAGAGAATAAGGTTCACAGATCATGCACCCAGAAACTGAGAGCTAACTATATTAGGACGCCCACTCATTAGTCTTGCAACTTTCCATCTATGAAAATATTCCACATCAGCTATTTGGTGACCTCCAATAGCTCACAGATCTTAGAGAATCTCCCCAGTTGGACTAGGGTGCCCACTCATTAGTCCTGAAAGTGTTGGGATCCAAAATTCTAAAATTTAGTGACAACTGTATTTGTAATATCTGTCTTTTTGCTGTTCCTTTTTGTTGTATCGTATAAAAACTAATCTGCACCTACAAAAGGAGGAGAAAGTTGTTGTGGCTATATATGAGCTTGCCTAAGTCAAGCCCCATTTTGGTATTCCTACCTTAACAATAGCTAGAGATAAAGATTTGTAGAAGTGTGTACAAACCTAACAAAGTGTATGCTGAAATATCAAACCCTAGATGTCTCATTCAAGGGAAGATCAATAACTTGCTTCAATTCAATACATACATACAACTTCACCTTAAGGAGATGAAAACAATTGAAGACTTGCATGAACAAGAAAGTGAATCAACAATGTCCAGGGAGGATCTCCAAGCTTGATGGTGGAGGCTTCAACCCTTCTCCTGATCATGCAAAAGTTGTACAAACCCTAGGAAGAGCAAGATAGTCTCAATATCTTGGTTCCTAATCTCCATCCATTGTCTCCATGATAGTAAATTCAAATAACTTTCAATAGCTTCAACAAGTCACTAATCTTCAATGGCAATTTTAGCAGAGTTTTGGAATCAAGCTTGCATAAAGATTGTGTGTGATGAAATAATTTTCAAATGTCTTTTTATATCTAATCTTAGGGAATTCAAATTTTGAAATAACATCTTGATATCGTGTGAAAATAAAAATTTGAAAAAGGAATCCTAGGGTGCATGGTGGGAGTTGACACCCTGTAAAGATTTAAAATCTCAAAAAATGGGGCAGGACTAGGGTGCGAGCGCTTGAGTCCAAACCCCCATTTTCTAGCAAGATCTGCATCTAGGGGGTCCCAGGGACCCATAATCCAAATTCTTTTTCCAGGTTCCATCAATAGTTATCTCAAAAAATGAACATTTTGCAATTAGACACTAGTTAATTAGGGTTTTAGGAAGACCAGAAACAAAGAGGTTAGGAGGTCACCAAAGGCGAGGAGATAAATCAAGGGAAATTGTACCATTCCATGTAGGAGGATAATTTCTAACGTAACATTTAGCCACCACTTTAGTGGCCATATGACACTACGTGCATATGCAACTAAAGGAAAGTAAATGCATCAATCATGAAAAGGATACTAAAGAGGAAGCCAAAGTATTGTTGCCTAGAAGGAAGAAGCCACCAAATTTGCAATCCTGCAAGACCACAAAGTTAGGGACCACAACTTGCAAAGGAACACTTTTTAGAAAATCAAAAATCAAATCAACTTGCAACCACCACTAATGAATCAGTATAGGAACACTAAGGGAGTTGAGTGACGAGACATTATGAGGGAGGAAATTCAAGGGAGATATATGCCCCCCTTGTTTTTGCTTGCTTAGTCTAAAAAGGAGAAACAAGGAGGTATCCACATGCATTGATTTCAAGGGAAACTTGATGAAAAATGTGTTGTGAGGGTTGTTTGAAGAAACAACACCAAAGCACAACACATTGGGTGAGATAGAGAGCAGAACTAGGAATCCAATACAACAAACGACATGGAAATCTGAGTTCGACAACTCAAGATAGAGGTTCAAGAGTGAAATAGATCAATATTGCACCTAGTTAGAGATAGGAATTCTCATCCACTTACTTTATGTAAAGGGAGTTTTAACTTATCTCTTACTCATTCTTGTTTCTTGTCTTTATAGAAAAGTAGAGGAGAGAGAGAGAAGGAGAAGAGGACAGCCATGTCGAGCTAACGCTCGTATCAGCTCCCACAACTAGAGATACTTTGAGCTCGAGTAGTAGAGAGGCATTTTGAGGCCAAGGTAGGGTCCTAATCTTATGCTTCTCTCATATTTCTATTTTCTTTTAGATGTTTTTATCGTTTACCATGCTGAGGGAGGCGTAACAGATAGGGGTCCCTAATAGGGGCACCTGGGTCCATCTAGGGTGCCAGAGTTTCATTGGGGTGCCCTAGTTCCTTAGGGGTGCCAATGTCCTTCTGGGGTACCCAGGTCCATAGAGGACATGGGCCCTAGGCACAGACATGCATTACTATTTCAGATAGAAGTTTTTGGTTTCATGATGAAAAACTGATACTACTGCTTACTTTTCGATATGCAAGATGTCTCAGAGACACGAGAGCACACTGGCAATCACCTGATGGCGCTACTTTGAGAGCGCAGTAGTGCCATGTCTAATGCAGAGAAGGAGCACTTGCAGGTAGTGGGTTTATGGTGGGTGTTTGATATGCCCACAATCAAATATCATTGCAGCATGTTGATGGCTTTGATGGAGTGGTGGAATATAGATACATCCACACTAGTACAAAAGAGCAATATATTACTAAAAAACTACTAAAAACTACTTATAAATGACCAAACATGGTCATGTGACCATTAATAGTTTATTTCCAGACATTTATAATGCGACCAAATTGATGACTAAACCAATTTTAGTCATTTATTGGTTGTTTTGATTGATCGATTTGGTAGTGTATTTAATCATTGATTGCTGTAATCTAGTCACTTATTCAGTCATTTTTTATTCATTGATATATTTAGTCATTACTTTAGTCATTGATTGTTGTTAATTGGTCACTTATTTAGTCATTTTATTCACTGATTTCCTTCCATTGGTAGTTTATTTAGTCATTTTTTATTCACTGATATATTTAGTCGTTAATTTAGTCATTGATTGTTGTTAACTGGTCACTTATTTAGTCATTTTTATTTAGTAATTTCCTTCCATTGGTAGTTATTTAGTCATGAATTTTAATCATCATTTTGATCAATTTGGTAGTTTATTTAATTGTTTTTGTTCACTAATTTTTGTCTACTATAGTATATTCATACATTGTTTATTAAACATCATATCACTAGTTGCAAAGAGAAACACAAGTCTTGAAAAAGAAATGCTATTGTCTTTATTAATCTGAAAAAAGTTGCGGTTACATAAAATCTCTTGAAAAAGAGTTACAAGGCAACTATTTCTATTGCAAAAGAAGCAAGAACTAAATAATAAAAGTCCTCTAAGAAGACCTTAAATAGAGAAGCCTTCAAACAAAAAACTTTCCATGAAGAGAAGGCTGTAATTCCTTGTAATGTATTGCAAACACCTTGTAATCTTTGACAACATATCATAACAAGTCCATATTCTGCCCTCTGCAATTCACAGTCAAAACTACTTCCCTCAAAACCCTATGTCACCATGGTTTAAAACTCAATGAAGCCTTTATTGCAATCTTGACTATGCAGGGTTTGGATTTCACTGCCTTTCTATTTGATGCCATCTTTATACATTGCAAACTTTACCTTGAAAGCATTTGAAACCTCCAATGTATACCTCAGTTCAAAAATCCCATAATGAGACTAATACACAGCAAGAAATCACTGTCTCAAAACCTTTAAGATTGTAAACTATCAAGTGAAATAAGGAACACACTAGGCACATCCAACTTTCCTCTCAAGGTCCAACAAAATAGATGAAAAGCCAAAAAACAAAACACAATTACTAAGAATATATTGTGCATTTGAGACTTGACTACCACCTATGCAAAATTTGCACTTGAGACTATGCTCCCTAATCATAGTTGTAGAGTGTCAAAACCCTACATTTTGTTTCAGTTGCGGTTTAGTCCACGGGTTTTCAAATGTTGCTGCGGGGGTCTTCTTTTGGTTTGGTTGCTATGTAAGTATCTAATGCATCTAATGCTTTGTATGGAATCCACCAAGTGTCAAATCCACATTTTGTTTCAAATATTAAGCTTCTACAGAGCACACCACGTGGCAGAAAATTTCAATGTTTTACAATGTTTCAGCAATGCTGCGGGTGTCGCCAAGTGTCACTTGCGGAAGCAGTTTCAAAAGTTTCTATGTTTTGTATGGAGGACGTCATGTGTCCTTTTATTTTGTTGTGGATGATGCCACATGTTTCTTTCTGTATCATATGGATGTAAGAAAGAAGAGTTGTGGGCCATAATTTTGTTTCAAGTTTCATGCGTGCGGAGGATGCCACATGGTGGTCGCGGGGAAGGGTTACTTTATTTTATGACTCTTCCAGCAAGAAACTTAATGCTTCTATGTTTTGTGTGGGTTGGAACAAGTGTCAGCTTCCGTGGTGACCTTTCAAAGGTTTCAATGTTTCAGCAGTGTTATAGAAGTCACCACATGTTAACTGGCATGAGTACGAAGGCTGCCATCTGTTCCAATTTTATCCCTTTAAGGGTAGTGAGTGCTAAGGTTGTGGGTCCCATCATTTATTGTGTTTCATTTTATGAGTATGCGGGTTGCGATAGATGTCATTTAAGGAGGTCACCCGAGCATAAAGATAGGTTTTAAAGGCTATGCGGAAGAAGACATGTATCATGTTTTGAAAGCTGCGGAACACGACAAGTGTCATTTTCCTATTCTTTTCTAAAGAGACAAAGGAGTTTCTGGGTTTGATGTGGATGCTGCCATCTATCATATTGTATTTTAGTTATAAGCGCGCTGGTCTCGCCATGTGTCTATGTTTCAGTAAAGGAGTTGTGCCACACATATTTTGCCCTAGCGAATGAGCGTAAAGGAGGGAGGACTGTTGCAGATTCAAAGGATCGTAACCATCAGGAACTTCTAGTTATCTTCAGCTCCATTGGGCCATTGGGATTTAGTTGTTACAGGCAATCTTGGGTTAGGTTTATGATTATAAATATGTAGTATTTGTAATAGCTCTGGATGGACATAGATATACAAAGATAGATTAAAGCATCTTTGATATTTTTTGGTCAAAAATTTTAAGAGAAGTTGGAGACTTTGCTATGACCATTTTATGTCATTTTGACTTTATTTTGTTATTCTTGATAAGAAAGTTAATGTATCTGTGCCTTTTATGTTGCTAGAAGATTAATGAGAAGAAACTCTGTTCTGTGCCTTGGTTGATATTATCTGTGTCATTGCAAAGTGTCTGGTTGTGAGCCTTTGATTATATTCATTCTATCTATTTATGTTAATCATGCAGTATCTGCTCTTTAATATAATTGTATCTTGCAAATAGTTTCACTATGCTTAAATTGAAGGGGATATTTTTACTCAGGCGCATTGCCATAGTTAGATTTGCTTAATTGTATCTGTAATTCTATTAATTTCTTACCCTTTGCTCAAAACCCAATTGAAATAGAGAAGAGCTAGCTTCTTTAAAATCTGGAGGTCATTTCAAGTAGTAGGTTCCACATTCTTGAAACTTCCCATGTTGGTGTTAGAACCTGCGCAATTTTATACATCAACAGTTTTTGGCACGCCTGGTGGGACCTTTGTTGAAGTTTCTGTCAAGATCGTATGAGCCAAAAAGGAAAACAAGAGCCCTACTATGACACACATGAGGTCACTCTATGACCCCATTCAACAATCATTGATATTTACACATTTGCCTCCAAATGTGGTAAAACCTAATGAACAAATGTAACCCCAGGATTATGCCATGAATGCTGTGGCTATGGATATGTCTCTTTTCAGGCCACAGGATAGGGTCGAGCTACTAAATGAAACTGCATCTGCTATAGCAATTGACTATTTGAAATTGTCTAGGAGACTGCAGAAAGCCAAAAATGATTTGACTCAAGAGAAAGTGAATAGTAGCAGCCTTGCTTGGGAGAATCAATCTAAGAAGAATGAGATTGATAATCTGAACAAACAGCTGCAAAATACTATTTCTTTTCAGACACATCAAGCTGTACAGGTCCCGAATGCTTCTCTTAAGTTTGAGCTAGCACAAGAAAAAGCTGCAGTGACTATTTTGAGACAATAAAAGACACTTTGGAGAAGAAATATCAAGATAAGTTGCAATAGGCTACACACAGCAAAAGTTGTTGAATGAGCAAAATGCTAATAGTGCAATTCAGGGACAACTCCTGGCTAAGCAATAAAGAACAAAGTAGCTGACAATTGAGTTGGCTAATAGGACGCAAAATGCTGGAGTTCTTAATTTGGTAAAAGAGCTATATGTTTTAGTATGGAAGAGAATCTCTGAGGAGATTATCCAGCTAAGGCCATCTTTAACTTTTTTGTTAAATGCAAACAACTGTGTGAGAAGGTTGAAACTTCGGTGCATGCCGCCTTGTCTACTATTTCATTGAGGGTTTCTAACTTTCAACTTTTATTGAAGAAATTGTATGATACAACAGATGAGACATTATCAGCAGCAGGTATCAATGATAGAATGGTTGTTTCTAACAAGGTTAATGAAGTTTTGAGTTGTAACTCTACAGCCACAAATTGTCAAGAGCTCCTGGATACAGTGAAAGGAGTGAAAAATATGAAGAAACATATAGAAGATTTGGTGCAACTAGGTCTTCCTTCACCATTCCCTGATAGTAACACAGTATTAATGATTGATGACATCAAGGCCCTTCTTCTGACAAAGGAAAATGATCAGACAATTTTTCAGGGGTTAAGTGATTCATCATCAGTCAAGGAAGTTGAAACTATGTTGATACCTATGGCCCAACTAGAATTTCAATTGAAGGTTGTGGTACAAATTTTGCAAACATTTTCCCACAAAGATATAATTAATCTTGATTTTTATTTTCAAGATTTGCAGAGTAGATAGGGGCTCTCCGATTTAGAATGGTCTATTTATCAGACAGCATTGCAAAATCTATGATTTAAAGTTGTATTTTCATTACGCATCTTTTTGTCAAATTTTGGGTTCTTTCAGAGCAGGTTCCGAAGTCCTGATGGTCACCAAGAACTGTAGAGTGTCAAAACCCTACATTTTGTTTCAGTCGTGGTTTAGTCCGTAGGTTTTCAAATGTTGCTGCGCAGGTCTTATTTTGGTTTGGTTCTTGTGTAAGTATCTAATGCATCTAATGCTTTGTGCGGAATCCACCAAGTGTCAAAGCCACATTTTGTTTCAAATATTAAGTTTCTGCGGAGTGCACCACATGGCAGAAAGCTTCAATGTTTTATAATGTTTCAACAATGCTGCGGGTGTCGCCAAGTGTCGCTTGCGGAAGTAGTTTCAAAAGTTTCTATGTTTTGTACAGAGGGTGCCACATGTCCTTTTATTTTGCTATGGGTGATGCCGCGTGTTTCCTTCTGTATCATATTGATGTCAGAAAGAAGAGTGGTGGGCCATAGTTTTGTTTCAAGTTTCATGCATACGGAGGATGGCACGTGGTGGTCATGGGGAAGGGTTGCTTTATTTTAAGACTCTTCTAGCGAGAAACTTAATGCTTCTATTTTTTGTGCGGGTTGCGACAAGTGTCAGCTTCCATGGTGACCTTTCAAAGGTTTCAATGTTTCAGCAGTGTTGCGAAAGTTGCCACGTGTTAACTGGCATGAGCGCGGAGGCTACCATCTGTCCCAGTTTTATCCCTTTAAGGGTAGTGAGCGCTGAGGTTGTGGGTCCCATCATTTATTGTGTCTCATTTTATGAGTATGCGGGTTGCGACAGATATCATTTAAGGAGGTCACCTGAGCATAAAGACACAGGTTTTAGAGGCTATGCAGAAGAAGACACGTATCATGTCTTGAAAGCTGTGGAACACGACAAGTATCGTTTTGTTGTTCTTTTCTGAAGAGACAAAGGAGTTTTTGGGTTTGATGTGGACGCTGCCATCTGTCATATTCTATTTTGGTTATAAGAACACAGGTCTTGCCATGTGTCTATGTTTCAGTAAAGGAGTTGTGCCACACATATTTTGCCCCAGCCTATGAGCATAAAGGAGGGAGGACTATTGCAGATTTGAAGGATCGTAACTGTTAGGAACTTCCAGTTATCTTCAGTTCTGTTGGGCCATTGGGATTTAGTTGTTACAGGCAATCTTGGGTCAGGTTTATGATTATAAATATGCAGTATTTGTAATAGATCTAGATGGACATAGATATATAGAGATAGATTGAAGCATCTTTGATATTTTTTGGTCAAAAATTTTAAGAGAAGTCAGAGACTTTGTTGTGACCATTTTATGTCATTTTGCCTTTATTTTGATATTCTCAATAAGAAAGTTAATGTATTTGTGCATGTATCTATGCCTTTTATGTTGCTGGAAGATTAATGAGAAGAAACTCTGTTCTGTGCCTTGGTTGATATTATCTGTGTCATTGCAAAGTGTTTGTATGTGAGCCATTGATTATATTCATTCTATCTATTTATGTTAATCATGCAGTATCTGCTCTTTAATATAACTGTATCTTGAGAACAGTTTCACTATGCTTAAATTGAAGGGGATATTTTTACTTAGGTGCATCACCATAGTTAGATTTGCTTAATTGTATCTGTAATTCTGTTAATTTCTTACCCTTTGCTCAAAAGCCAATTGAAATAGAGAAGAGCCAGCTTCTTTAAAATCTGGAGGTCATTTCAAGTAGCAAGTTCCACATTCTTGAAACTGTTGGATCTAGGGCATACAACTAAGAGGGGGGGGGGTGAATCAGTTGTATGAAAACTTGTTCTTACTTCAAACACTTGATTCTTCTTAGTTAGTTAACAGTATATCAATTAACCATCCATGAAAGAAAAATGCATAAACACAAGAGCAGATAAACATCAACACATTGAACACCAATATTTTGATGTGGAAAGCTCGGTTAAGGGAAAAACCACGGGGTGATTAACCTAAGGATTATTCTCTATTAGAAGAATAAGAAAAATGAATGGCACATGCCAATTAGGGCTCACTACCCAAGCACACTGCTCACAAAGAGGCACACTGCCTATAAGGAGACACACTATCTACAAAGTGATAAGAATCACAATCTTGAACTAGAGAATGACATCTCTACCATGTCCAGATCAATTCCATTTAAGACCAAAACCCTTGCTCTGCCTTTCGCACTTCTCTTCGCTATGCCACACTCATCCACACAATCCACACCTCAAAATGAATTCACAAACACTTATTTATACAAGACATCGACTTAGGAACAATCATCTAAGTCGGTAAACATCACAATAACATTCGTGAGGCGTGTAGAACATCCGGTCAGCCTATTACAGGAAGAACACCAACAACTGGTAGCCATAACATTAAATCCAACTATAACTTCAATACAGATCACCAACATGAACTAGATATGATCCAATGATCATCATAACCTTCCCTAAATCATCAAAAAAATCTCCACTTCATCAGCTTACCATAATTCTTCTCTTCATCATCCGATACTTCAAGAACACAGTCTGTCGCCACTGTCACAATGCAAAAGGTACTTCTGAACCTCAAAATCATACACAACCTGAGATGACACATCACAAGGAAATCCCAAACACTCCTTCCAATCCGCAAATTAGGATAATACAATTCTAGACCTCACCGGACCTTTCTGTGATCCTCTGTCACCTCTGAACACTTGTCGGAACCGATTCCACATAGACAGCCACAATTTCTTTAGATCTTCATGCAGACCTCTGAAATCTTATCTAAAGCATCTCAAGACTCATATCTACAAACCCTTTAATCCGCATCCTCTGGTTCTTAACCTATATAGTACATTTGCCTTCTTTTCATCATTGTTCTTCACTGTTCCGGATGAAGACTGATTTCCTTAATAACAACAGCACTCAACTCATCCAAACCTTCTTACCAATGCAATATGAGTATGTTGACATCAATGAAAACATTGGTTCACCTCATACTTGCAACAATCTCCCCCTTTGTCATTGATGGCAACATATGATGTGAAAAACCATCAAGACAAGAACTTCTCCTTTCTATCACAGCTCCCCCTATCAACAACATGTCTTCTCCTCCTTTACTGCTCCCCCTTTGATCATCAGCTACTTGTTTTTCACATGTCTTCTCTCCCCCTTTGACATCAATGGCAAAGGGCTCATACTTGTAATTGTAACACATCAGAATCATACCGGCGGCTCTCCCTTTGAAACAACTCCACTACATCAATCTGGATCACAAGATATGTCTGTGATATCCACCAGACTGATGCACAACAGTGCATCTTAATGCATGACCGGAGGGGCCATGACCCCTAACTTTTCCCTGAAACACTCAAAAGAGTCCTTGGGAAGAGGTTTAGTAAAGATATTTGTAATATGATCCTTGGAGGGTACATACTCCAATCTAACTTCTTCCTTGTTCACTTGTTCTCTCAAAAAGTGAAACTTGATAGATATGTGCTTAGTCTTAGAATGCAATACCAGATTCTTAGAAATATTAATTGCACTTGAATTATCACAGAAAATTGTGATAGGCTTCTCATATTCAATTTTAATGTCTCTTAGCATTTGCTTCATCCATAAGATTTGAGTGCAACTACCTGCTGCTGCAATGTATTCTGCTTCAGTTGTAGATAGAAATATTGCATCTTGTTTCTTGCTTAGCCAAGAAACCAATCTCTTCCCCAAAAAGAATGCTCCACCACTGGTGCTCTTCCGGTCATCCACATCTCTTGCCCAATCTGCATCTGTGTAAGCATGAAGAGAGAAATTCAGATCTCTAGGGTACCATAGACCATACTCAACTATTCCTTTCAAGTACCTAAAAATTCTTTTGATTGCCATAACATGAGATTCTCTAGGATCAGCCTAGAATCTTGCCACAAGACCAACAGCCTGCATTATATCTAGTCTAGTCTGAGTGAGATACAACAATCCACCAATCATTGATCTATACTTTGTCTGATCTACCTTTGGAGAGTCATCATCTTTGCTTAACTTACACCCGGTTGCCATAGGAGTGTTCATTGGCTTTGAATCTTCCATACCGAATTTCCTCAACAATTCTTTCACATATTTGGTCTGAGAAATGAAGATCCCTTTCTTTGTTTGAGTAATTTGCAGACCCAAGAAGAAATTCATTTCACCAAGCATAGACATTTCAAACTCACTTTTCATCTGATTTGCAAAAGTTTTGCACATACTATCTCTTCCTCCAAAAATGATATCATCCACAAACACTTCAACAATCAAAATGTTTTCATGATCAATTTTGAAATATAAGTTACTGTCAGCAGTACCTTTGTTGAATCCAATCTGCACAAGATGCTTATCCAACCTTTCATACCATGCTCTTGGGGCTTGCTTCAATCCATACAATGCTTTCTTCAACTTGCAGACCATATCATCATTATCAGACAATTGAAATCCATCCAGTTGTTCAATGTAAACTTCTTCTTCTAGATCACCATTTAGGAAGGCAGACTTGACATCCATCTGATATACCTTGAAGTCTTTGAAGGCAACAAATGCAAGAAATAATCTAACTGCTTCAATTCTTGCCACAAGAGCAAAGGTCTCTTCAAAATCAATTCCTTCTATTTGAGAGTAGCCTTTGCAGACCAATCTAGCTTTGTTTCTGATTACTTCACCAGCTTCATTCAGTTTGTTCCGGAAGACCCATTTGGTTCCAATCACATTCCTATCTCTAGGTCTGGGAACAAGATCCCAAGTATGATTTTTCTCAATTTTCATCAATTCTTCCTCCATTGCTTTGGTCCAGTTTTCATCATTGCAAGCTTCATTTACTATCTTAGGTTCAATCTTTGAAATCAGACAGTATTCATTTGAATCTTGAGCAATTCTTCTTCTTGTTTGTACCCCTTTACTTTTGTCACCTATGATCTAATCTTTAGAGTGATTTAGAGTTACATACCTTGGAACTTTGGGAGTTTCTTGCACTATTAATTCTTGATTAGGCTCATTCAGACAAACTTCTTCTTCCTGATTTACCGAATTAGTCTAGATCTAAATTTCAGAGGAGGAAGGAGCTCCTTGCACTAGAGGATCATTCTGATCATCTTCATCACATTCATAGAACCTTGAGGGCTTCTTAATTCCTTCATCAACTTTTACATTAGTACTTTCTATCATCTTCCTTAGTCTCTTATTGTAACACCGGTATGCTTTACTTTGAGTGGAGTAACCCAAGAAAATTCCTTCATCACTTCTAGCATCAAACTTTCCTAGATCTTCATCTCTTTTAATATAACACTTGATGCCAAATACTCTAAAATATCTCATAGTAGGAGTGATGCCAAACCAAAGTTCATAGGGGGTCTTACCGGTATTGTTTCTGATTTGAACTTGATTGAGAGTGTAGACTGCAGTGCTGATAGCTTCTTTCCAAAACATCTGAGGAACATTTGCTTCCAACATCATTGTCCTGGTAGCTTCCTGGATGGTCGGGTTCTTTCTCTCAACTACTCCATTCTGCTGTGGAGTCCTAGGAGCAGACAACTATCTCCTTATACCCTATTTCTCACAAAAGTCAATGAACTCACCAGATGTAAATTCACCACCTCTATCAGACCTTAGACACTTTAGTTTTGATCCAGTTTGATTCTCTACCATAGCTTTGAAGATTTTGAACTTCTTAAGGGCTTCTAATTTCTCTTTTAGGAAGGTAACCCACATCATCCGGGAATGGTCATCAAATAGCAACATGAAATATCTATCACCTTGCAAACTCTTGATTCTTGTCGGACCACAGAGATCAGTATGTACTAATTCCAACAATCTGGTAGAGGACTGATCTTTGCTTTTGAAAGAGACTCTGCTCTATTTACCTAGCTGACATTCTTTGCACAAACTATTTGTAGGTTTCACCAATTTTGGAAGATCACTTACAGCCTGAATATTGCTTATCTTGATGATGTTATCAAAATTTACATGACACATTCTTCTATGCCATAACCAACTCTGATCAACTTGAACAAACATACAACTTTTATTTGAACCAACCAGATGAAAGATATTACATTTTGTTTGAGTACCAGATGCAATTTCAGTTCCAGAGCTTGTAAAGATTCTGCATTTTCCATTCTTGAACCGGAGATCATAGCCTTTGTCTACTAACTAACCAACATTGAGAAGATTGTGCTTCAATCCTTCAACATATAGTACATTACCTATTTTGCTCTTTCCATCAAAAGAAATAGTTCCCCTACCTCTGATTTTGCCAGCAGAATTGTCACCAAACTTTACCATTCCTCCTTCATACCTTTCCAAATCTAAGAACTTATTCTTGTCACCAGTCATATGGTGAGAGCATCCACTGTCAATAACCCAATCATCCTTTTCTTCCACTTGAGCAGCCAAAGCTCTTTCCACAACCTTGTGATTGACAGATTCAGAGGATATTAAATCTTCTTCCTTGATGGCAATAAACACCCATTCATTTCCAGATTTGCTTCCTAGTTCTGATTCATCATCTATTACTCCTTCATTGTCATCTTCTTCATGAACATATTAGCAGTTCTTTTGAAACCTTTGTCTGTCAGTATTAGACCTTGCAGATCTTTCTGGACATCTTGAAGCAAAATGACCAATCTTATTGTAGTTGAAACACTTAAAGGGTAGTTTTCCTTCATACTTACCGGATCCTCTTGGCAGTCTCTTTGCAATAAGGGCTTCAAGTTGAGCTATTTTTGCTTCCTCTTCTTCCATGTCTCTTCTTGCTTGATCATACCATGACATCTTCCTTGAAGAGTTTTCTTCTGGATCAAATCTTTGTTTGCCTTTCACATAGGCACTAGCTTTGAAAGCAGATTCAGTCTTGGGTGGATCATCTCCAAACTCGATCATTTCAAATGCAGCTAGTTTGCCAGCCAATTGTTCTCTTGTGATAGTTGTATGGGCTCTAAATTGATCAATGGCAGCAACCTTGATTTTGTAGGCAGCAAGAAGGGATCTAAGAATTTTGTAAACAATCTCATTTTCATCCAGAGTTCCACCAGCATTTCTAATTCCACATACCAGCTCATTCACTCTTGGCATAAAGGTAGTGATGTTTTCATCTTCTCTTATCTTCAATCTTTCAAATTTCCCTTTCAGACTTTGCAACCTTGCACTTTTGACAAACTCATCTCCTTCATACAGAAGTTCCAGTTTAGTCAAGATCTCATATGCAGTTGGTAGGTCGATAACATTTGAGAGATCTGAGTCATTCAATGCGCTTAGAAGAGCTTCCTTGGTCTGCAGATTATTTTCAGCATCTGTGATTTCATTCAGAGTTGTCGGACCACCCTGTGGAGGTACCTATGGTTTTGAGACCATGGCCAAGTATGCTTTTCCCATACACTCCAAGTGAAATTTCATGCGACCTTTCCAAAGAGTGAAGTTGGTTCCATCAAACTTCGGACTATCCTTCTTGTATGACGACATCCTAGATCTCCTCAAGCGGTTAATCTCCTTTCAGAGGAACCTCGCTCTGATACCAATTGTTGGATCTAGGGCATACAACTGAGAGGGGGTGAATCAGTTGTATGAAAACTTGCTCTTACTTCAAACACTTGATTCTTCTTAGTTAGTTAACAGTATATCAATTAACCATCCATGAAAGCAAATGCATAAACACAAGAGCAGATAAACATCAACACATTGAACACCAAGATTTTGACGTGGAAAACCCGGTTAAGGGAAAAACCACGGGGTGATTAACCCAAGGATTATTCTCTGTTAGAAGAATAATAAAAATGAATGGCACATGCCAATTAGGGCTCACTGCCCGAGCACACTGCTCACAAAGAGGCACATTGCCTACAAGGAGACACACTATCTACAAAGTGATAAGAATCACAATCTTGAACTAGAGAATGACATCTCTACCATGTCTGGATCAGTTCCATTTAAGCCCAAAACCCTTGCTCTGCCTTTCGCACTTCTCTTCGCTATGCCACACTCATCCACACAATCCACACCTCAAAATGAATTCACAAACGCTTATTTATACAAGACATCGACTTAGGAACAATCATCTAAGTCGGCAAACATCACAATAACATTCGTAAGGCATGTAGAACATTTGGTCGGCCTGTTACAGAAAGAACACCAACAACTGGTAGGCATAACATTAAGCCCAACTCTAACTTCAATGCGGATCACCAACACAAACTAGATATGATCCAATGATCATCATAACCTTCCCTGAATCATCAAAAAACATCCGCACTTCATCAGCTTACCAGAATTCTTCTCTTCATCATCCGGTACTTCAAGAACACAGTCTATCGCCACTGTCACAATGCAAAAGGTACTTCCGGACCTCAAAATCATACACAACTCAAGATGAGACATCACAAGGACATCCCAAACACTCCTTCCAATCTGCAGATTAGGATAATACAATTCTAGACCTCACCAGACCTTTCTATGATCCTCTGTCACCTCTGAACACTTGTCGGAACTGGTTCCACACAGATAGCCACAATTTCTTCAGATCTTCATGCGGACCTCTGAAATCTTATCTGAAGTATCTCAAGACTCATATCTACAAACCCTTTAATCCACATCCTCTGGTTCTTAACCTATACAGTACATTTGCCTTCTTTTCATCACTGTTCTTTATTGTTCCAGATGAGGACTGATTTCCTTAATAACAACAACACTCAACTCATCCAAACCTTCTTACCAATGCAATATGAGTATGTTGACATCAATGACAACACTAGTTCACCTCATACTTGTAATAGAAACTTCCCATATTGGTGTTAGAACCTACGCAATTTTATACATCAACAACAGTCTTTACAACCCTATTGCTTATGTGCTCTTTATTGTCACTGATAATTCACATCTACATCTCCCTCTCAGTTCTTTGAAGTGTATATTCATAGCCAACAATTACATTCTCTTAGCATAGTCACTTTAACTTGTTGTCACTATGGTAGTGTTTGTGTTCTTCATAGAATATCCCAAGCTCATGCATTGTCAAATACAATCAGGATCCATGCTCCCTCCATCATCTACAAAAGAAAATACAAGGTGATAATTTCAACTAGTCTGTGCTCAAAAAAGTAAATACAATACTAATTTGCACAAATAGTTATAGCAAGCTAGGAATAATATTTGCACCATGAAAAAGTAAAGCATGACTACAATCGTGAGGGTTGTAAATCTAGTCCACTTTGACATAAGTTGCACCGTGAGGTATCTGAATGTTATTGGACCAAAACAAGAAACACAATAAGGAAAATTTCTACCCACAATATAGACAATAATAGAACACTAATCTTCAAATATAAGATATCTTATCATCAAAACATCATACATCAGGTTGACAAATAGTCATCTTCAAGACAACCCTTCAACAAACAAAACCGAATGAGATATTTTAGAAATAAGCTTTAGTTATGAGATTCTCTCATCTCTAGGGTAACTATCACAAACAAGTGATTGTAGCCACCTTAGCAATTCATCTCAAGAAGTAAAGTACAAAGCTACATTACCTCATCAATTGCATTATCAAGAAGCTATGCAATCACTACAATGATAAACAAATAAGAAGAAAATTATAATTTATCTAATTCATAGCACAGATACTATTGAAAACCAATCCTAATCTCTAATTCAAATAACTGTTAGAAAAATATGCAGTGTAGAATTGAGAATTAACACAATGAAATAGTAGTAAGCTATATAAAATAGACAACACAAATTTATGTGGAAAATCTAATTTGTACTAGGAAAAACCACTAGCAAAGATCTCTTAATAATTTTTTTCTTGGAACAAATTCGCTGTTACAGAATTTTACCATGCTTTTGCATTCAAGATCAATTGACTTTCATCAACTACTTTACCAATGCTAGAATAAGATAAACTGACTTCACATACCAATAATAACTAATCCATCTCATACACAGAAAAGAAGAAACAGGTTAAGAATGCATAATGGATGAATTGGAGAATAGATTAAACAACAGACTAATCCATCTCATATACATAGAGAACAATGTATGTTAAGAATACCCAATGCAAAAAACCTATCAATTTAAAGAGAAACACATAAATATACACTCTAGTCATAATGTTCATGCTCTAATCATAATGCTCATGCTCTAGAAAATGCCATGGTTTTCCATATTCATTATTGTCATATTTTCTACATTTCAAAATCTCTGAATCAAACTCTATTAACAAACATTGTCTAAAGCCTTTTAAACCCAGCAAACCACAAATTAGTATCTACCAACTTGCTATGGTTTCCTTGAGTATGTCTCCTAAAAGTGTGACTATAAGTTATAGCTTATAACTAATGGTGACAAAACCCACCAGCAAACTTACTGAGGCATGTATTTAACATTCAAACAATCATCTTACTTAGAAGACAAGCATCTTCAAAACACATACAAAAGTCATTCCCGATCATACTTGTGCTATCTAAAGCATTATGTGCTTCCATCTTCAACTCTTTGAGAAATCATGAGTGTGTCCATTGTTGTGGGAAATCTAAATGCCATGTATTAGTTCAAAATGTTAAACTAATAATCTTAGTTGTGCTGAAGCAATTCTCACTTATTGAACTTCAAGGAAATTTAAATTGGCATGCATCGATTGATATGTAAGCATGACTTAGAGAGTTTATGACCATGTTAAACTAAAACACGGGTTTGATATTCTCCATCTAGATTGGTCGGTTTATTAGTTATTAGTTTCTAAAAGCAATATTCAAAAACAATATGTAGCTATGTAAGAGTTTATGATAAGCCAATATCACCAATGTAAATTAAGGAGTTACATCTAAGATGATCTATTGATGTGATTATAGTAATATTAGATATTATATATATCCAATCATTAGAAACCTTAAGGAATTTCCAAGACTTTCTTGAAAAAAAGGCACAATATTGTCTTGAAACCCAGATTGCCTCAGGTATGATAATAGTTATCTTTCCTAAACCTAAAAGAGAAGATCACATACAATTACAAATGGATGATTTTTTTTGTTAGCATCATCCACAAAGAAATGAGACTTCTCCCACCATTGATACCATGCAGTTTCCACAACTCTTGGATTAAGTAATGCAGCCATGCAAGATGAACCTACTTAGAAATTCAGGGAAGACATCTGTTGAGTATTTAATTTGATGTGATTGGTGCCTCACCTACTACCATGTAGCCCCGCAAGGACAAGGGCATGACAGCGCGGGATGGCGGGATCTCCCCACATCCCCGCGAAGGAACTTTTGTGTGTGCGTGAGAATGCGGGGATGCAGGGAGAGCCTACCATCTCGTACTATCATGCCCTGGTACTTGTGGGGCTACGGGGAAGTAGGTGAGGTAGCAATCATGCCAAATGAAATACTCAATAGATGTCTTCCCTGGATTTCTAAGCAAAAATGTGGTTGATGACATGTATGCAAAATGTGGAAGCATTGATAAGGCATGTGAACTATTTGGTAGAATGCCTCAAAGAGATGTCATCTCATGGAATGCAATGATTGCAGGATATGCACAAAATGAATTTTTTGAAAAGGCTTTAGAAAATTTCAAGCAAATGCAATTAGCAGGTGTAAATCCAAATTTGACAACCTTTGCCAGCATCCTCCCTACCTATGCTAAAATGGGAGCTTTGGAATAGGGTATGGACATCCATCATAACATAATGGAAGGGGGATTTTTGTTAGATATTATAGTTGGAAATGCTTTGGTAGATATGTATGCAGAATGTGGAAGTATAGATAAGGCACATGAACTGTTTGATTGATGCAGGAGCATCCCTGGTTCAAGAGCAATCTTGTATCAACCAAAAATATTTGCATTCTAGTTTGTTTGTAGTTTATTTCTTTTCATTTTCTAGTTCAATTCAGGCAGTTTAGTTAGAAGCAATTTTAGATGGTGGTGTGGTTTTGGCATTTCACATCCTGTCAATCTGGACTTAGCATCTTCATTCATTCATCTACATCATATCAAGAATTCAGAGCATTTGGATGAGTTACCAGAAAGATATCGCTATCAGAAGATCAACTATTTTCTCATAATAGAGCACCCTGACAGTCTCAGACAATCAACTAAAAGAGAAGGCTTGCGGATCATTCCTTAACTTGCGGATCCCAATGACCCATCATTCAATAATCCTTGGTTCATGGCTAACCCTTCTCAGAGGTCCACATGTTATTCCATTCATTTAAGGAAGTGTTCTATGCATTTAGGTCTGACCTATCTGTGAACACATTAAAAATCTTCATTGGAATTTGTGACCTTCCTTGGCTGACGCAGAGGAATCTATTGGTCCAGAAAGGATATATATTGATGTAATAGATCCTTAAGAAAGTAGCTATTGACATAAGAATGATCTGATAGTTTAGATTTTGTGCAAAGGAGCTTCAAAGCCTTATCTTGTGCATGTATGTAATTAGGCCTTTGAGCCCATTTGTAAGACCGCATGTTGCCTGTCGGATTGTATTTAAATTCTATGATATACTGAATGATTGAATCTACATTTGCTTCATTTCTTTGAGTTGTTTCCATTGTGTTTAATCTTGCTGCACGGTCTAAACAGTTCATTTTGTGAATCCTCTTACCATGACTGCACCAAGTGGTATCAGATGGAGTGAATTGGCAAAGGGGATTCTGTAGGATCTTGTTGTAAATAGATCACCGATCTGAGGCAGGTTACTTGGGTGTAACCGATCACCAATTGAGAGGCAATTGATACTTACAACTTGATCACCAAATTTGAGCCAATTTGTACTTGATCCTAGGAAAATGCCACCGTGAAGAGTTCCTCCTATTGGTACGATGGCTAATAGAATGGATGAGATGATGGAATTGATGAGAACATTGTAAATTTGATTGGATGCTATTGTGGAAGATAGGCGAAGAGGATTGACACCGAGACCTAATGTTGAAAGCGATGATGAGGAAGAATTTCAATTTGTTGAACAAACTAGTGAAACCCTAGGAGGTGATGAAGAAGAAGAATCAGATTAGGTAAAGATGTTGCGAGTTGTTTCAAAGATTGGAAAGAGACCTAGAGTTGATGTGCTGAATTATACTAGTAATCTGAACCCTGAAGAATTGATTGACTAGATAAATGACATGGAAGAATACTTTGAATATGAGGAAGTTGAAGATCCGGAGAAGGTGAAATTTGCAAAGACAAAGTTGAAAGGACATGCTACTATATGGTGGAAAAAAGTTCAGTTGGAAAGAAATAGAAGAGGGAAAGAAAAGATTACAAAGTGGGACCAGATGGTGACAAAGTTGAAGAATCAGTTTATACCTGCTGACTATGAGTTGGAATTATTGAAGAGATTGCAAAACCTGAGCCAAAAGGAGAAATTTGTGAAGGAGTACACTGAATAATTTCATAAAATAATCATAAGGACAGGACATAGTGAAGCAAACAAGGAGAAAGTGGCTAGATACATCAATGGACTAAGATTGAACATTCAAGAAGAACTAAACTTGGTAAGGATGACATCTTTGGAAGAAGCATATCAGTTTGCCCTAAAATTTGAAGAGAAGCTAAATAAAAGGCATGATCAGAGATAGAGAGGCAAAGGAGGTAAATTTTAGAGAGGTAGAACATTCTCTGAAGGAGATAGATCATATCTAGAGTAGAACAAGATTGACAACCCATTTAAGAAGGATGACAGAGATACTATTGCATACCGGAGAAATGACATGAATTTTCATCCCATATGCAACTATTTTCATCCCATATGCAAGGATATAGAAGAGAAGGAAGAGGATTGGATAAGAGAACATTCAGAGGTACTTTTTTCAAGTGTGCAGGTGAAGGACATAGAGCATTTGAATGTAATCAGGGTAGTATAAGTAAAAAGACAGAGAACAGTGGAAGAGTAGCCTATGTGGAAGAAGAACCTGTTCAATCACCCAGTTCAGTTGGCAAACCTAAGAAAGGAGAATCATTGGTGATGAGGAGAGCACTATTTCAAGTAGAAATAGATGAGGAACCACCGTAAAGGAAAATTCTATTCAAAACTAGATGTAAATCAGGAGGTAAGTGTTGTAAAGTTGTAATTGATAGTGGTAGTTCAGATTACCTAGTTTTAGAGGAGATGATGACTAAGCCGAAGTTGGAAAGATTGAAACACCCTAAGCCTTATCAGATAGTATGGATTCAGGATGATCATAACGTATTGGTGAGTGAATAATGTTTGGTGAAATTTCATATTGGATCTTATCATGATGAAGTCTTGTGTGATATTATGCCAATGGATGTTTGTCATATCTTGTTGGGTAGACCTTGGTAGTATGATAGAAAAGATATACATGATGGGAGAAAGAATACATATACTATAACATCAAATGGAAAGAGAATTATTTTGCTTCCTTTGGAGGATGATCCTAAGAATGAAGTATGTGGGAATGCTAGAATCTATTTGGTAGATGGAAGAAAATTTCTAAATGGTTTGAGCCATGAGAATATGTGTTATGCCTTGATTCCTAAGAAACCTGAAACATTGAAGAAGGAGACTGAAGAATCACAACTGGAGGAGATAAGAGAATTGCTGATAGAGTATGAAGACATCATATCAGATAATGTACATGAAGGATTACCACCTATAATGAGTATTAGTCATCACATGGATCTTATACTAAGAGGAAGTTTTCCTAACAAAGTAGCACACCAGATGACACTAGCGGAGAATGAATAATTGAATAGATAGATATAAGAGTGGTTGTGAAAATGTTCAGTTAGAGAAAGTTTGAGCCCTTGTGTAGTACCTGTAGTGCTAGCACCGAAGAAGGATGGAGAATGGAGAATGTGTACTGATTCTAGAGCAATAAACAACATCACAGTTAAGTATAAATTTCCTTTACCTAGGATGGATGATATCATGGATTGTTTGAGTGGAGCAAGATATTTCACAAAGATAGACATGAAGAGTGGATACCATCATATCAGAATTAGAGAAGGTGATGAATGGAAGACTACTTTTAAGACAAATGAAGGATTGTATGAGTGGTTAGTGATGCCTTTTAGATTGACAAATGCACCGAGTACTTTCATGAGATTGATGAATCAATTTCTGAAGAAATTCTTGGGTAAGTTTGTGATTCTATATTTGGATGATATTCTGATTTCAGTAGGACAAAAGAACATTTGTGCCATATTAGACAAGTTTTGCAGAGATTAAGAGAAGAGAAATTGTTGATAAACATCAAGAAGTGTAGTTTCATGAAGGAAGAGTTAGTGTATTTGGGATTTGTGATTTCTGCAGAAGGATTGAAGATGGACACTGAGAAAGTGAGAGCAATTGTTGAATGGCCTAAACCAGAGATCATTAGAGAGGTTAGATCATTTCATGGATTGGCTAGTTTCTACTAGAAGTTCCTTATAAAGTTTAGTTCAGTTTGTAACCCTATGACAGAGACAATGAGAGGTGACAGAAAAGATTTCAAGTGGATATCAGGAGCCTATAAAAGTTTTGAGTTGTTGAAGAAAATAGTGACAAAGCAACATGTTTTGTTATTACTAGATTTCAATATGGTATTTCAAGTTGATTGTGATGCTAGTGGAAATGCAATTGGAGCAGTGTTAAGTCAAGAAGGTAGACTAGTAGCATATTTCAGTGAGAAGTTGAATGATGCAAGGAGAAGATATTCAAGTTATGATCATGAGTTCTATGCCATAATTCAAGTGTTGAAGAAGTGGAGACATTACTTATTGCCTAAGGAATTTGTGTTGTAAATAGATCATCAAGCTTTGCAATATTTGAATAATCAAGGTAAGTTGAATCAGAGACATATGAGATGGGTAGAGTTCATGTAGAATTATACTTTTGTGTTGAAGCATAGGAGTGGAAAATCAAACAAAGTTGCTGATGCTTGTAGTAGAAGAAGAAACTTGTTGATAGAAATGAGAGTTGAAGTGTTGGGTTTTGATGAATTGAAGAACATGTATGAGGGAGACACTGATTTTGTAGAACCTTGGAAAGCATGTAAAGAACCTGTTGTGATAGATAGGAATAAGTGGTTGGACTATTTCATTCAAGAAGATATGTTGTTTAAAGGAAGTCAGTTGTGCATACCTAGAAGTTCGATGAGAGAAAATTTGATCAAGGAGAAGCATAGTGGTGGATTGGTAGGACATTTTGGCATTGACAAAACAGTGGCTTTGGTGAATGAGAACTAATTTTGGCCTCAGATACATAAGGATGTTCAGAGATTTGTGCAGAGTTGTAGAGTTTGTTAAGTTGTAAAAGGAAGTAGTCAGAATACTGGATTATATAAACCTTTGACAGTACTGGAGAGACCTTGGGAGGACATAAGCATGGATTTTGTAATGGGATTACCTAAGACACCGAGAGGACATGATTCAATATTTGTAGTGGTTGACAGATTTTCAAAGATGGCTCATTTCACACCTTGGTGTAGGGCACCTAGGAGTACCTTGGTCTCTAAAGTCATTTTGATTGCATTTTTTTGAAAGTTGTGGTTTTGTTTGTAATAAGGCTTTAGCCATGGATGTAAGGTCCTCTTGTGTGGTCAAGATGATTGGGGTAATCATATAAACCTCAATCATGCTTAGTCCACTTGGACCCTTGTTGTGCCAATTAGGCTTATAAGGTCTAAGGATTGGTTTTTGAGTTTTTTTTGTTGTTTTGGTGTTTTAATATGTTGTAAGGAGTGTGTTGATCATTGGAGATCCATTGGACAAGCCAAACAAATCAACCTCCTTATGTTAAGGCAAAACAACATAATTGTAAAAGTGTGTCATGTAGTAGGTCAGTTCAAAAACCATTTTTGGCATTTGAATGTTGTTGGAGAAGTTAGACACCAACTTGGATCAATTGAAAAAGATTGTAGATCACTCCTATATGGCAGAAGAGGTTTGGTACTGATTTTTGGGCATTCAAACAACAGAAAACAATCACTTTTTCCTGCTTTTCTTATTGTGTATGGCTTGTACAGACTTGTCAGGTGAGCAAATGTTATTTTTTTGAAAGTACTTGGAGTCAGGGTTCAAATGCAATTGGTTTGAGGTCTTGAAGTGGTCAGAGTCAAAAGATATCAAATTTTCTTTCAAGACTAGTCTAGAAACCCTATTTTCTAGGGCAGCCATAGAAATTTGGCCCTAGAATGCATTCCCACTAGTGAAAATTCATAAAAACTGGTGAAATGTAGGCTAGGGATGTACTCTATAGGATTCCAAAAGCATTTGGTTGGGAGAGACTATTTTCAAATTTTAAGGTGATGCCCTAGGTCAAGTATTTCCTTGTATTTGGCCAAATTTATGCTATTTGAGGTTGTAGATGATAGAATCCTAATAGGATGAGTGAATGGATGGTGGTTTTGTGTTGTTTGGGCATGGTAGAGGCATTCCAAATTCTTACCCCTAATCTATGCAGCCAATTTTAATCACTTGCTTTGTAACCTAGCCCTAAACTGATCAATTAGGCCTAGAGACCTAGTGAGTGTTCTAGATTGCTGGAGTAGAGTTGGAATAGGAGACTTGGAAGTTTGATAGGGTCCCTTAAAGGGTATCTAAAAACATCATTCACTTACCTGTTCATTTGGGATTTTGTCAAGTTGTGTTGAGAAAACCTAGTTTGGAGGGCTAGTAGCCTTACTAGTCAAGGTATAGGTTGGAGAGTTTTGGGAAGTTGGGGATCAAACCAACTGCATAGAAGGTGTTTATTGATCTATCTTAAGGTGTTGGAGAAGCCTTGAAGGTTGAGTCATCACCTGGATATCAAACCCTTCATATACCCTTGAATGTGCCTTTGGTTGCTTGGTTGAAGGCTAGGTGAAGTGGGTGAGTGGGCAAAGGACAATAGAGTAAACCCTTGTGTGTTGCTTCCCTTGTGCTACTCTACATCAGGTGGTATCAACGCCATCAAGGAGTTGGGAGATAGAGAAGAAGAGGAGGAAGTCCCTTCAAGAGTGACCAATGCCAAATTGGCAAAGATAGTGAGAGAGCAAGCAGCGAAGAACAGAAGGATGGAGGCTGAGATAGAAAATTTGAAGAAAGACAAGGACAAGAAGAAGAAGCCAGAAGTCATCTTAGATTCAGATGAAGAGGATCAAGATGAAGAAGAAGAAGTTCCAATGGAAGAGCCACAAAGAGGCATGTCAGAGAGACAATTCCTAGATGCACTTGGAAAGTTGAGTAGGAAAGACATTAAGGCAGACTTACCTATGTTTCTTGGTAAGATGAACCCAGAGGAATGCCTTGATTGGATTGAGGCAATGGAGAACTATTTTGAATGTGAAGAAGTGGCAGAAAATCAGAAAGTGATGATTGCCAAATCAAGAATGAAAGGGCCAGCCTTGAGTTGGTGGAATTTTATTCAAAATGAGAGGATAGAAGATGATAGGAACCCTATCTCTACATGGAGGAAGATGGTGCTTGAAATCAAGAAGCAATTTGTCCCTGAAGATTATGAGGTCAACTTAAACAAGAAGTTGCACAACTTGAGACAGAAGGACATGGACGTGAGCACCTACACAGAGGAGTTTCACAAGGTGACATTGAAAGCCAAGATGCTTGAGAATGAAAAACAAAAGCTTGCAAGGTATCTCAATGGCCTTAAGTTCTCCATTCAAGATGAATTAACCCTCTTTAACCCAGAGACAGTCCATAAGTGTTTTCAAATGGCATTAAGGATTGAGGACAAACAAAGGAGAAAAGGTGATTCAACCAATAGAGGTAGAGGTAATATGAATTTCAAAGGTAGGGGTAGATTTCAAAACAGAGATAACTTTCCTAGATACCAAGAAGGCAGATCATAAGAAGGTAGCCAAGGACAGGCTGACAGAAATAGTGCTGATAAGGGTAAGTTTAGATGGGGAGGCAATGGTAGAGGAAGAAGTGGGGGTAGGGGTCCCAATGTGTTTACTGGAAGGTGTTTCTCTTGCAATCAGATTGGACATCAGTCCTTTAGGTACCCGGAGAAGATGGGAAACACTGCTGCAAATCAGAAAGATAGAAGGGTGCAACTCCTTCAAGAAGAGGACTGTCAAAGCACCACAGGTTATCAAACAACCTCTTCCAAGTCTGCAGCACCTGAGAGTGGAGATTGCATCATGTTTAACAGATCCCTCATCATGCCAGCCACCAAGGAGTAGTCCAAAGGAACAACTTGTTCAGAACCACTTGCAAGGTGAAAGGAAAAGTTTGCAAGGTAATAGTTGATTCAAGTTCTTCTAAAAATTTGGCTTCTAATGAAATGGTGATTAAGTTAGGATTGGAAAGGATACCTCATTCTAACCCCTATAGAGTCTTTTGGCTAACCAAGGAATAATAAATTGTGGTGAAAAAGCAATGTTGGGTTGAATTCAAGATAGGTGAATATCATGATAAGATTCTTTGTGAGATAGTGGATATGGATGCATACCACCTTCTTCTTGGAAGGCCTTGGCAACATGACACAAGGGCCCAACATGATGGTAAGCAAAATGTGATTCATTTGTCCAAAAATGGTGAAAAGTTTACAATGACTCCTTTGATTGATGATTGCAAAGAGAAGGTTATTTCTAGTTCAATTATGTTGGTAGGTGAAAAAGAGTTTTTGGCTAACCTCAAGGAAGAGAAAGTGCCATGTTTTGCAGTAGTTATCAAGCCCAAGGATGCAAATCCCAAGAAGGCCAAAGTGCAGCAACCTCTTAGGAGGATTGGACCAAAGGAAGTGGAAGAACTATTGGAAAGGTTCCATGATGTGATAGCCGATGAGAGTAAGGATGCCCTTCCACCAAAGAGGGAGATTAGTCATTGCATTGATCTCATCCCTGGATCCACCCTACCAAACCAAGTAGCCTACAAGTTGACCCCAGAGCAAAATGCTAAAGTGGCAAGACAAATCCAAGACTTGTTGGATAGAGGGCTTATCAGGAGGAGTATTAGTCCATGTGTAGTACCTACAATACTTGCACCCAAGAAGGAAGGTACACGGAGAGTATGCATTGACTCCAGGGCCATTAATAAGATCACTATCAGCTATAGATTTCCAATGCCTAGAATAGAAGATTTAATGGATTGCTTGGGTAGGGCTAAGTATTTTACCAAGATAGATCTAAAAAGTGGTTATCACCAAATCAGGATAAGGGAGGGCGATGAGTGGAAAATTACCTTCAAAACCAATGAAGGACTATTTGAATGGGTTGTCATGCCTTTTGGCTTATCAAATGCACCAAGCACCTTCATGAGATTGATGAACGAGGTGCTAAAACCTTTCCTTAACAAGTTTATTGTTGTGTATTTGGATGATATACTAATATTTAGTGACAGCAAGGAAGATCACATAAGACATATCCATCAAGTGCTTAGGAGACTTCAAGAGGAGAAGTTGAGAATCAATCTTGACAAATGTGTCTTCCTACAAGAAGGGCTGATATTCTTGGGGTTTGTCATCTCTAAGGGCAGCCTAAAAATGAATCCAAGCAAGGTGGAAGCCATTCTTAATTGGCCCACACCTACAATAGCCTCTGAGGTAAGGAGTTTCCTTGGTTTGTGTAGCTTTTATAGAAAGTTCATTAGAGGGTTTAGTGGTATTTGTGCTCCACTTGTTGACACCATAAAAGGGGGCAAGAAATGTGTATTTGTGTGGACAAATGAGGCCAATCAAGCCTTTGAATTGTTAAAGAAAAAAATATCAGAACAACCGATCCTTGTTCTTCCTGATTTTGACAAGGTGTTTGTGGTAGAGTATGATGCAAGTAAGAGGGCTATTGGGGGAGTCCTAAGTCAAGATGGGAGGCTTGTAGCCTTCTTTAGTGAGAAGTTAAATGAGGCAAAATAGAACTACTCCACCTATGATCTAGAATTATATGCCATGGTTCAATCATTGAGGAAGTGGAGACATTACTTATTGCCAAAGGAATTTATAGTTTTACTGATAACCATGCATTGAGCTTCTTGAACAGGCAACAAAAGTTAAACCACAGACATGTCAAGTCGATGGAGTACATCCAAGCATACACCTTCTCAATAAAACACAAGAAAGGAGTGGCCAATAAGGTAGCCGATGCCTTAAGTAGGAGGAATCTTGTTGTGCAAACTATTTAGTTAGAAAGTACAGGTATTCATGCCATCAAAGATCAGTATGCAGCAGATGAAGACTTCAAAGAACCATACCTATCTTGCAAGGCCATGACAGGAAGGTATAACACTAATTTTTTTGATTTTTTGTTACAAGATGGATATCTTTTCAAGGGTAGCATGTTGTGTATCCCAAGAGGGTCTGTTAGAGAGAACATTATCAAGGAAAATCACTATGGCAGCATGCCAGGCCACTTTGGTATTGACAAGACCCTAGAATTGGTTAGGAGATACTATTTTTGGCCAAAGTTGCCAACCGATGTAAGGAAGTTTGTTGAAACTTGTCAAATTTGCCAAAGAGCAAAGGGGCATACATCAAATGCAGGTTTATACACTCCACTGCCTATTCCTTCAAAGCCTTAGGATTCCATAAGCATGAACTTTGTACTTGGTTTGCCTAGGACCAAGAATGGACATGATAGCATCTTTGTGGTTGTTGATAGGTTCTCAAAAATGGCTCACTTCATCCCATGTAAAACCACACATGATGCCTCACACATAGCAGGTCTCTTCTTTAAGGAAATAGTCAGGTTACATGGTTTACCTTTGTCCATAATCTCTGACAGAGACCCCAAGTTCATAGGACACTTCTGGAGGACACTTTGGAAGAGACTAGGTACAAACTTGTCATTATCATCTACCTATCACCCTCAGTCTGATGGACAAACAGAGGTGATTAATAGGTCACTTGGCAACCTCTTAAGATGCCTAACAAAAAAGTAGGGTGCTAGTTGGGATTCAATTTTGGCTTAGACAGAGTTCTCATATAATGACACTGTCAATAGAAGCACCGGCCTGTCTCCTTTCCAAATTGTTTATGGCACTCACCCAAGGGGTATTCTAGAACTTAGGGAGGTTAAAGGACTAGAAAATAGTAGTGCCTTGGCTGAAGACTTTGTTCAAGTGATGAAAGATGTCCATGAACAAGTACAACAAAAGTTGCAGTCCACTTCTCAGAAATATAAACAGTTTGCTGACAGAAGGAGAAGGGATTTGCAGTTCAAAGAAGGGGATTTGGTCATGGTCCACCTTAAGAAGGAGAGACTCCCTATAGGTAAATATACCAAGCTGCTCATGAAGAAGATTGGGCCTTGTGAAGTGCTCAAGAAATGTGGAGAAAACCCATATAAAATTAGACTTCTGGATGGCATTGCTTTGTCTCCAATTTTTAATGTTTTAAACCTTTATCCCTATAAAGGATCTGATCCTCAAACTATTGATGAAGAAGACGAAACTGATCAGACACTCCAAGAATTGATTCCTTCATCACTTGATCAGATTGAGTACATTTTGGATAAGAGGATTGTAAAACAGACTAGGAGGCACACCTACTATGAGTACTTGGTGAAGTGGCTCAATAAACCTCAGGAGGATGCCACTTGGATGAGTAGAGCAGACATTGAGAAGGCAGGTTTCACATTTGATAACATTCCTAACTCAAGAGACTTGAGTTCTGTTTGACAGTGGGTGTATGGTGCAGGGCACCTAGGAGCACCTTGGTTCCTAAAGTCATTTTGATTGCATTTTTTTGAAAGTTGTTGTTTTGTTTGTAATAAGGCTTTAGCCATGGATGTAAGGTCCTCTTGTGTGGTCAAGATGATTGGGGTAATCATATAAACCTCAATCATATAGTCCACTTGGACCCTTGTTGTGCCAATTAAGCCTATAAGGTCTAAGGATTCGTTTTTGAGTTTTTTTTGTTGTTTTGGTGTTTTAATATGTTTTAAGGAGTGTGTTGATCATTGGAGATCCATTAGACAAGCCAAACAAATCAACCTCCTTATGTTAAGGCAAAACAACATAATTGTAAAAGTGTCATGTAGTAGGTTAGTTCAAAAAAAAATTTTGGTGGTTGAATGTTGTTGGAGAAGTTAGACACTAACTTGGATTGGTTGAAAAAGATTGTATTTCACTCCTGTATGGCAGAGGAGGTCTGGTACAGAGTTTTGGGCATTCAAACAACAGAAAACAATCACTTTTTCCTGCTTTTCTTACTGTGTATGACCTATACGGACTTGTCAAGTGAGAAAATGTTATTTTTTTGAAAGTGCTTGGAGTTAGGGTTCAAATGAAACTAGTTTGAGGTCTTGAAGTGGTCGGAGTCAAAAGATATCAAATTTTCTTTCAAGACTGGTCTAGAAACCCTGTTTTCTAGGGCAGTCATAGAAATCCGGCCCTAGAATGCATTCCCACCAGTGAAAATTCATAAAAACTAGTGAAATGTAGTCTAGGGATGTACTCTATAGGATTCCAAAAGCATTTGGCTAGGAGAGACTATTTTCAAATTTTAAGGTGATGCCCTAGGTCAAGTATTTCCTTGTATTTGACCAAATTTATGCTATTTGAGGTTGTAGATAATAGAATCCTGATAGGGTGAGTGGATGGATGGTGGTTTTGTGTTGTTTGGGCATGGTAGAGGTATTCCAAATTCCTTCCCTTGATCTATACACCCAATTTTAATCTCTTGCTTTGTAACCTAGCCCTAAATTGATCAATTAGGCCTAGAGACCTAGTAAGTGTTTTAGATTGCTGGAGTAGAGTTGGAACAGGAGACTTGGAAGTTTGATAGGGTCCCTTAAAGGGTATCTAAAACCATCATTCACTTACCTTTTCATTTGGGATTTTGTCAAGTTGTGTTGAGAAAACCTAGTTTGGAGGGCTAGTAGCCTTACTAGTCAAGGTATAGGTTGGAGAGTTTTTGGAAGTTGGGGATCAAACCAACTACATAGAAGGTGTTTATTGATCTATCTTAAGGTGTTGGAGAAGCCTTGAAGTTGATTTATCACCCAGATATCAAACCCTTCATATACCCTTGAATGTGCCTTTGGTTACTTAGTTGAAGGCTAGGTGAAGTGGGTGAGTGGGCAAAGGACAATAGAGTAAACCCTTGTGTGTTGCTTCCCTTGTGCTACTCTACATCACACCTTGTAAGAAGACAACTAATGCAGTACATGTAGCTGACCTATTTTTCAAGGAGATTGTGAGATTGCATAGATTACCTAAGAGTATAGTTTCAGATAGAGATACAAAGTTTGTTGGATACTTTTGGAAGACACTTTGGAAGAAAATGAAGACAGATTTGAAGTTCAGTTCAACTTTTCATCCATAGATAGATGGACAGATGGAAGTAGTGAATATGAATCTGGGAAACTGAGATGTTTGGTTGGAGAGAAAATAGGAAGTTGGGATTTGATTCATTCTCAAGCAGAGTTTACATACAATAATTCAGTAAACAAGAGTACCGGAAGAACATCTTTTGAGATTGTTACCAGAGTAAATCCTAGAGGAGTTGTAGAATTGAGGGACATCAGTACAAAAGAAAAGAGAAGTGCAGAAGCAGAAGAATTTGCAGATCATATGAAAATAGTGCATAATCAGGTGAAGAACCATTTGGAGAATATGAACAATAAGTATAAGGAAAAGGCAGATGAGAAGAGAAGACATAAGGAATTTGAAGAAGGAGATGAAGTGATGGTGTACTTGAGAAAAGAAAGATTTACAGTTGGGACATATAACAAGTTGAAGATGAAGAAGTTTGGACCTTGTAAGATACTCAGGAAATTTGATTCAGGAAATGCATATGAAGTGGAATTACCGGAGACATTGGGTATATCACCTATTTTCAACATTGTAGATCTATATCAATATCATGAAGTAGAGTTCAGTGACAACATGGAAGAAGACTTGAAGAAGCAATTACCACAATAAGCACCAGAATAGATTGATGACATTTTGGACAGTAGAGTTGGACGCAGCACTAGAGGAAGACAATACAAAGAATATCTTGTGAAGTGGAAAGACAGACCAGAAGAAGATTCATCTTGGATTTCTTAGGTTGAGGTGGACCATATTGGTTCTCCCCAAGCCCCAGTAAAGTGAGGGACTCACTTTTTCAATAACATCAGATGTCTAATCCATCAACCAAAAACATTTGCATTCTAGTTTGTTTGCAGTTTGTTTCTTTTCATTTTCCAATTCAGTTTAGGTAGTTCAGTCAGAAGTAGTTTTAGATGGTGGTCCAATTTTGGCATTTCACATCTTACAGATCTAGACTTAGCATCTTCATTCATTCATCTACATCATATTAAGAATTCAGAGCATTTGGATCAATTACCAGAAAGATATCGCTATCAGAAGATCAACTATTTTCTCAGAACAGAGCACCCTGATAGTCTCAGACAATCAGCTAAAGGAGAAGGCTTGTGGATCATTGCTTAACTTTTGGATTGTAATGACCCATCATTCAATGATCCTTGGTTCATGGTTGACCCTTCCCAGATGTCCTCATGTTATTCCATTCATTTGAGGAAGTGTTCTATGCATTTAGGTTTGACCTATCTGTGAACACGTTATAGCTCTTCATTGGAGTTTGTGACCTTCCTTGGCTGACGTGGAGGAATCTATTGGTCTAGAAAGGATATATATTGATGTAATAGATCCTTAGGAAAGTACCTATTGACATAAGAAAGATCTGATAGTTTAGATTTTGTACAAAGGAGCTTCAAAGCTTTATCTTGTGCATGTATGTAATTAGGCCTTTGAGCCCAGTTGTAAGCCCGCATGTTGCTGGCTAGATTGTATTTGAATTCTATGATATACTAAATGATTGAATCTACATTTGCTTCATTTCTTTGAGTTGTTTCCATTGTGTTTACTCTTGCTGCATGGTCCAGACAGTTCATTCTGTGAACCCTCCTACCATGACTGCACCATTGATGGAATGTCTTAAAGAGATGTCATCTCTTAGAATGCAATGATTGCAGGATATGCACAAAATGGATTTGTTGAAAAGGCATTAGAAATTTTAAAGCAAATGCAATTGGCTGGTGTAAAGCCAAATTCCACAACCTTTGCCAGCATCCTCCCTTCCTGTGTCAAAATGGCAACTTTGGAATAGGGTATGGACATCCATCAAAACATAATGGAAGGGGGATTTTTTTTAGATATTATAGTTGGAAATGCTCTGGTAGACATGAATACAAAATGTGGAAGCATAGACAAGGCACAAGAACTATTTGACATAATGCCTCAAAGAAATGTCATCTCATGGAATGGAATGATTGTAGGATATGCACAAAATGGATTTGTTGAAAAGGCTTTAGAAATTTTAAAGCAAATGCAATTGGCTGGTGTAAAGCTAAATTGCACAACCTTTGCTATCATCCTTCCTGCCTATGCCAAAATGGGAGCATTGGAACAAGGTACGGACATCCATCAAAAAGCAATGGATAGAGGAATTTATTTAGATCAAGTTTAGAAGAGTGTAAAACTCGTGCAATTTCGGATGGCAGATCAATGCATGCAATCCTATCCTTGGGAAAATGGTCTAGATAGACATACCCCAAACTGATCATAGAAAGCTTAAATCTAAAACAAGGTAATAGACATAGGACAGACCTTGCATTTCCCTTCACATGTGCTAAAAGTAGACTCCATAATTATAGGGTCATCCCACAATAATGGGTTACACTTTTTGGCCAAACTTGACATTGAAATCAACATTTTGAACTAAATCTTCACTTTCTGACACCTATAGCCACTAAACCATTAGGAATTTGAAGATGATGTGAACTAGTGATTTGTGAGATTTTGTTTGTAGATTCTAAATATATTTTTTTAAAAAAATTGGAGTTAAATTGTAAATTTTTTTGCATCTCCTTTGATAACTGGTTTTTAATAGTACACAACATTTTTTTAAGTGATGTGTATTCTGTAGAACATAATTTTTTTTCTACAAAGGATAAAATTATGATTCTTTTGAATTTAGATTGGTAACACTAATATATAGGGCATGCATTTGGTTTCATAATGTTTTGTTGAATATTTTTTTTAAATTAAGTTTTGAAGTCAAACCAATTATAATTTAGACATAGGCGTATTCCGTAAAAAATAACGTTTTCTAAATGTATCAAAATTTAATTTTTTTGTTGAAACAAGGACATCAATACCTAGAGCATAGATATTTTTTAGATTTTTTTTCACTAATTTACTAATTTTCCATGTGTGTAGAATAGAGAACTTGATGTTTAGTGAAAAACCTACATTCACAAGAAATAAAAAAATATAATAATCAAATTAAATATATTTAAAATTATACTTTTTGGGAAGCTTATAATAAGGACTACATACTTACAAAACATAAATTTTAAATGAATTCATTTGATCCCTCAAAAGGCAAATCAAAAGTCATTTTCTATCAGCATTTTGAGAGGTTTAGAGGAGACTCCATTATAGGTATGGTTTAAAACTAGCGGAGTTCTATCCAAGGGGGTTTTAATCTAAGGGGGTTTGATCAAACTCTCTTCAATTAAAATCCTTTAAATGGAACCTTTCAAGGCTTAAATCATTATATTTTCTAAAAATATGTGATTTCAGCAAAAATCAAGATGTCCCAGAAAGTGTAACCCATTATTGTGGCAGCACACTATAGTAACAACAATTCTAGAACTAAAGATGTGGAATGCAGCTATAGACATCATGAAAACAAAGGCCATTCACTCGAATGGTCTAGTGTACACACGCATACATACTCTATAATACATCAATTAATTTAACAACAAATCAAGATGTACATTGTATGCCAATGCAATTGTTGGACCAATTTTCTTAAAAAGATAAATATACATGTAACAATTTTCTTTAGAAGTTGAAAGAACCTGCAAAATATGACAAAATGATAAGGGTGTTAGGCTCACTTTGATAGTGTCCAAACAAAAGATTCCTTCCAAAAAATTATTCAAAGCACAATTCAAATGAAGCATTCAATCCTTGCAGAGAAAAAAACCCTTCAGAGGAAAAAGCACATTGCACCAAACATTTATTTTGTAAAGATGTTTCAACAGAACATTTATCAATGATCAGTGAACATGAATCTGAATGGATACAAGGGAGTTAGCAGAGCCACTCCTACCCTCTACCATGACTCAATAGGAAACTACAAGGAACTTCAAATTTCATCCACACAATATAAGCTACAAAAAATATCAAAATTTGAAATAATTCCAGAGAGGATTTGTGAGAATTTGTGCATAATTTTTTTTTATTGAATTTTGTGCTTAAGTTTTTATCAAGGTTGTGGTGATGGAAAATTAATCACAATTTGAAATCATTCAGGAAATAATTTGTGTATAAGTTAATGGAAAGATTTTGGTGATCAAAAGTAGCAAGTGGTTGATGGCTGTTGGGCGGGAGTCAGTTCACACACCAAATAGGTCAAATCAAGTGCTATAGCAATGCAGGGCATGCACTTTTATCCCTTGTAAGGTTATTCATTCAAATTTGCCCTTAAAAGATAAGGAATAACATGGTTAAAGAAGGAAACAACATACACTAGATATATATACATATATAATACTCTAGAATGTTTTAGAGTCTGCCAAAAATTTCCCCATACTTGTGATATAGTCTTTCATAAAAATTTATTGTGTTTTAGGGAAAAAATGCGTAAATATGGTAGACATCAAATTTAGCCCATGTATCTATACACTAGAGGACTTGAAATGTGTATCTATACACATGCATTTGTATCTGCATGCAATTATGTGTGACATGTAGGACACCAACATGCATGTACATCCATGTGAACATGTGCACCACTATGCATCAACCATGCATGGGTTTTAATTTGATAGTCATATGGATGTGTATAATTTTTTTAAATTAAAATCAAATCAATTTTTTTAAGGCTATATCAAATGAAATGAGAATATGATTCTCTCTCTCTCTCTCTGTTGTTTTTGTAATTGTAGTTCAGTGTTTCAGGATTTAACTATGTGCAAGTTTTTTCCTCAATGTTTCAGATCACACTCCATGATCCATCATCAGGAGAAAGAGCAAGAGAAGAGAAAATGATAAATTTTTGTTGAATTGATTATGTAATAATTAAGTTTAAAGCTTTAGTTTGAGGGTTTCTCCAACTCTGATTTATTTTACTGTGAGGTTTAAGCCAAGGTTATTCTATAAGCAAAGAAACTTAGTGTAGTTTTTGTTATAGAACATAAGTGTTAGTTGCATTTGCTTAAAAGTTCGTAAGGCCTCTTAAACAAACCCAATGTCAAATGTTGAACATATGTTGTATTTTTATTGACTACCGGTACCTATTCAATAATGAAAAAATCAAATGTGTACAAAATTATTATACATTTTTCTCAAAATGCTTTTCAAATCTTTATAAATCTGTAATGATGCATGGTACAAATGGAGATGAAATATAGGGATGGTATCTATACGATGGAATAACCCAACCCAGACACATAAATCTCATATGAACACAATAGTAAATATAAATAAAACTTGCAAGAAAATGAGACCTCTAGACATCCATAGTTTTCCAATCAAGTGATTAAATTGATGGGTTATACAGAACCAATTGGTTTTACCTACAAGGGCATCCAGAAGAGTAGATTTTACCAACCTAGAAGGCCCCATGAGAGCCATTAGGGTGCAAGACTCTACGTATGCCATTAAACCCTGAAGAACAGTTTGAGTTTCACCACTACCAACAGATACTGTTACACTCGAATCTTGCCATGTTAGATTGGCTGAAACATTAACATCTTTTGTATCAGTTTTCTCCTTCCACAATGCCTCACTAAGAAGACTCAGTCCCCCCTACCATCAACTAAGTCCTATTGTTTCCTTGCTCAATTTCTAGTACAACATGGTTTTCAGCAACATAATCAGTCATTTTACACTTTTCTTATCAATAGATAATCACCCTCTCAACAAGATAAAAAGCTTTAGACCCAAAAACTTATAGCTACCATAAATTTGATCTTGCTCTATTCAATGATGAGAGTGTATAGCCAAAATAGAGATTCATGTTATGATAAAAAAGAATTTGTTAACCACTTAGAGAAAGCTCATGTGAATGAATCTGCTAAATATGTGAGATTATTAGCTTGGTAGTGAAGACTCCTTTGTTGCTACTTCCATGGAATACTCCTTCAAACACAACGTGCCATAACCCTAATCCTCTTTAGCATGTAGGTGTAATGAATACAAAACTAAAACCATCACTTTGGTGCCTAAGCTTTTTCTATTTCCCTTTTGATTTTCCCTTTCAAAAAAAATGAGCTTGCTTTTAGCACTTAAAATTTTAATAATGTGTTTTTTTTCTTTTCAAAAGTATTCTTTGAAGACATATTTAGACATATGACTAAATATTTAGTTGTGTTTTTTACTCGACGATCAAATTTAGTCATTTATAGCTATGTTGCTAAAAATTAGTAGAATGACTAAAAGTTTTAGTCCCGTGACTAAAAGTTTTAGTCATGTAGTCATTTATTTGCCCAAATTCTACTAGTGCCACATTCCACTTACCTACAGGCAAGATGATTATCACATTGGAGGATGTGTACAGGATCCTACGACCACCTATTTGAGGAGAGATAGTGAGGGTTGTGGGACATCGCAGAGTGGAGTATACTCATGAGAGTTAGTTGTATTGTTTGGGTTGCATAGTCTCACGGGTAGAGTGAGGACATATTCAACTTTGGCTTCTAGAGCAGGTATGCAGTGACATCCCATTGGTTCAGAGGATCATGATAGTCACTATCGCACTAGCCGTCACACTAGATGGATGAGGCATTCACTTTCATGGGGGTCTTGTTTACACCATTAGAGCGATGGAGGAGCATTAGACTATATACGCATGGGGGCGCAATATGCTTGCGCACCTCTCCCACGACCTAGGATGGTATGTCCATTATGAGATGCACAGTTTGATGATCTGCACTTTATTATAGGTTTGGGGTTTTGAGCATATCAGATGCATATGACCAACAGGGTTTCCTATAGAATCAACATTCACCCATCCATGCATTCATGCCTATCCACTAGTTAGATGTTGGAGACATGGTGATTTGTTGTATTGGAGAGTTGTCTTTGATAGATTGCAGCCCGTTGATATTATCTGGAGACCATATCGTGGCTATATATTATGGCCTAGCCAGTGGATATAGTTAGGGAGGATGCAAAAGGATCAGCTAATGGTCAGTAGCCTTGATCATATCATTGTTTGGTTCTACTTTGAAAGGGTGGCATTACAGTTTAGACATATACATGATGTTCCTATAGTTCGTCTAAGATATGCGCACACCGTGCACAGTGCAGTCAGGGTGAACAATGCCCAACGGCCAACAGTAGCAGATGTACCTCTTAGTGATGATGATGGTCCCAAGGATGTAGCACCGGTATCAGATGCAGACAATGTCAGTTATACCTGAGCATATCAGACCTGGTGGCATATAGCATGACCTGCTCCTATTTTTCCACCCGGTCACCCTATATGTGAGGCTCAACCATGGGCCGGTCACGCTAGTGACACAGGGGTAGAGGATGATGTGAGTGACTTTGCAAGATACTATGATCTAGAGAAGGATTCAGAGGATGATGATGAGGAGGAGGAGGTTCCATCACAATACGTCTTCAGGGAGAGACCACAACAAGACCAGTAGGAGGTGGATACTGACGAGGAAACTAAGTTGAGACCACGATCTAAAACTTGTGGTACAGTCCCTACATGTGTTAAGAGATTGAGTCAAAGAGAGAGGGGGCGAGTAGTAGGCTTGTGCCCCCAGCTACAGATCAGACTGTAGAGCTCATGACACCTTCAGCGATCTAAGATCCATCTAGGCAAGATGGATATCCAAGTTAGTCTTATTTCATTGGTTTGATGTTCTTATGTTTATGGTTTATGATGGTTATGTGAGAGTCTAATATGTATCTTATTTTCTATTTTACAGTTGGGACTAATGCTTGGCAAGACTTTGTGAGTCACGTCATAGTAGACATAGTACGTTCAGATGTATCTGAGTAGCGGGTGTGGGCAGGGTATTCGCCATGACCATCCATTGGGTGACATGCGGAGATATTTATGCCTTTCGTTAGGTACATGACAACTATAGAGGCTATTATAGAGTAGTCTGCATGGGAGAGAGAGGAGTTACTTCAGAGAGCTGAGTGTGCTGAGACTGAGATTCAGGCGTAGCATGATTAGGTAGTAGCATTACCTACATCAGAGAGAGAGCCAGTCGTTAGTGAGTTCTTATTGCTTGAGGTCCATCAGGCAAGAGATGACAAAGACAGGGCTTAGGCCAAGAGAGACCAATACCATTAGATGTACCAGGAGGCACACGAGGAGGTGATAGGGCTGAGAGGTGAGATTAGGGGGTTACAATCATGGAGTGTCTCTGGGAGTCATTCACAATCCGTAGCCACACATGGTCAGGCCTCTGTCACGTGCACACCATGAGGGCCTGAGGGTATAGGTGACCGAGGTTCAGCTAGATGATGTGTATATATTATGTACTATGACATCCCATTTTGTTATGAGGGATAGTCGACTCAGATGTATGTTTGAAAGTGATGATGATATATATATGATGTTTACTTTTTTGTCTATTCACAATGGTTTTAATCTATCACATGTGATTTTTATAAATTGCAACAAGTGATGACTATTGAAGGCTAATATGGAAATGTAATTAATGCTAATGTGACAAACTAACAATTCTTTACAAAACATATAGTAACAAACACAATGATTAAAATTTCACATATAACCCAAATTTCCATGCTATGTTCAGTTAATACAAGAGTGATCTAAGAAAAGAGTATATAAGCAAGATACAATAATGATTAACTGAGCAAAGATGTAATGTTAAATGAATTAAGACAAAATAATAATATCTTGTTGAAATTGAAGCTAATCTATCTAATAAATTTGCTTTATAACATTTAACATCAAATCTAAAGCATGAAATTTCTTATGGTACGCTGCATTAATAGGTTCTTTAAGCGGCATACCTTGTTCATCAACTAGTCTATACACTTTCGATGCAAAGACCTCAGTTACTATGTATGGTTTGAGCCAATTAGGGCTGAACTTACCTTTTTCCCCAGGAGGTGCATTTATATTGCTTTGATTTTCATAAAGTACCAAATCCCCAACGTTGAATGAATGTTGTATAACATGTTCATTGTACAATTGTTGTATGCTTTTCTAATGAGACTTAAGGTGCTCAAGAGCTTTTATTCATCTTTCATCAAGCATCTCAAGTTCTTGCAGTCTTTTCTCATGTTCGGTATCGTTGTCAATAATGTCTCTTAGGAAATTCTCAATGAAGGAATTGCTAACTCCAAGGACATTATTGCATCTATGCCATAGATAAGGTTATATGGTGTATTGCCAGTAGCCGTATGAATACTTGTTCTATAGGTCCATAATGTGTAGGATAACTAAATGTGCCAATCCTTTTGATGTTTGTTAACAATCTTTCGTAGAATTTGTCCAATAATTTTGTTTGAAGCTTTGGCTTGGCCGTTTGATTGAGGATAATAAGGCATAGAGAAGTGATGTTGAATATGATATTTTTTGAGAAATTTCTTCACATCCTTGTTCTTAAATGGTGTACCATTGTTGGAAATGAGGGAAGAAGGTATTCCAAATCAAGAAATAATGTTATCTTGTATAAACGAACAAATTACATCAACAGTCGTGGATTGTAAATGGATAGTTTCAACCCACTTTGTGAAGTAATTAGTGGCAGTAATGATGAATGTATGCCTTTGAGAGAAGGGTGGAGAGATTTTACCAATTTAGTCCAAGCCTGAAATAGAAAATGACCAAGGTGAAACTTGGGCACAAAGCTCTTGAGCGGGAGCTCAGATTAGGTAATTATGTTGCTGGCATTGCAAGCAATTCTTGACATAGGCAAAGGAATCTTGTTCCATGTGCTGCCAATAATAACCCATTCATAACAATTTTTGTACCAAGGATTTTCCCCCAAATTCACTCCATAGACACTAGAGTGAACTTCTAAAGCTATCATCATTTTTGAATTACTTAAACATCGAAGTAAACCTCTGTTGTAGCTTCATCTATATAACACATTCGACAGGATAATGTATCATGCCACTATTTTGCGTAGATGGATGTGGGCATTCTTAGATGTTGAATTCGGAATGGTTCCATCATGCAAATAATTGAATATATAGGAGAACCACTAGTCAGTATATGTATTTCCATAGAGTTCCTAATTTGCAACTATAGGGTCTTTGATTGTTGGTGTTTTAAGATTATGGATAACAAAAGTAAATTCCTTAGGAGAATCATCAGGGGATATGAGGGAAGCTGCGCTTGCCATTGCATTCGCATGTCAATTGTCTTTCCTGGGAATAGTATTTATTGAAAATGACGTGAATTGTTTTAAAAGAGATAGCACAAACTCACTATTCTGAGATAGCTTGTCATGCTTAATTTATATGATTTAGTTATTTGTCATATAATTAGTTGTGAATCATGATATATTGTAATATTTTTGATATTAAGAGCCAAGGCAGCATAGAGTCCTATAATGAGAGCTTTGTACTCGTTAGTGTTGTTTGTGCATGAGAAGTCTAGGCTGTAAGACATAGGAATCAACTTACCTATAGGGGGTATTAATATAACACCAGTATCAGAGCTGGTTCAACATCTTGATTCATCAAAATATAATTCCCATTTATCATCCTTAGTAATTGTTAAAATTTGCTCATTGGGGAATGTGTCTCAATGTTGTGTAGTAAAAGGTGAAGGTGCTTCTGCTAAATGGTTAGCTAATGCTTGCTCTTTAATTGCTTTTTAATAAATAAACTTAAGATTAAATTCAGTTAACAACATAACCCATTTAGCAAGATGACCCACAAATCTATTTTTGCGAAAAGGTGTTTCAAAGGGTAGAATTTTACCATCACATGTATTTCAACGTTTAAATGATAATGTCAAAGCTTCTGTGTTACGAACACTAAAGCTAAGCAATGCTTCTTAATAACAGTGTGTTTGAAAGGAAGCAAGGTATGTGGAAACAACTTCCTACACCAACCTAATGAGGGGAAGTAGTACAAATTTTTGTTAGATCTTAATAGTTACAGTTTAGATACACTATTACAGAGAGATTAAAAACACATTCACAAGCAAGTATAATGCAATGACATAAGATATACGTGAGGAAAATCCTTTCGAGTGAAAAACCCCACACTCCAAAGCACAACCCAGTGTATTATCAGTAATCAAAGAATGATTACAATATAGTTTTAGAGCTAAGCTCTTTTAGGAGTAGTCATAGTGTCAAGCTTGGAGTAATTCTGACAACATTTCTGTACCTACAAAATGAACAACATACATCTCCAACTCCAAGCATCTGTATATATAGAGTAGTATGAATGGAGGTAGCTTCTAGAGCAAGTCAGACAAGGAACTCGTCCAAATCCATGTGGCCCAATTTCCAAGGCCATAAAACATGCCTATGACACTTGTAAGAGATTTTCTTTCATCCCTTACAAACCCCAACTTGGGCACCTCAAATTTACCCAACTAAGGTATGACAAATGCTCTTACAATGTCATAAAATCCGTCATATATGACAACTCTTACAGTTGTAAGAGAATCTGTCATAACTAACTATTAATAGAAGATTCTCTTACAGCCTATCATAGTCAAACTTGGGTACCTACTTCCTCCATGCAAGATGCTTTCTGACACTTGTCCTCACCCATCATAGGATCTTCTATTTCTAGCTCTTACATGTCGTAGATTCTGTCATAAGAATCTATCATAACACTTACGCGTTATAAACCTCTTACAACACCTGAAAGATGCCGACACATGGCAAAAGTCTTCTACCACAAAGTGGAACACCTATCTCCTCATATGAAGACAACATTCACCAAAGTATCAATCTTCTCCAAATTCACCTTCCCATCCTCTACCATATCATGTACAAAGTGGTACTGCACATCAATGTGCTTGGTCCTCGCATGGAAAGTAGGATTCTTTGCCAAACATATGGCACTCTGGCTATCACAAGAAATGGTAATCTTCCTTGCATCTAACCCAATGTCAGAACATAATCTCTTAAGCCAAATGGCTTCATTACAAGCATGAGTAGCTACCATGTACTCTACTTTAGTCATAGACAAAGTGACCACAGGTTGCCTCTTATTCATCCAACTAATAACACCACCAAACATAGTGAACACATAAAAACTGGTGGATCTCCTGCTATCAATGTCTCCTGCCTAATCTGAATCCACAAATCCATGAATACTCACAGAATGCTGAGAACCAATAGAATAACCATGATAGCACAAGGCATACTTGGAAGTACCCCGTAAATATCTGAAAACTCTCTTTACTGCATCCCAATGTATCTGTCTAGGATTAGCCATGAATCAACTAAGGACTCCCACTACTTGGGCAATAAATGATCTTATACAGACCATCTCATACATCAAACTACCAACCGCACTAGCATAACGTACTCTTCTCATATCCTCCATCTCAGAAGGAGACTTTGGACAATCCTCAATAGATAACTTTGTCACCATCGAAATAGGAACACTCAAAGGTCTACAATCTGTCATGCTGAATCTCTCCAACACAGTCTTCACATACTTACTCTAGCTTAACCAAAGTTTTCTATTTTCTCTATCTCTTCTAATCTCCATTCCCAAAATATACCTGGCTACCCCTAAATTTTTCATTTCAAACTACATTGACAAGTAAGACTCCAAATTAGAAATCAAACCTTTACCATTCCCAATTAGGAACATATCATCAACATACAACGCTATAATGAGAATACGATCATTATCAAACTTGAAGTAAACACAATGATCCGATTTCAATCTCAGAAATCCAATACTCAACACAAAGGCATCAAACTTTTGGTACCACATCCTAGGAGACTAGTTAAGACCACATAAAGACTTTTTCAACTTGCAAACTAGATTTTCTTTACCTTTCACAATGTACTGCTCTGGCTATGACATATAAATTTCTTCCTCCAAGTCACCATGAAGGAATGTTGTCTTCACATCCATCTTCTCCACCTCTAAGTCATGCTTCTGCAAGAGATAATAGGAACTAAATAGATGTCATCTTTGCAATTGGAGAGAAAATCTCACCATAGTCAATTCCCTCCACCTGTAAATACCCCTTCACAACAAACCTTACCTTATATTTCTCAATGCTTCCATCTGAACCAAACTTTTTCTTAAACACCCATTTACATCCAATAGGCTTTCTTTCTTCCAACAAAGGTACCAAGTCCCAAGTATTTTTCTTTTCAAAAGAAGCCATCTCTTCTTCCATGGCCTCCTTCTAGGAACTTGCATCTTTCACACCCATTGACTCCCTTACAGTCCTAGGCTCATCAGCATTAGAAATCAAAGCAAAAATACAATTGGAATCATGTAACAAATAAGAAATTCTTTCAGGTTGTCGCCTTATTCTTGTGGACCTCCTCACAAGTTGAGGCTGAGGTTCTTCATCTTCTTCTTCTGAACTTTCAGAGCTGCTAGAGCTCTCCTCATCATCAGATCCAACTGGTGTCTTTGGTTCAACTTTCTTAGAGGTGGGAGGAAGTTGAACCACATCATATTTCTTTTCTTCTTTATTTGGTTGTAGAACAATAGAAGGATTGAGCTCTTTAAAGATCACACTTTGGCTATACAAAATGCTTTCAGTCTCTGGATCCCATAGCTTGTACCCTTTCACACTGATGCCATAAGTGATGAAGATACATTTAACTGCCTTGTTCTCCAACTTGGACCTCTTCTCCTTAGGCACATGTGCAAATGCCTCACAACCAAATACTCAAATGTGTCTTCATGAAGGATTCTTACCAGACCATGCCTCCATAGGGATCTTGTTAATGAGCACCGATCTAGACCTGTTAACCAGGTAACAAGCAGTAGCATCATCTTCAACCCAAAACTTTTGTTCTAGGCCAGCTCCAGTAACATGCTCCTAGCCCTCTCCATCAATGTTCTATTCATTCTTTCTAGAACTCCATTTTGCTAAGGAGTATACGAAGTTGTCTTATGCCTCTCAATACCTTGTTCTTTATAGAACTTGTCAAAATTTGCTGATGAAAACTTCCCACCATTGTCAGTTCTCAAACATTTAATCTTTTTGTCTTTTTGATTTTGAACAATAGCCTTAAACTCTTTGAATCTTGCAAAAACTTTAGATTTACTCCCAAGGAAATATACCCATGTCCTTCTACTATAGTCATCAATAAATGAAACAAAAAATATAGATTTTGAAATTGAAGGAACATTAACAGGACCAAAAACATCAGAGTGAACTAGATCCACCACCTTAGAAGATTTATGATAACTATGGTAAAACTAAACATGATTTTGTATTCCATATATGTAGTGTTCGTAGAAATCAAACTCAAGGTTACAATCATTCATACCCTTAGTGAGGTTTTTATTTTTCAGGGTCCTCAAATCCTTTTCACTAATATGGCCAAGCCTTTGGTGCCACAACATTATTTTCTCAGCAGGAAGTTTCATTTCCATAGAATGAGCACACTTGGGTACCCAAAATGCATGACCATCAAAAGTAGATGCAACAGTGGTGAGGATGAAGAATATAAACCTCTATTATTTGAAATAGAGGCACTATTGCACTGAACTGTGCATGCATCAAGATGAAACAGAGTGCCAATCCAAACACCCTTAGCTAACACCATAGCTCCTCTCATTGTCTTGCATTCTCCATTCAAGAAAACAACCTGCACACCCACATCATTCAATTTTCTTATAGATAACAGGTTTCATGCCAACCCAAGGATATGTAGTACACCATTGGTCCCCTTCACTTGACCATCAGGGAATCTGATTAGGACTCTTCCACGACCAACTATATCCAGGTGATAGGTATCACCCAAGTACACCTTCCCACCATCAAACTCTTCATACTTTGAAAACCAATTTTTGTGGGATGTCATATGAAACAATGCACTAGAATCAATTAACCACACATCTTCCAATGCATGTGTTACCAAGGTAGAGACAAACACTTCTCCATCATCTTGAGAGGACTTGTCAGAGTCTAAATTATGATTTTTCTTCTTCTTTTTCTCCTCCTTGCAATCTTTGTGGAAATGACCAAGTTTTCCATAGCTCCAACATAAGGCCTTGGACTTTCCAGGAGGCTTTGATCTCCCATGGGATTTGGATCTTCCTTTGTCTTCTTTCTTCTTGTCCTTCTTCTTTCCTTTTTCCTTAGATCTACCATGAATTGCAAGAGCCTCCTTAGCCATTTTAGAAGACTTTCTCCACATTTCTTCAAACAACAACGAAGAAACCACTTCATCCATCTTGAAGGTGGTAGTGGTACTCCCAATAGCCATCACAAGGTGGTCACATGAATCTGGTAAAGAACACAATAATGTCATGCAATGATCCTCCTCCTCCATCTTCACACTAATAAAGGTCAACTGAGCAACATGCATATGAAAAGAATTGAGATGATCTACCACAAATCCTCCATCTTCCATCCTCAGAGAGTACATTTTCTTTCTAAGGAATAGCTTGTTTACCAAGGGCTTAGCCTGATAAACATCACCAAGCTTCTTCCACAACTCTTTTGCAGTTTTCTCCTCGTCGATGTTCAGGAGCGTAGAATCAACCAAATAGAGCCTTATGAGACCTTTGGCCTTCTAATACATTTGATCCCAATATTCTTGTTTCATGCTCTGGGGTTTGGTGTCAAATATCATGAGCCATAAATCTCAATCCACTAGCATATCCTCCATCTTGAGTTTCAACAACTCAAAGTTGCCTCCATTAAATTTTCCAATCTCGAATCTCCCAGATGTGCTTGCCATTTTCTTATTGCAACAAGATCACAAAATACTCTGTAAGACTCCCACTCAATCGAATATTAGTACAAAAAACCCTCTACTCAGCTGCTAGGACCAAAACAGGCTAGGCTTTGATACCAACTAAAAGGAAGCAAGGTACACAGAAACAACTTCCTACACCAACCTAATGAGAGGAAGTAGTGCAAATTTTCTTTAGATCTCAACATTTACAGTTTAGATAAACAATTATAGAGATGTTAAAAACACATTCACAAGCAAGTATAATGGAATGACACAAGATATATGTGGGGAAAACCCTTTCAAGTGAAAAACTCCAAACTCCAAAGCATAGTCCAATGTATTATTAGTAATCAAAGAATGGTTACAATACAGTTTTAGAGCCAAACTCTTTCAGGAGTAGTCACAGTGTCAAGTCTAGAGTAATTCTGATAGCATTTCTATACCTGCAAAATGAACAAAATACATCTCCAACTCCAAGCACTTGTATATATAGAGAAGTAGCATGAATGGAGGTAGCTTCTAGAGAAAGTCACACAAGGAACTCATCCAAATCCATGTGGCCCAATTTCCAAGGCTATAAAACATGCGTATGACACTTGTAAGAGATTCTCTTTCATCCCTTACAACCCCCCAACTTGGGCACCTCAAATTTACCTAATTAAGGTATGACAAATGCTCTTACAATGTCATAAAATCCATCATATATCACAACTCTTACAGCTATAAGAGAATCTATCATAACTGACTATTAATATTAGATTCTTTAACAACCTGTCATACTCAAACTTGGGTGCCTACTTCCTCCATGCAAGATGATTTATGACACTTGTCTTCACCCATCGTAGGATCTCTATTTATGGCTCATACATGTCATAGAATCTGTCATAAGAATCTGTCATAACTCTTACGTGTCATAAACCTCTTACAACACATGAAAGATGTTGACACATGACAAAATTCTTCTACCACAAAGTGGAATGCCTATCTCCTCATATGAGGATAAAAATACACTTAGTCACCTTCCATGTAGGATGGCACATTACCATGCCAACTCCCACAAAGTGACAAAATCAAATTTGCATACAAAATACAATAATAGGAAAAAAAATTAAATATAATTGAATAATAAATGCTAGGAACTTGCAAAGGTTGAGACACCTTAATTCCCAATAGTATCGCACCTCATAATAAAGCAAAGTTTAACTGATGTAATAGACAACACATTCTTTGCCTTCAGCATTATGTTGTGCTAACAAGGCTGCCAGGGCAGTATTAGATGCTAAGATATACAATAGAAAGGGTTTATGAGAGACAACGGGCTATAAAATAGGAGGATATGCTAAATAGGCCTTTAAATATTCAAAAGTATTTTGACATTCAGAATTACATTGAAACTTCGAATCCTTCTTCAATAATTGCATAAAAGGGTGAGTCATATCCGCGAGTTGTGAAACAAATCGACAGATGGCCTGTATCTTCCCTTGTAGACTATGAAGTTGGGATATGTTCTTAGGTGTTGGAATATTAACAATTGCGTCAATCTTCTTTGTATTCACTTCAATACCATGATTTGAAATGATAAACCCTAATAGTTTTCCACTGTCTACACCAAAAACACACTTATGAGGATTTAACCGCATGTTATATTTCCTTATTCGTTCAAAAATCCATCAAAGATTCATAGCGTGATCTTGGCACATAGACTTCGCCAAGATGTCATTGACATAGTCTTCTAAAATGTTGTGCATGTAATCATGAAATATCAGGGTCATGGCGTGTTGGTAAGTAGCTCTTACGTTCTTAAGTCCAAACGACATGACTACCCAACAAAATTTACCCCAAGGTTTTATAAAAGCTATTTATATTGATCTTGAGGGTTAATTAAAATTTGATTATATCTGAAAAACCATCCATGAAAGAAAGTAATTCATGGCTAGCTATAGAATCAAAAATCATATCAGTGTTAGGAAGTGGAAAATTATCTTTCAAAGATGCAAGATTCAAATCTTAGAAATCTATACACATTCTTATATGACCATCAGGTTTAGTGACGATGATGATGTTTGAGATCTAAGGTGAATAGTGAATAGGGTGGATAAAGCTGACTTGTAGAATCTTTTCTATCTTAGCTTTGACAAGTAATTCTACCTTAGGATTCATCTTATGAATCTTTTGTTTAAATGGCTTAGCATCTAGTTTCAAAATGATATTATGTGTTACAATCTGAGGATCAATACCAGGCATATCTGAATAGTTCCAAGAAAATAGTTTAGAAAATTCATGTAATAACTTAGTAGTTTCTTCTTTTTTCTTCTGTATATAAGCAATAACCAATAGGAATAACTTTTTTCAATGTTATCTTTCTCCATGAAAACATTAACAGTCTTTCCATTAAGTAGAGTACCATGGTCTAGGAGATTAGGTGATTGTGGTAGGTTTTCATATTCTTCATCAGACTTTAGAGTGGCATTTATCATGTTGGTAGTTTTTCCAAAATATGCATTATTGTTCAAACAATAAGGTAAGCCACAATTATGATGGTAACAAAGAATATTATCATAAGCACCTAAGAATTCCATTATCACTTCATCGGTTGAAAAGATATCCAAAGGAATTGCTCCTAGAGGACAACTAGTTTCAATAATCTCAGGAAATCTCAAGTTAAGTGTTGATATTGTATTCACATTAAGAATAGGACGTCTATGGGCTTTAGATTCCTTGAAAGGGTTATATCCAATGCCACTTGAGTAATGTCACGAAGCAAATTCTATAGGGACTTTGATTCCTTGTTGATTAATACCACAACCATTACCTACATAATCATAGTTTTTATAAAGGACCTGAAATCCTCAACCATAAAGGGAAGCCATTTCTTTTGAAGAAGGTGGAGCTTCGTAAGTTTCGTAATTGGTAGTGTAAGTAAAAGTATTATCTGAGTTCATTAACAAAGAAGCTTTATGTTTCACATTAAAAGCATGAGATGATATTGATGCAATGTTTGATGTTTCAGGGACAGGGTTATTAACTTTATATCCACTCATGGAAGAAGATATAAAATCTAATGAACCCCAATCATCATCAAGAAATGCATTTGATTGTTTGGACTCTTGCACAACATTGTCTGGGGCAAGAGAAGTTGACAAATCAACTTTCAAATTGTTTAAAATGTTAGGACAAATGACTTGTTTTTGTGATTCAATTTGCAAACAGTTGTCAGGTTCAGGATCAACATGAATAGTGTGCACCTTATCTTTGAATATAAATTTAATTGAACGATGTAAAGTAGAAGGAACTAGCTCCAATGCATGGATCCAAGGTGTACCAAGAATCATGTTGTAAGATAGAGAACAAGGTGTGACATGAATTAGGGTAGGCACAATCACAGGTCCTACCTGTACAGGTAGAGTTAGAGTGCCAACTAATTGTCGTCCAACATTGTCAAAGCCACAGATACTTATCATTTCTGGTTTAATCAATGATGTATCAACTTTAATCTTATATAATAAGTTAAGGCCACAAACATTAAGAGATGATACATTATCAATCATAACTCTCTTAACTAGTGTCTTGTTTATTGTAATGAAGATAATCAAAGGATCATACTAATTCTGAACTTCAAGAGATGGCAACTCATGTTGTTGAAACAAAATGTGTTTTTGTCACATGCATACAATCTAATAGAGCTTCTACATTGTTTGGCTTAATATAAGGTGGGACAATCACATTTTGTAAAGATTCTTGGAGCATTCCATGGTAAGTAGGTGAAGTTTTGTATGAGTTCCCAAAGAGATATCTTTGCAGGAGTAGCACGAAGCTGCTCTACAAGATCATAGTCTTGATCAACCTTATGTGTTAAACGAGGTGCTTGAGGAAGCATAGGATGAGAAGATGGTAAAGATATTGAAATTCTTGGTTGTTGTTTCCTTTGTTTGTTATTCCAATTGTTATATGCATGAGCAACCATATTATGACTAGGTTTTTGTGGGTTTTGATGTGTTATTTGTTTAGCATAGTTGTAAATGTGATTAGGAGGTCAAGAAGAAGGTGGAAGACCTCTAACAGTGAGAACGAGTTTAGAAGGTAGTTTAACCACATCTAAACATAAGGTGACTACCATTTTTAGTTTCCCAGAATCTTCCTTGGTTTTAGGAACATAAATTGCATTTACAACTCTTTGAAACACCGACAATTTAGAAGTTGTAGTGGAATGTTCAATCGAGATAAAGTCCTCAAGGGATTCATTAACATATCAAAGTCATCACAACTAAACAACTCATCATATATACATGAAAATCTTGCAAAAAATAATCTGACATTATAAAATGCTCTAATTAACCCAAGATTTAAATGTAAAATGATGTTGTACGAACTTTTATGAAAATGAAACACTATGCAAAACACCAAGTGGTAATTTCCAACTCTTTTAATGAAAATATAGAGAATATCATTCAAAGTTTAATGCATGCACTTTCACTAAAGAGGGTTTGCAATCTAAGTGTGCTTTAGGACAATAAACTAATTCAGATCTGATGTTTAAAAGGATGCAAATTCTTTAGAGCATGGGTTCACTAAAATGTTTAGGGTGAAAAAGTAGGTTTCTCTTAAACAAGGTTAAGTCCCATTCTTTCACCTAACTAAACATTAGAAAGACAAGGGCTGAGCTTGGGATCAAGCTACTGATCACTTGTACATTCCCTAATGCTAATTACGTCTGATTCAGGTGTCTAACTAAGGTTTTATTAAGTGTCCTTATTCACTAATCATGTAAACCCTAATTACACCTTGTAATAGAAATTGACTGAATTCAGAGATGAAGTAGACAAAACAGATCAAAGAAATGTAGAGAATAAGATTCAGAGATCATGCACCTAGAAACTGATGGCTAACTGGACTAGGGCACCCACTCATTAGTCCTGCAACTTTCCATCTATGAAAATCTTCCGCATCAATTGTCTGGTGACCTCCAATAGCTCCTAGATCTCAAAGAATCTCCCCAGTTGGACTAGGGTGCCCGCTCATTAGTCCTGAAAGTGTCAGGATCCAAAATTCTAAAATTTAGTGACAACTGTATTCATAATATCCGTCTTTCTATCTCTCCTTTTCACTGTATCCTTTAAAACATGATCTGCACCTACAAAAGGAGGAGAAAGATATTGTGGCTATATAGGAGCTTTCCTAAGTCAAGCCCCATTTTGGTATTCCTACCTCAACAATAACCAAAGATAAAGATTTGTAGAAGTGTATGCAAACCTAACAAAGTGTATGCAAAAATATCAAACCCTAGATGTCTCAATCAAGGAAAGATCAATAACTTGCTTCAGTTCAATAAACACATACAACTTCACCTCATGGAGATGAAAACAAATGAAGACTTGCATGAACAAGAAGGTGAATCAACAATGTCCATGAAGGATATCCAAGCTCGATGTTGAAGGCTTCAACCCTTCTCCCAATCATACAAAAGGTGTACAAACACTAGGAAGATCAAGATAGTCTCAAGATCTTTGTTCCTAATCTCCATCTATTATCTCCATGATAGAAAATTCAAATAACTTTCAAGAGCTTCAACAAGTCACTGATCTTTGATGGCAATTTTAGTAGAGTTTTGGCATCAAGCTTGCATAAAGATTGTCTATGATGAAATGATTTTCAAATGTCTTTTATATCTAATCTTAGGGAATTCAAATTTTGAAATAACGTCTCGATATTGGGTGAAAACAAAAATTTAAAAATGGAATCCTAGGGTGCACAACAGGAGCCAACACCCCACCAAGATTCAAAATCCTAAAAAATGGGGCAGGACTAGGGTGTGGGTGCCCGAGTCCAGTCCCTAATTTTTTGACCAGATCTACATCTAGGGGGTCCCACGGACCCATAATCCAAATTCTCTTTCTAGGTTCCATCAATAGTTATTTTAGAAAATGAACATTTTGCAATTAGACACTAGCCAACCAAGGTTTTGGGAAGGCCAGAAACAAAGAGGTTAAGAGGTCACCAAAGGTGAGGAGCTAAACCAAGGGAAATTGTACCATTCCATATAGGAGGACAATTTCTAACGTAACATCTCTAAGCCTTAAGATTAGAAAGAGGAATCATCCTTCTGTGGAGGTCTGCTCTAAATATTGTAAGGTCCCACACCTTGAGATCATTCACATTGTGTCATTAGAATTCTTGGAAGTCTCCAAGTAGGGTGCAATTCTATTTGATAACACAACCCAATCTCATCAACCACCCTAACAAGCTTCTATCCCTCATCAAGCATCCCATCCATCTTCATCCCACAACAAAACTCCTCTAACAACGTGGTGTCTATAGACCTAGTATAAACCTATCCTAACCATCCCTGAAGCTATCCTAACCTATCCTAACCATCCCTGACCCTATGCTAACCTACCCTAACCATCCCTAAACCTATTCCAACCATCCCTAAACTTATCCCAACCATTCCCCAAACCCTCTAACCCCATCTCCCATGGTTCTAAACACCACAATGTATTATGACAAATATCCATAACATCATATCATTCTATTATATTGTCATTTATCATTACACATCATTTAACCATTGCATATCATTTATCATAACATATCATTAACCAGTGCATATAATTATCTATTTGCATAATATATGTTTATTAATCTAAGCATATATTTTCCATTTCATCATGATCCGTTTGCATAATATATGTTTATTTATCTAAGCATATATTTCCATTCCATTACATTGCATTAACCTAAACATCTATCCATCAATATCACATGCATATAATCCACATCATAATCCATACATACATATATCCATCCATAATCATACATCAACTTATAAATCTATAAACTCAGACATATGTATAAAACTAATAATCCATACATCAATACATAAACAACATCATAATCATAATCACAACAACCATAACTATCCATAATAACCACAACAATAAAACCATATATATCAATGCCAAAAATATATACATATATCGCTCAAAATACATCAGATAAATGTCATGATACAAAAATGACCCAAAGCCTGAAGTATATAAAAATATAAAGCCCGAAGGCATATACATATAGTCAAGAACCATGGGACGATGATCCCCTAGCAGAATCAATAGGAGAACTCAGAGAAGATCTATGTGGTCTGGGTGGCAGTGGCCCCATAGGCTGTTGCTGCTGAGAAGGTGGTTGTTGTGAAGGCAATGGCTATTGTAAAGACTATTGAGACTATCTAGATCTTTGTGAGCCTGATATCCCAAATCTACTCCATTGGCTATAGCTTGGAACCCTTTATCCCTCAGGTACTGTAATGTAGTATGCCCCACAGTAATACTCTACCCTAGCTTGGTGATCTGATAGCTGCTCCTGCAACTATTGTACATGCTGCTGAGAGGTTGAGTAATCTCCCCACATTTGGGCCATGTTGGTGCTAATGATGATACTCTACATACGTGTAATCTCCTACTACAGCTAAGCCACATGAGCCTTAGTCTATTATTTCTTGCTCTCAGCTCTTAGTAGCCTAATCTCAACCTTAGTCTGTTGTGTCTTACTCTCACCTAGAACATGCGCCAGCTGCGCCTACATCTACCCTTGGAAAATCCCTATTTGGGCTTGTAAGATATGAACATGTGGGTCTCACCCTCCACCACTCACTCCATCCAACAAGGCCTATACTCCCTATAACCTCTATAGATGCACTAGAGTACTATCTTGCTCTACATTAACCTACGCCATATCATGTCACTACCTCACCACGTGGTACTCTAGGCTAGCTACCTGTGCATGTAGCATCACTGCATCCTCCTCCTAATCTCGTCGAGTTCAACGCCGTCATCGGCTAGCTTGAACAGTGGGTTTAGGTCTTATCCTCGATGGTCCCACACATGATGATCTGGTACCAGAAGTGCTTACCTATAATAGTACCTGAACTGGTGCCTGAGCAACATGTACCTATCCATGACCCTGATTCCCTAGAACTTCTACCTGTGGCTGAGAAACCTACCCTGCTGGTACCTAGCCTGCCTGTACTAGTGCCTAAATTAGAGGACCCTATCCACCAGTTACCTGTCCTCCTCCCACCACTTGCTCCACAGCTATTGCATCTAGCACATCAATGCCATCCCCATCATCAATAGGTACATCCTCATAGACATACTCTACCTCAACCTAGTCTCCCTTGTCTCCGTCCTCCTCCTTCTCCTCCTCCCCTACCTCAGCCTTAACCTCTGGATCAGTCAAACAAATAGGCCTCACCTGTTACCACCACTAGTCATAAGTCAGGGTCATCCAGGTGTAGTCACGGAAGGAGGGTTCATAGAATGAACTATCTAGGCTGTGCAACAAGAGTAAACACAATGGAAACAACTCAAAGATATGAAACAAACACAGATTCAGTCATTTAGTATATAATAGAATTCAAATACAATCTAGCCGGCATCATGCAGGCTTACAAGTAAGGCTCAAAGGCCTGATTATAGAATAATAGAATATGCGCAAGATATGGGTTTGAAGCTCCTTTGCGATAGATCTAAACTAAGGATTCTCTAAATTATTTGAACTACTTTCCTAGGGATCTATTACATCCTTATATATCATCTCCAAGACAAAGGATTCCTCCGCGTCAGCCAAGGAAGGTCACAAACTCCAACAAAGAGCTATAACATGTGTACATGGATAGGTCAGACCTAAACACATAGAACACATCCATAAATGAATGGAATGACATGCAGATCTTGGGGAAGGTTGGCCACGAACCAAAGAGATCTCATTGAATGATGTTTCATTAGGCTCCACAAGTCAAGGAATGCTCCGCAAGTTTTCTCCTTTAGCTGATTAGCAGAGGCTGTCAGGATGCTTTGTCTTGAGAAAATAATCGATCTTCTGATAGCGATATCTTTCTAATACTTAATCCAAATTCTCTAAATTCTTGAAATGATGTATATGAATGAATCTAGATGTTATGTCTAGCTCCACAAGATGTGATATGTGGACCAAAATATAGAAACTACTATTGACTGAACTGTCTGAACTTAACTGGAAAATGAAAACAAATTGAACTACAAACAAACTGAAATGCAAATGTTTTTGGTTGATGCAAGATTGCTCTTAAACCAGGGATGCTCCTACATCAGGTATCTAGGGTTATTAAAAAAGTGAGTCCCTCACTTTATTGGGGCTAGGGGAGAACCAAGATGGTCCACCTCAGCTTTAGAAATCCATGCTAAATCTTCTTCCTGTCTGCCTTTCCACTTCACAAGATATTCTTTGTATTGTCTTCCTCTAGTGCTATGTCCAACTCTGCTGTGTAAAATGTCTTCAATCTGCTCCGGTGCTTTCTGTGGTAAATGCTTCTTCAAGTCTTCTTCCATGCTATCACTGAACTCTGCTTAATGATACTGATGAAGGTCTGCAATGTTGAAAATAGGTGATATACCCAATGTCTCTAGGAAATCCACTTCATATGCATTTCCTAAATCAAATTTTCTAAGTATCTTACAAGGTCCAAACTTCTTCATCTTCAACTTGTTATATGTTCCAACTAGAAATCTTTCTTTTCTCAAGTATACCATTACTTCATCTCCCACTTAAAATTCCTTATGTCTTCTCTTCTCATCTGCCTTTTCCTTATACTTACTATTCATATCCTCCAAATGCTTCTTCACTTGATTATGCACTATCTTCATGTGATCTGTAAATTCCTCTGCTTCTGCACTTCACTTTTCTTCCATACCAATGTCCCTCAATTCTGCAACTTCTCTAGGATTTACTCCAGTAACAATCTCAAAAGGTGTTCTTCTTGTACTCCTATTTACAAAATTATTGTATGCAAACTCTGCTTGTGAAAGAATCAAATCCCAACTTCATGTCTTCTCTCCAACCAAACATCTCAACAAGTTTCCCAAACTCCTGTTCACTACCTCTATCTGTCCATCAGTCTGTGGGTGAAATGCTGAACTGAACTTCAAATCTGTCTTCATCTTCTTCCAAAGTGTCTTCCAAAAGTATCCAACAAACTTTGTGTCCCTGTTTGAAACTATGCTATTAGGTAATCTATGCAATCTCACAATCTCCTTGAAAAATAGGTCTGCTACATGCACTCCATCAGTTGTCTTCTTACAAGGTATGAAATGAGCCATCTTTGAAAATCTGTGGACCACTACAAATATTGAATGATGTCCTCTATGTGTTTTCAGCAATCCCATTACAAAATCCATGCTTATGTCTTCCCAAGGTCTCTCCGGTACTATCAAAGGTTTATACAATCCAGTATTCTAACTACTCCCTTTTTCAACTTGACAAACTCTACAACTCTGCACAAATCTCCTAGCATCCTTATGTATCTGAGGCCAAAAGTAGTTTTCACTTACCAAAGCAACTATGTTATCAATGCCAAAATGTCCTGCCAATCCACCACTATATTTCTCCTTGATCAAATTATCTCTCATTGAACTCTTAGGTATGCACAACTGATTTCCTCTAAACAATATATCTTCCTGAATGAAATAATCCAACCACTTACTCCTATCTGTCACAATAGGTTCCTTAAATGCTTTCCAAGGTTCTGCAAAATTAGTGTCTCCCTCATACATGTTCTTCAATTCATCAAAACCCAACACTTCAACTCTCATTTCTGTCAACAAGTTTCTTCTTCTACTCAATGCATCGACAAATTTGTTTGATTTTCCACTCCTATGCTTCAACACAAAAGTGTAACTTTGCATGAACTCTACCCATCTCATATGTCTCTGATTCAACTTACCTTGACTGTTTAAATACTGTAAAGCTTGATGATCTGTATATAGTACAAACTCCTTAGGCAACAAGTAATGTCTCCACTTCTTCAAGGCTTGAATTATGGCATAGAACTCTTGATCATAAACTCAATATCTTCTCCTTACATCATTCAAATTCTCACTGAAATATGCTATAGGTCTACCTTCTTGACTTAATACTGCTCCAATCACATTTCCACTTGCATCACAATCAACTTGAAATACCTTATTGAAATTCAGTAACACCAACATAGGTTGCTCTATCACTTTCTACTTCAACAATTCAAAACTTTTATCTACTCTAGATGTCCACTTAAAGTCCTTCCTGTCACCTCTCATTGTCTCTGTCATAGGGTTGCATACTAAACTAAAATTTCTGATAAACTTCTGGTAGAAACTAGCCAATCCATGAAATGATCTAACCTCTTCAATGCTCTTCGATGTAGGTCACTCAACAATTGCTTTCACTTTCTCAGGGTCCATCTTTAATCCTTCCGCAGAAATCACAAATCCCAAATATACCAATTCTTCCTTCATGAAACTACACTTCTTGATGTTTATCAGCAATTTCTCTTCTCTTAATCTCTGCACAACTTGTCTAATATGCCAGAAATGTTCCTCTTTTGTCTTACTAAAAATTAGAATATCATCCAAGTATACAATCACAAACTTACCCAAGAATTTCTTCAAGAATTCATTCATCAATCTCATGAAAGTACTCGGTGCATATGTCAATCCAAAAGGCATCACTAACCACTCATATAGTCCTTCATTTGTCTTAAAAGTAGTTTTCCATTCATCTCCTTCTCTGATTCTGATATAATGGTATCCACTCTTCAAGTCTATCTTTGTGAAATATCTTGCTTCACTTAAACAATCCATGATATCATCCATCCTAGGTAAAGGAAAACTATACTTAATTTTGAACTTGTTTATTGCTCTAGAGTCAGTACACATTCTCCATTCTCCATCTTTCTTAGGATCTAAGACTGCAAATATTGCACAGGGACTCAAACTTTCTCTGATCAAACCTTTCCTCAGCAACTCCTGTATCTATCTATTCAATTCTTCATTTTCTGTCAGTGTCATTCTATGTGTTTTTTTGTTAGGCAAACTTGCTCCTGGTATAAGATCCATGTGATGACTAATACTCCGTATAGGTGGCAATCCTTCAAGTACATTATCTGATATGATGTCTTCATACTCTGTCAACAACTCCTTTATCTCCTTCGATTGTGATTCTTCAGTCTCCTTCAATGTTTCAGGCTTCTTAGGAATCAAAGCATAACACATATTCTCATGTCTCAGACCATTTAGAAATTTTCTTCCATCTACCAAATAGATTCTAGCATTCCCACATACTCTACTCTTAGGATCATCTTCTAAAGGAATCAAAGTAATTCTCTTTCCATTTGCTATTATAGTGTATGTATTCTTTCTCCCATCGTGTATAGTTTTTCTATCATACTGCCAAGGTCTACGCAACAAGATATGACATACATCCATAGGCATAATATCACACAAGACTTCATCATGATAAGATCCAATATGAAATTTCACCAAACATTGTTCACTCACCAATACCTTATGATCATCCTGAATCCATGCTATCTGATAGGGCTTAGGGTGTTTCAATCTTTCCAACTTTAGCTTAGTCACCATCTCCTCTAAAACTAGGTTATCTGAACTACCACTATCAATCACAACTTTACAACACTTACCTCCTGATTTGCATTTTGTCCTAAACAAACTTTTCCTCTACGGTGATTCCTCATTTGCTTCAACTTGAAATAGTGCTCTCCTCATCACCAATGTTTCTCCTTTCTCTAGCTTACCAACTGAGCTGGGCGATCCAATAGGTTCTTCTTCAACATAGGCTGCTCTTCCATTATTCTCTATTTTCTTAGTTGTACTACCCTGATTACATTCAAATGCTCTATGTCCTTCACCTCCACACTTGAAACAAGTACCTCTAAATGTTCTCTTATCAAATCCTCTTTCCTCTCTTTTATATCCTTCATTCCAATATGTACTAGGGTTTCCTCTCCAGTAAAAAATTATCTTATCTCCAGTAGACAATATTATCTCTATCCTCCTTCCTGAATGTGCTGTCAAACTTGTTCTACTCTGAATGTGATCTATCTCCTCTAGAAAATATTCTACCTCTCTAAAATTTACCTCCTCTGCCTTTCTGTCTAAGATCTTGTCTTTTATTCATCTTCTCTTCAACTTTCAAGGAAAACTGATATGCTTCTTCCAAAGATGTCATCCTTACCAAGCTTAGTTCTTCTTGAATGCTCAATCTTAGTCCATTGATGTATCTAGCCACTTTCTCCTTACTTGATTCACTATGTCCTATTCTTATAATCATCTTATGAAATTCTTCAGTGTACTCCATAGATTTCTCCTTTTGTCTCAAGTTTTTCAATCTTTTCAATAGCTCCAACTCATAGTTAGTAGGTATGAATTGATTTTTCAATTTTTTCACCATCCTATCCCACTTTGTAATCTTTTCTTTTCCTCTTCTATTTATTTCCAACTATACTTCTTTCCACCATATAGCAACATGTCCTTTCAAATTTTGTCTTTGCAAATTTCATCTTCTCCAGATCTTCAATCTCTTCATACTCAAAGTATTCTTCCATATCATTTATCTAGTCAATCAACTCTTTAGGGTTCAAATTACAAATATCATTCGGCACATCAACTCTCAGTCTTTTTCCAATTTTCTAAATAGCTCACAACATCTTTACTTGATCTGATTCTTCTTCTTTGTCACCTCCTAGGGTTTTGCTAGTTTGCTCAACGGATTGAAATTCTTCTTCATCATCACTTTCAACATTAGGTCTCGGTATAAACCCTCTTTATCTATCTTCTTCAACAACATCTAAATGAATTCACACCATTTTCATCATCTCCATCATCTCATCCATTCTACCAGCCATTGTTCCAATAGCAACAAGTCTCCTTGGCGGCATTCTTCCTAGGATCAAGGGCAAACTTCCTCAAATTCAATGATCAGTCTACAAGGTGACAACTACCTCACAATCAGTAATTGGTTGTGACATAAGTAACCTACCTCAATTCGGCGATCTGTCCATAGAAATATCTTACATAATTCCTTCACCAAGTTCGTTCAACTCACTCCCAAAGATTCAACCTTTCGCTCTGATACCACTTGGTGCAGTCATGGTAGGAAGGTTCACAAAATGAACTATCCAGATCGTGCAACAAGAGTAAAAACAACATAAATAACTCAAAGATATGAAACAAACATAGATTCAGTTGTTTAGTATATAATATAACTCAAATACAATCTAGTTGGCATCATGTGGGCTTACAAATAGGGCTCAAAGGCTTGTTTACAGAATAACAGAATATGCACAAGATATGGCTTTGAATCTCCTTTTCCCTAGATCTAAACTAAGGATTCTCTAAATTATCCAAACTACTTTCCTAGGGATCTCTTACATCCTTATATATCATCTCTAATACAAAAGATTCCTCCGTGTCGGCCAAGGAAGGTCACAAACTCCAACAAAGAGCTGTACCGTGTGTACATAGATAGCTCGGAGCTAAACACATAGAACACCTCTGCAAATGAATGGAATGACATGTGGATCTTAGGGAAGGTTAGCCACGAACCAAAGATCATTGAATGATGTGTCATTAGGCTCCACAAGTCGACGAATGCTCCACAAGTTTTCTCCTTTAGTTGATTATCAGAGGCTATCAGGATGCTCTGTCCTAAGAAAACAATCGATCTTCTGATAGCAATATCTTTTTTGGTACTCAATTCAAAGGCTCTGAATTCTTGAAATGATATATATGAATGAATCTAGATGTTACGTCCAACACCATAAGATGTGAGATGCAACTGCGATAGAATGTAGACCAAAATATAGAAACTGCTACTGACTAAACTACCTGAACTGAATTGGAAAATGAAAACAAACTGAAATGCAAATGTTTTTGGTTGATGCAAGATTGTTATTGAACTAGGGATGCTCCTGCATCACATCCTCGCATCAACTATCTGGTTGTCCTAGTCCCACTGCACTGGTTGCAGTCCTACCTAATTTAATAAAGCCACTTATGGCTGAATCTGTGTAGACCACACTGGTATATACTAAGGTGTCCGAGCAAATATCATAGTCACTTGAGGCAAATCCTGAACCAGCCCAAACTATCAAATCACCCATGATGGAATGTACCTATCAATGGTGTGGCCTCCTCAGCCCATTAGATATTGACGTTGGAATGTGAAGGGAATATGTATATGATCGTCAACCCATGCAGCCACACCTATATACAGTCACCAAATTACCATATCCATGTCATCAATCTATCTCCGCCAATACCGCAACTATCCCATATGTGTATGCATGACAGGTAGTCTATATAAAAACACGTAAACCTCAAATTGAGCCCTATCATAGGCAAAATCAAGCCTCATGATCCTGATATGCTCCCATGCCCATACATGGAGTAGTGTCACTCCAGCTCCTAAACTCCTATCCAAATGATAGACTACCAGATGCATCTCATGATACAGCTGGGCTAACAAGCATGGGTAAGAGGCAAACATCACATCTTGAGTGATCATAGCCTTGATCACCCTCCCCCAGCATAGAAGGAAGTACCAAAACCTTGTATTAATACTTAATTCTTGGTAGTGAAGACGTTCCTGGTTAAAGTTACTACCACAACCAGACATGCCTTAGCATAAAAATAAATCATAATTTACAAGATGCAATTAATGCTAAAATTATTCACAAATTATCAAATTGCATCTACAAAGAAGTTAGCAAAATAAAAAATAATGAATGAAGATCCTTTTGTTTCAAAACATCATAGATTTAGAACTACTTGAGGAAGGTTTAAACTTCACTATAAAATGCAAGTTGCAAACTAGAAATCAGGTCTAGTTTGTAATTTGTAACATTGATTGCAACTACAAAAAACAAATTAGATGTGAACTATGGCTGGAGTTTGGACTCTAGTTGTAGTTTGCAAAAAATTGTAAATTGCAAGTAAATTGTAAAATGTGACTGGACATTGGGTTCCATTTGCAAGAAGCAGTAACTTGCAAACTATGAACATTTTTGGGTTTCTAGACTACAACTGGACTTTGAAGTCTAATTACAATTTAAAAAAATCTACAAACTAAAAAATGTTTTAGAGATGTGAATTGTGGCCATCATTAGAAGTTTGATTACAGTTTGTAAAAAACTACAATTTGCAAACAAGATGCAAAATGCATCCAAATCTCGCAGTCAACCTGCAACATGTAAAAACTTGCAAACTTTGAGAAGTTTTGGGAATCCAAAAATCAAACAAACTTTCAATAAGTCACTCCAAATTCTCAAAAACTACTAAGTAAACCACCAAAATGATAAAATTAAAACTACAAACTTAGAACACTCCCTTGAAAATCAAGTCCTTTAAATAAAACAAAACTTTAGCAAACACATGAACTTGTAAGAAACTATTACCCCAATAGGAGAAGAGGATTTAAATCCTAAAAATGAATTGCGCAAACCAACCTAAAAGATGATTGCAATATTGTACAACAAAAAGTTCTAGGAATCCCAACTTGCACAAGCAAAAAATGGTAGATCAATCACCAAAATAAAGATTAAGGGATGGGAAAAAAAAATGTCATTGCTAAAAATAGAAAACACATGAAAAGAATGCAAATAAGACACAATTGCAATCTAGAGTTGAGGCCTAGTACACAACTTGCAAACTAGAGTTCAAGCCTGGTTTGTAACTTACAATAAAACAAAGCCTCCTAAAGTTTAGAAAATTTCACCAAAGCCAAGGACCCAGAAACTTCATGAATTATTTTGTATGACACTTTGTCCCTCCAAAATATGAATAACCATAATTTCAATCAAACTCAAAAATTAAAGTGCCATAAGAGGTGAAAGACTGAAAGGAATAAAAGGCTCTCCAATTTTGGTGAAAAATAGGGGCATGTTGTGAGGGGTCACAACAAGTCCCACTATTTTCCACTCAATGTAAAATTGGATAAAAATGTGGTAAAAAAGGACAATATTTTCTATAGGCTTAGCTAGTAATTGGTAACAACTAAAAAAGGAAAAGATAGGTTGTTTGAGCATCATGGCCCTATTAAGTCATTTAAGAATTCATTTTGTACTAGCCCATGAATTATTCCACATAAACCATGAACAATTAAGGTGACAAAAACCAATATTCATATCAAAGAAATATAATTTATTATGTATGTAGTACCAAGGTTCTCACTCATTAGTTTTGTAGTGTGTAGATAAATGGCAACATTTATCAGATGCCATCTCAACCACATTAAAATCACCACACATAGTCCTAGTGGTAGTGGAAAATAACTTTGCAATCTATCACCAGAGAAGAGATTTTTCAATAGCATCATTAGATACATAAATGTAAACAACACCCAGAGAGTAGTTATTAACATGATATAAGACCCACAAACATGGTTAGCACGGGGTCACATCCATCGGTCACCATTTGTGGTTGGCACCTATGAAAAATGAAGGTGGCAAGTGTGCCACGTCCTATTTCATGGTCACTACGAAACAAGTGACATTTTGGCCAAATAGAAGAAAAAATTATAGAAAATCATCAATCATATTTCAACTTCGATTTAAACACAAAACACCAAGATCAAGAAATCATTGATGAGCATCCCACATGATGTATTTTCCTCTGGGATTTCTTAGACCCCTACATTCCATGAAATAAAATTCATGGAAAGTGAGAATCAACGGTCATATCATCAACAAGGAGATTGTCAAGAGGTCCATAATGATTCTACGGGTAGTTTTCTTCTATGAATAATCTCAAAATTAGAGAACAAATGGGACAAATCAAGGAAATCCTTTTTCTTTTCTAGCATAAATTCTCCTTCCATGAACTCATAAGCCAAGTTACAAGAGCAGTGAGAAGTCAAATGAGAGGGAGGTCAATGCTTTGATTGAGAGGAAACAATGTTGCCACTATTAGGGATCAATTAAATCATGGCTTGACAACCATCTGATTTGATTCCCTTTTGGGGTGAGAGTCACCATCCTCATTCTCCTTAGAATGCTTTGAAATTTATGGCCTAATAGCCAAACACTGTGGACCAATACCTTTTTGAATTGAAGATTATTTCTATTTCCCATAGTGGTCTAGCCATCCCCATCCTTTCAAGGTGGAGGATCCATTGATGTTTCCTTAGGAGGAGACTTGGCCCACTGAACATCTAGAAGACATTCATGAATTTTCTGGTCTAAGGACTAGTATTACTAACAAGTGTTTGGTAGATTAAGTTACATAACCCTTTTGGTGAAGCTTAGGGTACTCACTTGCACTTATATGGACTCCTTGAGGTCCTTAGACAAATTGGCATAGACACAAACTCTCTTTTAACGGTGAGAAAAAAAAATACTTTTGTTCAATATGAACAACCTCCCTTAAAGACACAACAATGTGATCATGGAAGCACCATAAGGGTACGAGAAAGGTATGAAACTCAACCCAGACAGGGACACAAGAGATAATTCCTCAAAGACTATGAAGTCTCAAGTCCAAGGAGAGAAGACAAGAAAAAATAATTGAATGTACCGAGGGTCATGCTCGAAGATATCCTTAACAAACTTAACATCAAATAAAATGGAAAAGGAAGAAATCCTTGGAAAGGTTTTAGATGGTCTCTACACAAACCCCGTGTGGGACCCAAGTTGAATTGACCCAACTATGTAGCATGCTTCTAGAGGTGATATGACCTACAAAATAGCCAACAAGAGTATAGTTTTCTAGCCACATACATGAATTTTCAAAATTATGAACTATTAAAACAACATTAGGAATAGTTGTGTCACCTCATGCACTACTTTCAAAATAAACTTTTGCAGCAATTTTAGAGCCATTTTCCTATGCATGCAAGTGTGAAGCCCTAGCATCAAATGTGGGGTGGTTTAGGCTAGTTTCTATATAAAAAGAAAAGAAAAGTCGCCCAAATGTGCGGTAGCTAAAGAAAGCTACAATAAATACAAAGATTGTCTACTCTAAAAAGCAATATGACACAAGCGTAACGAGGACATTTGAGTGAGAAGAGAAACATACAGACCAAGCCATATCCCTTTTCATAATATTTAAAGTTGTATATATTATTTCTAAAATGCTTGTTATAAAACATTCATGTGCAACAAAATCCTTCCATGAGTTGACGAAGAAAATGCCCTTGGGCCTTGTAACACATCTATCTTGTCTTGACATAAATTCTGAAACATATTACTTACCAAATTGCTTGCATGTTGATTGGAAGTTTCTGAGATTTTAAAGTCTCTACAAATTTCCTTGTCAGAAACACTCTACTTAAATATTATCCATTTCAATGGTCAAACAGTCAATAGTAATTTTACACCTCATTCACAATAAAAAGTGGTAAATATTTGTTCTATTTTTATTAGCGAAAATTGACCTTTGACTTTTGAAGTGGATGATATTTAAGAATAGCCTGTCATGAGACAGTTTACATGCAATATGAGCTCTATGGAGTGCACTCCAATCTCTTTGGATTGAACCTTTCAAGTTTAAAAATTTGCTCAACTTTAAGGAGTTACTTTAATGCTGTCAATAGAATTTAAAAACAAGAATATTGAGATTAACAACAACATCGACCTAACATGCAACTATTATAAAATAGTCTTCAAAGTGGCTGGAAATATCGGACGATTGGACGTGATAACAAATGCTCTACACCACATTTTATCTGTTGAAAAAACTGATAGACCAATGTTGACAGACAGTTAAACATACACATTACATACGGATCTTAACAAAACTTATATAAGGGAAAAGGACATACATTTAGTTGAAATTTATAATACCCACATAAGCTACACACTCATTGAGCAGGATATGAAATGAGAATCACAAATAACAGTTCCCTTCTAGCAAATCAATAGCTCAGGTGCCACCGAGGTTCTTTCTGATTGTATCCACCTCAGCAGCAGTAATCTGGAATGACTTAGCCAAGACTTGGTTGGGAATGGCCGGCTTAGAGTGAAAAACAGCGAATGGAATTAGAGAGGTACCCATAGCTTGACTGTTAAAAGCCTGTATTAAAATGGCAGTTGTGTTTCCCCTGTTGTAAACAAAGTGTATGAGGCCTTTGGGGAACACAAAAACGTCTCCTGTTTTGATCTCTGCAGAGAAAAGCTTGTTGGTGGTGTCGATGAAACCAGCGGTGAGATTTCCTTCCAAGACGAAGATTATTTCGGTGGCTCTGGGATGGAGATGAGGAGGAACCTCTCCTCCCACAGCCAGATCTACACGAGCCATTGATATACCCAATGTATTTATACCAGGGAGGACTTGTGCTGTTGTGATAACCACACTCGCATTGAACAGATTGGCTGCTGTATTTCCCCGGCTGCTCAGAAGGGATGTCGTAAAGTGCTTTGCAGAAGCATTACTGGGATTGATACAAGGCAGGCCATTCAAAAAAATTGTAGAGGAGGAGGTATCAGCCACGCAGAAATCCTGCAAAGCATCTGGGTCTGCCCTTATTGTGGGCACTAAAAAGAGCATTAGGAGGGAAGCCAGAAAGTATGCCATTGCAATTGTATGTGCTAATTTCTGATTAGCAAAGAGCATAACAATCAATTCGGGGCTTCTGCCTTTGTTAGCGCGTATATATAGAGATTTACAAAGTTCTAACGGGGTATTAATTTAAAAATAACCTAGAAAGTTGGCACTTCAATCTGGAAGGGAAGAAAGAAGAATATAATTGATGGCCTAACAGCAACAGCCGGTTAAAGCCAGATAACAATTTTGAACTGAGCTGGGCCTGGAAATTGACCGTTTCTGGTGTATTCTCAAAGACTTATAATTTATTATTGAAAATTTGTCGTAGGTTTTTCTTCCATTTTTTTTTAATCTTAATGTGTAGGTAGTATGTGTTTTAATCGTTTGAGAAGGAGCAATAATCGAGTTAATGGTCAAACATAACAGCAGTGTACGTGGGCCGGCAATTAGGGATTGCCCAACCTTAAGCTTAGACTTAAATTTTCTATTTGTGGTAGTTTTTAGTTTCCAACTTTTTCTTTTAAGGTATATATATATATATAAAGATTTCAATGGGATGCTTCATCTTGATGCATGTATAGTATAATATAAGAGTACTTCTGTCAAAACTTAATCTTCATCTATTTCATTGGAAAAAAGGAGTTATAGTTTCTTCAGCATACGGTTGTCTTTTTGGGTACCAAGGGTGCTCTTTCTATAGAGAAAATATTACCTCCTAAAAAGTAATGTTATGGCACCAAAGATTAGGTCAAATAGGTGAGAAGGGTGTATGGACCTTAAAGAATAAAAACCTAGTTGAAGGTTTATCTAATTGTAAGGTTGAATTTGTTTTTTTTTAACATTGCATATGTGGGAGGAAAAACTATGTTAAATTTTATTCTAGTTCTTACAAGTCTTCTGGGTTTTTGGATCTTATCCATTCAGATGTTTTTAGTCTAGTTGATGTTCCTTTAATTGGTAAATATTTTTATTATGTTACTTTTATTGTTGACTATAGTAGAAGGATGGGTTTATTTTTTGGGAAGTAGATCTAAAGTTTTTAGTTGTTTCAATGAATTTTAGGCTTTGTTAGAAATGTAGACTAGTGGGAAAATAAATATTTTGAGAACTAATAATGGTAGTGAGTATTTCTCTGTAGATTTTGATAACTTTTGTAAGGACTCTAGTATTCATGGACATAAGACAACTCCATATTCTCCTTAGCATAATGGAGTTGCCGAACATATGAACATGACATTGATTGAAAAGGATAGGAGTATGCTTAATGGAGTTCGCTTGGAACACAAGTTTTGGGCTCACGTTGTAGCCATGGTTTGCTACTTGATTAACATGTCTCCTACATGAACTCTTATTGATAAAACACCTATGGAGGTGTAGATGGACGAAAAGCCTTCATTAAAGAATCTTTGTGTTTTGGTTGTGAGGCATATGTACATGTTCCAAGGGAGATGCATACATAATTAGAGAACAAGGTGATAAAATGTATTTTCATTAGCTATAGTCATGGTGTGAAATGATATAAGCTTTGGGAGCCTATTGTAGAAATAATTTTATATAGTAGAAGTGTTATTTTTAGAGAAATTAAGCCTTCTTCCATTGTAATGTAGCTAGAAGAAATTGAAAAGATAAATTTGGTTCAATTTCCTCCCACACCAAGGAAAGTTGAATCAAAAGTGTGAATTAGGCCTGAAGTTAGGAATAGATCTTCAAGCTCAAATTCTTCAAAATAGGAGGTACCACCTCCACCTCATCTTGCACGTAGGCCAACTCAGTAAACAAAACCACCAAAAAGGTATTCTCCTAGTGATTGGAGATGTATTTTTTCTTTAAATACTAACATTAATGAACTAATAACTATGCAAGAAGCTTTAGGTATACATGATTCAGTCTTGGAAAATAGCCATGCATGAAGAGATGGTGGTAATTAGAAAGAATGACAGTTGGAACTTGGCACCTTTTCCCAATGGGAAAAAACCCATTGGTTTCAAATGGGTATTTAAAATAAAAATTGGTTCTAATAGTAATGTTAAAAAGTAAAAAGTATAGTAGGTTGCAAAAGGTCACTTCTAGGTTGAGGTAGTTGATTACGATGAGACTTTTTCTCTTGTTACTAAAATGTCATCCATTAGATTTTGTCTTTCAATTCTAGCAACTTATGATTTAGAAATCAAGTTCATGGATGTTAAAAGAGCATCCCTTCATGGGGATTTGGATGAAGAAATTTATATGACATAGCTTGAGTATTTTTTTATTAAAGGTAAAGAACATTTGGTCTATAAATTAAAGAAGTCATTGTATGGATTGAAGCAATAGCCTAGGATGTGGTACTAGAAATTTAATAGATTTCCAAATCAGACCACTGTGCTTACTACAAAACTAATTATGATCATTTCTTGATTATTTCACTTTATGTTGATGACATGTTATTTATTGAAAAGGAAAAATAATTTATTTGTGAACTAAATGTTGCAAGTATGAGGTGAACCAGTGTTGTCATTGATGTCAACATACTCATATTGCATTGACAAGAAGGATTTGATGAGCTGTCTGCTGAGGATATTGAGAAAATTAGCCTCAGTCAAGAACAATGAAGAACAGTGATAAGAAGAAGGTAAATGTACTGTATAGGATGAGAACCGGAGGATGCGGATTAAAGGGTTAGTAGATATGAGTCTTGAGATGCTACAGTTAAGACTTCAGAGGTCCGCATGAAGATCTGAAGGAGTTATGGCTGCCGGTATAGAACCGGGTCTGGCAAGTATCCGGAGGTGACAGAGGATCACAAAAAGGTCCGGTGAGGTCCGGAATTGTATCATCCTAATCTGCGGATTGGACTGAGTGTTTGGGATGTCCTTGTGATGTGTCATCCTGATTTGTGTATGATTTGGAGGTCCGGAAGTACCTCTTGCATTATGACAGTGGCGACAGACTGTGTTCTTGAAGTTCCGGATGAGGAAGACAAGAGATCCCAGTAAGCAGAGGAAGTGCGGATGTATCCGGACATTCAGACAGGCTTGTGAAGGTTCTTGGATCATGTTTAGGTTGTGTTGTTGGTCCGCATTAATGGTAGAGCCCGGAATTGAAGTTACTCTTCCGGATGAAGTTCTTGCTCTGTGTAGCCGACCGGATGAGTTGTTCATCCTGCGAATGTTCTTGTGATGGCCGACCGGATGTGTTATTCATCTTGCGGATACTCCTATGGTTGTTTGCCGACTTAGACGTTTGTTCCTGAGTCGATGTCTTGTATAAATAACGGTTTGTAAGTTCATTTCAGTGTGTGGTATGTGGATGAGTGTGGCATAGCGAAGAAACGTGCGAAGGGCAGAGCAGAGATGTTGGGCTTAATTGGAACTGATTCAGACATGGTAGAGATGTCATTCTCCAGTTCAAGACTGTGATTTTCATCACTTTGTAGACAGTGTGTCTCCTTGTAGGCAGTGGGCCTCTTTGTGAGCAGTGTGCTCGGGCAGTGAGCCCTTATTGGCATGTGCCATCCATTTTTCTTTATTCTTCTAACAGAGAATAATTCTTGGGTTAATCACCCCATGGTTTTTCCCTTAACCGGGTTTTCCACGTCAAAATCTTGGTGTTCAATGTGTTGATGCTTATCTGCTCTTGTGTTTATGTATTATGCTTCCATGGATGATTATTTGATATGCTGTTAACTGACAACAGAGAATTAAGTGTTTGAAGGAAGAAGAAGTTTTATACAACTGATTCACCCCCCCCCTCTCAGTTGTAAGCCCTAGATCCAACAATTGGTATCAGAGCTAAGTTCCTCTGACAAGAGCTTAACCGCTTGAGGAGATCTAGGATGTCATCATACAAGAAGGATAGTCCGAAGTTCGATGGAACCAACTTCACTCTCTGGAAAGGTCGCATGAAGTGTCACTTGGAATGCATGGGAAAAGCATACCTGGGTATGATTTCAAAACCATATGTACCTCCACAAGGTGGTCCGACAACTCTGAATGAAATCACAGAAGCTGAAAACAATCTGCGGACCAAGGAAGCTCTTCTAAGCGCATTGAATGACTCAGATCTCTCGAATGTCATTGACCTACCCACTGCATATGAGATCCTAACTAAACTGGAACTTCTGTATGAAGGAGATGAGTTTGTCAAAAGTGCAAGGTTGCAAAGTCTGAAAGGGAAATTTGAAAGATTGAAAATGAGAGATGATGAAAACATCACTACCTTTATTCCAAGAGTAAATGAGCTGGTATGTGGAATCAGAAATGCTGGTGGAACTTTAGATGAAAATGAGATTGTCTGCAAAATCCTAAGATCCCTTCCTGCTGCCTACAAAATCAAAGTTGCTGCCATTGATGAATTCAGAGCCCACACAACTGTCACAAGAGAACAACTGGCTGGCAAACTAGCTGCATTTGAAATGACCAAGTTTGGAGATGATCCTCCCAAGACTGAATCTGCTTTCAAAGCCAGTGCCTATGTGAAAGGCAAACAGAGATTTGATCCGGGTGAAAACTCATCAAGGAAAATGTCATGGTATGATCAAGCAAGAAGAGACATGGAAGAAGAAGAAGCAGAAACAGCTCAACTTGAAGCCCTCATTGCAAAGAGACTGCCAAGAGGATCTGGTAAGTATGAAGGAAAACTACCCTTTAAGTGTTTCAACTGCAATAAGATTGGTCATTTTGCCTCAAGATGTCCGGAGAGATCTGCAAGATCTAATACTCACAGACAAAGGTTTCAAAAGAATTGCTATTATGTTCATGAAGAAGATGACAATGAAGGAGTAACAGATGATGAATCAGAACTAGGAAGCAAATCCGGAAATGAGTGGGTGTTTATAGCCATCAAGGAAGAAGATTCAATACTCTCTGAATCTGTCAATCACAAAGTTGTTGAAAAAGCCTTGGCTGCTCAAGTGGAAGAAAAGGATGATTGGGTTATTGACAGTGGATGTTTTCACCATATGACTGGTGACAAGAATAAGTTCTTAGATTTGGAAAGATATGAAGGAGGAATGGTAAAGTTTGGTGACAATTCTGCTGGCAGAATCAGAGGTAGGGGAACTATTTCCTTTGATGGTAAGAGCAAAACAGGAAATGTACTGTATGTTGAAGGATTGAAGCACAATCTTCTCAGTGTTGGTCAGTTAGTGGACAAAGGCTATGATCTCCGGTTCAAGAATGGAAAATGCAAAATCTTTACAAGCTCCGGAACTGAAATTGCATCCGGTACTCAGACAAGAGGTAACATCTTTCATCTGGTTGGTTCAAATAAAAGTTGTTTGTTTGTTCAAATTGATCAGAGTTGGTTATGGCATAGAAGAATGTGTCATGTAAATTTTGATAACATCATCAAAATAAGCAATACTCAGGCTGTGAGAGATCTTCCAAAGTTGATGAAACCTACAAATAGTGTGTGTAAAGAATGTCAGTTAGGCAAACAAAGCAGAGTCTCTTTTAGAAGCAAAGATCAGTCTTCTACCGGATTGTTGGAATTAGTACATACTGATCTATGTGGTCCGACAAGAATCAAGAGTCTGCAAGGTGATAGATATTTCATGTTGTTAATTGATGATCATTCCCGGATGATGTGGGTTACCTTTCTAAAAGAAAAATCAGAAGCTTTTGAGAAGTTCAAAATCTTCAAAGCTATGGTGGAGAATCAAACCGGATTGAAACTAAAGTGTCTAAGGTCTGATAGAGGTGGTGAATTTACATCTGGTGAATTCATTGACTTTTGTGAGAAACAGGGTATAAGGAGACAGTTGTCTGCTCCTAAGACTCCACAGCAGAATGGAGTAGTTGAGAGAAAGAACCGGACCATCCAGGAAGCTGCTAGGACAATGATGTTGGAAGCAAATGTTCCTCAAATGTTTTGGAAAGAAGCTATCAGCACTGCAGTCTACACTCTCAATCGAGTTCAAATCAGAAACAACACCGGTAAGACCCCCTATGAACTCTGGTTTGGCATCACTCCTACTGTAAAATATTTCAGAGTATTTGGTAGCAAGTGTTATATTAAAAGAGATGAAGATCTAGGAAAGTTTGATGCTAGAAGTGATGAAGGAATTTTCTTGGGCTACTCCACTCAAAGCAAAGCATACCGGTGTTACAATAAGAGATTGAGGAAGATGATAGAAAGCACCAATGTAAAGGTTGATGAAGGAATTGAGAAGCCTTCAAGATTTTATGAGTTTGATGAAGATGACCAAGACAGTGTTCAAGGACCTCAATCCTCTCCGGTGAGACAGAGTCAGCCTGATCCGGTAAATCAGGAAGAAGAGATAGGTTTGAATGAGCCTGATCAAGAAACAGCAGTGCTGGATACTCCCAAAATTCCAAGGTATGTAAGACTGAATCACTCTGAAGATCAGATCATAGGTGACAGAAGCAAAGGTGTACAAACTAGAAGGAATATTGCTCAAAATCAGAATGAATGTTGTCTGATTTCAAAGATTGAACCTAAAACAATAAATGAAGCCTGCAATGATGAAAACTGGACCAAAGCAATGGAAGATGAATTGATGCAAATTGAGAAAAATCATACTTGGGATCTTGTTCCCAGACCTAGAGACAGGAATGTAATTGGAACCAAGTGGGTCTTCCGGAACAAACTAAATGAAGCTGGTGAAGTAATCAGAAACAAAGCTAGATTGGTCTGCAAAGGCTACTCTCAAATAGAAGGAATTGACTTTGAAGAGACTTTTGCTCCAGTAGCAAGAATTGAAGCAGTCAGATTACTTCTTGCATTTGCTGCCTTCAAAGACTTCAAGGTATATTAGATGGATGTCAAGTCTGCCTTCCTAAATGGTGATCTGGAAGAAGAAGTCTACATTGAACAACCGGATGGATTTCAATTGTCTGATAATAATGATATGGTCTGCAAGTTGAAGAAAGCTTTGTATGGATTGAAGCAAGCCCCAAGAGCATGGTATGAAAGGTTGGATAAGCATCTTGTGCAGATTGGATTCAACAAAGGTACTGCTGACAGTAACTTATATTTCAAAATTGATCATGAAAACATTCTGATTGTTGAAGTGTTTGTGGATGATATCATTTTTGGAGGAAGAGATAGTATGTGCAAAACTTTTGCAAATCAGATGAAAAGTGAGTTTGAAATGTCTATGCTTGGTGAAATGAATTTCTTCTTGGGTCTGCAAATTACTCAAACAAAAGAAGGGATCTTCATTTCTCAGACCAAATATGTGAAAGAATTGTTAAAGAAATTTGGTATGGAAGACTCAAAGCCTATGAACACTCCTATGGCAACCGGATGTAAGTTAAGCAAAGATGATGATTCTCCAAAGGCAGATCAGACAAAGTATAGATCAATGATTGGTGGATTGTTGTATCTCACTCAAACTAGACCAGATATAATGCAGGCTGTTGGTCTTGTGGCAAGATTCCAGGCTGATCCTAGAGAATCTCATGTTATGGCAATCAAAAGAATTTTTAGATACTTGAAAGGAACAGTTGAGTATGGTCTATGGTATCCTAGAGATCTGGATTTCTCTCTTCATGCTTACACAGATGCAGATTGGGCAGGAGATGTGGATGACCGGAAGAGCACTAGTGGTGGAGCATTCTTTTTGGGGAAGAGATTGGTTTCTTGGCTAAGTAAGAAACAAGATGCAATATCTCTGTCTACAACTGAAACAGAATACATTGCAGCAGCAGGTAGTTGCACTCAAATCTTATGGATGAAGCAGATGCTAAGAGACATCAAAGTTGAATATGAGGAGCCTATCACAATCTTCTGTGATAATTCAAGTGCAATTAATATTTCCAAGAATCCGGTATTGCATTCTAAGACTAAGCACATATCTATCAAATTTCACTTTTTGAGAGAACAAGTAAACAAGGAAGAAGTCAGATTGGAGTATGTTCCCTCCAAGGATCAGATTGCAGATATCTTTACAAAACCTCTTCCCAAGGACTCTTTTGAATATCTCCGGGAGAAGTTAGGGGTCATGGCCCCTCCGGTGATGAACTAAGATGCACTGATGTGCATCAGTCCGGTGGCTATCACAGTCATATCTTGTGATCCGGACTAATGGGGAGCTGCAACTAAGGGGGAGCAGCTGGTATGATTCTGATGCATGAGAATTGCAAGTATGAGCCCTTTGCCATTGATGTCAAAGGGGGAGAGAAGACATGTGAAAAACAAGTGGTTGATGATCAAAGGGGGAGCAGTAAAGGAAGAGAAGACATATGAAAAGTTGAAGTTCTTGTCTTAATGGTTTTTCACATCATATGTTGCCATCAATGACAAAGGGGGAGATTGTTGCAAGTATGAGGTGAACCAGTGTTGTCATTGATGTCAACATACTCATATTGCATTGACAAGAAGGATTTGATGAGCTGTCTGCTGAGGATATTGAGAAAATTAGCCTCAGTCAGGAACAATGAAGAACAGTGATAAGAAGAAGGTAAATGTACTGTATAGGATGAGAACCGGAGGATGCGGATTAAAGGGTTAGTAGATATGAGTCTTGAGATGCTACAGTTAAGACTTCAGAGGTCCGCATGAAGATCTGAAGGAGTTATGGCTGCCGGTATAGAACCGGGTCCGGCAAGTATCCGGAGGTGACAGAGGATCACAAAAAGGTCCGGTGAGGTCTGGAATTGTATCATCCTAATCTGCGGATTGGACTGAGTGTTTGGGATGTCCTTGTGATGTGTCATCCTGATTTGTGTATGATTTGGAGGTCCGGAAGTACCTCTTGCATTATGACAGTGGCGACAGACTGTGTTCTTGAAGTTCCGGATGAGGAAGACAAGAGATCCCAGTAAGCGAGGAAGTGCGGATGTATCCGGACATTCAGACAGGCTTGTGAAGGTTCTTGGATCATGTTTAGGTTGTGTTGTTGGTCTGCATTAATGGTAGAGCCTGGAATTGAAGTTACTCTTCCGGATGAAGTTCTTGCTCTGTGTAGCCGACCGGATGAGTTGTTCATCCTGCGAATGTTCTTGTGATGGCCGACCGGATGTGTTATTCATCTTGCGGATACTCCTATGGTTGTTTGCCGACTTAGACGTTTGTTCCTGAGTCGATGTCTTGTATAAATAACGGTTTGTAAGTTCATTTCAGTGTGTGGTATGTGGATGAGTGTGGCATAGCGAAGAAACGTGCGAAGGGCAGAGCAGAGATGTTGGGCTTAATTGGAACTGATCCGGACATGGTAGAGATGTCATTCTCCAGTTCAAGACTGTGATTTTCATCACTTTGTAGACAGTGTGTCTCCTTGTAGGCAGTGGGCCTCTTTGTGAGCAGTGTGCTCGGGCAGTGAGCCCTTATTGGCATGTGCCATCCATTTTTCTTTATTCTTCTAACAGAGAATAATTCTTGGGTTAATCACCCCGTGGTTTTTCCCTTAACTAGGTTTTCCATGTCAAAATCTTGGTGTTCAATGTGTTGATGCTTATCTGCTCTTGTGTTTATGTATTATGCTTCCATGGATGATTATTTGATATGCTGTTAACTGACAACAGAGAATTAAGTGTTTGAAGGAAGAAGAAGTTTTATACAACTGATTCACCCCCCCCCTCTCAGTTGTAAGCCCTAGATCCAACACTAAAATATTAGCTTGCAACAAGATTTGAAACAAAAGACTTAGGTGATATGAAACACATTCTTGGAATAGAGATAAGGAAGGATAAAGAAAATAGAAAGATTTGTCTTGGTCAAATTAAGTATGTGAATTCAATTTTACAAATGTTCAATATCTAGGATTCTAGACCATTATTTGTACCTTTTACTTTGGGAACAAAAATATGTATCGAACAATGCCATACTTTTCCTTCAGAGATGGAAGCCATGATTAGGGTACCTTATTAGAGTGCATTTGATAGTCTTATGTATGTTATGGTTTCCACTAGACCAAACATTGCCTAAGAAGTGGGAGTTCTGAGTAGGTTTATGTCAAATCCTAGATGGATACATTGGGATGTGGTAAAAAGAATCTTTAGATATTTGTGTGTACATCTAAGTATTCCATGTGCTATCATTTCAATATGAAAGGCAACATGAATGGCTTCAATATTTGTGGATATGTGGACTTAGATTGGGGTAGAAATGTTAATAAAATAAGATCCATTAGTGCATGTGTTTACTTTATTTGGTTGTGCCATTACTTTGATAAGCAAATAGCAGGTTGTGGTAACTTTGTCCACTACTAAGGTAGAGCATATTGTAGCTACTCATGCCTAGAAAGAAGCCATTTGGTTAAAAAGATTGTGTTCAAATGTTGGGCTGAATTAGAGAGTAGTTATAGTTTATTGTGATAGTTAGAGTGTAATTTTCATAGCAAAGAAACTTTTTATCGAAGGACCAAGGACATAGATGTGCAATACCACTTTGTTAGAGATATGCTCGAAGATGGAAGGGTCAAGCTAGAGAAGGTATAAACTTTAGTGAATTTCATAGATACTTTGATAAATCCTATGAGGACAAAGCAATTTAGATGGTTCTTTAAGTCTATGGGCCTCTCGGCCCCTAGTAGTTAGATTTCAGTGTTGGTATGTTTTGCTCTTGCTCTTGCAAGGTTTTCAACAAGTTAGAGAACACTTGGAAAAGGTGTCTCAACCTTAGATTTACAATGTTCATATGTATTTATTATTCACATTTTATTTATTATTTTGACCTTATATTGGGAAATGAGGCATCCCACTTTGTGTTGACATTTTGTGCCATGTGTCAAATATCTTGGAGGTGTGTAAGATGTCATGAGTTGGAATATTTGGATCATAAATGGAATGCCCTATTTCAGAGGGGAAATAAAAGATCTTATGATGTGTAAGAGAATAAAAATAGGCGTAGTTACATTGGAATCATGACTAACATTATGACACATAAGAAAAGTATCTTTGTATTGAAGGTAAATTCCAATCTTGGGTGCTCAACTTGTGGAGATTCCTATGATAGGTTATGACAACTATAAGAGCATATTTTAATAATAACTAGAAGACTTTTCTGAAGGTGGGCATTATAGTTTGTGCCATTTTGGGCACCACATTTGGGCTCATGGTTTTGCAACCTAGTTTTGGTAAACCACATGTGTGCCATTTGTAATTTGCCTATAAGTTGGTGCTTGCACTTTAATTTGTATGTTGTAATTTGCAATCTAGAATTGCCAAAAATCACTTTAGAATTAAGTTTTTAATTATACTGATATAAAATATTGCTTTGTAAGTGTATTCTAACTTGTTTCTGTTACCAAATACATTGGGCTAATTTGGAGAGTGACATTTTTTACTAAAAGGTTTTCCCCACATAAATTACTATGTAACACTTTACATTGATTTTATTTCTATATATGTGTTCCTACATTTTTAGTAACTATTTAGATCAAGTTTTAGTGTTTCTATACATCCCTCCTCTCAAGGTTTAGTGTAGGAAGTTGATTTCACTTCCTTTGTTTCCCTAAATTTCTTGAGTCACTAAGATAATGATATTGTAGGATTTCAACCAAGATTCTCTTAAATTCACACCAATTATAGAACTCAATTAGACAAACACATGCTAAAAAATCAAATTAACATTAGCCTTCCCACATCTTTTTTGAGTGAAACAGAATCCTATCCACACTTTCTCTAGCCTCCTAGACATAAACATATAGTGTAAAAAGTTGCATAGTGTGCAAAAATGTAGTTCACACCCCTAAAAGTAAAAAACTAATATCTCTCAAAACTAGAAAGAAAATGATCTACCCTAGACACTATGAAGCTCTAATACCACGTTAGAATATGAAAAAAGAAAAGATAACCCAGATTTAGTTCATAATGGATATTAAAACCCTATTTGACAAATTATTCAAGAATCAAGCTAGAAAAATAGGAATGACTTCCATGAATGAGAGATAAACACAAAATTACAAGACAAAAATTGCTCAACACAATATGCATTAACTAAAAGGTCATAATAAATGAATGGAAAATAAACATGCAATATCAACTTGGATACATAAATAGAGAAGAGAGGAGGCAATTATGACCAATGAGAGAAATTCCTCCAACTACCCAGAACTAGGATAGAATTACACTTACAAAAGATGCCATCTACCCTCCTGATGACCCACTCACAAATACCTAAGAAAGATAAAAAATCATGCACAAAAATATGTAATATCTAGGGAAAACAATAACATGCTCATGAATTCTTTTTCACTCCAAATTAATTATTTAATTAGTACCTTTGCTCTTATTTGTGCCTTTAGGTGTATCTTCATTCTAGTCATCCAATTTTTCAAATATCTTTCCATCTCATCTTGCTATGGAATAATCTTCCCAAACAATCTATACACAAAATTATACAACCAATTAATTCTCCTTTCATCAACAAACTCTATACTTTAACAGATTATATATTCTTGAGTAAAAAAGAGTGCGCTCTCTGCTTTCCATGTCTTTTTAGGGTTTTAGATTTGATTGCTTTCTGTGTTAATGGAGGCTGTTGCCTTGGGTAGTGCATCTGGGAACTCAAACTTGATGGAGGAAGATCCTTCCAAAGGATGGAAGAGAGTGTTAATAGGGGAGAAGATGGGCTCCCCTAAAAGCAGGTCGGGGCTTCCTGACAAAAAGGATTCTATAGAAGGTACGACTCTAGATATTCCAGAAGATCTGATTGAAGAAATAGTGGCGGCTGTGGATCTTGCTCTGGTTGGTAAGTTTATCTCCTTCTGTCCTAATATTGAGATGGTTAGGAAATGGGTGATTTCTCGGTGGAGAATCAAAGGTAGTGTTTCGGTCATTGCTATGGCAAGAGGTCTGTTCCTATTTAAATTTATGAATAGGGAGGATATGATAGCTATTCTTGTAGGAGGACCCTAGTTTTATGGTTCTCATTCACTTGCTTTGTGCCCTTGGAAACCTAGGTTTGACCCTAACATGGACCTCTGCAAGTCAGCTCCTGTTTGGGTAAGATTGCCAGGGTTTCCCTTGGAATTCTGGGATGAAAAAATATTTACTGCTATTGGCAACTCCTTTGGCCAGTATATTACTGTGGATCATACTACTCGCATTCAATCCAGGTGTGTATATGTCCGGTTTTGTGTTAATGTGGAGATTAATCAAACCCTTCCCATGTCCATAGAGTTAAACTCTAAATATGGGATTTGGACCCAGCCGATTCTCTACGAAAATGCTACTACCTTCTATGAAATATGCAAGAAGAAGGGCCATGTAATGACCCAATGCAAGGCGCAACAAATGGGAAAGGAGGCTGATCCTCATAATGAGGTTGCTCCTCAAAATGAGGCTGCGGATCATTCACCCAAAAATGTTACCCCTATCAATCAGGGAATGGGGGGTAATGAGGAAAATGCTTTCCCAGAAGATAATACTGAGAAGGATATGGAAAAAGATTGTCAGAATGCTGCTTCAGATACAGATAATCATATGGATCAATAGACCAATATGATTGAGGAGGGTGAAATACAATCCTAATCTGTAGACGAGGATGATGAAGAAGGCAAGGTTTTGAGGGATGATCAGCTTGTTCTACCTCCAGAAATAGTAGATATTGATGGAGTAACAACCTTAAATTCAACCTAGGATGCTTCTCATGCTATGGAAACAGGGGACCATTCAGCTCACACATTGACAGTTGAAATAGGTCCAAGTGGTAGTGGTAATGGGTAGGAGGAATGGATTACCCCTAAGAAAAAGAACTGTAGAGGCAAAAAATCAGTGGATGTAGGCATTGACTCCAAACAAGGGAGACCGACCCTCAGAGAAACAAGGCAAAGAGAGATTGCCAGTGGTAAGCAAAAAACACTGGAGGTCCAATCCCTCAAACCTTCTAAATGAGAATCCTATCCTAGAATTTGAGGGGCTTTAATAGTCCCACCAAACAGTTTGAGGTTAAAAACTATGTTTTAGATAATAAGTTAGATATTCTGTTACTTTAGGAGGTTAAGATGAATGAGGAGAGCTTTAAGAAGATAGCTGATTACATATGGCCCAAGGCTACTTTCTACATTAGTCCGGCTATAGGGGCCTCTGGTGGGATTGTTACTATGTGGAACAGTGCTAAACTTCAGGGTTCTCTTGTTGCTTCTAGCAAGCATTTTCTAGTTATTAACTTCTCCTTGCCTTCCTTAAATTGGTCTTTAATCAATATTTATGCCCCAAATACTAGAACTCTGAGGCAAACATTGTGGACTGATTTGAGTACCTCTCTAACCCATACCCCACGCTCTAGATGGATGCTAGCTGGTGACTTCAACACTCCCTTATATCCTTCTGAGAAATCTGGTGGAATCCTTGATTATTCTGACAACATGTTTGATTTTGTAGAATTCATCAATGTTTGTGGATTGCTTGATGTGGAATTACAGAATCAGAATTTTACCTGGTCTAACAAAAGAAGAGGAGGCCAAATGATCCAAGTAAAATTAGACAGGTTTCTTATTTCTAGTCATTGGGATGATCATCATAATATGAATCTACAGGCTTTTCCTAGAACCATGTCTGATCACTGCCCTATCTTCCTCAATTGGAAAGATCAGAGCCAACGGGGTCCTTTCCCTTTCTGTTTTGAAGCTATGTCGATTAAGCATAGAGACTTTAGACAACTTGTGGATCAATGGTGGCAAATTCCTATTTAGGGTACTCCTATGTTTAGATTGGTTAAAAAGCTCCTGCACAATAAACAGGAAGTTCGTGGGTGGAATAGATATAGTTTTGGTAATGTGTTTCTTTAGAAGAAAAATATAGCCAAAAAACTACCAGATATCTAGCAATGGATTGCCCAAGGAGATGATTTAGAAGACACTACTAAGGAAGAATATGATCTGATTTCTGACTGGAAGAATCTTATGAGCAAAGAAGAGGTCTATTGGAAACAGAAGTCTAGGATTCAGTTGCTTAAAGAGGGAGATAGGAATACGGCCTTTTTTCATCTTTCAGCCATGAAACATAGGAAGGCTAACTCCATAACAAAATTATGTTTGGCAAATGGCAATACTATCACTGAGGATAATGAGATTGGAGATCAAGCTATGTTATTCTTTTAGAATTTTGTTGACTGAACAAGCTAGCAATGCTGAGAATCGCAGGAGTATGAATCAGTTCATTGACAAGATTTCCTGTCTGATAACTAAGGAAGATAACCTGGAAATATTAAAGCCTATATCTGAGGAGGAGGTTCATGCTGTTTTATTCTCTATGGGCCCATTCAAAGCTCCGGGACCTGATGGCTTCCCTCCTATTTTTTTCTAGGAATATTGAGATATTGTGGGGGCTGATATCACTGCTGCTGTTAGAGACTTCTTCATAATTGGTAAACTTTTAAAGCATATCAATAATACTTTTATTGTCCTTATTCCTAAAAAGATGAAGCCTACTCATCTTTTTGAGTTCAGACCCATTAGCCTATGTAATACTGTCTATAAGCTTTGCACTAAAGTTCTTGTCATGAGACTTCAACCTTTTTTAGATAAAATCATTTTCCCTTCTCAGAAAGGCTTTGTCCCGGGCCATCAAATTCTTGATGTTGTGATCTCCACTCATGAAACTATTCATTCCATGGACAAGAGTAGAATCCCTGGTATGGCTCTTAAGTTAGATATCTCTAAAGCCTACGATAAGGTCTCTTGGATTTTTCTGTTTCATGTCATTAGGAAGTTTGGGTTCAATGATAAAATCTCTCTTCTCATTCAAAAGGTTGTTTCTTTTGCTAAATTCTCGGTTCTGGTTAATGGGGTCCCTAGGGGTTTTTTCTCTTCCTCGAGAGGACTCCACCAGGGGGATCCTCTTTCCCCTTACTTGTTTATCATGATGGCGGAAGCCCTTGGGAGACATATTCAAGCTAATATCTCTTCTAAGGATCTCTTGGGCATCCAACCTGCTTCCTCCCTTTCCCCTATGTCTGTACAGCAGTTTGTTGATGATACCATTCTTTTTGGCATCTCTTCTGTGATTGAAGCTTAGAGTTGGAAGAATATTTTAAATAACTATACCCAAGCTTCTGGTCAAAGCATAAATTTCCAAAAGAGCAATGCATATTTTTTTAATACTCCTAATGATCTCTGACAAAAAATCATTAATATCCTGGACTGTGCTGAAGCTGATCTTCCTGCTACTTACCTTGGCCTCCCCCTTATGGTCAAAGAGGTGTCTCAAGGTTTCTGGAATGGAATATTGGAAAGAACTCAAAGGAAATTGATTGGCTGGAAAGGGAAATTACTCAGTAGTGCGGGCAAATTATAGCTTCTTCGTGCCTCCCTGCAAGGTATACCTACTTATTTCCTGTCTCTTTTTAAGATACCTAGTTCTTTTGTTGACAAATTGGAACAGATTCAACGAAAATTTTTATGGACGGGGGTGGAAGACAAATAGAGAATGTCTTTGGTTAGCTAGGAAAAAGTGTGTCTTCCTAAATCCCATGGTGGTCTCAATATTAGATCCATCCAAAACATGAGTAAAGCCCTCCTTTCCAAAATCAATTGGAACCTATTTCATAACCACAAAGATTGGGGGGAAATCAGGCAAGCCAAATATCTTCATGTCACTGATTGGTCCAACTTTCTCCAATAGGAAGGGTTACCCCAGGGATCTGTTATCTGGAATAAAATGCTGAAATCCAGAAGCCTTCTTAAGCAAGGGGTTAGATGGAAATTGGGAAATGGTATGTCTATTAATTTCTGGAAGGATATTTGGATAAAAGATAAGGCTCTTATTACTCAGGGGGATTATGGAGCTATTACTAGCATTGCTACTCAATTTTTTGGGGATAAAGTCTACAATTACATGGTTAATAATAATGGCAATAGAAGTTGGAAAAACTTATTGGATTGTTGTGCCCATCGCCCTGATCTCACTCCTAGAGTTCAGGCTGTTCAACACTTGATTCAAGGGATTAGAATCCCTCTCTTCCCTCAAGAGGATGAGCAGTATTGGTGGCCAGATAAGAATGGATGCTTCTCTGTCAAGTCTGCTTACCATCTTTTGGTTCCTGAGGTTCATAGAAAGGAGATATGGAGAAAAGTTTGGAATCATAAAATTTTACTAAAAATCAATATGTTTTGGTGGGCATCTGTTCATAACAAAATTCTAACCCAAGACAACTTACAAAAGAGAGGGTTTACTTTGGTCAATAGATGTTGTCTGTGCTATGTTAAGGAGGAAACTATTTCTCATCTATTCATACATTGTGATTTTGCCAGGGAAATTTGGGACATAATCATAGGAAATTTTGGCATTCAGTGGGTCTATAATTCTAATATTAAGGAAGTTATTACCAGTTGGTATCCTAGCTTTTCTCATCCCTAGCTTATTGAGTTATGGAACCGAACTTTGCCCTGTTTGGGCTAGACTTTATGGAAAGAACGTAATCACAAAATTTTTAGGGATACTGCTAGAGATGCCTCTCAGGTTCTTCACTCTTTTGTTAAGACTCTAATGGAAAGTGTCACTAATGCCCATATCTATATTGCAGAGAAACCTCTGACCCATGAAGAGGAACAAATTGCCGCTAATTGGAAGATCCTAAATCATATTCCTGTTCATAATAATTCCAAAAGCTTGCAGAGGATTAACACTAGGTGGAGTCCCTCGAAGCCTAACTAGCTAAAACTAAACTTTGATGGGGCTTCTAAGGTCAATGGCAAAGCTAGTGATGGAGGGATTATAAGGGATGACAAAGGGTGGATGGTTTCTGTCTATGCTGGCGGGTTAGGCTGTCAAAGCAATAATTATGCTGAAGCAATTGCTCTTCTATGGGGGATTAAATTGGCTATCTCCCTTGGTATTAGAAATCTTAATATTCAAGGGGACTCCAAAATGGTTATTGATGCGGTGAACAATGTGTCGACCGTTGGTATTAAGCTGAAAGATATTATTATGGATATTCAGATTCTCCTACAGAAGATTCCCAGGGTGGACATCTCTCATATTTATCGAGAGGGTAATGGGGTTACAGATGCCTATGCCAAGCTTGGCCAACAGTATTCAAATTGGCGATGTTGGCGCCAAATCGACTACATCCCTTTTAACATTAGGGATCTTATTCAAAAGGAAGTGACGTGTCAAGGATGAATCAGATTTATTGGAAAGACAAATCACTTCGTCAGTTCTATTGGAGGATGCTGACATGCATCTTGAAGTACCAATTTTTTGTACTTTCTTGATTATTGTTATTTCTGCCTTATTATGCCCCTCTGGTAAGGCAAGCGGCTTACTTGCTCATTATAGCGTATGCCGTGAAATTATGATTAAGCATAGGAAGAGTAAGTGTCATCTTTGTAAGGCATTTCTTATTAATGATAATGCGTGTTGTTTCATTACCATTATCATTATCCTTGATCAAGGGGTTAATATTACCCTGCATATGAACTCTGTGGAAACTTGGGGTTTTCATGATTTGCTTTGTAAGTCTAACATGGGTGGCGATAGAATCTGAACGGAATCTATTTCTTGTTGCGAGTTCAAAGATAACCTAGTGGTCTGACATTATTGTAAAGAGTGTGGGATCAGTCCTTATTTGGAGCGGCTCAATGGGTATGATGAAAACTTATCTGAACAGTTCACTAGGTCTTGGCAAAATTGGCGTGTCTTTGTGGGGGGAATTAGTTTCAAGATTTTAGAAAGTGTTATTGCTATGGCAACTGGCATGTCTACTCAGGGGGTTAAATTGCAAAGGAAAACCAAAATTACGGACCATTCAAGCCAGAAGCTCTTTCTTGGAGACGACAAAGCACTCGTTCCCTATGAGGGGGGATTCGAAAGAGCCAAGCTGCCTGAGCCTTGGGACGGTGTGTGTTTTCTCCTTATGAAGTATTTCACACTGGAGGGGCACTTCACCAGGTTCTATAACTATCATCTTCCCCTTCTGAATCACTTTAGATGCAATGCACATATTAGCTTTCCTTTTTATCTTTTATCTTCCCTTGAGCATTTTGTTCTTAGGGTTAGAGCTAAACTAGCTGAGAAACTTGCTAAGCAACCCATCCCCCTTCATCAGGTCCTCATCCTCTATCTTTACAACTTCCATCTTGCCCTAGAGCCTTCTAAGGAAATTCAGACTAATAGTGGGGAAATATCTTCAAACCCTAATGATACTGCAATTGTTGAAAAACCATGCCCTTCCCTTGCTTCTACTAAGACAAAAGAAGTTTCTTTTTCTACTCCTGAGGAGATTCCCATAGATACCTTGGGCTCTACTATTAGTACGAAGTGCAAGAAGAGGAAGACTAAAGCTAGTGAAGCTGGCACTGTGGGCGCTGCTGTGGGGACCCCTAAAAATCCCTGCAGGACCCTCGTGGGACAAGGTAGCAAGTCTCATCTGTCCGCAAAGAATATTAAGGAGGGCTTCTCCTCAGGAATTAGGCAGTCTAGGCAAATTACTGGCAAACCTGCTCCCAAGGCCAAACTTATTGATTATTCTGAGAGTGCTTCTGACGAATCCACCCAGGGTGATGAGGCTAAGGATATGGATGTTCAAGAGATCTCTGAGGATGCTGATGGTAAGCAGGAGTATAAAGAGATGGGGGCTACTACTGAGGATACTGATGATTCTACAGGAAATGCTGGCAAAGTGGGAAAGATGTTCGTGGAAGAAGTTGATGAAGAAACAGAAACTGGTGCTAGCTTTGGGTCTAAAATTGCAGTTCTAGGGGCCGTATTGAGAAGCTGGAACAAAATCTTTCCACTGTGCTCAGGATTTCTATCTTAGTCAATATTTCTGTGCTGTAGAACCTTGGGGCTACTGTTACTACTAACACTGATGAGAACTTTATGAAATTGGATGATCTTATTAAATCCGCGGTTAATTAAGGAGAGAATCTTCCTCCTTAGTTTTTGCTTCTATATTGATGATACTCTGCTACTCCGTATTAACTATCTTAATCTGTAGTTGCTGTTTATGCTGTTTATGCTGGGAAAATAGAGTTTGATGTATCTGTTTTGAGGCACTTTTGTGCTGTCTGCCTCTGTGGCTCTTTTGCTTTTTGTATGGGTTCGGCCCCTTGTTTAGCCGCCTTATATTATCAAAAACAAACTCTATACAATATTCTCTCTTTTCTACAATTCTTCTCTTTAGAATTTACAAATAAATTGTATATATCTTCCTTTGATTCCTTTAACCACATCTCTTAAAGAAATGTCTTTATTTTGTGTTGCTCATCCTTACCATCATTTTTCTCTTGTTTTGATTCAAACAATTTCAATCCCTCTAGATATTTTTTATTACATATTTTTTTCATATTCTCTTGTGTTTTACCCTTACTACACCTCTAATCATTTAATGTTACGGATCTTCTACATTGTACTACTACATCGTAGATTTCCATAAGATTATTTTAATGAAATGATAACTTTACATTCTTCCTTCTACCATTGTTTCTGCATTCACTTACATCCTTTTGATATTATCCTTGTAATAATCTCAATTATTAGTACCTTCATGTTTTACCGTTGTCATAAGTATATGAACATAAATTCTACCTTTTATCCTCATATGTTTTACTACAATATAAACTATTACATGCCTTCACTTTTAAGATTACCTTTAGCTTTTCTTCTACCATAAAATTCATCATTTCCATGATTACTTTGCTAGATTAAATCACCTCTTCCTCTTAGTTCATTCTTTTTACCATGTGCTATGTGGTTCATCTCTTATTTTGCCTTGAGGGAATAATGATATATTCCTCCCACTATATAAACTATCATCGCTTCTTAATTGTCCTTGAATACCACTACACCATTCATTCACACATTATACTTCTTTCTTTCTATTTCCATAACTAACTATAATAACCAACCAACAAACAAAATGTCATGTACCACTTAACAACAAATTATTCTTTCTTGACATTGTTCAATTTTTTAACAATTCCAATTGATAATCTATAAACATGAACTCATTGTTCAACTTGCCTAAAATCACATCCCACGAAATAATATTTTCCTCCATTTGACCATCATACTTCTAGAATTCCATATATACTCATCCACTTTCCTAAGCTCCACTAAAATCTATTATTGAACTTTTATTTCAGTTTCCCTTTCTAGAGTAGTTTGACAAATTTTCCTTTGTGACATGCAATATTGTCACACTCAAGCATCTCTACATATCCATATGCATATCTATCTCTTTCAAATCTTCCATTACTATTTTGTACTCACAATTATTCTTTACCATGTCACTATTGGACATATTTCAACATCACTAAGTTTATCTTGTCCTATTAGTTTAAACTTCAATATTATTTCTTCTTTTGAACACATCCTTCACAAAAAAGTAATTCTTCTCAATCATTCTACAATCTACTTTCATCAAGTTGCATTACCACAAACTTCACCTTTAGCTATCACCGTAGATCTCCTAACTTATAATTAATTTCTTTAACTTCAAACTGCATTCTCGTCTATCCACCTAGGTCTTCAATTTCATTATCATCTTCTTTAAACTTTATGTTCTCACAATATTCAGTTTCTTCAAATTCATTAACTATCATTCTTTGACTTCTAGACAACCCCTTATAACAATTAAATCTACTATAAATTTCACCTTTTTATCCTTATGTTTACCATGAGACTCATACTTGTCATATTATCAAAGTGTCAAAGTCAGAGGATAGCACAAGTTATTCCTTTTTTTTTTCTCATAGATCAAACTCATAGTTGTCATACATGAAAAATGATAACCATTTACACTATCATTTAAGTTTGTTCTTTTCACACTACAGTACTATCAGATTCATACATCTATTCTTTTCTAATAATTTACTCTAATATAGATTGTCTCCACACTACTCCTATCCTAACTTTCTCTAGACTTTTATAATTCTTCTTCTTCTTCTTGTTTCCACTCTTAAAAATAATTGTTCTTTCTATCTTTTATATTTAAAACTTCTACTTCCACATCTTGGGATTTTAAAAAAATGGCATCCTTCATTTTAAATCAAATTAATTTCTGTATTTTATTTATTATTTTCATTTCTTAGAATATTTTCCGCTTCAACTTCTCTCTTCACAAAATCTTCTTCAAAATCTTTTGAATTATTACTATCATGTTTGAACAAAACTAGCACTCCTTCAAAATCTTTATTTTTTTTCACTCATGCTATTTCTACTATTGCCAATCTCCATGGCCATGATTTAATTGTATCACTTATTATTTTTATTGATTTTATATGTGTTATTTATATAGTTGGATATGCTCCTTTAGATGACTTAAGGATGACTACTTTTTTAAAGAGTTGTCAACAACAAAATAAATAGCTTAGAGAACATTGGATAGATTATGCTAGACCATATATGATCCTTAGTTTAGATTTAACATCCACAAATTATTAGTGTCTTATTTTCCAAAAAAATTGTAAAGTAAAAACTCTAGTTCACAACCTTAGCTTTTGAAATTTATTTAGAGCCCATTGTTAAGGCCTAAATTCATTAGTATTTCGAATGAAAATGTCTATTGCTAGAAATGTCAAATTAAGGAACACTACATTATAATCCACAAATTATCATATACAATTCTAAGTATCACTAGTAATTTGTTAAAATTGATAGAGCTTTTTGTTTATTGAATGAAGTCAAATATTTCAAAAATAACCTTCATAGATTAGTTTCCTTCCAAACACTCAAATCTTCCTTAAGAGGATATAGATAGTGCACATTTACAAAAAATGTGAAGGAGACCACTTCTTGCATTTTAACTCCCACATGAATTTGAAAGAATTTAATTATAAAAGAGTACCAAATTTATCCCCAAGATTTATTGTCATTAGGTTAAATTTTGTCGAATAAAAAGATATCTACTTAAAATTCATTTGTGGATAAGAATAGAGAGCCCCTTTTGAGCATAAAAAATCTCTTAGGGTACCTAGTCCTCGTCTAAATTTAATAATAGCATGAGCTACCATTACCTATCATTAGATTAATTTAAAGTATATTAATTTCCAAATCATTGGATTTTATGGACTTTTATCTTTTGCAATCATGTTCATTACATCTAGGGAGTATGTCTAACTATAATCATCTAGGGAGTGCCTTGGAGTCCATGTTATCAATGAACTTGCAAGTGTAAGAAAACCAACTATTGAATGAGCGTCTTAAATAACTTATCTAGTGTTTTCAATGTTAAGACAGATATGCACACTTTCTTTTTATCTTTCCAAGTATATGTGATATTTTATTCTCTTGTTAAGTATCTTTAATTGGGTTTATGATCAACTATCTTAATTTATTGCATGATCTTTTTTCTATTCTAGAGTAACTTCTAACTCTTCTCTTGTATAAGTAATAGCACACACTAAAATAAGGAAGTCAACATACTTTGGAAGTCACTCAAACTTAAAGAAATTTTGTTTGACATTCCCAACCGTATATACCATTTAATAGTTAGAAACAAATAATAAGATAACCATTGAATTTTTTACAACAATTAATTAAATTCCCCGTTTAAGTTTGGCTCCATCTCATATCTTCCCAATAACCTAGAAGTTACTCCAGTCCTCATAAAAAGGATTCCACTCTAAACAATGGAAGAGATGACCAAGTATTTTATTACATCAAATACCAATGTAAGGTCCCATCTCAAAACAATTATATAAAGTATACTAAAATAAGTAGAAAAAATTAGATAACAATATTTATGAAATTGTTATTCATCTGCCCCCTAAGACGGAGAGGACCTAAAATAAAATAGGTATTTCATCACTCAAACTTCCGGCATATCACAACATGACTCGCAATAACCAGAGAACAATAATGAGGTCGACTTCGATGTTAACTGGTGAAGGCAATTAATGACTATCTAATTTATTCACTTAACGACAATAGACCAAAAGTTTCTCAACAACTCTTCAATTTAATTTTTTGTTTCGAGAGAAACAAAAGCAAAGTACAATTAACATATTATTCTGTAACTAAAAATGTATATATTTATTATCATTGACTTAAACAGATAATACAGAATTACAGAAAAAAATAGTTACGAAGGGTGTGAGGAATAGTTTTAATTAAAACTAAATAAATATTAACAAACAAAATATCATTATAAAGATAATGGCATAAAATTCTTTATAACTACCATAAAATATAATGTTTAATTGTCAAATAAAAACCTTCACACTTGTAAACCCCCAAACTTAAAAGATAATAATTATATTATGTTATGTTTAAGTTACATATATATTTTGTTTGTTTTTATGTGTAAGTATAACCAATAGACTCAAGCTCCTAGAATAACCTACAATACCAAAAATAACCTTCCACAAGAGAGTAGCAAGAGAATGAATTTCTTGATTATGGTCCAAAATGAAATTATGATATTATGATAAAAAAAAGTACATAAGGTACCTTGCTTATATAGGCAAGGCCGAGACCTAAGAGAACATATGACCATGAGAAGTGTCTTAATCCTATGACATGAGACACAAATATTAAATGACCTTAAAATGCCCTATGTAAACTTAAGTAAACTAGTGTGAACATAATGTAATAAGAAAACTGGTTAGGTAATATACCCTATTCATACCAATACCCTCTCTCTATGTCCCATGGCTCCCCTTAAGTGCAACTTAGGAAGAATGAGAAAATATGAAAATGATGCAAAGATGCAATGATAGATGGGTCATGCTACAAGGCCATGTTAGGTACTGGTGTAGGAGCTTCAATTTACAACTATTTTTCAAATATTATATTTTAATAACCTTGTTAATTTTTGGTTTTATCTAAGGGCTTAGAAGCCATTTTTGATGTGTTGTAATAAGGACTTAGTCTACTTGATTTGACTAGTCCACTAGAAGATTTGAAAGACCTATTTTATAGGTTTTTCTATTTTAAAAACTTTTTGTTTTATTTAAAACTACTTTTTATTTTGATTTTCTGCCTTCCTAGGCAGTTGTACGGACAAGGGGAAGAGGAAGAGTTTTTAGAACTTCCTATATATCTCAGTTGTGATAAAACATGCTAAATATAAGAAAGCAAGAAGGAGTTTTTTTAAGAAAAAAGAGTATTTTTTCTATTTTTTACTGTTAAAACAACCTTGGTACGGCCAAGTACGGCTGCTTGTGAAGTGAATTTTTTTTCAATGTTTTAGTTCTGTGTTGAAGCTTCCATTTGCAGGTGATTTGAGGTTTTGAAACAGCTGGAGGTGTTCAATTTTTTTTTTCTGTTTGCAAATATTGTATCAAACCCTCTTTACCAAGGGTTCTGAGGCAAGATGGAGTTTTGTTCCTCTGTCTTCTGAAGGTGAACAATCATCTTGTGAGGAGATGGAGGAATTTAGATTAGTTTGCATGTTCTTGTTGTTTGATAAGTTGTTCTCCTTCTTTCCTAGTGGTTGGCATGTCTCTATCTAGTCAAACAGTGACTAGTTAGCCAAGAAAGATAAAAAGACAACAGAAATATTAGAAAACAGCCAAAGATTTGATCAAATGATGTTGATCTCTGTGTATTAGAAGGTTGGCAAGTCTGCACATCATCCCCTGGTCCAGTCAAGGTGTTTGTTTGAAACAAATCTTCTCTATTCCTCAACTAGAAAGAGTTCTAGGAGAAAAGACAGTTTGCTGTTATAAAAAAATAGTCTATTTGCTAATTCATGTTGACAAAGTACAGTGCTGTACTTTTTGTGGAGAGTTAGCAAAGTTTCATGGATGTTGGAGTGTGTAGTAATCCTGCATGGTCTGTGGAAGGAATGTTGAATTGAGATTGTGTGAAGAAACCTTAAAGAAGTAGATTTCTTTGTAATACTGTTTTTGTGACAGTCAAGGATAGTTGCTATCCACATTCCTATTTAGGATAGAAATTTGATCATCTGGTTAATAGTTTAATGTTGTTCATGTCTACAGAAGGTATAAGGAAGAATGATGAGAACCCTATTGATAAGGGAGTACCATACCAAATTGATGGTTCATAACAGTTACAAGTTACAAGTTGTTACCACAATACTGTCATAGGACAGTCAGTATGCTATTGCTGTCCATTGTCCTCCATAAATATAGTGTGGATTATATGTATGCAAATAGTAGTTATTTCACCTTGAAATGGTCAGTATGCATCAAGCATTGAAGTTCTTTTGAAACCTTGAGGGGTCATTTAACAAATTCTTTAAGTCTTCAACTTTCTCCAAACGATGTCCTAAGATAGCAACCTGATGTTTTGTTGTCCACTGCCCCTTTAGTCATAGTGTGGGCCTACATGTGAGTTGATGGTTGGTCTTTCATATCTAATGTTTAGTGTGCACATAGTATTGATGGTCCTGTGAAGTTTGAGATGTTGAACCAACTCTAGAAGGGTTAAACCTTATTCCAAACACTGTCTAAAATAGTCTTATTACTGCTACTGTTATTTGTTTAGAGAATGCAGGAAGTGCTCTCTATGTCAGAAGTCTCATGGCTGTCATGACAAGTATGTGTGTTTACTATTGGTAGAGGTGTGGTAATAGGTTGTGAGTCCTTGAAAGGGTGTATTGTGCCAGAAGTTGGATGGAGCAATGACTCTCCAAATTGAGAAGTGGTTAGCCTGAGAGGAGGACACTAGATAGAGGTCCTAGGCTAGATAAATCTCAGTAATAGCCTTGTGTAGGCTTTGTGGTCAGAAACACTTTTGCAAACCTCTAAGAAGGAAGTTTAGTTCCTTGAGTGAGATTCAAACTACTCTTACCTTACCTCTGCATCATATTGGTATCAGAGCCAATATTCTGATTGGAAGCAAGTGTATGTCAGAAGAGGAAATTGAAACAGAGGCTAGTACAATGCCTCCCAAGACAATGAGTCAAGATGCCATCAAGAAGTTGGTGGAAGAGATGGTTGAAGCAAGACTGCAAAAAGTAAAATTGCAGGAAGAGAAAAAGTCTAAGGGCAAGACCAAAGAAGAGGGAAGTTCTTCAGACACAAATGAAGAAACAGAGGCAGAAGAGGATCCTCAGGAGCAGGATATGTCTGCAGATCAGAAAGCCTTTTTGAATGCACTTAAGGGTGCTCATGGTGACAGTGGTGATCCTAAGATGGAGGTGCCTACCTTCCATGGCAAGTTGGATGGAGATGTTCTCACCGACTGGATAGAGGCTATGTGCAACTTCTTTGATTACAAGGAGTTCAATGACATCAAAAAGGTCAAATTTGCCAAGACAAGGCTAAGAGGTTCTTCACTGGTATGGTGGAACTATATGCAAAGTGAGAGGGAGAAGATTGGGAAAAGTCCCATCACTAAATGGAGCAGAATGGTGGCTATGCTCAGAAGCAAGTTCATGCCACCTGACTATGAGATTCAAATCATAAGGAGATTTCAGAATTTGAGACAAAAAGACATGGATGTGGTTGCCTACACAGAAGAATTTCATAGACTCAGTATGAGGGCCAGTCATAATGAAGATGAAAAAGGGATGGTGGCTAGGTACCTGAATGGACTGAAATATAATCTGCAAGATGAGATAAGTTTGGTGTTACCAAAGACAGTGGATGAATGTTTCCTGTTGGCTTCCAGAGCTAAGGAAAAGCTGAAAAGGAAGGGTGATCAAAGTGCCAGAGGTAGAGGTGGCAGAAATCAAAGAGGTAGAGGCAATTTTGGCCGTGGACAATTCAACAAAACTGAAAATAACAGCCAGCAAGAAACACAATCAGCAACAGAGCATAGAGGAGGTTTTAGAGGTGGTAGAAATCATAATGGTAGAGGTAGAAATGGTGGAGATGGTAGAGGACCAGGAGTCTTCACTGGAAGATGTTTTGGCTGCAACCAAGTTGGCCATACAATGAACAAATGTCCAGGGAAAGCCAGCAGCTCTCATGACAGTGGGAAGAGAAATCAGTTGGTGAAAGATGATGACTGTGAAAGTGTGAATCCACCAATGGGAAGTGCTGCACCTATTCTAGATGGAGGGAGTATGATGATAAAAAGGTCTATGCTGAAGATGCCATTGAAGCAAGAGCCTCCTCAGAGAAAGAATCTTTTCAGAACCCAAGGTTTAACCTATGGGAAACTCTGCAAAATCATAGTGGATTCAGGGTCTACTGAGAATGTGGTATCCACTGAGATGGTTGAGAAGTGCAAGTTGAAGAGGCTACCTCATATTAGTCCTCACAAGATCTCTTGGTTGAACAAGAATCAAAGTTTCATGGTGGAGGAACAAGCTTGGGTTGAATTTGCAATTGGTGACTACAAGGACAAAGTACTATGTGAAATCATTCCCATGGATGCATGTCACCTGCTTCTTGGTCATCCCTGGCAGTATGATGTTAAAGCTCAGCATGATGGTGAGAAGAACACTTATGTCATCACCAAGAATGGAAGGCCATTCAAAATGGATCCTTTGTTGGAGTAGCCTAGGGGAAAGGAAAATAACAGCAGTGTCATGTTAGTAAGTGGAAATGAGTTCCTAAATATCTTGAAGGAGAATGACAACCAGGGGTATGCCTTGGTCATGAAGCCCAAGAGTGGATCAGATCAGCAAGAACAAAAACAGAAGGAGATTCCATTGGAAGTACAGCAACTTCTGGATAAGTATCAAGACCTTGTGGTAGAGGAAGTTCCCAACTCCTTACCACCCATGAGGGATATTAGTTATCAAATTGACTTAATACCTGGTGCTACATTGCCTAACAAGGCTGCGTACAAGCTGACTCCACAGCAAAATGAAGAGGTGGCAAGGCAAATTCAAGATCTCCTAGAGAAAGGGCTGATTAGGAACAGTCTAAGGCCCTGTGCAGTTCCTAGTGTACTGGCTCCTAAGAAGGATGGAAAGTGGAGGCTATGCACAGATTCTAGGGCCATAAACAAGATCACCATAAGATATAGATTTCCAATGTCCGGGATTGAAGATCTCTTGGATTACCTAGGAGGATCATGCTATTACTCAAAGATTGATTTGAAATCTGGATATCATCAAATTTGGATCAGACAGGGAGATGAATGGAAGACTGCTTTCAAGACCAATGAAGGTCTTTATGAATGGCTTGTTATGCCATTTGGTCTTAGCAATGCGCCAAGTACATTTATGCGCCTGATGAATGAGGTATTAGTTGAATTCATTGGTAAATTTGTTATTGTTTATCTTGATGACATACTAATCTTCAGCAGGACAAGGGAAGACCATGTGAAGCATGTTGGTCAGGTGTTGGAGAAACTGCATGAGCACAAGTTGATGATCAACTTAGACAAATGTGAGTTCATGAAAACTAAACTTGTATACCTGGGATTTGTCATTTCTAATGGCTGTTTGAAGATGGATCCCTCTAAGGTTGAGGCTATTCTCAGTTGGCCTACCCCAAAAATAGGGGGAGATGTGAGAAGTTTCCATGGATTGGCAACTTTCTATAGGAAGTTTATCAGAGGTTTCAGTCACATTAGTGCTCCCATCCTCAACACCATCAAGGGTGGAGTCAAATGTAGATTCTAGTGGACAAAGGAAGCTGATGATAGTTTTGAGTTGTTGAAAACAAAGGTGGTTGAGTTACCTACCTTAGTACTCCCTGATTTTGATAAGGTATTTGTTGTTGAGTGTGATGCAAGTCAACAAGCTATTGGTGCTGTTCTTAGCCAAGAAGGACATCCAGTGGCATTCTTTTCAGAAAAGTTGAATGAAGCCAAGCAAATGTATTCTACCTATGACTTAGAACTCTATGCAATGGTGCAAGCTCTTAAGAAGTGGCGACATTATTTACTGCCCAAGGAATTTATTGTGTTTACTGATAATCATGCTTTAAGTTTTCTTAACAGTCAAGAAAAATTGAACCATAGACGTGTTAAGTGGATGGAACAACTACAAGTTTATACTTTCACAATTAAGCACAAAAGAGGTGTCTCTAATAAGGTAGTGTTGGTCATGATGTTAGTCATTCACAAACATAGAATAAAAGTTACACAACAACCTTTACTCATCTTGAAAGATACGATGAATTCAGAGAATTCATGATCCCAAGTCTCCGTGGATTAGGTCTTAATCTACTGATGTTACTCAGTGGTTGATGTGTGTTGCTGTTTTCCATTCAGGGGCCTTACGTGTTTTTGCAAAGTTCATCATCATTATCTTCAAATATCCTGCTCTGGATGTTTGCTTTGCATAAGTCTCCAACAATTCTACCCCTGCACTGTGAATTTAGTCAAATAATGTACCTACAGGCTGATATTTGCATGATTTCTATCATTATTTATGATTCCTTGCATGATATTTTCAGTAATACATGCATTTAACTCAAATATGCTAATGATCTTCAGTTACCTACAGGATTTCAGCATATTTCTCTGTTCTGCTTGTTATTTATCATGATTTGCAGTTATGGTGATGAATTTATGAAATTGAAAAAGGAAAAGGGGGAAAGAATGAGATTCCCAAAACTACTTGACTTAGATCACTGATTCACATACAAGCTCCCATACATGCAATGAAAAGAAGGAAACTAGAATCATACTTCACCAGGACATTCCACAAATCCACATGATCTAGTGCAAATCTTCAAAGGAAAAGTTGACAACAACATGTAATGAAATGAAAGCGCTTCCAGTTGAACACGGCATTCACCAATACATATCCAGAAATCAACAGAAAGATTACGTAAAATTTACAATCAGGATGTAATCTGGAACTTCATATCCATTCAGTATGCTCAAGAATAGGTACATTTACAGTGATCTGAAGAAAGAACCTTGACATTTCAACAATTCTATCCTCATTAGTCTCAGTAATCCGATCTCCTAATTGATTCTAAGTAATTAGCCTTAATGCGCCAAATGCGTCTGTGTATTCTAATGTATCTCTCTTCTATTTGATGACAAGCTCTGGCTCTTATATAGAACAACTGCCAAAAAAAGGTTACAATGATCCAAGGATCAGGATCTTCTCAAAATAATCAACGGTCCAGATGAAAAGCACATGCTTCGCCAGTTAGCAAATGTACAGCTGGCACAGAATATTCCAGCATCTTCAACTTGATTCGGTCTCCAGCTGGTGAACAGCATATTTGACAACATCCTCCTCATTTCTGGTTCATGTTGCCCCCATGCGCAACTTTGTAATGCTCAGCTTCAGCAGCAGCTCTAACAGCATCATGACTTCAATGCTTAGCTTCAGCAGCATCATCATGACTTCAATGCTCAGCTTCAGCAGCAGCATCATGACTTCCTGCAAGTAAACAGACAAACATTAAGTTCATCATCATGTGGATAAACAACAGGAAGTAAACACTTTATTAAACATACCTCCCAATGTGCAGCTATAGGCAATCAGGCTTTACCTGTGGAAAATATGCACTAAATGCATAAACAGCATAAAACAACCATGTCAACCATCGTTGACCAAAGTCAGGCAGTCGGGCTTTTAAATTTCTATCGCTTCATGTTTTCCCGCCCATTTCCATGTGTATCAGGTTCAAATATGATCAGGTATCTCAAAATATACAAGGAAATAACCGCTCTTAACAAATTACTTCACATCTGGCTTTGCATGCTCTGTTTGAATGTTTCGGGTCATCATCATATTCACGTCGGTGTGACCACATATGATCAGGGTGACAAATTTAGACTCAGCCGATGGCAACAGTTATACCTACGTCAAAAAATCATGATGATGACCAACCCTATGTCTTCTATCTAGCTGCAGGATATCACGAAATATGATGCTCCTCCTTTCCGAATGCTTTGATGAAAAGCACATCAGGATGTTTCACTTCTGCATATTGGGGAAAGAAAGACATCATCGTCATCATCATGTCGAAGGCAAACAGGAGGATTTGGAATACGATCTTGCTGCTGAGGAAAGGAATATGATGGTGACGTCATCGTCATATTCGGGCTTCATTAAAATGCAAAAGATGACGTCACCGTCATGATGCTTTGTTAAGATTAGGGGATAAATGTAATATCGGGTCACCTCTAAGGAAGATGATCTGCTGGTGCATGTGTTATGACCCCTTTGCAGCCAAGGTAACCCTCTCGAAAGATCAGGATGATGATGATCATCATCATCATCATATCCGCACTAGGTGATTTAAAATATGATCCTGCTGAAAGCCCAGATGACGTCATCAGGATATCCGGGGCCTTTGTTAATCTTATAACATGACGTCATCGTCATATTCACGAACCGGATCATGCCTTGGAAAATATCCTGCCGAAGGAGAAATGTGATGGTGACGTCATCCTGATATTTGCTTCTTCGTTTATCAGGTCGGGATGACGTCATCAGGATATTTGCAAAAGGTTATACTTCTCGGCAGGAGGATATTGCGAAATGTCGGGCAGAGAAACAAGATCATGATGATCTTGTCAACATGACTTAGGAATGGAATATCACCCTCCCTCCGAAAGATAGGGTGATCATTCTGATCACGCAAAAGGAGATCAGGATGATATTACGAAATGTGATCCTGTCTTGAAAGATCATGATGATGATGATCACCAGGACTTTGACGTGCGCATGCATATTATGCAGATGGTGTATTTTCTAAGTAGGGTGACATTATAATATCAGCATGATATTATAATATCGGGTGATGTTAGAATATCATGATGCTGCGATGTGCCCAAGGTCATTTGACGGGTAAAACACACTATCACTTAAGATTGACGTCTGGATATTGGGACTGCATGATTTTTATCGGGTGATAGACAAAGATCATGATGATGACCTTTCGTGATACAAAAGACCGCTCGACGGGGAAAACTTACCATGACTTAAAGTTGACGTCCGGATGTTTCGACCTCAGGATATTATTAGGGGGCTTTTCAAATATGATGATGATGTTCTTCATACAGCAAAACTGAGTTTATAACATATGACCTTCTTCATGAGAATATCAGGTTTGACCAAAACTTTGACTGTGCATAACTCCCTCATATGGACGAATTTTCAAGTGATGTAAAAGGCAAACCTGCATGGAATTTCAAGCTCTTTCTAACCATGAAGTCATAGAAACAAAATATGAAATTTGACAAACTGACCTCATGATGATGACCAACCTCATCCTGACCTTCATGATGATGATGTACCTGACCTATTTTTACCAAACCGCCAGAAAGTAGACAACACAAGCCAAAAGAAAAGTTGGGTCCCTGTTTTGCCAAGTCAAAATGGGGCGTGTTGTGTAACCACACAACAACTTGCCACCAAAGAAAATAAACAAATTCCAATGATTCAAGTGATGTGATCACATTTATGTATAGTGTTCTAATTCTGTCTATGTGTCAGCATCATAATCCTTTGAATGATAAAATTTCATTATGGTGATAAAGCTAACAAAGGATCAGGTGTGTGCATATGATTAATTATCCTCATCTTGAAAGTAAGTTGAAAACATAAGTAACTGGTGTTAAACTACATAGTTGGAGATCATCCCTCATAGCCAACCTGGATAGAGCCTTGCTACCAGCAGGCGTCCATAGCCCTGGCAAGGTTATCTATACAATCTCCCTAAGTAGAGCCCCACTGCCAGCAGGCGTCCATAGCCCCGGTAGAGTTACTTAGATGGCCTAATTTTATTTCGTTTCTGATTTTCCTTTAAAAATTTATATTTGATATCATCATGTCAACTCATTTGTACAAGGTGTAGTCACTTGTAGCTTTAGGTTGGAGATTGTATTGGTAGCAAGGGAGTCCCTTTAGATTTTTCACTTAACACCTATACTCATATCTTCAACAAACCCAAGGCTGTTAGGTGTTTCATTGTGTTTGATTCACTTTGGACAAGAAAAAGCACCCTGATGAAAAGACATCATAAACCTGATCATGAACACTTCCTAGAATGAATCATAACCTATATTTAAATGTGATCTCATCACTTGAATCCTAACAATTTAATTATTTTCTTAGGGTGATGAAGTGCATCATCCTGACTTACCAGAACAAGGTCCCAACCAACAAAACAACAACAACAAACAAACTGTACAAACAACTATACAAATATACAATATGATACATGAGACTGTCATGAAGTCACTCAGGCCTGGAAATAATGTTTGAGGAATTGTCCATTGACTGGCAACGGGACATCCTCACCTGTCAGATTCTTAAGCCTATAAGTGCTGTCTCCTAAAATTTCAGAAATCTGAAAGGGACCTATCCATAGTCTATCAAACTTACCATGATCACCTTTCTTTTCATGGGCTTTATCCCACATCAGGACTAAATCTGATATCCTGAAAGCTTTAATTCTGGCTCTCTTGTCAAACCAGCGTTTGACAACAGCCTGATGTTTTGCAAATTGGTCAATCACTTGACTTCGTTTTTCTTCCAGATGCATCAACTGAAGCAACCTGACTTCTTGTTTATTATCTATGCCTAGATAGTCTTGGGCAAACTGCAGAGTAGGAATTTTCAAGTTTACAGGGAGGATAGGATCTACCCCATATACTAGCTGGAAGGGTGAGTTTCCTAATGCAATTTTCATTCTAGTTCTGTCTACCCATAAGGCATATTTCAGAAATGAGTTCCATTCCCTGGGATTTTTCTCTATCAATTTTCTTATGATACTCAGTAAATTCTTATTGGTGGATTCTGCTAATCCATTTCCCTGGGGATAGTAATTGGATGAGAACTTAAGTATGATCCCATGATCAAAAGCCCAACTTGATATTTTAGTGGAAATGAAGGCAGAACCATTATCACTTACCAATGCATAAGGAATTCCATACCTGGTGACAATGTTGCTTTCCAGAAATTTAATGACATCATCAGTAGTACAAGTTTTGCTGCTGATAGCCTCAGTCCATCTGGTACAATAATCAGTAATTGTTAGGACATACCTCTGGCCTGAAGAAGACGGAGGATTGATCGGTCCTATGAAATCCATGCCCCACTGTGCAAATGGGCGCTCTTCCATTACTGGCTGCCATGGTTGTGCAGCATATTTTTCTCTGTTGGCAGCAACCTGGCAAACATGACAACATTTAACATGATCAGCTGTGTCCTTAAAAATTGTAGGCCAGTAATATCCTGCTCTAAGGATTGCATGTGTTGTGGCCAATGCTGATCCATGTGCAGTACCAAACTTGTCATGTAACTCTGTTAAAACTTTATTTGCTTCTGGTTTCTCTAAGCATCTCAGGTATATTCCTTCATAATTCTTCTTGAACAAGGTTCCTCCCTTCATCATATACTTCTGGGATCTTATCTTTAAGGCTCTTCTTTGTGAGGCTTGCATTCTTGAAGGACATCTTCCCATGATCAGGATGTGCCTGATGTCTGAATACCATTCCCCATTGTCTTTCTCATTGATCACATACTGCTGACTGATGATGTTTGGATCAGTTTCAGATATCATCTGGCTAAGAGCTTGTCCTCTTACTAGCTTCATTGGTGTGATCTCCATGTCATATTCTTGTAATACAGTAATCCATTTGGCCCTTTTTTCACCAGGCTCACTTTGCATCAGCAGCATCTTTACTGCTGCATCTGGTACCACAGCAATCACTTTGCTTCTCAGTATATAATGTCTGAACTTTTTTACTGCTCTGACTAATGCAAGTGCCTATCTTTCAACATCTACATATCTCAACTCAGCATCCCTGAAAGGACAGCTCATGAAAGCAATTGGTTTTTCTTCTTTCTCTTTATTTCTTTGAGTTAACACTGCTGCAGAAGTATGTTCTGAGGCAAATGAGTAGATGTAGAAATCTCTTGTATAATCTGGACTAATGAGGACAGGAGCATCTGAAATGGCCTTCTTTATATCTTCAAAGGCAGCCTTGGCTTCTGGTGTCCACTCAATCTGTGCATCTTTTTTCAACATGGCATTTAGTGGTCTGACAATTTCAGCAAAGCCTGTGATGAACTTCCTCACAAAATTTATCTTACCAAAATAAGATTTAAGTTCCTTTTTGCTTCCTGGAAGTTGTAACTTCATAATAGATTCCACCCTGTCAGGATCAATGATAATTCCATCTTTTGTGATCAGGTGGCCTAGTAATTTTCCTGTTGTGACTCCAAATATGCACTTCTTAGGATTCAAAGATATTCCATATTCTTCACATTTCTTCAGTACACTTCTGAGGTCAGCAACATGATCTCCTCTTTCCTTGGAGAATACTGTCAGGTCATCCATGTAGATGACTATACATTTTCCTATTAAGCCTCTGAAGGCTATGTCCATTGCTCGCTGGAATGTAGCTCCAGCGTTTATGAGTCCAAATGGCATACGTCTATATGCAAATATCCCCCACTTTGTGGTGAAGGCAGTTTTTAACCTGTCAATTTTATCAACCATCACTTGGTTGTATCCTGAAAAACCATCCAAGAAGGACATCATCTTGGCTCCATTCACAATTTGTAGAACTTCATCCAAAGAGGGCAAAGGATAATTATCTTTTTCTGATGCTCTGTTCAGGTTCCTGAAATCTACACATAATCTGATGTCTCCATTCTTCTTTCTGACTGGCACAAGATTCGCCACCCAAGTGGAGTGCCTTACAGGAAATATTATCCGGGCATTTAACAATTTCTTGACTTCTTCAAGGATGATTGGTTCAAGCAGAGCATTGACTGGCCTCTGCTTCTGTCTGAAAGGTTTTGCATCTGGCTTGAGAGGTATAGTATGAGTTATGACAGAAGTGTCATATGTCTTTAGCTCATCATAAGTCCATGCAATTACATGTATGTAATCCTTAAGGGCCTGAGTTATTCCTTCTAACTCTTCAGGTGTACAAACCTTACCCAATAAGACATTTCTCTTGTCATCAGCTTGTCCAATATTCACCTGTGAATATTGACCTCCATCTGCCTTAGGCAGATCCTTATGTTTAAGCATATTATCTAGATCAAAGGCTCTTTCTAATTCAATCATACCTTTGGGAATTCTGTTGCTAGGCAACTCTAATATCTCATCTTCTTCCCAGACATGATCTTCCACATCATTCTCATCTATAATTTGAGCTTCAAATATGTCTCTGTTTGATATGAAGTCCAGGATGTGCTGATCATCATCAAACACTTGGAGATTAGTCACATTGTCAGTTACTGAAGGTACTGACACCAATTCTACTGAAAATCTCTTCAGACCAGATATAGACAGTGGTTCCAACGTACTGGCGGCCTGGGCAAGTGCATCTGCCCTCTGGTTCTATTCTCTTGGTACGTGAACGATATTAAAGGCATCAAAATCTTCAATCAGGTCCCACACACGATGCCTGTAATTTGATAGCTTTCTGTAATTACAAGAGTAAATTCCTCTTACTTGTCTTACAATCAGTTCTGAATCTCCAAAGACATGCAAGATCTTCACTTTCTTCTTATGGGCAAATAACATTCCATGAATCAGAGCTTCATACTTTGCGACATTATTGGTGCAGGGGAACTGTAGTCTGTAAGCTGCTAAGTAGGATTTCCCTGATGGATCAATAAGGTCAATTCCTACCCCAGCACCTTGCTTGGATTTGGATCCATCAAACCTTAGGATCCAAGGCTTATCTTCAGCAGGACATTTGTCTTCAGCAGGATATTTACTTGAACTTCCTTTCTTCTTTGCAGCTCTGGCTACTGCACCTCCTGATATCCACTTTAACTTGGGGATGTCATCCTCAAGTCTCTTCTTTCCTTTATTTGATGAGCCTGATGGCTTTTCTGTTTTCTCTTCCATCTCAGCAGGAGGATGATGTTCAGCACATACAGCTGCATGCTTCTTCAAAATATGTAAGCATAGTGAGCAAGTTGTTTCTGAGTGAGGTGCCTCATGCAGTCTACACCAACCTCTAATTAAAACCTCCTGGGGAGATTTACGCTGTTGTGTCATCTTTTCTATTTCTTTTACCAGAAATTCTTCGAACTTTGTCAGGTCACTACCTTTGTCTTCATCAGACAACTCATAATCTGATTCCATGAAGCAATCACTACCAGGAGTGATCTTTTCTTTTCTCGCATCATTTATCAAATCCGACACCAGGACCTCTTCTGTTTTCCGGATATGATCTTCATCAGGATATGTCGACTCTTCTGTTCGTGCAGGAGACAAATAAGAATTAATATCATCATCATCATCAGATGTAGCACTCACCTCGGAATATGATGATGATGCTTCACTATACGTTTGCTCCAGTATCATCATGTCTAAGCATGGTTCACAAGTCCTTTCTGAGTGTGCTTCGCCGTGTAATCTGCACCATCCATCAATCAAAATATCATTAGCAGATATATTCAATAATTGGCAACGTTTTACCTGAGTAGATAAATGCATCTCAAAATCTCTGAAGCGATCTATTTCATTCACATTATCTGGATTATTATCAAACTCCAGACTCGGCATGTCCTCATGATAATCATCATCATGATGATGATGAACATCCAGCATCAGGATCTCCTCTATTTCAACAGTTTGTGGCCTAATGTGATAAACTCCAGGTTCTACATTTACATACATGATCTCATTTGTTTTGTTATATTCCATGATCATATGTCTCATCCTAGGCTTAGCATCAATCCTGATCTGATTAGGTACACCTTTCCATGGTAACCACATGTGACTGAAGTCTGTGGACATATATCCGTTAAGCATTTTAGACCAGTCTCGGCTAAGCAACATTCCATATGTATCAGGTATGTCCACTACCTGAATGTCAATGTAATGCTGGATCTGAGGATCAGATGCTAGCTGCATGTGAATGTGAGTGAGTTCTCCCACTACACTTACTTCTGTTTTGTCCAGTTGAGTGACCTTCTTTAAGGATTTAGCAGGATGCAGTCCTAATGCGTTGCATATTGACAAAGGCATAACATTCGTTGAGGCTCCTGAATCAACTAAACAGTTGTGCAAGTTCTTGCCGAACATTCTTATGGTGAGGAGAAATGGAGGTGATTCAGTTTTATCTCTATACAAGGTCATGTGGGAGGTTTCAGCAACTTGGACTGTAGCTGACACTTTGGGCTTGATAAAGTTATCCTTAGCAGCATGATCCTTGCCATTGGATTGACTTGAAAGATGATTATCCCCTTTAGGAGCAGCATCATCTAGTGACTTCATGAATGCCCTTTTGATGGCAGGAGTTTTCAGTAACTCAGATAGGGACAGGCTGATCTTGATTTTCTTCATTTCATCAGCCAAATAGCTGACTAACTTGTCAGACTCCTAAGGTGCATTTATGACTTTTGCTACTGTGTTTTGAGGAGACAAGTACTGAGCATTCACCTTAGGGAACCCAGGGTTATTGCTAGCCTTAGGATCAGGAGGTGTGTTGAAGTTGTTTGGAGGTAGAGATGATGTCAATGGACCAGTAGGTCTGTTGGCATTGCTCCTCAGGTTATAATTGTGCTTACCAGGATATTGCTGCTGGTATGCATGTACTTCCTCATGCTCTCTTGCAGGTTCATTTTCATCCTCAAAGGGGAAGACATAGTTTGTTTCAAAGGTTAAGGCAGATTCTTCACATGTCTGATTATAATCCTGATGAGGTTGATTTGTGTACATTTCAAACACAAAAGCTGAGTCATATCCACAAGGAACTATTTCATTTCCTTCTGCCTGAGGTGGATTTCCAGAAGTATTAGACACTTCAGTCTGAAAGATGCTGGCAGCAATCCTAAATTATGGACAATCTAATTCTGCATGTGCATTTGTATTATGAATCCTGCACCAATTGGTAAGGGTTGCCTCAGCAAGATTGACTCTAGTAGTCTGTTTGGCTTCACCAGGAGGCTGATTGTCTAGGGGTGATGGTAATGAACCATTATTTGGCCTGGAGTTCCACACTCTGGGTTGTCTAGGAGGATTATTATTGTTTCCACCATTATTGTTGAAGTTATTGTTGTTATATCCTCTGTCAGGGTAGTTTGGTCTATCATTGGAATAACTCCTATTCTGACCTGACTGTGAATAAAACCCTTGATTTCTCAAATGTGTTACTTCTGTGGTGAGTTTTCTGAGTTGAGCAGAAATTTCTTTGATTTCCTCCTCCTCTTGAGCTTTGGCCACTACATTTTCAGTCTGAGGCTTGAAAAAGGAAGATCCATGGTTATTGTTGGATAGATCTGTACCCTGAGGTGTCTGAGCATGTGCAGGATATTGTGGCAATTGGCTATTTCCATTAGGAGGAGGCATAATACTCAATGGAGGTACTTGCAAAGGTGCAGGCATGACTGCTAGGGGCATCAATGATCCATTTGGATATTGTGCAGGATATTGTGAAGGATAAGCTGCAGGATATTGTGCTGGATATTGTGATTGCATGCCAGGCAAAGTAGGGAATGCTATATTTGGAGTAGGAGCAGGTATCAACTGCTGATTTACCTTGATAGCTTCTTGAAAAGCTCCTGTCAAAGTAGTGATCTCAGGATGTCTTCTCCTGATGAACATGGAAGTTAATGGATCCAGGGCTGAATAATATATACTCCTAGCAGCAGCATCAGCCACCACATATGGGGCAACTAGCTTGGACAACATTTTCTGGAACCTAGCATTGAAATTGGCAATAGGCTCATTCTCAAATCTTTTGATTGTGGCAAACATGTGGTAATTCATGGATGGATCAATAGGGACTTTGAACCTGTCAACAAAGGCTTTCTCTAAGACAGCCCACGAACCGACAGAAGCTTGGCCAAGACTAATGAACCAATTATAAGCCTCTTCCCCTAGGGAAAAAGGAAATAATCTGCACACCACGTCCTGATGTTCTATTCTGGCTTTGCAGCATGCTTCTTTAAATGTCCTGATATGATCATCAGCATCTTGATAAGGATGATACCTTGGACAAAGTTTGTCTGGATTCTTTGGTAACTCATGATATGCAGTAAAAGTCAAGGGTGACTCCGCTGCAAAGAACGACATTGCAGCCTGAGGAGGCTGAACTGGTGGCGCAGTTGGCTGAGGTTGAACTAAAGGTATACCCTGGGTTTGAGCAGGAGGTGTCACGGATATACCGGAAGGTATTTGCAAACCGACAGGGGTTACAGGAGGAGGTCCTGGTGAAGTTCTGGACGTACTAGACCCTGGAGTATGGTGAATGTCCACAGTCCTAGGTCTGAAACCTCTAACAGGCAATTCTTCAAAAACTTCGCTAGGTCTAGACCTGGTATTTATCCTGTAAGCCAGGATTTCTCGATTTGGAGGCAAATTGGCTGAAACTTTGCAAATATTGGCTGGATTCCACCGGATGAGGTGATATTTGTGGTTAAATGGTAAATCAGACTGGATATTTACGAAATATTTGCGAAGATACTGCAAATATGACAAGATATTGGGATATCCTGACCCGTAGCACAAGATCTTAAGTGTTTAAGGCTCAAATTCTCAAAGCTTGAACAAATTTACTCATCTTTAGCCGATATTAGTGAATTCAGAGAGATCTACTGTAAAGCTTGCAATATTTATGTGAGATTTGGAAATTTTTACATAGAATGTGCATATACAATCTTGTCACAGCAAATATTTACGAAATTTACTGAAATTCACAAGTGATGTGAGGTTACCTTACTCTTATACGTCATCAAACCTGAAAATACTGATGATGAGCATGATCTTCCAGTCGGGGCCCTCCTTCTAGCGCCAATTTATGTTGGTCATGATGTTAGTCATTCACAAACATAGAATAAAAGTTACACAACAACCTTTACTCATCTTGAAAGATACGATGAATTCAGAGAATTCATGATCCCAAGTCTCCGTGGATTAGGTCTTAATCTACTGATGTTACTCAGTGGTTGATGTGTGTTGATGTTTTCCATTCAGGGGCCTTACGTGTTTCTGCAAAGTTCATCATCATTATCTTCAAATATCCTGCTCTGGATGTTTGCTCTGCATAAGTCTCCAACAATTCTACCTCTGCACTGTGAATTTAGTCAAATAATGTACCTACAGGATGATATTTGCATGATTTCTATCATTATTTATGATTCCTTGCATGATATTTTCAGTAATACATGCATTTAACTCAAATATGCTAATGATCTTCAGTTACCTACAGGATTTCAGCATATTTCTCTGTTGTGCTTGTTATTTATCATGATTTGTAGTTATGGTGATGAATTTATGAAATTGAAAAAGGAAAAGGGGGAAAGAATGAGATTCCCAAAACTACTTGACTTAGATCACTGATTCACATACAAGCTCCCATACATGCAATGAAAAGAAGGAAACTAGAATCATACTTCACCAGGACATTCCACAAATCCGCATGATCTAGTGCAAATCTTCAAAGGAAAAGTTGACAACAACATGTAATGAAATGAAAGCGCTTCCAGTTGAACATAGCATTCACCAATACATATCCAAAAATCAACAGAAAGATTACGTAAAATTTACAATCAGGATGTAATCTGGAACTTCATATCCATTCAGTATGCTCAAGAACAGGTACATTTACAGTGATCTGAAGAAAGAACCTTGACATTTCAACAATTCTATCCTCATTAGTCTCAGTAATCTGATCTCCTAATTGATTCTAAGTAATTAGCCTTAATGCGCCAAATGCGTCTGTGTATTCTAATGTATCTCTCTTCTATTTGATGACAAGCTCTGGCTCTTATATAGAACAACTGCCAAAAAATGGTTACAATGATCCAAGGATCAGGATCTTCTCAAAATAATCAACGGTCCAGATGAAAAGCACATGCTTCGCCAGTTAGCAAATGTACAGCTGGCACAGAATATTCCAGCATCTTCAACTTGATTCGGTCTCCAGCTGGCAAACAGCATATTTGACAACATCCTCCTCATTTCTGGCTCATGTTGCCCCCATGCGCAACTTTGTAATGCTCAGCTTCAGCAGTAGCTCTAACAGCATCATGACTTCAATGCTTAGCTTCAGCAGCATCATCATGACTTCAATGCTCAGCTTCAGCAGCAGCATCATGACTTCCTGCAAGTAAACAGACAAACGTTAAGTTCATCATCATGTGGATAAACAACAGGAAGTAAACACTTTATTAAACATACCTCCTAATGTGCAGCTATAGGCAATCAGGCTTTACCTGTGGAAAATATGCACTAAATGCATAAACAGCATAAAACAACCATGTCAACCATCGTTGACCAAAGTCAGGCAGTCGGGCTTTTAAATTTCTATCGCTTCATGTTTTCCCGCCCATTTCCATGTGTATTGGGTTCAAATATGATCAGGTATCTCAAAATATACAAGGAAATAACCGCTCTTAACAAATTACTTCACATCTGGCTTTGCATGCTCTGTTTGAATGTTTCGGGTCATCATCATATTTGCGTCGGTGCGACCACATATGATCAGGGTGACAAATTTAGACTCGGCCGATGGCAACAGTTATACCTACGTCAAAAAATCATGATGATGACCAACCCTATGTCTTCTATCTAGCTGCAGGATATCACGAAATATGATGCTCCTCCTTTCCGAATGCTCTGATGAAAAGCACATCAGGATGTTTCACTTCTGCATATTGGGGAAAGAAAGACATCATCGTCATCATCATGTCGAAGGCAAATAGGAGGATTTGGAATATGATCCTGCTGCTGAGGAAAGGAATATGATGGTGACATCATCGTCATATTCGGGCTTCATTAAAATGCAAAAGATGACGTCACCGTCAGGATGCTTTGTTAAGATCAGGGGATAAATGTAATATCGGGTCACCTCTAAGGAAGATGATCTGCTGGTGCATGTGTTATGACCCCTTTGCAGCCAAGGTAACCCTCTCGAAAGATCAGGATGATGATGATGATGATCATCATCATATCCGCACTAGGTGATTTAAAATATGATCCTGCTGAAAGCCCAGATGACGTCATCAGGATATCCGGGGCCTTTGTTAATCTTATAACATGACGTCATCGTCATATTCGCGAACCGGATCATGCCTTGGAAAATATCCTGCCGAAGGAGAAATGTGATGGTGACGTCATCCTAATATTTGCTTCTTCGTTTATCAGGTCGGGATGACGTCATCAGGATATTTGCAAAAGGTTATACTTCTCGGCAGGAGGATATTGCGAAATGTCGGGCAGAGAAACAAGATCATGATGATCTTGTCAACATGACTTAGGAATGGAATATCACCCTCCCTCCGAAAGATAGGGTGATCATCCTGATCACGCAAAAGGAGATCAGGATGATATTACGAAATGTGATCCTGTCTTGAAAGATCATGATGATGATGATCACCAGGACTTTGACGTGCGCATGCAAATTATGCAGATGGTGTATTTTCTAAGTAGGGTGACATTATAATATCAGCATGATATTATAATATCGGGTGATGTTAGAATATCATGATGCTGCGATGTGCCCAAGGTCATTTGATGGGTAAAACACACTATCACTTAAGATTGACGTCCGGATATTGGGACTGCATGATTTTTATCGGGTGATAGACAAAGATCATGATGATGACCTTTCGCGATACAAAAGACCGCTCGACGGGGAAAACTTACCATGACTTAAAGTTGACGTCCGGATGTTTCGACCTCAGGATATTATCGGGGGGCTTTTCAAATATGATGATGATGTTCTTCATACAGTAAAACTGAGTTTATAACATATGACCTTCTTCATGCGAATATCAGGTTTGACCAAAACTTTGACTGTGCATAACTCCCTCATATGGACGAATTTTCAAGTGATGTAAAAGGCAAACCTGCATGGAATTTCAAGCTCTTTCTAACCATGAAGTCATAGAAACAAAATATGAAATTTGACAAACTGACCTCATGATGATGACCAACCTCATCTTGACCTTCATGATGATGATGTACCTGACCTATTTTTACCAAACCGCCAGAAAGCAGACAACACAAGCCAAAAGAAAAGTTGGGTCCCTGTTTTGCCAAGTCAAAATGGGGCGTGTTGTGTAACCACACAACAAGTAGCTGATGCATTGAGTAGGAGGTTGCTTCTTGTTCAGGAAATTCAGTTAGAAAGCATGGGTATTGACTATTTAAAAGAGCTGTATAAAGAAGATTCTGATTTCAAAGAGGCTTATGATGTTTGTGTGAACTTGGCTAACACATTCCATGGAGAGTATGCAGATTTTGTTTTGCAGGAAGGCCTCTTGTTTAAGGGCAATTTGCTGTGTGTTTCTAAGTGCTCTATGCAGGACAACATCATCAAGGAGAAGCATAATGGTTCTTTAGGAGGACATTTTGGCTTGGACAAGACACTAGAACAAGTCACAAGGTTCTATTTTTGGCCAAAGGTGCAATCAGATGTGAGAAAATATGTAGCTAGCTGTGCAATCTGTCAAAGAGCCAAAGGTGTGTCTTCAAATGCAGGTCTATACCAGCCCTTGCCCATTCCCAATAGACCTTGGGAAAGTATCAGCATGGATTTTGTGCTTGGGTTACCCAGGACAGCCAGAGGGGTGGACAGTGTGTTTGTCATTGTTGATAGATTCAGCAAGATGGCTCATTTTGTGCCATGTAAATGCAGAAATGATGCATCTCATGTTACAGGTCTATTTTTCAGAGAGGTAGTAATGATACATGGTTTACCATTGTCCATTGTAACTGACAGGGATTCTAAGTTTGTAGGTCACTTCTGGAGGACCTTGTGGAAGAAGCTGGGCACACAGTTGTCTTTTTCATCAGCCTACCATCCACAGACTGATGGTCAGACTAAGGTGGTTAACAGGTCTCTTGGAAACCTTCTAAGGTGCGTTACAAAGCAACATGGTTTGGCATGGGACTTGGTTATCAGTCAAGCTGAATATGCCTACAATGATTCAAGGAATAGGAGCATTGGTAAAAGTCCTTTTGAGATAGTTTATGGCTTTCATCCAAGAGGGCCACTTGAGCTAAAGGATCTCCAAGTTTGGGATAGGAGTGCACTTGGTGAAGAGTTTGCTGCCTCCATGAAAATAGTTCATGATCAAGTCAAGTTGCAACTAGAAAAATTAGTCACAAAGTACAAAGAAAAGGAATATTTGAAGAAAAGAGAAGTACAGTTCAAAGTTGGTGACTTAGTCATGGCATATCTGAGGAAAGAGAGGTTGCCAAAGGGTCAACCAACTAAACTCCTAATGAAGAAGATTGGACCTTGCAGGATAGTGAACAAATTCGGTCCAAATGCCTATGAGATTGAACTACCAGATGGCCTGGGTATCTCTCCTATTTTCAATGCTTGTGATCTTTTTCCTTTCAGACCTCCATTGCCAGATGAAAGTGGATCAGATGTGGTGCTTGAAGATGCTGATTGGATCAAGGATTTGCCTCCAAGCAAACCTTTACAGTTGGAGTGCATTTTGGATTCCAAAGTTATCAAGAAGACTCGGAGGGGTGTCTATAAGGACTACTTAGTGAAATGGAAGGATCTCCCTAACTCAGAGGCCACGTGGATGACTGAAGTAGATATTCTGAAGCATGGCATGACACTTCAACAATTGGCAACTCAAGGGACTTGAGTTTTTCCCACAGGGGGAGTATGGTGCAGGAGCTTCAATTTACAACTATTTTTCAAATATTATATTTTAATGACCTTGTTAATTTTTGGTTTTATCTAAGGGCTTAGAAGCCATTTTTGATGTGTTGTAATAAGGACTTAGTCTACTTGATTTGACTAGTCCACTAGAAGATTTGAAAGACCTATTTTATAGGTTTTTCTATTTTAGAAACTTTTTGTTTTATTTAAAACTGCTTTTTATTTTGATTTTCTGCCTTCCTAGGCAGTTGTACGGACAAGGGGAAGAGGAAGAGTTTTTAGAACTTCCTATATATCTCAGTTGTGATAAAACATGCTAAATATAAGAAAGCAAGGAGTTTTTTTAAGAAAAAAGAGTATTTTTTCTATTTTTTGCTGTTAAAACAGCCTTGGTACAGCCAAGTACGGCTGCTTGTGAAGTGAATTTTTTTTCAATGTTTTAGTTCTGTGTTGAAGCTTCCATTTGCAGGTGATTTGAGGTTTTGAAATAGCTAGAGGTGTTCAATTTTTTTTTTCTATTTGCAAATATTGTATCAAACCCTCTTTACCAAGGGTTCTAAGGCAAGATGGAGTTTTGTTCCTCTGTCTTCTGAAGGTGAACAGTCATCTTGTGAGGAGATGGAGGAATTTAGATTAGTTTGCATGTTCTTGTTGTTTGATAAGTTGTTCTCCTTCTTTCCTAGTGGTTGGCATGTCTCTATCTAGTCAAACAGTGACTAGTTAGCCAAGAAAGATAAAAAGAGAGCAGAAATGTTAGAAAACAGCCAAAGATTTGATCAAATGATGTTGATCTCTGTGTATTAGAAGGTTGGCGAGTTTGCACATCATCCCCTAGTCCAGTCAAGGTGTTTGTTTGAAACAAATCTTCTCTATTCCTCAACTAGAAAGAGTTCCAGGAGAAAAGACAGTTTTCTATTATAAAAAAATAGTCTATTTGCTAATTCATGTTGACAAAGTACGGCCCTATACTTTTTGTGGAGAGTTAGCAAAGCTTCATGGATGTTGGAGTGTGTAGTAATCCTACATGATCTTTGGAAGGAATGTTGAATTGAGATTGTGTGAAGAAACCTTAAAGAAGTAGATTTCTTTGTAATACTGTTTTTGTGACAGTCAAGGATAGTTGCTATCCACATTCCTATTTAGGACAGAAATTTGATCATCTGGTTAATAGTTTAATGTTGTTCCTGTCTACAGAAGGTATAAGGAAGAATGATGAGGAGAACCCTATTGATAAGGGAGTACCATACCAAATTGATGGTTCATAACAATTACAAGTTACAAGTTGTTACCACAATACTGTCATAGGATAGTCAGTATGCTATTGCTGTCCATTGTCCTCCATAAATACAGTGTGGATTGTATGTATGCAAATAGTAGTTATTTCACCTTGAAATGGTCAGTATGCATCAAGAATTGAAGTTCTTTTGAAACCTTGAGGGGTCATTTAACAAATTCTTTAAGTCTTCAACTTTCTCCAAACGCTGTCCTAAGATAGCAACCTGCTGTTTTACTGTCCACTACCCCTTTAGTCATAGTGTGGGCCTACATGTGAGTTGATGGTTGGTCTTTCATATCTAATGTTTAGTATGCACATAGTATTGATGGTCCTATGAAGTTTGAGATGTTGAACCAACTCTAGAGGGGTTAAACCTTATTCCAAACACTGTCTAAAACAGTCTTATTGCTGCTACTATTATTTGTCTAGAGAATGCAGGAAGTGCTCTCTATGTCAGAAGTCTCATGGCTGTTATGACAAGTATGTGTGTTTACTATTGGTAGAGGTGTGGTAATAGGTTGTGAGTCCTTGAAAGGGTGTATTGTGCCAGAAGTTGGATGGAGCAATGACTCTCCAAATTGAGAAGTGGTTAGCCTGAGAGGAGGATGTTGATAACTGAGAGGGGGGGGGGGGGTGAATCAGTTATCCTAATTGTTTCTTCTTTTGATCTTTCTTATTAATCAAAGCAGCATTGAATTAAACAAACAAACATTATCATGAAATAAGAAACATATGACACAGTATTTTTGACGTGGAAACCCGGTTAAGGGAGAAAACCATGGGGTGATTAACCCAAAGATTATTCTCTGTTAGAAGAATAAGGAAATACAAAATGGCACTTGCCAATTAGGGCTCACTGCCCGATCACACTGCTCACAAAGAGGCCCACTGCCTACAAGGAGACACACTGTCTACAAAGTGATAAGAATCACAGTCTTGAACTGGAGAATGACATCTTTACCATGTCTGGATCAGTTCCATTAAGCCCAGAAACATCTGCTCTGCCTTCTGCACTTCTCTTCGCTACTTCACCTTTATCCACACAAGTCCCTCATCAAAATGAACTCACAAACCTTTATTTATACAAGACATCGACTTAGGAACAATCATCTAAGTCGGCAATCAACCATAAGAATATCCGCAAGATGAATAACACATCCGGTCGGCCACCATAAGAACATTCGCAGGATGAACAACTCATCCGGTCGGCTAAACAGAGCAAAAACTTCATCCGGAAGAATATCTTCAATTCTGGGCTCTACTGTCAATGCGGACCAACAACACAACCTCAACATGATCCAAGAACCTTCACAAGTCTACCTGAATGACCAGGTACATCCGCATTTCCTTTACTTACTGAAATCTCTTAACCTCCTTATCCGAAACTTCGAGAATACTGTCTGTCACCACTGTCATAATGCAAGAGGTACTTCCGGACCTCCAAATCATACACAACTCGAGATGGCACATCACAAGGACATCCCAAAGACTCCTTCCAATCCGTAGATTAGGATTATACAGTTCCGGACCTCACCGGACCTTTTGTGATCCTCTGTCACCTCTGAATACTTGCCGGAACCAGTTCTACACCGACAGCCACAACTCCTTCAGATCTTCATGCAGACCTCTGAAATCTTAACTGAAGCATCGCAAGACCCATATCTACAAACCCTTTAATCCGCATCCTCCATTTCACATCCTATACAGTACATTTGCCTTCTTCTCATCATTGTTCTTTACTGTTCCTGACTGAGGCTAATTTTCTCAATATCCTCAGCACACTGCTCATTGAATCCTTCTTGTCAAAGCAATATGAGTATGTTGACATCAATGACAACACTGGTTTACCTCATACTTGCAACAATCTCCCCCTTTGTCATTGATGGCAACATATGATGTGAAAAACCATCAAGACAAGAAACTTCTCCTTTCTGTCACTTCTCCCCCTATTAGCAACATGTCTTCTCCTCATTTACTGCTCCCGTTTTGATCATCAGCTGCTTGTTTTTCACATGTCTTTTCTCCCCCTTTGACATCAATGGCAAAGGGCTCATACTTGCAATTTTAACACATCAGAATCATACTAGCTACTCCCCCTTAGTAGCAGCTCGCCATGATCAATCTGGATCACAAGATGTGACTGTGATATCCACCGGACTGATGCACATCAGTGCATCCTAGTTTATCACCGGAGGGGCCATGACCCCTAATCTCTCCCGGAGATATTCAAAAGAGTCCTTGGGAAGAGGTTTAGTAAAGATATCTGCAATCTGATCCTTGGAGGGAACATACTCCAACCTGACTTCTTCCTTGTTCACTTGTTCTCTCAAGAAATAAAACTTGATAGATATGTGCTTAGTCTTAGAGTGTAATATCAGATTCTTGGAAATATTAATTGCACTTGAATTATCACAGAAAATTGTGATAGGCTCCGCATATTCAATTTTAATATCTCTTAGCATCTGCTTCATCCATAGGATTTGAGTGCAACTACTTGCTGCTGCAATGTATTCTGCTTCAGTTGTAGATAGAGATATTGCATCTTGTTTCTTGCTTAGCCAAGAAACCAATCTCTTCCCCAAAAAGAATGCTCCACCACTGGTGCTCTTTCGATCATCTACATCTCCTGCCCAATCTGCATCTGTGTAAGCATGAAGAGAGAAATTTGGATCTCTAGGGTACCATAGACCATACTCAACTGTTCCTTTCAAGTACCTAAAAATTCTTTTGATTGCCATAACATGAGATTCTCTAGGATCAGCCTGGAATCTTGCCACAAGACCAACAGCCTGCATTATATCTGGTCTGGTCTGAGTGAGATACAACAATCCACCAATCATTGATCTATACATTGTCTGATCTGCCTTTGGAGAGTCATCATCTTTGCTCAATTTACATCCAGTTGCCATGGGAGTGTTCATTGGTTTTGAATCTTCCATACCAAATTTCCTTAACAATTCTTTCACATATTTGGTCTGAGAAATGAAGATTCCTTTCTTTGTTTGAGTAATTTGCAGACCCAAGAAGAAATTCATTTCACCAAGCATAGACATTTCAAACTCACATTTCATCTGATTTGCAAAAGTTTTGCACATACTATCTCTTCCTCCAAAAATGATATCATCTACAAACACTTCAACAATCAAAATGTTTTCATGATCAATTTTGAAATATAAGTTACTGTCAGCAGTACCTTTGCTGAATCCAATCTGCACAAGATGCTTATCCAACCTTTCATACCATGCTCTTGGAGCTTGTTTTAATCCATACAATGCTTTCTTTAACTTACAGACCATATCATCATTGTCAGATAATTGAAATCCATCCGGTTGTTCAATGTAAACTTCTTCTTCCAGATCACCATTTAGGAAGGCACACTTGACATCCATTTGATATACCTTGAAGTCTTTGAAGGTAGCAAATGCAAGAAATAATTTGACTGCTTCAATTCTTGCCATAGGAGCAAAGGTCTCTTCATAATCAATTCCTTCTATTTGGGAGTAGCCTTTGCAGATCAATCTACCTTTGTTTCTGATTACTTTACCAGCTTCATTTAATTTGTTCCGGAAGACCCATTTGGTTCCAATCACATTCCTGTCTCTAGGTCTGGGAACAAGATCCCAAGTATGATTTTTCTCAATTTACATTAATTCATCTTTCATTGCTTTAGTCCAGTTTTCATCATTGCAGGGTTCATTTACTGTTTTAGGTTCAATCTTTGAAATCATACAACATTCATCCTAATTTTGAGCAACATTCCTTCTAGTTTGCACACCTTTGCTTCTGTCACCTATGATCTGATCATGAGAGTGGTTTAGTGTCACATACCTTGGAATTTTGGGAGTATCCTGCACTGCTGCTTCTTGATCAGGCTCATTCAAACCTATTTCTTCTTCCTGATTTACCAGATCAGGCTGATTCTGTCTTACCGGAGAGGATTGAGTTCCTTGAACACTGTCTTGGTCATCTTCATCAGATTCATAAAATCTTGAGGGCTTCTCAATTCCTTCATCAAATTTCACATTAGTGCTTTCTATCATCTTCCTCAGTCTCTTATTGTAACACCGGTATGCTTTGCTTTGAGTGGAGTAGCCCAAGAAAATTCCTTCATCACTTCTAGCATCAAACTTTCCTAGATCTTCATCTCTTTTGATATAACACTTGCTACCAAATACTCTGAAATATTTCACAGTGGGAGTGATGCCAAACCAGAGTTCGTAGGGGGTCTTACCGGTATCGTTTCTGATTTGAACTCGATTTAGAGTGTAGACTGTAGTGCTGATAGCTTCTTTCCAGAACATCTGAGGAACATTTGCTTCCAACATCATTGTCCTGGCAGCTTCCTGGATGGTCCGGTTCTTTCTTTCAACTACTCCATTCTGCTGTGGAGTCCTAGGAGCAGATAATTGTCTCCTTATACCCTGCTTCTCACAATAGTCAATGAACTCTCCAGATGTAAATTCACCACCTCTATCAAACCTTAGGCACTTTAGTTTCAATCTGGTTTGATTCTCTACCAAAGCTTTGAAGATTTTGAACTTCTCAAATGCTTCTGATTTTTCTTTTAGAAAGGTAACCCACATCATCTGGGAATGATCATCAATTAACAACATGAAATATCTATCACCTTGCAGACTCTTGATTCTTGTCAAACCACAGAGATCAGTATGTACTAATTCCAACAATCTGGTAGAAGACTGATCTTTGCTTTTGAAAGAGACTCTGCTTTGTTTACCTAGCTGACATTCTTTGCACAAACTATTTGTAGGTTTCATCAATTTTGGAAGGTCTCTTACAGCCTGAGTATTGCTTATCTTGATGATGTTATCAAAATTTACATGACACATTCTTCTATGCCATAACCAACTCTAATCAATTTGAACAAAGAAACAACTTTTATTTGAACCAACCAGATGAAAGATATTACCTTTTGTCTGAGTACCGGATGCAATTTCAGTTCCGGAGCTTGTAAAGATTCTGCATTTTCCATTCTTAAACCGAAGATCATAGCCTTTGTCTACTAACTGACCAACACTGAGAAGATTGTGCTTCAATCCTTCAACATATAGTACATTACCTGTTTTGCTCTTTCCATCAAAGGAAATAGTTCCCCTGCCTCTGATTTTGCCAGCAGAATTGTCACCAAACTTTACCATTCCTCCTTCATACCTTTCCAAATTCAAGAACTTATTCTTGTCACCAGTCATATGGTGAGAACATCCACTGTCAATAACCCAATCATCCTTTTCTTCCACTTGAGCAGCCAAAGCTTTTTCAACAACTTTGTGATTGACAGATTCAGAGAGTATTGAATCTTCTTCCTTGATGGCAATAAACACCCATTCATTTCCGGATTTGCTTCCTAGTTCTGATTCATCATCTGTTACTCCTTCATTGTCATCTTCTTCATGAACATAATAGCAATTCTTTTGAAACCTTTGTCTGTTAGTATTAGACCTTGCAGATCTTTCCGGACATCTTGAAGCAAAATGACCAATCTTATTGCAGTTGAAGCACTTAAAGGGTAGTTTTCCTTCATACTTACCGGATCCTCTTGGTAGTCTTTTTGCAATGAGGGCTTCAAGTTGAGCTGTTTCTGCTTCTTCTTCTTCCATGTCTCTTCTTGCTTGATCATACCATGTCATCTTCCTTGAAGAGTATTCTCCCGGATCAATTCTCTGTTTGCCTTTCACATAGGTACTGGCTTTGAAAGCAGATTCAGTCTTAGGAAGATCATCTCCAAACTCGGTCATTTCAAATGCAACTAGCTTGCTAGCCAATTGTTCTCTTGTGACGGTTGTGTGGGCTCTGAATTCATCAATTGCAGCAACCTTGATTTTGTAGGCAGCAGGGAGGGATCTGAGGATTTTGCAAATGATCTCATTTTCATCCAGAGTTCCACCAGCATTTCTAATTCCACACACTAGTTCATTCACTCTTGGCATAAAAGTAGTGATGTTTTCATCATCTCTCATCTTCAATCTTTCAAATTTCCCTTTCAGACTTTGCAACCTTGCACTTTTGACAAACTCATCTCCTTCATACAGAAGTTCTAGTTTAGTTAGGATCTCATATGCAGTTGGTAGGTCAATAACATTTGAGAGATCTGAGTCATTCAATGCGCTTAGAAGAGCTTCCTTGGTTCGCAGATTGTTTTCAGCTTCTGTGATTTCATTCAGAGTTGTCGGACCACCTTGTGGAGGTACATATGGTTTTGAAACCATGGCCAAGTATGCTTTTCCCATACATTCCAGGTGACATTTCATGCGACCCTTCCAGAGAGTAAAATTGGTTCCATCGAACTTCAGACTATCCTTTTTGTATGACGACATCCTAGATCTCCTCAAGCGGTTAAGCTTCTTTCAGAGGAACCTGGCTCTGATACCAATTGTTGATAACTGAGAGGGGGGTGAATCAGTTATCCTAATTGTTTCTTCTTTTGATCTTTCTTATTAATCAAAGCAGCATTGAATTAAACAAACAAACATTATCATGAAATAAGAAACATATGACATAGTATTTTTGACGTGGAAACCCGGTTAAGGGAGAAAACCACGGGGTGATTAACCCAAAGATTATTCTCTGTTAGAAGAATAAGGAAATACAAAATGGCACTTGCCAATTAGGGCTCACTGCCCGAGCACACTGCTCACAAAGAGGCCCACTGCCTACAAGGAGACACACTGTCTACAAAGTGATAAGAATCACAGTCTTGAACTGGAGAATGACATCTTTACCATGTTCGGATCAGTTCCATTAAGCCCAGAAACATCTGCTCTGCCTTCTACACTTCTCTTCGCTACTTCACCTTTATCCACACAAGTCCCTCATCAAAATGAACTCACAAACCTTTATTTATACAAGACATCGACTTAGGAAGAATCATCTAAGTTGGCAATCAACCATAAGAATATCCGCAAGATGAATAACACATCCGGTCAGCCACCATAAGAACATTCGCAGGATGAACAACTCATCCGGTCGGCTAAACAGAGCAAAAACTTCATCTGGAAGAACATCTTCAATTCTGGGCTCTACTGTCAATGCGGACCAACAACACAACCTCAACATGATCCAAGAACCTTCACAAGTCTACCTGAATGACCAGGTACGTCCGCATTTCCTTTACTTACTGAAATCTCTTAACCTCCTTATCCAGAACTTCAAGAATACTGTCTGTCGCCACTGTCATAATGCAAGAGGTACTTCCGGACCTCCAAATCATACACAACTCGAGATGGCACATCACAAGGACATCCCAAAGACTCCTTCCAATCCGCAAATTAGGATTATACAGTTCCGGACCTCACCGGACCTTTTGTGATCTTCTGTCACCTCTGAATACTTGCCGGAATCAGTTCTACACTGATAGCCACAACTCCTTCAGATCTTCATGCGGACCTCTAAAATCTTAACTGAAGCATCTCAAGACCCATATCTACAAACCCTTTAATCCGCATCCTCCGATTCGCATCCTATACAGTACATTTGCCTTCTTCTCATCACTGTTCTTTACTGTTCCTGACTGAGGCTAATTTTCTCAATATCCTCAGCACACTGCTCATTGAATCCTTCTTGTCAAAGCAATATGAGTATGTTGACATCAATGACAACACTGGTTTACCTCATACTTGCAATAGAGGACACTAGATAGAGGTCCTAGGCTAGATAAATCTCAGTAATAGCCTTGTGTAGGCTTTGTGGTCACAAACACTTTTGCAAACCTCTAAGAAGGAAGTTTAGTTCCTTGAGTGAGATTCAAACTACTCTTACCTTACCTCTGCATCAGGTACCCATGTACAAATGATCTCTCACAAATAGAGTAAAGAAGAAAAACTTGTAGGAAAGAAACCCCTCTCTAAAAGAGAGAAAAATAAGAAAGTGAAACGAGAAAGAAAAACTCAACATCAACCCCCCAAGGACTACCTCTCACCAATATATAATCAATAATGCCCCATAACAGAGAGAGTGAGATAATAGATCCTCCCCACAAAGAAGTAGCGCATATACCAATGGTGAATGCTTGAAGATAGAAAATAAGCCACTGCCCGCAAACAATATTTCTCCCCTTGGGAAGAAATAGATCCAAAGGTGGATGGAGAAGAAACTCCCACAATCTGGATGAAAAGGGAATCTAAATCTCAATGTGTGTTTTAGAATACAACTTTGGTGTCCTCATGAGGAAAAGGGATCCCCTCCAAATTAGGAACTAAATACCTAATCAAAGAAGTAGAAATGGGAGAGGGAAGATACTAAACTACATCAGAAAACGTTGAAAATGTGATGACATCATTGACATTAAAGAGGGGAGATAAACCCTCAAATATGTCCTCCACATCAAATATGTGAAACTCCACAAAAAGGATGCAATGTTTGATAAGTAAGAATCCCAATGAGGTGGATCTACAAGATTGAAATGATGAGCTACTATAAAGAATCATTGGATGCAACAAGAAATGGCGGAGTAGTGATCTCTAGTGGAGGCAAAGGAGCAACATGACAAACCTCATTGTCATCAAAACATTCAAGTCCTTCAACATATTCAAGCTCTCTAAAGTATTATCATCAAAGGGTATATTATTTACATCATCAAGGGGTCATAGAGGCAATCCATATCAGGATCATTTGGGAATGGAGAGTGATGGGTGTCTCCATAAATCTCCCAAATTTTGATCCAAAGAGTGTGTGGGCACTCAATATGTGAAATGGAATGCATAGTGTCAAAATAACCACTACAACCAATCAATCTTACGATATGATCAATATTATTTCCTCATGCAAATTTCCTCCTAGGTGTATCTGGTTCAAGTATGAGTCCATAAAAATAATGAAAAAAATTAAGCTACCTACAATGTGTTAGGATGCCTTTTTGCCACCTACAACTATTATAGTCATATTTAGTTAGTTTACAACATTAGCTAATTATTATAATTATGTTTTCATTCATAAAGTTTATATATTTGTAAGAAAAATAAATTGTTTTATAAAATTGTCTAGCCTAAATAAATAAATGTAATTAGTAAGAAAATAATTAATGAAGATAAAAAAAGTTATGATTGACAATTACAATAAATGCATAAAAAATAAATATAATGGTTATGGGTATTTAGTTGTAGAATCGATGTTGAGGAAATGTTATTAGTGCCATGTTGAATCCATTAACCAATATTGATTAAATATATTTAATATACTGAATCTATCGAAATCTGTATAGTTTCAAAAAATTTTGTGGTTCAATCCTGAGTGTCATGATGTCAATCCTAAGTAACATGAACTTTATTTAATGCATGGAACTAATTTTTTATGAGTGGAATTAATCTATTATAATATGTGCCCAAAATCCTATTCATCTTGATTTTCATAGTACCTGATCTTGTCAAGGTGGTGTTTACAAACACATTTAGGAGATTATTGACTAAATAGATGAATGGATTTTCCTAGGTCAATGCCCTATGTAGGTGAGATTAATGGCAACAAGAAATATCCAAGATAACATACATAGACATGCACATTTCATATATGATGTTGAAATGAATTTGAGTCTCTATTCTATGTAGAATTTAAAATGTGCTTTAATGATTTTGTGAGGTTGTAATCACGTATAATTTAACTATGCATTGAATGTATTTAAATACCATGACATAGAAATATGTCACTAAAACATGTGTTAATTTGACTCATAACAAGTAAGAGAAGTTGGTGGGAATGTTTGAATTAGAATTTTATAATGTAAATTTTGTGGTCATTCTTTCTCACTTCCATATTGACCCTAAGACACTCAAAGATGAACCCTAGGGTAAAATGATAACTTTGAGGTAGGGATTTAATGTGTAACAAGAGTGTGGATGAGAGTTCAGTAATAATTATTAAATGGTGAATGTATATAAATTGATATACATAGGGATAAATAAAGATGGATAGGGATTGGGCCATGAGCCAAACCAACTATAAAAGTATGCCACTTGTCAAAGATTTATTGTATTAAGACATTCCACCATGGTTGACTAAAAACTAAATGTAAAATGACATGGATATTGTAATTTCACTATTATATTTTACCCCAATTTGTTGTGATTGTGAATCCAAAATAATCATGCATTTCAAACTATACATCATTGACATCCTCAACTAGTTCATGGAAAGAAAATTTTTAGACACTTAGAAAAGGATCTACTAATATGTATAAAGTAATAAATAATTCTTGTATTCTTCATCATATGAGTGCTTCATCAAAACTTGAAAAACAAAAAATATATGAAATGAGTAGGTTCTACCTTGCAATGAAAATAAGTACAACATGTATGTTGCTTATACTTTCTACAAAAATTAAGAATAAAAAAAAATAGATAGAGAATTTAATCTATAAAGTAAGTGATATAAAATAGTCTATATGATCTAACAATGTGATTTGGTTCTATATGATTTGGCCATGTCATAAAAGATGACAAACACTGCAATTCAATAGTGCTCCATGTGATGTAGGTAATGTTATGCCATATTGTAAACTCCATTCCATATGGTAATTGTTGTCAATCAAGTATGAACCCTTGATAAGTTCGCGGAAACTTAACTACCTGTTGAAACATGGAATCATTCTCGGATGTGGGTTTCCTATAATGAGAATGACTCTCTAGAGTGAGTTGGTTTTTCTTATGATTTCCTAAACTAATGACTTGTAGAGGAAAAGGGATAGAAGATATACTGAAAGAAATAAATCCTAATTAACTTGAAGATGGAACTACCTAATAGATCTTACTCACAAACAGGTTATTGAACCTTGACCTTCACAATACTTAGCTTATTAAACTCATAAATATTTCACATGAAGGTTTGGAAAACACAACATGCAACCTAAATTAAAAAAGATTTTGCAAAAGAAAGTCACAAGCTAAGACAAAGCAAAGGATAAATTTCATCACAATGCAACATCAGATTAACTTGAAAATACTCAAACAAAAATATGCAGGAATGTTTCTGCTCAATAACTGAAGGAATAATGAATACATTGAAATAAAATGAGTACAACACTCTCGATGTGAGAGGAAGACTCTATCTCTCTGTAGTCTGATCTCTAAAACTCTAAAACTAAAACTAAAAACTAGGACCCCTCCAAGGAAGAAAAAACTGAGATATATGATGTGAAAGATTCCCCCTCCTGAAAGTTGGAAAAAAACTCCTAAAAATAGACTCCAAGTCCATTTTCGAGCTACTTAGAAAATCACAAATAAAAACTCCTTAACTAGCTCCAAACTGAAAAACATGCTGCCAAAATGATCCTCTAGGTGATCCCCACCAAATCTCCATCCAAATCTGTCCAATCTGCCTCATAAAAGCAAAAAATTTGTCCTATTCTACTCAATTCACCCAAGCAAAAGCAATTGCCTAAAAATAGTTAAACTTTAAAAGCAATTTATAATTTCATTGCTTTAAAGTTAACTTTACATTATGTGGCAATTTAATCAATATCTTATTCGATACGAGTTTTTGCAAAAATAAAATAATATCTAGCTTATAGTTTTGCCAAAATATTTTACAAGATATCACTATTAATTTTCTATAAAAATCATAAAAAATGATGAAAATATTATGTATATATTTTGCAAAAATATGAAAGCCTTAAAGGCTTGGCACCATGGCTCTAACTCTACAAATGCATGACCATGTGTCGATATTCTGCCACCTCACTACCTATACAAATGCCACATGTTGAAATTTACCCCTTTCACCATGCCCTTACTTATACATGTATCTCATGTTTCCAAAGGTTTTTGGTTTGACATGTGAATGATATAAGGAATTAAAAAAAATGCATAAGTGGGAGGTCATTTGACTCTCGACCACATGCATAATCATAAGGTACTTTGACTCCACTATGAGTCGACCATATTGTAAGTCAAGGTTTTTGATATGTTTCAATGGCATAAACTTTATTCACTGATGATGCTTCCCACCTTTGACTTTATAAAAATCAAACAAAATGAGGAAGTGTCGGCCTCTCCACATCATGATTGCTAGGCACCATTGATGGCAAGGTTTTGACCATGATGCTATTTTGATAATGTAATTACATTTATTTGTAAAGTCAAAAATGAGAAAACAACGTCAAACAAAACAACAAGATGAACCCTAAAAGTTAGTCATTTCATTTGTCTTTTGTTGTTGGTTTGCTCTGCAACTCTGTGGCAGCCGACTTGGGGTTTCATGGCTTTGCATTTTCTCCTTCATATTTGGTTCTCTATGGTAAAAAATGTTGCACTTCTTGAGTCAAAATGACAGGCCAAACTTGGTGAGTATGTATCTGAAACTTGAATGGCATTTCGACTTCCTTTAGTGGCATTTCCTTCTTAAATGGCTGCAGCCATACTAGCTTTCCTCCTCTGCAACTAAACTGTGAGTTCTTGTTCTCTCTCTCTACTATAGCTTCTTTTCATCTCTATATATGCAAAAAAGTGATGAGGGTTTCATTCTTACTAACTGGGTATTTCGGCATTTGATAAATCACTATTCTTTCTATCATGGCCACTACGATGTAGATGGTTCTGCAAGTTTTCATTGTCATTTGATGTTAAAAAATAGGAGTTTCTTGTCTTCAAAAAGAGGGTTTCTCTTTTACTTTACACAGAAACTCTTTTTCCTCCACAGCCATGCCTACAGTTTCTCCATACCTATTTTGTTTGACTATCTTACAAAAAGAAAGAAGACTATTTGAAACTTGACAAGGGTTTCATTTTTCACTGTATACACATCCATATCTACTACGGCCTTGACATAGACAGTTTGCTTTACCATTCTTCTTCTCTAACACTGCAAAAACTGTTAGGGCTTTAAAAACTTGACAGGGGTATCTTGAAAAAAAGAACAAAAATGGCCTTTCCTGTTACGGCTTTAGCTCAAATACTTCTCTGCAACTTTTCTTTTCACTGTATGGACAAAGGTCTCAAAACCAAAATAAGGATTTTATCTTTTGAGCACAAAATACTCCTCTTGTAGCATTTATGCTGGCCATTTGTCTCTTTGCCTGATGCATCACTTTCGGCCGTTCATGGACTTTGCATTTGTATGCTCTTTCTATAGTTGTTATATTCGCACTGGATATACAATTTTCTAGATCTTCAAAAAAATGATTTGTACTCCTTGGTGTCCTACATTGTCATTTTCAGAGATATGGATTTGGTCTTTTCTTGAACCGTCATTGCTCCTTCTCTGTATTCGCAACTTTTTGGGATATTCCTGTAGCAGTACATTTTGTGAACGTTTTGGTTTCTCTAAAACTAACTTTCATTTGGGTAAACAACTACTTTCATGATCTTTACTAACTGTTCCAATTTACACTTCCAGCTCCATCTTGTACTACAACATTTGTAAAATAGGAAGAATTGAACACATGCTATTTTCTCTATAACTGTTGTAGCTGAAAAGTGCATATTAATGTTTGAGTTTAAACAGCTATGACTATTGCATGCTCCATTCCCACAGTATACTCCTTGTTGTTACATTGTACTCAGTGGCTGTATCTTGACATTGGTTGATATAACAAGAATTAGACCATTCCCTTTGTTATTTTATTGCACTTGGCACAATCACTTTCAATTTGTGGCATGTCACTTGCAGTCCAGACAATTGTACCCTCCTTTCTGAATTTGGTGTTCTTGGTGTATGGCTGCAACTAACCAAGATGATGATCATTTAAACTTCAATGTCTTTCAATGTTCATGACATGTCCTTAATAATGTTTGACAATTCATGAAGGTGGTGATTGTTCTTTTGACCTTATCATTGTAGTTGTACATATTTGGAATGCCCTTTGTTGGCATGGTATTGAAACTTCATAGAGATGATTCTATTCCATCTTAAATGCACTCTACAAATGAAATGATACATGTTGTTTTCTTCTTTGATCATGGTTGTTCCATGCATTGTATGTTTAAAAGATCTTTATAGCATTAAATTGATTTCTTTTTTAAGCTCAATGTATCTTCATGGCTGATGCTCTACTATCAAACATATTGAGGTAGTCATAAAAGATTCCTTCTCATGGCAGTGGCTTGGGCAGTGATCATTGTAATTTCATCTGTTTCATAGTTGTCAAATTGTTGTTCATCTATACATGTGATCTCTTGGATGTTCTACTACACTTGAACCAACCGATACTCTATGCCTCTTTGATGTTATTCAGCTTCATCCCTCTTGACTTGTCTTAAATAAGTTGCTCATGGCACCTTCATGACATTGATTACTATCCTTAGTTGGCATAAGAGAAGGTTTCATATGTTGATCTATTTCATGACAACATATAAATAATGAAACCATGATATTGATAATTCTCTTTTCCTTAATTTGTTCAACACCTAAACAGTCTTGGAAAAGTTCTCTATTTATGCATGGTTTTCATTCCATCCCTTGGACTGATCATCATGGATGAATACTGAGCTTGATTTTACACACCTACTTGATCCATTTGAGCATAATGAACACAAATATCTTATTCATCCCTCTTTGGAAATCAGGGCAGCATGCCGAGCTCTACCCTTGTGGGAGCCCATTTGACACTACATGGAGAAATGACTAATTGCATAAACTTACCTATTCCTACACACGAAACAACAGATTAGAATAAAACAATGAAGTTCAAAGGCTATTTCCTTCTCAACTCCTTCTACATATGAATGATGTTCATTGATTAGTGCAGTATAGACAAAGTGTTATGCCTCTTCTGATAGGATAGGTAACTTCATAACTGGAGCTCTAATGGGGCTTTCCTGCATTTTTGCAGGCTCATGTCAGAGATCAGGAGCAGGTATAGGAGACAACTTCAAGGATCAAAAAACATCCAAGGCAAAGGCTATGAACTCTCTTATCTCATTTATTACATGCATAGTATTTTATTTATATCTGCATATGTTCAGAGCCTATAACCCACGGCTTGTGTGGGACATCTGATATGTCATTATTTCCTTCAATGCAATTCTTATTCCTTTATGTATTCCAATTTGTAAATGAATAATCATTGTGGTGAATGAAATACTTATCTCTCCTGTGAATGTTCTTCAATGCAATGATTGATCTGAAACTGCTTTTTCCTTTCTCTAAAAAACATAACTGAAATGCAACATCACTGAAACACAATCCAACTATGAAAATAACTCATAACAGAAGTAAATCAAACCTCACTCAAAAATGATAATGTCACATCTACTTAGCTAATTTTTGAGTTGTGGTAAAAAAATGGTAACATTTTTGGCAACTTCTGCTATATGCTTGCCTGCTAAGCATTTGACCAGTTGCCTTGAACATCCATTAGGCATTGAGTCATACTATGTCCTTATCTAACTAAAAAAATACTACAATTCAACTCTCCAAGTATCCAAATAGGAACAGAGAATGGAAAACAAACACAACTGAAAGCAAACTAACAGGCCCTGGTGGCCAAAACAAAATGCTGAAAACAAATGTGCATAAAGCACTTATTAATTGAAAATGCTAATCTAACCTATTCTAACCAGCCAAGGAAGCTGGTCAAACAAAACCATTCATGAATTGGGTAAAATAACTCCCTGTCCTAACCAACTGAGGATACTTCTCATGTTTAGAAACTGGTAATAGGGAACAAAACACAAGAACACACGTTATGAACTGTTGTACCGTAACTTGTAGAATACAATCAGAGGTTTGAAACTCTTGATTCTATTCAGATATACCATTGATTGGCTATGAAAGAGCAAGCTGGATCTGCTGCTCCAAAACTACAATCTCATTCTTAGCGGAACTAAAAATGCCTTGAACCTTGCTAGTTACTCCATTGGACAAATCCCTAATAGGGCATCCTCTTGAAGGATGAAACTTGGATTCTCATTGCTGGCTTCTTCCTACTTATCCACTATTTCAAACTCAACCTTCTAAGGGAGATCCTTTGAAATCATATCACTCAAACTTGCACAAAACTCATCAATTATATTAGTACGCAAGATATCATCAAATTGATAATCAACCTCTTGATCCATAATAGGCTCTAAGATACCTTCCCGACTGATTTTCTGAGAACTTGGAGGATTGTCAAGGACCATACCTTGTAATGTAGCCTCATTCTTTTGCTCAATTTGGACAATGCTTGCAAGTACACCAGTTTCTTGTCTTTCCAAATTAAGGATGCTCTTATCTATCTTCTTGCTAGTCAGTCCCTCATCATCATTTTAATGCTCAAAACTTGATAACTTTGTCAGTTCACATGAATTTTCCTCATTAATACTAACAAAGAAAGGAAGTTCTTTAAAGGATTCAATCAAAACTTGAGTTTCAACACCCTCTTTTGTGTCTACCACTTTTTGTTGTATAGATTCTCCTTCAAAAGATGATTGTTTGACATCTAGAGTTGAAAGAAAATTTTCAAGGTCATCCTAAAACATGTCCTTTTCATTAGCATTTTTCTTTTCCTGTGAAGGGGAACAACTTATTACCTTGTAACTGTTTGCAGCCAGTCATGTATGTTGCATGATAGGCTTACCTTCACATTGCTCTGCTTGATCCAAGACCTCAATGTCAGATTTCTTAGCTTCAATCAGCAACTCCTCAGATTGTTGAGGATCTTCATGCTGCTCTAAAATTGTTGTCCTTGATATGAGCATATCACCTTCAGCTAGCTAGACAAAATTAGGTAACTGATCGAACAAAGAAGTTGATTCTTTCTCCTCATACTGAATTTATCTATACCTTGTCATCATACATCTTTTGAACAGCGTTAGAAATTTTTTTAAATGAGTCAAAATGTAGGGGGTTTCAAGGTACTAGATTTGAATCAGCATCCTTTTCATATGTATTATGCTCATAATTAGATCTAAAATCAGTGCAAATGGTAGCAACCTCCTGCTTCTCATATGATTTGTTTGATTGATCATCTTTCACAAAACAAGGAGGGTCATTAGTGTAATCATTGAAAGAAACATCAGAAGGAGTCTTTTCTTGCTTAATCCTTTTCTTCTCTAACCAATATTGGTCCAAAGCTATATGCAATAAATTTACCAGCCTATCTCTATTCTGTTGGTCAACAGACTGATCTCAAATGCTGACATGCTCTTCGACAAAATCAGATCATCTGAGACTTGGGATTATGACTCTCTGAGGAGTATGTTTGCATTCAAGATTAACTTCTTGGTACGAAGAGGATTCTCCAGGTGGTTTGAAACTCAGGATTTCTACTTTAGGGGTATTAAGAGGCTTATCTTGTCTGAAACTTGGAAAGTTGTACTTACGTACGTCTTCTTGAGCAGGTTGTTCTAGGACAACATGGGCTTCTTGGGCTTGAGCAAGCAAGAGCTTGGTTTGTGTAGCTACTTCTCTTTCAAGATTCTCTTCAAATTGTCTCTTTTGTGTCTCTGACTCGTGATCAGAAATAAAAACCTCACAGGGTGGCTTCTCTGGATGTTGAAGGAAAACTTGATGATTCAACTCTTGCAGCTACAAATTGGGCTCTTCATACTGTCTTGGTTGAAATCTTGCTCCTTGTTGGTACTGATAACCTTTTATATTTGCAATTTGTTGCTCATATTGTGCTCTTTGTGCCTCCAACTCCTGCTCATGCAGATAGGCTTGGTACACTAATTCCTCCTAGTCATGTTTATACTCCCGTTCCTTCTCGATCTCCTCCATCTACCTATTAAAGTTTGATAGAACATCTCTTGCCATGTCATTAATTATATATGGCTGGTAAGGAAGCTGAACAAGGGTGGGTGGGTGGCAATTATACCATGCATGCTAATTTTGCAGGGCCATGGAATTGGAAACAATAGCTTGATTGGGCTGATATCGATGATAATGAGCCCTATGAACAACATTTTCATAGTATGGTGGTGGATATTTATACTACCTATGAAAATCTAACATTTTTATTCATATGAAAGCTGGAAAATGAATGAATAGATGAATTTTATGACATACCAACACTTGATCATATCAGAACCTGTAGATTCAAACTCAAAGTCACCAGGTATACTTGTAAGAAGCCTCCAAAGGTTAGAACACTGTTGCGTATACCAGAACAGTAGCTTGAAGATTGAAAACTTCTCTAAAAATGCTTTCAAAGTCCCATCAGGCGTGCCAAAAATTGTTGGCGATCAGTTTTTGTACCCTTGCTAAGTTTGCAGAAATTTAACTACCTGTTGAAACATGGAATCATTCTCAGATGTGGGTCTCGTATAATGAGAATGAATCTCCAGAACAAGCTGGTTCTCCTTATGATTTCCTAAAATAATAACTTGCAAAGGAAAAGGGATAGAAGATATACTGAAAGAAATAAATCCTAATTAACTTGAAGATGGAACTACCTAACAGATCTTACTCACAAACAGGTCATTGAACCTTGACCCTCACAACACTCAGCTTATTTAACTCAAATATTTCACATAAAGGTTTGGAAAACACATGTAACCTGAATTAAACAAGAATTTGCAAAATAAAGTCACAAGCTAAGACAAAGCAAAGGATAAATTTCATCACAATGCAACATTAGATTAAAATGCAAATACTCAAACAAAAATATGAAGGAAATCTACTGCTTAATAACTAAAGGAATAATGAATACAGTGAAATAAAATGAGTACAACACTCTCGATGTGAGAGGAAGACTCTGTCTCTCTGTAGTCTAATCTCTAAAACTCTAAAGCTAAAACTAAAAACTGGGATCCCTCCAAGGAAGAAAAAATTGAGATATATATTGTGAAAGATTCCCCCTCCTGAAAGCTGGAAAAAAGCTCCTAAAAATAGACTCCAAGTCTATTTTCGAGCTACTAAAAAAAAAACACAAATAAAAACTCCGTAATTGGCTCCAAACTGAAAAAGCATGCTACCAAATGATCCTCTAGGTGGTCCCTACCAAATCTGCATCCAAATCTGTCCAATCTGCCTCATAAAAGCAAAAATTTTGTCCTATTCTACTTAATTCGTCCAAGAGAAAGCAACTGCCTAGAAATACTTAAACTTTAAAAGCAATTTATAATTTCATTGCTTTAAAGTTAACTTTACATTATGTGGCAATTTAATCAATATCTTATTCGATATGATTTTTTGCAAAAATAAAATAATATTTCACTTATAGTTTTGCCAAAATATTTTACAAGATATCACTATTGATTTTCTATAAAAATCATAAAAATGATGAAATATTACATATATTTTGTAAAAATATGAAAGCCTTAAAGGCTTGGCACCGTGGCTCTAACTCTACAAATGCATGTCCATGTGTTGATATTCTGCCACCTCACTGCCTATACAAATGCCACATGTCAAAATTTACGCCTTTCACCATGCCATTACTTATGCATGTATCTCATGTTTCCAAAGGTTTTTGCTTTGACATTTGACTGATATAAGGAATTAAAAAAAATGCATAAGTGGGAGGTCATTTGACTCTCGACCACATGCATAATCATAAGGCACTTTGATTCCACTATGAGTCGATCATATTGCAAGTAAAGGTTTTTGATATGTATCAATGGCATAAACTTTATTCACTGATGATGTTGCCCACATTTGACTTTATAAAAATCAAACAAAATGAGGAAGTGTCGGCCTCTCCACATCATGATTGCTAGGCACCATCGATTGCAAGATTTTGACCATGATGCTATTTGGATAATGTAATTACATTTGTTTACAAAGTCAAAAATGAAAAAAAAATGTTGAACAAAACAACAACACGAACCCTAAAAGCTCGTCATTTCATTTATCTTTTGCTGTTGGTTCAAATGCTCTATAACTCTGTGGCGGCTGACTTGGGGTTACATAGCTTTGCACTTTCTCCTCTATATCTGGTTCTCTGTGGTTGAAAATGTTCCACTTCTCAAGTCAAAATGATAGGCTAAACTTGGTGAGTATGTATCTGAAACATGAATGGCATTTTGACTTCCCTTAGTGGCATTTCCTTCTTAAATGGCAGCAACCATACTAGCTCTTTCTTCTGTTACATTGCTTGACATCTATTTGCTTGGCTTTTTCTGTGTTGAACTCTGTAAATTTGGCAAAAATGACAAAAACCTTCAAGATGGACCACTGCCATACTATCTTTCCTCTTCTACAACTAAATTGTGAGTTCTCGTTCTCTCTCTACAGTGGCTTCTTTTCATCTCTGTTTATGCAAAAAAGTGATGAGGGTTTCATTCTTACTAATTAGGTATTTCAGCATTTGATAAATCACTATTCTTTTTGTCATGGCCACTACAATGTAGATGGTTCTGCAAGTTTTCACTATCATTTGATGTTAAAAACTGGGAGTTTCTTGTCTTCAAAAAGAGGGTTTCTCTTTTACTTTACACAGAAACTCTTTTTCCTCCATGGCCATGCCTACAGTCGCTCCATACCTATTTTGTTTGACTGTATCTTGCAAAAAGAAAGAAGACTTTTCAAAAATTGACAAGGGTTTCATTTTCACTGTATACAGAGCCATATCTGCTACAACCTTGACATAGACAGTTTGCTTTACCATTCTTCTTCTCTAACACTACAAAAAATGTTAGGGCTTTAAACACTTGACATGGGTATCTTGAAAAAAGAACCAAAATGGCCTTTCCTATTACAGCCTTAGCTCAAATACTTCTCTTCAAGTTTTCTTTTCACTGTATGGACAAAAGGTTTCAAAACCAAAATAAGGGTTTTATCTTTTGAGTACAAAATACTCCTCCTGTAGCATTTTTGCCTGCCATTTGTCTCTTTGCCTGATGCATCACTTTCAGTTGTTCATGGACTTCGCATTTGTATGATCTTTCTGAAGTTGTTATATTGGCACTGGATATGCAAGTTTTTGGATCTTCAAAACAATGATTTGTACTCCTTGTTGTCCTATATTTTCATTTTCTAAGATATGGATTTGGTCTTTTCTTGAACTGTCATTGCTCCTTCTCTGTATTTGCATCTTTTTGGGATATTCTTGTAGCAGTACATTTTGTGAACGTTTTGGTTTCTCTAAAACTAACTTTCATTTGAGTAAACAACTGTTTTCTTGATCTTTACTAGCTGTTCCAATTTGCACTTCTAGCTCCATCTTGTACTGTAACATTTGTAAAATAGGAAGAATTGAACACATGTTATTTTCGCTATAACTGTTATAGCTGAAAAGTGCATATTAATGTTTGAGTTTAAACAGCTATGTCTATTGCATGCTCCATTCCCATAGTACACTCCTTGCTGTTACATTCTACTTAGTGGATGTATCTTGACATTGTTTGATATAACAAGGATTAGACCATTCCCTTTGTTATTTTATTGCACTTGGCACAATCACTTTCAATTTATGGCATGTCACTTGCAGTCTAGATAACTGTACACCCTCCTTTTTGCATTTGGTGCTCTTGGTGTATGGCTACAACTAACCAAGATGATGATCATTTAAACTTCACTGTCTTTCAATGTTCATGACATGTCCTTAAGAATGTTTGATAATTCATGAAGGTGGTGATTGTTCTTTTGACCTCAACATTGTAGTTGTACATATTTGGAATGCCCTTTGTTGGCATGGTATTGAAACTTCATAGAGATGGTGTTGTTCCATCTTAAATGTACTCTACAAATGAAATGATACATGTTGTTTTCTTCTTTAATCATCATTGTTCCATGCATTGTATGTTTAAAAAATATTTATAGCATCGAATTGATTTCTTTGTTAAGCTCAATGTATGTTCATGGCTAATGCTCTACTATCAAACATATTGAGGCAGTCATAAAAGCTTCCTTCTCATGGCAGTGGCTTGGGCAATGATCACTGTAATTTCATCTGTTTCATAGTTGTCAAATTGTTGTTCATCTATACATGTGATCTCTTGGATGTTCCACTACACTTGAACCATAACCCAATACTCTATGACTCTTTGATGTTATTCAGCTTCTTCCCTCTTGACTTCTCTTAAATAAGTTCCTCATGGCACCTTCATGACACTGATTACTATGCTTAGTTTGAATAAGAGAAGGTTGCATTTGTTGATCTATTTGATGATAACATATAGATAATGAAACCATGATATTGATAATGCTCTTTTCCTTAATTTGTTCAACACCTAGACAGTCTTGGAAAAGTTCTCTATTCATGCATGGTTTTCATTCCATCTCTTGGATAGATCATCATGGATGAATACTGAGTTTGAGTTTACACACCTACTTGATCCATTTGAGCATAATGAACACAAAGCTCTTATTCATTCCCCTTTAGAAATTGGGGCAGCATGCCGAGCTCTACCCTTGTGGGAGCCCATTTGACACCACATGCAAAAATGACTAATAATATAAATTTACCTGTTCCTCCACATGAAACAATAGATTAGAATAAGAAAATGAAGTTCAAAGGTTGTTTCCTTCTCAACTCCTTCTACATATGAATGATGTTCATTGGTTAATATAGTATAAACAAAGTGTTATGCCTCTTCTGATAGGATACGGGACTTCATAACCAGAGCTCTAATGTGGCTTTCCTGCATTTTTGCAGGCTCATGTCGGAGATCAGGAGTAGGGACATAAGACAACTTCAAGGATCGAAAAACATCCAAGGCAAAGGCTATGAAATCTCTTATCTCATTCCTTAGATGCATAGTATTTTATTTATATCTACATATGTTTAGCTATAACCCACGGCTTGTGTGGGACATATGATATTCCATTATTTCCTTCAATGCAATGCCTATTCCTTTATGTATTCCAATTTGTAAATGAATAATCACTGTGGTGAATGAAATACTTATCGCTCCAGTGAATGTTCTGCAATGCAATGATTGATCTAAAACTACTTTTTCCTTTGTCTGAACAACATAACTAAAATGTAACATCACTGAAACACAATCCAACTATGCAAATAACTCATAACAAAAGTAAATCAAACCTCACTCATAGATGATAATGTCACATCTGCTTAGCAAATTTTTGAGCTACGGTAAAAAAATGGTAACAGTAATACAATAAGTATTCACATGGTTTGGGCATATAATGTGATCCAAAACCTTTAGTTTTTTAAAACTACTAAAAATAGCAAATTGCTATTTTTAGTAAGTTTGTATTTGAGCATGTATGGAAGTGAAAATTCACTCAAAGATTTGAAATTTAAAAATATAACATTTGGTGAAGGAATTGTCCAAAGATCACTTGTGAGCTGAAAGATATGAAAGTTTCTATTTCTGTAAAAACTCCTAAAAAAATTTCAAAGTCAAATATGAGGCACTTAGAGGCCACATATGGCCCCAAAAATTGGTGGAGTCGGAAGAGTAGAGTTTAAGGGCATAGATCTCTTCACAATATTTCCAATGCATAAAATTTTTTATCAATTGAGCACCCAGATCAAAAGTTATTGCTCCCAGAAGTTGACCTATTTTTGGAGGGAGTTACAAATTTCAAAATTTTGGCTAGAAGGCACCAAAAATTATGATCATTTTTTTGAATCTTTTGGGGTAGTAGAGAAAGGGGGAAAATCGAGAGGTAGGAAAAGGAGGGAAAATTGAAACCTTAGTAGATTTGAAGCTACAAAAAGTAGAAGGTACTAGAATCTAGAGGAAGGAACTTGTGATGTCTTGTAGCTTGTTGAGGATTCATCCTCTGATTTGATTTCTAGTTTCTGTAATGTAATGTGATTTTTAGTTCAATAAAAGAACATTCCTATTTTTTGTGTGCAATTTGTGTTGTTGTGTGTTCTGGGATTAACTCTCCTCATCATCTATGCACACATCTCTCTCTCTCTCTCTCTCTCTCTCTCTCTCTCTCTCTCTCTCTCTCTCTCTCTCTCGGGGTAGTAGAGAAAGGGGGAAAATTGAGAGTTAGGAAAAGGAGGGAAAATTGGAACCCTAGTAGATTTGAAGCTACAAAAGGCAGAAGGTACTAGAATCTAGAGGAAGAAACTTGTGAGGTCATGTAGCTTGTTGAGGATTCATGCTCTGATTTGATTTCTAGTTTCTGTAATGTAATGTGCTTTTTAGTTCAATAAAAGAACATTCCTATTTTTTGTGTGTAATTTGTGTTGTGTGTTCTATGATTAACCCTCCTCATCATCTATGCACCTCTCTCTCTCTCTCTCTCTCTCTCTCTCTCTCTCTCTCTCTCTCTCTCTCTCTCTCTCTCTCTCTCTCTCTCTCTCTCCAAAACATAAAACATATAGCTTTGTACATTGTGGTAGCATTCTTCTACATAACTTAGGGAATTTCTACTTGTTATAAATTTCATAAAATTTCTATTGTAGATATCTTGAGTATTTTCACTCCTTTTGGAGTGAATCTCATTATTGTAAAATCCCATTTTAGATTTTATTTGATGAAATCTATTTCATTTTTTTAATTAAATTTCTATTATTAAAAAATAACTATTTGTAGGTTTATTTCTTCTCTATTTACATACAACTCATTATTACATTTTTATTTCAAAAACCCTTGTTTCTTCCCTCTCTTTTGATGGAGACATATATTTCTCTTGTTCTTTTAAAACCTTGAAAATGGTTGTAGTTTACAAGCTCCTCCTCTTCCTTAGTGTGCTCCCCCACTTTTCCTCTTCTCTTCTTTCCCTACTCTCATCCAAAAGGACTCTTTCCTCTTAGTGAATATTGATTTGAGGAAGTTCTCTTTTGGGGTTCTCATTCTTCCTCTTAAAATTTTGTTTATTGGCTAAAAGTTCAAAGTTGTGTCCCACTTTTCGCCAACTCATCAGCATAAGTGAATCTAAGTATTTCCAACTAAAAATTAATTTTGGTGAAACATATGTTCTATTTCAATTCATTACAGCTAAATTACATCTAGGACACAACTTTTCCAATTGGAACCATCCACTAAAAACATATATAGCATCACTTTTGGGTTAATTTATCAAAAAAATAAAATTATTTGAAAAACTTGATGTTCTAACAACTCCTAGTTGTTCAAATAATTATTTTAAAAGAATTTAAAAATACCCTTTTGTAGATCTATAAGTCTACTTTGTCAAAATATGCTTTTTTAAACATTTAAATTATTTTTTATATTTTAGTTTTTATTTTTGCTAAAAGTAGGTCATCAACAACAAAATATGATGTTATTTGTACTCTCAAGGAAAAATAGTAAAGTTTATCAAAAAAATTTGAAAAAAATATGATGCACTAGAGAAGAGATTCCATATCGAGATGATGTAATTTTTTCCTATTTTCGATAAATATTTAAAACAAAAGTTGACATCCCATTGAAACAATTGTGTTTTCATTACACACAACTTCCAAGTTTTTTAAAAATATATATTTATCAAAATGAGGAAAAAAATAATCCATGCACTAAAGTTTTGAGTTATGAATACACAAAAAAAAGTATAAGGAAAATAAATAAAATTTACTATATAAAGTGTGACGTCCCATTCAACCTTGTTTTTTAGTGTCAATTTTATAAAATACTATATTTAAATAATTTTTTAAATTTAAAAAAATATAGACATAAAATATACTAAAAAATTTACATTTATTAGTTTACATCATTTTAAAATTTAAAATATAAATGCCACTTTGTAGTGATTCAAGTTAAAAAGTTAGATCAGTGTTGGTTGATTCCTTTATAAAAGTGTGACACATCTTTGAACTTTCACCCTATTAAGTTAATAAATCTTGCAATGACTCCTCTTGAGTCCACTTGATTTGAGGATATCTTCCCTCTTTTGTTTTGTAACCTTTATTTAAATATCTAATATCTAAAATTATTTTTTAATGTTTCTAATCTCTCATTATCTTCGTTGTCCCATTGGCACATTAATTTCCATTTTCCACTTGATTTGATAAGATGGTGTAGTCACGGTAGGAGGGTTCACAGAATGAATTGTTCAGACCATGCAGCAAGAGTAAACACAATGGAAACAACTCAAAGAGATGAAGAAAATGTATATTCAATCATTCAGTATATCATAGAATTCAAATACAATCTGGTCAGCAAAAAGTGGGCTTAGAATTAGGGCTCATAGACCTGATTACATACATGTGCAAGATAAAGCTTTGAAGCTCCTTTGCACAAAATCTAAACTATCATTTACCACTACATGAACTACTACTTTCCTAGGGATCTATTACATCAATATATATAATCTCTAGACTAATAGATTCCTTGACATCGGCCAAGGATGATCACAAACTCCAATGAAGAGTTGTAATGTGTTCACAGATAGGTTAGACCTAAATGCATAGAAAACTTCCTCAAATGAATGGAATAATGTGCGGACCTATTAGGAAAATTAAATAAATTGAAAGAAAAGTAAATACAGGAAAGAAAAACTAATTTGCTAGAGTATCAATTGAAAGATAATATTACCAAGATTCAACAAAGGAGACTAGACATTTTGAAGGGGGGAAAAATAAAGAAAAAACCCCCATACATTATGAAAGATGGCATGCAGCCATGAAATAAAATATTATAGAAAAAGAGGGAGGAACTCCTCAAAAAATGAATGAGAAGAGAAAATAAGGGAAAAATGAATAAATGAAGAGGAGAGGGCACCTCATAAATAAAGGTGAGAGGGGAGTTACAATCAACTCCCATATGCCAACTTTCATGTGAATAAGTGCAATGTGTCAACCTCTTAAGGAGGTGGCTAAATAAATCAAATATTTCTCCAAGAGGAATAATGACGTGAGTTATCCTCACACATGTGTGAGGATACTCACCTAAAATAAAAATACTTTGTATTTAATAATACAAGTATTTAATACAAAGAAACAATTTAATGATCTTTACTATTAAAGTAAGGATTTAAGTATCCTTAACCAAGTAAAGATTATCATTTTTAACATCCCCCCTTAAGCTTTACTTGGGGAAGATTACAAAGAATCCATTAATGGGATGATTACGACATTTACAAGAATGGCATAAAAGCCTTTACAATCAATAAGAATATATATTTTAAGAAAGAATCTTGAAGAGACATTTAGATGCAGCTTGATGCAAAGCCAAGTCTTCAAGTCTTCAAGGAATTGAGTGAACCAAAGTTTTTGTATAGATGCCTTTGAACAATTTGAATATTGAGCCAAGAGAAATGAATTGATGATTCTTGTGCTGCCAAGATATTGAACTTGTTTCATCAAAGAAACCATAACCACAAATGGATTTCCCATCATTGGGATCATCTCCTAAATTTGAATTGGGATATTCATAGAAATAGATACAAATTACATATTGCATAATAAAGTCGTGGATCAAATGAATCCAAATTTAAGTTAGAAAGCCAATAAGGCAAAAGTTAGCATAGATAATTCAATATAGAGAAAATAACCTTAAGTCTTGAGTAAGAGTGCTAGTAAAAATTGTAGCACAAATCATGGCTTATAGCCCAAATTATAAAATGCCAATATATAGGCATAACAATAAAAGTTCTACGTTGCTTCTCACTACATCATTTGTTGAATTGTAAAGGGAACTTATATCAAGATTAATAATAATGGACTTTGAAAATTAGTCCTAAGATCATAGTGCCATTATTTGAAGATTCAATATTACAGACTTTGAAAAACAATCCTATAGATGGTTATAAAACCCATAGTGCCTTCATAAAAAAATTTAATATCAAAGGACTTTGAAAATAGCCCTATAAAATGGTATAACAACCATATTGTCTTCATCAAATTTTAAGAACTTGATCCCCAACGATCAGTTCATCATAAAAAAGTAAGTTCATACCATAAAAGTAGATGGAAATATTTTCCATGGGTCCCAAAAAACACTCCAATGAGACTTAAAGGGCTCCCTATGCAACATTAATGCAAATGCGTCTTGTGCATAAAATATTTAAAGGCTTTAGTGCTCTAATGAGCTTTAAATTTTTCAAAAATTATAATAGATTATTGAGGCACAATAAAATATTAGATTCCCTTTATCAAGACAACATAATCATAGTTGAGAAGAAAACTCTAGAGTGGTTTTAAATATTGTGATAAATCAAGACTTAGGTAGAATGATAATTTCACACAAGTTGTGATAGAAGGAGCTTAGAGATACATTGGAATTTGAAGGGGCACAAATCAAGCCACCTTAATATATCACAAAAAATTAATATCAAAAATTTGTGTTTGAATAATGTCACAATATTTGTGGATTGACATGCATATCACAAACTATTAAGTCATTGATGATAAGTATAATTTACTTAATACATTCCAAGACAATATTCATGCATTCCAGACTACATGAATATCCCCTTTTTATATACCAAATACATTTGATAGGAAACATGTACACTATTATTGGGTTGATCAAGTCCAATAACATAGTCCCTGTGTGATAAAAATTATTTAAAAGGCAAAAGTTTTGAAAATTTGCCCTAAAAAAAACCATAAGAAAAAGACAATTTTTTAAAAATGCCTAACAAAAAACAAATTTGTTGAAAAAAAGAAACCTATTTAGGTCTGGATTGAGCATTTCAAATATTGTCACAAGAATTAATTGATGTCTAAGAGAAAAAATATTTACGATGACATAAGGATTCTCAAATTTTATCTATTTATTTAAATAGATCAATACATAACAATATAAGTACTTAAAATAAATTAATCGCTTAGTAATCAAATAGGATTTAAACATTGCCTATGTAGATAAGGCAAATTTGATTAATTTAGATAGGCAAAAATTTATTTAAACAAATGCCTCTTAAAAATGGATTTAAAAAAAAATGCCTCAATAAATAAATAAAAGGGAAATGTTTAAAAATATGCCTAATTAAATAAAAGGCAATTTTTTAAAAGTTGCCTAATTAAAAGAAAAAACAAAAATATTTTAAATATGTATAATTAAGTAGATGACAAAGCATTTTTTTAAATTGCCTAATTTATATAAATGCCTTGAAAATTTGTCTAAATAAATGAGAGGCAATATATTTTTATTTGAAAAAAGCCAAAATAAAAAGAATTTTAAATATGTCTTATGAAAAAGATAATTTTTTGAAAAAAGCATTTAAAAAAATCATTTTAAGAAAAATATCTAATTAAAAAAACAATTTAAAAAATGCCTTATGGCAAGGCAATATTAAAAATTAGAAATTTTATATGATACGACTTAAATTAGAAACTTTATAAAAAAAAGATTGAAATATTGCTCTGAGGCTAATAATCATTAATTATTGATATACTACCCTCATAAGGCAATTTTTTGAAAAAACACTTATTTGAAAAGGCATATGATGATTTAAATAAAAGATTAAAAATATTAATAAAAATAAAATATATAATAAAACATTTAATTGAAAGATTTTTCTTTTAAAAAACTGGATTTTTTAAAAAGTTTTAATAAGAAAACTTTTAAAATATATAATAAAAAATATATTAAAAAAGTTTCTAAACATATAATTATTTTTAAAAATGGTTTAAAAACCACAAGTTGTATGAAGAAAATGTTTTATTTTATTTTATTCTGTAGGGTTTAGAGAGCTAGGCAAGTAAGAGCAGCCTCAAACAACTTTTGCTTTCAGGGGTTTGAAGAGGAAAAGGCGAGGTGGATACCAGAGGATTAGTGGAGAATTTGTGGCTGGGAATTTTATCATTTATATATTTTTTTAAAAACTTGTATCTAATATCTTTTTGTTGTTGTTTGTATTGTGTTATTAACAGGAAAGAAGTTGCAATAAGTTTTATTTTTAAAACAAATAGACCTGAAATTGGCAGATAGGGATTTTGCCTGAAAATAAATAAATAAATTTTTAATTAAAATAAATATAAATCTAATTCTTTTGTAAAGATATTAATCTATTTAATACTTGCATGCAAAAGTGCAAAAGACCCAATTGTTTTAACAAAAAATTGAAGAGATCTATTGGAAACAACTTTACCTAGATCTTTTTAAAAAAACAAGATTTTACTAAAAGAGGGTTAAGGGCCCTAAAAAAAATTGCATGAAAAAAGGTTACAAAAAAGAATTTAAAATAGAAATGTATTTCAATTTTTTTATAAAACATGACACAAATCTTAAAAAAAAAGGTGTTAGAAAAATAAACAAAGTTATCCTTTTTTTATAAACCCTAGAGTATATATGTGCAAAGAAATGAAACAAATTCTATAAAAAAAAAAAAGAGAATTATATCTCCATGATTTTTTTGTTTCTGCATAGATATGTAATTTTTCCCTGAAATCATATGAATATATATATTAAAAACTAAATTTTCCTGCACAAAAAAATAGAGAAGACTAGAAATTTGTTTGTTGCAACAATGTGTCCTGCACAACAAACATTTTCTTTTGCACAAATTGAAAGATAGCTTAAAATATGAAAAGAATGAAAGGGTTAAATCCCTTGTTGAAAAAAAAGATGATCTGGAAAAACAACTAGAATAGGGGTTAGTATGAAATAAAATTGGATTTAAAACCCCTTTTCTTGCACAGGGAAACAAAAAAATTGCACAGAGTTTCTTTCCTCCACAACAAAAAAATAAAATACAACTTCTTCTCTCAAACTCCAAATGAAGTCTCCAAGCTGAATGGTACCTTTAACAATACTCACAACAAGATTACTAGCCTGCTTTGATACCATGATAGGAAAATTAAATAAATTGAAAGAACAATAAATACAGGAAAGAAAAACTAATTTGCTGGAGCATCATTTGAAGGATAACATTACCAAGATTCAACGAAGGAGACTAGACATTTTGAAGGGGTGAAAAACAAATAAAAAACCCCCATACATTATGAAAGATGGCATGCAACCATGAAATAAAATATTACAGAAAATGAGGGAGGAGCTCCTTGAGAAATGAACGAGAAGAGAAAATAAGAGAGGAATGAATGAATGAAAAGGAGAGGGCACCTCATAAATAGAGGTGAGAGGGGAGTTGCAATCAACTCCTATATGCCACCTTTCATGTGAATAAGGAGGTGGCTAAATAAATCAAATATTTCTCCAAGAGGAATAATGATGTGAGTTATCCTCACACATGTGTGAGGATACTCACCTAAAATAAAAATACTTTGTATTTAAAAATACAAGTATTTAATACAAAGAAATAATTTAATGATCTTTACTATTAAAGTAGAGATTTAAGTATCCTTAACCAAGTAAAGATTATCATTTCTAACAGGACCCTTGGGGAAGGTTAGCCACGAACCAAAGATCATTGTATGATGTGTTGTTGAGATCCGCAAGTCAAGGAATGATCAACAAGCCTTCTCCTTCAGTTGATTGTCTAAGAGTGTCAGGGTGCTCTTCTCTGAGAAAACATTCAATCTTTTGATAGTGATAGCTTTCCAGTGACTCATCCAAATGCTCTAAATTCTTGATATGATGTAGATGAAAGAATGTAGATACTAAGTCCAGATCCGCAAGGTGTGAAATGCCAATACCAGACCAAAACTAAAACTACTTCAGACTGAACTGCCTGACCTAAACTAGAAAATGAAAGAAACTGAAATGCAAACAAACTAAAGTGAAAATATTTTTGGTTGATGCAAGATTGGTCTTGAACCATGGATGCTCATGCATCATAAGAGCATAAGGATAATTCCATAGTTTTAAATCTATATTGATTAATCATTCACACTATTTCTATTTATCTAACCCTAGTAACAAAACCTAAGTGCACACAAAATATTGACTTCCTATGGAGCTAAAAGACTAAATTGGGTGCTTAACCAGATTGACAAGTAGTTGTGCAGTCCTCCCAATTTTCTTTTTCCTTTGGCTTGTCAACTTCTCTCTTCAATGGACATTTGGTTTTATTTCTTATCCCATTTTAATCTCATTTATGTCATTCATTTATGAAAAGGTTGTTTTGAAGATATTACTTGTTTTTTGTTCACATATTTCTTTGACATTTCATAGGTTGATGTCTATCAAGTACTTATTTTTAAATTTTTGTACTCATAAGACTAACTCATAGTTGCATTGATGTCCTCATTAGTTTGATAGTGTAATGGAATTAGAAATGATCTTTTCTCTTTGCAACATAAACTAGTATCCATCACCCAAAATACTATATATATATATATATATATATATATATATATATATATATATATATATATATATATATATATATATATATATATATATATATATATATATAGTTTACTCTATTATTTTCTTCAATGTATCCCAACATTTAAATTATATCATAGTAGTCAATAAATCTTCTAGTTCCTAAATTTCTTTTAATGAATCATAATCTTATTTATTAAGCTACATTAAAAACCTAGTTTAAGTATGACATATTTGATAAGTTTATTATAAAGAGGAAAGGAATGACATAGATTACCCTTACTTTTTCATAAGTGAATGCCTTATTTCTATTGTTACATGCCCTTGGCTAGTGGACTATGCATAGTAGTGTGTGGCCAACCCCTTCTCCTATGACATGTGATCCATTGATCTTGACATTATTGGAGCATCTTGTGGTTGACACAACCACAAGCATGGTTAGGCTTCCTTATCTCTCCCAAGTTACACTTGCTCTCAGATATTTGTGCAAGGTGTGATCTATGGTCCACACTATCTTGTATGCTCCATGTTATATAGAGGGATATTTTGTTGCACTACTGGTTAGTTGTGATATATGTCACCTATAATTAGCCCCTTATTTTTTCTATCATGTCCACAAAAATGATTTTATTGAAGTGTTTTTATTAGCACAAATTTTATTTGGATGGTTCCATGAGATCTTGTTTATGAATAATTGTAGCCATTAACCATATGATATTTTAATGCATTATATGATCCAACATCCCATTCAACTATGTGGGACAAGTTCCTATTGTGTCATAGTTGAGTTTCAAGGTCCCTTGATTCTTTTTTTGATTGATGGGCCTCATGCATAAAGATGATATATCATGTGCTCATTGCTATCATGTGTTGTTTTGAGGAATGGTGATCTTTGTGAACTAGTGAATATGTGTGTGTGCTCAATGTTTTATGGAATAAAGGTGTCTATTTGTGTATCATTACTATATGTAAAGATCTTCATTGATCTTATTGGTCCTTTAAACCAATTTACAATATGACTATGCAGAGTTTGTGTGTGCTTAACTAATGATCTAGCATCATGTAGATGCAATGTCATAGGATGTGAGATTAGTATACTTGTCTAATGTAAGAATTCATCTTATCTTGATATGTGGAAATTTAATGTCACTAAGGTCAACTTATTACAACCACCAGTTTCAGATGACAAGTTAGAAGATTGATAAACAAAAAATGTTTGTTGTGTGTGCCACCTATGAGTGATTGTGTATTTATTACACCAATGATTTTAGAGATCAAGAATTCCTATGGTGGCTAATGCATTCTACATATGGTCAATTTGTATTGGTGGGCCTAATTATTTAAATTTGGAGCCAATAGTTGGGTGATTTAATGAGAACATGATAATTACCATCCCATATGTAGACTCATAAGTGTAATATCAAATATTGTTGGTGTGGGTTGACATCCTAATAGTTATGTTGTTAAATCCCCATTTTCATGGTTAGTGGGACCCATAAGGATACTACATGCATAAGTGAGGAATGATTTATTTTATTCATATGGAGTCCAATCCCTAATATGCCATTATCTATGCATGATTAAATTTTAATTTACCCTCATGCTACTCATAAATTTAATGGTATGACTATGAGTTGATATACTTGGTGATACCCTAAGACTATGAGAAATGGTAGTATCTTATGATTTTTAGGGTGATTTATTGAAATTTATATGTAGGATTTAAAAATGTAAATCATATTTATTACTAAGCCAATTTTCCTACTTTGTATAACTGGAGTGTAGTCTAGGAGATTAGCTACAAGTCAGAATTTGTAAGGGCTAGTAAATGTTTTGTATGACTCTAGCAATGTATATTGAAGATTAAACCTCACTATTGATTAAATTTTTTCTTTACTAACTAAATTATTTTAGGATTTTTCATCTATATGTAACTCTCAAGTCACATTTACTATTTTGTATGGTTAATGGACTAGTTGGTGGTAGCAACAATGTAACACTAATGCAAAGGATTTGCAGAAATATTTTCCTTAGTGAATGTGAAATATTTTTTTAGTAGTGATGGAAATCTGAAGTAGATTCATTAATGTGAATTTTCTTCTCTAATTAATTTGTGGCTTCTTGCAAGTCTTCTTCTTTTTTGTGATTCATATGAGTGATTTCCCACTCTCATTGTTGACTCCACTCCATAGAAAATAAGAACTAGTCAAGATGGTGAAATGATTAAGATCATTCTTTAAAATATAGCTCTCTATCCAAACTAATATATTGTAAGACTAGATTAGGTTCTACATGCTCACATTATTCAATAATATAACCTATGCCCACATGTTAGCATGCTAAAACTAATAAATTGTTGGAGAATCATGTTAGCATTCCCACATCTTGTATATGCATAAGAACAATATAACGGGAATCATATATGGGAATGGAAAACTATTATTATCATTTGGTGCATTTGGAAGAGTGCATTTACATCTAATGAATCAAGATCTCGTAGGTCTACATACAATCGCTAGTATTTATGAACTTAGTGACAAATATTTGGGGCTTATCATATATTGGGTGTTGTTTCTAATGGCCTAATTTTTAAATTTTCATTTCTATTTAATTTGTTTTAAAAGACCTTAGTGAACAACCTATACAATTTTTTAGAGCCAAAAATGCAAAGGAGTTTACCTACCCCTACTTATTGGTCCATTGTTTCTAGTATTTGTTCATAAGGCCAACCCATTGCCCTATGTTGTCCATCCTCAACCTTAGGTCTTTGTTTTGTTTTTATAATTTATAGAACAAAAATAATGATCACAAAAAAAATGGTTCCATTGTCACAAACATCCTAATTTTGGTTCTCCTCTATCATATCTTTGCAACTTTTGGCAATGAATTGATTTGAAGTTGTCATTTTTCCTTGTGCATGAAGTTTGTGCATGAAGTTTGCAACCCATCAAATTACACCAAAAAAATTGCAACTCTACTATAGAAAATGATTTCATTTAGTAATTTTATTTGTGACTTATTGTTGAATACTTCACTAGCTATGATCAAACCTAGTTTTATTTTCTACCCTTGGATATTTTTCTTGGTTCAAGGTTTCACTCTTGGAAGTGACTAGTGGTGAATATGATGTGTTCCTTAGTGATTTTTTCTATTTTCTATTGCTATTTTCTATTCAATATGATTTTCATTTGTACATTCTAATATATCTTTATTTCAAGTATTTTATATAAGACTTGGGTGGTTATTTGGAGCATGGACTAGAGGATTTCTCTTTGCAATTTCCACACATATTTCTTGAACCTCATGAGGAAGTTATTTTTTCCTATGATGAGAATTGTCAATGTATTTTTTCTCTTCATCAAGAGTTGTTTGACACACAACATATGATGGAGGTTGTTGAACATAATTATCTACACTTGAAAGCCTATTGTACTCTTTCTCACAATCAAAAGGCCCAACTTTAGAGTTTGTTGTTCACTTTTGATGAATTTTTTACTCCAAGTATTTAATATATTGATTGTGCTACTATGGAAGAATGGAGAGAAGGTGACTATGAAGATGCCATTATGTTTAGTTTGATTACTTGGTCTATTGCAACACAATTTTTTATTAAAAAAACTATAATGGTTTCTATACAACTAAGTAGAAATTTGAACAATCTGATTATTCGTTCAAAGTGCCCCATGGTTGCTATTTCTATGCCAGTGGTTTTAATAATATTTTGAGTAACATGGGTGATCAAACAGATTATGAATATATCAACATTTGTGATAGGGATGTTCATGGGTCACCATGCTTATCTGAGTATGATGATAGAACTATTGAGTTGAAGTCATTCTATGTAGACAAAGATCTTTCTCTAATTATTGAGATGCATACTATTGTAGTTGAGACAATATGATTCCCTTGAGACTTTAATGTTATCTTAGATGAGGATGATCTAGGATGCTCAAGAAATATGGGGGTGCATCATGATTTGTAGGTTCTTGATTATGTGCATAAATTTTAGTCTTTTTGTTGGGATGATCTACTTGTTGACAATATTCACCCAAATCATGCATATGGTAACACTCATTGTCTTGAGCCTATTGTGTACAAAACATTACTTTTGATGTCAAGATTCTTTGTTTTGTATGCATTCTAGATTTTTTAGAGGGATGAAATATGAGTCTTTTAGTTTTGTATTTAGTTGGTTATACCTTCCAAGTGCTTTGATGAACCACATGTTTCTATCCTCAAAGATGAGATTGGTCCTAGTAGTCTATATTCATGCTTCTCATCTATACTATATGGACTTATAGGTTTAGGGAAAGAATGGACTAGTTTATTTCATTCATTTATTTAGTAGTACTTATGCTTTATGTGTTCCTAATTATGGGGAAATTTTTCTATTTTTGAGTAATTTACAAGATCATCATTATCCCATAATGGAGATATTCTCCCAAGACACTATGGATGACCATGGAAAGAGTGACAATGTTCCTTTTCACTATGGCCACATGTCATAGAGTTTCATTACAAGATTTGAATTATAATATTTTCCTATGATATAGTGGCCACACCAAATTTTTAATATTTTCTCTCATGTTAATCAATCATGTGTGAACCTATAGTTATGTATATATGCTATCATATATACATGTCACATTTTATTACTATGTTTGTAACACATTTTGTTGTGTTTTATTTTTCCAATGTTTTCCCCTCCCCTCCTATCCTATTTTGGTCCTTTCAAGGTCTTCTCTAGGAGATATTTCCTAGAATCTTTCTACACCTAAAAGTCATGCACATTTTCAACTAGATCCAATATTGGCTTACATGTATAAAAGGTAAATATATACCCTCTAGTTTAACCATGTTCCATGTATACAACATCAATGATAATTGATTCCAAAAGTAGTTTTAATGGGATCCATTAATTTACATTCTCATGCTCCTATGTCTTATCCCTACCCCTATGATTAATTATTAGATATTTTGTATGGCCTTGTTCTTTAGACTAAGTTTCCTATTTTCTAGTCATAGTATCCTATGTAAGATGTTAGGATCTTATGCAATCCATAGAAGTGATCCAATGTTGATATTTAGTATTGAATACTAGGATTTGAACTTGATATCATATCCTTTTGAGGTAGGGGCATAAAATTTTGATTTTGTGTGCTATGTGCTTGGTAGTTGTATGTGAATCTTGACATAGGTGGCAATTTTATTTTTTACATGTACTTGGATCATTGTGCTATATGGTATTAGATCCATTTTATCAACTTCAAATTATATGGTACACAAACTCTTTTGGTGTGCCAGTGTTTTTATCCACTAGCTTGTACCATTGGTTAATTAATATCACTGTCATCCTTTATAGACCCATTCAAATGTTTTCTTTCCTAGTGAGAACAATGACATTATAATTCCATGTGGTGAATCCATGCATTTTGTAGATTTTGTCAGTCTAACAACTCAATCACATTATGCCATTGGCTAGTCAACTATGTATATCAGTGTGTATCGGGGCCCTACTCGTCTCATCTACTAGCCATTGATCTTGATGTTGAGTTGGAGGATCCCATGATTGTGACAACCTTGGGTGCTATTAGAGATCCTCATCTATCGTAGGTCACACAAGCCATTTGGTATATATGTAAGGTATGATCTATAATATATACTTGGCCATGTGCTCCATGTTATATGGTTAGATTTTATGATGTGGCATTTCTTAATTGTTATCAATGTCAACTATAGCGAAACTCTCATTTTGTTTTCATGTACATTAGAATGACATTGTTGAAGTATGTTTATTAACATATATTTTAGTTGGTGGGTCCCATGAGATCATATTTATGAATAATTTTAAGCTATAAATTGTTTGATATTATGATCTATTGTATAACCCAATGGCATGTGCAATCATGTAGGGTGAGCTCCTATTGTGTCAAAGTGGAGATACAAGATACCATGGATCTCATTTATGATCAATGATTCTCATGCATCAAGATCATATATCATGTTCTCATTGCTATCAGTTATTCTTTTATGTACTAATGAACCCACATGTGTGTGTGTGCTCAATGTTTTATAGCATAAAGCTATTTTTTAACGTGTTGATCCAGTACATGTAGAGATCTCAATTGATATTATTAGTCCTTTAGACCCATTTTTAATATCATTATTTAGAGTCTATGTGTGTTCAATTGATGATTTGGCATCATGTAGATGTGATGTGATGTGATATGATGTGAACTCATTATGTTTGTCTAATGTGAGTGGACATGTTATCTTACTATGTGTCAATTTAATGGAACTAAGATCATCTTATTGCATCTGATGATTTTAAATGAGTTCTATGATGGACTAATAAAAAATTTCTAGTAAGTTTTCTACTTGTGGGTGGTTGTAAAACTATTGTGCTAATGGTGTCAAGGCTTGAGATGTCCTATGGTGGCTAGTACATTTTATAGATGGAAAATTCATCTAGGTGACCCTAATTGTGCAAATTTGGAGATGGTAGCTAGGGTTTTTAGTGAGAACAAGATAGTACCCATCCCATGTACAAGTTATTGATAGTGAAAGATCAAATATCTTTGGCATGGGCCAACATACTAGAATTTATTTTGACCAAATCTTGATGTAGAAGACTAGTGGTTGTAGGGATGTTGTATACCCATGTGGGGAATGTTTTATCCTATGCTTGTAAAGGAAAATCCTTAGCATGTCCTTATCTATGAAAGGATAAATCCAAATGTGCCTTGATGCTACTCATGTATTAATGGTAGGAATGTGAGTTAGTATATTGGGCTACACACTAGGATTGTGTCAATTGGAAACATACTATGAGTTTTAGGGTGATTGATTAAACTCTATGTACAAGATTTAGAGATGTAAATTTTGTTGGTTGTTGATCCAATTTTCTTGCACTACAATGCTTAACTATAGTCGATGGAATCAATACCTATAATTCACAAATTTTAAGCATTTGGAAATGTTTTCTATGATGATTGGAAGACATGTTAAATAAAAAACCTTTAGAATGATTGAATGTATCCATTGCTAACTAAATTATTTTAGGAGTTTGCATCTATATGTAATGTCAAGTTGGATTTGCTAGCTTGCAGGGTTAATGCATTAATTTTTGTAGTAGCACTATAAAATTATTGCAAAGGTATTGTAGCAATATTTTCATTAATGCATGTGGAAAATTTCCTATTAGTGATGGATATTAAAGGTAGAATTGTTAATGTAAACTTTCTTGTCTCATTAATTCATGGCTGAACTTATAGGTCTCTTTCCCATATACAATTTGTATAAATGTTTTCCTATTTTTCTTATTATTGACTCAATTCCCCAAGGAATATGAATTAATTGAGATGGTGAAATGATAAGTCTTTCTTTCAAAGTATATTTATATGTTCCACCTAGTAAGTATGAGATTCAATTAGGTTCTGCATGCTCACATGATTTAATCATATAACTTAGGCCTCATTAGTAGAAAGTTAAAATTGATAAATTGTTAGAGAATTATTTTAAGGATGCCCACACCTTGCATATTTGTATGAACAATATAAGGGGATACATATATGAGAACAAAAACTATTGTTATGTTTTGGTGTATGTCCAAGAGTGTGTTTACATCTTCTTAATTGAGGTCTTGTAGGTCACGATATGGTAGCTAGTATGCTATGAAGTTAGTGAAAAATGTTTAGGGTTTACAATACATTGGGTTTGATTGCTAATGTTATAGACATATTATTTTCATTTCTCTTTAATTGTCCTATCAAAAGAACTTAGGTAGTACTCTCCATAGTTCTCTAGAGATAAAAGTGTAGAAGATTTTATCCACTCCTATTCATTTGTCCATTTTTGCCACTATTTTATCATGTCTAACCCATTACCCTATGTTGACCATATTTGAACTTAGGTTTTTGTGTTACCTACAGGATTTTTGGAGCTACAACCATGATTAATGCCATCATGTTCATTCAAATGAAATAATCCTAGGAGGTTCGCTAAGCCTCAATAATCCATGTGGATGATGTTTTGGAAATCTTTTTGAGTGCTAAATTAGTCACTCTCTCTCCCATCTATCTACTGGAGAACAATAGACCACTTCCTAGGACATGCACTGACCATTCATTTTATAACTTCCATTGGGTAAAATAACTTACATTGAATCATGTATGAGTATTAAAAAAATTCCAAGAGCTAATTAAGAAAAAATATGATCAATTTTTAATGTATTAATGATAATGGAATTTATTGTATGGAACTTACAAATAGGCTATTGGAAATATGAACAAATCCTCTTTTACATCATATAAATAATGTTAAATTACATTGAGATGTAAATGAGTGTAATGATGAGAATGATTTTGTAGAGGCTTCAAATACTAATTCTAAATTGTTTAATCCTAACCCCAGTCCACTAATATCACTATATGATGAAGAGATATACCACAAAGTAATGATTATGGACCATTATAGATTGTAGAGAAGATGTGTGATCTCAATATTCATGACATTCTTGTTGATTATACAAATTAATGTAATGTATGCACACAATATTTTCTGTTGAATACACATAGTTAGGTGAAATTGTATGTTCATTAAATATTATCCTTAAAGATGATAAATAGAATACTAATTAACACCATGGTTTATTTTATCATTCTGTTAAAGTTTGAACCTAAAGAATGAAAACTCATATGAGATGTTATCTTATAAGCATATGAAAATGGGAGGCAAAATGGTGGGTCTTAAGTCGCAACACATTTTTCTAAAATTAACAAAAAAATAACATTTAATAAATAATTTGAGATGGCTATGCTCAAAATTTGAAGATATGATAAGAAAAAGAATACTAGTGTTTAGAATCTAGTTTTTAAGCAACTATGATTTTCAACAATATTGAAGATTAAGGGCCTAGTCAAATTGAAAGAACACAAAGGTTGTCCAATTTTTATCATTATAGTATAACATAGCATTGAGAGTGGTTTCCCACCTTTTTCACTTTAAGTGTTTCATAAAACCCTTTGGTGGAAAGTTAGTTAAGATCATGTAGTAGGTCAGATATTTTTTTTTCTAATTTTACAATGAATATATCTATATTCTAATAATTTTGAAAGTAGATACATTTTGAAAATTAAAACACTAAGCATGCTCCCCCCTCTAATTTTGAGAAAAATAATAAAAAAATATTCTTTACAATTGATTTGTAATAAAAAAGGGATGGGGTTTTATTTTGGTTTGACAGTTTGATGGGTGTAGATCCTCCTTTCACAACAAACATTCAAGGACGTATCAACTGAGTTGAATCTCTACTAAGCTAGAACATTCACCTAATAGGCTAGGTTGTCTCTTGGAGAGATGTGAAAGATCATATGTTATCAATCAATATCTCAATTTAATGATCAAATACCCTTAAAACCCTAATTAAGCAAAACAATAAGTAAATTGATGAATTATGACAAATCCTTGCAGAAAAAGGTAGTAGGGAGAGATTGAGAACTAACCATTTTTTGAAATTCAGAATGTAGAATAGTCAGGGACACTACCACTAATGTCCCTGTCCAAGGTATTGTTTTCTCTACAGAATCCTGATCTTCTCCCGACACTGATATTCACTGTATTTTCTATTTCTACCCTGAAAGATGCAGAGGACACCTCCACTGGTGCCCTAGTCCAAGGTCAAATGTTTTTCAAGATGTCAGAAGCTCTTCAGATGCTGATTATCACTATCCAAATTGTTTATGTGTTTCATGATCCGGAGGACACTACCACTAACACCCATGTCCAAGGAGTCCTTTTCTTTAGGGATGCAGAATTTGTACACTATCTTATTGTTCCATGCAACTCCAGTCCATCTAGATGTGAAACCTATAACCTACGATCATAAGGAGAGAGGTTTGTGGTTGTGGTGTTTAGAGGATTTCCTCATTCAAGCCCCGGAGAGACATTCAAGTTTTCTGAACACCATTGTTAAATAAAGAGTGTGTATCCCTACAGGATGGAGGTAAAAAAAAATTGATAAATGATTTAAACACAAGTAAATGTCACCTTAGAAATGTAGATCTAACATAAATGAAGGCTCTTCAATCACATGAAAATATGAAGCTAAATCTGTAATCACAAACACAATAACAATGCTCTACTCTACAATAATGAATAGCATGGATGCTCTAAAATCACAAGTTAGCCAAAAGTTAATAATCATCTTCTAGTTTGTAAATGAAACACTAAACATGCTTATATATGCAACTACACACATTCCCAATAAGAATTCTATAATTCAAACTTGATATGTCAACATAGGACCTAAGTAACAGTCATAAAACTGACATTTGAATTTAGGGCTGACGCAAAATAGGGTAGGACTAGGGGGCTAGCGCCCAAGTCCACCCTACCAATTTTAGTCATGATCTATTTAAATGACATACCCTAGGTCCTATTTTTGATAACACTCAGGGGTTTTCTCATCGAGATTCACAATTAACATGCAATATGATCTAAATGCATTCTAAGGACCTGGGAGATCAACCTTAAGAGGGAAATTTTTTGACATAACAACATATATTTCCATGTGCATAGAAAGAAGAATATGAGGTAACAATGTGATTTAGTTCAAATTTGAAAAAGTGGATTAAAACATATGCAAAAAATAATAATAAGCCATAATTAAAAATAAATAAAAATGAATAACTTGGTTTATTACAACTATAAAAAAAGTTACATGGTTCAAAAGCTAAAACATAGATTATTATGCAAGTGGTTTCATCGAATTTTGTTCTAACACTTGAAGCTATCAAGAAGGAAGGTTAAACATGATATGATAATTATAGAACATGAACTTGGGCACCCAAAATGTAGGTCCAACCCTTAGGATTAGAAATCTAAACTTATTCCAAGCATAAGGGTGGGATTTTCATTAGTTTAAAATACAATGCACTCACATTAAAATGAAATTGTGCTACTAAAAGTGTGATCAAGCCCTAACATGATCACATTATTCCATGATTGTATTTGGATTTTTTGCACTTTTAGTAGTGTTAGGTCATGTTATGTATTAAAACTCATTTTATCCACTTTTTGGTCTCCCATATCTATGCACATGTACATACCTACTATAGATAGATTATCTATATTACATTGAAGACCATGGATAGAACACTCAAAAGTGATAGCATTACCTGTTAATTAGTAGAACAAAATTCATTCATGATGAAATAGTCATTAAGATTCTAAGACATAGATCTAAGTGAAATGTAGAGTTGAGTCATTTCAATTTACGCACATATATACACACTCCAAAAGAAAGGCCAGATGAAGATGAAGAAGTTCTTAATGAGGTATACCAAGAGATGGTACAAGAACAAAAACACTAGAGAAAGAAAAACAACAAACAAAAAATAAAGATCCACACAAAGAACAAATCAAGCATGAACAAAAGAAAGACGAAAAAATAAAGGTTCCAAAAAGACTCAAATTCAATTTACAAACGACTACTTGGAAACCAAAGAAAAAAGTTGTGGTGCATCAAATGCCTATTATTCCTCCACAAGTAGAAATAACAAAAAAAGAAGTTCAGGTAAAAAAAGGGTACCTAATAAGTCATACTAGCGGATCATATGTTTATACCTAGACAAGAGGAATACAAAGAACAAACATGTAATAGAAAAAATAGGAAATTGGAGGAACAAGAATGAATAAATGAAAAAAAACATGATGATTTTGTTGCGTGATGATGATTTGTTTGATGAGCATAATCACAAGGAACTAGTCAAGCCTCCAAATTTTGTTCAATGATACATAGGCATTGCCAAAACATACATACCTCTATGCCTAGAGCTTAAATTTCTTATTTTATATTTTGCTTTCCTTATTGCTCCCACATTTTTGAAATTTAATTATGCTTTGATTTTTTGCTTTACACACTTACTTAACCTTCTATAAATGATATCATGTTTACCTTCCCCCATGCAATCAAAATTTTCTTCTTCCGTTTCCCTTATTGGCATTTTTTCTCCTTTGCTTCTTTACATCTACTTTATTTATATGTTGTGTATATCTTTTACCCGTGTCTTCCATCCCACATTATCATTTACTTTCATATTTTTCCTTGTCAATCTTCATTCATGTTTTCTTCAAGTATTTTTATCCACTTATCCAGTTCTAGATTCATACCTTGCCACCTTATTTTCTCATGTTGCCTTCTTACTTCACATTCTATGTTTTTTATACATTTTCATGCCTACTATGCTACTTTGCATTTGATCCCCATGTTTGTCCATGCCTATTATTATGATATTTTCCACACTATCTTCCAGCAATTTAGTAATTTCTATGATTCTCTAGTGCCATCCCATTATTTTAGAGCTTACATATTGAGCCCCCATTGTCATATCACAATTTTAAAGTTACCTAATAAGCCTATATTGCCATATAATTGTATTAGAGTAATTATACTAGATTGGGGGAATCGTGTCTTGCCACATTACATATTGGACTTCTCTTGCGATAGATTTATATTAAGAACATCATGCCTTCCACATTCCATAGTTGAGAATCTATTGTCACATATTTATATTAGGGGAATATCATCTTCCCCATACTACTTGGACCTTCATTTACTTGTCTTGCTTCTAGAGATACCATATTTTGAGTGATGGAATCATCCCTTCAACACTATTTTCCTTTAACATCAATACTTTAAAACTTTTACATTTGTAAGCATCACACCTTCCCTCCTCATCATGACCTTGAGATTACATTCCTAAAACTATGTTACCACTAGGGATCTAATGCTTTAGCTCTATGATTGTGTGCTCATGCTCTTGGACACCACATTGGTGGTATATGATCGTTCTAGTGCCTTATGTACCTACATGAGTATTTCTAAGAATTAAAGGACACATAACCATTTTCATTTAACCATGTTGGGGAAACCTTCTTACATTTCAATTTATCACCAACCCACATTATTTCCATGCTTTATCATTCTAGATGTTTTACATCCTTGCTAAACTTCACATTTACTTTATATGTTTATCTTTAGATTACATATACATTTCATGTATTATTTTCTAGTCTCCTCTAATTCGTTCCATCCCATGGATGCCACCAATTGAATGGGTCATTTGCTAGCTCTAACATTTCTATCATAACAATCTTTTAGATAGTGATAAATTCTACGTAGAGATTTATCACCTTTTCAAAATGGAGCTTTGTCACAAAGCATGGCATTCGCTATTATGCCACATGGAAAGACACCATATCACTTTTTGTATAGACAAAGCTAACTAATTTTACTCATTTCAAATGTATCAAATTTCCTAGACAGTTAAGAAAGCTTCAATTTTGTGCCTATTTTCACTTGGGAGATAGAAGCTACCCATTGTATATTTTTCTCTATTTTGTAAATTTCCATGAAGTGTGCATGCTAAAGGATGAAGACACATGATGACATTTAACAGGTCCATTAATTTAGATGGGCCTAGATATACATTTTGGTATGAATATTTACTATACACGCATGATTGTCAATGCCTATATACTTTGAACTACACAATTATTCTATTTTTCACGTGCGCATGTCAAAGTGGATAGAAAATGTAATGGTGAAATTTGCATGCCAATTCCCATTTACTTTTGTTCCTATTTTAAGAGAATTGCTTTGTGGAATTATATATCAACAAATGCCACAATATTGTCTGAAGTTGGGTTCATTTCCCTAGCCTTCACATATTTCTATTCACACAAATTCCCATATATTTATTAACACCTTATCTATTTCTACATGCATTGCTTAACAATGAACATTTAGGCCACCCTCAATGATTAGGCATTCATTTCTGACATAGACATCACTACTTCATCATCTGGGGTCAATCTTGCCTTCATGGATTTGACTCCTAAAACTCCCAAATTTTAATTCAATTTTTTTCAACTTCCACCCATTCGACTTGCCATTATGAGTCTACTAAACACATGTTTGAATTATTTATTGCTATGTCATTGTATAGATTTTCAACTACTTTCATTTATCACTCAAAAGTGCATCATTTGAATATCATTCTCATTTAAGGAAGTAGTATTCTAGGAACACCTCAATTAGATCACCTTAAAAGAATCTAAACTTGCATTACATTATCCTAGGACATCTATATGATTGCTTGTTGTCTTGGACCCTTAAAACAACTATAAAGTCACTTTTTTTAGGGATTGAACTAGAAGAATGTGCCCCCTAGCAATCTAGCCAACCTTTAAAGGTATTCTTAAATCTTTTTAGGTCTCAGAACAAAGTAAAGATCAATTAATTCAATGAACCAGAGTGTAGAGGTGCACAAATTTTAGGATCAAATCCACGACAAATAGAGCAGATTCATGCCTGCATAACCATACCAAATCCACAAACTCAACATAGATAGAGAGAAAAATCTTGTATAGAATCAAAGGTAGAGAGTACATTGAGGTTGATAGTTTCCTAACATTAGATCACTAAAATTAATGTGATATAAAATTGCATCTTTCTTTATCAAATTTAGAGCTATGTATACACTATTGGGATGAGTAGGAAGTCATGGATCCAACCAGGAAATAAAATGCCACAAGAGAATGATCGAGAACTTTTGAAAAGGAGATGATGCAAGATCAATGATCAATTGATGATTGATTGATTATTTACAAATGTACAAATGCCTATTTAAAGGAAAGAAAATATATGATGGGTGAACAACTACCCGATATGTAAAACTACCCTACAGGTAAAAAACCACCTCACGGGAAAAACTAATTTTCCTATGTTAAACTTAATACTCTAACACTCCCCCTTAAGTGCAAACTTAGGGAGAATAATTATTATGCAAGTCTAACATGCAAAATGCAATATATCTATGGGTCCTGGCTACTAGGCCATGTTAGGTACCCATTCACAAATATGTGAAAAATGAAATGATGTATGGTCGACTCACTGATACCCCCTGTTTGCACCAGATATAGATTTTTGCAAAATGATTTGAAACTATTTCAAAACCCTAAAATCTATACTCAGAGCAACATAAAAGATTAATGATAAAATCTATAAAAACCACACAAATATAAATGTTATGAAAATATTAAAATGTGGTTGCTCGCATAATTGCATAACTCCAAATGTAGAAATGGTCGGGCGGATAAATGAAAATGAGTTTGATTTTTATAAAGTTGGATAGAAATTGGTTTGGGTAGTTAAACGGATTTTTGATTCAGTGAATGATAAGGTAGGTTAGGGTTTTTAACATGTTTAAGATTAAAATAATAAATTAAGTTTAATTTATTATTTTTGGGAGGTTATTAGCTCATAGGTAAATAATACATTAATTTTAATTTATTATTTACGGGATATGTCAAAATGAAGGATTTAATTAATTAACATTAATTAAATCACATGTGGGTAATAATAGATTAAATGGGATATTTAGGGATTATTAGGGATAATTATGGATTTTAGGAATAATGAAAGATTCAGTCAATTTTGGATGTCTACATTTTGCCCCTCTTTGAGACAATGTTGAGAAGCAATATTATTTCAAAGAAAGTTAAAACATAGGCTTAGATTTGGATCTTGGGTAGGCTGGGGTTTATATGGGGCTCATAAAAATGAAGCATTGGCAAATAATGCCCCCTCAAGAGGATATGCAGGGACAAAGGAGGTGGATAGGCTCTTGAGAAAGGAAATAGAGAGAAGGATGAAGGAGTTATGCTGATCAAACGTTGAGCAACTTGATGTTTGATATGGCACCTGACGTTATGCACCAAGGTAGAAAGACCAAGGTGACGATGTGTCTTGTGCCCCAGTGTAATTCAACCTTGTCTAATGTATGAGGAAGTAAACTTAGGGCATAAAAGTTCTAATGCAAAAAAGGTATGTGTTGACCTTAGATGCATAGGATAATGCAAAAAGCTATTCCAACACACACAAGATATGAATATTAGCTGTAATGATATGGATGCGATTCAAATGCAAGATGAAAAGATAACACACACAAGCAAGCAAGCAAGCATGCACAAATGATTCAAAAACAAACAAGGCATTGCCCCTATCAAGCTGAAAACCAATGATCGATTAGATTGATTGATGCTGATAATGATGATGATTGATTGATAGTGTTGTTGATGTGGGAACGATTTATCCCACGAACAACAGAGGATTGGGTTGTTGATATGGGAACGATATATTCCAAGAACAACACTAGGATTGGGAATGATATATCCCATTGATGATGATGATTGATTAGGTTCACAACAAGGCTAGGAACAAGACCGTGGATGTGATTGGATAACTTGACCTAATTGATTGACATTGATTGGTATGGAAGGATACTTGCATGTAATTGATTTGATTGGTTGAGGGGATGGATTGATTGATTTGATTTTTATTGGATATTTGATTTTTTTGTATTGTAGGAATATTGTGATTTTTTGGCTTTTCAAATGGTATGATTTTTTGTGGATTGTTGGCATGGGATTGTGTGTAGATAGCCTTTGGATAGATACCAATGACAAGGGAAAACCAAACAAGGCAAGGATCAATAATGAATGGGGATGAACAATAGGGAATGTGGGCGATAGGATCAAACTTGTAGGAATAAAAAGATTGGTAATGGGATAAATGTAGGATTGGATGGGTGGATAAAAGGATGGACAATAGGATAAGCACAGATGGATATAAGGAGTGGTGATAGCATAAAGGTAGGGTGGATACTAGGACTGGTGATAGAAGGATAACGGATGGGAGATATATGATAGATGGATGAAAGGAACCAAGGATGTGATCTCCAAGGACTACATTACATAGGAATAACCTAACCCCACTCTAGGTTTTATACCTGAGGATTTAACAAGGTGATTCTGATTTAGGATGTATGATAGGAATAATGGTTGGAAGGGATGAATGGACTGAGGATGTAGATGGATGTACGGAGGATATTTTTGGAAACATATGGATGGAATTTAGAGTATGACAAGAGGTGTCCAAAAGCATTTTTTAACATTTTGCCCCTATCGTCATCAAGATCAAAAAGGAGGAAGGGGAGATGGATGGTGCAGTTAAGGAAGGTACAATAGATATGATGGGTAAGGCTATCAAGATAAGATGGAAAATGATAGGATAGGATATGAGATGGAATAGATGTGACAACATGCCCCCAAGTGTAAAGCACATAGATAATCACCTACGCATGACACCTGTTTGCCAGGTTTTCATCATGGTACTTATCCAAGGTGCCTGTTTACCAGGTTTTCACCATTGGATGAAATGGTTTCTCTTTACTATTTTGATTTTTTTTTTGTTTTTTTTTTTTGACTTAGGTAGGGGATAGTCAGATGGAATAGATGGGGACTCATTTTGTTCCAATAGAAATTTCCTAGGATGGATAACTCATAGACCATGTCAAATTTCATTATGCTCATAGATGTTGGTAAGGAATTTACATGAGAGGGAATGGATTTTGATGTGGATTATGAAAGGTTCATGCAAGGAATGATAAGGGGTAGCAGATTATGATGTGGACTAGGATAGAAGGATAGTGAAGTAGGATGGAGATAAATAGATAGATATGAAGGACTTATGCAAAAGCATGGACCATAGGGACATGATGGAAGAAATAAGTAGGATAGTAGATGGAAGATGGGGAGATGGAGGTATGTGGGAATGTTGTGGAATGGAAGGGAACCAAGACCAACGGTTGCACACACTAAAATGGATTTTGAAGCTTGGAAGGGGCATTTGGGAGTAATAGAGATGTTATCTTAGGGATTTTTCTATTTAGGTCTTTAGGAACCCAAATGGACTTATGAATTTTAGGATTTTGTGATAGGGAGTGTGATATTTGGGACTTTAGAATTGTGGATGATCCATTTGAACTTGGTATTTTTTGCTTGGGGACCCAAACCATTTTGGTTTTGAAATTATCCTTTTGAGATGTGGACTTGGGTAGCATTTTTGAATTTTGATTTTGCTTTGATTCTTCGCATTTGTGCCATATGGCATGAGAATTATTGGGATTTTTTGCTTTATGGGTGGAGACATCCAAATTTTTATTTTTGAATCGAATAGGGGTGTTTAGGTTAGCTTCGTGTGTATTCAATGTGTGCATTTGTTGATCATGATTAGGAATTGTAGGGGATTTATGGGAATGGGATGTATGAATGGATTTGTGGTTAAAGTGATAAGGAGATTGGAGGATGGGAATATTAGGAGTTGGAAGGAGTGAAGGTAAAGTGGATGGAGGGATGTTAGGAGTTGGTAGAAGTGGAGGTAAAATAGATGGAGGAAGATGAATGGTCACATGCTTTTTGGGTTTGTAGGATAATGGAGGAGGAATGGAAACATATGTATTATGGGTACGATGAGGTGCACGCAGTTTGGGCTTAGATGGAGTGGATTTAGGAGGCAGAAATGTGGTACCAACATCTTGATATTGCTTACCTTGGGGTGTATAACCAATACCATATGAGCGTGGTAGGACTTTGACATGGATGGGTTCTAGATTACCTTGCTCGTGAAGGCCTAAGCCTTTACCTTGATAGTTCATGTTTTGGAACATACGATTAGCAATGGGATGCTTATTTTTGAGGATACAAGACATGCGTTCCTTATCAGATGAGGAGGGTGAGGTGACAGATACAGGTTGCTGCTCTCCTAGGGAAGAACATTCATTTAGGAAGGTAGTAAGAACAATAGGACATGATGGTGGATTTGAAATGGTATCAGTATGAGATGGTGAAGGAGCAATACGATCTTGATTATGCTCATTATACTCATGAAGATTCAATGTATTTGTTTGATTATCTATGTGCTTGTGAGAACCAAGTGTCTCATCAAGGGAAGTGGATATTGTGGGATGATGGATAAGAATGGTGGAGGTTTCTTGATCATAGAAAAGATATAGGTTATGAATAGGTGGAAAGGAAGAGCTTTGATCTTGATTTGGTAAGGGGCAAAGTTGATCATGCTTTAGATTTGACCCTTGACATAAATCTTGAGTTTGGATAGGAATGGAGGTTTCTTGGATAGATTCAATGTATGGTGGAGAGTGAATTAGGCTTATGGCAGGTGGATCTTCAAGAACATTTGAAGGTTTTTGGATAATTTGTGGACTAGAAGATGGGATTGGAGAAATAGGCATGACATTTAGAGGTTCTTGGATAGGGATTTGATGGCATGAGGGTGATAGTTGATTCCTTGCTAGTAGCCAATGGATCACATCCTTCATTAGTATACGAGTGGATGCACAATATAATGGATGGATAATAAGGGTGGAAGGTGTGGGATTAGAATACACTGGAGGGATAATGGGATTAGGTGTGATAGGAGTAGGATTAGGATCAGGTTTTGGTTGATGGATCATAGGATTGGGTTTAGGTGGAAAAATTGATGGTTTAGACTTTAAGGGTGTTCGAGATTGGCTTAATGGAGTAGAATTTTGAAGGTTGGAAAGAATATATGATGGAGGTTCCATAGGGATGAATGGATGAGGAGGACTAGTAGATGGATTGGTGTATGATTCCAAACTTGAGGTGGTGTCTCCCTTGTCAAAGGTATCATTAAGATGGCTTAAGGATTCATGATCATGGTGTGAGGAGTGACTAGTTCCAGTATGCTCATGTTGTGGAGGATTTTGAGATGGATATTGAGGAATATTCATGAGATTGGTCAATGTGGAGGGACTAGGTTGGCATGATGATGGGGGTGACTCATAGAATTTAGGTTGAATTTGTTGATGTTGTGGATGATGGTGGTGAAGGTAACAAAGGGATTGATGAATGAGAAGGCTGGGGGACCAATGGATTAGGATTGAAATTAGATGGAATTTGTTGTTGTTGCATGGATAAAGGTATGGTGGATGATGTGCTAAATGAAGGTTGTGGTTTTTGGGCTAAGATTTGTTGTTGTCGAAGGAGGGCTTGTTTTTCTTGGCTTTTTTGTTGAAGATATAAGGTGAGGGGACTTGGTATGTGTGAAGATGAAGCATGGGTAGGGATTTGACCTGTGAGGTTTGAGGTATGGATGTGTTGGGTTGATATGAGTGGTAGATTGGTTGTGATAAAGATTTGTTTGAGGTGGATGGAGATGACTCATAGAGTTGGGGCGTTGATGTGGTAGGATGTTGAAATTGCGAAGATAATTGTGATAGTTATGCCAATTGAAATTTAAGATCTGCCTCTTGTTGTAGTGATTGAGCAAGTTGTTGTTGTAGCTAAAGGACTTGGGGATTAATGGATGTCGAAGTTGAGACCTGGGTAGGATTATAGTTTTGTGACGTTGAGGGTATGGAAGGAAAATCTTGGGTTGTGTTAAGATGATAAGAATGTTCTTGTGGATAATGATCATCATAGATATGTCAAGGCTCTTTTATTTCCTCATATTATTGAGATGATAGTGATGTTGGTGGAGGCCAAAATGGGGAGATATATGGTTCATGGGTATCGAAATATGCATCATGATCTACCAAATTCTCATCATTATTATATCTAGGAGGGCCTTCGCGGAGTGTGAGTTTTGGCTTTTGATTTGTCCTGGATTTGTTGATGGTCACAACCATTTTGATGAAATAAAGATTGGACTAGGTTAAGGATGGAATGTGAGTAGGATGATGATAAATGAATTAGGTGGGAAATGGATGGATCAATTGAAATATCTTCTTAGGATTCAAAGTGACAAGGTTCCACTTGAGATGTGACACAGAAGGATGATAGGTTCTCAATTCTAAAAGTCAAGTTGATGATATAGGAGACAAGTTGTAATGGTGATGATGATTAGGTACACACAATCATATAAGACACACGACAATTTGATTGATTTTTTTGATGACACCTTGATGTTTTACAAACACTTGTAAACATGCACGATCCTAGGCTAGGAAAGGACAATACTTGTTGAGTTCCCACTTGGTTTTACCCAGCCGCACCTACTTATGGTGTATAGCTCCAGGAACTTGGGGCACGGGCTCCTCCTTATAGTGCACTCACTTCTCAGGCACACCAAGTTCCAGGTCCTAGGACGCGCAGATCCTGAGGTACCTTACTATCTCTGCCATAAGCTGCGAAAATATGGGACGGCTATCAGAGTTTCCTCCTGTATCAACAAGTAGAGGGTTTTTGGCCACTACACAAAAGGGTTCTAGTGAATATCCGGGGGACCAGCACCTTACGAGCGTCCAGCAAGCCACTAAAGTCTTTGACTAACCCTACTAGGAGTTTTAATATACACAAGGTACACCTCCTTTCGAGCTAGCACTGTACGGTAAGCGCTAATACCAGTTAGACTTGGCTTTCGCCTTATCCTCAATTTATATAGCGAGTTGGATGAAAGTACCGCTTGGGGTCGCAAATGAGTTCTCCTTGCAGATGTATCTCAAGAGCAGGCCCACTCTAAGGATAACAAAAGCAAGGAAACACATTGTTTTTGATCTCCCAGATCGCACAAAATGCAAGGAGAGATCATACACAACATCTTTACCTCACACTCGCATGGGGTTAATTTTAATTCCAAATCCAAATGTGTGGGTGGTTATACAAAAGGTCAAAGGAATGCTTTTGATACTCAAGATCACCGAATGGTGCAAGAGAAGAGCATATGCATTCAATAACAAAATTGTAAGCCACAAGACATCACAAACACTTGTTAATTTTAACCCTTTCTTATGATGTGATCTAATCTATAAAAAGAAGACATGCTGTTTCAAGATTAGATTCTCAGGCAATCGATCCTGCAAAAAACTAATTAGTAGTTTGAAAAATTTATCTTTGATAGGCATGTAGCTCCAAGAAAATGTTAGACCAAGATAAAACAATCCTGCAAAAACCCACAAAAAAAATATTAATGCACAACAAGAAGAAAATGTTTGATGTTTTTTTTTTTAAATGATTGAATTTTAGAGAATTATACCAGAAAATTAGATATGAATTTGATAAAATGGATTGTATCACGATGTAGTTCTCTGAATTAGCTTTCCGACGCCGACAAAAATGTGAAAATCTGATGAAATTTGAGAAAGTTATGGTTATTTGAGCAAAACAGCCTCTAAGGGCTAAAAATGACACTCTGGTAGTTAATGTTAAATACAAATACAAATTTGTGAGTTGTTGTTGACATTCAAAACTTCAAGCTACCATAAAGATACGACTCATGCATGTTAAGGTTATGTTCACAAACATAAGGCTTGCTCAGTGTTTTAAGCTTTAAAGTTGTATCATTTAAAAGGTTAAGTAGCAATGTAGAATCAGTCACCAAATGCTAAACTCAGTCATTCAGATCATTAAACATTAAGTGAAATACTGTCAATGGCTTGAGTTTTTTATACGTTGCAGCTATTAAAACCACTAAATGAAACAAAAATCACAACCAAGAATATAAAATGGTATAGCTAGTGGTATGTTGGAACACCAAAGCGATGGCATAAAGGTTATCGTCTGAAGATAGTAATTTTGATGTCACTGATAAGATGAAATGCTGGCAGTGATCACAGAACCTGAAGGAGTAAACAACAATCATCAAACATTAGACAAACCACTGATGGTTAGAAAATAAATGTTATAGCAATTGCGTATCACCAGGTGATAATTACGTGAATAATACCCCTACAAAGAACAGTCAACAACAAGCATTCATGATTGCTTACAACAAATCAAACCATTGAAATGATGCTATCACTGATCCAATTCCACATTACACCAAGGGGATAGACATGTCAACATTCTTAGTGGCCGTAGAATGATGCTACTATATCAACAGATATTGATATTGCATAAAGAAATCCAAGAACTGATGGGTTTCTCCATAGGCTTCTGCTATAGAAACATCGCTTGTCAAAGAATCCAAAAATGCTAAATTTGATCTATTCCTTGATTTTGTTTGCAGTGAAAAGGAAAGCATTGGGCATTGGGGATGTAAAGATATCCCTCAAACAAAAATAATTAAAAGAAACAGTTAGGGTTGGCCTTGTTAATTCTAACCGCTTTTTGCTTCATCCACAGACAATTTAAATTGATAGTTTTATTAGCATTCAATGTTAAGATCTTGCACCCATAGGACTTTCAAGGGATACGCTGATAGGAGGAACCAATGAGTTTTGAAATGTTTTTGGCATGAAAGATTTCTACAGAACAACCGACGAGTTTAGAAAATCTTCCGGCGTGAATTCTTTTTTATGACGGTAGAAGGTTTTAGGAATACCCCAAAGAATGCCTCAAGCCACTAACGATTGCACCCACAGGAGATTCAAGGAATATGCCAAGATAAAAATTATCAGTAAGTTTGGAAATGCACCTATGGGAGGTTTAATTGTATGCGCCGATATGAAGAAATGACAAGTTTAGAAAATTTTCCAGTGTGATTGTTTTTATTTTGAACGTCACTGGGCTGAATATACTTTTAAAAGACAATATGCACAGGCTCCTGAATAGGTGTTTAACAAACAAACCATTAGTAGGCAAACTATTGTAAAAGGTTGGCACTAAAACTCGTCCGCTAGCATACCAGCATGAACTTGTGTACAACATGAGACAACATTCCAAGCACCAGGATGAATGCGTGGGATAATTTTCCTGGCACAATAGCTATCACTTATACCATAAAAGGTTCGGAGGAACATGCTACAAGAAATAACCAATGAGTTTAGAAGATTTACAGTAGCAATCTATAAAAGCTAGAGGCAAGTTCCTTGATTAAAGGAATATGCCAAATGCAATGAATGATGTGATGGATAATCAAAGAAACCGTAGTAATGTGGTTACCTGCAAAATCTTAAAGAAATGGGTGGTGTAAATCTCACACAGATTGACTCACAGAAACAATAGAAATGTTGACATCATTGTTGAGAAATTTTTTCTGAATGAAAATTTAGCCTCAAGATTGTTCCCAAGTGCATCCAAAACCTACAAAAACTCAAGAAGAGTACTTGCAAAGCAATGGATTAAGAAGGAGGTTTCACGTCAGGTTCACCATTGTCTGCACCAGATATAGATTTTTGCAAAATGATTTGAAACTATTTCAAAACCCTAAAATCTATACTCAGAGCAACAAAAAAGATTAATGATAAAAGCTATAAAAACCACACAAATATAAATGTTACCAAAATATTAAAATGTGGTTGCTCGCATAATTGCATAACTCCAAATGTAGAAATGGTCGGGGGGATAATGAAAATGAGTTTGATTTTTATAAAGTTGGACAGAAATTGGATTGGGTAGTTAAATGGATTTTTTATTCTGTGAACAGTAAGGTAGGTAAAAGGTGGTTAGGGTTTTTAACGTGTTTAAGATTAAAATAATAAATTAAGTTTAATTTATTATTTTTGGGAGGTTATTAGCTCATAGGTAAATAATACATTAATTTTAATTTATTATTTATGGGATATGTCAAAATGAAGGATTTAATTAATTAACATTAATTAAATCACATGTGGGTAATAATAGATTAAATGGGATATTTAGGGATTATTAGGGATAATTATGGATTTTAGGAATAATGAAAGATTCGGTCAATTTTGGATGTCTACACCGCCAAGTGTTGCATACATCATGTATATATAATCAATGCCCCTCCATAAGAGGGAAAGAGAGAGACTATGTAACCCCTCCACAATGTGTAATTACCTGCAAAAATAGTAAGTGCCTGAAGATAGAACATGATCCAATGTTGACAAACAACTTGTCTCCCTTTCAGAAGAAATAAAACCATGTATATATGCAGGTATGCTTTCCACTGCAGATAGGAATTGAAAGATGGAAGCATGAAGAATGATTTTATCTCCGAGAAATACTCATGTGTCTCCTTGTCTAGATAGATTAATGATGCCACAAGCCAATCAAGTACATCCCCAATCAAGAAGGAATGTGACAAACTGGAACTATGTGGAAACTGATATAGAACATTCTCCAAAGACAACAATGGAGTGACAATAGTTGTACCACAACTATCATCAAATAGGAGGGATATACCCTCAAATCTATCTTCCAAATCTCCAAGATGAGTCTCCACAAACAAGTTTGATAAACTTGCCAAATACACATCAAGCAAAGCAAGGTCTGGAATACTATGTTCAAGAGAAGAACTCGTATCAGAAGAATTGATGTTGTCTTTTGTCGACTCTGATGTGGCAGGTGATGGTGGTATAGTGATCAAATCAACAAACCCATGAAGAGGAACTGAGTTACTCCGCACACTAGATGGTGGAGTCAAAGGAACATAGGGATCTCATCATCAATAAAATGATCAAAAGTATATACCTTTGACTGATGATCAGCCCTACCTACTGCAAACAACTCTCCCAAAGCATGACGAATAAGCACTGAATCAGAGGTAAACTCCACTGTATTACCCACCTATGTGATCTAGTATACTGATAATAGATTATGGGAAATTTTAAGTATACAATGTACATTGGAAACCAAACCATCACCCAAATTTATCTCTCCTATGGCAAAAACTTGAACCACTTGATTGTTACAACCATGAATCTATCATAATAGGGTGCTCTAGGAGTACCTGGAACTAATAAATTAGGTGATCCAGTAATGTGTACTGAAGCCCCTGAATCAATGATCCATCCGACATCTTTGGATGCATGAGTAGTAATTAGGGCATGTCCTTTTCCTTTGAAGCTGGGGGAAGTATCCCTGTCCTTATTCTTATTTTTGTTAGAAGGAGGAGGTGAACTAGATGAGGAAGGAGGGGTTATATTATGTTCCTTGAGCAATTGTTTTAACTCATGAATTTCCTTCTTATAAAAATTTTGTTCACTATGGCCCTCTTTTCTGCAAAAAATACATTTGGGCCTCTCCTTCTTAGGATGTGTCTCTTTAGAAGATGGATTGGAAGGCTCACTTGATTTTGTTTTGGGTTTATCCTTCTTGTTCTTTTTTTTCTCTTTGGATGTAGAAGAAACTAAATGCATGAGACTTAGTGATATCAAATTGATGAAGTTTGGATTGTTCTCTAGTCAATCTTTCACAGAATGTCTCAAAGGATGGCATAACAAATCTAGTTCCCAACCCATCCATTGTAGAATAAAAGGAGGTAGCAAAGTATGAAAAAACACCCATTAATTTTGACAGAATCAAGAAAATGCATTCCTTATCATCTTTTTCTTTTCCACACCCCAACAACTGAGAACGTAAGGACTTGAATTTTACTAGATAATCCTCAATAGTAGGGAATGTATCTATTGAGAGAGATGCTAATTCTTCTACTAATTGAATAGCTCTTATATCACTAACTGCACCAAAAAGATCCTTAAGTTTAGTCCATACCTCTCTAGGTGTAGTGCACTCCTCGATGTGGAAGAACAAAGAATCTGAGATATGCATTGTAATTTGACCCATTGCCTCATCACACTTGTTCTTATATGCAAACTTCTCATATTCCCTAGTGATATTTTGGATTGTCCAGCCGTTATAAAGGTCGCGGCTTGATTTTAGGGTTTAAATTCTGATATTACAACTCAAATTTGTTATTTGTGTTAGATTTTAAGTTTGTGAATGAAAGTATACTTTCCCTCATATTAGTGCAGTTTAATTAAATTAATTAATTTTTTTGCTGCATAATAAGGTTTCTATTTATATTTATATAGTTTTGGAGTTCTGAACATTGACATAAACTAGCCAAAGGGCTGCCCCAGACTCCACTAAACCACTTAAGCCACATACATGTTACAAAATGCCACGCAGGGCTGAGCATACAAACTAAACATAAGAAAATATCTACGATATCTGACTATTCATAATACCCCTAACTTGTAACCAGACACCTTGCTGAAACCCTAACTGCTTCATGCCTCCACTTCATAGTTATGTAATTTCATGTTGAAATCCTCTGACCAGTCGCTGCCCCAAGTCTCCAAGATTTTGAAAAGCTTTGGTAGGAAATTCACCCTGACTGGCGCATTTTGTCTGAACCAAACTAGGTCCTCCCCCCTTAGATGCAGAATAAAGGGAAAAAACTTGACAACACTTCCTAGCTGCTACAAGAGAGGAATGTCCCTTGGACGCAGCATGCCTACACTGAAAGAAGCAACCTCCAAACCCTCTACCAGACCTCCTAGCACACTAGGAATGAAAAGTCTTTGTGCCACCGAATCGACCCATGTCTTTGCCACGTTCAGGTCCAACAATGTTGCCACAAACTGCGAACTTATATCAGAGTCCACCCGGTATCTCTCGCTACTATCCACAAACTCCTTCCCAAGTATCATCTTATCTGCCCCCAAAACCAATACATCCTGACATTTCAAAATCTACTTAATGCCCAGATCTGAAATGTTACCCAAGAATGCCATCTGCCTTTTGGCACTCCTTAGCGGAACCAAACTGTCCATACCTCCACACCTAATCCATTCAACTGAGAAGAACACCACCTTCAGTTTGAAAGACATTTCTTTTAACACCATGGAAACTGAGAGAATAGAGATAAAAAGAGATTGTTTGTGCTTCAGGCATGCTATGTAATCATAGAAACTATCAAATCCGCTACTTAAATACCCTGTCAAAGTCCTCATGCCGCCTGCCCGCTCGTGAGATCCTCATCCTCCTTTGTAAAACTTGCTCAAGAAATGACTTAGGGATTTATGAGTCATAATTGAGAGGTTAACATTCCCCTCGAGACATGTGAAAAAGGCTAGTCATCGCTAGCACCCGCCACGCTGCCAAGAAGGCACTCTAAATAATGATCATGGCACCATGTGTCCCCTCATCTGCAACTCGCTAGCCACCTCAATACCCTATAAATCATCCCTAAACTATTTCAATTAACCCCAGTCCTTCCACATCCATGATGTGGAAGGACTCCCGCCCATCCGCCCATAGTTTAATTAAATTAATTAATGTATATGAATCGGTATAAATTAATTTAGATTAATTTATTGTAGTGGTTAGGAATTGATATTTGTAAAATTTAAATGTGGAGGGATTGGGTATTTATTTTGTAGAATAATGATGATGAATAGGTTTCCATGTAATTTTGATTCATTCCTCTTGGTATTAGAAATGAAATATCTTAGTTTCATACGTGTCAATGATCCTTCACACTATGGACTCCTATGATTAGTGATGCCTCAAACTCTAATGTTTGTTGTTTTCTAATATATTGCTAATCATTTACAAATGTTTTTTCTCAATTGGGCATCAACATTAGACCAATACAAGCTCTTGTGAGCACAATGATGAGACCAATACAAGTCCTTCCAAGCATAACCATGAGACCAATACAAGCTCCTTTTGAGGAGCCACACTAGTAACCAACTATGGAAGACGAAGAGTCACAACTTAGAAATCCACTTATTTAGAAACCACGTCCACACTAGAAGCCAGCTACGAAAGGCGAAGAGTCACAACTTAGAAATCCACTTATTAGATGCCTCTTTGAGATTTGAACTTGGGTCTCCACAATGAAAAATTAATGCTTTAACTGACTAAGTTCAATTCCTTGGACTTGATGTTTTCTCTTGCATCACAACCAACAATATTTATGAAAACACCTTAGTGAAATCACTCAATTGCAAGGCAAATCTTCTCCTAGGTCAACCCCTTTCTTTGACCAACTTTATGGTTTCAAAAAAGTTCAAAGATATCACTCTTCAATCATATGATTCGATGCAAAATGAGTTTCCTTCTAGTGCTTTAAAGTGGGGTGTTCCTAGCATGATTATTCTCCAAAAACATATAATTTTCTACAGGATTTGGATATGAATGAATTCCTTTTAATACTAAGATGTAGAAAACCAAGATTGCGGACTAGACAAACAAGCAGATGATATTGCAAATGAATCGACCCATTGTATTCACAAAAGAGACGGATATAAATAGGCAAGTGTGGGTACTCGATTCTCCATGAAACGAGGATAGGACTCCTCTTCATGAAATGGTGGAGAGTAACCACCCACAAAAATAGTGTGAGGTGTCAATGCAAGTCAACACCTCTCCAAAATGACTAACTACTTTGACAAGTTCAAAGTACATGTGGAAAATATGCCTAACTATGGTTAAAGCAAATGTGTATACACCTAGGATTAAAGGTATACACCAACACCACCCTTAAGCATAGCTTAGGTGAGTTTATGAAAAATGGGTCCCGGCTATAAGCCTGATGAGGTACCCATGCACAATGCAAAAGAAAAATGAGTCCTGACCATGAAGCCTGATATGGTACTCAAGTACAATGCAAACTCTCAAAAATGGAGAAAGATTGAAGACCCTGTGGGAAAAAACTATCCTCCAAAAGAGAGAAAAAAGAAAGAAAGGCTTAGATATCCCCCCCAAAAGATGATGCTGATGCCAATTCTGATGTAGAGATGAAGAAATCCTGAAGCATAAAATAGATGTAGATTCTTCCCTTCCCTTAATTCTAAGATAATTCAGCAAACTAATTGAAATTGGTAGTGTGCAAGAGATGAAGATTAGGATGTAGGACAAACAAATGCACAAATCTGAAAAAAAAAAGGATGTGCATTAATGGCACATACTAATGAGAAGAGAATCTGTGTGATTCATGCTATGACTGTTACAACCCCCATTACACTTTATAGATCAGTGTTAGTACAATTTTCCTGATTTCACTTTATGTGTAACACACATTCAATTACATGACACTTCATGAGTGTATTTACAAACCAATATGCTAGTGGAGTTTAATCAACCTGCTATATAGAACCAACTAAGCTAAGCTGTGAATTAACACTAGGCTCTGAAGTCACATTATGAGAGTCCTCTTCACCTGATGTAAAGTGTGAAAAAATGAAGCTACAGTTGAAGTGACAAACCTTCGCTATTCCTACAAGTTTTTGACTTTGTGATTCTCTGATTAGGGTTGTTATGGCCATAAACTCAACTATTTTGTTAGAACAAGTGAGTTGATATATGGACAAATGATACCTTAATAGTTCAGAAATGAAAAACACATTGTGTACAAATCCATTTCCTAACTTTACAGTTCCCTTACCACAAACATTATAATAGATATCATCCATCAGTATTTTGAAGGTATCATGCATGGTTTGATTCTCACAAACACCTCTTTGTAAGGTGACATGTGATCTATTGCAATTAAACTAAGAATCTATTTGTTGACATCTAATTTTGAAGGTGCCATGTAATTCTCTTTTTACCCTCAAGTTGTGAAGTTGTTTTTCTCAATTTTGCAAATTAGACTCCTATTTGAACTCAATTTTTAGAGTCCTATTTGAACTCAGTTTTTAAGGTGGCACATTATAAGTTTAAGTGCTTGATTACTCTTGCTTAATACCCCCCTTGAAGTGGTACTTTATAAAGTTAGTGCATTGACAACATTTTTACACCTTTTGATGATTTGATTCCCCATCAAGTCTGGTACTAAGAAAGAGTTAGTTTTGCAATTCACTAAAAAAGACATAAATTGGCACTTTATAATATTAGTACAATATTATGCTTGTTGGTGTTGGGAATTATGGTGTCGCAACCTTGGTAATTCCTTGCATTATTTATGTTTGTATTTATTAATTCATTGGCTATGTTGTAAATAATTGTAAATTCCATATTGTCATATTGTGGGATGTGGCAGGGTGATGTGTCATCCTACATGGAATATGACAACTTGTAATTTTGTCCTCACATGACGAGATAGGCATCCCACTTTGTGGTAGAAGCATTTTGCCATGTCTTGGCATCTTTCATGTTGTGTAAGGGAATGTTTGACCGAAACAGTTATGACGGATTCTTATGATGGAATTATGACATGTAAGAGTCAGAAAATAGAAGTTTGTAAGAAAGGTGAAGACATGTGTCATGAAGCATCTTTGAAAAAGCCATATTTGGGCGCCCCAAGATGGACTATGACATGTTGTAAGAGAATATGCTATTTATAGCCTATGTATGACAGATTCTCTTACAACTATAAGTTGTAACCACTATGATAGATTCTATGACGGTCGTAAGTGTCGTAAGAGCATCTGTCATAGCCCATTTTGGAAATAGGTGACCTCTCTAGGATGGGAGTTGTGGACAAGTGTCAAGCACATTCTACAATGTTGACCAAGTGTCCTTAGGCATGGGTTTTGGGCCATGAGGCCAAGTTGGATGCCCATCCCAAGATAGGTCCAATATTACCTTGTATATTCTATATAAACAGGTGCTTGGATAGGGAGTTGTATCACAGGTTTACAAGTACTGTTATGCTGTCAGATTGACTCCAAATATGAGTGTCAAAGACCATTGAAGCTTGCATTGTAAGTGTATTGTAAACAACTTTCAGATTTGTTAATACATTGTGCAAGTTTCTGAGTGTGGGGTTTTTCACCTGATAAGGGTTTTGCCCACCGTAAATCTTTGTCTCTCTTCTTCTGTCTTCTTTCTGGTTCATGTGTATTGCTGCATTATCTTGTTTAGATGTTCAATGTTTCTATAGTTGTAAGGATTAAATTAAATTTGCATAGCCCTCTCCTCATTAGATTAGTGTAGGAAGTGATTTCCACACACCTAGCTTCCTTTTAGTTGGTATCAAAGCCTAGCCAGTTTTGGTCTTTGCTATTGGGTAGGGGTTTTTTGAGCTGATCTTAAGTTGAGTGGGAGTTTGTGTAGAGTTTTCTAGGTTCTATGACAGCAAGGAGATGGCAAGCACATCCAGAAGAATGGAAGTGGAGAAATTCAATGGCACTAATTTCGAGCTGTGGAAGCTCAAGATGGAAGACATGCTTGTTGACCGAGACCTTTGGGAAACTGTTACTGGAACTAAACCAGCTGCAATGGAACAAGCTGATTGGGATCTCAAGGATTGGAAGGCTAAGGGTCTCATTAGACTTAGTTTTGCAAATTATGTCTTGTTAAATGTCCATGAGGAGAAAATTGCAACCTTTCTTTGGAAGAAGTTGGGAGATGTGTATCAAGCCAAATTCCTGGTTACTAAACTTTTTCTGAGAAAGAAGTTGTATTATCTTCGAATGGAGGATATAGGATCTGTTTCTGAACATATGAATGCTTTTAAGATGCTGGTTGCATAGTTGACATCTATTGGTGTAAAGATGGAGGAGGAGGATCGGTGTATGACCCTGCTTTGTTCTTTGCCAGACTTGTGGGATTACCTTGACATGGCTATTGGAAGCACCACATCCACATTCAAGATGGAAGATGTGGTATCTGCACTGTTTTCTGAAGAGATGCAGAGAAAGTCTTCTGAGGTAGCTAAAGAGGCTCTTGCGGTTCATGGAACACCCAAAGAGAAAGGGAAGAAGAAGGACAAGAAAGGTGAAAAGGGTAGATCCAAATCCCATGGGAGATCCAAATCTCCTAGAAAGTCCAAGGCTCTTTGTTGGAACTATGGTAAAACTGGGCATTTCCAAAAGGAATGCAAAGAGGAGAAGAAAAACAAGAAGAAAGCTCCTGATTTAGATTTTGACAAATCATAAGATGATGGTGATGCTTTCATCGCAGCCCTGGCAACCCATGCATCTAATGATGTATGGCTAATTGACTTTGGTGCATCATTCCACATAACCTTGCATCGAGACTAGTTTACTAAGTATGAGGAGTTCGATGGTGGAAAGGTGTACTTGGGTGATGACTCTCATCTAAAGGTTATTGGTCGTGGAAGAGTCTCTATCTGATTCTCTGATGGTAGAGTGAAGGGGATCTCTGGGGTTATGCATATCTCAGCTTAGCATGGAACCTACTTTCTGTAAGTAGTCTAAATAATGCAGGTGTGCAGGTTGTTTTTTCTAAAGAATGATGCAAGATGACTAGAGGAGCAATGGTGCTTGCTAAGGGTACTAGGAGAGGTACTCTGTTTCAGCTAGAGGCATGCATTCCACAATGCAATAGTTCTTTTGATTCAACGAAGAGGGCAGCAGTCACTTCATTCCCACCATCTGAATGAGTAGTTAAGAGATCTAATAGTTATAGTTCTGATGTTTGTAATCATGTCTTGGAAGTTAAACTTCTTGCTGAGAAAACAATGTTACGGCATAAGAGATTTGGCCACATTCGTGAGAAGGGTCTGTGTACCCTGAAAAATAAAAACCTCATTGAGGGGTTAGATGATTGTAATCTTGAGTTTGACTTTTGCGAACATTGTATATATGGGAAACAAAAATGTGTTTGGTTTTATGTGAGTTCTCACAAGTCTTCTGGTGTATTGGACCTTGTTCATTTTGATGTATTTGGTCCTATTAATGTTCCTTCATTATCAAAATTTATATATTTTGTATCTTTGATAGATGACTATAGTAGAAGGACATGGATTTATTTTCTCAGAAGCAAATATGAAGTCTATAGTAAGTTTAAGGAGTTTAAGGCCTTTGCTGAAAATTAGACTGGTAAGAAGATTAAGTGTTTGAGAACTGACAATGGTGGTGAGTTTTGTTCTACATAATTCGATAAATATTGCAAGGAACTTGGGATTGAAAGACATAAGACAACTCCATACACCCCACAGAAAAATGGAGTTGTAGAAAGGATGAACATGACACTGATGAGAAGGCTAGGAGTATGCTTAGTGGAGCTGGCCTAGAACAAAAGTTTTGGGGTAAAGTTGTTGCCACTACTTTCTATCTTGTTAATAGATCTCCTACATCAACTCTTATTGGAAGGACACCCATGGAGGTGTGGTCTGGTAGAAAGCCTTCAATAAGGCATCTTCATGTTTTTGGTTGTGAGGCATATGCACATGTGCCTAGGGAGAAGTGGTCAAAACTGGAGAACAAGGAAGTTAAGTGTATCTTCATTGGCTATGGTGTCAGTATGAAAGGATACAAGATTTGGGACCCTGTGGCTGAAAAAGTGTTGTATGGAAGAAGTGTCATCTTCAGAGAGCTTACACCTTCTTCCACTTTTTACAGCGAGAAGAAAAAGAAAAGAAAGAGGATGTTGTTCAGTTTCCTCCTACCGCTGAGAAGACTAAATAGAAAGACAATGATGGACCTGATAATGAGGAGAGCTCTTGCAACTTTGAAAGCTCAGATGAAGAAGCTGAACCTCAACCTCAGCTCTTGAGGAGGTCTACATGGATAAGAAAGCAACCTGAAAGGTTTGGTTTTACATTGCTTGATTCTAGTTGTGCTTTTTCTTTGGTTACTAATAGTGATGAACCTAGAACTGTATCAGAGGCTATGGACATGAAAGATGCAGGTTCCTGGAAGGAGGCCATGGAGGATGCAAATGGCTTCTTTGGAAAAGAATCAAACTTGGAACTTGGTGCCTTTGCATCCTAGACGGAAACCCGTTAGATGCAAATGGGTGTTCAAGAATAAATTTGGTGCAGATGGCAATGTTGAGAAGTATAAGGCCAGATTGGTTGTGAAGGGGTATTCACAAGTGGAGGGTATAGATTGTGGTGAGATCTTCTCTCCATTGCAAAGATGACATCCATTCGATTCTTGTTGTCTTGTGCAGTAGCTTATGACTTGGAGGTAGAATAGATGGATGAGAAAACAACTTTCCTTCATGGTGATTTGGAGGAAGAAATCTACATGTCATAGCCAGAGCATTACATGCTGAAAGGTAAAGAAAATTTGGTTTGCAAACTTAAGAAGTGTTTGTATGGTTTGAAGCAATCCCCTAGGAGAGGATACTTGAAGTTTGATGCCTTTGTGTTCTCAATTAGATTTGTGAGATCAAAATCAGATCACTATGTGTATTATAAGTTTGATGGTGATCGTCTTCTCATTGTTGTACTATATGTCGATGATATCTTGCTCATTGGGAAGGGTAGGAATATGATTTCTGATTTTAAATCTCAGCTGTCAGCACAGTTTTAAATGAAAGATTTAGGGGCAGCCAGGTACATTCTAGGAATGGAAATTAGAAGAGACAGAACCAATAGAAAACTTTGGTTAAGCCAGAGTAAGTATGTGAAAACCATGTTGGATAGGTTCAGCATGGCAAATTGTAGACCATTGTGTGTTCTTGTTTCTTTGGGGACAAAGTTGTCTATTGAGGATTGTCCCAAATCTCCTAGTGAGGTGGAGGACATGAGTAGAGTACTTTATGCTAGTTTTGTTGGCAGTTTGATGTATGCTATGGTCTACACAAGACCAGACATTGCCCAAGCATTGGGAGTCCTTAGTCGATTTATGGCTAATCCTGGACGGATTCATTGGGATGCAGTAAAGCAAGTGTTCATGTATTTGAGGGGTACTTCTGAGTATTCCATATGCTATCATAGTAATGTTTCCAGACCTCCACATTCTATTGATATTCATGGATTTGTGGATTCAAATTGAGCAGATGACATTGATAGCAGTAGATCCACCAATGCTTATGTGTTTACACTATTTGGTGGTGCTATTAGTTGGATGAGTAAGTGACAACCTATTGTTGCTTTGTCCATGACAGAAGTTGAGTATATGGTAGCAACTCATGCTTGTAAGGAATCCATTTGGCTCAAGAGATTGTGTTCAAATATTGGTGTTGATGTAGGTCAGATCATGATAGCCGTTAAATCCTATTTTTCTATTGGCTCTTACAAGGTGTTCGATAAGTGGGAGAATGTTGGGAATTAAGGTGTCTCAACCTTGGTAATTCCTTGCATTATTTATGTTTGTATTTACTAATTCATTGCCTATGTTGTAAATAACTGGAAATTCCATATTGTCATATTGTGGGATGTGGTACAGTGATGTGTCATCCTACATGGAATATGACAACTTGTAATTTTTTCCTCACATGAGGAGATAGGTGTCCCACTTTGTGGTTGAAGCATTTTACCATGTGTCGGCATCTTTCATGTTGAGTAAGGGAATGTTTGACTGAAACAGTTATGACAGAATCCTATGACAGAATTATGACATGTAAGAGTCAGAAAGAGAAGCTTGAAAGATGGGTGAAGACATGTGTCATGAAGCATCTTTGAAAAAGGCATATTTGTGCACCCCAAGGTGGACTATGACATGTTGTAAGAGAATATGCTATTTATAGCCTGTGTATGATAGATTCTCTTACAACTGTAAGTTGTAACTGCTATGACAGATTCTATGACGTTTGTAAGTGTCGAAAGAGCATCTGTCATAGCCCATTTTGGAAATAGGTGACCTCTTTGGGATGGGAACTGTGGACAAGTTTTAGGTACATTCTACAATGTTGACCAAGTGTCCTTAGGCATGGATTTTGGGCCATGAGGCCAAGTTGGATGCCCATCCCAAGATAGGTCCAATATTGCCTTGTATATTCTATATAAATAGGTGCTTGGAGAGGAAGTTGTATCACAGGTTTACAGGTACTATTATGCTGCCAGGTTGACTCCAGATATGAGTGTCGAATACCATTGAAGCTTGCATTGCAAGTGTATTGTAAACAAGTTTCATATTTTTTAATACATTGTGCATGTTTCTGAGTGTGGGGTTTTCCCCACCGTAAATCTTTGTCTCTCTTCTTTTGTCTTCTTTCTTGTTCATGTGTATTGCTGCATTATCTTATTTAGATGTTCTATGTTGTTGTAGTTTGAAGGATTAAATTGAATTTACATAGCCCTCTCCTCATTAGATTAGTGTAGGAAGCGATTTCCACACACCTAGCTTCCTTTCAGTTGGAATTGTGATGAAAAAACATCCACTTTTGCAAAAAGAATCACTCAATTTTGAGTTCATTTGCAAAAGCTATATAGGACTTTCAATTTTTTCTTTGACAAGAAAATCCTTCCTCGGCAAAAAAAAATTCAATTTTTCAAAAATTAAATTTGTGTGCAAATTTGTTGGAGATAAAGAATTAAAAGAGGAGAAAAATAAGCTCCCTTGGGCTATGCATGACCAGGGGCTAAAATCCAATGTGACCAAGGGCTTAAGATTTGAAATTGTTCCCCCTCCCCTTTGCTGACATCACCCCCTCTTGTTTCTTATGTCAGCTGAATAGTGCTCCTATTTTGTGCAAAAAACTTGATGGCCAACATTAATGGCACATATAAATGAGAAGAGAATATGTGGAATTCATGTTGTGATTGTTACAACCCCGATTACACTTTATAGATTAGTGTGAGTATAATTTTCCCTATTTCCCTTTATGTGTAACACACATTCAATTATATGACACGTCATGAGTGTATTTACAAACCAATATGCTAGTGGAGTTCAATCAACCTACTATATAGAACCAACTGTGCTGAGTTGTGAATTAACACTAGGCTCTGAAGTCGCATTATGAGAGTCCTCTTCACCTGATGTAAAGTGTGAAAAAATCAAGCTGCAGTCAAAGTGACAAACCTTCACTACTACTACGTGTTTTTGACTTTTTGATTCTCTAATTAGGGTTGTTGTGGCTGTAAACTAAACTATTTTGTCAGAACAAGTGAGTTGATATATGGAGAGATGATTCCTTAATAGTTCAGGAATGAAAAACACATTGTCTACAAATCCATTTCCTAACTTTATAGTTCCCTTAGCACAAACATTATAATAGATATCATCCATTAGTATTTTGAAGGTGTTGCATGGTTTGATTCTCACAAAACACCTCTTTGTAAGGTGACATTTGATGCATTGCAATTGAACTGAGAATCCATTTGTTGACTTCTAAATTTGAAGCTGCCATGTAATTCTCTTTTTACCCTCAAGTTGTGAAGTTGTTTTTCTCAATTTTAAGAATTAGACTCCTACTTGAACTCAATTTTTAGAATTCTATTTGAACACAGTTTTTAAGGTGGAACTTTATAAGTTTTAGTGCTTTATTACTCTTTCTTTTAAAACCCCCTTGAAGTGGCACTTTATAAAGTTAGTTCCTTGACATCATTTTTACACCTTTTGATGATTTGATTCCTTGTCAAGTTTGGTACTAAGAAGGAGTTAGTTTTGCAAGTGACTCAAAAAGAAATAAACTGACACTTTATAATGTTAGTGCAATATTATGCTTTTTGGAACTGTGACGAAAAAATATCCACTTTTGCAAAAAGAAGCACTCGATTTCGAGTTGATTTGCAAAAGTTATAGGACTTTCAATTTTTTCTTTTATAAAAAAAATCCTTCCTCAACAAAAAAAAATTCAATTTTTGAAAAATTAAATTTGCATGCAAATTTGTTGGAGAAAAAAAATGAAAATAGAAGAAAGAGTTAGTTTTGCAAGTCACTCAAAAAGACATAAATTGACAGTTTATAATGTCAGTGCAATATTATGCTTGTTGGAACTATGACGAAAAAACATCCACTTTTTCAGAAAGAATCACTTAATTTCGAGTTGATTTGCAAAAGTTATAGGACTTTCAATTTTTTTCTTTTACAAAAAAATCCTTCCTTAGCAAAAAAAAATCAATTTTTGAAAAATTAAATTTCCATGCAAATTTGTTGGAGAAAAAAAATGAAAAGAGGAGAAAAATAAGCCCCCTTGGGCTATGCACAACCAGGGGCTAAAACTCCATGTGACCAAGGGCTTAAGATTTGAAATTGTGCCCCCTCCCCTTTGCTGACATCACACCCCCTGTGTTTCTTATGTCAGCTGAATAGTGCTCCTATTCACTACAAAAAACTTGATGGTTGTTGCTCCATTTTGCTGTTGAAAATAAGGTCTGTATAGGCCGAATAGGGACAAGCTTCGCCATTCCAATGAGGGCCCATTGAAGGATGAACAAGGAGCGTGAGTTTCCACATTGGAGAGCATAGTGAAGAAGCCTCTGTGAATAGGGTCGATGCCCCTTGAGGGTGACTATGGGTATTGCTGGCCGCTTTATGGCACCCGTGAATGGACATTCAAAGGCCCAGCTAAGGACCCCTTTGAAGGTCACAGTGTGGGTGAATGGAGGCAGCGTGGGCACTATTGTATGGGAGCCCCTCACGATGTTGTGTAGAGATAAAAGTGCTTGTGTGAGGCACTTCATAATCTTTCCTCTGTAGAGCCCTTCAAAGGGCATTCAACATCCTATCTCCTTCCTCTCACACACACAAATGAACACAATGTTAATAGATAAAAACTGAACAAAAATGATGCCTCATAGTATGTAGATCAGCATGTAAGGGGATGAATCGCATAGCATAGAAAACACGTCTCTAAGCTATCCATAATGCTCTTATACCACATAGAAAATCAAGATCGTGTTGTAAACAAACAAGTGCACAAAATTGCAAATGAATTGACCTATTATATTCACAAAAGTGACAAATATAAATAGGCAAGTGTAAGTACCTGATTCTCCATGAAATGAGGATAGGAATCCTCTACATGAACTGGTGGCGAGTAACCACCCACAAAGATAGTGCGAGGTGTCGATGCAAGTCGACACCTCTCCAAAACAACTAACTACTTTGACAAGTTCAAAGTACATGTGGAAAATACACCTAACTATGGTTAAACAAAATGTGTGTATGCCTATGATTAAAGGTATACACCAACATAAGACATAGTAAGTAGTTGCAAAACTGTACAACAAGTGGGCTCATAATGACTACTATAATAAGCAATAGTTGCCACAAGTTTGTAATTGAACTTTTCATTTGTATGAGTCAATTCCACATGGTGCAAGATCTTTACTACATTTTTTAGGATTGACTCATAATGTAGTGGCATCTAGCTCATGGTAATTGGAACGGACTAAAAGTGTGGAACTAGTCATTTTGAGGTGTCTATGCACTTGTAGCCACTACAAATTTTTACTTGTAGCCCCTAGCAAAGGAGTCACCATACTACAAAATATACTTGCACCAAAGGAGATGTCCACTTGTAGCCATAGGTCTATAGACATTGACAAAAGGAGAGTGATTAATGACTCAATTAAAATAATAGGGAGTAGTGAGAGAGAAAAGGGTTACTCAAAACAATTGCAGATTTTCCTATGGAGCAACTAGGCATTTGTAGTAAAATGAAGGAGGAACAATTTGAGTAAGTGCACTAGTAGTAATAGGGAGGTTGCCAAGGTTTGAGGGTACCATTGAGGACAATGTTGGAGGTGATTTCAAGTCATGAAAAGGAGTGATGGTGCTATTGTTCTATATGTAGGTAAGAATTACTATGATAGTGTTCATATGGAAAGTTAGGTAGGCTACAAGACTGACAATGAATGTTGGTGTCATATTATTGAGTGTATGAGTGGTTCTTGGAGTAGAAGAGTTGTAACCTAATAGGATGAGGTCACATGAGGTCAAGAGGAGGTAGTAGAGGTGTTCATTATTGATGTCAATGAGTATCAAACTATAGCAGGATTCTATGGGTGATGTAGAAGTATTTTTTAGATACATGGATGTGTGGATATAGTTTGTGGAACTAGCTACAAGGTGTTGGGGTGTATGATAAGATTGAGAAAGATCCCAAGAGGCCACAAGAAGGTGGTCAAGTAGCAAAAGGGTGATGGAAGAAGGATAATGATAGTATAAGGGATGTTGAGAGCAGTGTGAGTGGTAGTGAGAAATTTTCAAGGGTCATATTGGTAGCCATGTTTGGGTAGTAAAATTTCCATGGGAATAATTTGGTGGCGAAGGAGGTTGTGAGAGCATAAAAGATTCCATTCAAGGTATGAACGATGGTTTAAAAGGTTTAGTGGGTATATTTCCAATATAATGGATAGAACACATATGAGGAGATAAAACATTTAATGTCTAGGTTGGAAGGTCGATGATACATCAACATGATTAAGATACATATGTTTAATGTGAGTATATTTATTGTAGAGAGGACAATGTGAGCTATAAGATTGACATAAAATTAGTTGAACGAACCATTCAACTACTCTTGTTGACATTAATGAGACCTTATCATGTATATGACAATGATCACACATGATCCAATGGGGATTTGGTTAGTCAAGGTGCATGTCTAGCATTAATGATGAGGCATTTTTGGTACTTGAGGATAAGGAAGGAAGGTGCAATTTGAATGCCTAGAGAATTCATGAAGGATCCAATGAAGGCATGTAGACAAGAGGAAGATTCTAGAAAGAGCATGAGAGAGTTTTAGGAAAAACCATGTGATCCTTCAAGCATGAGGAGACGAAGCATAGATAGGAGAGTCAGGTGATGGAAAATAAGGAGCCATAAGTGCTCAACATGAGAATAGTTTTGAAAGAAACCAATTAGAGGAAACTATGGGAGTTTAGTCGTAGATGATAGAAATGTGTAGACAATAAGGAGGTTGAGATGAGTTAGGGAAAATAGGAGAATTCCCAAGAAACTAAAGAGATGGAGCCAGTAGATAGTAGAGGCCATGACAAGGATAGAGGAATAAGGCCATACATGAGATCAAATAGGTAGCATGGAGAGACAAAATGAAGAAAGAATGCATCAAAGAAAGCAGTAGTATGAGAGAAAAGGCATGAGATGATGTGGAGGAATCATGATGAGGTGTTGGCTACATGTAAGAGAATGGACAACTAGGTGCATTAGGGATGAAATGGTAAGGTAGAGGAGATAGGCGGCAAGTGAGGTTGAAAAGCTACATGTGAGTAGTCATTTGAATAAATTGTGTGTGAGAGTAGCATGAGAACATGATGAGATATGTGTGAGAAGTAAGATCAAGTGAATGAGAAGATAAAGTTAGGAAGAGAAAAAGAGAGAGATAAGAGTACAATAAAAAAGATAAGAGTCTGTAAATGTGAAATAGAATAGGGGAAGCACAAATTCTTGAATGTAAAGATTTAAATACAATTTTTTATGTAATAGAAATGTCTTTTATTTAAAATTTTAAATGACATGTTTTTTAATTATGTTTGGGTGCATGCAGGGTTTGGTCTATATTTTTTAGGGTGAGTTTCTATTAAGGTTGTTAGGTGTAGTTGCTTCTAATGAATGGTAGTTCTTAGGGATTAGGTCAAACTGTTAGTTGTTGTAGGGTGATCTACAACAAAGGGGAAGCATGTTGCTTCAACATAGCTACATGTGGGTCCTGGGCCTAGTAAATCAAGATTAGTGCAATCCATCTACTAAATTGATGACTATTAGTTTGGTATCAAATCATATCCATCAAGGTGTGGCACCATTTGTTTGGTATCAAAGTAGGCTAGAACCTTAGAATTTTTTTTGAGTGAGTATGTGAGTCCTCCAAAAGTGTTAGTGTGTTCTGAGGAAACCCCAAGTACATATATGTAGATAATCAAGATGCCACCAAGAAGAGGAGAAGAAAAAGTTTCAACAAAAAACATTGTGTAAAGTTTGATGTTATGTTGAAATCATTAAGGGATATCAAGGAAAAGTTAAAAGCCCTCGAGAGTGGCCATGAATGTGCACTAGTTGTCCAAATAAAATGGATGAAGAGGAGGACTCAATAGTAAGAGAAGAGAATGGATAAGTGATGAGGACAATCATGCCCTCATTAGTTTTCCATGAAGTAATCCTTTGTTTCTCTTCTTTCCCATTCCTCTGTGTGCATTTAACAACAATACATAAATTATTATTTGTTTAAGATGGAGATAGAATGTGTGTTTTAGCCTAATTTTGGTTGTTCATTTAAGTTTAATTATTGTTGATACTAATTAAATGTTTGAACATAAAGTTGAATTTTTTGCTCAAAATAAGATAGTTTTGGGGAAAATTGAGAAGGACTAACTCTAAAAGAAGTTGCTTGATAATTCTAGAGCACCTAACTTTAGGAATGGTGGATTTACATAGTCCTAGAGTCTCTAGCTCTAGGAAAGGCAAACCGCTATAGCTCTAGAGCCTTCAACTCTAGAAAAGATGGCCAAACAAACACAAAACTTCTATTGTTTGTGGTAGCCACAAATGAAGTAGAGCCTATTTTTTGTATGAGCTAGATAACAATTATTCCATTCCTAGTTCATTCATTTGAAAGAATTTAATCATGATCCATCATTTACAAATGTTTATTGTATTGACACATGTAAATTAATTATCAACTATTTTTAATTATTCATTTATGATTAGACATTTCAAAGTCCTAGTTGAACTTTAATAGTACCACAGATATCCCCACAATGTTGTAATACACAAAGAAATATAGGAATATTTTAGGAGATATGATTTAAATATAGACCGATTTAGGATAGAGTAGCAAAAAAAGGTTATAGTTCTTCTATTAAGTTTCAGTTTTCATATAAGAAAAAGGCTTTTGAGATAAAATGTGTTATGTAATTTCCTTTGATCAAACTAGAATGAATAAGTTACATCATTTGTGCATAATATTTGAAATATGTAAATGAGTAGTTCTAAGTAAAATTAAGCACATTCTTGTTTCTTTATAGGAGTTTTCCACTCAACCAAATGAAGGAAGAACCTATCTATGTGATGTTGATAAGTTTTCTTTTTCTATCATGTTTTTCAGTTACAAATGTGAGTGTTGGATCATAAATTTATGTGTTGGTTATTTTTGTAGCATATATTCCTTAACCTATAGGTAAGCCCTCAAGTCATGCTTTGAAAACATTTCTTTTACTTTATTAATGGGAAATCGTTACCACAAAGAAAATATATAGAAAAAAATGAAGGCCTTTCATCATTTTTCCAAAAAAAAAGCTACACATAGTTTTTCTAGAAGCACTACAATTTCATCATCATGGAATGTGGAAATATCATGTCTACGTAGGTCTTTCATTTCAAAAAGTGTAGACTTTAATTAGCATAAGAATTAACTTGTATATGTTAATTTCCTTTAAGAAAGTTTCTTTTAAAAAGCATAAGAATTAATTTTTCCTATCATAATTTCAATCTAGTACTATAAATTTCACAATTTTAATTGGGAGTGTGCAAATTTGTTCCATAGATTAGGGAATGTCCTGATTAGGTTCCCTAGACTCATATTTTAGATAGCCATGGACACCACATGGGATGACATAATATGAATAATCTAATAAAGTGAAGAGGATTATAGTGACCCTCATCACTTTTTGGCACCATTATTGGGGAAAGGAATCTATACTTTTAGGTGTTATTAGGGAGCTACTAGGCAAACCAAGATAGTAGATTTTTATTTTTTTTACAAAGTACAATTCTCATTGTGAATAAAACTTTCTTCTACATAGATAGAAAAAGGGATACACATGGTCAGTTTATAGCAAGGAATCCCCAAGACTACACAAAAACAATAACCAAAGTAGGGAAACTAGCTTTCAGGGAAGAACCTTGAATATAGTTCTTAGAAGACCCTTATGAGGAATGTCTTAGTGACCAAGACCAACCTAAATGTTCTCAAAATCCCATAGAAGTAGTGAAATGGAGAGATTATATTCGAGAGGAGAGAATGGAGAACCATAATGGATAAGAGGAGAGAATGGTAGAAAGAACATTCACTTACCCAATAATTTTAAATCTTGATGAAGAATCCCCAATGAAAAATATCTACCCAATTTTAAAGATATGGCCTCTAAGAACACTAACCAATTCTTTTTGGAATTTAAGGTCATTTTCCAAACCGATGATTATAAAATAGACAACCAAAAATTTAAGTTGTTTCCATCTACACTAAAAGATTTGATGATGCATTGGTTCATGGGACTAATTTCTAGATCCACTAACTCATGGGATGAGATGGAAATAGTGTTTCTAGATATATACCAATACTACTATTAGGTAAGGGATAGAAAGTAAGAAATCCTTCACCTAAAACAAAAGGAGGATTAGGGTATGGAAGAATATCTAGACTAGTTCCTCTTCGTTCTATAATCATGTGGGAATGTTTTAACTCTTGAACTTGCCAAGACTATATTTCTAAGAGGAATAGAAGAAGAGTCTATATGATCCCTTGACCTTTCATGGAATGCAGATGTCGCAAAACTAAATATTCTAAATATCTTAGAGTTATGTAGAAACTTCTCAAGGACAAAGGGTAAAATCAGAAAATCTAAACTAGTAAAAGGAAACAATGAAATTAGATAGTTAATGGAAGAACTTACAAACTTGAAAAAAAACATTTTACTCTACTTGAATACCACACTAGATGATTTTTTCAATAAAATAATATATTAGGCATAAGGATTTTCTTGTAACTATTTATTCATCCAAAATAAACGAATAATCCTCAATTATTAAAAATTGCAATATTCATGTCATTGCCAAAGTGCAATAAATAAAATTCTTATTTATTCCAAACACCTAGAGTGATCAACAAATTAAGATAATACACTTTTTATAATTCTTCAAATGAATGACCAGAAAAAAATGGGTTCCCCAAATTATTCAAAAATGAATACATCCTCAACATATAATGGATAAAAAGATATCTCAAATTTATCTACATAAATGAATTGCCATATTATATTCTAAATTTAGTATGACTTTTTCTCAAGAAATGAGTTGAATACCAAAAAAAAGTTATAAACTAGAAGTTTATACACTATCCTTGGTGTTTTTCTTATATTATAATTAATGTTGAGGTAAAAGAACTCACATTTTGTTGTCTGTTTATGCACACTCATGTTCCTGTGCTGCATAAAGGAGCATATCTCTTCATGAATATATATGACTCTTAAAAAACAAAGCAAAAACTAAAGTAATGATTTCTCTTGTGTATAGTTGTAAATACTTACCTATTATATAAAGTATACATGGTCAACTAGTCTATTGACATTATCTTGAATCAAACCCTCTTCCAAAAAAATAATTTGTACATAGGTAGGGAGGATACATGAAAAGGTTAGGGAGTCAAGATTTATACCCACCAACTTCATTTGCCTAAAAATTTTCAAGGACTTTTCATCAAACCCATTTCAAACATGTCTTCCAATTATGGCATTCCATTAGACAAGATTTCTCTTAGGCATTTTCTCAAATATTTTGTGTGCCTTGTCTATGCTTCCACATTTTGCTTGCATGTCTTTATCATTTTTTGATGAGATTATCACCATTTTTTTTATGAGAATAGCTCTATCTTGCAACATTGAAAGGATTGAGAACATGTTTTTCCTAATTTTGATATAATTTTGAACCTTTTTAGTGTTCATGATTAATTGAACCACATAGGTTAGATAGCTATCCAAGAAATTGTTCTTTCTTGTCTTGATCTCGAGATTGGCTAGGTAGGCTCTAATCAACTCCTTTAATTTACATTATAGGTCAACTAGAAAGGTTTTAAAGAGATACTCTTCCTTCATTCATCTTGCCCCAACATTGATTCTTAATGGATGAACGATTGACCAGGAATAACAAGGATAATAATATTGTTGGGTATCAAGCTAGGGAACAAGTGCATGGCAAACCCCTCCATCGCCACCTACATCTCTATCTTGAGTTTGGAGAATATAGATCTGAAAATAGTATCTCATATACATATTAATCACTGCCTATCATTCGCTGTTGAGATCAAACCCCTTTCCTAAAAATCATGCTTCTATATTAAAGTAAATTTCATGGAAAGATATGATCTTGTTTTGTTCATGACTGCTCTAGTTAGGGAGTATTATTGAATATGACTAATTTTAATAAATTTTTTGAGGAGTGGATAGTTAAGGAAGAATTTTTGCATGTGAGTTATAGGTAGATGAATTGTGATTTTTTACAACTGGTCAATAATCTAAGCTCTCCATTTAAGAACTCAATAAGGAGATAGCTTTGTAAAGGAATTGCTTGATATTAATTTAAGAAATTGGATAAGTTGTACATAAGGATCACACTACTCTGATAGTTTTGAGCCACCAATTGATCTAAGTCTATGAATCAACAATTTAGATTCAACAAATGAAGCATTAGAATCCATTATTGTAGTGAAAATAATTTTCTAAAATTATAAATATTAGTGCAATAGGTGCATGCTTTGCAAGTGTATATTCAAATAGTTGATAATTGATAAGGTACATAGGTACTTTTAATCCAAATTTAAATTTCTAAATATCAATATTGAGACCATTGAGACCAAAATGGTTGAAGATATACTATTCCCTCAAATCTTAGATTTGAAGCCATTTGTTAACAATGGTCAAGATAGATAGAGAGATTTGAAATATAAATTTTATATGGTATATTTGTTTCCTCTAGATAGATAGTGAACTTTGGATAATTCTACAACATATAAAAATAAATAAATAAATTCCTTTATCTTTTATGCTTTGGTGGATGTTCACATTGTATTCCAAGGCTTCCATTTTTTGTAAACGCTATGAGTATGCTAGAAAATATAATTTGATTAGGTTCTAAAACTATTTATTACATATGGTGAAAATAATGTGATAGTTTATAAGGATTGCCATGTCTTTTGTATGTTGTAACAATCTTATTTTATGATATGTTGTCTTATTCTGTCACCGGGTCAAATATTATTTTTGTACATCCACCAACCTCCCGCACTTGACATATAGATAAGTAATCTTAATTGTGCATGTAAAAAAGAAAATCACCTAAGAGAAATGAAAGAATGGATATAAATTCCTTGTGAAAACATGTTCTCAAGAATAAAATTGTGCAAAAACATAAGATATGTAGAGTTATCTTCAAGGAGATTGTGTGTAGTAAATAGAACATTCTACCTCTCCTTCCATAATGTTGTAAAAGATGGTGTAGACTTGTAATTTATCAGATAATCTATTGTAAGTAAATGATTTTCTAAAATATGTGTTGCACATTCTTTACATCAAAACCTTCGAAACTATTTTATATTTATAAATCACACTAGTCATGAATCATATTTATAATTTATGCACAAGTGCAAAGTATCTATTTACACTTGAACTTGTGCTTCATATATATTAAATTTCATAACCTAAGTAAAGATGGGTAGTGTTGGGACACTGAGTTCTCATATGTTAAATAATTTGTGGTATTGATATAATCTTGCTTATTTCAAGAAAGATATATAAAAGGTTGAGGTATTGGTACTCACATCTATAATCAAATTATTGTTTTTTATTCAAATCTTCAAGTCTAATGGTAATAAAGTTCTCTAAAATATTTGGTAGGTATTCATAGTTTTTCTCATAGTTTATCCTCACATATGCCATATGGTATAGAGTATCCTTTGGTATGACTTATGATATGCTCATATTTGCATTACATGGAGGTTACATTTTTTGCTACTAGAGTTGACATTTTATATGCAATACTTGTTGGAGGTGAACTAGGAGATATAGGAACTTCCTCTTTCTTGTTGATAATTGTATTACAAAATTAAGAGATGAAATTTAATTCAAGTATTATTGTGCATGTAAGATCTTGTCATGTATCTAGACTCCAAGTTTAGATAATTACCTTGTATGTGAAAAAAAATGATATCAGCCTTGGATGAGATTTGCATGTCTAGGGGATTGATAACATTTAATATTAGTTACTTAAAAATTACTATATTGCAACTAACATAATGAAGAAACAAATTTATCCTGCATATCATAGAGAAGAGAGCTCCACTAAGCCCAAGAAAACTATAAGCTAAAAGGGTATGTCTAAATCGGTAAAACATCCAAAAGAATGACATTTTCATCAAGTGTTATAGAGTAAAATGTGTACACTAGCAGTTTATACTTAATTTAGCACCTAGTTGGACCTTTTTTGTTGCCTTTGTTAATCATGACCTATTTTAACACCTTTTTGATATTAATATGATGAAATCATGATTCTAATGAATAAACCTGATAGAATCAACTTAGGACTAGACTAAGCCCACTATATTTGGCACTCCTTGATGTTTGTGGGCTAAAGATCTAGGGCACCCAATTGCCTTGGTCCCAATTGGAACTTTAGCCCCACATTGTAGTGTCATCTTAGGACACTTCTATAGTTTCTATTTGTCGGCCTAATTAAGTTTTATTTGTTGTAAGTGAAAGGGAATGCATATTTAAATGAGTGTTGTAGTTCATTTTACACCTAGATGACACCTAGAAGATTAATGTGAAGTTTACTCTCATATTATGTACTATGTTGAAGTATTCTACATGCTTGAAGTGTTATCTACTTGTGGATGCCATTGAAGTTTGTTTGTAGGATTTGAAGGAAGTTTCAAGCCCTCTTCATCACTCTCTTTTGTTGGTGTAGGATCTTGAGTCATCTTCATCAACTAAGGTCATATCTCTTGTGGTTTGAATCCTCATTATCATTCATCATCTATCATATTATTATAGATCTAGCCTCTGCCCTCATAGGGCATGCACTCTTGGGTTTAATCATCATTGTAGTGGAGGTGGGAACACCAATATGGAGTTTGACTAAGGCAATCCCTTATACACAGTACAACCTTTCCTCTTTCTTTGTCTACAGGTCAGAGAAATAGGTTTCTAGAGCTAATTTTTTGGAGGAAGGTAGAGTAGATAGGTACAAGTCTGGTGACATATGAGATTTGGATAAACCCTAGAAAAGACCTAGGGTGCCCAAGCAACCTAGTTCTGGGTATTTCTGATGCAAGATCTAGATTCTAAATCTTCCTATGATCTCTATTATACTTTCTATTTCATGAGATTCACTTCTAGTAGTTAATTGTAGTCATATATTCATCTACTAGGGTTTGATCATTTGTCTCAGCTTGTTTGTTTGACCTTGGTTGAACTTGGTTGATCCATCTATATACAATGAAAGGGCAGAACCCTTGTAGTTTGGCTCTCCTTCTTGGGTAGAAGCCAAGCTTGGTTTGTACCCCAATATGGAAGAGGGTTTGACCTAGTTTAACCTCTTAGGCTAGATCACTCTTCCACTAAACATTTTGGTGAACCCATCATTTCTTGTAGTTTCACATCCTTCTTTTAGGTATGAGCTTTTTATCACTCTATATTTGATTGGGGGTGGTTTCATTAATCATTGTGCATTCAAACATAGTTAAATTTCACATAGTTTCTGTTGGGACTTAAAAAATCCAGTCCCAAATTTCCTTGTTTTGCCCCAAAATTCATCTGAATCTCACTTTGTTCCCTCTTTGTCAAACCCATCGGTTATATCTAATGAAAGACATCTTCCATGGGTTTCCATTTGTTAGTGCCTTTTGAAATGCAAGGGAAAACCCCAAAAAAATGACTAAGTCCAAATCTTCCTAAGTGTTCCATTGTATTTTTCACCTTATCAGAGTTTTAGCATTTCGGCTGGCTACCTTCTATCTTGGTTTGTTTATCAGCTCTGAAACCAGGCTCCCAAAATGTCTAAGTGTGGTGGGCTTTAGATTTTTAGGCCTCTTGTTTTTGGTATTCTTCAAAGTAGGTGTCAGGGAGAAGCCCCGAGGGCCAAAGATCGACGGTTCAATTTCTTATAAGTATGCAGTGATAGGTGGAGTTTGGAGGTTGACTCTTCCATCTTCTCCAAGTGGATGTCAAGGCAAAGGACTGAGGGAAAAAGTCTGATAGTGGTGATAAAAAAATATTCTAAGTGTGGAGTAGTGTTGTAGAGTGGAGGGACCGAAGGGCAAAGTTTGACGAGGTTGCATTTTCCTAAGTATATCAGAGGTCAGAGTTCAGACCTCCTTCCTTCTGCCTTCTTCATAAGAAGAGGATGAAAGGAGGAAGGCTAGACGGCTAATTCCTAACGAGGTGATCTTTCTCCAAGCTGAATGGTGGACATCGGAGCTTCCATGTTCTATCGTCTTCTAAGCATAAGGCAAAAGTGTGAAGGCACGAAGGTTGACTCCGAACGCCTTCAAAGATATACATAGGCAGGGTCGAGGCTTCATATCCTTCTTTTTCTAGATAATATAAATTGTAAGGTGGAAGGATCAAGCTCTGAAGTCGGATTTGTTGGGAATTAAGGTGTCTCAACCTTGGTAATTCCTTGCATTATTCATGTTTGTATTTATTATTTAATTGCCTATGTTATAAATAATTATAAATTCCATATTGTCATATTGTGGGATGTGGCACGGTGATGTGTCATCCTACATGGAATATGACAACTTGTAATTTTGTCCTCACATGAGGAGATAGGCATCCCACTTTGTGGTAGAAGTATTTTTCCATGTGTCAGCATCTTTCATGTTGTGTAAGGGAATATTGACTGAAACGGTTATGACGGATTCCTATGACAGAATCTATGCATGTAAGAGTCGGAAATAGAAGCTTGTAAGACAAGTGAAAACATGTGTCATGAAGCATCTTTGAAAAAGGAATATTTGGTTGCCCTAAGGTGGACTATGATAGGTTGTAAGAGAATATACTATTTATAGCCTATGTATGATAGATTCTCTTACAAATGTAAGTTGTAACCGCTATGACAGATTCTATGACAGCCGTAAGTGTTGTAAGAGCATCTGTCATAGCCCATTTTAGAAATAGGTGACCTCTTTGGGATGGGAGCTATGGACAAGTGTTAGGCACATTCTATAATGTTGACCAAGTGTCCTTAGGCATGCGTTTTGGGCCATGAGGCCTTGTTGGATAACCATTCCAAGATAGGTCCAATATTGCCTTGTATATTCTATATAAACAGGTGCTTGGAGAGGGAGTTGTATCACAGGTTCACAGGTACTGTTATGCTGCAAAATTGTCTCCAGATACAAGTGTCAAAGACTATTAAAGCTTGCATTGTAAGTGTATTGTAAACAACTTTCAGATTTGTTAATACATTGTGTAGGTTTCTGAGTGTGGGGTTTTTCACCCGATAAGGGTTTTCCCCACCGTAAATTTTTGTCTCTTTTCTTCTATCTTCTTTCTGGTTCATGTGTATTGCTGTAATATCTCATTTAGATGTTCTATGTTGCTATAGTTGTAAGGATTAATTTGAATTTGCATAGCCCTCTCCTCATTAGATTAGTGTAGGAAGCATTTTTCACACATGTAGCTTCCTTTCAGTTGGTATTAGAGCCTGGCCAGTTTTGGTCTTAGCTGTTGGGTAGGGGTTTTTTGAGCTAATCTTAAGTTGAGTGGGATTCTATGTAGAGTATTCTAATTTCTATTATAGCAAGCACATCCGGCAGAATGGAAGTGGAGAAATTCAATGGCACTAATGTTGAGCTGTGGAAGCTCAAGATGGAAGACATGCTTGTTGACTGAGACCTTTGGGAAACTGTTACTGGAATGAAACTAGCTGCAATGCAACAAGATGATTACGATCTCAAGGATCGAAAGGCTAAGGGTCCCATAAGACTTAGTCTTGTTGACTCTTTGTTGTTAAATGTCCATGAGGAGAAAACTGCAACCTTGCTTTGGAAGAAGTTGGGAGATGTGTATCAAGCCAAATCCTTGGTTAAGAAAATTTTTCTAAGAAAGAAGTTTTATTCTCTTCGAATGGAGGATGGAGGATCCATTACTAAACATATGAATGCTTTTAACATGCTAGTTTCACAGTTGACATCTGTAGGTGTGAAAATGGAGGAGGAGGATCGATGCATGACCCTACTTTGTTCTTTGCTAGATTTGTGGGATCATCTTGTCATGGCTATCGGAAGCACCACTACCACATTTAAGATGGAAGATGTGGTATCTGCACTATTATCTAAAGAGATGCAGAGAAAGTCTTCTGATGCAGCCAAAGAGGCTTTTGCGGTTCGTGGAAGACCCAAAGAAAAAAGGGAAGAAGAAGGACAAGAAAGGTGAAAAGGGTAGATCCAAATCCCGTGGGAGATCCAAATCTCTTAGAAAGTCCAAGGCTCTTTGTTGGAACTGTAGTAAAATTGGACATTTCCGAAAGGAATGCAAAGAGGAGAAGAAAAAGAAGAAGAAATCTCTTGATTCAGATTCTGACAAATCGCAAGATGATGGTGATGCTTTCATCGCAGCCTTGGCAACCCATGCATCTGATGATGTGTGGTTGGATGACTCTGGTGCATCATTCCACATGACCTCACATCATGACTAGTTTTCTAAGTATTAGGAGTTCGATGGTGGAAAGGTGTACTTGGGTGACGAATCTCATCTGAAGATTGTTGGTCATGGAAGAGTCTCTATCTAATTCCTTGATGGTTGAGTGAAGGGGATCTTTGGGGTTATGCATATACCAGGCTTAACATAGAACCTACTTTCTATAAGTAGTTTGAATGATGCAGGTGTGCAGGTTGTCTTTTCGAAAGAAGGATGCAAGATGACTAGAGGCTCTATGGTGCTTACTAAGGGTACTAGGAGAGGTACTATGTTTCAGCTGGAGGCATGCATTTCACAATGCAATAGTTCTTCTGATTCAAAGAAGAGGGCAGAAATCACTTAATTCCCACCATCTAAATGAGTAGTTAAGTGATCTATTGTTTCTAGTTCTGATGTTTGTAATCATGCCTTGGAAGTTAAGCTTTCTGCTGAAAAGACAATGTTATGGCATATGAGATTTTGCCACATTGGTGAGAAGGGTCTACGTAGCTTGAAAAATAGAAACCTCGTTGAGGGGTTAGATGATTGTAATCTTGAGTTCAACTTTTGTGAACATTGCATATATGGGAAACAAAACTGTGTTCAGTTTTATTCGAGTTCTCACAAGTCTTCTGGTATGTTGGACCTTGTTCATTCTTATGTATTTGGTCTTGTTAATGTTCCTTCATTATCAAAATATGTATATTTTATATCTTTCATAGATGTCTATAGTAGAAGGACATGGATTTATTTTCTCAAAAGCAAATCTAAAGTCTATAGTAAGTTTAAGGCCTTTGCTGAAAATCAGACTCGTAAAAAGATTAAGTGTTTGAGAACTAACAATGGTGGTGAGTTCTATTCTATAGAATTTGATAGATATTGCAAGGCACTTGGCATTGAAAGACATAAGACAACTCCATACACCCCGTAGACAAATGGAGTTGCAGAAAGGATGAATATGACACTGATGGAGAAGGCTAGGAGTATGCTTAGTGGAGCTGGCCTAGAACAAAAGTTTTGGACTGAAGCTATTGCCACTACTTGCTATCTTGTTAATAGATATCCTACATTAGCTCTTGTTGGAAAGACACCCATGAAGGCGTGATTTGGTAGAAAGCCTTCAATAAGGCATCTTCATGTTTTTAGTTGTGAGGCATATGCACATGTGCCTAGGGAGAAGTAGTCAAAATTGGAGAACAAGGTTGTTAAGTGTATCTTCATTGGCTATGGTGTTGGTGTGAAAGGATACAAGCTTTGGGACCTTGTGGCTAAAAAAGTGTTGTATAGTAGAAGTGTCATCTTAAGAGATCTTACACCTTCTTCCATTGTTTTACAAACAAAAGAAAAAGAAACGAAAGAGGATATTGTTCAGTTTCCTCTCACCCCTGAGAAGACTGAACAGAAAGACAATGTTGGACCTGATGATGAGGAGAGCTCTAGCAGCTCTGAAAGCTCAGATGAAGAAGTTGAACCTCAACCTCAGCTCTTGAGGAGGTCTACATGGATAAGAAAGCAACCTGAAAGGTTTGGTTTTACATTGCTTGATTCTAGTTGTGCTTTTGCTTTGCTTACTAATAGTGATGAGCCTAGAACTGTATCAGAGACTATGGACATGAAAGATGTAGGTTCCTTGAAGGAAGCCATGGAAGATGAAATTGCTTCTTTGGAAAAGAATCAAACTTGGGACTTGGTACCTTTGCCTCCTAGATGGAAACCCGTTGGATGCGAATGGTTGTTCAAGAAGAAATTTGGTGCAGATGGCAGTGTTGAGAAGTATAAGGCCAGATTGGTTGTGAAGTGGTATTCACAAGTGGAGGGTATAGATTATGGTGAGATCTTCTCTCCTATTGCAAAGCTGATATCCATTCAATTCCTATTGTCTCTTGCACAAGATTATCACTTGGAGGTAGAATAGATGGATGTGAAAACAACTTTCCTTCATGGTGATTTGGAGGAAGAAATCTACATGTCACAGCCAAAGCCTTACATAGTGAAAGGTAAAGAAATATTGGTTTGCAAACTTAAGAAGTCTTTGTATGGTTTGAAGCAATCTCCTAGGAGATGGTACTTGAAGTTTGATGCCTTTGTGTTGTCAATTAGATTTGTGAGATCAAAATCAGATCACTGTGTGTATTATAAGTTTCATGGTGATCGTATTCTCATTATTGTACTATATGTTGATGGTATGTTGCTCATTGGGAAGGGTAAGAATATGATTTCTGATTTTAAATCTCAGTTGTTAGCACAGTTTGAAATGAAAGATTTAGGGGCAACTAGGTACATTCTAGGAATGGAAATCAGAAGAGACAAAACCCATAGAAAACTTTGCTTAAGCCAGAGTATGTGAAAACAGTGTTGGATAGGTTTAGCATGGTAGATTGTAGACCATTGTGTGTACCTATTTCTTTGGGGACAAAGTTGTCTATTGAGGATTGTCCAAAATCTCCTAGTGAGGTGGAGGACATGAGAAGAGTACCTTATGCTAGTGTTGTTGGTAGTTTGATGTATGTTATGGTCTATACAAGACCAGACATTGCCCAAGCAGTGGGAGTCCTTAGTTGATTTATGGCTAATCCTGGACGAGTTCATTGGGATGTAGTTAAGCGAGTGTTCAAATATTTGAGGGGTGCTTCCAAGTATTGCATATGCTATCATGGTAATGTTTCAGGACCTCCACATTTTGTTGATATTTGTTAATTTGTGGATTCAGATTGGACAAATGACATTAATAGTAGGAGATCCACCAGTGCTTATGTGTTTACACTTTTTGGTGGTGCTATTAGTTGGATAAGTAAGTGACAACTTGTGGTTGCTTTGTCCACAATAGAAGCTAAGTATATGGCAGCAAGTCATGCTTGTAAGGAAGCCATTTGATTTAAGAGATTGTGTTTAGATATTGGTGTTGATGCAGGTCAGATCACGATCAGTTGTGATAGTCATATTGTAATTTGCCTCGCGAAGAATCCAACTTTCCATGCTAGAATAAAGCACATTGATGTTTAGTTTCACTTCGTGCGAGACATGGTTGAGGATGGAAAGGTAAATTTGGAGAAGGTAGATACTTTGAAGAATGTTGCAAATGCATTGACGAAACCAATGCGCACAGAGAAGTTCAGATGGTGTTAAGAGTCTATGGACCTCTTGGCCTATAGTAGTTAAATCTTATTTTTCTATTGGCTCTTACAAGGTGTTCGATAAGTGGGAACATGTTGGGAATTAAGGTGTCTAAACCTTGCTAATTCCTTGCATTATTCATGTCTGTATTTATTATTTAATTGCCTATGTTGTAAATAATTGTAAATTCCATATTGTCGTATTGTGGGATGTGGCACGGTGATGTGTCATCCTACATGGAATATGACAACTTGTAATTTTGTCCTCACATGAGGAGATACGTGTCCCACTTTGTGGTAGGAGTATTTTGCCATGTGTCAGCATCTTTCATATTGTGTAAGGGAATATTGACCGAAATGGTTATAACAGATTCCTATGATAGAATCTATGACATGTAAGAGTTAGAAATAGAAGCTTGTAAGACAGGTGAAGACATGTGTCATGAAGTATCTTTGAAAATGGCATATTTGGACGTTACAAGGTGGACTATGACATGTTGTAAGAGAATATGTTATTTATAGCCTATGTATGACAGATTCTCTTACAACTGTAAGTTGTAACTGCTATGACAGATTCTATGATGACAGTAAGTGTCGTAAGAGCATCTGTCATAGCCCATTTTGGAAATAGGTGACCTCTTTGGGATGTGAGCTATGGAGAAGTGTCAGGAACATTCTACAATGTTGACCAAGTGTCCTTAGGCATGGGTTTTGGGCCATGAGGCCTTGTTGGATGCCCATTCCAAGATAGGTCCAATATTGCCTTGTATAGTCAATATAAACAGGTGCTTGGAGAGGGAGTTCTATCACAAGTTTACATGTACTGTTATACTGCCAAATTGTCTCTAGATACGAGTGTTGAATACTATTGAAGCTTGCATTTCAAGTGTATTGTAAACAACTTTCAGATTTGTTAATACATTGTGCAGGTGTTTGAGTGTGGGGTTTTTGACCCAATAAGGGTTTTCCCCACCATAAATCTTTGTCCCTCTTCTTTCATCTTCTTTTTGGTTTACATGTATTATTGCAATATCCTGTTTAGATGTTCTATGACATGCAATAATTTGACATGCTGAGAAAAATACCTCCTACTTATCAATTGATGAGCTAAAGGGGCTCAATAATGAATGGTCCATAAGGAACAACACTTGTTGAAGGTTTTACAAATGGGGTAGCAAGTTAAGTGGGCTTGATCTTGGGGGAAACTCCATGGTTAAGTGCGCTTGAGTCAGAGTAGTACTAGGATCGGTGACCTCCCAGGAAGTCCCGATGCTTCGCCCCTTTGTAGATCACCTAGATGCAATGAGTGCTAAGTGGACCATTCATTAACATGAGATATGGGTTCATGTGAACCACTACTCATGAAATATGGGTCATGTGTTTGACTCAAAAACTACACAGTTAAGCCCTGAAATAAAAATATCATAATGTTCTATGATGCTGTAGTTGTAAGGATTAATTTGAATTCACATAGCCCTCTCCTCATTAGATTAGTGTAGGAAGCATTTTTCGCAAACCTAGCTTCCTTTCATGATTTGACGAAGCTTGACTTCCTGGCCTTCCCCATTCCTTCAAATGCTCTGACAACTCTTCGGATGGTCGTAAATACAAAGTGGGTGGCTAAAAATTAGCTTTTTAATGCAGTTGGTGGAGTTGGTGAGGAGTTTCCCTCCCATTTCACCCTTAGAGTCGACTTACTCATGCTATAAATAATGGATCAAAGTTGTTTTCAAAGGGTTGGTCACTAAACCAATTGGCTGGTATGGAATCACCTAAGGAGGATTTTTAGGCATCAAATCATGCCATCTTGGTTTGCAAGTGAGGGGGTGTATCTAATAGAGTGTAGAAAGGAAATGTAAAGTAGATCTGTATGCATGGTTATGTCTCCATGGGAGTTTGTAATGATTTTGGTGAATGTACAATGACAATTGTATGTTTTCCCCTGCCACATTTACTGGTATGATTGTAACAGATGTTTGGAGATGTGTAACAACATCCATGTTAATACAAGGCTTTGTATTGCTATTCTTTTGTTGCATAGGAATCATTGTAGTTCTTTCCTAGATTATTAAGTATGTCTATTGCATGAAGATCCATCTATGATGTATATGTGAATATATGTTTACTTCTGTTGATCCCCTACTGTATATTTTCTTTCCTCCTTGCATTCTATGACTTAGTTGCCCAATGGAGTAGGCACCAGTCCATATTGGGGATGGATCAATAAACTTTTCAACCAAACCCTCGTCATGTTAAATGTAGGAGTAGGAGTAGGTTTAGTTTAGGGTTTCTCATGTTGTTCATGATTCATTACAATAACTAGGGATAAATCTGAAGTGATGCAAAACTGTTTTAATCATTGGTGAATCATGTACATGTATACTTGCACTGTGTATCTTGTGTATGTGAAGTTAAGTGGAGTTATCTTAAGGAATGTAATGAAATTATATTTATGTACAAATGAATAGTGTAGTAATTAGCTTAATACAGAGGCCTATGCAGCCATTTTGTCTTGATCTAGTGATAGCTTTGGGGGTCAAGTGTCCATTGGGTATGGCTGTGTATGTTTGTTTGTATTCTATTTCATGCCTCTAGGAATATCCCTCCTAGGTCTAGCTAAGCCTAAAGTGGAGAGGAGTATACCCACTCTTGTTAGTTGGTCAAGATCACCCTTGACCTATTGATAAACTTCTTTCAATCACCTCGATGACACTCCTAGCCTTGGTAATTGTGAAATATTTTAGGGTTTAGGGTTACAGCTATTTTGGGTCCCAAAAGAATGGTGCCATTTCTAGGGAGGACTTGAAAGGTTGAAAAAATTTGTAGACCCCTATAACAATCAATTCATAGCTATTGTTGGGTACAGTTTGATGATGTGTGTAAGTTGGTAGTCTGTCAACTTATGCCAACATTATTGGCATTGTTGTTAGGATAAAGTTACTTTAGACATTGCCAGGTTTTTAGCAGTTGGTGTATTTTCAGACCCCTATAATAGTCATTTTGTAGTGGCACAATTTGTTGCAATGTGTAGGTTTGGTAGCCCATCAACTTACCCCAATAGATTGGCATCATTGTTGGGGATGATATTGCTAGGTTGAAATCAATTGAAGACTTCGTTGGCAAGCTGAACCTAGAATTAGTTTGTATCCTTGAAGATTAGTCACACTTCAAGGATTTCCTCTTTGGAAGAGGTACTGACTCTGCTGTCAAAGAAAAAAATTATTACTGCTATACCCTGGTTGTTGTTGGTTGCTATTGGTGATTTGAATGTTCCATCTCAATATGCAGCAACTGGTGAAATATATGTACTTGGTTTTCTTCCTGTCATGATGAAGGAACAAATTGGTATGCCTCATCTTTCTGCCCAGTATTATATGATGTTTTAGTCATGGATGGTTGGTATGAATGTGACTATTCTAGGGCTGCCCTTCCATCTGAGTCTTCATATATATTAGAGGTCCTAGAAACCATATTGGTGTGGATTCCAATGACCATCCTAGTAATGCATATTCCACTCATGGCTCTGCATGTTATATAAACCAAAACCTATATACACCCATGTGAAATCATAATGACTTAGCAGTTTAGCAGTGTGAAATTGACAAAACCAAATAGTTGTTGGAGTCATTATTGTAGCAAGAAGAAGAAATAGAAAATCAGATTAGGTTGCTAGAGTCTAGGATGCAGTCCAATGCATTTCTTGCTACCCCTAAAAATTAGTTGGCCTAGTCCCCCACTCCTCCCTTAGATCATATGTATGATTAGCTAGACCTCTCATGGGTTGATTAAAAAATGAGTATGCAAACCAAGGTCTACAAATAGTTGCCTAGGTTTGATGGGTATGATAATTGGGAAGGGGACACACATGTTGATGTATTCTCAGAATTCATGGATGAACATTAGTTTGGCAATGATGATATGTACATGAGATTTTTGTTAGGTCATTATATGGAAAGGCAAAAGAATGGTTCCAAATATTTCCAAGCTTGCCTCATGGAATGAACTTGTGGTATCATTTGAAAAGGAATTTGCTAAGGGTATTGACGCTACTGATCTTGTCATAGATCTGGCAAAAAACAAGAGACAAGAGGCAGAGTCAAGAAGAGATTTTGGTCACAGGTTTGTTGTTTCCCTTTTTAATATTCCAAATTATTTCAGACCTAACATTCTCACTTGCATTGATATGTTTTTTGAAGCATATGAAACTGGAAACTCTGACAAGGTGAAACTTCGAGAAGGTGAAAAACTACAACAGCAACCAATAGTAACAAATTTATGTTCTTTGATAACATAATCACCATCTCTTCCAAAGATGAAATCCTTGAAGTGTGACTATTCTTCAAGGCTACAAACTAATTGTGGGTTCAACTCACTAGCAGAGTCTTTAATTGATTTCAACCCAGCAGTATCATCCCTAACAACAATGCCAATCTGTTGGGGTAAGCTGACAGGCTGCCAAACTTACACACATCAACCAATTGTACCACTGCAAATTGACTGTTATAGGGGTTTGAAAATGCAGCAAATACAAAAAACAAAGCAATTACTAAAGTAACTTTATCACCAACAATGGTGCCAATAATGTTGGTGTAAGTTGACAGCTGCCAACTTACACAAATCAACAAACTACACTTGGCAACAACTGCAAACTAACTGTTACAGGGTTTTACAATAGTCTGCAACCTTTCAAGTCCTCCCCAGCAATGGTGCCATTCTGTTGGGAACCAAAATAGCTATAACCCTAAACCCTAAAACATTTCACAATCCCTAAGGCTAGGGGTGTTGTCAAGGTGATTGAAAGAGGTTTATCAACAGGTCAAAGGTGATCTTGGCCAACTAACATGTGTGGGTATACTCCTTTGCACTTCAAGCTTAGCTAGACCTAGGAGGGATATTACTAGAGGCATGAAATAAAACACAAAAAAACATACATTTCCATACCTAATGTACACTTGACCCCCAAAGATGTCACTAGGTCAAGACAAACTAGTTGCACAGGCCTCTATATTAAGATGTACATGATTCACCAATGATTAAAACAGTTTTGCATCACTTCAGATTTATCCCTGGTTATTGCAATGAATCATAAACAACATTAGAAAACCTAAACTAAACCTACTCCTACTCCTACAACTAATAGGATGAGGCTTTGATTGAAAAGATGATTGATCTGTCGCCAATATGGACCAATGCCTACTCCATTAGGCAACTGATTCATAGAATGCAAGGAGGAAAGAAAATATGTAGCAGGGGATCGATAGAACTAAACATTTATTCACATATACATCACATCTTCATGCAATGGACATACTTAATAATCCAAGAAAGAACTACAATGATTTGTTAATATGCAAAAAAAGAATGGTAAATACAAAGATTTGTATTAACTTTGATGTTGTCACACATCTCTAAACATCTGTTACAATCATACCAGCAAATCTGGCAAGGGAAAACATACAACTGTGATTATACATTCACCAAAATCATTACAAACTCCCATGGAGACATACCAATGCATATAGATCTACTTTACATATCCTTCCTACACTCTAGTAGATACATCCCCTTACTTGATGCCCTAACATTCTCCTTAGGCAATTCCAGACCATACAGTTCGTTTAGTGACCAACCCTTTGAAAAGAGCTTCGATCCATCATATATTTGTTGGGAATTAAGGTGTCTCAACCTTGGTAATTCCTTGCATTATTTATGTTTGTATTGATTAATTTATTGCCTATGTTGTAAATTAATTGTAAATTCCATATTGTCATATTGTGGGATGTGGCACGGTGATGTGTCATCCTACATGGAAGATGACAACTTGTAATTTTTTCCTCACATGAGGAGATAGGTGTCCCACTTTGTGGTAGGAGAATTTTTCCATGTGTCGGCATCTTTCATGTTGTGTAAAGGAATATTGACCGAAACGGTTATGACGGATTCCTATGATAGAATCTATGACATGTAAGAGTTGAAAATAGAAGCTTGTAAGATAGGTGAAGACATCTGTTATGAAGCATCTTTAAAAAAGCCATATTTGGGAACCCCAAGGTGGACTATGACATGTTGTAAGAGAATATGCTATTTATAGCCTGTGTATGACAAATTCTCTTACAGCTATAAGTTATAACCGCTATGACAGATTCTATGACGGTCGTAAGTGTCATAAGAGCATCTGTCATAGCCCATTTTGGAAATAGGTGAGCTCTTTGGGATGGGATTTGTGGACAAGTGTTAGGCACATTCTACAATGTTGACCAAGTGTCTTTAGGTGTGGGTTTTGGGCCATGAGGCCAAGTTGGATGCCCATTCCAACTTTGGACCAATATTGCCTTGTATATTCTATATAAATAGGTGCTTGGAGGAGGAGATGTATTATAGGATTGGTAGGTACTATTATGTTGCCCGATTGGCTCCAGAAAAGAGCGTCAAAGACCGTTGAAGCTTGCATTGCAAGTGTATTGTAAACAACATTTAGTTTTGATAATACATTGTGCAGGTTTCTGAGTGTGGAGTTTTTCACCTGATAAGGGTTTTCCCCATGTTATATCTTTGTCTCTCTTCTTCTATCTTCTTTCTAGTTCATGTGTATAGCTGCAATATCTCTATAAGATGTTCTATGTTGCTGTAGTTGTAAGGATTAATTTGAATTTGCATATCCCTCTCCTCATTAGATTAGTGTAGGAAGCAATTTCTGCACACGTAGATTCCTTTCAGTTGGTATCAGAGCCTTGCTAGTTTTGGTCATAGCTGTTGGGTAGGGGTTTTTTGAGCTGATCATAAGTTGAGTGGGAGTCTGTGCAGAGTATTCTAAATCTTGTTGCAGCAAGGAGATGGTAAGCACATTCGGAAGGATAGAAGTGGAGAAATTCAATGGCACTAATTGTTGGAAACAAGGCAAATAACTGAGAGGTGGGGTGAATCAGTTATCTCAAAATTTCTTTAACTTCTTCTTTTGTTATCTCAATAAATAGTGTAGCATCAAATCATATACGCATATAAGAACAGAAATAAAATCAACAGACATAACACAAGAATTTTTACATGGAAAACCCTGTTAAGGGAAAAACCATGGGGTGACTAACCCAAGAATGTATTCTCTGTTAAAAGAATATGAAGTACAAAATGGCACTTGCTAATTAGGGCTCACTTCCCAAGAACACTGCTCATAGGAGGCACACTACCTACAAAAACTTAGAGAAGGTAATCAGATGTTTGAACTAATGAGAAGCATCTACAAATGCAAGAGTTCAGTTCTAGTTAGGCACAATACACTGATTTGATGCACTTCATTCTTCCTCTGCTTTAATACTGTTGCTCTGTCACATACCGGACTTGATCTATAGATTTCACACTTGTCCTTGCTTTTCTTCACACTTATTACTTCATTTGTATTTTCCATACCCCTACATATTGGAATCCATCTGGTATAAATATCCGCATTAAGGATTTCATCAACTTTCTAGTCGGCAAAAAGAACACTCAAGATATTTACAAGTTACTGATCTGTCAGTTGAATCCATGCTTGATTTGAGATGCATATCAAAAGCATAGGCATAGAAGTCATTAATCATGTCAGATAATAATGTATAATCCCCCAAATAGTTTGATCAACATATTTTACTCATCCGGATTGAATTCTGATGCTCTACTGGTCAGTTCTTCCTCTGTCTGCTCTACTTGACTAGAACCTGATGCTCAGATGCTCATATCTTTTCCATGCTTTACTACCAAAGGATGAATCTCTGGAATATAGTAGTCATGATACTCCACTTGACTTATCCAATTCCATAACTTGCTGAGTTATACCATCTGAGAGATCCGGACTTGATTGTCGGACCTTGTTGCATACTCTGTTCTTGTTCACTGGACCAAAACAATCTTCAATCTAACTTCTGGTATAGGCATACTATGTGCTGCAGATGTGTGGGATAGACTTGTTGCCATCAATGACAACACTCATGAAGCCACATAGTGTCTCTTGCTAACAATCTCCCCCTTTGGCATTGATGGCAACACTTAGTGAAAAATGGCTAAGTGTCGCAGTAAACTCCCCCTTGGCTAATACTTCATCTTTTGCACTATTTTACCAGAGTTCCCCTTCATTGGATTCCACATTTTTCACTACTCCTCACTCTCCCTTTGACATCAATGGCAAAGGGTAGAATCCACACACCAAAATTTGCAAAAAAGAACCTATACATAGCCGCATAAGTATATATATATATATGTTATACTTACATATACTTAAGTATATCTACAAAAGTAGCCTTCAACTGTACAAATTTTGTGGCCCAGCTCTGCTTCATCCTGTCCAAAATGGAGATGTGACCACTCAACAAAAATGCATATGCTTCTTCCCTTCTTAAATCTTCTGGATTGCTAATCTAGTTGTGGTCTGAACATCTATTAAGGCCTCATGCATTGCCTCTAACTTAGGGATAATTATCCCTTTGAGTTCACTCATTTTGTTTATTATATCCTTCTTTTCTTTGTTTAGCCTCTTTATTTCATTTATGATGACAATGGCCTGACATTCTTGATTCATTAAGGATGTAGTGAGGGGATCAAAATTTTGAGATAAACTTGACAGTTTACCTTCTTGTTCTTTCACCTTGTTTTCAATATCCTCTGTCACTTTGGGCCAAGATAGACAAAATTTGTATATGTCCCCACCATCTTTAAGAGCATTTTCAAGGCTCTTTATCCCAATGTCTAGGGTCCTCCTATCATTAGTAATCAGTCCTTGCACTTCAGTAAATCTTTTTCCTCAAAACTCCTTCTAGACCTTTGCTTCAGCCTATTTCTCTAAAGATTCAAAATGAGTGCTAATAGAATTTATCAGAGATTTCAAGTTTCTGGATGGAGAGGCCGAAGGATCCTTTTGAAATGATGGCATGATCTTCTCCAGCATCCCGGATGTAATCTCCAATAGCTCACAGTCTTCTATGTGAGATTTCAGAAGTTTTTCGTTTGCTTTTGCTTGAGCAAAAGATGCTATTTTCATTGTCTGGACTGGAGAGAGAGAGTCAAAATTTAGTGGTCCTTGAAATAGCTCAGGTTCATCTATTTCCATCATTTCTTTGTTCAAGAAATTTGTCACTACCTCTATAGTGTCTCTTGCCAGAGATTGAGACTTCTTTTCCTTTTGGATCTCAGAACTGTCATCATAGGTCTTCTCTGCTTGTTCTTCTTCTTTTCCCTTGACCTTCTCTTCTTGACTCACTTTCTCCTCTTTTCTTCCTTCTCCTTCAGCTCCTAAATCTAGAATGTCTGTAGTGGGATCTGGAGGAGAGATGTTACCTGTGTTTACTAGTTCATGAACTTCCTCTTCCAGAACAGAGGAATCCAAGTCCTTAGACTTCTCTTCATCTAACTCTTTTGATCCTTCTACATTTTTGTCAGAAGATTCTTCATTGGTTACATTTAGTCCTTCAACATCCATGGTAGAAGGTTCTTCATCTCTTTCCTCTACAATAGGAAGATTGAATCTTTTGAAGGCATTCTAAAGGATGTCTTTTGTTTCTCTTGCTACTTGGTCAGTTTCTCCAAGCATAACTTTATTCATTCTTTCTTTACTCCAGAACTCATCCTTACAGTCCTTAAAGATCATGTCCATTTGCTTTGGAGTAGTAGAAGGATAGAGCTGAATTGCAATCTATTCTCAAATCTCTAAGTCTTTTTCCTTTGCATTCTCTTTTCTTAGTTCAAGTACCTTCTCTAGACTTTTGGGAATTAATGATATAATTTCAATGAATGCTTTATTGTAAATATTCAGGTACCTGACAGTAGTTTCTTCTAAAATCCTCTTGTCTATATCACTGTATTCATCATAGAACTCTATTATCAGCTACAAGTTCCATCCACAGTGACTGCCTTGATGATGTCATCAATGGAAAGAGAAGGCTTATCAACAAATTCTTCTGCTTTTTCTTCCTTATTTTTACTGGGAGAGTATTCTCTAGATGTTTTCTTCTTCTTCATTTTCTTGATTGCCTCATCAGATTTAGTTTCTTCATCATCTTTGAGGCTTGTATATGACCTTGTGGCTTTGGTCTTTGTCCTTTTTTCTCCTTTTCTAGATGTCTTGACTACTAGTTTGGTGGCCCTTGAGCTTTTGGCAGTGGCAAGTGCAGAGCTCTTGGAGGATCTAGTCCGGGAGGAGGCTTGTACCAGAACACTTCCTTTCTTTGCTCCTTGTTTCTCATTCTCATCCTTCTCCATTTTCTCTCTATTTGCATCTACTGCCTCTTTTGATATGCCAAATCTTTTGGCAATTTCCTCAGCTTCCCTTCTAACTTTCCTCTTTATCTCCGGTTGTCTTAGCTCAACATGTATTTTTACACTTAGTTCTTGAAAGGTTTCAAACCTTTCTGCCTCAGGGTCCTTGGGCTGGCTCAATAGGTGTTGAGTATGTATCTCCAAGATTTTCTCATTGACCTCGTATCCCATTGGCATTATCCACACTATTCTAGGCTCAACTGTCTCCATTAGGCATTGATCAGTGTCAACCATGAAGCACACTGTATCCTTGTATTTCTCAACTATAGATTGAGGTATCCTCTCTTTGGCTTGCATCATGTTTTGGAAGTTCCTAAAATAACCCCAGAGAGCTATGCTTTGAGCTTTAGTATCACCAAGTCCATACATATAGTCTCTAATCTGGATTGCAACCGGTTTGTCATTTTGCCAAACCCAACCACTTGATCCGGGTAGCTCATTCATGTAATAGAAGAATAGACACAGTATTAAACAACCATACTTAAAGGAGTTCTTCTTATCCTTCTTGATCTTCTGTAGGTTTTCTAACATTTGATTTAAGAGAAGATCACATAGGTCATAATCTGCATTTCCCCTCAACATCTGATATGTTGCATATATTACAGCCCCAGACACAGAATTCTCCCTACTAGAATGATAGATCTTATATGCAATTATCATTGAGACAAATTTGACATCCGGATCTATGATGTCATCTATGGTCATTGCTCTCTTGTCAAACTTAGATCTGATGGCTTTAGTTACTGTCTGGTTTTTGACAGATTTAAGTGTAGGTAACCCACCGAATGAGTGCAACCCAGTTACTGCCCTGATGGCATCTTTTGTTCTCTTGAAGGGCCTCATTAACCACATGAAGTTATCATGCATCCTGCTTAGGACATATCAGACCCAATCATCTTCTGCAAAATAAAGGAAGTGTATGTAATGTCCAAAGTGTTTATCTTGGAGGGCCTTGTATTGAGGTTTGAGTTCAAAACTCTCATCTATTAGATGTTTGTGATAGATGTCCATCAATGTTGGCATGAATATAGACCCTAACATCTTCTACATGCAATACCCCAAGCGGAATGCTAGAAAATGTGCCTAAAGGATCAACTTCTAGAGATTTATAGGGATGTTTCTTGAATTTAGGGCGCAGCCTATCAGTGATCTTAACAACCATTGGAGTAGCCATCTTGTAAAAGAATCAGAGAGAGATTTCCATAATAGAACTACCTTTTTAAGCTATAGGGTTCAAAATAGGAGCTAGGACAAATCACTGGTTGAGTTTGATTTTGCAGTTGATATTTGAGTGAGTTGTGGAAACTTTGATGCAGATCTCTTCTTTTCTTCTTCTCGAATGCAAATGTGCAAAAAAATGAGTGAATGAACCCTTTTAACCTTGTGCAAACCCTAATTTCCTTTTGTAATAAATGCACAACATAAGTTATCTGGTTTCCCTATTTTGAGAGAGATCTTCTTGAATCACTGTGCTGAAATTAGAATCATTCTCAGTGAGGATTGACAATGCATCTTCTTTTTTTCAATCATGCCATGGATCCGTAGATCAAGGTATTTCAATTTTGAATCATACCAGATCTGTCTGTGAAAATCTTGCTTTACCAGATGGTTGTCAAACCAGATCAATCTTGAATGATTAAACTCTTGCAAAACTCCATGCAAATCTTTCATATTTTTACCGAGGGTTATTTAGATATTTTTCTGAGAACCCTTTAATCTGCATCATTCCATGTGCCAATTTAGGCACTAATTGACTGGCTAGGGGAATTTATTTTTCTCTATGACTCCCCCTGAGCCAGAGCTCATCTATTTAGTTTTTGGAAGGAATATCAGCACTCGATTCCGGTGTGGATCCATCCCCAATATCTTTTGTACTCTTCTTCACCCAAATCTTTCTCATCTCTCTTTGAACTTCACCCACATTCACTTTGCCTTTACTCTTATCTTGTTTTTGATTATGATGCACCGGACCCTTTTTATCCTAATTTTTACTTCTGCAAAATTTGACAATATGACCGAATCAATTGCAATTGTAACAAACAACATTTCTTTGCATATTTGATTGATATCCTTTTGATTTGCATTGATTAGCCATATGTCCCATTCTATTGCATGCAAAGCATCTACCATTGAATGAATTGTTTATTTGCATATTTCTGCATTGATGAGATTTGGGACCATAACTTTTGCAGTTGAAACATTGTCTGGAGAAGGATGGATTAGTCTGATTCATTCTCCTTCTACACTGAGTTGATTTATGATCAAAATTATTGCAATTGAAGTAGTATCCATTTAAGGATGGATATCTTTGAGAATTTGGTTGCCTAACCGGAGGTCTTCTAGGCCTATTTCTTTGATTTCTTGATCCAAAGTTCTTCTGACCAGATCTAGAGATTTCACCTTTCTCATATCCCAAGCCATGCTTATCATCTACCCTCTTTTGGCTTTCAAGAAGAACTTCAAGTTAGGCTGAGCTTATCTTGAATTTCTCTTTGTATTCATTTGTTGTTTGAAGATCTTGTTTAAGAGTGTCTATCTGATTCCCAAGTTGTTCTTCACTGTCTCTAGCTTCTTCAAGATCTGATTCAAGATGCCTGATTATTCTATCCATTTTGTGGCAGTCCTCTATTTTCTCCTTAAGGGTTTGTTTCAGATTATCTTCAATTTTCCTTTTTAATTCAATTTCTTGGGTGAATATCATGATCCCTAATTCCATTTCATGCCTTACCATAATGACTTCTTTTGGTAGCTTCTCACATAGCTTACTATTTTCATTCAGATCTTCATTAGTATCATTGGCTTCACTCTGATTTGCTAATTTTTGAAGTACATTTCTCTTTTTCACAGAGATACTCAGTTTTTCTTTTAGCTCATTTATGAAATCATTAGCTTGTTTGAGTCTTTCTCTCAAGTTATTGACTTCAGAGTGGGATTGTTCAAGATCATCTAGGGTAGACTGAAGTTGTTCCTTCATACCATATATATCCATTGAGATTCCCAGATCTTCCTCAAGCTGTTAGGCTCTGTTTAGAGAAAATTAGCTCTGATACCAATTGTTGGAAACAAGATAGATAATTGAGAGGGGGGGTGAATCAGTTATCTCAAAATTTCTTTAACTTCTTCTTTTGTTATCTCAATAAATAGTGCAACATCAAATCATATAAGCATATAAGACTAGAAATAAAATCAACACACATAACACAAGGATTTTTACGTGGAAAACCCTATTAAGGGAAAAACCACGGGGTGACTAACCAAAGAATGTATTCTCTATTAAAAGAATATGAAGTACAAAATGGCACTTGCCAATTAGGGCTCACTGCCTGAGCACACTGCGCACAAGAGGCACACTGCCTACAAGACCTTAGAGAAGGTAATCAAATGTTTGAACTAATGAGAAGCATCTACAAATGCAACAACTCAGTTTCGGTTAGGCACAATACACTGATTTGATGCACTTCATTCTTCCTCTACTTGAATATTGTTGCTCTGTCACATACCAGACTTGATCTACAACTTTCAAACTTGTCCCTACTTTTCTTCACACTTATTACTTCATTTGTATTTTCCACACCCCTACATATTGGAATCCATCTGGTATAAATATCCGCATTAAGGGTTTCATCAACTTTCTAGTCGGCAACAAGAACACTCAAGATATTTACAAGTTACTGATCTGTCAGTTGAATCCATGCTTGATTTGAGATGCGTATCAAAAGCATAGGCATAGAAGTCATTAATCATGTCAGACAATAATTTATAATCCCCCAAATAGCTTGATCAACACCTTTTACTCATCCAGATTGAAGTCTGATGCTCTACCGGTCGGTTCTTCCTCTGTCTGCTCTACTTAACTAGAACCTGATGCTCAGATGCTCATATCTTTTCCATGCTTTACTACCGGAGGCTGAATCTCTAGAATATAGTAGTCATGATACTCCACTTGACTTATCCAAGTCTGCAACTTGCTGAGTTACACCATCTGAGAGATTCAGACCTAATTGTCAGACTTTGTTGCATACTCTATTCTTATTCACCGGACCAAAACAATCTTCAATCTAACTTCTGGTATAGGCATACTATGTGTTGCAGAAGTGTGGGATAGACTTTGTTGCCATCAATGACAACACTCATGAAGCCACACGGTGTTTCTTGCCAACACTAATTTTGAGTTGTGGAAGCTCAAGATGGAAGACATGCTTGTTGATCGAGACCTTTGGGAAAGTGTTAATGGAACTAAACCAACTGGAATGCAACAAGCATATTGGTATTTCAAGGATCGGAAGGCTAGGGGTCTCATAAGACTTAGTCTTGCTGATTCTGTCATGTTAAATGTCCATGAGGAGAAAACTTCAAACTTGCATTCAAAGAAGTTGGGAGATGTGTATCAAGCCAAATCCCTGGTTAACAAACTTTTTTCGAGAAAGAAGTTGTATTCCCTTCGAATGGAGGACGGAGGATCCGTTGTTGAACATATGAATGCTTTTAACATGTTGGTTGCACAATTGACATCTATTGGTGTGAAGATGGAGGAGGAGGATCGGTGTATGACCTTGCTTTGTTCTTTGCCAGACTCGTGGGATCACCTTGTCATGGCTATTGGAAGCACCACATCCACATTCAAAATGGATGAAGTGGTTTCTTTGTTGTTGTCTGAAAAGATGCGGAGAAAGTCTTGTGTGGTAGCCAAAGAGGCTCTTGCAGTTTGTGGAAGACCCAAGAAGAAAGGGGAAAATAAGGACAAGAAAGTTGAGAAGAGTAGATCTAAATCCCGTGGGAGATCCAAATCTCCTAGAAAGTCCAAGGCTATCTATTGGAACTATGGTAAATCTGTGCATTTCTGAAAGGAATGCAAAGAAGAAAACAAAAAGATGAAGAAGACCCCAGATTCAGATTCTGACAAGTCACAAGATGATGGTAATGCTTTCATCGCAGCCCTGGCAACCCATGCATCGAATGATGTGTGGTTGATTGACTCTGGTGCATCATTTCACATGACCTTGCATCGAGACCAGTTCACTAATAATGAGGAGTTTGATGGTGGAAAGCTGTACTTAGGTGATGACTCTCATCTAAAGATTGTTGGTCATGGAAGAGTCTCTATCTGATTCCCTAATGTACGAGTGAAGGGGATCTCTAGGGTTATGCACATCCCAGGCTTAGCACGGAACCTACTTTGTTTAAGTATGTTGAATGACGCAGGTGTACAGGTTGTCTTTTCGAAAGAAGGATGCAAGATGACTAGAGGAGCTATGGTGCTTGCTAACGGTACTAGGAGAGGTACTCTAATTTAGCTAGAGGCATGTATTCCACAATGCAATAGTTCTTTTGACTTAAGGAAGAGGGAAGAAGTCACTTCATCCCCACCTTTGGAATGAGCTGTAAATAAATTTTTTGTTTCTAGTTCTGATGGTTGTAATCATGCATTGGAAGTTAAGCTTCCTACTAAAAAGACAATGTTATGGCATAAGAGATTTGGCCACATTGGTGAGAAGGGTCTGCGTACACTAAAAAATAAAAACCTTGTTGAGGGGTTAGATGATTGTAATCTTGTGTTTGACTTTTGTGAACATTGCATATATGGCAAACAAAACCATGTTCAGTTTTATTCGAGTTCTCATAAGTCTTTTGGTGTGTTGGACCTTGTTCATTCTTATGTATTTGGTCCTGTTAATGTTCCTTCATTATCAAAATCTATATATTTTGTATCTTTCATAGATGACTATAGTAGAAGGACATGGATTTATTTTCTCAGAAGTAAATCTAAAGTCTATAGTAAGTTTAAGGAGTTTAAGGCCTTTGCTGAAAATTAGACTCATAAAAAGATTAAGTGTTTGAGAACTGACAACGGTGGTGAGTTCTGTTCTACAAAATTTGATAAATATTGCAAGGAACTTGGGATTGAAAGACATAAGACAACTCCATACACCCCGCAGCAAAATGGAGTTGCAGAAATGATGAACAGGACACTGATGGAGAAGGCTTGGAGTATGCTTAGTGGAGTTGGCCTAGGACAAAAGTTTTGGGCTGAAGATGTTGCCACTCCTTGCTATCTTGTAAATAGATCTCCTACATCAACTCTTTTTGGAAAGACACCCATGGAGGTGTGGTCTGGTAGAAAACCTTCAATAAGGCATCTTCATGTTTTTTGGTTGTGACACATATGCACATGTGCCTAGGGAGAAGTGGTCAAAATTGGAGAACAAGGTTGTTAAGTGTATCTTCATTGGCTATGGTGTCGGTGTGAAAGGATACAAGCTTTGGGACCCTGTGGCTGAAAAAGTGTTGTATAGCAGAAGTGTCATCTTCAGAGAACTTACACCTTCTTCCACTATTTTATAGCGAAAAGAAAAAGAAAACAAATAGGATGTTGTTTAGTATCCTGCTACCCTTGAGAAGACTGAATAGAAAGAGAATGTTGGACCTGATGATGAGGAGAGCTCTTGCAGCTCTAAAAGCTCAAATGAAGAAGTTGAACCTCAACCTTAGCTCTTGAGGAGGTCTACATGGATAAGAAAGCAACCTGAATGGTTTGGTTTTACATTGCTTGATTCTAGTTGTGTTTTTGCTTTGCTTACTAACAATGATGAACCTAGAACTGTATCAGAGGCTATGGACATGAAAGATGCAGGTTCTTGAAAGGAGGCCATGGAGGATGAGATGGCTTCTTTGGAAAAGAATCAAACTTGGGACCTGGTGCCTTTGCCTCTTGGATGGAAACCCGTTGGATGCAAATGGGTGTTCAAGAAGAAATTTGGTGCAAATGGTAGTGTTGAGAAGTATAAGGCTAGATTGGTTGTGAAGGGGTATTCACAAGTGGAGGGTATAGATTATGGTGAGATCTTCTCCCCCATTGCAAAGCTAAGATCCATTTGATTCCTATTGTCTCTTGTAGTAGCTTATGACTTAGAGGTAGAACAGATGGATGTGAAGACAACTTTCCTTCATGGTGATTTGGAGGAAGAAATCTACATGTCATAGCCAGAACATTACATGGTGAAACGTAAAGAAAATTTGGTTTGCAAGCTTAAGAAGTCTTTGTATGGTTTGAAGCAGTCACCTAGGAGATGGTACTTGAAGTTTGATGCCTTTGTGTTGTTAATTAGATTTGTGAAATCAAAATTGGATCACTGTGTGTACTATAAGTTTGATGGTGATCGTATTATCATTGTTGCACTGTATGTTGATGATATGTTTCTCATTGGGAAGGGTAAGAATATGATTTCTGATTTTAAATCTCAGTTGTCAACACAGTTTGAAATGAAAGATTTAGGGGCAGCTAGGTACACTCTAGGAATGGAAATCATAAGAGATAGAACCAACAGAAAACTTTGGTTAAGCCAGAGTAAGTATGTGAAGATTGTGTTGGACAGGTTTAGCATGGCAGATTGTAGACCATTGTGTGTTCCTGTTTCTTTGGGGACAAATTTGTCTGTTGATGATTCTCCAAAATCTCCTAGCGAGGTGGAGAACATGTGTAGAGTACCTTATGCTAGTGTTGTTGGCAGTTTGATGTATGCTATGGTCTACACAAGACTAGACATTACCCAAGCAGTTGGATTCCTTAGTCGATTTATGGCTAATCTTGGATGAGTTCATTGGGATGCAATTAAGTGAGTGTTCATATATTTGAAGGGTACTTCTGAGTATTCCATATGCTATCATGGTAATGCCACAGGACCTCTGCATTCCATTGATATTCGTGGATTTGTGGATTTAGATTGGGTAGGTGACATTGATAGCAAGAGATCCACCCGTGCTTATGTGTTTACATTGTTTGGTGGTGATATTAGTTGGATGAGTAAGTGACAACCTGTGGTTTCCTTGTCCATGACAGAAGCTGAGTATATGGCAGCAACTCATGCTTGTAAGGAAGCCATTTGGCTTAAGAGATTGTGTTCAGATATTGGTGTTGATGTAGGTTAGATCCTGATCAGTTGTGACAGTCAAAGTGCAATTTTCCTTCAGAAGAATCCAACTTTCCATGCTAGAACAAAGCACATTGATGTTTAGTTTCACTTTGTACGAGACATGGTTGAGGATGGAAAGGTAAATTTGGAGAAGGTAGATACTTTGAAGAATGTTGTAGATGCATTGATGAAACTAGTGGGCACAGAGAAGTTTAGATGGTATTCAGAGTCTATGGGCCTCTCGACCTATAGTAGTTAAATCATGTTATTCTATTGGCTCTTACAAGGTGTTCAACAAGTGGGAGAATGTTGGTAATTAAGGTGTCTCAACCTTGGTAATTCCTTGCATTATTTATGTTTGTGTTTATTAATTCATTGCCTATGTTGTAAATTAATTGTAAATTCCATATTGTCATATTGTGGGATGTGGCACAGTGATGTGTCATCCTACATGGAAGATGACAACTTGTAATTTTGTCCTCACATGAGGAGATAGGCATCCCACTTTATGGTAGGAGCATTTTTCCATGTGTCAGCATCTTTCATGTTGTGTAAGGGAATATTGACCGAAATAGTTATGACAGATTCCTATGACAGAATCTATGACATGTAAGAGTCAGAAATAGAAGCTTGTAAGATAGGTGAAGACATGTGTCATGAAGCATCTTTGAAAAAGGTATATTTGGGCACCCCAAGGTGGACAATGACATTTTGTAAGAGAATATGCTATTTATAGCCTGTGTATGGCAGATTCTCTTACAGCTGTAAGTTATAACCACTATGACAGATTCTATGATGGTCGTAAGAGCATCTGTCATAGCCCATTTTTGAAATAGGCAACCTCTTTGGGATGGGATTTGTAGACAAGTGTTAGGCACATTCTACAATGTTGACCAAGTGTCCTTAAGTATGGGTTTTGGGCCATGAGGTGAAGTTGGATGCCCATTCCAGGTCTGGACCAATATTGCCTTGTATATTCTATATAAATGGGTGCTTGGAGGAGGAGATGTATTACAAGATTGATAGGTACTATGATGCTACTAGATTGGCTCTAGATACGAGTGTTGAAGACCATTGAAGCTTACATTGCAAGTGTATTGTAAACAACATTCAGTTTTGATAATACATTGTGCAGGTTTCTGAGTGTGGGGTTTTTCACCCGATAAAGGTTTTACCCATGTTATATCTTTGTCTCTCTTCTTCTATCTTCTTTCTGGTTCATGTGTATTACTACAATATCTCTGTTAGATGTTCTATGTTGCTATAGTTGGAAGGATTAATTTTAATTTGCATAGCCCTCTCCTCATTAGGTTAGTGTAGGAAGCGATTTCTGCACACCTAGCTTCCTTTCAATATAGTATGAGTAAGTCAACTCAAAGGGTGAAATGGGATGGAAAATCCTTACCAACTCCACTAACTGCATTAAGCACCTATTTCTCAACAACCCACATTGCATTTATGATGCTTTAAAGAGTTTTCAATGCGTTTGAATGAATGAGGAAGACTAGGAAGTTGAGATCTAACAAATTGGACTTCAGATTTTGGGCCTTCCACCTTGCAATTTATATTATCTGGAAGAAGGATATGAAACCTTGACCCCACCTATGTATAGCTATTAAGGTCTATAGGGTCAGGCTTTAGGCCTTCACCCTTTTTCCTTGTGCTTAGAAGAGGAGAGAACATGGAAGCTCCAACATCCACCCTCTGCCTTGAAGAAAGAACACATTGTTGGGGGTCGTTCGTTGAGCCTTCCTCCTCATCTTTTTCTTATGAAGAAGGAGGAAGGAAGGAGGTCTGAACTCTAACCTCTGATATACTTAGGAAAACACAACTCAGTCAGACCTCGGCCTTTGGGCCCTCCACTCCGTAACACTACTCCACACTTAGAACATTTTTTATCACCATGAGCAGACTTCAGGGCTCGGGCCTTCACCCCGACATCCACTTAAAGAAGATGGAAGAGTCAACATCCTAACTCTACTGATCACTACATACTTATAAGAAATTGAACCATTAGACTTTGACCCTCGGGGCTTTTCCTTGACACCTTCTTTAAAGAAGACCCAAGACTAGAGGCCTGAAACTCTAAAGTCCACCACACTTAGACATTTCCTGAGCCTAATTTTAGAGATGTTAAACAAAGCATGATACAAATAGGAAGCTAAAACACCGAAACTTTGACAAGGTGAAAAATACAAGGGAACACTTAGGAAGATTTGGACTTAGTCAATTTTTTGGGTTTTTCCCTTGCATTTTGAAAGGCACAAATAAATGCAAACCAATGGAAGATGTCTCTGATAAGATATAACTGATGGGTTCAGCTAAGAGGAAACAAAGCAAGATTTATATGGATTTTGGGGAAAAACAAGGCAATATGGGACTAGAGTTTTTAAGTCCCAAGGCATGAAACATAACATATCTAAAAGATATAATGGGAAAATACCTCTCAAATAATAAACTGCCGAACATACCAAGAGTGGGGAAGGGGAATGCTCCTCCAAGATATGCAAGCCATCATGAATCCTCCAAAAGCAATCTCCTCATAGGTCTTTGTTGAACTCATGTCGAACCAAGGTGTAGGCTATTTGGACTTTCTATTGAAATCTCACCAAGAGTAGCCATCTCAACAACACTTCTCTCATCTTAAGAGAAATATAGCCTCACCTCATTCTCCATGTATCCATGAGCACCTACAAACAATCATCTCATGCTAAACTCCAAATACATCACTGCACCATCATGAAGTTCTTAAGTATATGACCAATGTACCTATAACATAGAGAATGACTAGATCACTATCAAAGCTCCAATCATCTGAATTAGGAACTTGTCATGACATCGTGATCTTACCATCCCCCTTAGGAAATTCCATGCTTCAAGTGAACACAACATGGTCTCAAGAGAAATGTATCATACTGAAACTCTAATGCATAAACAAGAGTATACAATAACATAAAACAAACAAACTCTAAACCAACATCATCTACCAAGCACTACTGACACCTCAACCAAAGATTCCATGAGTCCTCCATGGCTCCAAGATGTTACACATCTTCAATATCATGAAGATGACTCATCTGCAAATAGTATCCATGCAAATGCGAAAGAACCTTTCTACAGCAACAAGATCTAAGAGATCCTCCTAGTAACATCTGTAAAACTAAAGAAGAGCATCCATCACTAAGTGATGAATTCACATCACTTCCAAAGCTCCCACTGAAACAGTGATACCAAGAAATTATCAAGACATCATGATAACCATCCTCTCAATGAAGATAATCCATGGCTCTAACACAATCAAATACTTCACCTGCAATATCAGCAGTACAAAAGAATAAAGTAGAACTAAGATCTCCAAGTCAAGAAGATAAAACCATCACTATCAAAAGCTCACACTAAATTGTGTAACCAAGATATTCATGACATTGTGATAAACATGCTACAAGTCCCAATAACCAACTATCCAGACACTCTAGTCATCCATCCTCTCATCCCAATGCAACATATCAATGCACAAATGACCACAGACAAGGCCAACTCACAAAGTCTGCATAAACACTGAATCAATCTTGTGGATATAGAAAGTCCACTTTCGAGTCATCCCATTGTAATCAAATAGGTGATCATCCCACAAAACTGCATAACTTGTAGATCCAATACACTGAAACATGCAAACTCTTCATCACATTAGTAACCTGTAAATTGAGATAACTAGAAGATAACATGTATACCACATGACTCAAACATCAAACCAAACATAGATTTGATTTGCCAAGCTAGTCCACATATGAGTAACCATAGTCAAGGAACCCATCAAGAAAATACTATATAAATTATGAGTGACTAATCACATACCAACATCTCCATAATGAGAAAGATACAAACCTCCTCGCACCATGCATGAAGCATACATGTAAACCTACAACTATATATTACATCCAGAACACCCCCAAGGAATTATAATCTGAAAAATAGTTTATTCGCAGATCTACAACACCACAAGTTTTGCTTAACCATGTAAAACTTGCAAAAGCACCATGTCACTGACATACATGCAAATCCATATCCACTTATCATTTGGAAGACCCAAAAGTCTAAAAAATTACCATAACAACTTATACCAAAACAATGGAATAACATAGATAAGCATAACCATAGATTTTGAATGAAAAATCTACAAAACCCTCAGATCAAATAAATATGAAACTGAGACACACAAGTACAACCAACCAAAAGGAAGGAGAGGTCTAGGAACTCCAAACCCACTTGTAGGCCAACTCCACAACCACCAACATGCACATGCATCTGAGGGAGACAGGCTATTAAAGAAGCTTCTAGATCATCCAATGATCAACTCCATAGCCTATATACAATAGGGTAATAAAAATAGTGCCTTCCAATACCAAGAACAAACACCCAAAATAAGCACATTACTCCATAGCTAAAAAACAACACAAGCTTCTCCATATCACCAGGGAGCCTCTTACACAGACACCCAATATGAAAGCTTTGCTACAACACAACCATAAAGCAAAAAATCCCACCTCATGCATCAAGATTATTCCACTACCTATTAGGAGCTCCAGATCAACATCAATTCAATGTGACCAACTCCATTTTTCTCCATCTTCACCATCCTTCAAGCTATGTGTTGTCTCCTAAAACTAACACAAAGAGAAAAAACAACTTTCACTCAACAAAGGATCAATCTTTAGCGGATTCCTTCAGATTTCCTCAAGCTTCCCAGACTAAGAAATCCTCACAGAAGGAATACCCAAACTAGAAACCATGGCTCTGATACTAATTGAAGGGAATATAGGGTTCATCCGAGAATGAGAATATGAGTTCAGTAAGTGTCTGCAATAACAATCATTCTCTCTGATTACCTCAAAACACATACTACTATGCCATAAAGTGAAATCAAACATAGTTCATTTCCCGCATTAACCCTTAGAGGAAAGTGATTGCAATTTAGACCAATTTCAACAACATACATTAAATAGATTCAATAAACAGAATCACTAAACATGAAAGATAGAGCAAAAGACAAGAACACAAAGACTTATCTGGGGAAAACCCTTTTGGGTAAAAACCCCACTCTAAAACATAGACCCATTGTATTATTCAGCAATAAGCATACAAGTTACAATACAATATCAGGTTCATAGCTTTAACTGAAGATTTACATCTTGTTCCATCTCTAGAGAAAATCTAGTAGCATTTCCTTACATCCAATCACACATCTATCTGGCTACAATATCCTGCTGCATTAATACAGACTTCACAAACATTTTAGGAAGCCCATCGCTTTAACTTCCACACCAGAAGAACTATCACAAATAGTTTAACCATCTTTACCCACCATTTCTATTCTTTGCCACCACACCACAGGACCCTTGTTGACTATCCATGAGACTGTAATTTACTTCACTAGCCATCACTATACCGCATAGTCTTTCCACTGTTCTTTGCGAGACCACGGGACATATACTGCAACACCACAGGCAACATCTTAGATCATCGCAAGGTGGCGATAACACCACATTACCAAAAGAGTATACTTAGACCATCATGGTGTGGTAGGGTCTATACCGCACCACCACAAGCCTTCTCACAAGCTGGCATAGGGTGGCGGGCTATACCACAACACTGCAGGCCCAATCCTCTGACCATTGTGGGATGACAGGGTAACTCCTGCTCTACTGCTAGCAACATCCAATGTCACTGTGAGGTAGTAGGCTCCCACACTACCACCAATCATTCCACAAACCACTGTGGGATAGTGGTACTACCCCATACAACTGCATAAGTTGATGAAGACTCCCGTGGGATGGCGGTTAACACCACTAGCCCACACCTCTCTTGTTTGCACCCTGCAGGACTGCAATAAAGGTTGAATGCAACACTTTCAGGAAAAAGGAAACGTAGCTAGGGTTATACAGTGAGTTTGAGACACACATTCTCAATAATCTAGTTTGGTAGCAGTCAGTTAAAGTAGTCCTCTAATCATTGATATGTACTTGCTTTGATCAAACTTAAGAGATTCATAATTCTTGCTCAATTTATAGCCAGTAATCATAGGAATGCATATCCGTTTAGAGTCATCCATTCCAAACTTCTTTAACAATTCCCTAACATACTTTGATTGAGAAAGGAAGATGCCTTTATTAGTCTAATTGATTTGTAGTCCAAGAAAGAAGTCCACCTCACCACACATAGACATATCAAATTCCTTTTGCATTTCATTTGCAAAACTCTTGCATATCTCTTCATTCTATCAAATATGATATCATCCACATAGACTTCAATAATCAAGATAAGACCTAAGTTGCTTGCCTTGATATACAAATTATTATATGTAGACCCTTTACTAAAACCCTACTGCAACAGATACTAATCTAGTCTTGCATACAAAGCTCTGGGAGCTTGCTTCAATCCATACAAAGATTTCTTCAACTTGTATACCATGTTTGGTTTGTCTGATAATTGGAACCCATCTGGTTTCTCTAAGTAGACATCTTCTTCTAGTTCATCATTCAAGAAGGAAGATTTCACATCCATCTGATATACCTTGAAATTCTTATGTGCTGCGAATGCCAAATATAGTCTGATAGCTTCCATTCTTTCCACTGGAGCTTAGGTCTCTTCATAGTCAATTCCTTCCACTTGTGAGTAGCCATTAAACACAAGTCTTGCCTTGTTTCTCACAACTTCTCCAACTTCATTCAGTTGGTTCTAGAAAACCCACTTTGTTCCAATCACATTCTTATTTGCAGGTCTAGGGACAAGTTCCCAAGTCTTGTTCTTTTCAATCTACAGTAATTTTTCTTCCATTGCCTTAACCCAATGCTCATCATTGCATGCTTCATTTACTATTTTAGGTTCCACCTTTGAAAGTAGATAGAGATTTACTTGTTCTTCTGTAGTCCTGCTTCTTGTCATCACACCTTTCCTTTTGTCACCAATAATCTAATCTTTAGAAATATCTCTTTGTACATACCTGGGAGTTTTAGGAATTCTTACTAGAGCTTCATCTTGAACTTCTTCTTCTAGAGTAGCTTACACTTTAGTCTGAACGTCCTTTTCTTTGCCTTTTTCAACCTTTTTTGTGTCATTAGATCCATCTGACTCATATCCGTCTGGTTGAATATCTTCATCTACCTTCACATTTGCACTTTCAATGATCTTTCTTAGTCTTTTATTGTAGCACCGGTAAGCCTTGATCTTAGTAGAGTACCCAAGGAACATCCCTTCATCACATCTAGCATCAAAATTTCCTAATTCTTCATCTCTTCTAATGTAACATTTGCTTCCAAAATTTTTGAATTATTTGATAGTAGGAGTTCTACCATACCATAGCTCATAAGGTGTCTTTTTTTTTTTTTCTTTGATTTGCACTCCATTATGAATGTAGACAATAGTGTATATTGCTTCTTTCCAATATACTTCTGGTAGGTCTGCTTCCTTGATCATTGTGCTTGTAGCTTCTTAAACAGTTCTATTCTTCCTTTCAACCAATCCATTTTGTTGAGGAGTCCACACCGAGGGCAGACAAATGTCTCTTTATTCCATGTTCTTCACAAAAATAATTGAACCCACTTGAAGTAAACTCACCACCTCTATCAGACCTTAAACATTTGATTCTCAAATCCAACTCATTTTCAACCATAGCTTTGAATGCCTTGAACTTATCTAGTGGTTCTACCTTTTCTCTAAGGAAAGTAACCCAAGTCATTCTTGAAAAATCATAAATAAGAAGCATGAAATACCTTTCACCTTGTAAACTTCTTGTTCTTGTAGGACCACATAGGTCTGTATGCACCAACTCCAACAAACCAGTTAGAGGATTGTTGTTTTCTTTTGAAACTAGTCTTTGTCATCTTCCCAAACTAACACTCTTTACACATATCATTTGCATGCTTCATAAACTTAGGTAGGTCTCTTACAGCTTGAACACTGCTTATTCTCACCAGATTATTGAAGTTAATGTGACACATTCTCCTATGCAATAGCTAACTTTCATCTATCTTAGCCAACAAACAAAAAATTTCAGCACCTTTCAAATGATAGACATTACCATGAGTCTTCTTACCAGCAACAACTAAGGTTCCATAGCTATTCTTTATCTTGCACCTATTGTCCTTGAACACAAGATTATACCCTTTGTCACACATTTGTCCAACACTTAGAAGATTATGCTTTAATCTCTTGACATAAAGAACATCATCTATATTATGCTAGAAATCAAAAGTAATAGATCCTTTTCCACAAATCTTAGCAGCTACATCATCACCAAACCTAACAATTCCACCATTATGTAAGGAAAGCACAGGTGCGGAAAATAGCTTCCCTAATGTTAATTCCTAGGGGACAGTGTAGACCAGTCACTTTTTAAAATACAATAACACAGATGAATACACAAGAGAAACCAAAATAGACAATAGTTAGAACACAGACACACAGAATTACGTGGGAAAACCCTTACGGGTAAAAAACCCACCACCACAAGAAAACAATCTTTATTACAGTAAGATATACAGTTACAATAAAGAACTCAGCTTCTTGCTCTGGTGTTTGATTCTCGAAATTATACACAGTTCATCTCCCTGTACATTTACAGAACGAACCTTTTTTTAAGTCTCATCATCATAATACCAACGACACCTATAGACATATCATTCTATTTCCAATCTGCAAGAACAAGAGTCGTTACAGACTTCTGCTCTAACTGATAGAACAGATTCCTCATACGTCGCTGCCATCTAACCGTCGCAACGGTTCACATTTCAGTGAGGCGTTTAGTCCCACATGTACCAAGTCGCAAAGGACTTTGCAGTTTATAACCGCCAACAGGCGAAAGAGTATTGTCAGCAATTTTGTTGCCGACAATACCAAGTCTCCAAGTCCATCGGCATAACAACTCCCATCGGCCCTCAGACTTCACCTCCCACCGATGAGCATTGTCTCCCCGATCACCAAGGTTACCATCGGTATGACATTCTCCATCGGTAAAAGATCTAGCCCTCGCTCCGACAGAGGTTTGTCTCACCGATACCAATAAGACTTCCATCAGGATGTCCGCAGTACATCGGCCCAACACCTTTAGCCGACGGGTATTCTCTTGCCGATAGACATACGCCATCGGAGTGACTACTCCTGTCGGAGTAACTCTACAGAGTTTGGCCGATAGTCCCTTGTCTTGCCGATGACCGTAACCTTCGTCGGAGTGACTACTCCTGTCGGAGTAACTCCACAAAGTTTGGCCGATAGGCCTTGTCTTGCCGACGACCGTATCCTTCGTCGGAGTGACTACTCCTATCGGAGTAACTCCACAAAGTTTGGCCGATAGGCCTTGTCTTGCCGACGGTTGAATGCTTCCATCGGGGTGACACTCAGCATCGGACAAACCTTCAATGCTTATTCCGACGGCCCTTGTCTCACCGATGCCAATGGTCTTCAACATGGTCCTGCCGATAGTGCTTCGTCACAGCGATGCCGACATCGCATATCCTCAGACCAATGAACCAAGGAACAGTTGAACTAAAATTCATTGAACCTACCAAATGAACTCTAGAAAGGTTCAACAAAGAGGTTCAAAACATAGGTTCAACTAAGAGGTTCAAGTAGTAATTTGAGACACAAGTTCTCTTCACATTATACTTTTTAAACTTAACAAACTTACTCTTGTCTCCTATCATTTGATTTGAACATCCTCTATTTATGATCCATTCATCTTCCTTTTCAGCATGAAATGCATACAACTCTCTCGGACTTCCTCCCTCCACATAGCTTGCAAGATTAGTAGAAACAGGTTCTTCTCTAAGTGCAATAAATAATCAATCACTAATATTACCATCATCAGAATTAGATTCATCATCAGTTACACCATCATCATCTCTAACATTGTAACTCTTTCTTACCATTTTTCCTTTACTTTCATTGATTTTCAAAGCTCTATTAGGATGTCTTGAAGCATAGTGACCAATTTTACCATAATTGAAACATTTGAAAGGTAACTTACCTATGAACTTTCCTCTGCTGCCCCTTTTTATTATTCTTACAAATTTAGCTTCAAGCTTTGCAAAATCTTCTTCATCTGATTCCACAACATATTTATCTAATCTTGTAGTCTTTTCTTCCTTGGCCTTTAAAGTAATCTTAGCTTTCATAGGGCCATCAGCAATACCAAACTCTCTCATCTCAAAAGCAGTCAATTTACCAAGCAATTGATCTTTTGAAAGTTTGCCCATATCAAACAATTCTTCAATGGAAGATACCTTGTGACTGTAAGATTTGGGAAGAGTTCTGAGTATCTTATCTTCAACATCCTCATCCTTTAATTTTCCACCAAGACCCCTAATGTTGCTGACAACTTCATCAATCTTCTATATGTAACTTGTTATGTTCTCATCTTCAACCATTTGCATCGTTCCATATGTGGTCTTCAAGTTCTACAACTTAGCCTTCTTGATAGATGCATCACCTTCATAAATTTTCTTCAATTTGTCCCAAATCTCTTGAGCAGTTTCCAGAGCCACAACTTTTGCCATTTCAGTGTTAGACATGGCATTTAATAGAGCATTTTTAGCTTTATGATTAGTCTCAAAATCTTTAATCTCTTCATCAGACTACAAACCATCTTTAGGTACTGTGTATTTATCTTTAACCATTTCCCAAACATTATAACCAATAGAAATAAGATAACTTTGCATTCATACCTTCTAATAGGCTTAGTCAGATCCATCAATCTGAGAAATGTTTTTCTTGTGTGCCATCTCATAACTACCTTAAGCTATTAGGCTTTCTTCAATGAAACCTTAGCCTGATACCAATTTTTGAAAGGCACAAGACAACTGAGAGGGTGTGAATTAGTTGTGTCAAAACTTTAACTTCTTTAAACAAACCCACATTCACCTACTTTAACTCCTTATTCTGTTGTGAAGATTAAACATGAATAGAAGAATCAAAACATAAACACATCAAGACCATACCCACATGAACACTAGATTTTTACATGGAAAACCCTAAATAGGGAAAAAACCACGGTTAGTGTTAGCTCACAATGAAAGGCTCATTTCCAAAGGGTGGATCATTGCCGAGGGTTGTCTCACTACCGGGGTTGGCTCACTACCATGGTGAATTGATATAGTAGCATCTACACCATGCTTGAGTTCAGTTCCATTGAAGTGTAATATCTCCTCTACTCTGCTCTGCTTACAAATCACACTTTATCTTCACATCTTCACAACTAATCACCTCATTCATGAATTCATTACATACATTTATACCAGTCATCAACCTTGGAATGTACATCAAGTTCAGCATTACAATCTACAACTATTGGAACTATCTCCAAGGTTGACATACATACAAAAATCAAATTAGGACTAGACCTAAACAAACTTGCAGAGTAAATAAATGAAGGAGGAGTAGTTCATGTCTTAGATTGGACCCAAATACATCTTCACATGGTATGACATGCTTCCACAATCCATGAATCACCTCTGCAACAAGTGTGACAAACCAGGTCAGCCAGAACTTGTGCACACATCAAGAACACTTAGAAACATGCTTCCAAGAACTTCATTGTAGCTTGTGGATCAAGCACACACCTTCAATACATTCTAGAGACATCCATGAACAACATAGATTCTCTTGGGAGCTGAAAAATCCAACCACAATAGATCTCACTTGAAGACAACAGATATCACTTGAAGACACATCATAGACTGCTTCTCAACAGACACTGTCAAACTCTGCTAATCGATAACTTTCTTTGCAAAGCACCAAATTACAAATATTTTGGAATGAAGATATCTAGGGACCTTATAAGCTTAAGTCTAGAACTGCAAGACCAAAATCCAAACTACAGAGAGATGTGGAGAAAAATACTATCTCCCTGTCACTCTACAAACGTTGCTAGGCACAGTCTTCAAACTAGTGAATATAACTTTTTCTTCACAGCAATATGGACCACTAAATTCTAGATTTAGTATCTTCAAACACTTCTCTAAAACATATCCAAATATCATACTCCAGTCTTCAACACAAAGAAAATGCAGAGTAAAATAATCAGACAGTGTTCTTAACATGACAACTTAATCAATGAACAAAAAACAATATCAGAAGATATTGTTGGCTCCAATTACAATACAAACATGTTGAAAACAATGACAACACCAACTAACACATAATTGCAAAACAATCATCATTTGACATTATGTTTGGATCACATGAAACACCCACATCCTTGTTTTCTACAACAACCTGTTCATTATTAGCTACCTCTGCATTTGGGGATAGAGATTCTGCAATTATATCCCTCTTAACTCTATCAACATAATCAATGAACAAATAACCATATTCAATACACACTAGATTGAATTCCTCCCATATAGAACTTGGTCTTAAGGTAATATCAAAATCCCGCAGATACATATCGATACAAGGAGGATCAGGAATGAAATCCTATAGGATGTGGGATAGGGCCACTGCAAATCTATGGCTGAGCTCCATGCTAGACTCTCCTTCCTGCCTTTGTGAGGTTGATTATTTTACCTCCCTTATTTTGATCGTTATGCATTTTAGTTGATGACATTATCATACTTTTAGTGACTATGGTTTCATTATGCAGACTTGATTTTTATCTCCTGATTATGATAGGGCATTGATTAGACATATGTGATTCGATTTGATCATATTCATGCTATTTTGTGATTCGACATATGAGATATATATTTGATGATGTTTTGTGATGAGGTTATAGTTATTTATGTGATGTGACTATTTGACATGTGATTGAAAATGCAGCTTAATTTGGGATTATGTATTGATGATTATTGTTGTATTCGATTACGTGAATTTAATTCCAATTGCTTCAGCTATGATTTTTCATGATATGATTGACACTTGATCGAGATGTGCAGGTTTTACATTCTCTAGCCATGGGAAATCGGAGGTAGAATTCACACTATGTTATCCCCTGTGAAACTGATCCATTCCCAAGAGGGATAAGGATCATGTTTGAAATTGAATGTTGATTTAAGTGCTTGATTTAATTTTATTATTTTGGCCTTAGTACCCTTTGTTTAAGATTAATTAATAATTAATGTTGTATAAATTTTACTTGATTTACACCACTTGGTATTTATTTTATTTTGTTGAGGCCATTTAAAAGTGGATTTTTAACCCCCTTTATGAACCCTAGTGTCCCAAAAGTTACCCTAGGTGGTTACCCATGAGTCTAGGGTCAACTTGGACTATCTAACCCTAGAATTGACTCACTTTTGGTCACTCTAAACTATGGTTTAGTAAAAGTGACGAATTTTGGACTTAGGGAAGGTGGGAGATGAGTCATGCCTTGGGAAAGACTCATCTCCCTTCCCAAAGTTTGGGAATCCTTTGCCAAGGAAGACTTGGGAGGTCTCCAAGACTCCCAAGTGTGTGGGAGCTTCCTCCAAGACTCTCACACATGTGTGAGAGCATCTTGGAGGAAGATGGCTCCTTGAGAGAATAAGAGGATGCCATATGGCATCCCTTATCCTCTTGAAGGTGTGTGTGGGATTGCCACGTCACCACTTGTCCTCTCACACATGTGTGAGAGCACAAGTGGATAAGGTGAGGATTGAGAGGGAATGGGAGGATGACACTTGTCATCCTCACACTTCCTCTCCCTTGCAAGTGGCATGGGAGCAGGAAGGAGAAGTTGACAAGTGTCACCTTCTCATTCCTCAAGGCCAAATTGATGGCCTATATTATCTCCTCTTGTTGAGGAGTGTGGGGTTCTTGCAATTTTAATTTTTCTTGCTATTTTGGAGGAGTTTGGGATAGTTAGAGGAATTCCTTGAAGATTGGAAGGCTTGGGAAGGCTTGGAGCTCTTCACCAAATGTGCTTCCATTATAGGGCTTAGAAGGTAAGCCTCTTAAACTTGTTTTCTCACCCTTGCTTATTTAATGTATTGAGTTAGAGTTTTTGGTTGTTTTGTTGTTTGCATTGTTTTTTGTTGGGATGGGAGTATGGTGAGAGCACCTCCAATGGAGGTAATGCTCAACTTGTTTGGGTAGGGGAAAGGAACCTCTTTGAGGTCACTCCCACATTTTACATTTATGCCATGAGGGCTTTTATTGTTGAGGAGATTATTGAATGGCAAGAGTGCCATGGAGATTCTTTGTGATTTTTGTGGAGAATGGTGTTTTGGAGATTTTTGCTTGAGGCCATGAGCTTGATATTTTATCATTGGGAGTCCTTTGAAGTTGAGGGGTCCATTCCCTACCCTCATCAAACTCATTTTCATGAGTTAAGTTTTGTGTCAAACCTATGGGTTGTTTGTGTTGTTGTGTTTGATATGTTGTTGTGGATTGTTATACTTGTGTGAATCCCTACCTCCCCAGCTCAGGGGTGACCCTCTTGTGGGTCTACGGTAGGGAGGAGAGCTATTCAAAGTGGCTGGTTTTGTTGTTCTTATTGTTGTGTTTAATTACAGGTTTGAGTGAAGAGATGGAGTTGTTGTGGAGCTCATTTTGGTGTTCTTATAGTCTCCTTGTGTTGGAGAGTTGGGACCATGGCCATTATGGCCTTATTGTATTTTATTCTTGTAAAATTTATTAGATTTTTCTTGCCTTGATGTTGGCTATGGTAAATATTGAAATGAAAACATTATTTTCCAGTTTATTTAAAAAGTTGTTCTCCTTTTTTGTGAAGTTGGTTTTGAGTTGAAAGAGAGATGAGTGATTAATGTTCTTGCCACTCTCTTTTCAAAAGATGTATTTATGTGTGATTGTTGCTAAATAAATCCTATTGTACTCCTGTTGACTTTTTCCCAGACTGGATGCTTATTCCCAGATTTCCCTACAAGGTAGCCATTAGTGATCAACAGGATCTCTAGGCCAGGGGCCAACAGTGTAGGAGATAGACTCTGTATTTTATCTCCTCTTCTTCTTTAGGCTCTGCAAGACCTAGGGGGTATTCCCTACTCAACATCCATGAGGATATGCATACAAGGCTGGGATGCTGACAGAAAGCAGATAAGTCCTCCTGTAAGTAGACCAAAACTGAAAGATAAGAGCAAAGGGGCTAGCTTTGGGCCTATTTGTAGTTGTAGACAGAGGACTGAGGATCCTAAAACTAATTCTAATGTCCTAAAGATTGTTTTAGATTTAGATTTTGATTTTAAGTTTGGATGCAAAGCTGGACATGGTTGTAACACAAACACAAAGCAAGATTGGTGCCTATCCAGGGCCTGGAGTCAGTAGACATACACCTGTGAATGATCAACATGAACAGCTAAAACTGGATTTCACGGGGATATATGTGATACCTACCTTACAGATATCTCCCAATACAGAGTGTTAAGTTATCTCTACTTATGGCATCCCTACTGCAGTATACCCTTCCCAATGTTTAACCTGAAAACAGTTTAATCCACCCTTCGAGCAGAAGTTAAGAGATCATACATTCAACACAGGAATTCTATGTTCTAGAGTCTCAAATATTGCTCAGATATCCAGACTCAGAAGAAAGATACATGCAATACTGGAGACAGAATTAACAAAACACATGCTAAGATAGCATTTCTCATATAAGATTAATCATAAAATCAGTGGGTTCATGCCAAAACATACAACAAGAGATACATAGACTCACAGGTTAAGCTGTACAGAGCAACCAGATCAGCTTGTTTTGAATTACAGAGCCAAAAATCTTCAACTTTCAACAACCAAAAATGAGTAACACTTCCTGCTTATAACAGCCAGGTAGTGTACCACAGCAATTAATTACATGGTTGACCAAAAATCCCGCCAGATACATAGTATCAGAAAAATGGCGCTCAACGCATTACCAGATTGGCACCCAAACATGAATGCAGAAGGTAGGGGAGGAGACAAGAAGAAACCTCGAGCCCTACGCCACTGTCCGTTGATGTACACCTTCAATCAGGTACCAGATCCGTCCATACCTCTGCAACCTTCGCCATTAATGGCGCACCAACCCGCGGCCTTGGGAAAAACATCAATTGTGGTTCGCAACCATTTCCCGCCAAGATTCATCGTCATGATATTTGAAAATATGCAGGATATCAATTATCCCACATGCACCCCACGGTGACCTCTTTAACACTTTATATACTAGGCCACGGGCATATATGATGTCGGTGCTTTTGCTCCTGACGACACTAGTATAAGACTTCATCATCATTATCCTTCAGCAGCATGATATCCTATCGCTTGAAATATCACCCTGAGGTCAGCATCATATCGCAATATAACCTGCATGATAATCACCTTCATCGGCACAACCTGATCCATCAGAGGAAGATCCTCCTGCTTAGCCGATACCAAAAGTCTGGCGGATGAACATCCTGATGATGTCATCATCATATCCTGCTGATGTCATCAGCATATCTGCCTACTGCGCACCTCCTCATATCCGGATGACGTCATCATCATATCGACATCAGGATGATATTCGGAAGATAACCGGATATTTGGAAATATCATCCTGATGCACAAATATCATGCTGCACTGTAGCTCCACTATAAGATCGGGGTGATAGATGAATATGCCAGATATTTGAAAAGATCACCCCCCACTAGATAATGCACGAAGCCGACAGGCGGATATCTCCTTGATATCAGCATCATCAGGATGATAAAACAACGAACATGAAGTGATACAACAACATCAGGATGATATTGACTAAGATCATCCTGACGTCCAAAATATGATGACCACGATGAACATCGGGTCGCACTTAGAACTTTACAGCAACATCATTTGGATGATCTTAACGTAGATCACCCGTTGTTAAAATATCACCCCAGCGAAAGATCATGCAGGTAGACAATATGATGACCCTCGCAAGCAACACGGCGATAACTGGAAATATGATCATGATGATGACGACCCTTAAGAAAAAACAAGTCAGGTCGAACAACTCAGAAAATAACCCCTTCAGAAGATCGGGGTGACATCATCATCATAAAAGGGCAAGGTGATATTTGGAAAATCACCAGATACTTGAAAAATCACCCCCGCAAGCAAATCAGGGCACACTGTAGCTCATCAGCAGGATCGGGATGATATCCAAACATTACCCGATATTGAAACATGATGATCCTGATAAAAAAAACGGTTGAAAGAAAACATGATGATGATGACCTCCTCCTCAGGAAAATATGATGCTGCAGCTGAAAAATGCCGAGGAGGTCCAACACTTAGGAAAATGGGCAAGAAGATATAGGGTTCAAATGAAGAAACCCCCTAAACATGAAAAATCAACCTCCAGGTCAAAATGAGTGCTAACAACTCCAATGATGAAAGGGAGAATGTATTTTACATTTATGTCATTATTCCTTGAAAAAAAAAAGATATATATACATGTGAATGTTTTAGATGAATTTTAGTGAATGTAAAGAAAAGGAATAGAATATTTTAGTAGTTTTCTATTGTTTATTGGACTGTTATATTACTAGTGGTTGTTGTTGGATAAGAAAAGAAAGCTATCTGAACATTATATGAAATTTAGCCTCCTACATTATTGTTGCATTTTCAAAAAAAAATAAAAAATGTTTTGTATATATTTTATGCTTTCAAAAGAAAAGGGGTGAAATGCTATTGATCTATTTATGTTACAAATAGTAAGTTAGTATTCTGTTAGTATTCGATGTATGTTGTTGTAGAATATTTATAATATATTTGCTGTGTATATTTTAGAATGTATATACACTTATGCTTATAAATATATATTTGTTGAGTGTATCATTTGTTTAAAAAAAAAAAAACTAGTTGCTGTTCATATTTCTTTTATCTTACTGTGTGCACCCAGAAAAAAAAAAAAAAAAAAGAAGAGTGTGACTAGAATGTGAAATTTACATTTGGCTGTACCTTTCTCTCTGTGTGTATATATATAGAGAGAGAGAGGTGAAATACATAATAAATATATAAATAAAAAATTATGTTAACACAAAAAAAAAGAGAATGATATTTACGGTGGCAGACTGCTTGTTAAACAGTTTTAATGTTTAAAAAAAAACAAAAAATACATAAATAAAGAGAACACACTGTGGGCAGCGCCCACAGTCCCTGGTCAACAATAAGAGAAGGGGTGTGGGTGGAGGCACTGCCTCCCCCACACCCCCAAAACCCTATCACCGTCGCTTGAAACCCCCCTGGCCACGTAGTTTCCGCTCACCATGCCGCCATGACCTCTATCGTGGACTCACCACTCCGCCCTGGCCTCTGTCGGTTGCTCTCCACTGACAGACCTCCGCTCCACTTCAACACCTCACCTCACCACCGACCACCACCACCTTCTCTCTCCCTTAGCCCTATGTCTGCTGCCTCCACAGTCGACCCATCTCCATCTCAACCCTACAGCATGAATCAAACTCTTAACATTTATTCTGTAATATCAACATTAAAAAATAAATAAAAAATAAATAACAATATAGTCCTTCCAAATGACTAAGCTTTGAATGCATACCTCCGGGGGTGAATCATGGCTTCCTCTTGCTAGCCCAAACCCTAACCTGCAAGATGGAATGCAAGACAAAATAGAGAGAAGTTAAAAATGTTAGAGAAATTAGGGCAACACAAATGAGTAAACTTAGAAAATAAAAATAGGGTTTTCCTTTGAAAAATTAGTGTTATTTTAAATTAGGGCTTTTTCTTATTTTGTTTATGAGAGGATATTTTTATTGGGAGGATTTTATTTTGTGGGGTTTTAATTTTATTCTTTTCAAGAGCTCTATTTTCTTTATTTGTTTTAAACTTATCTCTTGGAATCTTTTAAATTGTTTCTAATTTTTGAAAAGGTTATTTTTGCAATTTGGTTATTATCTTGTGATTTGGAATATATTATAGGGTGGAGTCTATTATTTTATTTAACCTGGGAAGAAATTTTTCCTTCGATTTTTATTCTTCCTTGGCGGGGTTTTAATCCTTCCATTGGTTATCTATTTTAACATTATTTTACAGGGAGAGTTATTTAAACTCTCCTCCCTCATCTATTTCCTTTTCGAGTAAGTTATTAAATATAATGCCAAAACTATATTTAATAACGGACTCAGTTTTTCTTTTGTATTTATCTGACGTCTTGTCATTTATTTTAATTTTATTTGTTACTTCATATCATTTTTGAATTTTCTCTTAAGTTTTAATTTAATTTAATTTATTCTTAAATTTTATTTGAGATCTCATTGACGTTTTATTTTAAATTATTTTTTCACGTTTATCGAAAACACGTTATGCTGCTAAAATTTTGCTAGATTCCTAGGGTTTATTTTATGCGGTGTTTTATTCATTTTAATCCATCATTCCACTTCAATCATGTGCCATAATGCCATATTACTTAATCACTTTTTGATTTGAGTTAAATTAGGTTTGATGTTGGCAGAATCTTCTTCACCTAGGAAACTTAGGGTTTAGATTAAAAATAGTCTAACCCTAGAAGCGACACACCACGTGTCGCATACCCCCTAGACAGCCTTCACCTTAGCGGTTATGTTGACATGTTTACACCTTATGCATATTTCCACCGAGCACGCAGATGCGTGCGAGGGGGTTCCTAGGGATAGGTAGAAATTTTTTTTGTAGTTCATGTCATGACCACATGGCAAATGTGGACATGACACGTGTGTTGTGTGTCATGACCACATGGGAAAGGCGGGCATGCCAACCTTTTAATATCTTCTAGTTCTTGGTCAAGAAAAACAGGGTCTACACTACTTGTAAAATCTTTAAATGTAGCCACCAATTAATCCCATGAAGCAAAATGTTGGTCAGGGAAACTAACCAGGCACGTCCGTGCTACTCTGGATAGAAATCTAATAAAAAATCTCATCCACATATCTTCATTTTCAAACTGGAATTTGTCCATGAAGTTTGCAAATGCCTCAATATGTGCCTTCCCATCATACACTTCACACCCATCAAATAAAGGCATTTGCTAATAGATCTTCTTTGGCATGGATTGCTTCTCATAACCAACCCATGAGAGGTCTAGTTGTTTGTATGTATTTTCATTTGTAGTAGGAGGTTGAGGAAAAGAGCAACTAGGAACAACAGGAGGGGGATTGGGATACGACTTAGACTGACATAACCTGATTTGGCTTTCTAATTCTTTTCCTTGCTACAGAAAAGACTCAAAAAGCTTATTTTCCTTTTCAATTTCATACTGTAACCTAGTGGACTCATTTCGATTATGCAAGGTTTCAAAAAAATCTAGATTTGTAGAGATGGAAGGGCTACGATTAGAAAATGCATTGTCCAGATCATCAAAAACCATATAATTCCTAGGATCTACAACATAAGAAGATGCATAGGAAGAATCCTACCTAGGGTATCCATGTTCATACCAGTTGGCCATGACCAACTACAAACCACATGTGCAGTACAAAGTAAAGCAAACAACATGTTCCTTTCTGAGAAAGAAACAATGGTCAAGACAAGAAGAAGAAAATGTACCTTAACCAGTTGTAGTCACTTTGAAACATGCACACAACAACAAGACATTATTTTCTTTGATAGCAGATTCGCCACTTCATTGAATGAGGAAATCCCTTGAAGAACAATTGGTCTTCAAGGTGTCGAAATACTTATTCTAGGTTGCTCACACTAGTAGAGTCTTCAAATCTGTATAACCCAGTACATTACTATCCCTGGTAACAATGCCAAAATGTTGGGGTAAGTTGACGAGCTGCCAACTTACCCAAACATAATGCACAACTGCACATTGACTATTATAGGGGCCTTTAGAATAATTCAACCTCTTGTTATTTTCCCCAGAAATGACACCAATCTATTGGGACCCAAAATAGCTGCAACCCAAAACTCTAAAACATTCCTAAATCACCTAGGCCAGGGATTATCATCAAGATGATAAGAAGAGGTTTATAAACAAGTTAAGGGGGATTTTGGCTAACTAATAGGAGTGGGTAGGCTCCTCCACACTTCGAGTTTAGCTTAGACTCTAGAGGGATATTCCAAAGGGGTATACCTGAATAGATATTAAGTTCAAACTAGATGAACAACTAAAAATAAATGAATAGTAAAACCCAACTCATCATCTTGACTCCAAAATCTATATCACTAAGTCAAGAATGACTGGCTATCACAAAACCCCTATATAGATGATTCAACTCTATGAATGTACATGCACAAGAAAGATGGTTTTTTTTTTCCTGAACCAAAGGTGAAAGATTTGTTTGATTTTGAAAGGTGTTTGATCCCTCTCCAATATGGACTGGTGCCTACTCCATTCGATAATAGAGTTATAGAATGCGAGGAAAAAAATACACAACATAGGATCAATAGAAGTAGACATATATTCACATGTATGACACTAATAGATACCCATATAATGGACATACTTAATAATCCAAAAGAGAACTACAATGATTCATATGCAATAATAGAATGGCAAATACAAAGCCTTGTATTAACTTGGATGCTGTCACACATCTCCAAACATTTGTTGCAATCATACTAGCAAATGTGGCAAGCAAAAACATACAACTGTGATTATATATTTACCAAAATCACTGCAAACTCTTGTGTAGACATACCATTGCATTCATATCTGCATTACACAGCCTTCCTACACTATGATGAATACATCCCTTCACTAACAAACTAGACAGAAAATGTTTTAGTGCTAGAGAATACTCCTTAGGCTCTCCCAAATCAGACAATTGACTCAGTGACCAACCTTGAGAATGTCTTTCAAACATGTATATATAACGATTCAACTCTTGGGCACTAGAAACTAGTCAAAAAGAAAACCCATGCCACATTAAAGTTGGACCCACCATGCAATCGAAAATCTGCATGCTTGGAAAGAAATCCCATGCCCTAACAGTTCTAAAAATGACAGAAGAAGATTGCTTGCACTCTTTGTGTACCAGAAACAATAAATAGGGAAGGATAAAATTTATTCTCTTACATTTGCAACATCTGACTTATTTTCTTTTTCCACCAAATGTACCTATGCATTGAAGAATTTCACTGTATCAACCATTTGCATGGCACTATTTTGTGGAGTCCTAAAATCTAAGTACAAATCATCTTTTAAAGCTTTTACAACACTTTAAATGTGTTGTCCAATTTTTCTATTTTTGATTGTACCCATCTGCATATTCGTCATTTTCCCCTTTCTTTATCATCCTTTCTCCTTCATCACAAACTTCTGCATTTTCTCCCTTAATTCACCTTATCAGCAAACTTCCACTTTCCTGAACTTGTCCTTTTTTCTGTCATCTCTTTCCTTTAGTCAAAAAACTTGGACTTTTCTGAACTAGACCTTCTTAGCCCTTAGCCGGTAATTTTTTACTTCTACAAACTCTACTTTCTATACCATTTGGTCGGTGAAAAATTATTTTCGTGAACCATTATGCCATTGGCTCCATTTTCACCTTTATCGGCAAATTTGACTTTTCTCGAACCTTAATTCTATCGCCTCATTTCTTCTTTGTTAGAAAAAATACTTCATCATGAACCATCTTCATTTTGCCCCTTATCAGAAACTTTCATCTTTTTTGAACTTCTTATATTTGCTCCCATTGGCACCTTTTCTTCAATATTTTCCCTTAATCGCCAAATCTTTAATTTGCCAAAGTTATCTCTTTAGTCAGCAAAAGTCAACATTTTCAAACCTTGACCAATTTTGCCTTTTGTTGGTAAATCATCACATTTCAGAACCAAGCCTGCTTCTCCTCCTTTTCCTTCAAACAGTTTGCCTCCTCCACTGCTTTGTCAACAAAATTCAGCATTTCTGAACCTCACCCTTTCGTTGTGCCTCATCTTCTCTTTTGCTTCTTTTGCCTATATCAGCAAAAAATGCCTTTTCCAAACCATGCAATTTTCTATCTTCTCCTCTACCTTTTCCCTTTCCTTTTATCAGCAATTTCTAAAGAAACCAAACTTTTATAAAGTTTGGGACTTTGTCGATTTCCTGAAAAGCCCCTTGCTTATCTTTTGTCTTAGTCAATTTTGTACTTATGTTTGCCTTTTGATTTGCCTTATCGGCAAATTTGATCATTCTCAAACTTTGACTTTTCCTCATCCATTTCCTTTTGTCCTTGTCATCTACCTTGATCAGACTTTTTCCCTGTTGGCAAAATGCTCTATCACCAAACCTTTTGGTTCATGAACTAAGCCTGTTGTCAAAAAATACTTGCTCCAATTTATTCTCTTTTGTTTACCTTTGCCATGGCTTTCTCCCCATTAGACGCAGTTGGCAAATCTTGTCTTGAGAGAACCTCGAGTCAACAAACTTGAAGGTTCCTGAAACTCCACTTTCACTGATAAAGTTTCTCCTTTTTTATCTATTTTCTATGCCTTAGAAACTTTTTCTCCTACAGCAACGCTTTCTACCTTCTGCTGGCAAATCTCACTATTGGTGAACTTTCAAGTTCATCAACTCAAAAATTTGCCAACAAAGGCCTTTAGGACTTCCTTTTGTTGCCTTGGAAGCAAAAAATTTCACCCGCCTGATCGCTATATGGTGAATCAGCAAATTTTTGAACTAGCACACTAGTTCGCCATTTAGCAACTTTGTTGATTTACCGATAAAGCACCCAAATGATCTAATTTCTATATAAGGAAGAAAACCAACACAAGGGGAAAGATTTTACATAGAAAATTTTGGCATGAAACCCCAAAAATAACTATCTTAGATCATATTTAAATGACGGGTTTTGAAATTCAAAGGCAAAGGTGGGGAATTTAGATAGATCGTCTAGGTTTTTGGAGCTAAATGAAGCATTTGGAAACTAGTTTTTTAGGGCTCCAATAGGGCATGCCGAAATGTATGCAAGAAAATATAACCCTAAACAAATAGACAATGCAAGGATAACCTATTTTGTCTATAGGTAAATGCAACCTCAAGTTTAACCTAAGGGCTAGTAAACATCAATGAAATAAATAGGGCTCTCACAAAGACCAACTATTATTACACCTAAGTGGTTGTGTTAGAAGGATTATTTTTGTTGAGAGGAGGTATGTCAAATGCTCAAGATGATAGTATAACATTGCATACAAGAAGTTCATTTAAAATGGCTTCGGAGAGGTTCTATTTATAAATTCCCATGGATGATGATCAAGTGCTAGGAATGATTTGAGAGATCAATGGTTGAGGATCCTTGAAAGAATTGGATGCGTGAGAGGCCTCGAAGTAGCATATTTTGATTGATGCAAAAGAATAGGCCCATAATCTAAGGAATTTCAAGGGCTAAGATTTCTTGAAGAAAATGGAGGGTGAGGATCCAAAATGTTCCTTTTTTGAGCCACGTTCTTCTCTTGAGCCATGCGAAATATTTTCCTTGACTAATCATGATTTAGGTTGTGCAAATTATTAGCTAGTTATGATTATTTTTATCCAACTAATGATTAGAGTGGGAAAGTGGAAGTTAAATAAATAGGAGGTATTTTTTTAACCTTTGGAATGTGAATTATGGACTCAATTAAATAAATGTTGAACTATTTTAATTAAGGCTAGACTATAGAAAAGAGATGAAATGATTGATTAAAATGAATTGTCTAGATTTATTTAATTAATGCTTGGAAGAAATGTCAATTTAATAATTAATTAATAATAAAAATATTTAATTAATATTGGTAAAAAGGGTAAGTGTAAAAAGATGGGGGGCTAAAAATTGGCCAAATTGTTTTCAAAAAAAAATAATACAAAACGTGAGCGCGTTATAATGCGCTCGCATTATGGTTTGGTAATGACGAGCCTAAGGCTCGTCAAAACCAAGCCATAACATGAGCGCGTTTTGAATTGCTATAAATTAAAAAAAAAGGTATCTATCTCATTTTATTTCTTTCTTCTCCACTATACCCGCGGCCTGTAAACCCTAGGAAGCGTGCTTGCGTTTTGCAAAACTCATTTCAACACAAAAACCTTATCGATTAGTCACCACAATGCTGCCACGACGTCGAGCATGCCAAAGGAGTGAGTTATATTTATTTTTTTGTTTGAATTTGTTTCTAAATAGGTAGGTTTGAGTTAATTTTTGATGTATATTATGTTAATTGTCAGGAAATGTTAATGCACCTCCTCCTCCTCCTCCTCAAAATCCATAAAATCCTGAGGAGGAAATACCTGCGGAATAACCTCCTCCATCCATTCCTTGACATGCCCCTGGAACACAAGAAAATATAATGGGGCAAATTGAAAACAACAAAAAAGAAATTGAAGATATAATTGCAAGGTTGAAAGATCCTTCCACTTCAACCTTGCATAGGTCCATGCTTGCTGAATCTCTTGAATCTATGTTATCAAATGTAGATTCAATTAGCAAGAAAATAACTAGTTGGACAAATAAGAGGAGAGAGTTTAGATATTATTATGCAAACAAGCTGTCATACCAAGATGTGAAAAAATTACAAATTACAAAATTAGACTTGTGTTCGATTTTCACAAATCCACAAACAAATCAACCTCCACCCATTACATGTAAGAGGTTCCCTATCCATTGGTGCAACAACCAAGTGATAAGGGACAATTTTGGGCAGAGGTGGTGGATGGTTTTTGACCATCCTCCATGCAATAATAATGAGGTCCCGCAATACTTTTTGAGGAAATTCTACTGTGAATTTTTCCTCAATAAAGTGCCAAACTATTTAGATATGTGAGACTTCTAGGGTAGAGGTGGGGGGTTAGTACAAGATAGACCAGGGGCACGTGTTGACCCACAGCGAGCAGTGAGATGAGTAATCAGTAGACCAGCCCATGAGCATGTTTCTATCCCTTCCATTGTAAAGGAGAGTGTTGAGGTCGATACACTTCAGTCCATTAGTGCCTTGACCCAAAGCATCATAGAGCATGCCAATCCTGCAACATAGAGTGGGTTGGAAGATAATGCGAAGAGTAGGGTCCCACCCCATGCTTGTCAGGCTTACGGCTCAGCCTGTGGTTATGACCCCATGGATAGTCAGGATGTAGGTGCATAGGCTACATCTGCAGCTGAGCAGATGTTGATGACAGATACCCTCCTGAGTGAGACTTTCGATACTCAGGTAAATATTAGCAAGTTTATTGAATTTAATTTATTAAATTTTATTTTTGAAATGCAAGATTAACTAATTTAGTTTGATGATTTTAATGAAACTTCAGGGTCATAGCGTTGATGCAGTTTTTAGTGGTTCTCCACTTGCATATTACACTAGATCATCTACTGTCGGGGTATGTAACTAGTAAACAATTATAAATATTACATGTGAATAGCATCGTTATATGAATGGTATTCTAATATCCAATTTTAGATGTTGAATAGGTTAATATTGGAGATTTCACGGCAACACCTACTAGCGGTGGTGGACTTCAAAGCTTCACGGAGGTAATAAAATAAATAGTTTAATGAATGAATTGTACATACTAGATTTTTGTATGTGACTTGTGTGCTTTATTGTGTGTACTTCCATGTTTAGATGAACGTGTGTGTATGTTAGGAGCCATGATTTGCATCACTATTATAGTTTTCATAATTGAATAATGTTGTTTTATTTCCAGATGATGCAGGCTGTGGAGACACCTCCCAATGTTCATAGGGCAATGGAGGTTGGTGTGAACTCTACGATTCATAGCTCCATGGCATTGATAGGGGTTTGAGGCAGATTAGTAAATTTCAATTTACATTCATTGTTATAGTTGTCCATTTTTGAAAAATCAAAAGATTATTGATTTGAAGTTTAATTTCTATATGGATGGTTTCTATAGGACATGACATCACCACAGCCTATTCCTGCTACTAAGGCAAGTGAGGAGATAGATTATATGGTAGCAGTAAGTGATTATTTTGTTGAATGTTTCATTTTTTATAACATGTAATTTCTATATATTAATGTCTATATTTTTTATTGTAACAACTAAATATGCAGGAAGAACTAAATAGGAGGAGCAACCCTCAGGTTTGTAGTAGACCACCCACATATGCGTCTCCATCCCTTAGAAGATCAAAGGCTGCATGTGATCTATTCTCTTCACCAGCCAGAGGGGAATGACTTTTTATTGTGTTCCTTTGTTGTATGCCTATATGGCATTTGTGGACATATATTTTGTATTGTATATAGTTGACATTATATGCCTATATGGCATTCTTGTAAGCATATATGGCTATTTTGTATATATGTTATACTTATATCAGCAGATATTGATGTATGCCTATATGGATATTTGGTTAATACAAATCTTTTTTATTGATGGCATCCATACTTGCATTATAAATCCACATTTGAATAGATATTTGTAGATGGCTACTTCAAATATTTAAAGTCCAATTGTATTACATAGGATGTTTGTTGATCCAATAAGCTAGCTATTATTATTCAAGTATCACCTAAACCTCATTTTAGAACTAAAAGATAAAAGTTGTATTTAAAAAAAAAATGAATCATCATGTTGAACAGAAAATATTAATATTCTTTATGAGTAGCATACAATGTCAACTATATGCAATACAAAAAAATGAATCATCATGTTATTCTTTATGTTTGAGATCCTGAAAATGACTAAGTCTGGTAGCCTGATATCCTGAAACACTAGGATAAATATCTAAGTCATTACGATGATTGAGCCTTGAGAAAAAGTCATTAAGATGAGCACCTAAAGGAGACTTTCTTAAACATTCAAACATTGAGCAACAAGCATGAAGGGTTAAGGCACAATTTGTAACTCATAAAGCCTCAAAAGGGCGCCCAACTTGGAGAGAGCATTCATTTAAGACAAGGCACCCATTGACACCTGTTCCACCATAAAAGTGCACCTAAGGTGGAAGGAGAACAAGCCTCTAGTAAGTGAAGCGCACCTATTGTCTAAACCACTTCATTATGGTTCCCTAGCATGAGGAGTATATAAGTCAATAGGAAATGGCACCTAGAATGGAAATGAAGGACTAAGTGGCATTTTCAATAAGCATCAATTCAACTTGAGCTTTCAATAAATACATCAAATTGAGCCCCATAAGCCTAGGTGCCCTTTGCCTTCAAAAGAACCTTGTATTGGTGCCTTGGAGGAAATCAACTTACAATGACAAGTATTGGAGGATTCTCATTTTGGATGATGTCTTTTTAGATTAACTACAATGATTGAATGTTAAGATGAGTGGAAAGAACCTATCTTGAACCTTAGGCACCCTTCATGTAATTTCTTACCATCATGAGTGCCTAGATCTAAGAAGAAGGAGTGAATGAAGGATCTTAACATCAAGAAGCATGTTATCAATCAACTTGGAGAAGTCTTTGACAATAATTATGATGAATTGAGTACATGGAAGTAAAGGAAGTACATATCAACTCCAAAGTGTGCCTAATGATTAATAAGAAATTCTTCCAAAGCAAAGGCGCTCATTGTGAATTTTCCTACTAGTTTTGGCACCTTGAGGTCTAAGTGCATGAAAATCATGAGGATGAGCGCTTAGGGATGAGATAGTCTTCATAAGAGTTTAAATAAGAACATCATCAAAATGCACCTTGGTAGAGAGACTTGAGACCATCATCAAATAAGCCAAAATATCTATCTCCAATCTAGGTGCAAATTCTAGCTCCTCCCAACTCAAATGAGCGCCCAAGTTGAAGTCAACTTTCATCTATACAACCCTCAGATTGTACCTTAATTGAGGAAGGGATTTGAACCTCAAAATTTAATCATCTCAAGACAAAAGCTTCCTTAGACACTTGGCATTTGATTGAAATCATTGAGAATTAGAAAGAACCACCTAAGGATGTAAGGTGCCCTTTTCACCCATACAAGCCTAAAATTGTGCCTAAGGGAAATAACTTGATTTCATATCAATAGGTGAGTGCCTTGAGACAAAGGATCACTCTAGGTCATTTTCAACTGTTGAAAGCACAAAAATGATAAAGATAAAGGCAATTGAGTTAGGTGCACTTTAGCCTCTAAGGACACCTCAATGAGCGCCTTTGGTGAAATTGCATGAGATGACCTTTTGGAGTGAGTGCTTGAAAGATAGAATTCATTCTAAGACATGTCTCATCATTTATAATTGCAAAATTGCAAGTATAAAGACATTTAAATCTAGGTGCACTCTCCATCAGTACAAACCCATTCTGGCACCTAAGGGAGAAATTGCATTGAAAGACACCTTTTGAATGAATCTCTTAAGGGAGATTGACCTCTTTAAGCCATTACAATTGTTTGAAATTATTTAAAGTGATAAATATGGATCAACTTGTGTTAGGCACCCTTTGCTCTTCTTTTTACCTATATATGTGCCTAGATTTGTAGTAAGATTATTCCATGTTTAAAGATGATTATTCCATGTTTAAAGAGGATGTCATAAAATATCAAATACAAATTCAAATTGGACTTAGGCACCCCTTCATGTAATTTCCCACCATCATGAGCACCTAGATCTAGGAAGATCATCCAATTGTGCCTAGGAATAAGATACAAGTCCAAGACCTCAAATTTGAGTGCCTAGAAGTGTGATGGATTGAAAAAGCTACATTGGAACCTAAGGGTAAGTTGTATCTAATGACATCACCTAATTGAGTGCCTAGGAGGTATAAAGCTTAACATTGACATGAGGACAAGCGCTTAGTAAATGAGAGTTTCTCAAACATTTAAACATGTGAATGAAGTCATAGAAATGCACTAAGTCATCTAGGTGCCATTTTCCCCTTGTGTACCATTACATTTACACCTAAGAAGAAGTTGCATCAGTTCATTGGAGTGTTTGAGTATTGAGGATTTCTTAGCAATGCTTTGCAACTTTACACTGCCTCCTTCTGACAATTTTTGGGGCAGCAGAAAACCTTTCACCATGGGCAAACACCTCAGAGATATAAAAAACTAAGAGAGGTCATTGTAGAGACACTCTACGTGACCATGTTGCCTTAGACGGAATGTTTCTAAGTGACATAGTTTTCAAGTAACATCTCATCAAAGATTGCTGCCTTTTTGCACTTTGGACTCTTCAGGGATATCGTCGGTACAATGTAGCTCGGACTATTTCGACATGTTTGGGCAAAAAATAGGACCATGCCTAGTGTAAATGTACCCATCCAGATGCGTTGGAACAGTCAGTTTGGTTACATCAAGAGTAGGATGAAAGTTACACCCCTTTGCAACTATACACTACCTCCTTCTGACGATTTTTGGGGCAGCAGAAAACCTTTGACCACGGGTAAATGTCTTAGAGATATAAAAAACTAAGAGAGGTTATTGTAGAGGCACTCTATGTGATCATGTTTCCTTAGAAAGAATGTTTCTAAGTGACACAATTTTCAAGTAACATCTTGTCAAAGATTGTTGCCTTTTTACACTTTGGACTCTTCAGGGATATCATCGGTACAATGTACCTCGGACTGTTTCGACATGTTTGGGTGAAAAATAGGACCATGAATAGTGTAAATGTACCCATCCAGATGTGTTGGAATAGTCAGTTTGGTCACATCAGGAGCAGGATGAAAGTTACACCCCTTTGCAACTTTACACTGCCTCCTTCAGACAATTTTTGGGGCAGCAGAAAACCTTTGACCACAGGAAAATGTCTCAGAGATATAAAAAATTAAGAGAGGTTATTGTAGAGCCACTCTACGTGATCACGTTGCCTAAGATGGAATGTTTCTAAGTGACATGGTTTTTGAGTAACATCTTGTCAAACATTGCTGCCTTTTTGCACTTTGGACTCTTCAGGGATATCGTCGGTATAATGTAGCTTGAACTACTTTGACATGTTTGGGTGAAAAAAAGGACCATGCCTAGCATAAATGTACACATCCAGATGTCTTGGAATAGTCAGTTTGGTCGCATCAGGAGCAGGACAAAAGTTACACCCCTTTGCAACTTTACACTGCCTCCTTCTGACAATTTTTGGGGCAACAAAAAACCTTTGACCACAGGAAAATATCTCAAAACTAAGAGAGGTTATTATAGAGGCACTCTACATAATCACATTGCCTTAGATGAAATGTTTCTAAGTGACACGATTTTTGAGTAATATCTTGTCAAAGATTTCTACCTTTTTGCACTTTGGACTCTTCAGGGATATTGTCAGTACAATGTAGCTCGGATTATTTCGACATGTTTGGGTGAAAAATAGGACCATGCCTAGTGTAAATGTACCCATCTGGATGCATTGGAATAGTCAGTCTGGTCACATCAGGAGCAAGATGAGAGTTACACCCCTTTTCAACTTTACACTATCTCCTTCTAATGATTTTTGGGGTAGCAGAAAACCTTTCACCATGGGAAAATGCATCAGAGATATAAAAAACCAAGAGAGGTTATTATAGAGGCACTTTATGTGATCATGTTGCCTTAGACAGAATGTTTCTAAGTGACATAGTTTTTGAGTAACATCTCGTCAAAGATTGCTACCTTTTTGCACTTTGGACTCTTCAGGGATATCGTCAGCACAATGTAGCTCAGACTATTTCGACATGTTTGGGTGAAAAACATAACCATACCTAGCCTAAACATACCCATCCGGATGCGTTGGAACTGTCAGTTTGGTCGCATCAGGAGTAGGACACCAAAATGCAAAAAAGTTGCTTTGTGCAACTTGACAACATTGACACTTTTTTGCAACATGACTCAAAGACTCAAACTGACCCCAAATGACTCAAAGTGACTTAAAACCACCTTGATTTTGGCACCTAATGTACATTATAGAGGTCTAGGCAATCCTTATCATTCAAACATCTTAGATGAGCGCCTAGGAAAGAAAAAAACTCTAAGTTTCATCATCATGAGTGCCTAATATCAAGAGACTTTAATGGCTCAAACCTTAGCATGGAGTCCTAAGGTGCATTTCATGTCTTCTTTCATCCATTTTGGCACCCTTATGTAGATTTTTCAACTTGATTTGGCACCTTGTATGTGAAGGAAGATCTAAAGGCATGAAAGTGGATGTCATTTTGCAAGAGTTTGGATCATCAAAATTGAAAGAAATAAGTCTATTAAGCCTAGGCACCCTTGGTCTTCTTTTCATTCATTATGAGTGCCTTGGGAGAATGGTATATAGGTCATCATTATGATTGGGCACCCTGGATCCAAAGTGTTGGAGAGATCATGAAATGGTGTCTAGAGGAAGTAGGGTGAGTTATGAGTTTGGTCACATCAGGAGAAGGACACCAAAAATGCATAACATGATGATGTAAAAATGTGTATATGTGTAAAAATGTAGGAGGAAATAAAAAAAGACAAACCTTACAAATTAATGTGCATACTTACAACTCAATGTAACATGACTTTACAAAATCAATGTGAATACTTACAAATTAATCCAATGAACCATCTAAGTTTGCTCTACTCTTTATTGTGTCAAGTATTGCTTCATGGTTAGACTCATGCACCTTCCACAAGATTTTGTTCAAAGGTCTTACCCGATACTTTATCAAATAAACATTGGATGCCACGACAAGGTTCGAGTAATGAAGAATCTTCCGATCTGTGTCAAAGTCCTAAAATAGCCAAATACTAACACTCTTATGTGGGTACCTTCTAAGCCATGTTCCAGTAATAACCACTGAGCCTGTAGGGTATTCGATGTTTTCTCTATCTGTAACAGGGGCCTCCAATTTCTTTTTGGCCTTAACACAATGACATAAGTAATAATCTGTTCCCTCTTCATTATCTTCATCTGCAATAACTGCATATATGTGCCCTACATTGATATGTGTAGCAAATTAGATGAAATTAGTCAACATTACAAAAACACTACAAAATAAGATGACATTACCTAGTTGAACTAGATGAAATTAGATGCATATACATGCCCTATATTACCTGGTTGAACCAAATATGATATGTGGTCAAAGTCAACTAATGATTCCATCTGTGTTAGTTTTAGTACTGTTGGGGGTTGATATGTGTCAAGTGGGCTATGATAACTTAACTACCATTCATCAACCCACTCCTTTGACTCGCACTCATCCCAGACTTGAATTGTATAGGAAGAAAAAAAGCATGACATCTTTCGCGTATGGATACTCCATGAACCTGCAATTGAGCTTTTGAAACAGTGCATCTCATTTGATCCTATCAATGTACAACAGTCCTCATATGGTGCAATGTTAGCATCATCTATCAACCAAAAAAATCTATGAACTGAAGACTTACCTTCATTACCTGGACCCATGGAAGCATTAAACAACTCGAAATCAATTTTGCATCTGTCAACTTTGCACTGTCTTTATACTTTAACTCATCTCGTGCTATGGCTCTTTTGATACATGCTCCTGCACCATCATGCTCCCCCTTTCCATGCCCAGCCTCACAAAAGTTCTACATATGCTGAATACCTATAAAATTATGCCTCCTACTTAGCCAATAGAAATTGTGTGAGTTCTTGAATTGTGATGCACAGTTATCCAACCATATGATATGCTGACTGAATGATATGCCCCTTCTAGCCAAATCATTGTAGAATAGTTATCCCTCGACCCTCAACCCTTAATGTCAAATCCTAATCCCTCGACCCTTCACTCTAATCCCTCAACCCTAAACCCTCAACACTATACCTTAAACCCTAATCCCTCAACCCTCAACCCTAATCCATCATCCCTCAACTCTAATCCATCATCCCTAAATCCTAAATGATATCCCTATTCCTAAACCCTCAACAGACTTGATACTATACCTTAAACGCTAATCCCTTATCCCTAAACCCTCCAACCCTACCCCTAATCCTTATACCCTCCACACTCTACTTTAACCCTAATCCCTCGACCCTCGACCGTCAACCCTATCCCTAAACCCTTGACCCTCAAACCTTAACCCTCAACCCTCAACGTCAAACCCTAATCCCTCAACCCTATCCCTAAACCCTAAAGCCTCAACCCACAACCCTCAATGTCAAATACTAATCCCTTGACCCTTCAATATAATCCATCAACCCTAAACCCTATCCCTAAACCCTCAACACTATACCTTAAACCCTAATCCCTCAACCCTTAATCGTAAACCTTATCCTTAAACCCTAATCCCTCAACCCTCAACCCTAATCCATCATCCCTCAACTCTAATCCCTCATCCCTAAACTCTAAATGCTATCCCTATTCCTAGACCCTCAATGGACTTGATATTATACCTTAAACCCTAATCCCTTATCCCTAAACCCTCCAACCCTATCCCTAATCCTTATACCCTCAACACTCTACTTTAACCCTAATCCCTCGACCCTCAAACCTATCCCTAAACCCTTGACCCTCGAACCTCAATGTACTCAACCCTCAACGTCAAACCCTAATCCCTCAACCCTTAACTCTGATCCCTCGACCCTCAACCCTATTCCTAAACCCTAAACCCTAAAGCCTCAATCCTCAACCCTCAACGTCAAATCCTAATCCCTCGACCCTTCGCTCTAATCCATCAATCCTAAACCCTATCGCTAAAACCTCAACACTATACCTTAAACCCTAATCCCTCAACCCTTAACCCTAATCTGTCATCCCTCCACTCTAATCCCTCATCCCTAAACCCTAAATGCTATCCCTATTCCTAAACCCTTAATAGACTCGATACTATACCTTAAACCCTAATCCCTTATCCCTAAAGCCTCCAACCCTATCCCTAATCCTTATACCCTCCACACTCTACTTTAATCCTAATCCCTCAACCGTCAACCCTATCCCTAAACCCTTGACCCTCGAACCTCAACCCTCAACCCTCAATGTCAAACCCTAATCCCTCAACCCTTAACTCAGATCCCTCGACCCTCAACCCTATCCCTAAACCCTAAACCCTAAAGCGTCAACCCTCAACATCAAATCCTAATCCCTCAACCCTAAACCCTATCTCTAAACCCTCAACACTATACCTTAAGCCCTAATCCCTCAACCCTCAACCCTAAACCTTATCCCTAAACCCTAATCCCTCAACCCTCAACCCTCAACCCTAATCTGTCATCCCTCAACTCTAATCCCTCATCCCTAAACCCTAAATGTTATCCCTATTCCTAAACCCTCAACAGACTCGATACTATACCTTAAACACTAATCCCTTATCCCTAAACACTCCAACCCTGTCCCTAATCCTTATACCCTCCACACTCTACTTTAACGCTAATCCCTCAACCCTTAACCCTAAACCCTTGACCCTCAAACCTCAACCCTCAACCCTCAATGTCCAACCCTAATCCCTCAACCCTTAACTCTGATCCCTCGACCCTCAATCCTATCCCTAAACCCTAAACCCTAAAGCCTCAACCCTCAATCCTCAACATCAAATCCTAATCTCTCAACCCTTCACTCTAATCCATCAACCCTAAACCCTATCCCTAAACCCTCAACACTATACCTTAAACCCTAATCCCTCAACCCTCAACCCTAAACCTTATCCCTAAACCCCAATCCCTCAACCCTCAACCCTAATCTGTCATCCCTCAACTCTAATCCCTCATCCCTAAACCCTAAATGCTATCCCTATTCCTAAACCCTCAAAAGACTCAATACTATACCTTAAACCCTAATCCCTTATCCCTAAACTGTCCAACCCTATCCCTAATCCTTATACCCTCCACACTCTACTTTAACCCTAATCCCTTGACCCTCGAACCTCAACCCTCAACCCTTAACATCAAACTCTAATCCCTCAACCCTTAACTCTGATCCCTCGACCCTCAACCCTATCCCTAAACCCTAAAGCTTAAAGCCTCAACGTCAAATCCTAATCCCTCAACCCTTCACTCTAATCCCTCAACCCTAAACCCTATCCCTAAACCCTCAACACTATACCTTAAACCCTAATCCCTCAACCCTCAACCCTAATCCGTCATCTATCAACTCTAATCCCTCATCCCTAAACCCTAAATGTTATCCCTATTCCTAAACCCTCAACAAACTTGATACTATACCTTAAACCCTAATCCCTTATCCCTAAACCCTCCAACCCTATTCCTAATCCTTATATCCTCCACACTCTACTTTAACCCTAATCCCTCGACCCTCAACCCTATCCCTAAACTCTTGACCCTCAAACCTCAACCCTCAACCCTCAACGTAAAACCCTAATCCCTCAACCCTTAACTCTGATCCCTTGACTCTCAACCCTATCTCTAAACCCTAAAGCCTAAAGCCTCGACCCTCAATGTCAAATCCTAATCCCTCAACCCTTCACTCTAATCCCTTAACCCTAAACCCTATCCCTAAACCCTCAACGCTATACCTTAAACCCTAATCTCTCAACCCTCAACCCTAAACCTTATCCCTAAACCCTAATCCCTCAACCCTTAACCCTAATCTGTCATCCCTCAACTCTAATCCCTCATCCCTAAACCCTAAACGCTATTGCTATTCCTAGACCCTCAATGGGCTTGATACTATACCTTAAACCTTAATCCCTTATCCCTAAACCCTCCAACCCTATCCCTAATCCTTATACCCTCGACACTCTACTTTAACCCTAATCCCTCGACCCTCAACCCTATCTCCAATCCCTTAACCCTTGAACCTGAATGTACTCATCCCTCAACGTCAAACCCTAATCCCTCAACCCTTAACTCTGATCGCTCGACCCTTAAAACTTGAACCCTAAAACCTATCCCTACATGCTCAACACTCGACACTGTATCTTAAACCCTAATCCCTTAACCCTCATCCCTAAAGCCTCAACCCTAAATCCTTAAACCTTCAACTCTAAACCCTATCCCTAATCCCTCTACCCTTGACACTCTTATTTAACCCTAATCCCTTGACCATTAACCCTATCCCTCAACCTCAACCCTCAACCCTCAACCCTCAACCCTCAACCCTCAACTCTCAACATTAAATCCTAATTCATCAACCCTAAACCCTAATCCCTCAAACCTAAACCCTATCCCTAAACCATCAACCCTCAACACTATACCTTAAACCCTAATCCCTATCCCTCAACCCTTAACCCTTAAAACTTAAACCCTATCCCTACACCCTCAACACTTGACACTATATCTTAAGCCTTAAACCCTCATCCCTAAAGCCTCAACCCTCAATCCTTAAATCTTCAACCCTAAACCCTATCCCTAATCCCTCTACCCTCGACACTCTAACCCTAACCTCAACATTAAATGCTAATCCATCAACCCTAAACCCTAATCCATCAACCCTAAATCCTATCACTAAACCCTCAACACTATACCTAAAACCCTAATCCATCAACCCTAAAACCTAATCCCTCAACCCTCAACCCTAATCCCTCATTCCTAAACCCTAAACACTATCCCTATTCCTAAACCCTCAACCCTCGACACTATACCTTAAACCCTAATACCTTATCCCTAAACCCTAAACCCTATCCGTCAACCCTTAACCCTTGAAAGTTAAACCCTAAAACCTATCCATAAACCCTCGACGATCAACACTATATTTTAAACCCTAATCCATTAACCCTTAGCCCTAAAGCCTCAACCCTCAATCGTTAAACCTTCAACCCTAAACCCTATCCCTAATCCCTCTACCCTCAACACTCTACTTTAACCCTAATCCCTTGACCATCAACCCTATCCCTAAACCCTCAACTCTCAACATTAAACCCTAATCTGTCAACCCTAAACCATAATCTGTCAACCCTAAACCCTAATCCCTCAACCCTAAACCCTATCCCTACAACCAACAAAACTGCTTTGCCTTATGTTAGGTTGTTAAACCCATCATTTTTGACAATCTTCTCTTAAAGATATTTGAGTTGCAAGAATATGTCAGAAAAATGGCTATGAACTTTTTTAATGTTAGTAATGTTATATGGCATGCTTTTCTAGCCCATCTGGGGTTTATTATGCCAATAGGTGTACACACTATGAGAAAAGCTTTGCGTATGGTACATCCATAGTGAGTAATTAACAGTTGAAATTAGAAGGATGATCATTATGAGAAAATATTTGCATTGGAGTACATATATGTTTCTTTTTGTCCACCCCGCACTTAGGGGAGGTATATTGTTATGAAACAGGTAAATAATCTCCCATTGTTTACTAGCTCTATCCACACGAACTACTAAACTATACCTTAAACCCTAATCCCTCAACCCTAAACCCTATCCCTAATCCCTCTACCCTCAACACTCTACCTTAACCCTAATCCCTTGACCCTTAACCCTAAATGCTATCCCTAAAGCCTCAACCCTAAACCCTAATCCCTCAAGGTCCTAAACTCTAATCCCTTATCCCTAAACTCTAAATCCTATTCCTAAATGCTCAACCTTAAACCTTAATCACTCAATCCTTATCCACCCCTCTCTTCCCCTATCTGGCTCACACCCATCTCTACCCCCCTCTGCCCTTGACACTATACATACATACATATAGGCATACATAGATACATACATACATATAGGCATACATGCATACATACATACATGATTAATAGCCTTGAACATAAAAAAATTTAAGGGGATGTTCATAATGTGAGCACATTATAACGTGCTTGCATTATTTCAAACATGACAAACAACAAAACTTTTGCGGAAAAGGAAAAATGCAAAGCAAAAAATAATGCGAGCGCATTATAACACACTCACATTTTGTTTAGCTTTGGGAATCCAAGCCTTGGGCTTGGGTTTTGCTTTGGATTTCCAACCCAAAGGATTGGAGTGCCTTTTGAAATGCCACAAACGTGTTTTTCCATATTCTTCAAGATTTCACATAATTTCGTTCATGCTAACCCTTAGATTTTCATGTGTTTCAAGGTCAAACAAATCGAACACCTGGGTAATGTTAGGCTTTCTCTTAGCTATTTGACGATGTGATTTCTTCCACATTTTAACAATGTTAAGCCTTTCATCTTTAATTTCTTTTGTTTGTGTGTCCGTTTTTGGGCAAAAACCACTGTTTGGTCTTTTTTTCATTGTAAATTAACTATTCATTGAAATTTCAAAAAAATTACATATTTAGAAACTAGACTCCATTCTACAAATATTAAAAAAAGAAAAAAATGATTTTCAATTAGTTTTCAAAATTTATAGGGGTAGCACAGCCAAAATTCTATTTTTTAGGATGTGTCCACTTTGAAAATTAGTAAAAAATCAAATATTCATCAAAAGATTATCAGAAAAATCGGGCATAAATTACATGCTATTAGCTAATTTCTCATTGAAGTGATTTTAAAAATACCATAAAAAAGTTGACCTTTTAAGGGAGACACAAAACATGCTATGTTATGTTTTTTTGACAGAAATAACACCAATTTCTGTGGCTCCCTCTTTTGAACCCCTTAATCTATGTCATTTTTTAAAAAAATAGTAGTTTAGAAAGTAGACTCAGAGCACTTCGAACATTGTTTTGGTTGCATCTCCAAATTTTGAGTGTAACTATGCTCAATTTCTCATCCAAGGCCAGTATTTCCTAATTTCAGAAAAAAAAAGTGGCCACTTAAGACCCCTTTTTGGCCCCCCCCATCTTCTTGCACATACCCAAAAATTAGAATAATTAATAAAATATATAATATTTATTTTATTAATTTTAGACAAATGGTTGGAGAATGAGGTTGGTGATGACATAAATGACATGAGGTGATTTCAAGTGTGTAGACAAGTGTTTTGACTTTAGACTATAATTTATTTCTGAATTCCAACTGATAGTATGCAATGGTGAACTAATTCTTCAACTTGCCTAACATCAAACCATACTTAATAATATTTTTTTACACTTATCTATCACTCTTCTAGAATTCCTTATCTTTACATATCCATTTTCCTAAGCTCCACTAAAATATGTTATTCAACCTTACTTTAACCTTACCTCTCAAAATGAACTAACATATTTCCTTAGCAACTTGTAATATTTTTGTACACAAGAATCTTTGGCATTTCCATCTACATATATGCCACTTGAAAATCCTCCATTACTATTTCCTACTCATAGTTGTCCTTTGCCATGCCAACATTCAATCTTTGAAGATCACTAAATTCATCTTGTGCTATTGTTTTAGACTCCAAAACTTATTTCCCTTTCTCTGACAAATACTTCACATGAAGGAAATTCTTGCCAATCTGTATGCAATCTATATTTTAATTATTAACAGTTTGACAAACGTCAACTTGAGCTATCCACCTAGATCACCTTACTTAGAATTATTTTCTTAACTTCAAATTGTATTCTCTTTATTTGCTTGGGTCTTCAAGTTCATTATCATATTCTCTAAGATTTACTTTCTATCACCACTCAAAATATTTACATCTAACAACTATCATTCTTTGCCTTTTACCTAACACTCTTGTCAAAATTACATATGAGCTACACCTTTCACCTTTACATATGTATCTTATGTTTACTATCAAAATCATGCTTGTAAATTTATCCTTATAATTATTCAATTCCAATAATTTTCTATAACATGTGTTGTCTCCACACTATCTCATCATATTTTATCAAAAATTTCAAACTTCTATCTCTATCTAATACCTTATCTCATATTTACTAACCCATTGACAATCAAATCTTTAACCCTATTATTCTCCATACCTTTACAATTCTTCTTCTTCTTTGTGTCACTCTCTAATCAATTATTCTCCTTGTATTTCACATCAAACACTTTCACTTCTACATCCTTGGAATTCAAACAAATTTAGCATCCTTTATTTGCAATCAACTATAACTTATATAGTTTATTTCAACTTATTTCATCCCTTGGAAATATTTCCTCTTAAAATTCTATCTTCACAACATTTTCTTCAAAAAAAACTTATCACTATAATATCTTATATTAATTATTTAAGCATAAATACCTTTGTTTCTTCCATTTGTGCTTTGTCTAATATTGCCAATCTCCATGGCCATGACATAGTTGTATTACTTATTATTGATTTTGCAAATGTGTTTTTATGTAGCTAGATTTGATCCTTTAGATAATTTAAGGATAACTACATTTTAACCACTAGGCAATAAGAAATACAAACCTAGGGAACCTTGCATAGAGTATGCTACACCATATATTAAACTTAGGTTAAACATATCTTTTACAAAATTATGGTGTCTTGTTTACCAAAAAAATTGTAAATTTAGTAAATATTTTAGTGTGTACCCTTGGGCTGTGATAGTTATTTAAAGCCCATTATTAAGGCTTATATTGATTGCACTTTTTAGTTTTAAGAATAAAGAAAGAGATGCCCATGATGTATCTGTACTACTTCAAGAGACTTTGAAATTTGACAATTATTCATGACGGCACTTGCCATCAACCTTATCTTGTCATGACTCAAGTGTTGAAGCACTTCATGGAAATCCCTACCATGGCACTTTCCATTAATGATTGTATGTGACATGTTCTATTTTTTTATTAATCTTGTGGATATATGAAAGTATATATCTCCCTTTGAGCATAAAGATCCCCATTGTGTACCTAATGTTCATCCAATTTCATTAATCTAATTACATACCATTAGATTAAGTTAAGGCATATTAATCTTTAAATCATTGGGATTTATGGACTTTGACCTTGTGTGATCATGTCCATTACATCTAGGGACTATATCTAACTATAATCGTCTCTAGAGCGGCTTTGAGTCCATCTTTTTTAGTGAGCTTACAAGTATAAGAAAACTAATTATAGATCAAGCATCTTATATATATATATATATATATGGACTCTTTATTCTTAGCTTGTGAGGTTCAAATTAATGCATATGGCATGGCTCTATTAGTTCTTCATTATATATTTTTGATATTTTGGGTAAGTGCAAGAAGATGAGTTCACTTTTTGGCCAAAAAGTGGAAGTGTTTTTCCTGTTTTTCAAATTTTGTTGTACTTGGAGTGACAATTTGAAACACTTGCACATAAAATATTAAGATGGTGTAAAAATATGAAATTTAGGATTCTATTTCTAGTTTTCAAATATGTAATTTTTTCTAATACCCATATGATGCAAGTTAGTTTTTTATTGGATGCACAAAAAGTGGGTTTTTAAAAGTCCCCTGTTTTTTGCAAAAGCATGCATGTGTACGACCAACATATTTTGACCTTTAAATTAATGTATTTTTCTAATTCCTTTCATTGAAAGATTCTTAGGATGTTGAATTTTGGTCAGGATATTTTTTTGTAATTTTTTGATAAATATTTTAGTTTATATTAATTTTTAAATAGCCCTAACTAGTATTTTTAAAACCCCTCGTGTACGGCCAACATAATTTGACCTAAACTAATCAATTCACTAATTTTTTTTTTCATCATGTAGAGAATGATGTCTAGTTTGGTCAGACATAATTTTGTTTTCAAGAAACTTTCAAAATCAAAAGTTATTAAAAAAATAGTAACCTATGTTATTTCAAGCTTATGAGTTAGTTTGTTTGGAAAATAAATAATAAATAGAAAATTATGTTCAATAGTAGAAAAAATTACATATTTGAAAAATAGACTTTCAAATCTATAATGGGTTTTAATTTTGTTAAAATATTTTGAAAAAAAAGTCATCACCCATAGTGATGAAACTTGTTTTTTCTCTTATTGTTTTCATGCTCTCCTAGTTGCAGGTCCAAAGCTAAGACTTGGGTTTCCAAGCCTAAAACCAATGTAAATTGGTGGGTTTGAAATTTTAAAATTTTAGAAACGGGTACCCGTTATAAACGAGTACCCATTTTAAAAATAACGGTTACCCGTTGCTAAAAAATAAAAAAATAAGCCATAGGCATGTAAAAAAAAAATACTTTTTGAAAATGGGTACCCATTTTGCTTCAGGAGCCTGATCCTAAACAGGTACCCATTTTCTTCAAAATGGGTACCCATTCCAAGCGGCATTTTTCATCCGCAGAAAACTTCCATGAAATGTATACTCAACTTCTTGCTTTAACCTTTTTATTCCCTTAATAAACATCTATAATTCTATTAAAATATTCAAACCTTAAGATTTTTAAACTCTCTAGAGCTCTTTATTAAGGGTACACTCTTTATATTTACTTTAACTACAATTATTTGCATTGTCTAACCTTCAAAATTGTTAGTAATTGTATATTTAAGAGCAATTCATATAGAATCTTTTGATTACTCTGATTCTTGTCTAAACTAACTTATAAATATCTATATTGTTGGACAGTGAGCGGGTGAATGAGCTATGCTAGGGTTGCCTATGTCTACGGTTTTCATTGGCCCCTCTTGCGTCATACCACGCCTTAGGCGTAGGATTTTTCATTTACTATGTGTTGTATGACCATATTTACTGCATAGTTTTTGTGGTTCTTATAATGCCTACAACCGGCTCTAACCCATTAGTTCTTGCTAGTGTTGGCGGTTCGATGGCTTTGGTCAATGGCCCCTCCCCCAAACAAGCGTCCCCAGAAATTTGTTTTGAAAGTATTCCATGAGGTAAGTCTTTTGATTCTCCTGCTGATGTGGTGTTACTCACCTAGGATTTTGATTCTACATATCAATGGTTAGAGCAACATACTCTTGTTGGTTAATTTGTTGGGAGGACTCCCCCTAAAAGTGTGCTTAAAGAATGGGTTCAAAAGGCCTGGGTCCCTCATGGGGTCCACCTTGATATGGTTCAAAAGTTGACAAAGGGCTTTTTTATTTTTCGTTTTGCAGAGGTCAGTCATGTTCAGGCAATCCTAAATCATGGTCCTTAGTACATTCGGTCCTCTTTCCTGGTATTCCAACCCTAGACCCAAGACTTTCACTATCTCAAATGACACCAAGTTACAAGTTCCAGTCTGGATTGAGTTTCCCAGTCTGCCCCTGCCTTGCTTGCATTTTTTACAGCCTATTGCTTCTTCCCTGGGGAGAGTTTTTTGTGTCAAACCCGATAGGTTGTTTCAAGATCGTCCTCAAAAATGAGTCTGTGTCAAAGTGTACCTTTCACAAGATTTGAAAGAATCCATTGATATTCAAATTGTAGTCCCTCATACTCATCCTCTACCACAATAACATGACAAGCTCCATCAGGAGGAAGGTGTTGCCGCCAAACTAGAGGAAAAATGGTCAATGGTTACCAACTAGAAAATAAGTCCAATGGCTCCGAGGTGCTCACCAAAACCCCTACGCCGACAAAAGAAGTTTCAAACCCTTCTGAGAAGGGGAAGGAAACCCAAATAGTTTCTAATAGCATTTTAGCCCAGCCAAGGCCTTTGGCTACGCCCCATCCTATCTCAGTAATGATAACTTAGCCGACTAAGTCTCCTCCCACATTGGGAATTCATAGGTTCTCTCGCATCTCTTCTTAAACTCTTGAAGGAGAATATGTTCAGGAAAAATAGAGTCATTCATCTCCTACTACTCAAATTGGGTAAGACCCAATAGAATTTTTGTAGAATCGCCATTCCTTTCTAGAAGAGCCGAACTCCAATGAAATGGTGGAGTATCTAACATGAATTTTCACTCCTAGAATGTTCGAGGTCTAACAGACCTCTCTAGGAAGTATTCTATTAGGGATACTCTTCAGAAGTATGTTGGTATTGATATTTTGTGTCTTCAAGAAGTTAAAGTTGTTGTTTTTTTGCTTTCTTCAGCTTGCTGCTCTATTTGGTCATCCAGTAAAATGTTTTTTACCGATTATGAATCCAGGCATGGTGGTGTGGTAACTCTTTTGTCCCTACGGTGGCACGCTTTGGTGGTTACTCATGGGTCTAACCCCAGATATCAGCTTGTCTAGATTCTTCTGAACATTGACAACCATTCCTTTGGGATTAATAATGTTTATGCCTTGAATGATGGTGTTGAAAGATCTATTCTCTGGCGATGGATTGCTGAATCATTGGTAGTTTCCATCTAGCTATTTTATGGAGATTTCAATATGGTTGAGATGGCATATGACAAGGATGGTACTCTGCCATTTTCATAGGCAGTTGGCGAGTGAGAGACCTAGTTTTACATGCATAATAAATTGGGTCTTTTTGACCCCAACATTGGTTGCCACCACTCTCATTCTCTCTTGCACACTTGGTGCAATTATCGAGTTGCGTATGACATGATATTTAAATGCCTTGATCATGCTATGATCTCGGCTCAATCTCTTTTCTCTTTTGCCAACTCTTCCCCACTTCTGGTTAACCCATTAGTGGATGTGACCTTGTCAGACCACTTTCCTATTTTGTTTTGCATTGAATGGCAACTAAGGTAGCCCCACGCCAGTAGGACCTAGTTTTTTTTTAATGTACTCTTTGTTGAATCACCAGCCCACGCTAGCCCATATCAACATCATCAGGAATCTTGAATGCAGACCACTCAACTAGTTGGATCAAGTGGTGGAATAATGCCATCACCCAGACTGTGAGGTTTCTTCGCATTTATTAGCGCTAGTTGGTTATTTTTTGCAAACGGTCTTATGAAGCTACAACGTTTGATCTTCGTTCCGCCACTGAGGCTTTGACAGCTAATCCCTTCTCCCCTTCTCTGCAAGTCAGGGTTGTGGAGTTAAGACATCAAAAGCAAGTTGCTAATAATTATGCTACTAGAGGGGTACAACTCAAGGAAAGATTACACTGGCTCAAGATTGGGGACTGTGCCTTGAAAGAATTTTTTTTGGCTCTTTGAGCTAGACATTCATCACCTGGAATCAAGTGAATCAAAGAGGGCAATAATGTGCTTTTAGAATTGATTGATATTCTCCAGGCATTTGTTAAGCACTATGAGCAAGTTTTCACAACCCTAGTGTATACTCTTGTGCAAAATAATGTGCTCCAGGATTGCCTTGCTGTTGTGCCAAATAGGCTTTACTCAGCCCATAAATCTTTCTGTGAGCAATTACTCACAATTGAAGACCTCAAAGAAGTTGTCTACACTATGGCCAATGACAAAGCTCTGGGAATTGATGGGTTTCCCTGTGAATTTTACAAAGCTCTTTGTGATTGTGTGGGGAAGGATCTACATAAAGTCCACCTTGAAGCTTTTCATTCTAATTCCCTAGATAATCTTATTGATAAAGGTAATATAATTCATACCTAAAACTAGTGATACCGAGGATATCTGTAATTGGCGGCCCATTATGCTCCTCAATGTTCCTACAAAAAAATTGCCAAAGCCCTTATCTTAAAAATTTGCCATCTTTTGCCTCAAGTTGTGTGCCCTGAAAAGACTAGTTTTATTAAATCCAGGTTCATCTTGGACAACATAATTGTTTCCTAGGAAGGCATGGAATGGGTGATACACTCTAATCAAAAGGCATTTTTTCTCAAAATTGATTTTGCTAAAGCTTATGACTGCATAGAATGGCCCTTCATTTTAGCTATGCTTTCTATGCTAGGATTTGGCGCAAACTTCATTTAGTCTATGAACATGTTCTCTGAAGCTTCATCTTGCATCACCATTAATGGCCACCAATCCCAATCCTTTGGTATATTCCGTTCCATTCGTCAAGGATGCCCACTTGCCCCTTCACTTTATGTGTTGGCTGCTGAAGGGTTTGACTATTTTCTTGCTCATTCCATTTCCCAGGGGCTTGTTTGAGCAATCTCCTCACTTAATTCATCAGGTCATCTTGTCAATGGCCACTTTGTTGATGATTCCTTCCATACCTTGCTGGAAGAAGGAAATACTATCAAAGTTGCTCTTGGTTTTCTCGAGACCTTTTGCTTGGCCTCTGGTTCTCCCATTTAGTGGCACAAAACCTTTTGTTACAGACAATCAATTCTTCCCAGTTCTCTGTAGATTTAGCAATATGGGTGGAAGTGGATTGCTCCTAGCAAAATCTTCTAATTTCTTGGAATCTCTCTCATCTTTCAGGCCTCTTTTACTGATCTCTGGCAAGCGGTTCTATCTTGAATTGAGTAGAAAGTAGATTTCTAAGTTACCAAGCCACTCTATCTAGATGAGAAATTTCAGGTATGCTCTAAAATATTAGCATCGACTCATGTGTATTAGTCTTCATGTTGGGCCCCTTCCAAGGCCTCTTATGCTAAGTTGGAAAAATTGCTCAGAGATTTTCTTTGGGCCTCTTCTGAGACTCACCAAGGCTTTCACCATATTACCTAGGAGTTTTCCTGCCCCCCTAGAGATTCTGGTGGGATTGGCCTTCTTTCTACTCAGCGGCAAGGGACTGCTCTTTGTGTCAAATGGATCTTACGTGCTCTTACTGGTAATGGGGCCTGGAAAATCCTCCTCTAGCATTTTATTGAAGAGGGTTATCTCGCCCACAAACCTTCTTGGAAGGGAATTGGCTTTCCAACCCTTCATGTTATGAAGGAGCCAGTCAAGATTTTGGGCACCTTTGTTGCCAAAAGCATTTGGCGTGTTTGGGAGGCGGTCAAGCCCTGGCTCCACTAGACTAGGACTAGATTTCGTGATGGGCTCTCATTCAATCAACAAAATATTTGGTGGTCTCCTTTTTTTGCCAATGCAAGTCGGTCGTTGGCCAAGCTTCCTTGGCTTAAGGCCCTCAGATTCCACAAGAAGGGTATCCAGACCCTACAAGATATATTTCATAGACCCACCATGAGTATTATGTCATGGGAAGCTTTTCGTGCTCGGTTTGGTTTACAAAACCATGACCATGAAACCTACGATGGCTTGGTGAGTGCCATTTAGGTTGATATGCTTCATAAGGTGGGTATCCACTCCACCAAGCCCTAGTGGAAGGACTAGAAATGGTATCCAGAAACCCCTTTCAGAAATTACAGACCTGAACTTGGTTATTAATGGATTTTGCCTCATTTTCCCATGATAGACAACCTGAACCAAAGATGTCACCTCTAGTCCTCATTGTCTGTTTGGTGAAAAAGATTTTTTGCTATGTAGTCTGCAATTATTGAGCCAAAGCTTGCCCACTTTGCTTGGTGTATTCTCTTCCAAAGCTTACCAGTGGGGTCTCATCTTTTTCACTTAGGGGTTCAAGACCATCGTTGCCCTTTTTGTGGGTAGGCCAAGTTGTTTAAGCATTTCTTCTAGTTTTGTACTAGAGCTCAGCAGTTGTGGAATTGGATTCATGATTTTTTTCAGCCATTTCCGCCAGAGCCCTTCTCCCATCATATGGTTTTGCTGGGAGATTCTTTGAGGCTCCCCGTAAAGTATACTCAGGTTTGACACACTTTCAGGGTGGAAATCTCTTCAGTATGTAGAAAGATAGAAATGCCTACATATTTTCTCATAGCCAAATTGATACATTTGTTTCTTTATATTCTAAAGCTATTATTTGCTCTAATGATCTCATGTAGATTCAAGTGCAAGCAAACAAAGTTGCGCTTGAAGTTTCTCACCTTCAGGAGCTTCTGGACCACTGGGGCAATGCCCCTTGCATTGTGGCTCACGTGCCTCCCTCTCCCACATCCTCCTGGGGCCGGATGCCTTCACGGGGCCATCAATGAAGTGGCTCTGCCAGGGATTTTCGCCCCCATGCTCAGGCTCCTCGTCGTGGCTCTCGCCCTCGCAGGAGGTCGTCCTCTCCTCCTCTACGGGCTGACCTGGGGTGGCCTTCTGGAGGAGCAGCGGGGGATGGTAGTGGAGATTCTAGGTGGCTGTCTGGTGGCACTCCTATAAGTGGTTATGGCTAGCCCACTGATACTTCTAAATGCGTCCCGCATTTGGACTCGGCAATTTCACCTCACTGTGAAGATAAAGATAAAGAAAATGAGAAAGATGACGATGGTTGGGCTCCTCCTGACGTCATTCCATACCCTGATGTTTTATGGGGAAACCTGGATAATAGGGACCCGCCACCATCTGGCACTTGGCCATTTTATTTACTGTTTTTTGTAATGTTTCCTAAATTCTGGGTTTGGCCCAAGACTCTTTGATTTTATGGGCTCTGCCCATGTGACTCTCGGGATGTGAATTCTTACCACCCATATTTTTTTGTCAATATGTGTAGTTTTATCTTTTATTAATAGATATGGTAGCCTATTCATAAAAAAAAAATCTATATTGTCAAGTTCTCAACTTTTACATACGATATATTATTTATGCTTTCATTTCATGACATATAGAGTAGCATAATTTCTTTCCTTCTTTCTCATTAAAAATGATAATGATGTCGACTTCAATGTTGTGAAATTAACTAGGGAAGGCGACCAGTGAATATGTAATGTATTAATTAATGACAGAAGACATCAAAGTTAACGTGATTATCAGATTCCACTTCAATTTAATTTTATGTTTTAAGATAAACAAAAAGCAGGCCGACTGGAATTAGGTTTGCCACTGCAGAATATATTTAACATGTTATTCTGTAACTGCAGCTTTCTTCAATAAATAAATATATACATTTAACATCATTGACTTCCACCCACCTGCTCTACTTTGATATTTTTCTCCCGTATACTAAAACATATAAAACGTTTTCTCGAAACGCACTTTTACTTGGTCAATAAATATAAATTACATATTGTCAAATAGAAGCTTCTTACTAGTAAACTCACCACACGCCCAAATAAAATTAAAAAATTAGTGTGTTACATTTGAGCTCTCTATATTTAATTTAGTTTCATGTAATTATTATATTTAATAAAAATGGATATCTTAAATATATCTATTCAATAACCCTCTAGAGATATAGTCTTAAGTTATTTTATTTACATAACAATTATTTTATTTTAGTTTAGAATTATTTAAGAATTATTTCAGATTTATTTACTTCACAGTTAATTTATAGTTTTACTTTTAGTTTTTTAAAATATTTATCAATTGTGTTTTAATTTTATGTGCATGATCATGATATGATGTGTGTGCTTTGAAGCTAGTGTAAAACACTTTTTGGTGTAATTAGTTTTCACTACTAATTATTATATATATTTTTTACATTATTAAAAATTTTATATATTTGTATAAAGAAATTAAATGAAAAATTTAAATTATTTAGGTAGTTAAAAAGTGTAATCAATAAGTAAATAATTATTTTAGTTAAAATAATTTTGTTTGATAATTGTAATGATGCATGGAAATTAAATGTAAGGGCTATGGTTACATAGCTCTAGAATTGATGATATGGAAATGTTGATGTTATGTTGAATCCATTCACCACTATTGAGTAATTAATGTCCTCAAAATACTAAATTTGTCAAAGTTTGTATAGTTTCAATCATCTTTGTGGTTCAATCTCGAGTGTTTCAAGGTTGATCATGAGTAGTGTGGATTTGATCTGATGCGTGGAATTGATATGTGATTATGGGATCAATATGTTAGAGTGTGTGCCCAAAGTCCTATTCACCTTCATTTTCTCCATAATTGAACATGTCTAGGTGGTGTTTTAAAACATCTTTATAAGATTGTTGACTATATAGGTGAAGTAGTTATCCTAGGTCAACCCCCTTGGTAGGCTAGATTAATTATGAGAATTGTTGAAGATAGAATAAATAAACATGCATATGGCCTATTTATGATGCAATGAGTTTGATTTCCTATTGCCCTTTAGAAATCAAAATGTTCTCTAATTATTTTATCCATGTTTTAATCACATATGGGTTAAATGCACATTAAATGTATTTAAATACCACAACACAATAAAATATTGCACAAACATGTTCTGTGTTGGCTCATAGTGACTTATAGAAGGGGGTGAAAATTTTAGAATATTATGTTGATAACTTAAATTTTGGGGTCATTCATACTTGCCTTAGGATTGAAACAAGTCAATCTCGAGCCACTTAAAAAGGAACCCTAGGGTAAAATGATAATATTGAGGTAGTAATGAATATGTGGAAGTGTGTGCAACTAAGGGTGCAGTGATAATGAATAAATGGGAAATGTATAGAATCTGGTGTTTATAGGGGTGAATAAGATGGATATGGATTGACACATGAGTTAATGTAAGCACAAAAGCATGCCACTTATTGATAGTTATTACATTAAGACTTTCCACCACTTAGTGGGCTCAAAACCAAATGGAAAATGACATGGATATGCTAATTTCACCATTATATTTTGCCTCCAATTTGATGTTGTGAATCTAACATCAACAAGCATTTCAAACTATACATGGAAATTCTTTTTTAGTTCATGAAAAGTAAATATTTAAACATTTAGAAAATCATACTAAATTACATAAAGTATCAGGTCACTCTTTAAATCTTATTGGTATGAGCACTACATCAAAACCTACAAAATAATGAAAAGTTATACAACAAATAACTTCTACCTCATAATGAAATTAGACACAAACTACAAGTTACCGATTGCACTCCATCAGATGAAACTATTTAACATCATCAATTCTTAGATGGAGGCACCTCTAGCCCCACCGTCATTTTCTCAAGAATTACATTTTTTTTAGCTAATTAATTTGAGAAAATATTAGATTGTTAAGAGAATATCTTATATGTCAATTAATTCCCATCTTATATTCATCTCTCTCTCTCTCTCTCTCTATTGGATCAAAGTATTTAAACTCATCAATGATAGGTGTTTCTAGAAGTAAAAAACATACGTTGTTGAGCATAGGTAGAGACATGACAGGTCAATAGGTCAAATAGATGATGTGTTTGTGCTCAGTTCTTGGGTCCTCCAATGCTGCTATTGTTTTGTGTAGTCCTATGCATAATAGTTATGTGGAGAATTACATTCTTTTTGAGTAATTATTCTTAGAAAATCATAGATTGTTGTGTGAAGATCTTGCATGTAATTATTCTATTGGATCAAACTATTTAATCTCATCAATGGAAAGCATTGCTAGACGTAAAAAGGTATGCTTGTCAGGGCATGTAGCAGTGCTATTAGCTAATTTTTGAGTGTGTATGCATTTATTTAGGTGATTACATTATTATTTTGGTAATTATTTCAATTGGATCTTATTTCAAGAAGATCATAAATGTCATCTCATTTAGATCTTGTACTGATCCCTCCCTGTCAAATCAAACCATTTAACCACATCAACAACATACAAGCATCAAAGTAAAAATAGATATTGGTTGAGGCATGCTACAGTGTTGGTGGTCGAATGGTCAAAAGGCTGATGTTTCCTTGATCATGGACTATATAGATGGCACATCATCCCTCAAATTTGTAGGAACAAAAGCTAATGGGGAAATTACAATTTAAGTTTTAATCGTGTTAAAATATAGTAAATTCCTATTGTACCCTTAATTTGTTTAAAATAAATCAAATGCTAAGTTGGCATAGTTGGGCCAACAACATCAACGAATTGCACATTTTGTCTAAGGAGAAAATGAAGATTGTAAGAGATGGAGGCAATGCCATTGGCTAGGGAAGGTGACATGTCAGTTGGTGGGAATTTGGTAGTTTAATTTTAATATAAACAATCAAAAAAATACTATTTTCTATGTGTAAGGATTTAAATAATATTCATATATAATACAATTCTCTAAGCATTTTATTATCTCTCTAGATATTTTTATTGCATATCATTTACAAATATTCTACTCATACGAGCATCAACATGAGACCAATACAAGATCCTTATGAGAAATCACATTAGAAATCACCCAATACAAGCTCCTTATGAAAAACTACATTAGAAATAACCTTTGGAAGACCAAGAGTCACCACTTATAAATCCACGTTTTATTAAGAAACCACATCCACATCAGAATCCAACTATGGAAGACCAAGAGTCAAGACCAAGAGTCACAACTTAGAATTCCACATTAGATGTCCTTATGGGGATTTAAACTTAGGTCTCCATAATGAGAACCCAACATTTTAACCAATCAAGCTCAACCCCTTGCACTATCTCTGGATATTCTAAAGACTATGTTTAACTATATTAAAATAACTTGTATAGTTGTATTATATTTGAGCTTCAAATAGATTACATGAGTTGAATACTTGAACTTGAAGTTCATTATTTTCTAAAGTAAAGATCTTAAAAATATTAAATAGTTTACAAAAAAACTATAGTATTTACTATAATATTTACATAAATCCATACCAATTACTAAAAACTAGGATCTAGTAACCTTCGTCTAGACTCTATTGCAATTGAAATTTTAGAATAAAGCTAGAAGAAATAGTGCCCCTCAACGATAGTGCTTGAATAAAACTCTATCTGTAAAGGGACAAGAACTAATAGAAGTAGTTCACATTTCATCCAAAACCCCTATAACAACCACAATGACAATTCCCAAATTACCATTGAGTATGACTTCCCAGAGTGTTTGAAGATTCTATGCAAGCTCTCTGCTCCAACTCTTAAAGTGGTCCCATAGAAGCGACATCTTTGAACTCATCTCAAACAACTAGTAATGTCTCATGCGGGAAGTGCTAGTCCATTGTTGCTGCTACAGGAAACCCAACTCTGAACTATCATCTGACAAATGTTTTCACCACCAATACCATTGATGTTGTGGATTATGTAACCTATAGGAAATTGGACATGAAATAAGACACTACCTTATAATTGACACAACTCCTGATATCAAGTTCTAGGTAGTCGATGTCAATGACTTTCTTAATGGCCACCTTTACCTTGTTTGTGGGAAAATTGAATATAATGTTTAACCTACTTTGTAAGATTAGTCCATAGAAACTCATCTCTCTATGATTAGAATGCAAGAAGAAGATAGGCTCAATGATCTTGTAGGCTAGGATTTGAAGAGCTCAATAAGATTTCCACAAAATGAAGAGAGTAGAGAAAGATTATAATGGTTGGTCAAGCATGTGATTAGATATGTCTTCATTTATGTAATTTAAGGATAAATTAAATGAATGTTTTATTCAAATTGAAGAAAGTGAATAAGAATATAGTAATCACATCTGTGTGATACTTTGAGTGAAGGATGGCCTTTCGAATTTGACATAATATTATAGATGTCCAAATATTATTTGTACATATTTGAAAAACCATTTGCACAGATAGTTTTGATTAAATGCAAATGTTATATATGATGATCACACAGATGGTAGTATGGTACAACTTTTTTTTTTCAAAGTTCGTCTAACTTAAATAGAAACCTTGATGATGTGCTCAGAGTTATTTTTATAAAAAGTATTGCACCAATGTATTATGTGATGCGAGATATGCATACACAACTTTTAAATCAGTATTAATGGAAACCAAAAGTAGGAAAACTAGAATTATAAATTTATATTACATTAGGTTTTAATTTTCCACCATGATTAAAAATTTATATTACATTAGGTGTAAATTCACCATCTCAATTAAATTTTTTTGGGCAATTCAAGATTAATTCGCCACCTCAATTAACAAATTTATGGAAAATTGAGGTTTAATTCGCCACCTCAATTAAAATTTTATGGAAAATTTAGGTCCTCATTCACTAATTTGATTAAAAACAAGAATGAATTTTGGGTTACAAATCACTCATTATTTGTTCTTAAAATTATATTCTAACATAAAATAGCCACCCTGTGTATGACTTCAGTTCATTTTTTGGAACAAATTTCCAAGATGACTATATCACAACATAGGGGATTCACTAGGATTTCTATAGAATTTTCTAGGGGCCAATTCTTAAAGTTTACCCTAGATCCCATGTATCATTCTTTTTCAAAACTGCATTTTCTTCATACATGGAAATCTTCCAAGACTCCGCATCATTCATACTTAATGCCTTTTATACAAATCTTGGTTTATCCATGTTAGTATTCAATGCAAAAATACATCTCCAATCATCAAGTGAATACCTTTTAGGTGGTTGTCTATGTCTTGCAGACCATTGAACAAGTTGATTTGGAGGTTCTTCCTCCTCTTGTGAAGATTTAGAACTAGATGAGCTTTCCTGAACTTCTTGTTTATCTAGGGGCCTTGACTCGACTTCCTCAAGTGTAGAAGGACGTTGAATCACATCTTTCTATTCACTTTTTTTTGGCTGCAATGTAATAGAAGAATGCTTAGTTTCTCTAAAAAATCACGCTTCTACTATATATTAACTGTTGCAAGGTGTGACCCTTGGTCTCCTTGTTCAGCGCTACGCTGCGGTGATTTGCGACAAGGGCTTAATCGCCTCTCGTGCTTGTTAAGTCAAGTGGTTGTATCAGGCATTAATAGGTCGATCTTTTGGTGCAATGGTAGCTAACAATTGGTATCAGAGCTGAGGTCACAGGTTTAAAACCCGCACTTGCGCTGGGGGGATTGTTGCAAGGTGTGACCCATGGTCTCCTTGTTCAGCGTTGCGTTGCGGTGGTTTGCGACAAGGGCTTAACCGCCTCCTATGCTTGTTAAGTCAAGTGGTTGTATTGGGCATTAATAGGTTGATTTTTTCATGCAACTGTAGATAACATTAACTTATGTGCAACAAGGTCTCAAAACTTATATCCTTTCACACTATAACTATACCCAATGAAGATATATTTCACAGGCTTGTTTTCCAACTTTATTTTCTTCTCTTTTGGCATGTGTGCATATGCCTCACAACCAAAAACTCTAAGATGTCTCAATGAAGGCTTGTGAACTGACCATGCTTTGATAGGCATTTTATCAACAAGAGTTGATGTAGGAGACCTGTTAATCAAGTAGCAAGTAGTGGGAACATCTTCAGCCCAAAACCTTTCTTCTAGACTAGCACCACTAGGTATATGCCTAGCCTTCTTCATTAGTGTCCTTTTCATTCCTTCTACAACTCCATTATGTTGTGCAGAATATAGAGTTATCTTTTGTATTTGAATGCCACAATCTTTACAAAGTCTATCAAAGTTATTAGAGAAAAAATCACCACCATTGTCAGTCCTCAAACAATTTATTCTCTTTCCAATATACAACTCAACAATTTCTTTTAATTCTTTAAATTAACTAAAAACTTTAGATTTACTCTTTAGAATATATACCCATGTCCTTCTTCTATAATCGTCAATAAATGAAACATAATATGTTGATTTTCCAATGGAAGGAAAATCCACATGACCAGATGCATCAGAATGAATAGGATCCAATACACCATAAGGTTTATGAGAACTCAAGTAAAAATGAATCTATTTTTGTTTACAGTAAATACAATGCTCATAGAAATCAAAATCAAGATTACAATTACTCAGCCCTTCAACAAGGTTTTTATTTTTCAAGGTCCTTATAAATTTTCTTCAATGTGGCCTAATGTTTGGTGTCATAATAGTCCTCTTTGTAGGTAACTTTGATTTAGAAGAAAGATCACCCTTAGGTACCCAAAATCCATGACCATCCATTGAAGAATAAACCCTCATGTTTTTCAACAATAAAGTCATAAACTTTCTTTTCATAGAAGTATTATTGCATTTAACAATGTATGCATCAAGATTATACAATGTCCTAAATTTGTTACCTCTAGTGATGATCATAGCACCTCTAACCATATTTGCATCTTACATCAAAAAAGACTACCTACACACCAACATCTATTAGTTTGCTCATAGATAATAAATTTCATGCTAACCTAGGGATATGCAACACACCATTAATCTTTTTTACTCTACCATCAAGAAATTTGATTTTAACTTTACCACAACCAATAATATTTAAATAAGAATCATCACCCAAGTACACATTACCTCCATCAAATTCTTCATATTCAAAAATCCAATCTCTATTAGAGATCATATTGAAAGATGCACCTGAGTCAATTAACCATGCATCATTACCTACATGAGTGGCTAAAGCTACAATGAACACCTAAATCAAATTTCTTCTTTTTCTTCCTCATTTCTTATTTAAACTCCTTATGAAAGTGCCTAGGCATACCTACAATTCAAGCAAATAACTTTTAACATTCTAGGAGATTTGGATCTCCCCTTAGTCTTGTATTTGTCATTCTTATCAGTCTTCTTGTCTTTTTATTTAGGCCTTCCATGAATATTCAGGGCCTCTTTAGCATTGATGGATACCTTCCTCCTCATCTCTTTAGAAAGCAAAGAACCCACAACATCTTCAACTTTCAAGACAATAGAAGTACTCCCAATATCCATAACAAGAGAATCCCACAAATCAAGCAAAGAACAAAGTAGGATTTGACATCTCTCCTCATCCATTTTTACACCAACTAATGCCAATTGAACCACCAACATATTGAATGCTTCTAGCTAGTCTACAATTCATCCAACCTCTTCTATTCTTAAGGAATACAACTTATTGCTCAATAAAATCTTGTTCACTAAAGGTTTGTCATGATTTATCTCACCAAGTTTCTTTTATAGTTTCTTTGCATTGGACTCTTCATGAGAATTGATTAAAATAGAGTGTACGAGGAATAATCTAATTAGGACCTTGGATTTCTAGTCCATATTAACATCATATTGAATAGAAAATGTAGCGTTTGTAGTCCTTGAAATATGCTCATCAACAACATCCCACATATATTGATAAGTTAATAAATCTTCCACTTTAGCTTCCACATCTCACTATTACCAAAAACATTATCTACCTCTATTCTCCCTGATGTGCTCACCATCTAAAAATTCTTGCAACAAGATAACAAAGTATCTTCTACATAAGCTCCCACTCAAAACTTTAAAAACCCAACAACCCACAATTGAAACCAAAGGTGATCGAGATTTGATACCACTTGTAAGGAAGCTAAGGTGGTTGAGCAACTTCCTACACTAATCTTGAGAGGCTCAGGTTATACAATTTTGTTAGATTTTTACAATAGTTATATAAATTATACAGAGATAAACATAAATAGAAATCATATCACAAGTTAGTGATTTACGTGGGAAAAAAATTTCAAGAGAAAAGCCCCACACTCCAAATGTAGCAAAATATATTATTAAGAAATCCAATAAGATTACAATATACTTGTAGACCAAGCTTTCATAGAAGTATCAACAACTAGAGATTTAAAGGTAAATCAACATCTATAAGACTATCACACACAACCTTCATCTCAAACACCTAATAAATAGGAGTTGCAATACATGAAACCACAAAATGGTAATTACAAAACCATGAGCTAAAACCACCCAAAATTAGTACCCAAATTTTAGGGTTTCATTATCTCCAATCAAATATGCCTTGTGATGTGTCAAAACATACATCAAGATGCATAACTCCCCTTACAACTATTTTTTGTGCCCAACACAATTTTGTATTTTCCAGTATGGGAGGCCTAGATTTAGGAGGCCCAAACTTTTGATTCAGGAGGTTGACTGAGCCAGTTTTGTTTTTTAAATTGTAGAGCTCAAAGAGATCTATGCACCGAATACTACCAATGGTGGTGAAAACAACATGGAAATTTTATTTTTGCCAAAAAGAAACTCTATAGCACATAAATTGTAATGGAGAGTATGTTTTATTGATAATCTATTTGAAATGATACAATGCAGATTTATAGAAGGACGATGATGTAGTTCATACCGATGCAGTTCACATAAATGTTGATGCAGTTTGTATAACAACTTTATAACTGCAACATGACAATTAACAATGTAATACTAATTCTAACATTCCCCCCTTATTACATTGTTCTTGTAATAGTACCAAGGGACCTCCCTTGAATGCTAACATACTCAACAAAGTTGATTACATAATATAAATACATATTTTATAGAAGATCTTCTCCCAAAGAACAAATCTTGAACCAAGTGGGGCTCCATCATGCTGTCTCGTCTACCCTCGAATAGGCATAGGTTCGAGCTATGTTCTTGTGCTCTTTAGTCCTAAACTCTCAAATCATAGAGACTTGAATTATTCAACAATAATCCCTAAGAGATACGACAGTTCTCAATCATTGTCTAGTGACCACAAAAGGGTATAATTCTTGAACATATACTCTGAAGCTCACTGGACAACAATCCATATTGAGCTCAACACCAAATCCCAAACATGTCTCCATAACATAATCTTCACAACACATACATTCTTCAAATTCGTCAGCATCAACAAAGAAAAGAAAAACAACCAAAACCAAAAATGCTTCTCATGCAAAGCATCATCTCAAAGCGAGAAGCTAACTTGAGATGATTGAAAATCCTCCATCCTCTGATGCTTCCTTCCTCCAATAAAGTGAAGGCTTATAGTACCAATGCATTATTGACACCACCAGAAGAGTCATTAATAAAAGCTTCATCATCTGATGAATCCTCATCTTCTTAGCCTCTTGATAACTTTCCTTGTTCCATACCCTCTTCAACATACTAGTTCACAAAAGCATGCTTGACATACATGAGATTAAACTTGTGATCAATGTGAAAGAAGACCTCAACAAAACTTGTGGAGCTAGATATTATACTAACTACCCAATGAACTTTGGAAAGATCCCCTCTAGGAACCACAGTTGGGGGTTGATAATTGATACCATACTTAAACCAAGCAGGACACTAGCCCACAAAATAAATGACCCTCTTAATATTAATAGAGGCAAAAAAATTCACATCCTTGGGTACAACATCTCCTCTATACATCAAACAATAGACCATAAACTTTTTATAACAAAGATCATGTTTTTCCATCATTGAAGAAAAACTTGAAGGCAATAGAAAGCTGCTCATGATAAGCCTTCTCCATGGAGATTACAAGAGCATAGAATAAAACTTTTTAAAACAAATACTAATTGAGTTATATTCTAGCAGCAAGGTATATTTCTTAAAGAATATGCGTCATTTTTAAAAATCATCCACAGCTAGAAATAAACATCCAAACTCTATGCCTTCTTTATATAAATGCTAACCAAACTGTACACACATTGCACTTACCAGATTTGATATTCGACACTACTATATGGAATAGGAAATCTTTCAAATACCTTTTAAACTGCTAGTCCACATGCACAACTCCTCTTTCATATGAAGTGCAGGGTTGAATTGTAGCCCGAATTTCAATCTCTCAAAAACCTTGAGATTCCTTGTGATAACAGGTAAAGAGTACTCTGCTTACAAATGAAATAGACAATTCAGAGGGAAAGCTTAGAATCAAATCTTGACCTTGATATGATTATGAAGCAGAGAAGTACTCAAAGCCATGATCTAGCATTCTTGTTGACGTCCTTACTGGCTATCTATCCAGTGGCAGTTAGTGCAAATTTGCAGCGCCAAGGGCTTCACGCTCTTACATACTTGTTAGAGTGGAAATTTTCCAATGTACCTTTCTCTCGTAGTCTCTGGCTTTTTAACAACCTTCAAACATTGCGTAGTCATTCCCCTTCCATCATGGCAAACCGCTCAAATACCAAATAATGGAGAGTATGTTTTATTGATAATTGATTTGAAATGATACAATGCATATTTATAGAGGGACGATGATGCAGTTCACATAACTGTCAATGCAGTTTGTATAAAAACTTTATAACTACAACATGACAATTAACAATGTAACACTAATGCTAACAAATTGAACATTTTCTATTTTATAATAGAAAAATTATTGTTTCTATAATTGTAAGGTTGAGACAGCTTTCCTAACAAAGGTTGCGTCAAACACGATGGTCCTCCTTTGACATGAATCTTTCAATTTTCCCCATTTATATATACTATTGAAATGTGTCGTTTAGGTCATCCCCAAAGGTGTTTAGATCCAAGGTTAGTCCTACTACTAGGAAAGAAGACCAAGAGATTTTGATTTCCAAAATTACCTTGCAGTGTGAGGAAAGAGCGTACACAAATTGCTTTCTTAGATAAAACACCACAAGGTGATCTTAGCAATCAAAAGAAAAAAAACTAAAGATTGTTTTATATCCAAGATCACCCAAGAGTGTAAGAAGAGAGAATACACACTTATAAGTCCTCACAAACACACCATACAAATGTTAATTACCCTTAACATGTTCATGTCCAAACTAAACTAGTGATAAAATGTAGGTCCTTTTACAAGCATAGCTACACCAAAAATAAGTTGGTAATTTGTAAAAAGTTCTTGGACAAGTGAAAAATGTTGCATAAATAGAATGTTAGTAACAGTAAATAGAAAATGATGATTAGTCCAAGGCTCAAAAATTGAGAAAATGATGCAATTCTAGAATTAAGATGGATGCACTAAAATAGAAACATATACACTAAACCTTGAAAAAAAACACTTAAACATGTCATAGACATGTTGAAGGCTGTAGTTAAATGTTTACCAATCGTTTACCTCTAACACACTACTATGCGAAGTAGAAATGTTGATTTGTGCATGTAGATGTTGAAATGGAACTGACATGCTGAAATATGAAACTGACATAGCATAATAGAATAAGTTAGCCAAAAATTAGTAAAAACAACTACCTGCAAGATAATTGTTACCAATAATGACAAAAATAACAATTTAGCCACCCTATTAACTAAAAAATACAATAAAAAGAGAATGCAAAGTTAGCAAAAATAGAAAATTAATGGTTTTAGGGGAAAAAAATGGAGGCATTAATCCATAAATAGATGTGTCATAGTTCCATAGAGATGTTAAAATTGACATCACACATGTTGAACCATGATAGGGGCTGAACGATGCAACAAAAATGATCACAAATTGATCAAACCTACACACACAAAGGGTTAGAAAAGCCTAAAAACCACTTATAGCACTAAATCCTTCCATAAATGGATTATTATAAGCTTAAAATCCTAGAAAACCAACAATAAATCATGTCAAAGTTTTCAAGTGGAGAGCTACATGGGGGATTGATGGGGTCACCAAAATGTGTAATGTATGCTCTGAAGCATGAATGCACATGACAAAACCAAGTATGCGCATGCCAAAGTATTAACCTAAAATAAAGAGCTACGAACAAGAACTACAAAAGATGTTTGAAAGGGATGTGTGTCCCACTAGGACTGTAAAAATTTATGCAAGAAAATGTAACCTAAATAAATATGATAGTGGAAGCATAACCTATTTAGCTTATAAGTAAATGCAACCTCAAGATTAAGCTAAGGTAGAGTAAAGATCAATGAAATCAAAAGATCTCTCACCAACACCGACCATTGTTACACGTAACTAGTTGTACACAAAGGATTTTTGTTTTTGAGAGGAGGTATGTCAAGTGGTCATAATGATAGAATAAAATTCCATTCAAAGAGTTCATTGAAAATGTCTTGGGTGAGGTTCAATTTATAGATTTTCATGGAGGAGGATCAAGTTCTAGCAATGATTTGAGAGATCAATGGTTGAGGATCCTTTACAGGATTGGATGCATGAGAGGCTTCCAAGTGGCATATCCTAATTGATGCATAAGAAGATTCCCATAATCCAAGGAATTTGAAGGGCTAAGATTTTCTTAGAGAAAATGGAGGGTGATGATCCAAAATGTCCCTATTTTGAGCCATGTGCTTGTCTTGAGCAAAGTGCGAATCTTGAGCCATGTACAATATTTGTCTTGACTAATCATGATTTATGTTGTTCAAATGATTAAGTAGGTATAATTATATTTATCCAACTAATGTTTAGAGGGGAAAAATAGAAATTAGATAAATAGGAAGTATTTATTTAATTTTTGGAATGATAATTGACTCAATTAAATAAATGTTGAATTATTTTAATTGAGGTTGGAGTATACAAAAGATATGAAATGATTGATTAATTAAATGAATTCTCCAGATTTATTTAATTAATTCTTGGAAGAAATGTCAATTTATTAATTAAAAATAAAAATAAAATATTTAATTAATATTGGTAAAAGAGTTAGAATAATTAATAAAATAAATAAAATTTAATTAATTTTAGACAAATGATTAAAGAAAGAGGTTGGTGATGATAGAAATGGTATGAGGAAATTTCAAGTGTCTAGACAAGTATTCTAACTTTACACACTATAATTTATTTATGAATTCCAACTAATAGTATGTAATGATGAACTCATTCTTCAACTTTCCTAACATCAAACTCTACTCAATAATATTTTGTTCCAGTTTCCTATCATTCTTCCAGAATTCCTTATCTTTAAATATCCACTTTCTAAATATTTTCGTACACAAGCATCTCTAAAATTTCCATCTACATATATACCACTTGAAAATATTCCATTACTATTTCCTACTCAAGTTGCCCTTTACCATGTCAAAATTATATCTTTGAACATCACTAAATTCATCTTGTGCTATTTTTTTAGACTTTCAAACTTATTTTCCTTTCTCCAACACATACTTCACATGAAGGAAATTCTTTCCAAACATCAGGCAATCTATATAATTTTTTTGCATTTTTACAAACTTTAACTTGATCTATTCACCTAGATCACCTCACTTAGAATTATTTCATAACTTCAAATTGCATTCTCTTCTATCTTCTTGGGTCTTAAAGTTCATTATCATCTTCTCTAAGATTTACTTTCTCCCACCACTCAGAATATTTACATACAAACAACTATCATTCTTTGCCTTCTACCTAACACTCTTGTCAAAATTAAATCTAAGCTAAAAATTTTACCTTTTCGTATGTAGCTTATGTTTACTATCAAATTCATGCTTGTCAAATTATCATTATAATTATTCAATTCCAATAATTTTCTCTAACATGTATTGTCTCCACACTACAAAATCATATTTTATAAAATATTGCAAACTTCTATCTCTATCTAATACCTTATCTCATATTTTCAAAGGGGTTGTACTTAAATGGCAAGGCCATAAGGTTCTCAAGATAGAGATCAAAGTTCAAATCCCCAAAGTGACATCTATAGTTGGAATTCGAAGTTGTGGCTCTTGGACTTCCATTGTAGCTTCTATGTTGCATAAGTGATCTAAGTTGAATATTTGGATGGGGAGGAGTTTCCCCTTGTGACCTTTGTTGGTGTGGGTCCAGCCTAAATAATCCCTTCTTACAGATAAAAAAACTTATCTCATATTTGCTAACTCATTGATAGTCATATCTTGAACCCTATTATTCTCCATACCTTTAAAATTCAAATCTTCATCTACATTCCACTCTCCAATCAAGTATTCTCCTTGTCATTTAGATCAAACACTTTCACTTCTACATTCTTTGATTTCAAACAAATTTACCATCCTTTATCTAGAATCAACTATGACTTGTATAGTTTGTTTCAACTTATTTCATCCCTTGAAATGTAATTTCCTCTTAAAATTCTATCTTCACTATATCTACTTCAAGAAAAATGATTTATTACTATAATATCTAATATTAACTATTTAAGCATCAACACCTTTGTTTCTTCCATTTGTGCTTTCACTAATATTGCCAATCTCCATGGCCATGACTTAGCTATATTACTTATTGTTTATTTTTGAAATGTGTTTTCTATATCTAGCTAGATTTAATCCTTTAGATGGTTTAAGGATAACTAAATTTTAACCACTAGTCATGATGAAATTTAAACCCAAAGAGAACCTTGTATAAATTGTGCTAGATCATCTATTAAACATAGGTTAAACATATCTTTTGTAAAATCATGTTGTCCTATTTCCCCAAAAAGGTGCAAATTCAGTAAATATTTTAATATGTACCCTTGGGTTGTGACATTTATTGAAAGCCCATTATTAAGCCTTATATTCATTACACATTTGAGTAAAATATTTGAGAATCACTAAAAATGTACAGTATTCAAGAACACTATTGTATTAGAAAACTTTTAATGTACAATTCCATGTCTCACTAGCAATTTGTTATCAATAGTGTTTTCCTTATTAGAATGTAGTCAAATATTTCAAAACCAACCTCCATAGATGTGTGTCCTTCCAGACATTCACATCTTCCTTAATAGGATATACATATTAGACATTTATATTAATATGAAGGATGATCCTTCCTACATTAACATTGAAAAGAATTATTTAGGAAACTGCACCAAAATTATCCCCCACCATTTATTAACATCAGATCAAATTGTGTGGAATAAAAGGGCATCACCTTAAAGATAATTTCTGGATAATGATAAAATATGATGGGGTGTGGCACTTTTAGTCTAAGAAGAAAGAAAGAGATGCCCATATTGTATCTATACTACTTCCAGAGACCTTGAAATTTTAAAATTATTCATGATGGCACTTGCCATCAACCTTCTCTTGTAATGACTCATGTTTTGAAGCACTTCATGGAGATCCCTACCATGGCACTTTTCATGAATGATTGTATGTGACATGTTATATTTTGTATTAATCTTGTGGATATTTTAAGGTATATATCTCACTTTGAGAATAAAGATCCCCATTTGTACCTATTGTTCATCCAATTTCAATAATCTAATTATGTAGTGATTAAGTTAAGGTATCTGAATATCTAAATCATTGGGATTTATGGCTTTTGACCTTGTGTGATCATGTCGATTAAATCTAAGGAGTATATATAACTATTATCATCTCCGAAATAGCTTCGAGTCCATGCTTTTAGTGAACTTGCAATTGTAAGTAAACTAATTACAAATCAAGCATTTTCAATAGATTATCTAGTATTTTCAATCCCTAGATATATATGTACTATTTGTTTTTAGTTTGTAAGGTTCAAATTAATGCATATGGCATGGATTTATTGCTTCTCTTCATTATATATTTATGATATTTTATTCTCTTGATAAACATCTTTAATTTTTATAAAATCTTCAAACCTTGGAATTTTTAAACTCTCTAGAACTCTATATAAAGTTACACTCTATATTTACCTTGGCTACAATTATTTACACTGTCTAACCTTCAAAATTGTATGTAATTATATGTTTAAGAGGAAGTTATACATAATCTTTTGGTTACTACCACTCTTAGTCTAAACTTACTTATAAATAGCTAATATATTATCTATACTGTTAATTTCTCAACTTTTACATACAATGTATTATTTATGCTTTCATTTCATGGCATATGGAGTAGCATAAATATTTTTCTTCTTTCCCATCACAAACGAGAATGATGTCGACTTCAATGTTGTGAAATTAACTGGGGAAGACAATCAGTGAATATGTAATGTATTCAATTAATGACAGAAGACATCAAAGTTAACGTGATTATCAGATTCCACTTCAATTTAATATTACGTTTTAAGAAAAAAAAAGCAGGCGGACTGGAATTAGGTTTAACATCTTATTCTGTAACTGCAGGTTTCTTCAAATGATATATATACACATTTAGCATCATTGACTTCCACCCATCTACTCAGCTTTTATATTTTTCTCCTATATACTTAAAACGTATAAAACATTTTCTCAAAACGCACTTTTACTTGGTCAATAAATATAAATTATATATTCTCAAATAGAAGCTTCTTACTATTAAACTCACCAAACGCCCAAACGAAATTAAAAAAATCAGTGTGTTACGTTTGAACTCTCAGTATTTTAATTAGTTTTCATGCAACTATTATATTTAATAACAATGGATATCTTAAAACCGTCTACAAATATAGTCTTGAGTTATTTTATTAAGAGTTATTTTATTTTCATTTAGAACAATTTAAGAGTGAATTGATAGTTTTAGTTTTAATTTTTTTAAATATTTGTCCAATATATTTTAATTTTATGTGCACCATCATGACATGATACTTATGTCTTGAAGTTAGTATAAAACACTTCTTACTGTAATTAGTTTTCACTGATTATATATATATATATATATATAATTTGGGTTACTTCCAAAAGTGTAATTAGTAATTAAATAATTATTTTAGTTAAAGGGGTTGTGTTTGATAATTGTAATGATGTATGGAAATTAAATGTAAGGGCTTTGGGTACATAGCTTTAGAATTGATGATAAGGAAATGTTGATATCATGTTCAATCCATTTGCCATTATTGAGTAATTAATGTCCTCAAAATACTAAATTTGTCAAACTTTGCATAGTTCCAAAAATCTTTGTGGTTCAATCCAAAGCATTTAAGGTTGATCCTTAGTAGTGTAGATATGATTTGATGCATGGAATTGATGTGATTATGGGATCAATATGTTATAGTATGTGCCTAAAGTCTCATTCACCTTCTTTTTCTCTATAGATGAACTTGTCTAGATGGAACTTCTAAAAGCATCTTTATAAGATTGTTGACTATATAGGTGAAGGAGTTCTCCTAGGTCAATCTCATTCATAAGCTAGATTAATTATGATAATTATTGAAGATAGCATAAATAAACATGCATATGGCCTATATTATGATCCAATGAATTTGATTTCCTATTTCCCTTTAGAAAACAAAATGTTCTTTAATTATTTTATCCAAGTTTTAATCACATATAGGTAAATTGCACATCAAATGTATTTAAATACCTTAACACAATAACATATCACAAAAGCATGTTCTAAGTTGGCTCATAATGACTTACAAAAGGAGGTGGAAAACTCATAATATTATGTTGATAACTTAAAATTTGGGGTCATTCATACTTGCCTCAGGATTGAACTAGATCAATCTTGAGCCACCAAAAAATGAACCCTAATGTAAAATAATTATTTTAAGATAGTGATGAATACGTGGAAGTGTGTACAAATAAGGGTACAATGACAGTGAATAAATGGGAAATGTATAGGAATTGGTGTAAATAAGGGTGAATAAAGATCGATATTGATTGGGCCATGAGATAGTGTAAGCACAAAAGCATGCTACTTATCGATAGTTATTGCATTAAGACATTCCACCACTTAGTGGGCTCAAAACTAAATGGAAAATGACATGGATGTGCTAATTTCACCATTATATTTTTCATCCACTTTGATGTTCTTGTGAATCTAACATCAACATGTATTTCAAACTATACATGGAGATTCTCAACTAGTTCATGAAAACTAAATATTCGAGCACTTAGAAACTGATTCTAAATTGTATAAAGTAGTAGATCTTTCTTGAAATCTTCTTGATATGATTGCTCCAACAAAACCTAAAAAGTAATGAACAAATATGCAACAAATAAATTTTACCTCATAATGGAAATAGGCACAAACTACAAGTTATTTTTATTGTTTAAAGGAATAAAAAGAGTGAATAAATAGAGAAATCAACCTATACAAAAAGTGGTATTAAAATATTCCACATGATGTGGCGAATTGATATGGGTACAAATGATGTGACCATGTGGTAAAATGCAACACAATATAGAAATATGATAGTGGTTCACATGATGCAAACTCTACATGATGTGGGAATATGATAAGTTTCCATGTGATGTGGGCATGTAATGTGATGCAGTAGTATCCATTGATATAGAGCTAACATTGTATCAAAAAAATAAATTTTCTTTTAGTTGTACAAGAGAAGCAACCACATTTCACTACAAGTTGAGATCTTGTCTCATAGTTTTAAGGGTATGTTTTATAGTGTTGCATAGAAATTTTATCCACGTTTGAGAAGATTTCAGTCATCATAAGGGCATAGTTTGTTTTGTGAACATCTACCAAGATCATAAATTGGCACAATTGTAACTTTCCCACTTGTGCTCGATTATTCAAAGTTTGCATCAGGGAAGAAATGCATGTGAATATTCATTGGACCTAGAAGGATGTACATTGATCACTGCATGGAGTTTCCCCATTTCATTGTCACTAGATGGATTTATAATTTGTTAACATTTGTTGATTACATGTTTCATGCAGCCTAGATCTTTGCACCACCTTGTAGCTGATGGAGATCATTTTTAAGGCTTAAGGTTTCTATCTAAACATGGCTTGTGATCAATTGAAGACATCAAGGAATTAAGGACTTAAGTGTGAGAGTGAGTAAACAAACTTTGAGAGGAGAAGTGCAAGCATAAGGATGAGAGTCCAAGATGGAGTATGATATTGAAAATGAAGACGTTAATGGTGTGACATGTAGGAATGCAATAAGTTTAATAATGTCATTTCATGTTAGTGATCAAATGGTTGTGGCCTAGCATGTAGGAAGATGATTTCAACAAATTGCAATAATTCAAAGTATGGAATCAATAAAGTTTGTGTTCTTATTTTAGTGAAATTCCATAGATGTGTGTTGTGTTGTGTTGTTTTGGGTACATGGAACATGGAAATTCCCAACTGGATCCTCCATCCATGACTACATCAAGTTGTACCAGAGTGTAAGGTTTAGAATCTTGAGGGTTGAAGGGAGTAAAGGAGGAAGTTTATGTTTGCCGAACCAAGGTATATTGCAAAGGTATTGTGGATAGATTGTTGAGTGTGAGGTAGTTGGTTAAATGTTCAAAACTATGTCACACTTTGGGCCAACTTGTCAGCATAAACAAATTTAAGTATTTCCAACTAAAAGACAATTTTGGTGAAACTTATGATCTATCTAGATTCATTCTAGCTAAATTAGATCTAGGCCACAACTTTTTCAGTTGGAACCATCCAATAAAAACATATGTAGCATCACTTTGGGGCTCATTTACCAAAAAAAGAAATCATTTGAAGAACTTGATGCTTTAACAACTCCTACTCATGCAAATAATCCTTTTAAAAGAATCTAAAAATACCATTTTTGTAGATAAATCAATCTACTTTGTAAAAATATAATTTTTTTAACATTTCAATTAGTGTTTATATTTTATTTTTTATTTCTACTCAAAGTAGGCCATCAACAACAAAATATGGTGTCAATTGCCCTCTCAAGAGAAAATAGTAAAGTTTATTAAAAAAAATGGATAAAAAAATGTGATGCATTAGAGGAGAGATTCCTTGTCAAGATGACATTTTCTTTTCCTATTTTGGATAAATAAAGAAGACAAAAGTTGATGTCCCATCAAAACAATTGTGCTTTCATTACATGCAACTTCCAAGATTTATTTAAAAATATATATTTATCAAATTGGGGAAGAAAATAATCCATGCACTAAAGTTTTGAGCTATGAAAAAACAAAAAAGTATAGAAGGAAAATAAATGAAATTTACTATATAAAGTGTGATGTCCCATTCAACCTTATTTTTTAGCATTTTATCAGCAACTAAATTATAGTATCAATTTTATAAAATACTACATTTAAATTATTTTTAAATTTTTTTAAAAAATAGAAACATAAAATACACTAAAAAAATCTACATTTTATTAGTTTACATCATTTTAAAATTTGAAACATATACATCACTTTGTAGTGATTCAAGATAAAAAGTCATATTAGTTGATGCAGAGGCATCCACACTATAACCTTCGCATACAGCATGGATGTCTGCAGCCCATCCTCATCATCATCATCTTCGCCATCATCATCATATTCCGCTTTACACTGTCCGCATCATCATCATATTTTGGACAATCACAATTATCCTCCTGCCGACTACTGTTCACCTCCTCCGTTTTCCTCCTAACATCATCATCATGATGTTCAACTAACGCAAACATCCTCCTGTTGCACTGTTCATCGGGCGCCAAACACTAGCGGCCTCATCATGTTATGCGACACCACCTTCGTCAGCAGGATATCCAATATCCGGTTGCTCCAAATATCCTGATGACGATCACCTTCAGCACCTCCCCTTCGATGCTCCGTGAGCCGACGATACAAGCAACAGCATCATGATCTGATTTATCCGGTTCTCTCGAAACCTCCTGATGATGCTAATACAACCTTCTGCCAATACCCAAGCACTTAACAACGGTAGGATAAACTCGCATAGGGGGATATCTCAATATCCTGATGACGATGACGTCATATCCTGATGACGATGATGTCATATCCTGATGACGATGATGTCATCCAATATCCTGATGACCTCTTCAACACTTAGTCAAAAAAATTGAACTTTCACTCCCGCATCTGCTAGCGATATGCGGATGATGGGCACTCCCAGGAGATGATCCTGATGCCGATGCACTCCTCCTCGGCTCCTCCAGATGATGATCACCCCGACGCACTTGCACTTCATGCACTCGAAAGCGTCATGCTCTCCTCCACTTATCCGGATGACGATATCCGAACTGACTGCAGGATATTTGCAGAAATATCCTGATGATGCCATTTTCACCAATTTCCAGCCTTAGCGAAATTTCACTTCACCGATCCTCCAGGGACGACCCGATCCAACCTCAGGGTGATCTTCCAACTCAAACTTATCAACTTGACCTAGCACATGCCCATGCTAGGGTCTTCAACACCTTTCAGTCGCGATCCTGCACACCTGCATGCAAACAAACAAACTACAACCTAACCTACTGTACATTACCATTCCACCGATCAGACGGATCAACCGGTGGAATGGATCAGTAAATCCATGAAACCTCTCAAACCAGCAAATCAATCAAGCAATGGAATGCAACCAGAGAGAGAACACAAACAGGATCACTTTATTTGATTTCAAAAGATGCAATACAATGATTAATCTCTCTCTCAGTCTCACTCTCTGCAACCTAGCTTGATCGATGATATATGTCTGTATATGCAATATCAACCGATCTCATGCTTAAATAGATTATCCTACGAGTACTACTGACCCGACTCCAAGCGGCTGGGAACTCTCCAGGCGGCTGGGAGATCCAACCGGACCCTACCGCATGACAGCTGTTATAACCAACTAACTAAAAATAGCAAAAGCATGGTCAGCATGATCTTATCATGATCAGCGTGACCTTATTACATGCATTTGGTCTTAACAGACCTTCTTGGAAACATAAACAAGACCTAAGACTACTAACTGCCTCATGAAGGCCAACTGTCAGGTAGGTGCTCCTGCACCATACTCCCCAACAGAAAAGAACTCATGTCCCATGAGGTTAGTATGTGGAAGTCCTCCACCTCTACACTTTGCCTGTGCAATGTTCTACCCTGTTCCAGCTTTGTCTGCTGCTGTCTCTTGGCTGCTCCAAGACTTCTGAACTGTAACTTGCTTTCTGGCAAGTAAATCCTCATGCCTGTTGATGTAGGCCTTTTTCTCACATACCCTGTGTTTGTCAGGTTGCCTGACCAGAACCTCTGTCTGAACTGCCTCTTGAACTGCTGAAATGTTCAATCCTATCTTCCTGTCAACCTTTATAGGACAAGCAATAGTCCCAACTATGACAACATCCTTGTCATTCCTCTCAACTGATGGTTGTTTGCAAACCTGTTTCTGCACCTGCTGCTGACCCCTGTCAGTCACAACTGAAACTTTCTTCAGCTTGTTGTCTGTAACAACTCCTTTCCCTGCAGTGTCCTGAACTGCCTTTATGCCTGCTCCTCTAGGCATCTGCACAAATTCCTTCTTTCCCATTAAAATGATTTGGGCTGCCTTCTGTACTGCAACTTTTGCCTGCAATGGCATCAACTTAATAATCTTCCCATCCTTCTTGATGGTGTAGGTATTAGCATACCCATCATAGAGTACCCTTCTGTCAAATTGCCATGGTCTACCCAACAGTAGGTGACAACATTCCATAGGCAAAATATCACACAAAATTCTATCCTGATATGCTCCAATCTGGAAATCCACATATGCCTGTTCAGAGACAAAAAGTGATTGACTATCACTCACCCAAGATGCCTTGTAAGGGTGTGGATGTGGAATCCTGTCCAGCTTCAGTTTATCCACCATTTCCTGAGATACCATGTTGTCTGTTGAACCAGTATCAATGACAACCTTACATACCTTACCTTTGCTCTTGCATGTGGTCTTGAAAAGAGCTCTTCTTTGCATCAGATCCTTTGATGCCTGCAAACTAATTCTCCTTAACATCAATGATTCTCCACTCTCTGGATATCCAACATTATCAGGATCTCTGTTTGAACTCTGTGCACTTTCTGCTACTTTCTCTTCTTGTACCAGTTGTACTCTCTTGTCACTAGTTCTATCATTTCTGGATGATGAACCTTTGTTTTTTGGACATTTGAAAGATGGATGACCAAACTCACCACAGGTGTAACATTTTCCTGAAAATGTAGTAGAACCTCTACCACCTCCAAATCTTCCTCTATTACCTTTCCATCCACCTCTGAAATCAGACTGTCCCTGTCCTTTACCAGTGTCTTCTTGACCCTCATTGGTTTGCTTTTGTGCAGGGGCTGCTCCTCTTCCCCTATTGTTTCCTCTTCCTCTCATGGACTTATCATGTCCTCTATTCATCTTTTCTTCAATCCTGATTGCCATTTGATAACAATCCTCCACATTCTTAGGGTTAGCTAAAACTAACTCATCCTGTATGTTAAATCTCAAACCAGCCAAGTACCTAGCCACCTTTTCTACCTCATTCTCATGATGACCAGATCTCATACTTAACAGATAAAATTCCCCTGTATATGTCTTTACATCCCTTTCCTTCTGCTTTAAAAATTGCAGTTTCTTAAACATCTGGATTTCATAATCCCTTGGCAAGAATTTACCCTTGATCCTTGCTACCATCTTATCCCAAGAAGTGATCTTTGACTTCCCTTGCTTCCTTCTCTCAGATTGTACATAATCCCACCATACCAAAGCATGACCTCCTAACTTGGTCTTTGCAATCTTTACTTTCTGATCCTCAGCAACATCTTCACATTCAAAGTGATTATCAAGTGCAGCAATCCAATCCAACAACTCATCTTCATTCAAGCTTCCAGTATACTTGGTAACATCAACCTTTACCTTAGGTTTTTCACTCTGCACTGCCTTTAACAGTTTTGCCAGTCTCTGGTCTTCAGCATCCAGATCTTCAGCTACCTCTTCATACTCTTCAACAGTATCTTCATCTTCTTCAGACTCACTGTCTTCCACTTCCCTCTTTTTGTTCTTTTCCAGGGCTGTTAGCCTGGCTTGAAGTGCTTTAGCAAGCTCCTTCATCTTCCTCATCTCTCTAGCATGTTTCTCCTTCATTTCCTGCAATTCCCTTGCAGTACCACTACCTTTCGGAGGCATTTTGTCAACCTCTCAATCAACACACAACACACAATCAACTCTACCTCTGCCCTTTCGGTGACAGAATCAACACACAACAGCCCAGACCTTTTGCTGAGCTCTGATACCACTATGATGCAGAGGCATCCACACTATAACCTTCGCATACAGCATGGATGTCTACAGCCCATCCTCATCATCATCATCTTCGCCATCATCATCATATTTCAGACAATCACAATTATCCTCCTGCCGACTACTGTTCACCTCCTCTGTTTTCTTCCTAACATCATCATCATGATGTTCAACTAACGCAAACATCCTCCTGTTGCACTGTTCATCGGGCGCCAAACACTAGCGGCCTCATCATGTTATGCGACACCACCTTCGTCAGCAGGATATCCAATATCCGGTTGCTCCAAATATCCTGATGACGATCACCTTCAGCACCTCCCCTTCGATGCTCCATGAGCCGACGATACAAGCAACAGCATCATGATCTGATTTATCCGGTTCTCTCGAAACCTCCTGATGATGCTAATACAACCTTCTGCCGATACCCAAGCACTTAACAACGGCAGGATAAACTCGCATAGGGGGATATCTCAATATCCTGATGACGATGACATCATATCCTGATGACGATGACGTCATCCAATATCCTGATGACCTCTTCAACACTTAGTCAAAAAAACTGAACTTTCACTCCCGCATCTGCTAGCGATATGCAGATGATGGGCACTCCCGGGAGATGATCCTGATGCCGATGCACTCCTCCTCGGCTCCTCCAGATGATGATCACCCCGACGCACTTGCACTTCATGCACTCGAAAGCGTCATGCTCTCCTCCACTTATCCGGATGACGATATCCGAACTAACTGCAGGATATTTGCAGAAATATCCTGATGATGCCGTTTTCACCAATTTCCAGCCTTAGCAAAATTTCACTTTGCCGATCCTCCAGGGACGACCCGATCCAACCTCAGGGTGATCTTCCAACTCAAACTTATCAACTTGACCTAGCACATGCCCATGCTAGGGTCTTCAACACCTTTCAGTCGCGATCCTGCACACCTGCATGCAAACAAACAAACTACAACCTAACCTACTGTACATTACTATTCCACCGATCAGACGGATCAACCGGTGGAATGGATCAGTAAATCCATGAAACCTCTCAAACCAGCAAATCAATCAAGCAATGGAATGCAACCAGAGAGAGAACACAAACAGGATCACTTTATTTGATTTCAAAAGATGCAATACAATGATTAATCTCTCTCTCAGTCTCACTCTCTGCAACCTAGCTCGATCGATGATATCTGTCTGTATATGCAATATCAACCGATCTCATGCTTAAATAGATTATCCTATGAGTACTACTGACCCGACTCCAAGCGGCTGGGAACTCTCCAGGCGGCTGGGAGATCCAACCGGACCCTACCGCATGACAGCTGTTATAACCAACTAACTAAAAATAGCAAAAGCATGGTCAGCATGATCTTATCATGATCAGCGTGACCTTATTACATGCATTTGGTCTTAACAGACCTTCTTGGAAACATAAACAAGACCTAAGACTACTAACTGCCTCATGAAGGCCAACTGTCAGGTAGGTGCTCCTGCACCATTAGTGTTGGATTTTCCTTTATAAAAGTGTGACACAAGTTTGTGCTTTTACCTAGTTGCAAAGGTTTGTAACTAGATCGTTGAAACATAAGGGAGCCTATAGGAATCTTGTAAATAGAGAACTAATCATGAGGCTGTTTAGAAGGTGATTATGGATAGATTATCAAACTAGGGTAGTTTACATTAGATTTGAAAGATGTTACCAAATACAAGGCATGGTACTATCAATATTGTTGGGAGAATGGAAGAGATGTATGAGATGATGAAAGCTATATAAAATTGAATGGATACCTTTGAAAAAGACCATAGAGGAAACCCTAACCCTAGGGTTGATGAGAGTGATGATGAGTAAGAAGCAAACATTGTTGGGTAGAGTGAAAGCAAAGAAAGAGATAAGGAAGAAAGGACATTGAGATCCATATCACCTATTGGTAAGAGAACTAGAGTAGACATTCCTAATTATTCCAGTAATTTTAACCTTGAAGAGTTGATAGATTAGATAAATGATTTAGAAGAGCACTTAGAGTATAAGGATATTTTTGATCTAGATAGATTGAAATTTGGTAAGACTAAGTTGATAGGCCATGCTCCCATTTTGTGGAAGGACGTCTAGTTAGAGAGAAATAGGAAATGTAAACCTAGAATTATAAAATAATATAGGATGGTCAAGAAGTTGAAGTGCAAGTTCATTGTTACAAACTATTAGTTAGAACTGTTGAAGGAATTACATAATTTGAGTTTGAGAAACATGAATTTGAAAGAATATATAGAGGAGTACTTTAGGATGATAATATAATCTAGACATCATGGGGAAGGAGCAGAGATTTATCAAAGTATATCAAATCTTTGAGGAAATATACTTAGGAAGAGTTGGCCAAGTCAACTATTCAAATTTTTGAAGGGGCCTACCAACTAGCACTCACTATAGAAAGGAAATTGAATTAGAGGCTAGATGAGTGACAAAATTGATAAAATGAAAAAGAAGAGAGATTTTAGAGTGGTAGGATGAGATATTACAATATATGAGCATACCCAAGGGGTCAAGATAGAGTTAGCCCATACCAAAATGAAGGAGGAAGCTGAAATACCCACCAAAGAGATAGGGAAGATGTTGATTCTTACTATAGCAAGCAATGAGATGGTAGTAATACCTACCGAAAAGGAAGAGATAATGGTAAATACTATTACATATATGAGGAAGGAAATGATGCAATTTGTAGAGATGGATATCATCAAGGTAGAGGAGGATATGGAAGGAATGAAAAAAGATCTTTTAGACGAACCTATTTCAAGTGTGGTGAATACAAACATAAAAGATTTGAGTATTGAGTAAAAAGGGTAGAAGGTAGCACAATGAATGCATTTATGGATTAAAGGTCACCTATCTTAGACAACAAATGAGAACATGTATAATCACTTCCCTTGAGGAGAGTGTCAGGGTGCAACAATTGAAGATAACTAGCATAGAGGAAGAGTTTTTCAGGACTAGATGTAAGACAAGAGGAAAATTCTACAATCTTTATGTGGATAGTGGTAGCACAAAAAAATAGTATCCAAGGAGATGGTTGACAAATCAGATTGAAGAGGTTCAAGCATCTACACCCATATAGGATTTGTTGGTTACAACAAGGAGAAAAAATACTAGTGGAAGAATGATGCTTGGTGAGATTCAAGATATGAGCCTACTATGGTGAGGTTAGTGCAATATTGTGCTAAGGGACATATATCATTTATTATTTGGATGACCTTGGTAAGTTGATAGAAGTGACACATATGATGAGAGAGCTAACACATACACAATACGAAATAATGGAAAGAGGCACATGATAATTTCACCGAACAAGATTGAAGAGCAATTTTATCATAGTGTTGAAGTTTTCATTGAGGAACATTATGCATTGGTTCAAAGGATCTATGGCATTGCAAGTCTATCAAATGATACATAAACTATAGAGGAAATACCACAAAAGATGGAACATGGGAGAAAAGGTCACCAAAGGTGATTTCTCTAGAGAACATGATAGATTATGGATAGTAAGAGGACCTACACAAAATAATATGTAGTAGTGGAAGGTAGAGAAATAATTAGTATATAGATGTATGTTGTAGTAGAGAATCAACTAGAAGTGAATTACATATATAAGAAAATAGTTGATAAAGGTAGAAAAGGAAAGAGGTTTGTTAATGAAAGCAAGCTAGGAGGATGTGGCATAGAAGATGATTGGTGGAACAAATTACTGCAACCACAAAAGATGAAGCTTGATGAGATGAGAAACAATGTAGTGGAGGGAATAACAAATAATAGATAACTTTAGGAATACATGAAGAGATGGAAAGAATAGGTTGGAATTCCTAGGTAGTGTTTGGTGCAGGAGCACCAAGGGGATCATCTATGTTTGTTTTCATACTTGTTTTCATGTTTTGTGGTTCATGTTGTCTTGTTCCAATAAGGTCCTAGAAGACCATTCATGTAATAAGGACTATGTCCAAATATCTATTGCTGTCTTGTAGGAGGTAGTCACTTTTGTAAGCCTTCCTAAGGCATGTAGAGACAATATTCATGATTGTAAGCCTTGTTAAGGCATGTCAAGGAGTCTAATTCCTTGTTCAAGGCCTAATTGCATTTTAAACTATTTGAAGGCACTTGTTAAGCCTAAACAGTTCTCAACATGTAAGGACAAAACTGATAAGTGGTTATAATTTTCAAAACTGTCAAGGAAGTTTGATGGGGAAGCAATGGTTGTAAACCTTCCCATCAAACCAAAATACCTTTAAGGAGTTATTCAGGGTGTGAACTAGTTTAAAACACCTTGAACATGATCATTGTAATGGGGGAGAAGAAGTTTCAAAACAATCAAACACTGATTCTCTGTTGTTTTGCCTTGTTTTTCTGTATTTGCTGTAGGAATAGTCCGCACCATTCTCCTGTATGGAATTGTCATGACTCTTAGGCCATTGGGAAGTGAAGAGTGGTGAGGTAGCCTTCATTCAAATTTGATTTGAGACTATGACATTGGACAGGAGGCAAGTTATAAGCATTTGATATTAGACTATTTCATTGATATTTCTATTTTCCTTGAGGAATCTGCTGCCACAGGCCGTACTATGTGAAGGTACAAGACTGTATTCACTTCTTCATGTTTTGATTGACTAGTATAGATATTTATCTATCATTTGAAGTGGTTTGGGTGTTTTGAAAGTTGCATTTTTAGGAGATATAAGAGTTTTCTTCAAAACAGTCTTACTAAAACCTAACCAAGGGTTTGTCCCAAATGATGAAAGAATAACCATCCCACTATCTTTCAAGGCCATAAGACTAGTGGTATGGATGTACTTAGTTGTATTCCAAGTGTTTTGGGTGTTTGTAGGAGACAGAGAGTTGGTCTTTGCAAGTTTTGTTAGTAGAGGCTTAATATGACCATGTATTAAGCCCATTAGAGGAACCAAAGAGGTATTTTTTGGAACAGCAGAGAGTGGGAGGATAAAACCCACAAAATCTATAGTTTTGACATGTATCCTAAGTTCTTAGATGATTGGTTGAGTTCTGTGCTTGCATTTGATAGTAGTGTCTTTGTAATTTTGGCCTAATTGGGGCTCTAAGGCATGAGGAGGAGTTATAGGTTGAGGCATATCATCCAAAAGAACCACTACCCATTCTAGAATATCTGATAGGGGGTCCTAATGGGTATCTTCTAACTCTCTAAGATCTGCATTTGAAGATCTGTGTCAAAAGTTGTTAGGACTGTTCTCCTTTTGTAGGGCTACAAGCCATTTCTTGGGTTTGTGAAGGAAGTACCATTTCTGAGTTTGAACTGCCTTTCCCAATGGATGAGATGGGTCCCAATGCATGCCTAAACACATTTTCCATGAATAAATTTGAGTCCCTAACTGGTGTTCCCACCTTTGTATAAAGGACCTTGAATTTGGGCTTTTTGGTGTAGTAAGAACCTAGTCAACTTGTCTATCTTCCTCTTATCAAAAGTGCCTCTACATCATACTGGTATCAGAGCCATAAAAGGTTTTGTTGTTGGTTGTGTAAGGCCTAGTATATGTCAGTAGAAGAGAGTGAAGGAGAGGCTAGCAATATGCCTCCAAAGGGGATGACCACTGAAGTGGTCAAGAAGTTCAAGGAGATGGAAGAGAAGATCAAAAGTGGAGTCAAGGAAGCACTCCAAGTAGAGTTGGAGGCATTGAGGATAGGGAAGAGGATAGATGAAAGTTCTGATGAAGAGGAAGAAAAAGAGGAGGAAGAAGAAGAGCAAGAAGAGGTAGAGGTACCGGCTGATCAAAAGCATTTCCTTGAAGCCATCAAGGCAATTGGAAAGGATTCTTCAAAGGATTGGATGGAGATTCCCATGTTTAGCGGGAAGATAAATAATGATGAAGTCATGGAGTGGATTGAGGCTCTAAACAACTACTTTGAATACAAAGAAGTTCCTAAAAATAAGAGGGTTAAGTTTGCAAAAACTAAACTCAAAGGTGCTGCCCTTACATGGTGGAATTACACCCAAGGTGAGAGGGTAAAGAATGGGAAGAGTATGATCTCTTCATGGAGAAGAATTTTAGACAGGATCAAGTCCCAATTCCTTCCATTAGACTATGAGGTATAGATCTAGCAAAATCTCAAGCAAAGAGATTTGGATGTGGCTACTTCTGTTAGATTTAGGGTAGACAACTAAGAGGGGGGGTGAATCAGTTGTATACAACTTTACTTCCAATTAAACACTTAACTCTACTTTGTAATTAATTATGGAAACTTAAAGTAATGAATCAAGAGAAGAAACACATTAACACATGAGACACCAAGATTTTGACGTGGAAAACCTGGTTAAGGGAAAAACCATGGGGTGATTAACCCAAGATTGTATTCTCTGTTAGAAGAATAGAAAGAACAAAATGGCACATGCCAATTAGGACTCACTGCCCAAACACACTACTCACAAGAGGCTCATTGCCTACAAGACATACACTGTCTACAAAATAATAAGTATCACCTACTTGAACTGGAAAATAGCATCTTCACCATGCTTGAATCAGTTCCATTTAAGCCCAAAAACTTCTTCTCTACCTTTCACTCTCTTCCTCGCTACCACACTCACATCTCCACAAGTCACACTATGAAATGACTTTACAATCCCTTATTTATACAAGGTATCGACTTAGGAATAATCATCTAAGTCGGCAAACATCTCCAAGAACATCCGCAAGATGTGTAATACATCCGATCATCCAGTCTCAGGAAGAACACCATCATCCAGAAGTCATTCTTCAATTGCAAGCTCTAACTTCAATACAGACCACCAAAACAAATTGGAAATGATCCAAAGACCTCCACAAGCTTGCCTGAATCACTAAGAACATCTACACTCCATCTGCTTACTGAAATCCTCCTCTCCTTCATCCAGAACCTCAAGAACACAATCTATCATCACTGTCATAAAGGAATAGATGCTTGCGGATCTTCAAACCATGAAACAATCAATTTGACACTTCACAAAGACTTCCTCAACACTCCCTTAAATCTATAGAATAGGATAATGCATTTTTGGATTTCACCGGACCTTTCTATATCATTCTGTCACCTCTAAACACCTACCAGAACCGGTTTTACTTGAGCGGCCACAACTTCTTCAGATCTTCATGCAGACCTCTAAAATCTCTATTGGACCACCTTAAGACACACATATATACAAACCCTTTAAACCGCATCCTCTGATCCTCATCCTATCTTGGACTTTTATCTTACTGTCATCACTATTTTTCACTGTTCCTGATTGAGACTAATTTTCTCAATATCCTCAGTACACAGCTCATGCAATCCTTATCATCAATGCAACATGAGTATGTTGACATCAATGAAAACACTGGTTAGGCTCATACTTGCAACAATCTCCCACTTTGTCATTGATGGCAACATATGATGTGAAAAACTATTTTGACCATCAAGACAAGAAATTTTCTTTACTGACACAACTCCTCCTATCATCAACAACCATTCACTTGTTTTCTCTTTCTTTACTGTTCCCCCTTTGTCAGCCACCATTTTTTTTTCACATGTCTTCTCTCCCCCTTTGACATCAATGGCAAAGGGCACATACTTGCAATTCCACCATTTCAAAATCATACCAGCTGCTCCCCCTGATTAGTAGCTACCCATCATCAATCTGGATCACAAGATATGACTGTGATATCCACCAGACTGATGCACATCAGTGCACCTTAGTTCATCATCGGAGGGGCAATAATCCCTAACTTCTCCCTGAGATACTCAAAAGAGTCCTTAGGTAGAGGTTTAGTAAAGATATCTGCAATCTGATCCTTGGAAGGCACAAACTCTAGTCTGACTTCATTCTTGTTCACTTGCTCTCTCAGAAAGTAAAACTTGATAGATATATGCTTAGTCTTTAAATGCAAGACCATATTCTTAGATATATTTATTGCACTTGAATTATCACAGAAGATTGTGATAGGCTCCTCATACTCCACTCTTATGTCTCTTAGCATTTGCTTCATCCACAAAACCTAAGTGCAACTTCCTGCTGCTGCAATATATTTTGCTTCTATAGTGGACAGAGATATTGCCTCTTATTTCTTGCTCAGCCAAGAAACCAATCTCTTCCCCAAAAAGAATGCTCCACCATTGGTACTCTTCTAGTTATCCACATCTTCTGCCCAATCCGCATCTGTATATGCATGAAGAGAGAAATCATGATCTCTAGGATACCACAATCCATACTCAACTATTCCTTTTAGATATCTAAAAATTCTCTTGATTGCGATGACATGAGATTCTATAGGATCATCTTGAAATCTAGCCATAAGACCTACAACATTCATAATGTCAGGTCTAGTTTGAGTGAGATACAACAATCCTCCAATCATTGACCTATACTTTTTCTGATCAACCTTAGGAGATTCATCATCTTTGCCCAATTTACATCCAGTTGCCATGGGAGTATTCATTGGTTTTGAGTCTTCCATCCCAAATTTCTTCAACAATTCTTTCACATATTTGGTCTGAGAAATGAAGATTCCTTTCTTTGTTTGAGTCATTTGTAGACCCAAGAAGAAATTCATTTCCCCAAGCATGGACATCTCAGATTCACTTTTCATTTGATTTGCAAACGTTTTACACATACTATCTCTTCCTCCAAAAATGATATCATCAACAAATACTTGAACAATCAAGATGTTTTCATGATCAATTTTGAAATACAAATTACTGTCTGCAGTACCTTTGTTGAAACCAATCTTCAAAAGATGCTTATCCAATCTTTCATTCTAGGCTCTTGGGGCTTACTTTAGTCCATACAGAGCTTTCGTCAACTTGCAGACCATATCACCATGATCAGACAATTGAAATCCATCCGGTTTCTCAATGTACACTTCTTCTTCCAAGTCACCATTCAAGAAGGCAGACTTGACATCCATCTGATACACTTTGAAATCCTAGAAGGTAGCAAAAGCAAGAAATAATCTGACTGCTTCAATTCTTGCCACTAGAGCAAACATTTCTTCAAAATCAACTCCTTCTATTTGAGAGTAACCCTTGCAGACCAATCTAGCTTTATTTTTTATTACTTCACCAACTTCATTCAGTTTGTTCCGGAAGACCCATTTTGTTCCAATCACATTCTTGTTTCTAGGTTTGGAAACAAGATCCCAAGTGTGATTTTTCTCAATTTGCATTAGTTCTTCCTATATTGCTTTAGTCCATTTTTCATCATTGCAAGCTCCATTTATTGTCTTAGGTTCAATCTTTGAAATCAGACAATATTCATATGAATCTTGAGCAATTCTCCTTGTTTGTACACCTTTGCTTTTATCACCTATGATTTGATCTTTAGAATGGTTCAGTCTTACATACCTGGGAATTTTGGGAGTTTCTTGCACTTCTGATTCTTGATCAAGCTCATTGAAACTCATCTCTTCTTCTTGATTTACCAGATCAGTTTGAATCTGAATTGCAGAAGGGGATTGGGTTCCTTGAATCAGAACACCACTCTGATCATCTTCATCATATTCATAAAACCTTGAGGGTTTTTCAATTCCTTCATCAGCCTTCACATTTGTACTTTCTATAATCTTTCTTAGTCTCTTGTTATAACACCGGTATGCTTTGCTTTGAGTAGAGTAACCCAAGAATATTCCTTCATCACTTCTAGCATCAAACTTGCCTAGATCTTCATCTCTTTTGATGTAACATTTGCTACCAAAGACTCTAAAATACCTCACAGTAGGAGTGATGCCAAACCAAAGTTCATAAGGAGTCTTACCGGTATTGCTTTTAATTTGAACTTGATTGAGAGTATAGACTGCAGTGCTGACAGCTTCTCTCCAATAGATCTGAGGAACATTTGCTTCCATCATCATTGTCCTAGATGGTTCCTGGATGGTCCGGTTCTTTCTCTCCACTACTCCATTCTGTTGTGGAGTCTTAGGAGCAGACAACTATCTCTTTATTCCATGCTTCTCATAGAATTCTATGAACTCACCAGATGTGAATTCTCCACCTCTATTAGACCTTAGACACTTTAATTTCAATTCGGTTTCATTCTCTACCATAGCCTTGAATATTTTGAATTTCTCAAAAGCTTCTGATTTCTCTTTCAGAAAAGTTACCCACATCATCCGGGAATAATCATCAATTAGTAACATTTAGTATCTATCACCTTGCACACTCCTGATTCTTGCCGGACCACAAACATCAATATGAACTAAGTCCAATAATCTAGTAGAGGACAATTCCTTACTCTTGAATGTGATTCTGCTCAGCTTACCCAACTAACATTCTTTGCACAAGCTATTAGTAGGTTTCACCAATTTTGGAAGATCTCTTGCAGCTTGAGTGTTTCTTATCTTGATGATGTTATCAAAATTCACATTACACATCCTCCTATGCCATAACCAACTCTGATCAACTTGAACAAATAAGCAACTTTTACTAGTACCAACCAAATGGAAGATATTACCTTTTGTTTGAGTACCAGATGCAATCTCTATTTTGGAACTTTCAAAGATCATAGCCTTTGTCCACCAACTGTCCAACACTAAGAAGATTGTGCTTCAAACCTTCAACATACAGTACATTACCAGTTTTGTTCCTTCCATCAAACAAAATAGTTCTTCTACCTCTGATTCTACCAGTAGAATTATCACCAAACTTTACCACTCCTCCTTCATACCTTTCCAAATCTATGAACTTATTTTTGTCACCTATCATATGGTGAGAGCATCCACTATCAATGACCCAATCATCCTTCTCTTCAACTTGCGCAGCCAAAGCTCTTTCCATAGTCTTAAGATTGACAGATATAGAGGACATTGGATCTTCTTCCTTGATGGCAATGAACACCCATTCATTTCTGGATTTGTTTCCTATCTCTGATTCATTATCTGTTACTCCTTCATTGTCATTATCTTCATGTACATAGTAACAGTTCCTTTGGAACCTTGATCTGTTAGGATTTGGCCTTGAAAATCTTTCCGAACACTTTGAGGCAAAATGACCAATCTTATTGCAGTTAAAACACTTAAAAGGCAATTTCCCTTCATACTTAGCAGATCCTCTTGGTAGTCTTTTTGCAATAAGGGCTTCAAGATGGGTAGTTTCAATTTCTTCTTCGTCCAAGTCTTTTCTTGCTTTTTCATACCATGATAGTTTCCTTGAAGAGTTCTCTCCCAGATCGGACCTTTGTTTACATTTTACAGAAGCACTAGCTTTGAATGCTGATTCAGTCTTGGGGGGGCATCTCCAAACTCGGTCATTTTAAATGTAGGCAATTTACTAGCCAATTGATCTCTTGTGATAGTTGTATGGGCTCTGAATTCTTCAATGGCAGCAGCCTTGATTTTATAAGAAGCAGGAAGGGATCTGAGAATTTTGCCAACAATCTCATCTTCATCCAAGACTCCACCAGCATTTCTAATTCCACAAACAAACTCATTTACTCTTGGCATAAAAGTAGTGATATTTTCATCTTCTCTCATCTTAATATTTTTGAATTTTCCTTTCAAACTTTGTAACCTTGCACATTTGACATACTTGTCTCCTTCATGCAGAAGTTTCAGTTTTTCCCAAATCTCAAAAGCAGTTGGTAGGTCAACAACATTTGAAATCTCTAGATCAGATAATGCACTTAGAAGAGCTTCTATAGTTTGCAGATTGTTTTTAGCATCTATGATTTCACTTTGGGATTTTGGGCCACCCTATGGAGGAGTATACTTTGTTAAAGCCATGTTCCAGTACTGCATTCCCATACATTGCAAGTGACATTTCATGCGACTTTTCCAGAGATTAAAATTGGTTCCTTCAAACTTTAGACTATCTTTCTTGTAGGATGACATCCTGGATCTCCTCAAGTGGTTAAGCTCCTTTTAGAGGAACCTGGCTCTGATACAAATTGTTAGATTTAGGGTAGACAACTAAGAGGGGGGGTGAATCAGTTGTATAAAACTTTACTTCCAATTAAACACTTAAATCTACTTTGTAATCAATTATGGAAACTTAAAGCAATGAATCAAGAGCAAAAACACATTAACACATGAGACACCAAGATTTTGACGTGGAAAACCTGGTTAAGGGAAAAAGCATGGGGTGATTAACCCAAGATTGTATTCTCTGTTAGAAGAATAGAAAGAATAAAATACCACATGCCAATTAGGGCTCACTGCCTGAGCACACTACTCACAAGAGGCTCACTGCCTACAAGAGACACACTATCTATAGAATAATAAGTATCACCTACTTGAACTAGAAAATAGCATCTTCACCATGCTTGAATCAGTTCCATTTAAGCCCAAAAACTTCTGCTCTGCCTTTTGCTCTCTTCCTCGCCACCACACTCACATCTCCACAAGTCACACTATGAAATGACTTTACAATCTATTATTTATACAAGGCATCGACTTAGGAATAATCATCTAAGTTGGCAAACATCTCCAAGAACATCGGCAAGATGTGTAATACATCTGGTCGGCCAGTCTCAGGAAGAACACCATCATTCGGAAGTCATTCTTCAATTGTGAGCTCCAACTTCAATGCGGACCACCAACATGAACTGGAAATGATCCAAAGACTTCCATGGTTCAACTGTCAGCGAACTCTTGAACTTCACTCATCAGGTTCAATGGTTCAAATGATGTATTGATTACTTTGATGAAGGTTTGAACTTCGCTCGTTGGGTTCAATGGTTCAACCAATATGCATTGATTACTTCGATGAAGGTTTAAACTTTGTCTGTCAGGTTCAATGGTTTGTCGAGTTCAATGGTTCAACTGGTTGAACCGATATGCATTGGTTACTCTGATGAAGGTTGGACATTGGCAAGAAAAGAACCATCGATGTTGTTTGGTGATATCACTCTGATAGCTGAAGTCACTCTGATGGAAGATATCAGTTAGAGTCTCCTTGATGGATGGTGAATGGTAGACTGGATGGTCTTTTCGGCATAAGTGTCGACAGTTAACATTCTTGTGGTCGTGCATATAAATTATGGCTATGACCAATGTCTGGTGCATGTGGGACTAATGAGTCCTCTTGAATGTGAACTGTCAGATGATAGTTACGCGACGGTTGGAGATAGCAATGCTGAGTCAGTTGAAATGAGTAGTTAGGGCAGAAATGAAAATAGTTTTTGCTCTTGAAGACTATGGTTTATATACAAATTCAGTGAGCTCATCAGGGATGATGAAGGGATTTGATTATACAGTTTATTCTATAGATGTGCAGTTTGAAGTGAACGGTTTTGTATAATTGTAGAGAATAGATACCCTGAGCAAAAGAGCTGGGATCTTTATTGTAACTATTTAGTTTACTGTAATAAAGATAGTCTCTCTTGTGGTGGTGGGTTTTTTTACCCGAAAGGGTTTTCCCATGTAAATCTAGTGTCATTCTTTGTTGTCTTGTATGTTTATTCACTGTTTTCTAGTGTGTTCATCTATGGTTTTTGAATTAAACGTAACCTGTCTGTATTATCCCCTTTGAATTAACATTAGGGAAGCTGTATTCCACACCTCTTCTTTTCTTAACAAGTGGTATCAGAGCCTGGCTAGTTGTGTTATCCTTGTTGGTAGGTTGGGTTGTTTGTGTTAGTTTTGTGAGTGGGAGTTCTATAGAGGTCTATTTTAGTAAATTAGATGGCAAGCACATCAGGAAAGATAGACATTAAAAAGTTCAATAGCACAAACTTTGAGTTGTGGAAGCTTAAAGTTGAAGATATGCTGGTCAATAGAGATCTTTGGGTTGCTATGTTTGGGGTTAAACCTTCTGCCATGAAGCAAGAAGACTAGGACCTGGCATTTAGGAAAGCTAGTGGACTGATAAGATTAAGTTTAGCGGATTCTATTCTATTGAACATCCATGAGGAGAAGTTAGCCCAAGATTTGTGGAAAAAGTTGGGAGATATTTATCAGGGCCAGTCCTTGGTAAATAAACTTTTCCTTAGAAAGAAGTTGTACTCTCTGAAGATGGATGAAGAAGCATCTATAGTAGACCATCTGAACTCATTTAATTTGATTGTTGCACAGTTGACGTCTCTAGGTGTAAAAATAGAAGAGGAGGACCGCTGTATGCTTATGTTGTGTTCTTTACCTGACTCATGGGATCATCTTGTGATGGCTATTGGAAGTACAACAACCATGTTTAAAACTGAAATAGTTGTTGCCTCACTATTATCTGAAGAGATGTGGAGGAAATCTTTTGAGATGGCCAAAGAGGCCCTGTCTATTCTAGGTAGACCAAAGGAAAGAGGCAAGAAGAAGGACAATAAGTCTAAGTCCAAATCAGAGGGGAGAAAGAAATCTCCTGGCACAAAGTTCAAGGTGAAGTGTTGGAATTGTGGGCAGAAAGGACACATCAGAAGAGACTGTAAAGAGGAGAAAAATAAGAAGAAGAAGAACTTCTCTGGCAACGATTCTTCTCAGAGTGATGCTGATGCCTTCATTACTGCCTTGGCAACACCTGCATCTGAAGATGTATGGCTGGTGGATTTGAGAGCATCTTTTCATATGACATCTCACAGAGAATGGTTCACAAAGTATGAACCGTATGTTGGTGGGAAGGTGTTCCTGGCAAGTGATTCGACACTGGAAATTGTTGGCCGAGGAAGAGTCAGAATCTAGTTCTCAGATGGAAGAATAAAAGGAATGAATGGAGTATTACACATACCAGGTCTGGCTCGAAATTTACTTTCTGTTAGTAAGCTTAATGATGTTGGAGTGCAAGTAACTTTTGTGAATGGTGGTTGTAAGATGACTAGAGGTTCTATTGTACTGGAAAAGGTTGATCACATTGGAAATCTGTATAGGTTAGATGCTAAACCAGTGTGCTGTAATAGTGTCTCTGTAAAATCTAAAAAAGCTACTATTGTAACACATGATGCAAAATCTATGGAAGTTAAACTTCCTATAGAGAAAACAATGCTCTGGCATCATAGACTTGGTCGCATAGGTGAAAAAGTTTTAAAAACCTTGAAAAACAAAACCCTGGTAGATGGGCTGATTGATTGTAATCTGGAGTTCGATTTCTATGAACATTGTATATATGGAAAATAGAACCGTGTTTCTTTTTACTCTAGTTCTCATAAATCTTCTAGTGTTCTGGACTATGTACATTCTGATGTTTTTGGTCCAGTTGATGTTCCTTCTCTATCTAAATCAAGATACTACGTATCGTTTATTGATGATTATTCAAGGAGGGCATTTGTATATTTTTTAAAAAATAAATTAGAAGTGTTCAGTGGGTTTAAAGAATTTAAAACTCTTGTGGAAAATTAGACTGGTAGAAAAATAAAATGCTTGAGAATAGATAACGGTGGTGAATATTGCAGTGCAGATTTTGATAAGTATTGTGTAGACCATGGAATTAAAAGGCATAAGACTACACCTTATACTCCATAGCAAAATGGAGTTGCTGAAAGGTTGAATCGATCATTGATGGAGAAAGCAAGAAGTATGTTGAGTTATGCTGGTCTTGAACAAAGGTTCTGGGCTGAGGCAGTTGCTACAGCTTGTTACTTGTTGAATCATTCTCCTACTTTGGCATTGGTTGATAAGACACCTATGGAAGCATGGTCTAGAAAGAAGCCCTCTCTAAGACATCTTTGTGTCTTTGGCTGTGAAGCATATGCTCATATTCCTGAGGTAAAAAGATCTAAGCTGGATTACAAGGTAGTCAAATGTATCTTTATTGGCTATGGAGTCGGTGTTAAAGGGTACAAGCTTTGGAATCCTGAAACTAAAAAAGTAATTTACAGCAAGAATGTAATTTTCAAAGAGCTGAAACCTTTGGTTATTGATCCTCAGCCTGAAAAGACGGAAAAGAAGAAAGAAAAGAGTGTTGTTAATATTCCTTTGACTCCTATTAAAGAGGAACAACAAGTACCAAGTGTAGATGATTCAAATGAGTGTTCTAGTAGCTCTAAAGATTCTGATCCAGAGCAAGAACCTAAACCTGTACCTCAGCCATTGAGGAGGTATACACGTGAAAGAAGACAACCAGATAGGTATGGATTTTCAGTACTTGATTCAATTTGTGCCTATGCTTTGCTTACTGATTCTGATGAACCTAGGACTGTGAAAGAAGCTATTAGTTTATCTGATTCAGATTCTTGGTTGGAAGCCATGGATAATGAAATGTCATCATTGGAGAAAAATGGAACCTAGGATCTGGTGCCCTTGCTTGAAGGTAGAAAACCTATGGGCTGTAAGTGGGTATTTAAAAAGAAATATGGTCCAGATGGTAGTATTGATAAGTACAAGGCAAGACTTGTTGCTAAGGGGTATTCTCAAAAGGAAGGTATAGATTATGGAGAAATTTTTTCTCCTGTAGCTAAGCTGACATCCATTAGATTTGTCTTGTCACTTGCAACAGCATATGACTTTGAAATTGAGTAGATGGATGTGACAACAGAATTTCTTCATGGGGACCTTGAAGAAGAAATTTATATGTCACAGCCAGAGCATTTTGTGGTAAAAGGTAAAGAACATCTGGTATGTAAACTTAAAAAGTCTCTTTATGGTTTGAAGTAATCTCACAGAATGTGGTATCAAAAATTTGATACGTATGTTTAATCCTTGGGATATGTGAGATCTAAATATGATCATTGTGTCTATTATAAAACTGAAGGTGATCAGATTCTTATAATTTCCCTGTATGTGGATGATATGTTATTCATTGGCAATGGTAAGGGGATGATCTTAGATTTAAAATCTCAGTTGTCCTTGATATTTGAAATGAAGAATCTAGGGGCAACTAAGTACATTCTGGGAATGGAAATCAAAAGAGATAGATCTAAGAGAAAGCTTTGGATCAGCCAGAGCAAGTATATTACCAATGTTCTTGATAAGTTTAATATGTCTGATTCCAAACAGTTAGTTGTTCCAGTTTTGCAGGGAATGAAACTATCTGTTGAAGATTGTCCAGAATCTTCGAATGAAATTGATGACATGAAAAAAGTGCCTTATGCAAGTGTTGTTGGTAGTTTAATGTATGCAATGGTTTGTACCAGGCTAGACATTGCCCAAGCAGTGGGAGTTTTGAGCCAGTTTATGGCGAATCTAGGCAGATCACATTGGGATGCTATGAAAAGAGTTATGAGGTATTTGAAAGGGACATCTAACCTTGCTATTTTCTATCATGGAAACGCAGTTGGATCTCAGAGATCCATAAGCATTCAAGGATATGTTGATTCTGATTGGGCAGGGGACATTGACAGTAGAAGATCCACTACTGGATATGTATTCATGTTGAATGGTGGTGCTATCAGTTAGATGAGCAAGCAGCAGGCTGTAGTCGCTTTGTCCACAATAGAGGTAGAGTACATGGAAGCTACTCGTGCATGCCAAGAGGTCGTTTGGTTAAAGAGGTTGTGTTTTGATGTTGGTTTTAATGCAGGGCAGATACAAATTCACTATGACAGTCAAAGTGCTATATGTTTGGCAAAGAACCCTACATTTCATGCTAGGACAAAACATATTGATGTCTAATATCACTTTGTTCGTGATATGGTGGAAGATAGGAAGGTGAAGCTGGAAAAGACTAACACTTTGGAAATTGTCACTGACACCTTAACTAAACCAGTGAGCACAGCCAAGTTCAAATGGTGTTTAGATGGAATGGGTCTTCAGGCCCATAATTCTCAGTAATCATTTGAGGATTAAGAGGTAGCAGTAATCTCTTCAACAAGTGGGATATTGAAGAGACTTAATGTCTCAAGTTACTGCTTGGAACCTCATTCCTTCATGTTTTTTGTTCATTGTTCATCGACAGAGTTTGAACTGTCGGCAAACTCTTGAACTTCACTCAACAGGTTCAATGGTTCATTGGGTTCAATTGTTCAACCGATATGCATTGATTACTTCGATGAAGGTTTGAGCTTCGCTCTTCGGGTTCAATGGTTCAACCAATATGCATTGATTACTTCGATGAAGGTTTGAACTTTGTCTGTCAGATTCAATGGTTTGTCGGGTTCAATGGTTCGTTAGGTTCAATGGTTCAACTGGTTCAACCGATATGCATTGGTTACTCTGATGAAGGTTAGACATCAAGAAGAAAAGAACCATCAACGTTGTTTGGTGATATCACTTCGATAGCTGAAGTCACTCCAATGGAAGATATCAGTTAGAGTCTCCTTGATGGATGGTGAATGGTAGACTGGATGGTCTTGTTGGCATAAGTGTCGACAGTTAACATTCTTGTGGTCGTGTATATAAATTACGGCTACAACCAATGTTTGGTGCATGTGGGACTAATGAGTCCTCTTGAATGTGAACTGTTAGATGGCAGTTACGTGATAGTTGGAGACAGCAATGCTGAGTCAGTTGAAACGAGCAGTTAGGGCAGAAGTGAAAATAGTTTTCGCTCTTAAAGACTATGGTTTATATACAGATTCAGTGAGCTCGTCAACGATGATGAAGGGATTTGATTATACAGTTTATTCTGTAGTAGATGTATAGTTTGAAGTGAATGGTTTTGTATAATTGTAGAGAATCAATACCTGAGCAAAAGAGCTGGGATCTTTATTGTAACTATTTAGTTTCTATAATAAAGATAGTCTCTCTTGTGGTGGTGGGTTTTTTACTTGAAAGGGCTTTCCCACGTAAATCTGGTGTCATTCTTTGTTGTCTTGTATGTTTATTCACTATTTTCTAGTGTGTTCATCTATGGTTTTTGAATTAAACGTAACCTGTCTGCATTATCCCCTTTGAATTAACATTAGGGAAGCTATATTCTGCACCTATGCTTTTCTTAACACTTATAAAGTATCATGGTTGAATAAGGGGCAACAAGTTTTGGTAGATGAACAATCATGGATAGAATTTGAGATAAGAGAATATAAGGACAAGATTTTGTGTGATGTAATTCCCATGGATACTTGTCATTTTCTGTTAGGATGCCCATGGCAATATGATGTTCAATCACAACATGATGGTAAAACTAATTCTTTCATTATAACCAAGAATGGTAGAAAATATAGAATGGAACCATTGCTTGATGATAATGTAGAGAAGAATGTTGGGTCAAGTGTCATGATTGTGAGTGGTAAAGAGTTTCTAGATACCCTTAAGGAGGAAGGAACCCAAGGGTACACTTTGATTTTGAAGCCTAAAAATAGTCCTAGTTTGCATGATCCTAGTAAGGAAGAGGTCCCTAAGGAGGTGCAGAAATTGATAGAGAAGTATAAGGGGATTATGGTAGAAGAAATGCCTAATGCGTTTCCACCTATTAGGGACATAAGCCATCAAATTGACTTCATACCGGGATCTACTTTTCCAAACAAAGCATCCTACAAGATGACACCTTCACAAAATGAAGAGATTGCCAAGCAAGTGCAAGAATTGTTGGATAAGGAATTAGTAAGAAAGAGCCTTAGCCCATGTGATGTCCCAACAGTCCTAGCCACTAAAAAGAATGGCAAATGGAGGTTGTGTATAGATTATAGAGCCATTAACAAGATCACCATAAGATATAGGTTCCCTATGCCAAGGATTGAGGACCTAATGGATTGTTTGGGAGGGGCTAGATATTTTTCTAAGATTGATCTTAAGAATGGGTATCATCAAATTAGGGTGAAGCAAGGGGATGAATGGAAGACAACATTAAAAAAAAATGAGGGTCTTTATGAGTGGTTAGTGATGCCATTTGGTCTATCTAATGCCCCAATTACTTTTATGCGTCTCATGAATTAAGTGTTGAAGGATTTCATTGGCAAATTTGTTGTGGTATACTTGGATGACATTCTTGTTTTCAGCAGGACTAAGGAAGAGCAATTGCAACATTTCGACCAGGTTTTGAACAAGTTACATGATGAACAATTGATGATCAACATGGAAAAGAGTGTCTTCATGAAGGAAGAACTCACCTGTCTTGGTTTTTTATTTCACAAGGTAGTTTGAAGATGGATCCAACAAAGGTAGAAGCCATTTTTTCATGGCCAACTCCAAAAACAACAGGTGATGTGAAAAGTTTTCATGGTTTGGCAACATTTAATAGGAAATTCATAAGAGGTTTTAGTCATATTTGTGCACCAATTTTGGATACCATCAAAGGGGGGCAGAAATGTAAGTTTTTATGGACAAAGGCAGCCAATGATTCTTTTGAAATTCTGAAACAAAAAGTAGCACAACGGCCCATACTTGTTTTTCCCAACTTTAACAAGTTGTTTGTGGTGGAATTTGATGCTAGTAACCTTGCTATAGGGGCTTTCCTAAGTCAAGAAGGTAGGCATGTTGCTTTCTTTAGTGAAAAATTGAATGATGCTAAGAGAAAGTACTCTACTTATGACTTGGAATTGTATGCAATGGTACAAGCTTTGAAAAAATGGAGGCACTATCTTTTGCCTAAAGAATTTATTGTTTATACTGACAACCATGCACTTAGTTTTCTGAATTCATAGGAGAAACTCAATCATAGGCATATGAAATGGGTTGAATAACTCCAAGCATATACTTTTTCAATCAAACACAAAAAGGGGTAGGCTAACAAAGTGGCAGATGCATTGCGTAGAACGGTGTGTATGGTTCAAGAAATTCAGTTGCAAAGTGTAGGGGTTGATGCTCTCAAACATATGTATTAGGATGATGAAGATTTCAAGGAGGTATATGAAGTTTGTTCACAATTTTTAGACTCTTATCATTCTAATTTTTCTGAGTTTTTGTTGCAGCATGGGTTGTTGTACAAAGGCAGCCAACTATGTGTTCCTAGGTGTTCCATGAGCGAGAACATCATAAAGGAAAAATATTGTGGTGGACTAGGAGGTCACTTTGGGTTGGATAAAACATTGGATCAGGTGAAGAGGTTTAACTTTTGGCCTAAAATGCAATTAGATATCAGAAAATTTGTTGAATGTTGTAGTATTTGTCAAAGGGCAAAGGGTACTTCATCTAATGCTGGTCTATATCAGCCACTTCCTATTCCTAATAGGCCATGGGAAAGTACTAGCACGGATTTTGTCTTGGGTCTTCCTAGGACTCAAAGAGGCTTTGATAGTATATTTGTTGCGGTGGATAGATTCAGTAAGATGGCTCATTTCCTGCCATGTAAATGCACCAATGATGCTTCTCACATTGCTAGTTTTTTCTTCAAAGAAATTGTTAGAATCCATGGTTTGCCTCTTAACATTGTGACTGACAGGGATCTAAAGTTTGTGGACCACTTTTGGCACACTTTGTGGAAGAAGTTGGGTACTCAATTGTCATTTACTTCAGCCTATCACCCTCAGACTGATGGCCAAACTGAGGTGGTAAATAGGTCCTTGGGAAATATTCTCAGGTGTCTTACCAAACAACATGGAGAAGCATGAGATATGATCATCCCTCAAGCAGAGTTTCCTTATAATGATTCTACCAATAGGATCACAGGAAGGAGTCCATTTGAGATTGTTTATGGCATTCACCCAAGGGGAATTCTTGAATTGAGAGATCTCCATGGATTGGAAAGGAAAAGTGATCAAGGTGAAGAGTTTGCATTGGCCATGAAGAACATCCATGATAATGTCAAAGAAACTCTTCAAAAGAACAATGACAAGTACAAGGAGAAGACCAATGAGAGAAGGAGACATGTACAGTACAAGGTTGGGGATTTGGTCATGTCACAATTGATGAAGGAAAGACTTCCAAAGGGGCAGCCAACCAAACTCCTCATGAAGAAGATAGGACCATGCGGGATTGAGCACAAGTTTGGGACCAACACCTATGAGATTGAACTTCCTCAAGGCTTGGCCATATCACCTATCTTCAATGTTTCAGCCTTGTTTCCTTTCAAAGGTGATCCTAATGTAGATTCAGAGGTAGATATGACAGCAATAGAAGATGAGTATTGGGTCAAGGGTCTTCCACCCAATCAACCATTGAAGTTGGAATACATTCTTGACACCAAGATCTTGAAGAAGACTAGGAAGAAGACATACAAATAGTTCCTTGTCAAATGGAGTGGCTTACCCATTGAATATGCCACTTGGATGAGTAAAGAAGACATCTTGAAGCATGGTGTCACAATTGCTGATCTATTTCCTCAAGAGACTTGAGTTCTCTTTCCACTTGGTGAGTATGGTGCAGGAGCACCAAGGGGATCATCTATATTTGTTTTCATACTTGTTTTCATGTTTTGTGGTTCATGTTGTCTTGTTCCAATAAGGTCCTTGAAGACCATTCATGTAATAAGGACTATGTCCAAATATCTATTGTTGTCTTGTAGGAGGTAGTCACTTTTATAAGCCTTCCTAAGGAATGTAGAGACAATATTCATGATTGTAAGCCTTGTTAACGCATGTCAAGGAGTCTAATGCCTTGTTCAAGGCCTAATTGCATTGTAAACTATTTGAAGGCACTTGTTAAGCCTAAACAGTCCTCAACATGTAAGGACAAAACTGGTAAGTGGTTGTAGTTTTCAAAATTGTCAAGGAAGTTTGATGGGGAAGAAGTGGTTGTAAACCTTCCCATTGAACCAAAATACCTTCAAGGAGTTAGTTAGGGTGTGAACCACTTTAAAACACCTTGAACATGATCATTTTAATGGGGAAGAAGAAGTTTCAAAGCAATCAAACACCTATTCTCTATTGTTTTGCCTTGTTTTCTGTATTTGCTATAGGACCAGTCCGTACCATTCTCTTGTATGGAACTATCATGACTTTTAGGCTATTGGGAAGTGAAGAGTGGTGAAGTAGCCTTCATTCAAATGTGATTTGAGACTATGACATCAGATAGGAGGCAAGTTATAAGCATTTGATATTAGACTGTTTCATTGATATTTCTATTTTCCTTGAGGAATCTGTTGCCACAGGCCATACTATGTGAAGGTACAGGACTGTATTCATTTCTTCATGTTTTGATTGACTAGTATAGATAGTGATCTATCATTTGAAGTGGTTTGAGTGTTTTGAAAGTTGCATTGTTAGGAGATATAAGGGTTTTCTTCAAAATAGTCTTACTAAAACATAACCAAGGGTTTGTCCCAAATGATAAAAGAATAACCATCCCACTGTCTTTCAAGGCCATAAGACTAGTGGGATGGATGTAATTAGTTTTATTCCAAGTGTTTTGGGTGTTTGTAGGAGAGGGAGAGTTGGTGTTTGCAAGTTTTGTTAGTAGAGGCTTAATATGACCATGTATTAAGCCCATTGGAGGAACCAAAGAGGTATTTTTGGGAATAGCAAAGAGTAGGAGGATAAAACCCACAAAATCCATAGTTTTGGCATGTATCCTAAGTGCTTAGATCATTGGTTGAGTTCTGTACTTGCATTTGATAGTAGTCTCTTTGTAATTTTGGCGTAATTGGGGTTGTAAGCCATGAGGAGTTATAGGTTAAGGCATATCATCCAAAACAAATGTTACAAGTATGGGCCTAACCGGTGTTGTTATTGATGTCAACATACTCCTATTGCATTGATGATAAGGTTTGGATGAGCTGTGTGCTAAGGATATTGAGAAAATTAGTCTTGTTCAGGAATAGAGAAGAACAATGAAGACAGTGAGGTAAAGATTCTAGTTAATGTGAAGATAAGATGATACACTTCAAAGGGTTTGTAGATATGTGTCTTAATATGATCCAGTAAAGATTTTAGAGGTCTACATGAAGATCTAAAGAAGTTATGGCCACTTAAGTAAAATCAGTTCTGGCAGGTGTTCAGAGGTGACAGAGTGACACAGTTGGGTCTGATGAGATCCGGAAAAGAAATATCTTGTTTTGTAGATTTGGTGGAGTGTTTAGGAAGTCAATTTGAATTTACAACCCAATTGGTTCATGGTCTAGAGGTTCACAAGCATCTATTCCAATATGACAATAATAACAGACTGTGTTCTTGAGGTTCTGAATGAAGGTGAGAATTATTTTAGTGAATAGAAGTACTATGGATGTTCTTGGTGATTCAAACAAGCTTGTGGAGGTCATTGGATTATGTCTAGTTTGTGTTGGTGGTTTGCATTGAAGATTGAGCTCGTAATTGAAGAATTACTACAGGATGATGATGTTCTTCCTGAGTCTAACCGACCGGATGAGTTACACATCATGTGGATGATCTTGAAGATGTTTTGTGAAGAATGGTGTGTTCCCAAAGAAAGATTGAAGTCTCAGATCTATGTGGCTGACAATGTGTTGATCTGCGTGAAGTCTTTTTGCAATTAGTCATATTGTATTTATGTATTTGCTTTGTAATGTTTTCCAACTTGGATGATTATCCCTAAGTCGATGTCTTGTATAAATAAGGAGTTGTAAAGTCATTTCAAAGTGGTGGTTGTGGTGATGAGCATGTGGTAGAGAGGGGTAGAATGAAAGGCAAAGCAGAAGTATTGGGCTTAAATGGAATTGACTCAAGCATGGTAAAGATGCTATTCTTCAGTTCAAGTATGTAATACTTATTATTCTGTAGATAGTGTGTCTCTTGTAGGCAATGGGCCTCTTCTGAGCAGTGTGCTTGGGCAGTGAGCCCTAATTGGCATGTGCCATTTTGTTCTTTCTATTCTTCTAACAAAGAATACAATCTTGGGTTAGTCACCCCGTGGTTTTTCCCTTAATTGGGTTTTACATGTGAAAAATCTTGGTGTCATATGTGTTAATGTGTTTCTGCTCTTGAATTATTGCATTACATTTCCATGATTGATTTATTATTATGCTAGAATTTAAGTGATTAATTGAAAGAATGTTTTGGATAATTGATTCACCCCCCTCTCAGCTGTCTGTCCTTAAACTAACAATTGGTATCAGAGCTAAGTTCCTCAAATAAAAGCTTAACTGCTTGAGGAGATCCAGGATGTCATCCTACAAGAAGGATAGTCTGAGGTTTGATGGAACCAATTTCACTCTTTGGAAAAGTTGCATGGAATGTCACTCGCAATGTATGGGAATGCAGTATTTGATCATGGCTTCAAAGAAGTATACTCCTCCATAGAATGGTCCCAGATCCGTAGATGAAATCAGAGATGCTGAAAACAATCTGGAAACTAAAGAAGCTATTCTAAGTGCCTTGTCTGATTCAGAGCTGACAAATGTTGTTGACCTACAAACTACTTTTGAGATTTGGGAAAAACTGGAACTTCTGCATGAAGGAGACAAGTATGTTAAATGTGCCAAGCTACAGAGTCTACAAAGGAAAATTCAAAAATCTGAAGATGAGAGAAAATGAAAATATCACTACATTTATGCCAAGAGTAAATGAGCTTGTTTGTGGCATTAGATGTGTTGGTAGAGTCTTGGATGAAGATGAGATTTTTGGCAAAGTTCTCAGATCCCTTCCTAATTCTTACAAATACAAGGTTACTGCTATTGAAGAATTCAGATCTATTTTAGGTATCACAAGAGATCAATTGGTTGGTAAATTAGCTGCATTTGAATTGACTGAGTTTGGAGATACCCCCCCAAGACTGAATCTGCATTCAAAGCTAGTGCCTCTATTAAAGGAAAACAAAAGATTGATCCAGGAGAGAACTCTTCAAAGAAACTATTATGGTATGAGAAAGCAAGAAAAGACCTAGAAGAAGATGAAGCAGAAGCTGCTCAACTTGAAGCTCTTATTGCAAAAAGATTGCCAAGAGGATCTGGTAAGTATGAAGGGAAATTACCTTTTAAATGTTTCAACTACAATAAGATTGGTCATTTTGCCTCAAGGTGTCTGGAAATATTTTCAAGGCCAAATTCTAACAGATTAAGGTTCCAAAAGAATTGTTACTATGTTCATGAAGATGATGATAATGAAAGAGTAAAAGATGATGAATCAGAGACAGGAAACAAATCTGAAAGTGACTGGGTGTTTATTGCCATTAAGGAAGAAGATCCAATACCCTCTGAATCTGCCAATCATAAAATTGTAGAAAGAGCTCTGGCTGTCCCAGTTGAAGAAAAGGATGATTGGTTCATTGAGAGTGGATGTTCTCACCATATGACAGGTGACAAAAATAAGTTCATAGATTTGGAAAGGTATGAAGGAGGAGTGGTAAAATTTGGGGATATTCTGCTGGCAGAATCAGAGGTAGAGGAACTATGTCTTTTGATGGAAAGAACAAAACTAGTAATGTACTGTATGTTGAAGGTCTGAAGCACAATCTTCTGAGTGTTGGACAGTTGGTGGACAAATGTTATGATCTCTGATTCAAGAATAGAAAATACAAGATCTTTGAAAGTTTCGGAACAAAGATTGCATCCAATACTCAAACAAAAGGTAATATCTTCCACTTGGTTGGTACTGGTAAAAGTTGTTTATTTGTTCAAATTGATCAGAGTTGGTTGTGGCATAGGAGAATGTGTCAAGTGAATTTTGATAATATCATCAAGATAAGCAACACTCAGGCTGTAAGAGACCTTCCAAGATTGGTGAAACCTACAAATAGTTTGTGCAAAGAATGTCAGTTGGGTAAACAAAGAAGAATCTCATTCAAAAGCATGGAACAATCCTCTACCAGATTATTGGACTTAGTTCATACTAATCTATGTGGTCTGACAAGAATCAGGAGTGTGCAAGGTGATAGATACTTCATGTTATTAATTGATGACCATTCCCGAATGATGTGGGTGACTTTTCTAAAAGATAAATTAGAAGCTCTTGAGAAATTCAAAATATTCAAGGCTATGGTAGAGAATGAAACTGGATTAACACTAAAATGTCTAAGGTCTGATAGAGGTGGAGACTTCACATCCGGTGAGTTCATAGAATTCTGTGAGAAACATGGTATAAAAAGACAGTTGTCTGCTCCTAGGACTCCATAGTACAATGAAGTAGTGGAGAGAAAGAACTGGAGCATCCAGGAAGCATCTAGAACCATGATGATGGAAGAAAATGTTCCTCAGATCTATTAGAGAGAAGATGTAAGCACTGCAGTCTATAGTCTCAATCGAGTACAAATCAGAAGCAATATCAGTAAGACTCCTTATGAACTTTGGTTTGGCATCACTCCCACTGTGAGGTATTTCAGAGTCTTTGGTAGCAAATATTACATTAAAAGAGATGAAGATCTAGGAAAATTTGATGCTAGAAGGGATGAAGGAATATTCTTGGGTTATTCTACTCAAAGCAAAGCATACTGGTGTTACAACAAGAGATTAAGGAAGATTGTAGAAAGTACAAATGTGAAGGTTGATGAATGTATTAAAAAACCCTCAAGGTTTTATGAATATGATGACGATGATGAACATGATTTTTTTGTTCAAGAAGTCCAAGCTCCTTTTAAAATTTAGATACAGACTGATCCGGTAAATTAGGAAAAAGAGATAAGTTTGAATGAACCTGTTCAAGAATTAGAAGCGCAAGAAACTCCCAAAGTTCCCAGGTATGTAAGACTAAATGACTCTGAAGATCAGATCTTAGGTGATAAAAGAAAAGGTGTAAAAACAAGAAGAAGGATTGCTCAAGATTTAGAAGAGTATTGTCTGATTTCAAAGATTGGACCTAAGATAGTGAATGAAGCTTGCAATGATGAAAATTGGACAAAAGCAATGGAGGAAGAGCTGATGCAAATTGAGAAAAATCACACTTGGGATCTTGTTCCCAGACCTACAAACAAGAATGTGATTGGAACCAAATGGGTCTTCTAGAATAAACTGAATGAAGATGGTGAAGTAGTCAGAAACAAAGCCAGATTGGTCTTCAAAGGTTACTCCCAAGTAGAAGGAGTTGATTTTTAAGAAACTTTTTCTCCGGTGGCAAGAATTGAAGTAGTTAGATTATTTCTTGCTTTTGTTGCCTTCAAGGATTTCAAAGTATATCAGATGGATGTCAAATCTTCTTTCCTAAATGGTGACTTGGAAGAAGAAGTTTACATTGAGCAACTGGATGGATTTCAATTGTCTGATCATGGTGATATGGTCTGTAAGTTGAAGAAAGCACTGTATGGACTCAAGCAAGCTCCAAGAGCCTAGTATGAAAGACTAGATAAGCATCTTTTGAAGATTAGTTTCAACAAAGGTACTACCGACAGTAATTTGTATTTCAAAATTGATCATGAATATATCTTGATTGTTGAAGTATTTGTTGATGATATCATTTTTGGAGGAAGAGATAGTATGTGCAAAACTTTTGCAAATCAAATGAAAAGTGAATTTGAAATGTTCATGTTTGGGGAAATGAATTTATTTTTGGGTCTATAAATCACTCAAACAAAGAAAGGAATCTTCATTTCTCAAACTTAATATGTGAAATTGTTGAAGAAATTTGGGATGGAAGACTCAAAACCAATGAGTACTCCCATGGCAACTAGATGTAAATTAAGCAAAGATGATTACTCTCCTAAGGCTGATCACAAAAAGTACAGGTCAATGATTGGAGGATTATTGTATCTCACTCAAACTAGACCTGACATTATGAATGATGTTGGTCTTGTTGTTAGATTCCAAGCTGATCCTAGAGAATCTCATGTCATGGAAATCAAGAGGATCTTTAGATATCTAAAAGGGACAGTTGAGTATGGTCTATGGTATCCTAGAGATCATGATTTCTCTCTTCATGCATACATAGATGTGGATTAGACAGGAGATGTGGATGACCGGAAGAGTACCAGTGGTGGAACATTCTTTTTAGGGAAGAGATTGGTTTCTTGGCTAAGCAAGAAACAAGAGGCAGTATCTCTGTCCACTGCAGAAGTAGAAAATATTGTAGCAGCAGGTAGTTGCACTCAAGTATTGTGGATGAAACAAATTCTAAGAAACAAATTCTGTGATAATTCAAGTGCAATAAACATATCAAAGATTCATGTGTTGCATTCAAAGACTAAACATATATCCATCAAGTTTCACTTTCTGAGAGAGCAAGTGAACAAGAATGAAGTCAGATTGGAGTTGGTGCCTTCCAAGGATCAGATTGTAGATATTTTTACTAAACCTCTACCTAAGGACTCTTTTGAGTATCTCAGGGAGAAGTTAGGGGTTATTACCCCTCCAGTTCTAAATTAAGGTGCACTAATGTGCATTAGTCTGGTGGATCTCACAGTCATATTTTGTGGTCCAGATTGATGATGGGAAGCTGCTACTCTGCGGGAGCAGCTGATATGTTTCTGAAGTAATGCAAGTATGTGCCCTTTGCCATTGATGTCAAAGGGGGAGAGAAGACATGTGAAAAACAAGTAGTTGCTGATCAAAGGGGGAGTAGTAAAGGAAGAGAAGACATGTAAGTGGTTGTTGTTGATAGGGGGAGTTATGTCAGTAAGGAGAAGTTCTTGTCTTGATGGTTAAAATAGTTTTTAACATCATATGTTTCCATCAATGACAAAGGGGGAGATTGTTGCAAGTATGGGCCTAACCAGTGTTGTCATTGATGTCAACATACTCCTATTGAATTGATGATAAGCTTTGGATGAGCTGTGTACTAAGGATATTGAGAAAATTAGTCCTATTCAGGAACAAAGAAGAACAGTGAAGACAGTGAGGTAAAGATCCCAGTTAAGGTGAAGATTAGAGGATGCGCTTCAAAGGGTTTGTAGATATATGTCTTAATATGATCTAGTAAAGATTTCAGAGGTCCGCATGAAGATCTAAAGAAGTTATGGCCACTTAAGTAAAACCAGTTCTGGCAGGTGTTCAGAGGTGACATAGTTGGGTCTGGTGAGATCCAGAAAAGAAATATCTTGTTCTGCAGATTTGGTGGAGTGTTTAGGAAGTCAATGTGAATTTACAACCCAATTGATTCATGGTTTGGAGGTCTGCAAGCATCTATTCCAATATGACAGTAATGACAGACTGTGTTCTTGAGGTTCAGGATGAAGGTGAGGATGATTTCAGTGAACATAAGTAGTGTGGATGTTCTTGGTGATTTAGACAAGCTTGTGGAGGTCTTTGGATTATGTCCAGTTCGTGTTGGTGGTTCACATTGAAGATTGAGCTCGTAATTGAAGAATTACTTCCAGATGATGGTGTTCTTCCTGAGTCTGACCGACCAGATGAGTTACACATCCTGTAGATGATCTTGAAGATGTTCTGTGAAGAATGGTGTGTTCCCAAAGAAAGATTAAAGTCTCAGATCTGTGTGGCCGACAGTGTGTTGATTCGTGTGAAGTCTTTTTTGCAATTAGTCATATTGTATTTATGTATTTGATCTGTAATGTTTCCCGACTTGGATGATTATCCCTAAGTCAATGTCTTGTATAAATAAGGAGTTGTAAATTCATTTCAAAATGGTGGTTGTAGTGATGAGCGTGTGGTAGAGAGGAGTAGAGCGAAAGGCAGAGCAGAAGTATTGGGCTTAAATGGAACTGACTCAAGCATGGTAAAGATGATATTCTTTAGTTCAAGTATGTAATACTTATTATTTTGTAGACAGTATGTCTCCTATAGGCAGTGGGCCTCTTGTGAGCAGTGTGCTCAGGCAGTGAGCCCTAATTGGCATGTGTCATTTTGTTCTTTCTATTCTTCTAATAGAGAATACAATCTTGGGTTAGTCACCCCACGGTTTTTTCCTTAACCAGGTTTTCCACGTCAAAAATCTTGGTGTCATATGTGTTAATGTGTTTCTGCTCTTGAATTGTTGCATTATGTATTTCCATGATTGATTTATTATTATGCTAGAATTTAAGTGATTAATTGAAAGAAAGTTTTGGACAACTGATTCACCCCCCACCTCTCAGTTGTCTGTCCTTAAACTAACAACAACCAGTACCCATTCTAGGATAGGTGATAGGGGATCCTCATGGGTATCTTCTAATTGTCTAAAATCTACATTTGAAGACCTATGTGAAAAGTTATTAGGATTGTTCTCCTTTTGTAGGGCTACAAGCCATTTCTTGGGTTTGTGAAGGAAGTACCATTTCTAAGTTTGACCTACCTTTGCCAATGGATGGGATGGGTCCCAATGCATGCCTAAACACCTTTTCCATGAATAAATTTGAACCCCTAATTGTTGTTCCCACTTTTGTATAAAGGACATTGAATTTGGGCTTTTTGGTGTAGTAAGAACCTAGTCAACTTGTCTATCTTCCTCCTATCCAAAGTGCCTCTACATTAGTGTTAGACTATCATAGAAAATGGGGGACTATTTTTTTGATAACCCTAGGTGTCTAGTGTAAGAGCATCTATGGGTGTAGAGTTAATCTTACCTCAAAAAACAAAATTGTTTGTTGTTTGTTTGTTGGTTTTAAGTTGTGAGAGTTATATGAGAAGTCACTGCATTTCACTGTAAGTTGGGATCTAGTCTCACAGTTTTGAGATTATGTTTTACAATATTCCATAGATGTTATATCCAAGTATGGAAAGAAATGGATCAACAAATGAACATGTAGTTTGGTTGATGAAAATCTACGAGTTTGGTAGTTTGGAACAATTGTAAATTTTCCTACATTCACTAGTTTATTCAATGTTTGTGCAAGAAAAGTAACACATGTGAATATTCATTCAACCTAGGACATACATTAAGCACCACACATGGATTCCCCATTCTGTTATCATTGCATGGATTTAATTTATTTTTTATATTGGTGAACTACATGTTTCATGTGGCCTAGATCTTTGTGCCACCTTTTAGTAAATGCAAACCATCTTGAGGCATTGGATTTCTCTATAAACATGGCTTGTGATCTATTAAAGAAATCAATGAATCAAGGAATTAAGTGTTAGAATGAGGGAATGAAGTTTGAGAGGAGGAGTGTGAGAATAAGGATGAGAGTTTGTTGGAGTATGATATTGGAAATGAAGATGATGATGGTGTAGCATGAAGTAATGTAATAAATTTAATAGTTTCATTTCATGTTAGTAATCAAATGGCTACAACCTAGCTTGTATGAAGCCAATTATGGAAAATTGTAATCATTCAAACTATGGAATCAATAAAGTTTACGTTGTTGTTTTAGTGAAATTTTGCTATGTGTGTTGTGTTGGTTTTTTTCTACATGGTTGGACAATCCTTCATTGGATCCTCCATCCATGATTGGATCATAATATGATGAATTTCCATTTAATGTGGCAATGATGCAAGAGGGGCCTCCCCTCTCACAAGAAAACACACACTAAAACTCACAACACAATTCAGAGATTGCAAACACCAAATTTTTGTTTCATTTTATTGAAGTAGTAAAACTACAACAAACAATTCTTCATTATGAAGACAAAAAATGGCCTTCATGGCCTCTCATCTCTCTTGTCTGTATAATGTCTTCACCTCTCCATAGACATCCCTTTTTCCATACACAGTCCCAAGTCGCCAGCCTTCTCTCTGGACTAGGATTCCTCTGCCTCCCTTTGATCCTTACTGGCGATCGACCTTTTCCCCATCCATGCTCTTTTCTCTCTCTCCATCCACTCCTCAATCCATCTCCAAATCTATTGCCTATCTTTACTTAAGCCCTTGGAGTGGCTTTCACCTTCTTTGCTGATTTCTTCTACTCCACTCTGCTCCCTCCTACTCTCCTTTCGGTTACAATGCATAATTGTAATTTATTACATACTGCCATAATGCTTCCAGAGGCCCTTTGTTTTACCTTCCCCACCAAACAAAATAGTTTGGTTCAACTTCCATAGACAAAGTCACAAATGGTTAACTACTAAATCCATGTCATAGTGTTGGAGAGAGACATAAACCTATCCCATCGAATTCCCGTCATCCTATCGACATACACATTACATGTCAAGTCATTCATCTTTAACTCATAGCCAATCCCTGCTTTCCCTCAAATTCTATCCGGGACCCACCACTAATGATACGAGCAAGTGGGATGAAAAGTCAAACATAACATTCCGAGGGACTTCATAATATTTCCCACCAATATAGAAAGATTCCCTCAAACTGTTACTGCTCTGTTTGATCTTTATAATTACAACCATTGATCACCTCTGCCAAGTCATCCACCATCGATCAATGCTTAGCCAATGGCGTACTCATGCAAGAAATTGATCATGCTCCACCAACGACACTGCAGGATTGTGGGCACCATTATATCTTCATGATCGTAACCATCCATCACTGTCATTCGATCTCATCTCATCAGCATATTGAGGAGACCATTATCAATGTCCCAGCAATATCACAATGTCACTGCAATACGGTCTCATCGGTGTATCAAGGAGACTCTAAGAAGAGTACCGCTAACATAAGGTTGTCCCATCGATGCCACTTATCCTTACCACCCATGTAACACCAAACATCTTAGCGATCGAGATATCGAAGAGAGAGAGACAACTTTGTCCCACCGAAACAAAACTATTAGGCCAATGAAAGAATAAAACAACACCAGTAGGGAGAAGCTGAACCATACATGTCTTCATCACTACCACCACATGCGAATATTGTAATATTTCTCATTGAATGTCTTTTCCACGATGATCAAAACTAAAACCAAACCAAAAATAAAATAAAATGTTTTTAGGTGATTCAGGATTGCCCATTCATTTGAGATGCTCATGCGTCAAGGAATGTGATAAATCTCAATGCAATGCAAGAAAGTAATGTAATGAGAGTCCATGTACTATTTTAATGTGATAAAATTATATGTGATGTGAGCATGTAATGTTATGAATCTCCATGCAATGTGACACTGTAATAGGTATCCACAAGATATAGTTCTATAATGCAATCAAGCTCCATAAGGATATGGTGATGACTCTTTGTGTAGCACTAGTCAATATCTAAAATTTCAATCATTAAAAGTGTTAGTAATGATATATGCCCCTTTTATTGTGTTGCATCCAAAGGATGCAACAAATGAGAGGAGACGAAATATATGATGCATAATAGTGATAAGAATAAAATAATCAAATAATATGTAAGACTATAAGAAAATAAGTGAAAGATAATCAGTAAGTATCATAGAAAATGGTTGTCCCCTATATAAGCACATTATATGATATATCTTGTATAATGTAGTTTCCCTGAGTATGGGAGAAGAATAAATATGCCCAATAAGGCTGGATAATGATCACATAGGTATATGCGGGATGTAAAATCATATTAAAAGACAAGTGTATAAGCACAAATAAGTAGGATATAAGCATGGAAGTACATCTATAAATGATTACAAGAAATGTAGACCAAGATGATAAGATGAATATGCCTCTAAAGGAGAGTTAAAGATAAAATTAGTATTAATGTATTGTATGAGATAAGATCATGACAAGGGTATAAAATGTATGATCATAAGGCTATTAAGTTTTAGTGTAATACTCAGCTTGTAATTGTATGTATAGTATATGTGTTCTCCAAATTTCTTGGAATTGGTAATTAGATGCCTATGAGGAGTTGATAGATATTATTTTATTATTATTAATTTCCTAGGGATGGAATATTGATTATAGATGATCATTGATTAGGGAGGTTAAAAAGAAAGGTCAATAGTGGGATTTAGAGTCATTTTCGTAAGATTAATTGAGCTTCTCCCTCATGGAGTTTTTGGAGGTTACTTTTGTGAGAATTGAGCATCTTCATCATTATGGTTAACCCCTCTTGTATTTGATGTTCATCATGGCACACTAGGTTATTATAGTGTTTCCAATCAGAGTAATAAGGCTAAAGTTTCTTGTGGTGGTTACTTTCTACTTACATTCATAATTAATGCATCATGGGGCATTGGTTTGTACTAGTGGGGGTATAGATTTGTGCAGATCATACCCATGGTTTTACACTCTAGTCTTAGATACCAATTGTGGTTTGTAATTTCTAATTGTTGTATATATTGGAGGCATTAGATAGAGGTTTCATAGTGTTATGTAGTTCTATTGTTATGCTACCAAAATCTATTGGATCAAAGAGTCAAAGTGGATTATGCTACATCTTTAATCCTATAGTGTACATAGCGTTATGAGTAGTTGGAATATAGCTACCTTAAGTTTTAATTAAGTTATATTATCATTAGTATAGCCTTATGTAGGTATTTAGGTCATCCTATGTAGCATCCAAGACATAAGTATGGTATGTATAGAAGCTAGTGGCTTATTTATTATCATCATATTGTGAATCATTTTCCTCTTAGAGACATTTGGAGGTTTTACCCCAGAAAGTGGATTACTATTCTCAAGTATTATAAACTATTTTCAGCATATTTCCTATTATATTCTTCTCTTTTAAAAGTTATTTCATTACACATGCTATCAGAGCATGATGTTGGCATCTAGAAGGCAAGAAACAAGGCCATTTTTTAAGGGTTTGATAATGAAGAACATATCCTTCTCAATTTGAAATTTTTTTCTTACTTTTGGAGTGCTGATCAAGTACATATTAAAGATGCTATAGTTCATCTTTGAGATCATTTGAAGTAGAATTGAAGGAGCTATTATGAAATTAGGGCTTAGACCAAATTTGCTTTCAAGGTTGTAGATCAATGAATTCCTTGGAGATATTTTCTAAAAGGTCAGAACTAGGTCTAAGTTATAGTAAAAAAATTATATATTTTTGATCTATTTTAGTGAGTTATTACAAAAACTATTTTGACAACATAATGGCAAGGGATTCAAGAAGAGGCAAAGGAAGGAATCTAGTCATTCCTTGAAAGAATAAGGACAAAGATGATCTATTATTAAAGGAGTGGGATACCATATCCAATCATAATATAAGGAAATATAAAAATATGATGAATGAGGAAGTTAGATAAACAATAATGAAGTAAATGTAGGAGATCTATAAATAAATAGCTTCCATTAAGTGTTTACTACATCATGAAGCTTCACACAAGTAGAGTCAAGATACAAATTTATCTTCCAAGGGACACAATGATTTTGGGTTTGACTTAGATCTAAGGATGGATCATCACCTAGATAATTCTATAGCTAGCCACCTGAAAACAAAGATGTATATATGAAATTTTTATGGAAAGGATCCAACCAATTTGTCTTATCAAATGGAGTAGTTCATTTGGTATCATGTGTCTCCATAATTTAACTATTAAAATCCCATCAATTCATGTCTAGATAAAACAATGATACCAATTTCTCTTAACATCCCATCAATTCATTAATCTTAAAATCCTATCTCATCTAGACAATAGAGTAGTTCATTCATTGATCTTAACATCCCATCAATTCATTTGGTATCAAATTGTCTATGTTAGGAGAATAAAAAGAAGGGATGTGTTGTCACATGGTGTATTTTTCAAGAGAAACTTACTACACATTATGGTGACAATCTTATGGATAGATACTTCATCCAGCTTACCAATTAAAGAAAATATTTATGGTCAAGGACTATATTGTATAATTCTAAACTTTGTCTTTAAAAGTGGAGAATGTTATAGAGGAAAATTTGAAGGAATTATTTCTAATGGGTTTAAAGGATCACATTAAATATGAGGTATGCAATTTCATCCAAATTATGCATTCCAAGCCATGACTCTCATAAGGTAGGTAGAGGAAACATTTTTGGAGAATAAAAAAGGGTTTGTAAACATAGGAGATAAAAATACTCCTACATAGTCACTTCTTCAACCTACTTGACCAACTCCACAACAAATTGAAGAGAAGAGAGAAAAATGGTTATGTTTCAATTGTGATAGAAAATATAGTCAAGGACATAAATGTATTAAAAATAAATTATTCTACATTGAAGAGCTGAGTGAGGAACAAGAGGAGGAAGTTTAATATTAGAGTGTGACAATGAGATATATGAGGAATTAGGAGGTACTAAGTCAACAATTTATTTTTATTCACTTTTTGAAATTAGCACCCCATAGACTATCAATGTAGTATGTTTCATGAAGAAAGAGAAATATTGTTGATAGAATAAGGAGGCACTTACAATTTCATCAACAAGAAGTTAGCTATGTTTTATATACCCATCTCCAAAATTTAGTTTGTGATTATATATGGAGATACTATGAGTTGTTTGTGGAAATTTCATAGCATTAAATTGTCCATGGGAGATTACTATCTTGACTGCCCTACATTTTCTATCTCCACAATTGAAACAAACATTGCTTCTGGATTTTAATGGATTAGTACATTGGGAACAATTGAGATCAACTACTAGGAGCTATTCATGCATTTTCACTTAGATGGTAGGACAATTGAACTAAGAGGTTTGCGTGACAAGTTTCCATAAATGGAAATTTCTCATCAAATGTAAAAGGTTCTTAACAAGGGGAAGATACGTTTATGGCCCGATTATTTTCATTTGAAGCATATCACTCAACAACTTATACACCACCAATATCAAGTAGTTGTAGATAAGCACTTAATAGTTTTTGGAGAGATACCACAATGATTGTTTCTTAGAAAAGATCATGATCATGTCATTCATCTAGCACCAAGAAGCCAACCACCCAGTCTTGGGCCCTATAGTTTTCCATATTTATAGAAAAGTGAGATCAGGAAGATGATTTAGGAGATGATAAAGGTAGCTATTATCAAGCATAGTTATAGTCTTTACTCATCTCTAGTGGTAATAGTGCATAAGAAAGATGACACTTGGAGGGCATGTCATAATTACAAATATCTCAACAGGTACACCATAAAAGATAAGTCTCCCATATCAGTAATTGATGATTTGTTAGATAAGCTTAATCATGTTTTTTATTTTTCCAAACTTGATCTTAAATCTAGTTATCATAAAATTAGAATTAGCGATTAGGATGTACATAACATAGCTTTCTAAACCTATGAGGTCCACTATGAATTTTTGGTAATTCCTTTTGGTCTCACATATGAACCATCTATGTTTCAAAGTTTGATGAATTCTATGTTCATGCCATTTTGGTGAAAATTTGTTTTCATATTTTTTGATGACATTGTAATATAGAAAAACATGGGAGGAGTACTTGCACCATGTAAATTAGGTTTTGCATGCATTATTGAATAGCATCAACTTTACACTAATCCATCCAAGTGTGGGTTTAGAGTCAAATATGTGGAGTACCTAGGTCATATTATTTCACATGAGTGAGTCAAGGTGGACCTTGATAAGATCAAGGCCATTGTAAAATGGAAAATTCCTATGAACCTTAAGAACCTACAAGGTTCATTAGGGATTATAGGTTACTATTGTAAATTTATAAATATTTATGGTAGCATAATATCATGTCTCAAAGTCTTGTTGAAGAAATATTCCCTCCAATTCAATGAGGTAACTACTAGGCCATTTAAGTAGCCAAAGGAAGGCATGTTCATAATTCCAATTCTAGATACCCGATACTTCTCTAATGCATTCATTGTGGAATGTGATTCTTTAGGACATGACATTAGAGTAGTACTCATGAAATAAGGAAGACCCATTGCATTTTATATCTTCCAACTTAGAGGTAAGTATTTGTTAAAGCCTATTTATGAGAATGAAATTTTGGCTATCCTACATGTGTTAAAATAGTGGAGACCTTATCTAATGGAAAGAAACTTTAAGGTAAATAAATATCATTATAATGTTTCTTTGAATAGAGGTTATCATCTAAAGAACAAAAAAATTGGGTAAGATAGATGTTAGAGTATGACTTTGGGATCATATATAGAAAAGGCCCAATGAGAATGTTGTAATTGATGCTTTATCTAGGAAAGATGAACCCATAGAGTCACTATTGTATATCATTTCAATAATAAATGAAGAGTGGTTAAATAAGGAATGAGAAGAGTGGGAGAATGATAGGGATACTTAACATCTCATTGAGAAACTCTAACAATATTCACATGTTAGAAAGTTTTGCATGGAAAGGAAATGCTTCATGGTACAAGGAGACATTGTACCTATGCAATAAATCAACCCTTAAGTTTAAGGTGTTATTATAACTACATGCTTCTCTAGTAGGTGGGCACTCTTGATTCTAGAAAACTTATTATAAAATCAAACAAGATTTTCTTTGGGAGGGGATCAAAGGCAATGTTGAAAACATTCTAGCAAAATGCATGGTGGGTTAACAAAATAAATGGAGGAGAATTAAGACACTAGGTTGTCTTTATCTATTCCAACTAAAAAGTGGGAAGAAGTATCCATGGATTTTATCATAGGTTTTATTAAATATGGAGGAAAATGTTTTGTCATGGTTGTTGTGGATTGTCTCACCATATATGGATATATTGTGCTTCGGAAAACTCATTTTAGAAATCACTATAGAAAGAAACCTTATGAATACTATTCAAAAACTACATAGGATTTGTAAATTCATAGTAAGTGATCATGATCGTATATTTACAAGTAATTTTTAGACTAACTCATTTTCATGTTTTGGCACTCACCTGGTTTGTAGTTCATCATATCATTCCCAATTACATAAACAAACTAATGTGGTCTAAAATTATTAGAGGGTTTCATCTTTAGATAAATAAAAAAGATTGATGTAATGGTTGCCACTATTAGAATGGTGGTATAACACTTATTTCCATATATCCTCCAAAATGTCTCCATTCTGGGCACTATATGGGTACCAATCACCATCGTTCACCTCTTTATTGTGAGGACACCCAAAGGTTTGAATAGATAAAGATTACATTTAAAATCAATACAAGAAAATCATTATTCTTGAGGGAGAATTTGGCAATGAAATAAAATAGAATGAAGAAACAAGTTGATTGGCACTATAGTGAAAGGACTTTCAAAATGGGAAATTGGGTCTTTGTGTGATTAAAACCATAAAAGCAAATGTCATTGGAACAAAAATAGAAAGAGGACAATAATTCACCCAAGTATTGTGGTCCTTATAATGTGTTGTAGAGTATTTATAGTGTAGCATATGAATTAGAGTTACCTATGTCAACAAAAAAATCAAGTCTTCTATGTTTCATGCTTCAAGAAGGCTATAAGACAAAGAGTTCTAGCACATACTGAGTTATGAGACATTGATGACAATGCTAGAATAACTTTGAATCCTGATGGAATTCTTCAAACATGCAATAAAAGGATACAAATAAGGGCTATCATAGAGTATTTGATCAAATGGAAGAAATCTCTAGGTGAAGATTGTACATGGGAAAGTGAGGATTTTGTCCAAAAGAATTCATAGTTGACCAATTCTAAGGACAACACTTTAATAAAGAGAGGGGTATACTACACCCTTAATCATATAGTGTGCATAGGGTTATGAGTAGTGAAATTGTGGCTACCTTATCTATTAATTAAGTTATATGATTATTACTATAGTCTTATATAGGTAGGTAAGTCATCCTAGGTGGCATCCAATGCATTTAAGTATGGTATAGATAGAACTTAGTGGCTAGTTTATGACCATCATATTGTTAATTGTATTCTTCTTGGAGTCTTTTCTAGGTTTGCCCCTTCATGGTGGCTTATTAACCTCAAGTATTATGAAATATTTATAGAATGGTTCCTATTATATCCTTCTCTTGTGGAATTTATTTTAATATATATTACATTGATACAATTTCTTCGTTAAGATTAATACAAGCTCGGTGTCCCTTTGGTGGTGTATTATTTTACAAAAAGATTTTTCCAGGTATATCTAGTGTTTAGTATAATTTGTTGATTTTATTTGTTTCTTCATTTTTCATTTTAATTAATGGCTTAACCTTATGTACCTTAATTTATTTAATTAGATTTGAACACTATTATCTTATTTTTTCTTTGCACTTGATTACATTGTATTCAAAATTTGCTATTCAACCTATGGTTTGATTACATAGAGGGATGTATTTCTTGGATTGATGTGGGTTTTATGTCATTGTAGTGGGAGCATTTGATTTAGTGGTTTTCTTCTAATATATGTGTTGAGATCATGTCAAAGAACATCTTATTCTTCTATTAAGAAATTCAAGAGATTTGGTTATGATTTATAGCAGCTTAGAATAGGAGATCTCTTGGAGTAAATGGATCAATGGAGACTTATGAGGGATAAGAACAATCCTAGAGGAATGTCAAATGAAAACTAGAGTATGCTTGACAAAAAGTTTTAGTGAACCATTCAGCTATGTATCTCAACTATCCTTCTAAATATTTTTTAAGAGAGTATTATATATAGTTTGTAGAGAAGGATATGTGAAATATATAAAACCAAGAGTCTAGTAAATAAGTTATATTTAAAATAAAAGGTTTATTCCTTAGAAATGAAAGGACACTTAGTTTCCAAGCATCTTAGTACTTTTAATTTTATTGTGAGTTTGCTATGAAGTATTGATGTTAATATCGATGAAGAGGATGGATGCATTTTTCTTTGTTATTTTCTTGAATCTTGGTAGAATCTAATAGTTACAGTTAGTTGTGGTAGAGCCTAAGATGCATTCTCTTGTAGATACTATACTTAGTAAAGAAATGAGAATGAAATACATGGACAAGGGGTCTAAAGATGCGATACATGTTCAAGGTAGACCCAAGGAAAATGGTGGTAAGAAAAAAGGGGGACATGGATAGATCCAAATCAAAATGACTATCTAAAACCCCTCATAAGAGTAAGCTCAAATGTTGGAACTATAAGGAATGTGACCATTTAAAGAAAAAAAGTAGAACAAAGGAAAATAATGAATTTTTTGTACTAAAAAGTTATCTCGTTATGACAATAATATTTTTTTCATTTTTTCTCATATTGATAGTGATGGATCATGGTTAATTAATTCAAGTGCCTCTATCACGTGACTCCCCATAGGGAGTGGTTCTCTTCTTACAAAGCACATGATGGTGGTGAGGTTATTTTTATTATCAATCATTCACAAATTATTGTTGGAAAATGAAAGGTCAAACATGTGTTCATTGAAGGGAGAGGAACATTTACCATAGAAGTGTTGCATATTCTATGCCTTGCAAAAAATTTAATTTTGGTTTCTAAAAAAAATATGTTGGAGTGCATGTCATATTTTACAAAAGTGGTTGCATGTTGGCTAGAGGGAATTTAGTGCTAGCTAGGGGCACTTAATGTGATACCTTATTTCAGCTAGATGCATCCATACATTAAAACTTTTCCTACACAACTAAGAGATCTTATTCATCTATATTGTGGCATGATAGGTTGGGATTCATTGGTGGAAAATTCCTTAAGACCATTATTAATATATGGTGGATGCTTAATATTTTTATTCAATTATTTTCACTTTTGTAAGTATTGTGTTTGGAAATTAAAATAGATTTAGGTCCAATCCTGATAGAAATAGAGAAAGGAGATTATTGGAGGTTGTCCATAGTGATGTTTATGGTCTTGTGGATGTTGTTCCAATTGGTAAATCTTTTTATTATATTTCATTTGTTGATGACTACTCGTGCTATACTATGGATTTATTTTCTAACCTACATAAGTCTAAGGTATTTATCAAGTTTAAGGATTTCAAAGTCCTTTTTCAAAATCAAATGGATTGGAAAGTAAAAGAATCAATGGTAGATAAAGGAAGGGACTATGTCTCTAGATAATTCCATGTTTTTTTAGATATGCATGTGTTGTGGGATAGAATACAAATCCTTCTATGCCATAGAAAAATGGCACTCTGGGAAGGATGAACAAGACTTTAATCAACATAACTATAAATATATTGAGTAGCAATGTGATTAACTAGTGTTACTAGGCTAAGGCTATAAGTACTACATGCTATTTGATTAAAATCTCCATGTTCTATTTTGGTAGATAGGACACCATTTGAATTATGAACATGTCAAGAGTCCTTTGTTTCACATATTAGAGTTTTTCACTATTAGGTTTTTGTTGAGGTGCCTAAAGAAAAATGGTCTAAGTTGGATTTAAAGGATAATGGTAATTTTTTTTTATGATGATAACGTTAAGGGATATAATATTTTGAATCATATAACCTAGAAAATGGTTTACCTAACATATATGATTTTTAAGGATCTTAGAGTTATTTCTAATGTTACAAAGCCACAAGAAGAAGAGAAGAAGATAGTTCATTTTAAAATAAGGATTGAGAACTAGGAAGATGCACATGTTGAATAACAAGTTGGATAGGAGTATGGAGAGGAATATGAAGGTTTATTATCAAAAAATTCAAAATGAAGAATTATAGGAGCCTCTTACTATACCCTTCAAAAGATCCACCAGGAAACACAAACTAGTTGGTAGGTAAAGCACATTAAATTTCTATTTTCTATTTGTTTTATCATATACTTATGATGAATCTAAATTTATGAATGAAGCTCTTTCTTCAAAGAAGAACAAGTTTTGGATGGAGCCCATGTAGGAGGAGATTATTGTTGGAATACATAGAACAACTAAGATGGGGGTGAATCAATTGTCACAAAAACTCATTTTATGACTGTCAAACCATCAACTACTTAATTATTGATAATCATATTTAGTCATGAAAGCATGAAACCATAAGTTTAATCATAATCACACATTCAAGATAGGAGACACCAGATTTTTTACATGGAAAATTCTATAAGGGAAAAACCATGGTGGCCACAGTGATATATAAGTTGTAACAATACCAAAAATTAGAGGCTCATTGCCTATGGGGCTCACTGCCCAAAATACTCACGGTAAAGATCAACTCACTACCAAGGGGTGGCTCACTGCCAGGGATTTGCGAACTAATTTGATAGCATCTGATCTATGCTTGAGTTCAGTTCCATAGAAGTGCCATACTTTTCTTCTGCTCTGCTTTTCTTCTCACTTATCTTCACATCTTTCACATGGGCATCTTTTTTGCAACTACATTACAAGTCTTTATAGAATTCATCAACCTTGGAATGTGCATCAAGGTCATCATTACATTTGTCATCCATTGGAACAATCTCCAAGGTCGCCATTACAAAACATACATAGAAATAAGTCTAGACCTAATACAAGAATTAGCTAAGGAAAGATGTATAGATGTATGATGAACACACCATGACTTAGCTGGGACCCAAACACAATCCTTCACATCACCATATGCTTTTACAATCTTCAATGCATCTCTACATTTAGTGGAAGCAACCAAGTCGGCCAGGACCGGTGTTCACATTAAGGCTTCCAAGAACAGTCTTCATCTAAGATCCAAATTTCTCTTTGCAGACCAATCCAAAGGTAGGAACATGATCAAGAGATATCCACAAGCACATTGAAGTCATTAGGAACAACCGCACAACCTCTAACCACTCTGTCAAGAAGATTTTTCAAACTAGAGCACATAAAAAACACTGCCAGCTATTGTCATAAAGAAAAGATCACTTGTGGACCACCAAATCATGAACCATTGGAGTTGAAGGCACATAACATCATCTCAAACTTAACTCTAGAACTACATACCAAAATACTTCAATGCAGAGAAATGTAGAGCATAGTATATTCTCCCTATCACCACCAAACATATAGACAAAATAGTTTTCACTCTGGTGAATATAACTCACTCAAATCTTCATACCAGAAGTTCAAACTTAGAACATAGAATCTTCAGACATGTATCTAAATGACTTCCAATCTGTAGACAAGGATATTCATTCTACAGGAAATGAAGCATTATTCTAGACTATTCTTCTATAGACAAAGATACTATACAACATAGTGTTTCTACCAGAAGAGCAAATTTTTTCAATATTAGGGTCTCCAACACTTACATCAGCAAATACAAAGCATCTAACTTATTACAAGAAAGCATCAACACAAGAGAACAGTTGACACCAATGACAACATTGGTTAGGCACATACTTGCGACAATCTCCCCCTTTGTCATTGATGACAACATATGATGTGAAAAACTATAAAGACCATCAAGAAAAGATTCTCCCCCTTTCTCTTTACACATCTGCACTCTTTATTTTCTAATTTTTTCACATGATTTCTCTCCCCTTTTAACATTAATGGCAAAGGGCACATACTTGCACTCTACTGCTCTAGTCAAATAGAACTTTTGCAATCATCTCTTTCTTTATCATCATTCAACTACTCCCTCTGAGAGGTAGCTCTCAGAACATGAATCCAAATCAAAGAATGAATCTTTGGGCACCACTGGATTGATGCATTTCTTTGCATCTTAGTTCAGAGTAGGAGGGGCAATAACCCCTAAATTTTCTCTGAGATACTCAAAAGTATCCTTAGGTAGAGGCTTAGTGAAAATATCTACAATCTCATCCTTTGTGGACACATATTCCAACTTTACTTCATTTTCTATCACCTTGTCCCTCAGAAAGTGATACCTTATAGATATATGCTTTGTTCTTGAGTGCATCACTGGATTCTTTGAAATGTTTATAGCACTTGTATTATCACAAAAGATTGCAACTAGATCTTCATACACAACTCTTATGTCCTTCAATTTTTGCTTCATCCATAACACTTGGGTACAACAACATGCTGCTGCAATATAATTTTCTTCTGTAGTTGACAAAGAGATTGAATCTTACTTCGTGCTTGTCCATGAAACTAATATATTTCCCAAGAAGAAAGCACCTCCACATGTACTTTTTCTTTCATCAACATCTCTGGCCCAATCAGCATCTGTTTAAACACTAAGAGTGAAATCATTACCCTTTAGATACCATAGGCCATGATCTGGTGTGCCTTTTAAATATCTCAAGATTCTCTTAACTACCATCACATGTGACTCTCTTGGATCTGCTTGAAATGTTGCCACAAGGCAAACTGCATGCATTATGTCAGGTCTGGTTTGAGTTAGAAAAAGTAATTAACCAATCATAGATCTGTACCTTTTCTGATTAGTCTTAGGTGATTCATCATTTTTTCTTAACTTGCAGCCAGTCACCATAGGAGTACCTACCATTTTAGAGTCTTCCATCCCAAACTTTTTCAACAATTCTTGCACATACTTAGACTAGGATATGAAGATTCCTTTATCTTATTTATTAATTTGTAGACCTAAAAAGAAATTCATTTCACCAAATATCATCTCAAACTCATTTTGCATTTCACCTGTAAACTTCATACACATACCTTCATTTCCTCCAAAGATAATGTCATCAAAAAAGACTACAACAATCAGGATCTGATTATCATTAATTTTGAAATACAGATTGTTGTCAACAGTGCCTTAACTAAACCCTAATTGCAACAAATATTTGTCTAACCATACATACCAGGCTCTGGGGTATTGTTTCAGTCCATACAAGGTCTTCTTCAATCTACACACCATATCACCTTATTTTGATAGTTGAAATCCTTCAAGTTGCTCAATGTAGACCTCTTCTTCCAATTCACCATTCAGGAATGTAGACTTAACATCCATTTGATACACTTTGAAATCTTTGAATGCTAATCCCAGAAGCAATCTAATTGCTTCAATTCTTTCCACAGGAGCATAGGTTTATTCAAAATCTATTCCTTCAACCTGAGAGTATCCTTTGCATACCAATCTTTCTTTGTTCCTCACAACTTCTCCATTTTCATTCATCTTGTTTTTGAAAACTCATTTGGTTCCAATCACATTCTTGTCAGTAGGTCTAGGAACCAATTCCCAAGTTTGATTCTTTTCTATTCATGTTAGCTCCTCTTCCATATATTTTACCCAATTTTCATCAACACAAGCTTCATTCATAGTGTTAGGTTCAATTTTTGAAAGCAAATAGAGATTCACCTATTCTTCTGCAGCTATTTTTCTTCTTAATACCCAATTGCATTTGTCCCATATAATATGATCTTTAGAATGATTAATTGTTACATACCTGGGAGTCTTAGCAGTACTTTTTGGAGCCCTTTCTTCTTCATCTTGAATGTCTTCTTGTTCATCTTTTTCTTCACTTGTTGTAATAGTAGGTTCATCTGATTCATAGCCACTTAGGTCTGGTATTCTTCCCCTATCTTCATCAACCGTCACATTAGCACTCTCAATGATCTTCAATCTCTTATTGTAGTACCTATAGGCCTTACTCTTGGTAGAGTATCCAAGAAAGATTTCTTCATCACACCTAGCATCAAACTTGCCTAGATCTTCTTCTCTTCTAATATAACATTTAATACCAAAAACTTTGAAATATCTTACTGTAGGAACTCTTCCGTACCACAATTCATAAGGAGTTAAATAGCATTGTTACCTTTAACTTGAACCTTGTCTAGGATGTATATAGCAATATGTATGGCTTCTCTCCAGTACACTTCTAGTGGGTCAGCTTCCTTCAACATAGTCCTAGAAGCTTCTTGAACAACTCTATTCTTTCTTACAACAACTCCATTTTGCTGAGGAGTCCTAGGTGTAGACAATTATCTCTTTATACCTTGTTCTTCACAGAAAAATTGAATTTATTTGATGTGAACTCACCTCCTCTATCAAACCTTAAGCATTTGATTCTCAAATCTAACTCATTCTCAACCATTGCCTTGAAGGATTTGAACTTATCTAGGGCTTCTGGCATATCTTTTAGAAAAGTGATCCAAATAATCCTGGAGTAATCATCAATAAGAAACATAAAATACATGTCTTCTTGTAGACTTCTTGTTCTTGTGGGACCACACATATATGTATGTACTAGCTCCAACAATCTAGCAGAGAATTATTCTTTTCTTTTAAAACTTGTTCTTGTTAATTTCCCAAATTGACACTCCTTGCAAATGATATTGGCGGGCTTCACAAGTTTGGGAAGATCTTTTACAGCCTGTGTAGAAATTACCTTCACCAAATTGTCAAAATTGATATGACACATCCTTCTATGCCACAACTAACTCTCAGCAGTCTGAGACAACAAACGATAATCATTAGTTCCTTTCAAATGATAGACATTACCTCTGGTCTTCTTACCAGTAGAAATTATTGTTCTAGAGATTTCCATGATTTTACACCCATTATCCTTGAATCTGATATCATAACCTTCTTCACACATCTGACCAACATTCAAAAGATTATGCTTTAAATCATTTATATATAGAACATCATCAGTATCGTGCTTTCCATCAAAAGAAATAGATCCTCTTCCACAAATCTTACCAGTTGTATCATCTCCAAACTCAACCAGTCCACCATCATACTTTTCAAAGCTTACAAACTTACTTTTGTCTTCAATCATGTGATGTGAGCATCCACTATCAATAAGCCATTCATCCTTATCTTTGTCAAGTTGAATAGCCAAGGCACTTTGTTGTATTAGGTTTTCTTCCTTTACACAGCTAGCAGGATTAGTAGACACATGTTCTTATTTAATAGAAATGAACAAGCATTCATTTGTACTAGTACTAGCATCATCAGATTCAACATCTATCACACCTTCATCATCAAGATCTCTAACATAATAGCATTTCTTTGGGATCCTAGGTTTGTTCTCAAATCTTTTTCTATTCCTTTCGATTCTTTCCAGACACTTAGAAGCATAATGACCAACTTTACCACATGAAAAATATTTGAAAGGTAATTTACCTTTGAACTTACTAGAACCTCTTTGCAATATGTCAACAAAGTTGGCTTCAATTTCATCAATCTCATTATCAGGTTCCACCTTGTACTTTTCTGCTCTGGAGATCTTCTATGAAGTATTGGCTTTGAAAGTAGTCTCTACTTTTGGTAGAGCATCACAAAACTCTCTCATTCTAAAGGTAGTAAGCTTTCAAAGAAATTGATCCTTATTAATCTTTTTCATGATCATTATTTCTTCAATTGCAGCTACCTTTTGACAGTAGGATTTAGGTAGTGACCTAAGAATTTTCATCACAATTTTAGTTTCATCAAGAGTTCCTCCCATACCTTTGATTCCAGTAACAAGTTCATCAACCTTTTGCATGAAGGATGTTATATTTTCATCTTCACCCATCTTTAAACCGTCATATTTATCTTTTAGTCCTTGCAATTTAGCACTCTTTAAAGATTCATCTCCTTCATACAGATTTTTCATCTTATCCTAGACTTCTTTAGTAGATTCATAATACATGACCTTTATCAAGTCAAAGTCAGTCAATCCACTCAACAAAGAATATCTTACTTTTATGTTTAACTCATATTCTTTGATTTCATCTTTAGTTGTTAGGCCATTCTGAGGCATGGCATATTCAGTCTGTGTCGCTTTCCATACTTTATAACCAATACAAAGTAGATGACTTTTCATGTGAATATTCCAAGTTGCATAATTTGTCCCATCAAACTATAGAGCTTCCTTGTAAGACGTCTTCGATCTATCTCAAGTTGTTAAGTTTACTAGTGAGGAACTTGGATCTAATACCAATTGTTGGAATACATAGGACAACTGAGAAGGGGGGTGAATCAGTTGTCACAAAAACTCAACAATTTATGACTGTCAAGCCATCAACTACCTAATTACTGATAATCAGATTCAATCATGAAAGCACGAAACCATAAGTTTAATCACAATCACACATTCAACACAAGAGAGAATTTTTTTTACGTGGAATACCCTATAAGGGAAAAACCATAGTGGGTGTTAGCCCATAGTAATAAATAAGTTATAACAATACCAAAAATCAGAGGCTCACTACCTACGAGGCTCAATGCCTAAATTGTTCACTACAAAGATCGACTCACTGCCAAGGGGTGGCTCACTGCCAGGGATTTATGAGCTGATTTGATACCATCTGATCTATGCTTGAGTTTAGTTCCATTGAAGAGCCATACTTTTCTTCTGCTCTGCTTTTCTTCTCACTTATCTTCGCATATTTCACAAGGGCATCTTTTTTGCAACTACATTACAAGTCTTTATACAATTCATCAACCTTGGAATGTACATCAAGGTTGGCATTACATTCATCAACCGTTGGAACAATCTCCAAGGTCAGCATTACAAAACATACATAGAAATAGGTCTGGACCTAATACAAAAATTAGCTAAGGAGAGATGTATTGATGTGTGATGAACACACCACACCTTAGCTAGGACCCAAATGCAATCCTTCACATCACCACATGCTTCTACAATCTTAAATGCATCTCCGCATTTAGTGAAAGCAACCAAGTCAGCCAGGACTGGTGTTCACATTAAGACTTCCAAGAACAGTCTTCATCTATGATCCAAATTTCTCTTTGTGGACCAATCCAAAGGTAGGAACATGATCAAGAGATATCCACAAGCACATTGAAATCATCAGGAACAACCGCACAACCTCTAACCACTTTGTCAAGAAGATTCTTCAAACTAGAGAACATAAACAACACTGCCAACTATTGTCATAAGGAAAAGATCACTTGCGGACCACCAAATCACTAACCATTGGATTTTAAGGTGCATAACATCGTCTCAAACTTAACTCTAGAACTGTAGAACAAAATACTTCAATGCAGAGAAATGCGGAGCATAATATATTCTCCCTGTCACCACCAAACATACAAACAAAATAGTTTTCACTCTGGTGAACATGTAACTCATTCAAATCTTCATACTAGAGGTACAAACTTGGAACATAGCATCTTTAGACATGTATCCAAATGACTTCCAATCTGCAGAAAAGGATATTCATTCTACAGGAAATGTGGAGCATTCTTCTGGACTCTTCTTCTGTAGACAAAGATACTCTACAACATACTATTTCCACCAGAAGAGAAAATTTTCTCAATATCCTCAATATAAGGGTCTCCAACACTTACATAGGCAAATACAAAGAATCTAACTTATTACAAGCATCCATCAACACAAGAGCACAGTTGACACCAATGACAACACAGATATGTTGACATCAATGACAACACCGGTTAGGCACATACTTGCAACAATTATGGCCTTGGGTAAATGTGAGACATGGTATCTAGTAGATTTATATGAGGCAAGAAAGCCCATTGAATGCAAGTAGGTATCGAAGAAGAAATTTGGAGAAAATGGAGAGTTGGATATTCACAAGGAAAGTCTAGTGGTGAAAGGTCACTCCTAACATGAGCGAGTTGATTTTGGTGAAATCCATTCTCTTGTTGTAAAACTAACCTCTATTAGATTACTATAGTATATTATTGTTGCTTATTATTTATAAGTGGAGAAAATGGATGTTAAAACTACTATTTCACATGGGCATCTTGAAGACAAAATTTATATGAGACAACTTGCAATTTTATGGTAAAAGGAAAGCAATATGTAATTAATAGGTTAAAGAAATATTTGTACGGTTTAAAGTAGTCATTTGGGATGTGGTATTAGAAATTTCATGCTTTAACATTGTAGCATGTCTTTTTTATGAGTGACGTTGAACATGGTGTGTATTTTAGATTAAATAAGGATTAATTGTTAAACATTGTCTTTTATGTTGACTGACATGTTCATTGGAAGTAGAGAGAGATCATTAGGGAGATCAAAACATAGAATTTTTGCTTCCATGAAATTATGGATTTGGAGGCTACAAAATATATCTTGGGCATGGATATCAATATGGATTAGGATAACATAAAGTATTATCTTATTTAGATTATGTTGACACAATTTTGCTATGCAAGACTATAAGCTAGTTAGTATTCATTTACTTATCAATACTCAATTATAAGTAGATTAATGTCCTAATTTATATGATGACTTGAGTATGTGCATAATTTTTCCTATGATCACATCATAGGTAGCTTAATGTATCTCATGGTCTAAAGAAGACAGAATATTGGCCATTCAGTGAGAAATCTTAGTAGGTTTATGTCTGACCTTGGTAAAGAGCATTAGAATTATGTTAGAAAGGTTTTATCATTGGAATTATAATTTAGATAATTTGATTTCTATACAAGGCTTTGTCAGTTTATATTGGGTTCGTGATTTGAACAATAGGAGGTTTACGAGTGGTTATGTGATCACTCAATTTAGGAGTACAAGTGGCTATATAATTAAAAGATAACCTATGGTTGTTTTGTCAACTATATATGAAAATAATATGGGTTTTTCACATGTCTATAAAGAAGTAATTTGGTTATAGAGGTTGTGCCCAAATATTGACTTTGAGTGTAGGAAAGTGAGAGGAAAGTCAAGATTGGAAGTGGTACTTAGTGTGTTATCTTTTTGATAATGAATTCAAGGTACCATGCTCATACTATGCATATAGATGTTCAATATTACTTTGTTTGTGAGATGGTTGAATATGGTAGAGTCATCATACAAAAGTTGACACATCAAAAAATCTTGCAGATTCTCTCACTAAGCCAGTGAGCTCAAATAAGTTCTATTGGTGCAAAGAGGCTATGGACCTTTCACTCTCTCCTACCTAGTTTATTTTTTGTTCTCTATTATGTTCTTGCCATGTAAATATCAAGAGGAGGAATGTTAGGATTTAGTGTGATATTACATTTGTAATCCTATGTATAATGTATAGTTCTCTTTCTTGCAATGGTTACTTGGATTCCCATGATGAGTTGTGAGACATTATTTTATTATTATTATTTTCCCATGAAATTGGAATATTGATTATAAATGGTCATTGAATAGGAAGATTACAAAGAGAGGTCAATAGTGAAAGTTACAATCATTGGTATACTTGAGTAATTGAGCATCTCTCTCAAAGAGAACTTGGGAGTTACATTTGTTAGAGTGGATCATGTTCCTCATTATGGTAGTCCCCTCAAGTGTCATGATATTCATTATTGAGTACTACGTTGTTGTAGTGCTCCCTACTAAAGGAATGCGGTCAAAGATGCATGTGGTGATTGCATTCTATCTTGAATGCTTGGTTCAATGCATCATGGAGCATTTTGTTTTGCTAGTAGATGTATGAACATCTAATTATGGGCCCATGGTTTTACTGTCAAGTATTGAATACCAATTGTGGTTTCTAGTTTCTAGTTGATCTATTTATTAGTCATGTGAGATAGAGGCTTCATAGTGTTATTAGGTGTACAATTATGCTACATGAATATTGTTGGTTCTGGAAGAGTTAGAGTTGATTGTATTGATGTACTTGATTGGTTGAGATTAATACAAGCTTAGTTTCTCTTTAGTAATGAAGTTTTTTCTCAAAAGAGTTGCTCCATGTCTATTTAGTGTTTTTTATGGTTTTCTAATTTTGTATGCTTATTCATGTTTTATTTATGTTAGTAGTTTAATCACATTACCCTAATTGTTTTTATCAAATTTGAATACTATTGGTTTATGTTTTCACTATATCTATCTACCCTATAATCAACTAAGGTACAATAGGCTAAGTATGAAAACATAAGCATGAGAAGATAATAAGTGTAAAGTAATAAACATGGAGTTGTAAGTGGGTAAACATGGTAGGATAAGTATATTCAATCATAATGTCACAAAATGTAAGGACCATTGAATCATAGGATGTTAACATGATAAGAAGCATAACAAGCATGATAAGGATATCATAATGCATGGACATAGAAGCACAAGGATGATAAGTAAACATAGGAATGGTTAGGATCATGATAAAAGCAATGATAGCATGTAAAAAATGTCATAGTCATGGTACTTTAGGATCACAAGAACACAATAAATCATTGGTGATCATAAAATCATGTAGCATAGGAAGATAACTAGAACGTGTGGAAAGCAAAATAACATGAGTAAAATATGAGCCAAACAAGGCATGTAGGTAATAAAAGGAACATATGAAAGCATAGAAACTTATCATGACATAGAAGACAACATAGGTCCTAAATATAAGAGTTAAATATGAGAGTTGTCCACCAAGTGGGTAAAGAAACCACAAGTCTAAATATAGAAGGTGAAGTACAATAGGTAAATTTAAGAACAAACATCAGATAAATAAGAGGCCAAAGTGTAACAACACACAAGGTAAATGGATGAATAAGCAAGGAGGATCATAACATACATGGCATAAGCAAAAGGTCAAAGTGGAAATGGTACGTCACATAAGGAAGAAATGATATGAACAACATAACATATGTTACAAGTCACTTATGTCTAGATGTAGAACTAAAGGTTTCTTTGCAACATTCACATTCTAACAAAGAACACTAACACAATAGAACATAATCATTAAACCAAGAAGAGTAAGAAATACAAAATATGGCAATCAATTAAAAGAGATGCAAGCATATATCCATCTAATGAAGTTGTCACAATTAGATGAATCTATCTTAAGGTGTGCTGAAAATATATAACTATAGGTCATGATGTAAACAACTAGTCTAACTGCTTAATTATTCTCACTTGGTTGTAATTTATTTTTGTAATTTGATTAACTTTAATTCATTTTAAAAAATTCATGATGAAATTAAAGTAAGAAGAAACAACCAATACCTTTAAAAGAATCTCATAATCATTACTAAATTTAATTCATTAATTTTCCACAATCCATAGTGTTGTGATATGAATGCTTCTGGATTTGACTGTGATTGATTTTTTCCCTCAACATTTCAGATCACACTCTATGATCCATCATCAGGAGAAAAAGAGCAAGAGAAGAGAAAGAAAATTTCGGATCACACTCTGTGATCCATCATCAGGAGAAAAAGAGTAAGAGAAGAGAAAGAAAAAAATCGATCATAGTCAAATCTAGAAGCATTCATACCACATTACTAAATTTACTATGAATAAATAAATATATATCACTAAAGGTCAAACTAATTTGAATCATAAATATTTCAGATTTTTTCCTTTTTCATTTTCTTTTTTCTAACAAACATATCATATCCTCAAATTGTTGACCAATTATATGATGATATCTATTATATTCTAAGATTATTAAATTATACTTCAACTTTTTCATAATTTCAAAATCCTTAATTAAATTTTTACATAAATTTATATCCACAACTATATATTTATTTAAATGACTGAGAAGAAAATGATTCAATATTAAAAATAATACCCTTACTATCCTATAACATATGTAGATGCTTCTTTCATATCACAAATGATAATCATGTCCATTTCAATGTTATGAAATCAACTCGAGAGGGCAATTAGTATGTAATATATTCGACTAATAACAATAGACATAAAAGTTAGCGTGATTATAAGATTCCACTTTATTTTAATTTTATGTCTCCAGAAAAACAAAAGCAAGCGGACTGGAATTAGGTTTAACATGTTATTCTGTAACTGCAGCTTTCTTCAATACAAAAATATACATTTGACGTCACTGAGTTTCACGCGTCTGCGCAGCTTTGATATATTTTCTCCATATACTTTATAAAAGCTTTTCTCAAACACACTTTTACTTGGTCAATAAATATAAATTATAATTACTTTTGTCTTTCAAAATAATATATTTTTATAAGGAAGATAAATGAAATTGAAAATTATTGTAATTAGTAAGTAAATAGCTAATTTAGTTAAAAAAGTTGGATTTGATGATTACAATAAATATATGAAAATTAAATGTAAGTGGTATGGGTGCTTAGTTTCATAATTAATGATGAGTAAAAAAGATAGATAACATGTAGAATCCATTCGTCAATTTTTTGTAATTAATGTCCACAGTAAGTTGAATTTGTTAAAGATCATATAGTTTCAAATGTTCTTGTGGTTCAATCTTGGTTGCCATGAGGTCGATCTTGAGTAGGAGGTAGTTGATCTGATGCATAATATTGATCTATAACGTGTGGCATCAATGTGTCAGAATATTTTTACAAAATCATATTTGCCTTCATTTTATCAGTAATTGAACTTGTCTAGGTGGTGCTTAGAAACACTTTTAGAAGATTGCTAACCTGATAGGTGAATGGGTTCTCTTAGGTAAAACCCCTTGGTAGGTTAGATTAACAACGATGAAAATTGTCAAGAACATGCATAGGCATGTATATGGCCTATATGAAGATGGAAAGAATTTACTTCTTTATTGCCCTTTAGAAATTCTAATGTACTCTAATGATTTTCCCCAAGTTATAATCATGTATGAATTAATTGCATATTGAGTGTCTAATGTTATACCCCACCATCCCTTATTTTTTCAAGGGCTAGTGACAAAATAAAAATCCCAAATACTTTGTTAAATGAAAACTAGAATGGCATGGACTATATTGGAATTGATTTACAAGACTAATAAACTATACTTAATTTTAATATTTAATTGTGTGTCTCTTCATAAGGAATATAGTACTATATTTACATGAATCCTAGATTTTATTATGGTTTTAGTATATTGGGTTTATGGTCTTAGTTCAATATTTGTTATGTAATAGGATTGAGTGAAACTATTTACATTTGATCAATTACCTAGACTAAGGTTGTGTAGACTAGTGTTACTTGACATTTGTGAAGTTTAGAGAAATGAGAATGCAAGATGATACATTGGGCTATGGTTCGTAAATGAATGATTTCAGACTTAATATTTTAGGGCTAACATTTTATTTACTTAATACTTAAGTCTCATGAATTGTTTTATGTAGTTTGTATAAACATAATGTCTAAAAAATTATTTATTTGAGTGTGTAGGTAACTACTGATGTTGACCAAGTTAGCCAAGTAGAAGGCAACAATATACAACTTCACATGATCTTAGATTAATGATTAGTGGCAATGCATGAGTAGCCCAAGAGAGGGACAATATAGTATGTAGTTGTCAAGCTAAGTGTCACGAGGAAAGAGAATACAAATAATCAAACTACAAGAAACAAAGGTAGGATATAATGACAAAGGAAAATGTACTTGAAGTAAACAAGCCTTGATTTGAGAAGATCTCTACCTGTCTAGAAGAGTGTTGAATTACCCACCTAATCAAACTATTTGAAAACAAGCCAAATGGATAATAACAAAATTTGCGTGATGTGAACAAGTCTAGGGAATGGAATGATATCTAAATTAGAGCAGAGTCCTAGATGAAATTTGAAAAATAATGAATCACCTAGAACAACTAGTGAAACTTGACAAGAGAAATGTCCAGTGATAATATATAAATTTAGAAGAGATTAATGTCAAAGGCTACTAACTCTATGAATAAGTAACATTGAGATGAAGGAAATCTAAGTGACAGAGGAGCTAAAGAAGGGTTTGCTAAGGAATGTGCCTAGGTAGAAGCCCAATGTTGTAAAAATAATTTAGTAGTGTCCTACATTTGTAGGTTTGTATGTTATGAGATCGATAAGTCAAATTAAACTTTTCCCTCTAGGAATTACTAGATTTTGTTTAACAAATATGTTCTTGTGAGCCAGTGACAAGTACCTTAAGTCAAAGGTGGTAGGAGAAATTGAAAGTGCTAACCAATATTAATTCCTTGATGGGGCCATATAGTAGCTAACCAATTTAGAATGAAGCTCCATAGTTGTCCCTTTTATAGACGATGTCCATTTTTTGTAAAATTCTAGTGGCTAAATAATGGTCATTCTTGTAGCCATAGAATGATGGCTATTCTAGAACCTAGATCTTCATAGTGTTGCCTTGTTATATTAGGGTGTTCCATTGTTCAATTGTGCTTAGGCCCCATAGAGTAGATATTACACTTGAAGTTAGTATAGTTAAGACTAGTTACAATTAGATGTTAAGTCCAATTATGTATTTTTGTCCAAAGTGACAAGTTGGTCTAGCTATTAAATTAGTCAATTCTTTTGAAAAATGTGTAAAGCATGTAAAGCATAGACTAGAGTAGGAACTAACAAGGAGATTTCTATATAATTGTTTCAATTGATAAAGCTCTACACTAGTTTGATTGATACGTATCTTGGACTTGATAGCCTTAAGCTATCAACCCTTGACATTGTTGTCGCTCCCCCACTACCAGCTAAATGAAAATTTGAACACTACTCCACCCTACTTCACTATTAGCCTTGATATAATCTTATGAGTTCTTCTAATTATTTTATATCCTTGACATCCCCTCTTCCTCAAGATGTTATGGCCTCTCTTCCATAGCATTCCAATTACCTTTTAATTCTATATCTATTATTACTATTGACATTATTATGGATATTGCACCTATAGAATCCTTCCCACCTAAGCTAGCAACCTATTTAGGTGATTCTTTAGCTTGGTTGTAGATATTAATTCACCCTTAATGATACACTTTTTCATTTTCCATTTCAAATGTTTTCGGTATTCTAGAGAATGTTGATCCCTATACATCTCTAGAATGCTCACAATCACCTCCTCCTATTATTTCTACCTTGCTCCCTCTTTTAAATCCCACATAATTTGCCAGTCTTGAGTCATGGGATGACCATGATTGGGATGGTGACAATTTGTTAGATGAGGTGTTTGATGAGTAGGCACTTCTACTTTGTCTCACGTGTATTTACATATTTGTGTGTATTTTATTTAACATTATAGTGGTGATTGCTTGTTTTATGTTGACATGATCTATATTTTCCTTGCGCATATATTATATGTATATGTTAATTCCCATTGGAGGACCCATGATACTCTTATAAGTATATGGATATAAGACGAATGCTATGTTTTTTTTTTCCTTTAATTGTCTCTCACATTCTTCATATTTATAATGTTATTTGTACTGTCCTAAACACATTTTGGGATGATGCAAAGAATTGAGATATTTATATCTCCTTCATGCTAACCCAAAATGTTTAGGAGAATTGTGTGCTTTTTTCCCTTTCTATTTTTTGTTTGCTTTCCTTGGGATAAGGTAAAGCATTCAAGTTTTGTTCATATAGATTCATGTTGACAGAATCAGAAACATTTTTTACTTTTAATCTCTATTTGGTGTATAGCTTCTTCCTATATGATCATAGTTCTATATGCCCTAGGCAATGATGACAATTCCAATTACAAAATAGTCTACAGAGTGGTAGGAAATATTGGACGTGATAACGAAAGCTCCACACCACATTTTTGTCTGTTGAAAAAACTCATACACGAATGTACAGAGACAGTTAACCATACCAATTACATAGGGATCTTAACAAAGTTATAAGACATAAGCGAAAGGACATACATTTTAGTTGAAACGTATAATGTCCAGATAAGCCACACACTCATGGAGCACTATAATTTGAAGACAAACTATATTTTGGTAACTATGCAAGCAGGATATGAGATGAGAATCACAAATAACAATTCTATGATACGAGAATTAAAACATACAATTATTTCTGGTAACTATGCAAACAGGATATAAAATGAGTATCACAAATAGCAATTCCTTAATAGCAAATGAATTGCTCAGGTGCCACCGAGGTTCTTTCTGATTGTGCCCACTTCAGCAGGATTTATCTGGAATGACTTAGCCAGGACTTGGTTGGGAATGGCTGGGTTAGAGGCAAAAACAGCTAAAGGAATTATAGAAGCACCCGGAGCTTGACTGTTAAAAGCTCCTATTAAAGAGGCAGTTATCCATCCCGTGTTCTGAACAAAGTGTATGAGGCCTTTGGGGAACACAAAAACGTCTCCTGTTTTGATCTCAGCAGAGAAAAGCTTGTTGGTGGTGTCCACGAAGCCAACGGTGAGATTTCCTTGCAGAACGAAGACTATTTCAGCGGCTCTTGGATGAGTGTGAGGAGGAACTTCTCCTCCGACCGCCACATCTACACGAGCAAATACTATACCCATCGTGTTTATACCAGGGAGGACTTGTGCTGTTGTAAAAACCACGCTCGATCCGAACAGATTGCCTGATGTGTTTCCTTGGCTGCTCAGAATAGATGTGGTAAAGTCCTTTGGAGAAGCGTTACTGGGATTCATACAAGGCAGCCCATTTATAAAAACTGTGGTCGAGGTGGTATCAGCTACGCAAAAATCCTGCAAAGTATCTGGGTCAGAACATATTGTGGGCACTAATAACAGCATTAGGAGGGGAACCACAAAGTATGCCATTGCAATTGTAAGTGCTAATTTAAATCTAGCAAAGATCATAACAATTAATTTGGGGCTTCCACCTTTGTGCGCGTGTATTTATAGAGATTCACAAAGCTCTAACGAACCATTATTTTAATGGTAATCTAGGAAATTTGCACTCTAATTTGGAAGGGCCAAAAAAATATTATAATTGATGGCCAAACAACTACAGCCGGTTAAGGCCGGCAAACAATTTTGGACTGACCCGGGATTGGAATTTGACAGTTTCTGGCTTCTCTGAGAAGCAATAATAATAGAATTAATAGTCAAACAAGACAGCAGTGTACGTGGGGCCGGAATTTTGGATCGCCCAGCCTTCGTAATGGTTGTGGCCTGGTTTTAGGGTTTAAAATCCTATATTACAACTCAATTTTTTGCTTGTGGTAGAGTTTGACTTTGTGAACAAGAATATACTTTACGTAATGTTAATCTAGGTTAACATTAAGGGTTTTTGCTTGTGGTAGAGTTTGACTTTTTGAACGAGAATATACTTTACGTGGGGCCGGAATTTTGGATCGCCCAGCCTTCGTAATGTTTGTGGCCTGGTTTTAGGGTTTAAAATCCTATATTACAACTCAATTTTTTGCTTGTGGTAGAGTTTGACTTTGTGAACGAGAATATACTTTACGTAATGTTAATCTAGGTTAATCAAACGATTTTTTAAGCATAAAATAATTTAGAATAATTCAGAGTAGTTACCTCAATTGATAATTGAAATTATTATTTGTGAATGTAAATGTGAAGGGATTGGATATTATCGTGTGGGAAAACAATGAAGAATAACCCATAATGAAACATCGATTTCGTTAACCTTAGTATTGGAAATCAAAAATCTTAATTTGATATGTGTGTCAAGATTTTAACAATTATAAAACTATGTGCAAGTTAAATTTGAACTACACAAGTGGGTGGCAGGGTGGGGTACCCTACACATCATATGATGTGTAGGGTCGATTTGGTGGGGTGATGGCATTCGATTTAACAAGAGCCTAAGGCATCATAGTTTTGCATGTTTCAGAGAGGGAGATATGATTGGAGAGGACGGTTCCCACGGAGGTCGTCAGGCACTAAGTTGGCAAGCATATTTTGGAAAGAGCCAGAGGAGGGGAGCTTGCCAATGTACGCCAATCTCAGTTAGCAAGGTGCCTTGGCCCTCAAGGCATGAGCCATCATAATGCAGAGTCCAGAACCTTCCTATCACATTAATAGCGAGCGAGGCTAGTACTATAGGTTAGTTTTATATACTTCATTTATGTTTGGCAGGGCTATGGACAGAATTCTAAAGCTGGATTTTTACCTCTCTCCAGACCATCTGCTAAGTCGTTGGTTGGCATGTGAAGGAATGGTAACTCCAATTTGCCTGACCAGCTCGGTTAGGCAAATGGCATTTCGAGGGAAAATTATAGACTAGCACTTTAGGTGGGTGCTAATACAGGGCAACTCTTTCATGATTGGACCCGTGAAATTGATTTTGGGCAAGGCCTTTGTGGAGGATGGGGAAAGATACAGAGTTGACCTTGATATCACATCCAGATTTGTGGCCTCCCTGCTCGATTTGAACGTGGAAAAGGCTATGATCAGCACTACAACTCGGAAGGCTTTCAAGAACCACTTGCTTGTTGGTCTCAAGGATGTCCTAGCAAAGGCAATTTTCATTGCAGGGATCCACCAACTAAAGGACCTAGGAAAGGTGGATAGAGATGAGGGCGTCATTCGCTATTATCCGTTTCTGCTGGACCTACAGGGAATGGCTCTACAGGAGCACAGTGAAAGAGCTAGGAAGGGCTAGGTGTTCCTGAGGAAATTGTTCCAGTTTGAGGCCACAGAGGACTTCGCGTGGATCCCTGAGCTAAATGATTACCTGTTCAAGCAAGGTCTAGGGTGAAGGGTTAGAGTATGTCTGGCCAACTGTGTATGGTTTTTCAGTTTTTCTGCAAAACTTTGACTCCAGTAATATGTTTATAATGTATACTTGGATATGTTTAGAAGCAGTAAACTGCCAAGGAGCCCTGCATGGCATTTTGATGGCACACCAGACCCTGTGAGGTCATTTTTATAGTCTAGCTAATAGATGACAGAAGTATGGACTTTGTCACCCTAACAAAGATAAGTTGTATGGTTTTTAATATTTTAATACAAAATCTCTCTTACATACCCAAAAAAAATTGAACTACACAAGATCAACACCACCCACTATAGAAATGATCCTTCAAATTGTGGACTCTTGTGATTAGTGGTGCCTAAAACTCTGATGTCTACTCTAGTGTAACGACTATCGATCATGAAAAACACCTTGGTGAAATCACTAGATTGCAAGGGAAAAGTTTTCCTAGGTCAATCCCCTAGTTTTTGACTAAGTTTATGGTCATTTAAAAGATAAATGACATCACTCTACAATAACACTACATAATGCCCAATAATGATTTGATGCAAAATTAGGTTCCTTTTAGTGCTATAAACTAAAGTGTCCCTAGAATGATTCTTCTCTTCAAAACATAGGATTTTGGGTAAGAATTGGATATGAATGAATGGAAAATGAATGCCATTAAATACATTGGCATATCAATAATTAATTATGCAAATGTGCACCATGCTAGCTCGTAATTGAAAGGAAGCTAGGTGTGCGGAAACACTTCCTACACTAATCTATTAAGGAGAGGGCTATGCAAATTTAACTTTATCCTAACTATTATAGCGATGTTAAACCATTAACATGAGATATAGCAGTAAAACAGAAGAACCAGAAAGTAGACAGAAAAAGAGAGACAAAGAATTATGGTGGGGAAAACCCTTATCAGGTGAAAAACCCCACACTCAAAAACCTGCACAATGTATTAACAAATCTGAAAGAATGTTTACAATACACTTTCAATGCAAGCTTCAATGGTCTTCAACACTCGTGTCTGGAGTCAATCCGACAGCATAACAGTACCTGTAAACCTGTGATACAAACTTCATCTCCAAGCACCCGTTTAAATAGAACATACAAGGCAATTTGGGACCTTTCTTGGAATGGGCATCCAATATGGCATCTTGGACCAAAACCCACACCTAGGGACACTTGGTCAATATTGTAGAATGTGTCTAACACTTGTCCACAACTCCCATCCCAAAAAGGTCACCTATTTTCAAAATGGGCTATGACAGATGCTCTTACGATACTTACGACCGTCATAGAATCTGTCATAGCAGTTACAACTTACAGCTGTAAGAGAATCTGTCATACACATGCTATAAATAGCATATTCTCTTACAACACATCATATTCCACCTTGGGGCACCCAAATATGCCTCATTCAAAGATGCTTCATGACACATATCATTACCTATCATACAACCTTCTATTCTTGACTCTTACATGTCATAGATTCATCATAGGAATCCGTCATAACCATTTTGGTCAAACATTCCTTACACAACATAGAAGATGCCGACACATGGCAGAATATTCCTACCACTAAATGGGATGCCTATCTCCTCATGTGAGGACAAAATAACAAGTTTGTCACATCACCATGCCACATCCCACAATATGACAAAGTGGAATTTCCAATTATTTACAACATAGGCAATGAATAATAAATACAAACATTACAAATGCAGAGAATTACCAAGGTTGAGACACCTTAATTCCCAATAGTAATGGCTAGTGTAATAAGTGAGAGTCACCAAATTTTGAATTTAAATTTTTAAAATCTAGGGGTTATTTCCACATGGTGCAAGATTAGTCCCACATATTGCAAGATTGACCCAAGACAAGGAAACAATATCAATGTGGAGGATGAAATTCTACACATGGTGTAAAAAATATGAATAATAAATTGAAACAAATGTATATGATTATGTGAGGATATATATATGATATCACTGAATAGGTGGAAAAATGTATGTGGGGATAGTTAAGAGATCAAGCAATAAGCCCAAATTCATCGAAGAGTGTCATTTGTTCATTTTTAATTGTGTTAATCCATTGCATCAAAATGGGCTGAAAAATAAATGTGAATTTACATAGCTATGCAAATTTCACCATAACATTTTACCCCCACTTTAAGGTGCATCTAAATCCTAAATGAAAACTTATCTTGAACTAAATGAGCACTCACAAACACACATGTAAAGTAAATAATTAAACTTAAAAATGATACTAGGGTCCATGTAAAGTAATAAACTAACTAGATATCTTTATGTGCTCTTCCCTCGTTGGGAAACAATGAATCTACTATGCAGTTTGAATGTTGTCCTATCCTAGGTTGCCTGATTTTTATGGCTCTAGTTGCTGTGATGAAGCCCAAGATTATTTTCTACTCTTGGATTTTTGTCTTGCTTCAAGGTTTTCCTCTCTGAAGAGGTTCTAGCTCTAGTATATGTTCTTGAGTATTTTGTTGTAGTTATTATCTATGTCAGGAAAGAGGTGTCTCAACCTTGTATTCCTAATTTTCATTTTAATGTATTTTGTATGCATTGAGTATTTCATCTTCTAGTGTATTTTATGTTCTTGTGGGAGAGTTGGAGGCCCTTGGAGGTGACTTGGATTTAGTCTTTACTGAGTTTTTTCCTCACATGAGGAGGAAGCCATCCCACTTTGATTTTGAATAGTTTTTACACATGTCAGCATCTTGTGGTGTGTGTAAGGTCATTATGATGGGAGTTACTTATGTCAAATTCTTATGATGCATAAGAGCATGTAAGAGGAAGTTACATTGGAATCTTTACCAACATCATGATAAGTATGGACACTTGTCATGGAGCATCTTTGAATAAATTGACTTAGAATAAATTAGGGCACATAAGTTGCATGGTCGAATATGAAAGGTTATGATATTGTAAGTTGTGTAAGGAATATGCTAAATATAGAAAAAAGGACCAAGACCAAGAAGATGGCATTGGAATTTTGACTCAAGTTTGCGTGCCATACTTATTGTTATTTTGATAATGGTTATCCTAAAAAATTTGTGGTTTTTAGTTTAAATTCTTTCATATAAATTGGTGCTTGGAGTTGTACTCTGTATGGTGTAATTTGTAGATACCAAAATGCTACCCAAATCACTCTAGAATTGAATGTTAGTGACACTCCATGTTAAGGCTTCTCTACAAGTGTATTGTAACCTTAAATTAAGATTATTGAATAATACATTAAGTTTATTTGGAGTGTGGGGTTTTTCTCTCAAAAGGGTTTTCCCCACATACACCTTGTGTTATGGTATATTCTTTATTTTATATTCATATGTGTTTCTACTTTCTATAACTATAAAAAGTAAAATTTGCACAATACTCCCCTCATTAGATTATTGTAGGAAGTGTTTCTACATACCTTGTTTCCTTTCAATTTGTACTAGAGATTGATCACCTTATATCATAGTTGTTGGGTAGAGGATTGTTTGAGTTGGAGCTTGCACAAAGTTTGTTTTTGATCTTTTTTCAAGAATAGATGGTAAGAACATGAAGAATAGAAGTGGATAAGTTTAATTTCAATAATTTTGAGCTGTGGAAATTTAAAATTGAGGATATTCTCATGGATAGAGATCTATGGGATGCAATATCTAGTGCCGAACCATCTAGAATGAAACAAGAAGACCTAAACTTGATGGATATAAATGCTAAAGGAATTATGAGACTCTGTTTAGTAGATTTAATTCTCATAAATGTTCATGAAGAGACCATTGCATCAAACCTTTCTAGAAAAATCTTGGAGACATTTATCAAGTTAAATCCCTAGTGAATAAGTTATTCTTGAGAAATAAGTTGTACTCTCTTAGGATGGACAATGGTGGATCCATAGCCAATCATTTGATTGCCTTCAATATGATAGTTTCTCATTTGAGGTTTGTGGGAGTAAAAATGGAGGATGAGGATCATTAAATGACTTTTCTATGTTCTTTGCCAAATTCATGGGACTACCTTGTAATGGCCATTAGTAGCACTACCACCAAGTTCAAGATGGATGAGGTTGGTGCATCATTGATTTTTGAAGAGATGCAAAGAAAGACTTATAAAATATATAAGGAGGCCCTAGAAATACATGGAATATCCAAATAAATGGGCATGAAGTATGGTAAGAAAGATAAGCCGAGGTAAAAATCTAGTGGTAGATCTAAGTCTCTTAATAATTCCAAACTGAAATGTTTGAATTGCAACAATCCTGGTCATTTTTGAAATGATTGTAAGGAGGAGGAGAAGAAAATGAGTGATTATAATGATGAATTTGATAGATCCTCCCAAGATGATGGTGATGCTTTTCTTAGGGCCTTGGCTACACATGCATTGGAAGGTGCATGGATTATTGACTTTGGAGCATCTTTTAACATGACATCACATTGAGGTTGCTTTATGATATATGAAGAATATTATGGTGGGAAGGTGTATCTTGTAGATGATTCTTATCTCAAGATATTGGCTATGGAATATTAATGGTGTGCTACATATCCCTAGTTTGGCACAAAACCTTCTTTCTATAAGTAAATTGAATGTTATAGGTGTGTAGATTGTTTCCTTGAATGGATGGTGAAAAATGGTTACAAGATCTATGGTTCCTACTAAGGGTGTTTATATTGGAACTCCATTTCATCTGGACCCATGCAAATTTTAGTTCAATTAAAGAGATTTGCACTATATTCACCTTCACCATTGGAACTAGCAGAAAAGAGGTGTGTTGCATCCACTTCAAATGGTCATTATTTCTGGGTACTTAAGGGTTGTCATGTTTTGGATACAAAAATTATAGTAGAGAAGATAATCTTGTGGCACTAGAGACTTAGCCACATAGGTGAGAAGGGTCTATAGGCCATGAAAAATAAACACCTAGTTGAGGGGTTAAATTATTGTAACATTAAGTTCTATTTTTGTAAATATTTTGTGTGTGGAAACAAAATTATGTTATTATTTAGTCTAGTTCGCATAAATATTCTAATATGGTGAAATTGATACATTTGATGTTTCTAATCTTACTAATGTTTCTTCAATTTTAAAATCTATTTATTATGTATCTTTTATTAATGACTATAGTAGAAGGACATGGGTATATTTCATTAGAACTAAATCTAGAGTTTTTAATTAGTTTAAACATTTTAAGGCTCTTGTGGAAATTAGACTGGTAAAAACATTAAGTGGTTGCTATGACATGTTACCTAGTTAAAAAGTCTCTTGTATCAAATCTTCTTGATAAAACACCTATGGAGGTGTGGTTAGAAAAAATTCCTCATTGACACATCTTAGAGTCTTTAGTTTTGATGCATATGCACATGTGCCTAGGAAGAAGAGGTAAATGTTGCAAAACAAGGTTGTTAAATGTATCTAGATTGGTTATTGTATTGGTGTGAAAGGGCACAAGCTTTGTGATTCTATTGCTGAAAGAGTTTTTTTTATAGAAAAAGTGTTATCTTTAAGTAATTTATACCTTCTTCAACTCTATTGTAGAAAAAAAAGGAAGAAAAGAAACTTGTGGTTCAACTTCCTCCTAAACCTAATAAAGTTGAATCAAAATCCCATGGACCTAAACAAGAAGAGACCTATAATAGTTTATAGAGTTTAGAAAAAAAGATAGAGCCTCTGTTGCGAGTATGTGCCTAACCAGTGTTGTCATTGATGTCAACATATCTGTGTTGTCATTAATGTCAACTGTGCCCTTATCTAGTTACTTTCTTGTAATGAGTTAGATGATTTGTACTTACCTATGTAATTGATTCTGATGCTGAGGATATTGATAAAATTAACTCCTCTGGTAGAAACAGTGAGTTGCAGTGGAAACAATGCATTGCATACAGAAGAACAGTCTAGAAGATTGCTCCACATTTCCTGAAGGGTGAATATCTTTGTCTGTGGATTGGAATTTATTTAGAGGCTTGTCTGAAGATCCCACATTCTAAGTTTGAGCCTCCGATATGAAGATATAAGTGAGTTATGTTCACCAAAGTAAAAGATGCCTTTTCTAAGTATTCACTAGTGATAGAGAGAAGGTATTTTGCTTCACATTCCTTTGCATTGAAGTATTATGATGTACGGTTCTACAGTTAAGTCTGGAATGATGATAAGTACCTTCAGTTCCAATGGTTCATGATTTGGTGATCCACAAGCGATCTTTTCCTTATGACAGTAGCTGGCAATGGTGTTTATGTGCTCCAGTTTGAAGTTCATCTTTGTGACAGAATGGTTAGAAGTTGTACAGATTGTTTCTGATGATTTCAATGTGCTTGTGGATGTCTCCTTATCATGTTCCTACCCTTGGATTTGTCCATAAAGAGAAAGTTGGATCGTGGATGAAGAATGTTCTTAGAAGACTTAGTGTTCTCACCAGTCTTGGCTGACTTAGTTGATTTCATTATTTGCAAAGATGTTTTGAAGATTTTAGAAGTGTGTCCTGGCGTGAAGGATTGTGTTTGAGTCCCAGCTAAGGCACGGTGTGATCAACATACATCTTTACATATTTTCCTTAGCTAATTTTTGTATTAGCTCTAGACCTAAGGTATTTCTATTTATGTTTTGTAATGCCGACCTTGGAGATTGTTCCAACGGTTGATAAATATATTGCCAACCTTGATGTACATTCCAAGGTTGATGACTTGTATAAAGACTTGTAACGTAATTGTTAAAAAGGTGTGTGAGTACAAAAATGAAAAGATAAGAGCGAAGGTGTAAAAGAGCAGAGTAGAGAAGCTATATTGTGCTTCAATGGAACTGAACCCAGGCATGGAGTAGATGCTACCAAATCAGTTCACCATCTTTTGGCAGTGAGCTGTTCTTTGCAGCAAGCAATTTGGGCAGTGAGGCTAACACCCACCATGGGTTTTCCCTTTTAGGGTATTCCACATAAAAATCTGGTGTCTACTATGTTGAATGTGTGATTGTGATTAAGTCTATGGTTTCATGCTTTCATGGTTAAATTTGATTATCAGTAATTAAGTAGTTGATGGTTTGATATTCATATGAAGTTAAGTTTTTTTGCAACTGATTCACCCCCCTTCTCAGTTGTCCTACATATTTCAATAGCCTCCACCTCAGCACTGGAGGTTCATCCATTCGATAAACACAACAGCTAGATAGGCATACCCCTCCTAATTAAAGATGTATTTTTATTTGATTACTAACATTGATGAGTCTAGGAATATAAATGAGGCTATAGATATGGATTACGTAGATTCCTAGCAAGTGGCAATGGAAGAAGAGGAGTTGTGCTAAATAAAAATGACACATGAGATCTAGTACCTTTTCCTGATATATGTAAACTTTTTGGATGCAAATGATTGTTCAATAAAAATTTGGTTCAAATGGTAGTGTTGATAAGTGCAAGGCATGATTGGTTATGAAATTTTATTCCCACATTGAGGGAACTGATTATGGTGAGATTTTATTCTTAGTTGCTAGGATAACATCCATTCAGTCTTTATTATCTATTGCCATAACAAATGATCTTGAGGTTGAGAAGATGGACGTGAAGACAACCTTCCTTTATGTTGATTTAGAGGAAGAAATTTATATGTCACAACTAGAGGACTACATTGAAAAATGTAAAGAACATTTGGTTTGTAAGTTGAAGAAATCATTGTATGGTCATAAGCAATCTCCTAGGATGTGGTACCAAAAGTTTGAATCATTTTGAGATATCTTTCTTCTAGCCTCCTATCTTGTTAGGAATTTTGTTAAATAACAAAGGAAACCCCTCATTCTTTTCGATTCATAAGTGATCAAATCCCGTTGTTCAAATATTTATAGATCTTTTTAGGATTGAGCTAGAATTGAATAAGAGGATGATTTTCCCACCACATAAGTAGGAATATCTAATCTCAAGTTGCTATGATTCAAACATGCTCATAAAGGTATTTTGAATCTCTACGCTAGATGAAACAGATGGTATCCGAAAGAATTTTTATAGGAGCTTCCTAGGATTTTGTACTATTCATAGGTCATGCCTCTTTTCTTTCCAATCTTATGGATCTTGCCTAGGATGCAAACATTGTTAAAAGGATTTCTTTTCATTACCTTCATGATAATATGATCTAGTCAGAGGAAACGTTTTCCAATGCTCATTGTAATTATGACTTCTGTAACTTTGAAGAGGCAAGGATTGGGGGTTTATTTAAAATTATAGACATTCAATAGATGCCAACAATAAAATTTGTTTATAGTGCTATCAAGCATAGGATCCTTAACTCATGCAGTAACAGTACACAATTCATTGCAATCTCACAACCATGAGTTGGGCAAGGAGTGGTCGTTGAATGTGCAGGATGTGTTTCACATAGTGATGAGTCTTATGCTTCCATGTAACCCTCCACCACTTGTTGATGAAGATGAGGAGGAAGAAGAAAATGAGGCTGACAATAGGTAGATCAATATCAATGAACAACTAGTTTAAGCTTCCTATTTAAATCTTTTTTTCATTCTAATTACTATTATATACAGTTCTTTGTGTTAATATGTAAGTTGTTATAATGGTTATGTAGGTAATAAGAGGATGGATATTGGAATGTATCATGTGATCTTGCCTTTCTACTACTTTGATCTAATATTATCTTATTCCCTGGACGATTTCAAGAGCATTTTTTGTGTTTTATATTTTCAATATGTGTTGCAATACCTCATTATGTAAATATTTAGGTTATATATAATATATGTCTGAGGTGCTTTGTACCTTTAGGCTTTTAAAAAAATCTGAATCATTTGTGTTAAGTTAACAATTTCAATGATCGAAATTAGATCATTTCATCTACTATAATATGGATGGTGGTCATATTCTCATTATTGCATTATAGGTTTATGTTATGTTAATTTTTGTTAATGAGAACAGTTTGATTTTTTAATTAAAGTCACATATTTTAGCATATTTTTGAGATGAAGGACTTAGGGGTGGCTAAGGACATCTTGTGGATGGAGATCAAAAAATATAGATCTAACAAAAAAATTTGGTTAGGTTAGAGTAAGTATGTGAACTCAATGTCAAATAGATTCAACATGTCATCTTGTAGGGCTCTGTGTATTCTTTTTATGATGGGAATAAAGTTGTTATTTGAGTAATGTCTAAAGTATTTTTATGAGATGGAGGATATGAGTAGTGTGCCTTATGCTAGTGTTACTAGGAGTTGGATGTATGCTATAGTCCATAGCACACCAGATATTGCCCAATTAGTTGGATTCCTTAGTTATTTTATGGCTAGTCCTAGATGGGTACATTGGGATGCAATGAAGATGGTCATTAAATATTTCCAAGGTACTTCTATAAGTATTTCATTTTTTATCATTGTTATCTTACATGGGCCTAGACTGCAAAGTGTATTCATAAATATTTGGATTTTGATTGGGTTGGAGATGTTGATAGCAAGAGATCCACTATTGGATATGTTTTCACAATGTTTGGTTGTGTTATTAGTTTGATGAGTAAGCAAAATGTTGTGGTAAATTTTTCCACTATAAAAATAGAGTACATGGTAGCTACTGATGCTTATAAATAATCCATTTGGTTTAAGATATTATATTCTAACATTGGGCTAGATGCAGGAATTATTACAATTCTATGTGATATTTAGTGTTCCATATGTTTGGCAAAGAACCTAACTTTCCATGCAACAACAAAGCATATTGATGTCTAGTACCATTTTGTTCATGAGATGGTAAAGCATGGAAGAGTGACATTGGATAAGGTTGAAACTTTGATGAATATCATATATTTGTTGACTATTCTTGTGAGTTTAGATAAGTGCATGTGGTGAAGTGAGTCTATGGGTCTTTTAACCCCTAGTAGTTATATTTTAGTGTTTGTGGGTTTCCCTTTTTCTCTTGCAAGGTGATTGACAAGTGGGAGAGTGTTGGAAAAAATATGTCTCAACCTTGCATTCCTAATGTTTGTTTTAATGTATTTTTTATGCATCCACTATTTCATCTTCTAGTTTATTTTGTCTTCTTGTGGGAGATTTAGCATGCCACTTGGAGGTGACTTAGATTTCATATTTAGTGATTTTTTGTCCTTACATGATGAGGTAGGCATCCCACTTTGACTTGGTGATGTAGAGGTGTTAGGTCTTAGAGATAATTTGACAAGAACAAAAGATTTCAATCTAGTGTGGGCTTCAATGAAATAGACTTCACTAGTCTTCCCTTTTGCCTTAAACTCCTCCAAAGGGCACAAACTTGGGTTCCAACTTCTCAGATGAAATATTGCATCTTCTAGGGTCTCAACCTACCCCAACCAACAAGATTCAATAGGTTTTACAAACCAATTTGATTGGTTCTTGACAATTCCACTTGACTAGGCCTAATCCTTGTAGCCCTGTTCAGCGACTAACTTGCATTTTTCTCTCAACTTTCCCAAAGCACTTCCAAAAAAAATAATTGATCTAGATATCCTTTATTGAGTTCTATAATATACTTGAAAATCACATACTATTGTTTTGGACTGAATCTGACTGTCCAACACCCTGCTGTCTTCCTACAAGGCCTAATTTGCCCACTTTACAAAGGAACCCTATCAAATACTTTCCCCACTCACTCCAAACCTTGAAATAGTGCTAGGAAAGGATCTAAAACAAAGGATTTTCTAGGTCTCATGCAATTATTTTCTCATTCAAGTGTTTAAACACCAAACCCCCATTTCTAGGCCCCAAAACCTAGGGCTTGCTAGATCTCCCAATTCCAATCACTTCCAGACCTCATTCAAAGGTCTAACACCATGTAATTGACCATATTAGACAACAAAAAATATAAAACCATCACCTTATTAAGGCCAAACTCCTGCTGCTAGAACTGAGCCACCATTCCAATGCTCTTTCACATGCAATCTTTGACTTCAAATGGTAATCACTTGCCCATTTACACTCCTCCTGCTTTGTCAGGGTTAGGAATCATATTATACATACAATCAAGGACCTAGTCTAGGAGAACTAGGATCATACATTCATGGAAAGGCCCTATGAGACATTCAAACTTGTCAAAATGCACAGGACAACTTGTTGTTCCTTGTGACAATCAATATAAACAGAGATAAAAACTGATCTAAAAGAACTCTCAGAGAATGAATAAGGTCTAATACTATTAAATTAGGATCTAAGACATAAAACAAGCATCCAACAATCAATAGATCAATAGAAACAAGAAGGAGATGCAAGAAAACTGAATTTTACTTGTTATTTCCAATCTGCCGTACAACTCAAACTTCCAAAATGACTCCTCTATATCATGTCACACCTTGGGAAGGATTATATAACGTTTGTCCTGACTCCCATAACTAATTCACAAAGGTTGGAGATGGTTAAACTTTCAAAACCACTCATTCTTGATTTTCCCACCAAATGCATTATTCAAAAATTTGAAAATTAAACTTTGTTTTAAGTGACTTTTTACTCTACCAAATTATCATGGTTTATCATGGTTGATGTTCTTAGGATCATTATTCCTTATTCCTAGCCTTAGACACTTCTATTTGACTCTTATTTGACTCTAGAGGCACTATTGGCCCACTTACATTATTTTTTGGTCCTAGGGTCCTTACTAGGACCCTTAGGACATTTAATCATTTTGCTCATTATAACATGTCATAATTGGTTCTAGGATGTTCCAGTTGGTTTGATTTGATCCATGGGCTCCTCCTTTGATCATTTGTGTCTTCTTGCTCTAGGGTGTTCTCTTAGGTGCTCCTGCACCATACTCCCGAGCATGAGAAAAACTCTTGTCCCAAGAGTCATGTGATCTGCTCCAAACCTCCTGCAGTCTTTTGGAAATGTTCCTCTAATTTGTGACAGGGAACATGAACTCTCCAAGGGTTATCTTCCTCCTTCTCCCACCTGCATGACTCTTACAAAAAATGTTAGCATCATAAAACATGTTTTGATGTCCTTGTCTAGGACCTTGCTACTGTATTGCTTTTGCACTTTCTATCTTAGAATTATGATTTATTCCTCCATGTACTATTTGTTGTTTGCTTTCTTTCTTCTACCTTCTTATAGGGCAGTCAATGTCCCCAATCTTGATATGACTCAAGTCCAAAACCTGCTATTCTTTAGGACTGTTATAAACCTCCTTCTGCTGCAACTGTTCCTACTGTCTAACCTGCACATCAAACTTTAGTTTCTCTCCAAAACAGATGGTAGTATGTTCTTTCTTGTCTTCACAAGGTAAAGGGATTAGTTTAAACTGTTTACCATCTTTGTGCACCAAATAGTTATTAGTAGAACCATCATGAATTGTCCTCCTTAAATGTTGCCATGGTCTACCCAAAATTATATGCCCACATGTCATTTAAATAACATCACATAAAACAGAATCATGATATGGACCAATTGAAAAATCAACATATGCCCTCTGATTAGCCCTTACTTGCTATTCTTGACTTACCCAAGTGGCATTGTAAGGACTAGGATGATCAAATGTTTTCAATCCCAATTTATGCACCATATCCCAAGAGACTAAATTATCATGTGAACCTAAATCTATAATCAACATGCATACTTTTCCATGGCTTAAACAATTAGTTTTAAAAATGGATACCTATGGTGCTTGTTGCTTTTTGCCTTTTTCCACCATGAGCATTTCTCCAATCAATCCTGGAGAGGCTGACAACATTTCCTGGTCTTCTTTCTTTTCCTCTTCTTGTGCCAAATGAACTCTTCTATCCTTGCTCTTATCAGCATCATCCTTCTTCGGACATTTGAAAGATGTGTGTCCCACTTCATTGCAATGATAACATCTACTTGTGAATACTCCTCTACCTGATCCAAACCTACCTCCACCTCTATATCCACCTCTCTGATCTGCAGAAAACTCTTTACCTTTCTCATTGTTGCTCTATCCTTCATTAGTAGATCTGCCCCTACCTCTATATCCTCTACCACTACCTTCTTGTCTTTCTTGTTTCCTCTTTACCCTCTCTTCAGCCCTGATGGCTAACTAAAAACATTCTCCAAGTGATTTTCGTATGGTCAAACCAATCTCATCTTGTAAGTTATACCTAAGCCCATTAAGGTATCTTGCCACTTTCTCTTCTTCATCTTCTAATCCTCCTCTAACACTAATCTAATGAAATTGCTCAGTATAGGACATAACATTCATGTCTTTTTGTTTCAAATTCTGCCTCATCCTCTTTGTTTGAATGGAGTAATCAGATGGAAGAAATTGATCCTTCATCATGTCCTTCATCCTACCCCAAGAAGTGATTCTTGTTCCACCTCTAGCCACTCTTTATGTTTGCACACTACTCCACCATGTAAGTGCTATCTCTCTCAACTTTGTTTTTGCAAATTTAATCTTCTTCTCATCACTCATTTCCTCATACTCAAAGAAATTTTCAAGGGCATCTATCCACCCTAATAGCTCTTCACTATCCATCTTCCCTTAATAGATAGGTAACTCTATGTTTGTCTTTGTTCCACTACCTTGAACTACCTTCAGCAATCTCACAAATTTCTTTTCTTCAGGATCCAATTCATCCTCAGGAGGATTCTCATCTGCCTCCTCATCTCCTTCTGAATCATTTTGTTCATCCCTTCTAGGATTCTTCTACAATGCTTCCAACCTTGCCAAGATTGATGCATGCTCCCTTCTCACTTGTCTTAAGTCTCTTTCTCTTGTAGCATCCTATTCTCTTCTCTCCCTCAACTCTTTTTCTCTAGCCTCTAAGGCTTCCCTCAATTCATTATTCTCTCTACCCATCTGATTCTTAAGGGGTATCTTCACAACTTTCACCAACCCTTACTCTTTCACAAGAACTTACTACTCACTCAAGGACCTACTTGCTGCTCTGATACCAATATGATGTAGAGGTGTTAGGTCTTAGAGATAATTTGACAAGAACAAAAGATTTCAATCTAGTGTGGGCTTCAATCAAATAGACTTCACTAGTCTTCCCTTTTGCCTTAAACTCCTCCAAAGGGCACAAACTTGGGTTCCAACTTCTCAGATAAAATATTGCATCTTCTACGATCTCAACCTACCCCAACCAACAAGATTCAATAGGTTTCACAAACCAATTTGATTGGTTCTTGACAATTCCACTTAACTAGGACTAATCCTTGTAGCCCTGTTCAGCGACTAACTTGCATTTTTCTCTCAACTTTCCCAAAGAACTTCCAAAAAAAAATGACTGATCTAGATACCATTTATTGAGTTCTATAACATACTTTAAAATCATATACTATTGTTTTGGACCGAATCTGACTGTCCTAACACCCTGTTGTCTTCCTACAAGGCCGAATTTGCCCACTTTACAAAGGAACCCTATCAAATACTTGCCCCACTCACTAAAAACCTTGAAATAGTCTTAGGAAAGGATCTAAAACAAAGGATTTTCTAGGTCTCATGCAATGATTTTCTCATTCAAGTGTTTAAACACCAAACCCCTATTTCTAGGCCCCAAAACCTAGGGCTTGCTAGATCTCCCACTTCGAATCACTTCCAGACCTCATTCAAAGGTCTAACACCATGTCCTTGACCATATTAGACAACAGAAAACATAAAACCATCACCTTATTAAGGCCAAACTCCTGCTGCTATAACTGAGCCACCATTCCAATGCTCTTTCACATGCAATCTTTGACTTCAAATGGTGATCACCTGCCTATTTGCACTCTTCCTACTTTGTTAGAGTTAGAAATCATATTATACATACAATCAAGGACCTATTCCATGAGAACCAAGATCATACATTCATGGAAATGCCCTATGAGACATTGAAACTTCTCAAAATGCAAAGGACAGCCTGCTATTCCTTGTGACAGTCAATATAAACAGAGATAAAAACTGATCCAAAAGAACTCTTAGAGCATGAATAAGGTCTAATACTATTAAATTAGGATCTAAGACATCAAACAAGAATCCAACAATCAATAGATCAACAGAAACAAGAAGGAGATGTAAGAAAACTGAATTTTACTTGTTATTTCCAATCTGCCGTACAACTCAGACTTCCAAAATGACTCCTCTATATCATCTCACACCTTGGGAAGGCTTATATAACATTTGTACTAACTCCCATAACTAATTCCCAAAGGTTGGAGATGGTTAAACTTTGAAAATCACTCATTCTTGATTTTCCCACCAAATGCATTATTCAAAAATTTGAAAATTAAACTTTGTTTTAAGTGACTTTTACTCTACCAAATTATCATGGTTCATCATGGTTGATCTTCTTAGGATCATTATTCCTTATTCCTAGCCTTAGACACTTCTATTTGACTCTTATTTGACTCTAGAGGCACTATTAGCCCACTTACATTATTTTTTGGCTCTAGGGTCCTTACCAGGACCCTCAGGACGTTTGATCATCTCATCCTTTTGCTCATTATAACATGTCATAATTGGTTCTAGGATGTTCCAGTTGATTTGATTTGATCCATGGGCTCCTCCTTTAATCATTTGTGTCTTCTTGCTCCAGGGTGTTCTCTTAGGTGCTCCTGCACCACTTGGCATGGCTTTTTTATGTCTCGAGATCTTGTGGTGTGTGTAAGGTCATTATGGTAGGAGTTACTTATGATATATTCTTATGATACGTAAGAACATGTAAGATGGAGTTACATTGGAATATTAACCATCATTATGATAGCTATGGATATTTTTCATGGAGTATATTTGAATAGGTTGAATGAAGATAAATTGGGGTGCCCAAGTTGGGTTGTCAAATATGACAGGTTATGACATTGTAAGTTGTGTAAGGAATATGCTAAAAATAGAAAGGATGACCAAGACCTTAAAAATGACATTGGAATTTGGACCCAAGTTTGGACACCATACCTAGGTCTCTTATCAATTTTAGAAATAGATTTTAACATCTTCACCCATTTTGACTCTTCTTGTCGATCTTCCACATCTTTCACATCTTCTTTGGTATCTTCATTCACATTGATCTCATCGTCATCCCTTGGGATCTAACCTCTTTTTCTATCTTCTTCTAAAGCCTCTAATTAGATTATATTCTCCCTTACCTCTTTCAAAATTGTTATCAACTAGGATTGCACCCATGATGCAATACTAGAAAGCTTAGCAATCCTATGTAACATTGGAATACCTTCAGGCTGTGGGTACACTATGATGAAGAACCTCTAGATTATGGGCTGGCTCCCTTCTGATTTTCTAGTGAATTAATGATTTTGTAGGAAAAGGGATAGAAAGCTCTCTAATGGATGTACTAAAACTAAATTGAAATGGCTGGTGATGCACCTAAATGATAGTGTGATATGCAAGTTGATTCACAACTAGTTTCAATAAACTAGTTCATACAAAAAAGATTGATAGACTTCCTCACATAAATATTTCACAAAAAAGCATATGTCTGCATAAACTGTAACATGTGATTGAGACTAAGTTCTGTATACATGTATATGTTATAATAAGACAAGTTATTTAAAAGTTTCTAGAGAAACACAGTAAATCCTTTATCAATCACTAAAACAAAGCAAGATACATGAATCTGGTAAGATAAACACTTGATTTTTATTGAAAACTTGAAGGAATCTTGGTATAAATGACAAAAATGATAACCTGTAACCTGCTGCACTGTATAAATTTATAAAATGAGTTGAAAAACACTCTCTTTCTCTTTGCAATGCACAAGATATCAAAAGGTAAGAACTGGGAGAAAACATAAGTTTTTTCTCCTATATACAAAAATATCTCCAAAGGGTGAGGTTGAATGAACTGAAGTCAACTCAGCATCAAAATATCTCCATGAATCTCTCCCATGAGCAAATATCAAAATCCCTAAAAAGGGGGTTCACAACTACTCCAAAATGAGCTAAAATAGCTCCAAACTGCCTCTTACCACTAGTCAACTGAAAATGGAATTCCAAACAAAGTCTAGATGACTAAAAATAACAAATTCTCCTCTCCATTTTGACCATAAAATAAGGAAAACACCCAAAATACCTCTGTTACACTTTAGCTTAATTTTATCTCTATTTTTTGCATGGTTGAGAGATAAAAATTAAACTAAAAATAAGGATTATTAAATGCAATCATCGTGATTGATTTAATAATTGTTGTGTAATGCATGATTTTTCCCCTTTTGTTTATTACATAACCATTATTAAAGCAATTTATAGTTTATTGCTTTTAATAATTGTTATTTTTTACAATTTGTCTCTCCATCATGTAAACATAGGGGGTTGGGCTAAATTCGACACATGAAGACACTTAGAGATAAAAATAAAATATTCTCCTTCCCTTTTCTCATAGAAAAAATAAAAAATACCCTCCTGGTCAATCTTGAGTGACAAGCCCTCCATGCAAGACAAAACCTCTCTGACTAGCCACTTTGAAGGTCTTCAATGCAAACACATACTTCATTTTTGAACTCTTGAGACACAACCTTATGTATCCCATGCACAAAACCATCTCCCATGCATCATTACCCCTTGCATTATTATTTTCATTGACTTCACATTTCAAACCTTAATAAAACAAAAGGAAATAATTATAGTCCTCACAGACTCCATTTGGCTCAAGCATTAGGTTTCATGATATTGGGTGTTGACTCCATGGTGGCTTTTGTGGATAATGATTTTGTGAAAAATTTAAAACAAAAACCCATCGTGGGCTAGGGCATTCGGCAAAAAGAAACTGAACCCTAAAAAAGTTGTTATTTTTCACTTTTGCATTTTTGCTTTCCATACTCTACCTCCATGAACTAGGGTTTGAAACCCTTGTAGGAGCTTCTACACGCTGCCATGGTGGTTGTTGAAGTCTATGTATCATGCATTTCAGGCCAAGGCTACTTCTCTCACCTCTATAAGTTTTTCTATCCCTTTTTTCTGAGTTCTATTTGAGCAAAACTACCAAGAATCTCTGCATTTTCCTTTGCTACTATGTAATGGCTTTCTCTTCTCCTATTGACATAGTTATTCTTTACTCATGCTGTGTTAAAAAAAAAGGAAAAAAGAATTCTGCTTGCACCTTATCGTGCCTTCTGTAAAATGTGAAAACAACTCATGTGCTCTTCCTTTTAGCCACAACATTTGATTATGAATGTTCATTATGAATGGAAGCATCATAAAAAGGATATGCATTTGTTATTACTATGTATGATCTTTATTTTTGATGAGCTACCCTTATGTGTTGTGATGAGAACGACATAAACACCTCTGTATCTCTCCCTTTAGCTGAGGCTTTGTTTTGCATCTCCAGTGCTTTTTTAGCTTGGTAAACCCTAGTTGGTTACGTGGTGGGTTTTAGTGTATTTATTTTCCCTTGTGGCTTTATCTTCAATGATGAACCATCTGTAGCAAGAAAATTGAGGTAAAAGAAAACTTGGTCGTCCTTTTCCTATAGCTTTACAAATGAAGATGAAAGCTCTCTATATTTGCCATCTTCATGGTCTTGCTCCTTGTGAGAAGAATGTAGAACAAAAAGGCTTCAATGCTCTCTTCACAGCATTTGGGCTTCTCAGTTTCTGTTAGGTTTTCAAATTCTATGATGGGCTTTTATCATTATGTGTATATTTCTTTCTCTGTGGCTGTTATTTGTTGACAGGAAACTTTACTGTACTCTCTCCTTACTTCTCGTCCATTCTGTATGCATAGAATCAAGTACAGGTGTATTGCATCTTCTCTTTTTATCATTGCCTCTCATGACTTCAAGATAGACCTTCAGTGATGTATGTTTGATGTGGCATAATGTTGTTCCTTTTTTATGAGGTTATTGTGACAGTTTGACTGCTACCTCCTATAATAAATGAACTCTCAGTATATCTCCATGTTTTCAGTTCTAATGATGCCTTCAAGTATACTCATTAGGTTACTAACATGGTATAATAAATGATATCTTTGTAGTGACTGTACCTATTCTTGTCTCTTCAACCCATTAAGCTACAGGTGACTGTCCCAATACTTATGTATGAATGACTCACTCCATGAGTACTGGTAGAATGTGATTGTGTTGACTATGTGATTCTGGAAGTCATATGATATGATTATGATATTATCTTTTCTTCATTTGAACTCTCCTGCACATGCTTTCATTTATTCTCTTATGTGTGATCCCTTGATCAGGACTTAGTCTCCTTAATGTATTAAGTGTGCATGATATCATCACTTCTGTATAAGACTTCCTTTTTTGATGTGATTGTCTTTTCCTTTGATGGAACTATGAGTTCTTCTCATGACTTATTATTTTTTTGTAATGCACTTCATTTCATCTCTCCTTAATCCCTGCACAAGGAAATAAAACCCTTAAATGCTTACCGCATCAGCATGTCTCATAGCTGCAATGTCATGATTGGTTGCTCCTTAGATGCTACTGTCTTATCCCTTGAGGTTTATCATCACTGTCATGGTGCAGCCTTAACTGTAGTATCTTTGTATCATAATAATAACTCATTTTGCTGACTGTAACAATACAAGGTCTAATTGTAAGCTGTTCTAGATGTTAAAGGCATACCCACTGTGGAGCCTCATTGGTACCTTTGATACTTGTGCAAGGAGGAGTTTTATTTGGACTCTTTAGCACATCTTTCCTTTCTCATAGCTTCACAAAAGCTCAATGCCACTTGGATACAACACAAAGATATTCTCATAAGTACTAAACATGCCAATGGGGTTCCACACAATGAACATCACTACCACGGATTTTGCTTATTGAAAAGTGTTGTTATGTTTTGACATGTATGTTGATTATTTGGACTACGAATCCTCTCAATTGTTAAGGAGAGGGTAGCATGCTGGGCTCAACCCTTATGGGAGCCACATTTTCTCCACATGCTGTATCTTTTACACATTATCATTTATTGCATGTTCCTGCACATTCAACAAACAAGTTAACAAAATAATGAAGCTGAAAGCTTCCAATGATTTGACCTTCATTTGATGATCTGATCTTGGCTTTTCTTGCATACATTTGGTAATGGCTCAACTGATTTCATGCATCATAGATAGAGGTTATATGTCTATTGATGAGACATATGATGAGATTTCATGTCCCGAGCTCTAACCAAATTTTCAATCATCTACAAGTATATATATGAAGATAGGGAATGAGAGGAGTTGAAGATAAGAGGACGAACACAAAAATCAGCCAATAAGGCAATGAAGGATATGGTCGCTTTTCATATGCTTTTCCCTTATTTTATCTTCAGATGCATAGCTTGCTTTCCGTGTTACATTAGCTTAGTTTAGTCATTCCCATGGCTTGTGTGGGATGTTTTAAGCATTCTTTTGATCTCAATGTATGAAACAACAACATTGTATACATTTTTATTTACAAAATGAATGAAAGACAACAATATCATGCAATTTGTGTAATTTCTTTCTATTGTAAAACATTGCATAAAAAAAACTAAATTCTATTTGAGAGCATTCACATGTAAATGGTTAGGATTAGTAGAATTTATTGGTGTACCTTTCACCTTTGATGTAATCAGCTATTTCAGCTCTACCAAATTGAGTTGTAGGTGAAGTTTGGTAACATTTCTAGCTATTTCTACTAAATTCTTGCTTTCTAAGCATATTGGATCAGTAGCCTAAGTAATCCATTGGGCATAGGAGTCAATTCTTTGTCCTTGAAGATAGAAAACTTATGTAACTCAGCTGTCAGGAACTATACAATAGCAAAACTAAATCGAAAACAAACTACCATGGCTCGGAACAGGACCAACTAACTGTGCAACTGCACTTCTTGGAAAATGAAACACTAAGCTAACCTAAAACTAACCAAGAAATAGGTTGACTAAATGAAACCATTAACTGGTTCTTGAAAGTAGTTGCCTTTCCTTAGCATCTTTGGAAACTTTGTAGGCTTGTGGAAAGCCAAACATGGATAGTGAAAGTTGAAACATCCAACTAGCTGTTGCAATGCTTCCCTAAGAATGAAAATGAAATCACTTACCCAGCTATCTTGACTAGGGTACCCGTTGCTTTCAGGTGAATAAATGGACTGGTTGTGCTCATCCTGTTGATCCCTTTGTTGTTCTAGACCAGTTTGAACATGGGACTGCTCCTTCTTGTCGGACTCCAACCAAAATAGGTGCCTAATAGGGCATCCTCTTGTGATGTCAAAGCTTGAACTACCTTTGATGACCTACTACTCATGAACAACTTCTTCTTCTTCTTGATGGTGGGGAAGATTTGGCTCCTCACACTCTATATTTTGTTTTTGTTCATGATGCTCCTATATGAAAGGTGTTGCTTTGATGTCCAGATTTGAACAAAAATCATCCAAGTCATCCCAAAATGCATCTTCTTCCATGTCTTCTTTATGTTTCTACATCAAAGGAAGGATCTTTTCCTTTTTACAGCTCTCCTCAAGGTTTAGTGAAAGAACAAAACCCTCTTCATGTAGTAGGGACTTTGATTTGGAAACTTGCCTAATGTGATGGGCAACTTCATGCACATCATTGTCCCTAACTTCACAAATGAAACTGATCATGTTCTCCTCCTCTACAGCTTTGTCTTCACAAGGAAGCAACTCACCAAGACCCTCAACCTCCTCATGTTGCTCTAAAAACTCCTCCTCTCTGTGTACAAAACAAGGCAACTAGTCAAATAGGAAGACCAACTCCCCCATATTATTCTCTTCTTCTTGCTCCAAGTTAACTTGTCTTGGCTGCTCATCCTCACCCTTTGCAGATACAAGATCTATTTTTGTGCTTTCTACCACACATGCAAGCTCAGGAACATCAAATGAATCTTCTTCTACTTCGACCACTTCTCTCTCTTTCTTATCAAACTAGCTAGCCATAAAAACAACCGGTCCATTTTTGTGGAGGGATATAGTTTTAGGATAAGAAGGTCAATTCATTACGGGAATTTGAGAAGCTTGAGGAGCCTTTGAACTTAAGATAGGCTCTTGGACATACTCATGAGGTGGGAAAGGCTAACCTTGCACATGTGTAGGCTCATGCAAGGGACGGAGCTCTCTAAAACTTGGAATTTTAAATTGAGAAGACCTACATGGAGGCTTAGAAGAGTTTCCTTGTTTGAAACTTGGAATCTTGGGTCCGGACAACTCTTCAACAAGTTGCCTTTGAGGAACAACAAATTTAGATTGTTCCAACATAGGCTCTTGCAATGGTAAAGGATCTCTAAAACTAGGAATCTTGACCTTAGGATGGTTAAGAGGCTCATTTTGCTTGAAACTTGAAAAATTATACTTACGAACCTCCTCTTGAATAGGCTAATCTAGAATGAAACAAGCTATTTAGACCTCATGCCTTTGCGATTGAGCAAACAAAAACTTGATCTGCTCCTCTTTTACTCCTATCGCCCTCTTAAGACTTTCTTCAAACTGCAACCAGGTCTTTGTGCCTCCAAATCCTAGTCATGAAGATAGAATTGATAAGCCAGCTCCTCTTTTTGTATGTTATATTCATTCTCTCTTTTGATATTTGATATCTGTCTTTGATAATCCAAAGCAATATCTCAAATACTCAAACTAGTTTTGTGTAAATCTAATGTAATATCTTGAATGCTCTTGTTGTCATCATACTAAGACTAATTAGCAGAAAACGTATGCTAATTGGGAATAGAATAGTCTTACTAGGGTTGGTTATGAGCATAGGTAGTCTGACATGGAATTTGAGCAGGGGTGGGCGGGTGAAAATCAGAATGCGCATGGTAGTTTTCTTGAAAAGTCATGAAATTTGGGCTAAAACTAGCATCATGATTGATTTGATATGGCTGATAAGATGGTGGATTAGTAGTATTTTCATGATATGATGGATGATATAACATATTCCCATGAAACATAAACATGCTTATTCATTCAAAAGTTGAAACAAGCAAAAATCAGAATTATTAGCACCTGATCATACTGAAACCAATTGAAATGTCATTCAGAGTCACCAGGTATGTTGCTTTCTTGCCTCCAAAGGCTGAAATCACTGACACACACACCAAATATCAATGATATATGAACATATTTTTGGGCTGAAACAGTCCAATGAGTCCCACTAGGCGTGCCAAAAACTATTATCAACTAGGATTACACCCATGATGCAAAGCTGAAAAGCTCAGCAATCCTGTGTAACATTGCAATACCTTCAAGTTGTGGGTACCCTATGATGAACATGAACCTCCAGATTATGGGTTGGTTCCCTTCTAAGTTTCTAGTAAATTAATGATTTTTTAGGAAAAGGGATAGAAATCTCTCTAATGGATGTACTAAAACTAAATTGAAATGGGTGGTGATGTACCTAAATGATAGTGTGATATGCAAGTTGATTTACAACTAGTTTCAATAAACTGGTTCATACAAAATAGATTGATAGACTTCCTCACATAAATATTTCACAGAAAAGCATATGTCTGCATAAACTATAACCTGTGATTGAGACTAAGTTTTGTATACATGCATATGTTATAATAAGGCAAGTTATTTAAAGGTTTCTAGAGAAACATGGTAAATCCTTTGTCAATCACTAAAACAAAGCAAGATACCTGAATTTGGTAAGATAAACACTTGATTTTTACTAAAAACTTGAAGGAATCTTGGCATAAATGACAAAAATGATAGCTTGTAACTTGTTGCACTGTATAAATCTGTAAATTGAGTTAAAAAACACTCTCTTTCTCTCTACAATGCACAAGAGATCAAAAGGCAAGAATTGGGAAAAAACATAAGTTTTTTGTCCTATATACAAAAGATATCTCTAAAGGGTGAGGTTGAGTGAACTAAAGTCAACTCAGCATCAAAATATCTCCATGAATCTCTCTCACAAACAAAGATGAAAATCCCTAAAAAGGGGGTCCACAACCGCTCCAAAACAAGCTAAAATAGCTCCAAACTACCCCTTACCACTAGTCAACTGAAAATGGAATTCCAAACAAAGTCTAGTGACTAAAAATCAACAAATTCTTCTCTCTAGTATGACCATAAAATAAGGAAAACACCTAAAATACCTCAGTTATACTTTAGCTTAATTCTCTCTTTGTTTTTGCATGGTTGAGAGACAAAAATTAAACTAAAAATAAGAATTATTAAATGCAATCATCATGATTGATTTAATAATTGTTGTGTAATGCATGATTTTTCCCCTTATGTTTATTACATAACCATTATTAAAGCAATTTATAGTTTATTTCTTTTAATAATTGTTACGTTTTTATAATTTGTCTCTCCATCATGCAAACATAGGGGGTCGGGCTAAATTTGACACATGAAGACACTTAGAGATAAAAATAAATTATTCTCCTTCCCTTTGCTCATAGAAAAAATAAAAAATACCCTCCTAGTCAATCTTGAGTCAAAAACCCTCCATGCAAGACAAAACCTCTCTGACTAGCCACTGTGAAGGTCTTCAATGCAAACACATACTTCATTTTTGAACTCCTGAGACACAACTTTATGTATCCCATTCAAAAACCATCTCCCATGCATCATTACCCCTTGCATTATTATTTTCCTTGACTTCACATTTCAAACCTTAAGAAAACAAAAGGAAATAATTACAACCCTCACGGGCTCCCTTCGGCTCGAGCATTAGGTTTCATGATGTTGGGTGTTGACTCCATGGTGGCTTTTGTGGATAATGATTTTCTAAAAAAATTAAAACAAAAACCCACCGTGGGCTAGGGCATTTGGAAAAAAGAAACCTAACCCTAAAAAAAGTTGTTATTTTACACTTTTTCCTTTTTGCTCTCCATACTCCACTGCCATGAACTAGGGTTTGAAACCCTCACAGGAGCTTCTACAGGCCGCCATGGTGGTTGTTGGAGTTTGTGTGTCATGCATTTCAGGCCAAGCCATCTTTTCTCACCATTGTAAGTGTTTCTATTCTTTTTTATGAGTTCTATTTGAGCAAAACTATGAAGAATCTTTGCATTTTCTTTTGCTACTGTGTAATGGATTTCTCTTCTCCTGTCAGCATACTTATGCTTTACTCATGCTGTGTTAAAAAAAAAGGAAAAAAGACTTCTACCTGCACATTATTGTGCCTTCTTTAAAATGTTAAAAGAACTCCTGTGCTCTTCCTTTTAGCCACAACATTTGATTATGAATGTTCATTATGAAATGGAAGTATCATAAAAAGGCTCTACATTTGTTGTTACTGTGTATCTTTATTTTTGATGAGCTACCCTTTTGTGTTGTGATGAGATCAATATAAATGCCTCTATATCTCTCCCTTTAATTGAGGCTTTGTTTTGCGTCTCCACTGCTTTTTTAGCTAGGTAAACCCTAGTGGGTTACATGGGTTTCTATGTATTATTTTTCCCTTGTGGCTTTATCTTCAACAGCGAACCTTCTGTAGAAAGAAAATTGAGGTAAAAGAAAACTTGGTCATGCTTTGCCTGTAGATTTACAAGTGAAGATGATAGCTCTTTGTATTTACCATCTTCACGGTCTTGCTCCTTGTGAGAAGAATGTAGAAAAAAAAGGCTTCAAGGCTTTCTTTGCAACACTTGGGCTGCTCAGTTTGTGTTAGGTTTTTAAATTTTGTGTATATTTATCTCTTTGTGGCTATTATTTATTGACAGGAAACTTTACTGTACTATCTCCTTACTTCTCATCCATTCTGTATGCAAAGAATCAAGTACGTGTGTATTGCATCTTCTCTTTTTATCATTTCTTCTCATGACTTAAAGATAGACCTTCAATGATGTCTTTTTCATGTGGCATAACATTGTTCCATTCTTATGAGGTTCTTGTGACAATTTGACTACTACCTCCTGTAATAAATGAACTCACTGTATATCTCCATGTTTATATCTATAATGATGCCTTCAGGTATACTCATTAGATTACTAGCATGGCATAATAAATGATATCTTCGTAGTGACTTTACCTTCTCTTGTATCTTCAACCTGTTAATCTACAGGTGATTGTCCCGATACTTGTGCATGAATGACTCACTCCATGAGTACTGGTAGAATGTCATTGTGTTGATTATGTGATTCTAGAAGTCATATGATATGATTACGATGTTATCTTTTTTTCATTTGAACTCTCCTACACATGCTTTCATTTATTCTCCTATGTGTTGTCCCTAGATTAGGACTTAATCTCCTTAATGTATTAAGTGTGCATGATGTGATCACTTCTATATAAGGCTTCCCTTTTTGATGTGACTATCTTTTCCTTTGATGGCATTATGAGTTCTTCTCATGACTTATTGTTTTTCTGTAATGCACTTCATTTCATCTCTCCATAATGCCTGCACAAGGAAATAAAACCCTTAAATGCTTACCTCATCGGCATGTCTCATACCTACAATGTCATGATTGGTTGCTCCTTAGATCCTACTATCTTATCCCTTGAGGTTTTATTATCACTATCATGGTGTAGCCTTAACTGTTCTGTAGCATACTCCTTGGATGTAGTATCTTTGTATCATAATAATAACTCAATTTGGTGACTATAACAATACAAGGTCCAACTGTAAGATGTTTTGGATGTTAAAGGCATACCCACTACATGGAGCCTCAATGACCACCTATGATACTTGTGTAAGGAGGAGTTTTATTTGTACTCTTTAGCACTTCTTTCCTTTCTCATAGCTTCACAAAAGCTCAATGCCACTTGGAGACAACACATAGATAATCTCATAAGAATTAAACATGCCAATGAGGCTCCACACAATGAACATCCCTACCATGGATTTTGCTTATTGACAAGTGTTGTTATGTTCTGACATGTATTTTGATTATTTGGACTACAAATCCTCTCAATTATTAAGGAGAGGGTAGCATGTTAGGCTCAACCCTATGGGAGCCACATTTTCTCCACATGTTGTATCTTTTACACATTATCATTTATTGCCTATTCCTACACATTCAACAAACAAGTTAACAAAATAATGAAGCTGAAAGCTTCCAATGATTTGACCTTCATTTGATGATCTGATTTTGGCTTTTCTTGCATACATCTGGTAATGGTTCAACTGATTTCATTTATGATAGATAGAGTTTATATGTCTGTTGATGAAACATATGATGAGAATTCATGTCTCGATCTCTAACCAAATTTTCAATCATCTGCAGGTATATATGAAGATCAAGAATGAGAGGAGTTGAAGATAAGAGGACCAACACTAAAATCAGCCATTAAGGCAATGAAGGATATGATCTCTTTTCATATGCTTTTCCATTATTTTATCCTCAGATGTATAGCTTTCTTTCCATGTTTCATTAGCTCAGTTTAGTCATTCACATGGCTTGTGTGGGACATTTTAAGTATTCTTTTGATCTCAATGTATGAAACAACAACATTGTATACATTTTTCATTACAAAATGAATTAAATATACCAATATCATGCAATTTGTGTAATTTATTTCTTTTGTAAACATTGCGTAAAAAAAACTAAATTCCATTTGAGAACATTCACATGCAAATGGTTAGGATTAGCACAAATTTATTGGAGTACCTTTCACCTTTGATGTAATCAGTTGTTTCAGCTCTACCAAATTGAGATGTAGGTGAAATTTGGTAACAAAAATCTCATCCAACATTCCAACAATGTTAACCACACATTGGGATCTTCATAGTGGCATCTTTCCTAGGATCCAGTGTAAACTACCTCAGGTAAATGATCTACCTACAATCACTCCTTTTAAATTCATCTCATTTGGTGATTTGTTGACAATATTCTTACAAGATACCTCAATTCAGCAATCTATTCACAAGAACTTTTGTAACACCACTTATTCTCCTTGAGATTTAAACCTTATTCTCTAATACCACTAAATGTAGCCACAAAAAGAGGATCCAATGATGGATATTCCAACCATGTAGAAAAATCCAAAATGCAAAACACTCAAAACAAAACTTGTTGAAGCAGTAACATGATCTTTATTGAATTCAAACAATAAATTACTACAATCTTCTACAATGGGATCCCTACATGTTAGGTCACAACCATTTATTTACTAATATATAAATTATTACATTCAAATAAACCTCAATACATTCAATAACATTTACATCCCCATCATCAAATTCCATTCTAAACCTTCTATTATTTGCACTCAAACCTCCAACTTGTTGCTGAATTCTCTCTGACTCCTCTTGATCCTCTCAGATGATTGTGGTTAAAAAAATATAGCAATCTCAATCCTCTAAAATGATTTACATCAACTACGATGTGGTACAAAGTTCTATTCTCCATGAAACATGTCTTCAATTGTTGAAAAATAATTCCTCAAGGAAAACAATCATAATGGGATTTAAAAATTTGTGTGGTTCTTAGAGTTTGCTCCACTTGGTCGAATGAATCTTCACATGTGCTCCCTAATTATCGAAAACTTCAAATGCTTTCATAATGGTAAATTTGTAATTATGATAGTCTGTTAGTCTAGTGTAAGTGCTTAAAGTATTTTATGTTTCTCTATGCTTCTAGTTGTCCTCAAATATGTAATGACATATAAATAACTCTAGAAAATATTATTTCAAAATTGCACTACTAAACTTCAAACTACAAAAAAGTGTTATATAACTTCTTCTACAATTGACTAGTAAATTAAAACCTGTAAACAATCAAAAAAGTGAAGGAAAATATTTTGGATGATGTAATATTTCTCTTCTTTCCTAAGGATGTCCCTTCATCAAAATATTAAATACGCAAATCATTATAATCATGACATAGGTAGTCATAGAATTAAGAAAACATCATTTTTGTGGAGAATGAGGATCACAAGGAATCCATAATTCATGTGTCATCAAAACATCATGTGGAATAGACATTGATAACTAGTCAATACAACATAAAGTAAACATTAAATATAAGATGATATAGGAGTAAAATAATACATGTAGATAGGCATGGACATCATAACAATTTTATATGAAAAATTACCCCACTGCTATGGAAACAAAGCATAAACCATTACATAGAAAGTGGAATGAGAATAGGAGGTACAAAAAACATAAAATAATAAAATGGGCTAAATTGTAAGGAAACATAAGGTTTATGAATAAATAGTTAAGGAGGATCAGAATAAACATGACATCAATAAAAGGAGCATATTAAAACATAAATTCTTAGTGTGGAGGTTAGGGGTAGTACCATGAAGAAAGGAAAAATTCCTATTATGGATTATTATGTGTTGACTAATGGGGAGATGGATGAGGAGGAGAAGGACCCTTATTGGGCCAAGGAGGAGGAGTCAGTGGAGGTTCTTTCTACTCCATGATCCCCTCAAGCTGAGGATGGAGACACCTTTAGAAAGAGAAAGAGGACTGAAGGAAAAATTCCTTGAAAAACTAGAGCAGGAAGGAGGATGTTTCCTAGTCAACAGGTTCAACCCTTGAGAAAGATAGGGGTGAAGAGTATAGCATGGAGAAGGGGTCTAAACAAACTATTGTTGAGAAATAGAAGGGAACTCCTGGCTAGAAAACTAATGATGACTCTAAAAGAAAGCCTGTCAGAGATCTTAAGAAAGGGAAAAATAAGGAGAAGTTGCAGAAGGGATTAGATGAGAGTCCCAAAGGTAAGCAAAAGACTCTAGTGGGTACTGTGACTGATGAACCTAGGGTTGGGATTTGTTTTTTGCAGATTCCTGACCCTTCATGCAATTTACGTAGAAATTTTTCATTTTTTACTTTCTTCAGCTGCTAGTAGGGAGGAACTTTTGGAGGCCCTAGGTATGGTTAAGGAGGTGGTGGATAGTCAAAGCTGCATCACTAAGTGGTTCTTTATTGAAATCAACAGGATCAACATAAGATTGAGTGCAATACAAGAGAGGATAGGTAGCAAGGTGGAGTTTGATGACAAGCTAGACTCTAAGATCTAGCTCACTTGGGAGGCCAATCCTAGGGTGGGTCAACTAGAAAAGGATTTAGAGAACTATAGCCATGACTTTGAAACCTGTCTTGACAAAATTGACAAGGAGTTGAAAGAAATTAAACATAATTTAGAGAGAATGGTGGAAATTAGCAAATGTACCATCCAAAATCATGCTGAAGGGATTAGAATTCTCACTAATAAGTTGAAAGAGCTTAGAGAGGAGCACATTGTTAGCAAGGCTGGTTAGAAGGATGAAGGGGGTAATGTGCAGAAGAATGGTAGCGGTGGAAAATAGGGGAAGACTAGTGAGTAAGTAGGTCCAAGCTCTCAGACTCAGGAAAGCAAAAAGAAATCTTTTGAAGTAGAGAAGGACAAGCTCCTAGGGTTTGTTACACTACACAAGGAATTTTACAAATAGGAGTTGGCAGCGGCCGAGATACTCAAGAACATATGACCATGATTGTGGTTCTCTACGGGTTGGCTATTTGTTTTGTTGTTTACTATTTTTGGGTAGTAGTTGTGGACTGTGAACTGTCTTTAGGCCTAATTTAATTTTTTGATTAGTGTTTTCTATGTGTTGGCTACTATCCAATAATGTTTAATCTTTAGGGTAACATTTTTTTGTAGGGTGTTAGGGCCCCTTCAAAACCTGTTTTACCCCTTTTATCAAAAACATGGCATCAATAAAAGACCCAAGTAGGAATGCTAGAATAAACAAGCAAGAAATGACATTAAGAATGCAAGATATGTTCAAAGTCAATTGTGTCAACACGAAACATTGAACATGTCTTTTTTCATGTACATGTTAACTAGGAACATGGACACATAAACACAAAGCTAATAAAAGAAAGAAAAAGTATAAAATGTTACAAATAGTTAGAAGGAAAATTTGGTATATTTAACAAAGGATGTTATTCTTTCAAGTGGTTTATCTTTAACATCATGTTTTTCTTAAATGTATTGTATAGTATAACTTGAATAATACTAATCTCCTTATGAACATACTTTACTTCCATATGGTTCACCTCATTGAATGTGAGAAAACATCTTGGACTCATGATAATTTAGGAGAGGATGAAGTAGTAAAAAAGGTAGATTTATTATAGGCATAAGCTATATGGATAAGAAGATCAAAAGATAATTCATGAGAATGTATGAAAATGTTAAGAGTATCTTCATACACATGAGATTTTGAAAAACAAGTAATTAAAGCATGTGGAAGTTACATAAAAGAAATGTAAAGAAAACAAGATAAATCTAACCATTGGAATGATTTACCACTAAGATGTAGTCTAAACTCATTAATAAATACAACATCATCATCTACATACGCATAATTAGAAAGGAAGAGTGAATTAACATCTAATTAAGCATTTGTACTACCATCATAATCATCATGTAATATTTCTTCACTAATGCTCATAATACCATCACATAGTGTATAGTAAGACAAAGTGGTATTAAGTTGTAGACTATCATCATGTAAGACATCACCATGTGATAGGATATTATAAGCATCTATATGGATAAGATAAGATGTATAAATCTAATCATTATTAAATGGATCATCATGTATAAAAGAAGACAATTCATTTAAATTGCATGCATTTCTTGATGCATGGATATCATGACATATAAAATGAGAATCATAAAATGGCATAATAATGTCATGCACATATATATTCTCATAAATTTGACAAGCCATGGTAAAATTATGGTCAATATAGGACTCATGGACAAGTGAAGTAATTGTGTCTAAAAGGAAAATATGGTCACTAACCAACTCAATTAAGGATGTGAAAGATAATACATGGTAGAATAAAAGATCAATTGAGAGTACATCCTAATCCATAGAATAAAAGGATGTGAAGATATCAAGGGTGAAACTAGGATGATGTGTCACAAAAGAGAAACATGTGAAATGATAGTTATACACACACAGACATTAGCTAAATACAATGTATTAGCATAATTGATGCAGGAGCATCCTCCACAAGAAATCAGCATCAACCAAAAATATTTCAGGTTTTTAGTTTCAGTTTTAGTTCAATTTTAGTTGTACTTTGTCTTTCTTTTATGTTGGTTTAGTCTTTTGCTTTGGGAGGCAATTTCATATTATTTTGGCCAAGTTAAGAGCATCATCATGTAGACAAACCAATTAGGTATCTCCAGTTCTGATTTGGGGAAATTTGGATAAAAATGGCTAAGTTATGACAAGTCAGAGAATTTCTCAGTGCATGACCTATTCAGTTTGTCAACCCATCAGTTTGCTGACAACCTAGTAAACTGATTGATGGACACTTTCATTGACAACTCTTCATGATGAGTTACATTTTTTCCCAAGTTCTACTAAGGAGAGCTTTTGGTCAGTAAAGTTCTTAGTTCATGAACTACTTAGTTCATCAGCAACTTAGTTCGTTGGCGGCTTAGTTTGCCAATGGCTTAGTTTGCCGACATCCCAATTAACTGATCGACACTTTCACCGATAACTCTTCACGATAAGTTACTTTTTTTTCCATGTTTGACTAAGGAGAGATTTTGGTTAGTAAAGTTCTTAGTTCGTGAACTACTTAGTTCATCAATGACTTAGTTTGCTGATGGGTGATATCACTGACTAAGTCTTAGAGGGATGTTCACATTTCTCAAAGTTGTCAATTCACTGACAAGGGTTTAAACAAAGATTTTATAACTTTGTATAGTTGGAGTTTTGTCAATAAAAGAGCTTAAAGGCTTATGAATTTATATCGAAAAACCTTTTGGTTTGCAAATGTGACAATTCACTAATAGCATGAGTCAGTGAACCTTTAAGTTTGCAAAGTACAATTTTTGCCAACTGCATCTCCAAGCCTAAAGAACACTAATTTCCTAGGATGTGGTAAGGACTCTGAAATTCGTGGAACTTCCATATTGCTGATAAAGACTTCCTTGATTTGTGGAAGAGAAATTTTTTTGGTAGTCGATACAAGGAGATTTAAAATTTGAAAAGGCTCCACGTTGCCTATATATGAGACTTTATTAAGGGATGTTTATTTTATTAGTCAAACATTATTATCATTAATTTTTTTGGTAATCTGAAATACCAAGTGACTATTTGAATACCTATCTATTCAGTTCCATAACTATTTAACTTCCACTAGAAAGAATAAAAGGTGATTGTTTTAGGGGGTTGTTCCACTCAATGCAGATGGTGTTAGTAGTTGTTCCTCACAGAGTATAGGTGGGACGATAGTAGATTGGGTCTAATCTTTGTATTCGTTGGAAAGAGTTTTAGTGTTGTAAGCACACATTCGATTGAATATTGTAGTGTAATGATAATGTTGAAGCTTTGAAAGGCCAATGAATTTGTAAATGCTGATGTTTTTGAAGTTAATAAAATAGTTTCAGATTTTTGAATGAATTTTTGCTTCCACTATGTGTTGCTGGCTACATGACTGGGTAGTTTGATAAAACCCTGTGGTCTTGACTGCATCAAGTGGTATCAGAGAAAGGCTTTCTTTCTAAGAGGAGAGACATTGTGGAGAATTTAAAGGATTGTCTTAGAGGGCTCAAGAAGGTATTTACATGTGTGAAGAGGAGTCCTACAATTATAGAGGGCTAAAGGAGACATTGGAATTGTCAGTAAAGGTTGTATTTTGAGAAGATGCCCCTAAGAAGAGGAGTTCCCAGAATGGAGGAGATGTTCAAACAATTTCATGTTGAAATGAGCAATGATTTGAGAAATCTAGTTGCTGGATTGAGAAGAAACCTAGAATATGCAGAAGATCGTGTTAATGATGAGGATGAAGTTATAGAGGATGAATGAGAAAGATAAATAAAAAAACTAGTAGATGCTAGAGAAGAACGGTTCTTGAGAGCACTTGCAAGAGTTGGAGAAGGTAACAAAATAGAAATTTCTAATTTTTCTGGAACATTGAATCCCAAAGAATTGATAGATTGGATAGGAGAATTAGACTTGAATATTTTGAATATGAGAACATTCGTGACCCTTAGGAGGTGAGATTGGTACAAAAAAAAATCAAAGGACATGTTGCCCTATGGTGGAGGGAGTTTTAAAAAGAAAGAGTGGCTAATGGAGATGCGAGAATACCCTACTGGAATCAAATGGTTATTCGATTGAAAGACAAATTTATTCTTGGAGATTATGAGTTGGAAATGTTCATAAAACTTTATAATTTGAAGAAGAAAGATATGAGCATAAAGGACTATACTGAAGAGCCTTATAAAATGCTAATTAGATCTAGGCATCATCAAATGGATAATGGGAATGTAGCTAGATATATCAATGGGTTGAGATTAATATACAAGATGAGATGAGTATGTTGAGGATTTCTACACTAGAAGAGGCATATCAATATGCTTTGAAATAAGAAGAAAAGATAGAAAGAAGACAGTAGAGTAGTGTAAGAGGAAGAGGAAAATTCTTAGCATGGAGAGGACAAGGAAGCAATGGCAAGGGCAAACAAGTTTAGGAAGAAGAAACAAATTCAAAATGGAACAAGGAGTCAAGTAAAGGAGCGAGAGGAAGATAATACTTTACAGGAGGACATGGTAATAGCAGTAAAGGGTTTCTTGGAAAGTGTTTTTAGTGTGGTGAGATAGGACATAGAGCTTATGAATGTCCACAATTACATCAAGGGAAGAGTAAGAAAAGTATGGCCATAAATAACATGGTACAAGAAGATGAAGAGAGTGTGGCATCACTGAAAGTGGAAGAGCCTGAAGGAGAGTCTTTAATGTTCAAGAGAGTGTTGCTAGCACTAGAAGTAAATAAGGATGAAGCATCTTAGAGGAGAAGTCTTTTTAGAACTGTATGCAAGTCTGGAGGTAAATGTTGCAAAGTAATTTTAGATAGTGGTATTATTGATAACCTAGTCATAGAGGAAATGGTAGAAAAGATAGGTTTGAAAAAGTGGAAACATCCTAGTCCTTATAAAGTTACCTAGTTGCAAAAGGAGCCTAAATTAGTTGTAAAGGAACAATGCATGGTTAATTTCTAGATTAGGTTATATAAGAATGAAGTCTTGTGTGATGTTATGTCAATGAGTGCCTATCATGTGTTGCTGGGTAGACCTTGGTAGTTTGATAGGGAAGAGATTTATGAAGGTAAAAGGATTTTGTATACCATTGTGAAAGATGGTAAGAAGTATGTATTGACTTCAGTCAAAGAGAAGACACAACAAGTGAAAGAGAGCAGTTCAATAGTTTGTTGCAATTCTAACAAATAGCTGCTACAGGTGACAAGAGAGATTGGGAGTGAATCAATGAAGGGTCCCATGAAGGGTACTGCAGTCGAAAATAAAGGGAGTGGTACTGGTGGTGTGTAACAATAGCATAAAGTCATGCTAAATAGTTTAAAGATTGTGAGTATTGAACAAGGAAGTGGTGGTTTAGAGTGGAAACAACACAAGTCATAGTTTCAACACTTGGAATTTTCTCATGAGAGGTGTAGCCTAGGAAGTGTAACTGGAGCTGAAGTATTTTAGCAAGTGATGAAGAGGAGAGGTCAAGTAGATAAAGAGGAGGTTTTGATAAAGAATAAGCATGGGATCACCATCCCAAGAACTTTCAAATGTTCATGAACTGATTTTCCAACTCATGGAACATCTGCTGTGTCTAATGCAAGAGCATCCAAGTCTACAAGCAATCAACATCAACCAAAAATATTTCAGGTTTTCAGTTTCAGTTTTTGTTGAGTTTTAGTTGTGCTTTGACTTTCTTTCATATCAATTTGGTCATTTGCTTTAGGAGACAATTTCATATTATTTTGGCCAACTTAAGAGCATCATCGTGTAGATGAACCAATTGGGTATCCTGAGTTCCAATTTCAGAAAATTTGGATACAAAATGGCTAAGTCATGACAACTCAAAGAATTTCTTCATTCATGAACTATTCAGTTTGCATCTATCCATCAATTTTCCAACAACCCAATAAACCAATTGATGGACACTTTCATTAACAACTTTTCACGACGAGTTACATTTTTTCCCAAGTTTTACTAAAGAGAGCTTTTGGTCGATAAAGTTCTTAGTTCACAAACTACTTAGTTCATCGACGACTTAGTTCACTGGCGGCTTAGTTTTCCAATGGGTAATTTCACTAAGTCTTAGAAGGATGTTCACATTTCTAAAAGTTGGTGATTCACTAATAAGGGTTTAGATGAAGCTTTTGTAAGTTCGTGCCGTTGGAGTTTTTCTAATAAAAGAGCTTGAAAGCTTATGACTTTGTATTGACAAACCTTTTTGTTTGCAAACATGATAATTCACTTATGGCGTGAGTCAGCGAACCTTTAATTTCACAAAATAACATTTTTGCCAACCGCATCTCCAAACCTAAAGAATACTGATGGCTTGAGATGTGGGGAAGGACTGCAAATTTTATGGAAGTTCCATATTGTCAATAAAGACTTCCTTGGTTCATGGAAGAGAAATTTTGCTAATAGCCAATACAAGGAGATTTAAAACTTGAAAAAGCTCCACATTGCTGATAAATGGGACTTTATTAAGAGATGTTTATTTTATTAGTCAAATAGTATTATCATTAATTTGTTTGGTAATCTAAAATGTCAAGTGGTTATTTGAATACTTGTCTTCTCAATTCCATAACTGTTTAACTTCCATTGGAAAGAATAAAAGGTGATTGCCATTCTTGTTTAGGGGGTTGTTCTACTCAATGCAGAGGGTGTTAATAGTTGTTCCTCATAGAACAGAGGTGGGATGATAGTATATTGGGGGCAATCTTTGTATTTGTTAGAAAGTGTTTTGGTGTTGTAAGCATAGAATTGATTGAATATTGGAGTGTAATGCTAATGTTGAATCTTTAAAAGGCTAATGAATTTGTAAATGCTGATGTTTTTGAAGTTAATAAATAGTTTCAGATTTAGGAATGAATTTGTTGTTCCATTGTGTATTACTAGCTGCATGACTAGGTAGTTTGATAAAACCCCCTAGTCTTGACTTCATTAATGATCCATAGTGATAGATTATCCAAGGGTAGGAAAGTGAGATGGAAGATACATATATCATTATATATATCAAAATCATAATTAAAGTCTATAATACAAACCCTACGAAATTTAAAACTGAATGATAAAACAAGATTTATAGTAGATCTAAAAACCCTAAGAGGAATGAAGGTATATCCTAAGTTAAACCCCTAGAAGGCATTACAATACACAAGTCCACCAAAAATGTGAAGGAAAATACATTTTTCTATGATAGTTTCGGCTAATTAAATAAATGCATACAAATTAGTCATAGTTAACCAATATTAAAGTAAATGCTAATAGCTAGGAATTGATAATTTAAATTCATATTTATGAAATTAAAGGTTGATGGAGGTAGTTATATAATGGAATAATAATGAAAATAAATCATAATCGACTATAGATTTCAATCACCTCAATATTGGAAATGAAGGATAGTATCATGATGTGTTCTTAAGGACTACAACAATTTAAAATTGACTATGGATCAAATCCCCACCATGTGAGATTGATATTTCTTATTATGGATATTATCATACTCATTGTGGCCTTGTATGAATGGTACCACTTAAAAGTGTAATGTCTAGTCTACTCTATGGATTGGTGCTATTAAAAAATATCTTGGGGAAATCATTGGATCACAAATGCCAAGTTTTGTTATATGTTGACCCCCTTGATTAGCCTACCTTTATAGTCACATAAAAGAACAAATATATCATTCTCTAATCATCCCAATGTCCTTGAATTATTTGATACAAAATTAGGTTATATTTAGTTTTCCAAAGAAAAGTGTTCCTAGACTGATTCTTCACTTCAATGCATGTCTTTTAGATAGGAATTAGATATTAATGAATTCAAATTGAACACCATTAATTACCAAAATATAGAAATTAATTATACAAATTTGTACCATGTTAGCTTATAACTACTTGTGTTATAAGTGGGAATTAAAAAAAATTGAGTTTAAGTTTTTGAATTTTGGGTGTCATTTCTACATTATCTCTAGGATCCTTCCAACATGCCACAAGATCAATCTTAGAAAATGAAATGTTACTGTTAGTGTAGGTGATAAGTTTTAGACATGGGGGTAATAATAGGAAGAATAAATGGAATGTATATAGGAATATATGTGGATAGATATAATATATAATTAAATATGTGAAAATATGTGTAAGTGGTGATAGCTGAAGGATTGTGGAATAAGACCATCTTTTTACAATATGTTTTAGTTGCCAATATGTCATTGTATAAAGCCATTCCATCAAAATGTGTCCATAAGTAAATAAGAATTGACTTGTGTATTCAAATTTCATTGTTACAAACTTCCAATTTTTGCTTTAGATTGTAAAATTTCACATGGACTATAATTCTTCATGTACATCTAACTAAATTATTAATAAATAATAATTAGTTAAAAAACATATTTGGTGTATATTTGTAATGGTAAATTTATACTACTTATGTCATTTCTCATTTATTTTTTATCCCACTTTAGTGTAATGTCTTAATGTTATAATATGTCAACAAGTGCGATACTCTATTATTAGTTTTTCTTATGGAAAAATTCATATCCATAATTCATTTCATCCTCCTTTGTACAAATTTCCACACATTCGCCATCTACTCATAGTTATTGCACAATCATTCAATTTTACTTTTGTACTTTATATTGGTTCAATACCAAGGCACACAAGACTAAATTTGAGATGAAAATTTCAGCTTTCCCACCTTTCTAATAACCATTATGAATTTACTTAAGACATTTTTGTGAAATATATTTATATGTCAATGTATTTAAATATATTTAATGTACACTTAATTTCACATGGAATAATAAGGGGAATAATATGGTAAATTACAAGGAGGAAACCATTATGACACATTTTGAGTTCTAAAGTGTAATAAAGAACTAGATCTAATTATGCATGTTTTGACACAATAACATGTGAATAGGTTGTCCTCTACTTAAAATAGAATAGTTTCTGTAAAGGTTCTTTATCATATTTTTTTGGATTTATTAAGTAACCTAGAAAATAGATGAAAATTGCTCCATTCAAGGAGCTCAAGTGTAAACTATGTAATATTTTGATTGTTAAGGTATTTTAAATTGTTTGAGAAATCAATTTAAGGAAGCAAGGTTCCATTCTAAATTCGACAACAAACTTTGAGGTTGTTAGAGTCTTCTTTCATTTACTTTGTACACGAGCATTATTTTATTTTGCTCTACATTAAAAATTTTATTTATATTATGCATATTCCTTTTTGACATTAGTCTATTATGGAGGATTCTTGTTCACTCATAGGGATAAGGGAATTTTATAAATTTAAATTAGTGCATTGGCTTTATCTTGTTGTGATAATTACCAAGTGTTGGTCCTCACATCATTGTGGGAATGCCACCATAATCACAGCCATTACTATTATGATATGGATAATGCCACCTAAAACATCATATAAACCATGACAAACTTCATAGGTGAATTCCAAATTACACAAACCTACACCCCCTACCGCATATAGTCCATACAAATACCGATGTTGAGACAGAAAGGGACCTAGAGGGACATAACATCTTATAGAACACCTAAATGGATGAAAATAGTGGTGATAATAACCCTATGAAACCAAGTCATTTGTACATCATACAACCCTAATGATCCAAATGGATCTAGTAATGCTCAACTTCTACAAATAATTTATCCTTTTGGACCAACATTTGGGTATGGTATTGGTAATCAAAACTCTGTAACTGCAAAAAAAATCCCTATTGTGAAAATAAGTATCTATGTTGCACACAATTTACTTGTTGGAACAAAACCTACTCTAACACATATAATCAAAATTTGTAGAAAACATTTATACGTTCTTGCTTCTATGTGGTATGTTTAGTGAAACTCTAACATATCTACAACTTGTCCCAAGTTCAATGTTGATCTACACTAGGTGGGGGTGAGATGAGAAAATCAAGACCTGAAACTCTTGATCATGCTCCTAATTGGGCATGTTTCATGATTCAATACTATTGGTGGTAGATCTTTTTAACTATCTTTTATTTTTACCTTCCAAAAAGTGCCAAATTTTGGTTTGAAGTGACCTCCAATTCTAAAATTATCTCAAACCTCAAGAAAAAATTGTAGATGAAAGAAGTGAACAAATTGTCTCCAAGTTTAGATTCTTATACCTCAAAGAATTCATAAAAAGAAAAAAATTTCACACTTACTACTAGAAGAAGGATCCCCATATTCATATGCATCACTTCCTTGGTGTTGTTCACATGCTAATATAGTGAATTGATTAGAGTCTTAAAAAATATACTCTAAATTAGGGCTAAAAGACTCTTAGTAATACCTTCTTCTTCATCTTCCATGTACAAGTCTTCTTTTTCATAAATATGCATGCCGCATTGACTTATACTACAACATTCACCCTCCACAAAACATGGAACCTTCTTGAACGAGAATACAAGGTCACCCTCCAAGGGCTCTTCAAGAATAGATTACCAAGTTTGATTTTGATCTTGAAAAAATATAGAGCATTATCCTTTTAAGATAAGAACTCAAAATCACCCTCCATAGTATCCAACAACCCCATCTATTTCTTTAGCCTTTATGAGTTCATTGATATTCAATCTTTAATTTATAGTGCATCACTCCATTTGGGCATCAAAATCCTTATCATGTGAAACCATTAATTCTATTTGAAAAGAATCTTTGAGATCTATTGTTACATCATAGTAAACGACATCAAGCTGATAGAAAACATAGTCATCTACCATTATATGCTCATAATTTGGATTGCAAATTATCATAATTTCAGTAGAGCATTATTAAATTTGTTGAAACCAAGAATTTCTGCATGCTTAAGGTAGGGATATGAGGCATTATTATATTCATATAATGGATAATGCTACAAACTTTTAGGATTGGAGCTATAATATCTATCTAGATAGGGTGTGGAAGTACTTGGTCCATCACATAATTTCTGAGCATCCTAAACCATGAAATGATCTTGTCCATTTTATATGACAATCTACCTTTTCAGTGTGATAATCTTATGAGAACTTACCTATAAAACTATTTATTTGTGATATCTATTTGAGATCATAGAGCATAGCTAGACAGTAGCACACTATGCTCAAATTTTTCATTTGCTCACTTTAGATTCATTGAAGAGGGTTTACTAACTTGAGTAAATAAAGATATTTTAGATATAGAGGTGATTTTTCCTTACTATTTAAGGCTTTTCTTAGCTTGGACAATTGTGTTATAAGAATCTATAAATAATTTTACACCTAATAAATAAATCATTAAGGAAACATGTGAATCAAAATATTTCAAATAGCAATGATAGGCCAAACTAGGCAAAGGATAGGATTCATCCCAAGTCTTCTTAGATATAAGATTGAAAGCAATAGTAGGATTAATGGGTGAGATACAAAATAATCACAAGCTATCCACCCTCCCCTTGAAGTCATCATGGAATAGAGATAAAAATGATCCTAGTCTATGACAAGAGAAGATGCCAAGCATCCTAATTAATCTAACGCTATCCTATTGTGAGGTAAAACTAAAAGCTTAAGAGAAATATCCAAGTTTGGAACATTGTGTGCTATTAAAATATTTTCCACATATTTAATGTAGTCAATAGGAGTTCTGAAACCATCCCTATTAAAAATAAGAAATTCTCTTAAAGCAAGTTTTGGGATAGGTTTCAATTATTTATACTATAAAAGTTCACTAGGATTACAAGATATAAATGGTTGATTTATAGGTTTAGTCATGACATAATAGATATAAAGTTAAATAAGCATAAATTTGTTGATTATGCATAGTCTTCCAAATAAAGGAAGAGAATTTCATAAATAGTGAAGTCGCTAAGTAGATGATCCATTCTCATAAGAGCTTAGTTTTCTATGATTCTTTACTAGAATCACTAAATATAGGGAAAGATATTTGGAGAAAAAATTAAAGTTTGAACCTTCGAATCTTGTCCCACATGGCATGTATCAAAAGATATTGATGGTTAGAATTGTTTTGCAACAACCAATGTTGTGCAAAGCACCAACATGGAATGTTTGGATGTCTTATAAGTGTTGGATTTAAAATATAAGATAATCTTTGGGAATGAGAGGTTGGCTCTTTATCTATTCTATATTAACTATAATTATAACAAAGGAAATAGTGAGAAACTTTATAAAATAACAAAAAACAAATGGAAGTGTTTGCACTCATCAAATCACTCATTTCTATCCCATAAGTAGTAAGGATGTTGTGTTTTAGTTACATTAGTTGTAGATATTTTTGATATTTTATTTCTAGTTTTTAATCTATTTTTGTAGGATTTCATGTAACCAAATTTATAAAATTATCTTCTCTTCTTTCCCCCTATTTCTCCTCTTCTTCTATATAATATATAATGTTTAGAAAGCAATAAAGATATATTCTATGCAAATCCCTGCTTGTTAAAGCCTTATATTCTAGGTTTCTTTTATCAAATCTTTTCATTATGCATCTTTCTAGACAACATAGGTTTATGTGTTTGAGAATATTATAGCCTCTTATGTCATGTAGCTATCCAAACAATTTGATTTTTTAATTTGGAAGTCATGATTCATATATCCTTTCACAATGTTATTTACTGACTACCTTCTATACTTTTATGAATGATAATTTTCATTCCATAGACTATTGAGTCCTATGCTAAGATATTTATAGATGTGATGTATTTTCTATTATGATTCATCACCATTTTATAGATTTCTATTTTGATTTCTTCTCACCTTTCACAACTATCTGGAAGTAGGATTAGTTAGAATAGGAAAGGAGCTAGCCTTTCAATCCAAGAGATCACCTTGTATTCTAAATTTAGAAGTAGGATTAGTTAGAATAGGCAAGGAGCTAGCCTTTCAATCCAAGAGATCACCTTGTATTCTAAATTTATTGTGCCATAATATTTCCCATCACTTATCTCTCATTGTGACATAGATATTAAGAACATATGAAACAATAGTAGATGTGATATCTCACATGAATAAAAATTATATATGATGAATAATAGAATAAAATTTGATAGCAAAATAGATCTAAATTCATCTTCAGTATAAATATTTTTAGGATTGGTGGTTTACAATCATTTCAAATGCTATTATCCACAAAGCTCCCTAAGATTTTGATGGGAATGAGATAAATTAGTGTAGAATGAAAGTTGAAGCATTTTAGAGGTCGTCAACAATAAGGGGATCCTTAAGAAATGCAATGGTGAGGAATCAATGTCCAAGATTCTTTCCAATCTACAAAAATTCCTTGGTGTCTAACTTCAAGAATCCAAAGGCCTTTGACTTCTTTTAGTTTGCAATCAAGATCAAGAAAAGAATAGAAAAGATTTTGGATACTTGAAAATTATACCACAAAACGTGTTTGATAATCTTTGCCAACCTATATTATAGTTCCTTTGGAGGGGCCTAATTGGAAGAGTAATAAAGTTGGGTTGTAGATAGGATGTTTTAACAAACATGGAATTTTATAGCTAGGTAAAGAGGCTCAAAAGGCTAATAACTTATCATTTTCAACCTTTTGAATGACATAGTCTTACAACTATAAATGTGATATGTAAAAGTAAAAATAATTCATAATACTTGGAATCTCTTATCATGGTGAATCCATTTCAACTTAAACCCGCCTATCCAAGCTAAGCTTAAATAAGAAGGCTCTCTATTGCATTAAGTCTTATTTAATTTAACATAAGATCTTTTAGATAAACTATACATTTCAAAAATTCCATGCTATAGACCATTGATTATTAATCCTCCAAAAGGGTGAGGGAGGAACCACTACTAAACTAGGTAGTAACAAGATATAAGGACTAAAATTATGAAGAGATATACCCTCAGTGGCAAGGGCTCTAGAAATGTATTTGGCTATAGTATAGGTGAGTTATTTGGGATAATTCATATAGTAGAAGGGAGATAAATGAAATCGATATTTGTGGACCTAAAGAGCATGATTATTTTAATTCAGAGTGAAATTAAGGTTGATGAATATTTAAGGATCTCGTATAAATGAATTTGCAGTATTTGACAAATGTTTTCTTAAAGGAAAGAGATTTGAGCATGGACACAATGAAATATTGCTTAATTATATGATAAGATTTATAAGATACATTTTTTTTTAGAAAGAGCGATCTCTAGAATGAAGATCAAATCTTCTTCATTCCTTACTAAATAATAATGGTATTGTCCAAGATAAACCTACTATAGGTGAATCCCAATTTTTCAATCCTAAAAATTAAAGGAGAAAAACATATGATACAAAGATACATGGATTTAGAACTTATCCTTACAATATTAAAATTCCACATTCTAATCAGCCCATAATACCCATGGTTGTAAATGAATTTAATGTTTCCCTAGTTGATGATAGGTCACAATGAATTGGTATGCACAGCCTCTAGATACAACCTTTGAAGATAAGGAAAAATATTCTTCGAAATAATCTAATATAATCCAAAAGAATAGCCATCAATTACATGGAATTTATTGGCAATCTATGGAATACCATGTACACATCCTCAATAGAAAGAACCCAATTACAAAGGATTTTCTTGGGATTCAGTGAGATTACAAAGAACAACACCAAGGTATTGAGTAAAAGGATCCTCAATAGCCTACGAAGAGAGTTAAGACATACAATCTTGTAACAAAAGTCAAAGTACCTACAAGATATTTGTAAATTTTGTTAGATGGTTTGTGTTAACTCTAGTTGCCCAAATTCTATGTACAACAAATCTCATTGAAATAAGATGGAAAAAAATAATAGTCATTAGCTCATTAGTATTAAGCCAATATAAATGGTATTGAATATGAGCACCATGATATTTGTAATCCTCAACCAATTTAAGCCTATTATTTAAAGTGGTATCCTAGGTCTATAATTTATCATTGAAATGCTATAGTAGAGTTATTTATATATTCAAAGGAATTCTCAATTAGTATCCTCCTAATATTTTCTCTTGAAAATAATGACTTAGTTTCGATATAGTATAATAATGTAAGTGGTATGAGAAATAACAGCTTTCCATCAATAGATCCATCTACTCATGCATTGAGGATGATGAACCAAATTATTAACCATTTTGATATTAACAGTTGTTCACTCATGGCGAAGATGAGCCATTTTGAAATAACATTAAGAGTCAGTATTTTGTGTCTATTGTTCATACAACAATAAAATATTGGATGGGGAAGGGTTGAGAAAAAATAGATCCTAAAGCAAACTAAGTCGTTGATATAAATCACTTGAAAATAAGAAAAGGTCATATTCAACCATCATTGTTGATATGACTTGTTTGAACAATTGATTCTTTCATTGTCTAATGTTAAAGCATATAAAGCTAGTGAAAATGCTTATGGAACACCTAAGCTGATTCAAGTATAAAATAGCCAAATTATTTTTCTTGTAGAACCATGCTTCATGGTCTCCAACACACCATCTCATGGAAAATACATTTGCATAAGCTCTATTGAGTTTAGCATGATAAAATATATGCACAAAATACAATGTGTTTTTTTGAAGAGACTCCACTAAAAAAGGAAGAGTTTCACTCTTTCTATATAATTATTATATACATAAATGTTGCAAATGTGATGGATGTGATTGTAAAAATTAGAAAGCATTCAAATGGTTAGTCCTGCTAGTGATGTCACAACCTAAATAGACATTAGTCTATAAAATATTTGGAGAAATAAATATGGTAACCCCTCCATGACAAACTTCAAGGTTAAACATGTTGCATACAACCCTAAGATATATGACACATATTTTACTGACTAAAAAAATTGGTCAATATAACATTTGGTTGAAATTTTTAAATAGATCAATGAGTGTCTACTAGCCTCAAAGATGTAATTCTAGGTTAGGCCATTGACTCCACAAACACTTCAAGTATAAAAACCATTGAGAAATACAAAGGCTCGTCTTGTCCTCATCCAAACCATCTAATGTGGTGCAATTATTGCTACAATTCTATTATGATTGTATCCCATGAATTCTCTATTCTAGAATGGATGATGCTTGTCATACATATATTACTACTCTTTGGAGGTAGCAAAGGAATATTTGAATGGTGAATAGTAATTTAATTAGGAAAGGTCAATATATGAGTTTAAATCCTACCTTTGTCCCATCTTGAAGATCTTCTGATGTTTAAGATGTGAAAACCATCTCATCTGACTTGGAGTAAATCATGGCTTCTAAAGAAGTGTGGGATAATGCAGTAACTTGAGTACTGGATAGAGCAAAAATAGAATTTTTCAAGGAGATGCCTCCAATCATCTTATTTCAGGGCCTAAAGGCCATAGTCATCTTGTGATTTATTGGTTAGCTCTTTTGTTCCTAGTTGTTATTCATCCACACGAGGTATTGGAAAGAACTTCCAAATAATCTAGATATAAATTACTAGTCCATAGTTTTAAAAATTATTACAAATTGGTCTAAATTATTCAAAAAATCATTCTAGATTGATCTAAATTATTTGACATATAAGTGTATTATTTCTCGTTCAAGTTATGGGAAACAAGTTGAAATTATTTAAAATAGTTTTTAAGAAATGACTTTACCATTATCAATTATGAGCTTCAAAACTAGTTGAATATTTTTACTATAAAATAGGTTCTATTTTTCAATTCATTAGACTAACATAAAAAAATGTGTTGGGAGAATTAATGTTAAACATAAATTGATGCAAACATTAAATTACATACATTGGTTAAATTTCAATAGTCTCATTCAAACAATGGAAGGGGTTAACCAAAGAGATTTGTTATTTTAAATAAAAATAAATAAAACTTATTCTTTTCAGGTTATCAAATGACCTAAAGGTAGTTATCTAGACTACAAAGGGGTAAAAGCAAGCTAGCAAAAAAATAATCTAGACTAAGATTTTATTTTTTTTCTTTATCAAAGACAAGAAAATTGCAAACCCAAATAAAAAAGAGACAATCAAAGTGTTCTAGTTAAACTAAGGTCCATATTAGACAATGGAAGAAATGCTCTAGGTTGGATAACCTAAATAGAAAAAACCCTAATCATATTGTAGAGTGCATCTACTTTAACACCATGAGCTAGTTAACATGTATTGTATGACATGGAATAATACCAAAAAAAAAAAATATTATATTGCACAAACCTAGTTTAAAAAATACTTGAACATTTCTAAAACAATACTAGACAACCTATTTTGAGATTAAGGTTTGTTAGCTTGCGGACAACTTTCAGGGTTAATTTGTGAGTTCGCTTGGGAGCCATAATCAGCACAAATTTCTTTGCCCATTACAATGTCAATGGATGTACAAATTATCATAGTGGGCATTATAAATGACAAGGGCTATGCTGCAGCAGTTGCAGAGGAGAGGATACAACAACGCTAGGTTAAAAGAATGTATAAAGGAGGAATTCGTCATGTAAATTGATACAGTGCACAACATGTATAAAGAAAGAAGCACAGTATACAATATGAGCAAATATTGAAGCTTCTAGCTTAGCCATTGAAAATGGTGATACAATTGGCAAACATTTTGGCAGCCTTACAAACAGTGAGCAGCGAGATAAACTCAAATGAATCCATTTACAATAAAGCACAAAAGAATATAGAAGACATGTATGAATAAGTAATTGTGTAGTTGTGCCCATGTTGACATGGGTATAGTCCACCAGGGTACTCGCAATGACATCATCTACCAAAAAAAACCCATTCCATTATGCTTTTGTGGATGTCTACACCATGTTCCAAATATCCCATTTCCGCACAGGCTGCAGGGATGCTGGCCATTTGGCATCATTGGAGAAATAAATTGCCTTCTAAAGAAATCCATTGTATAAATCTTATTTGTGATTGTGTGTTGGCCCCTGCCCAACTACGTTTCTTTAGGGTTTTCCATCTTCAATGAAGTAACTTTCTTTGCAAGAAACCGATAACTGACATGGGTTTGTGCTAACATTTTGTTAGCAAGCCACGTAAGCTCCCTGCAGGTTAAGCTCCGGGAATAATGAAAGAAAAAAATTACCCGCTTGAATGATTTCATGATCATCTGGCTACGGCAAGCCCTCTCCAGGTACAGATATCATCATGTGAAGACTTTACTTATCCTGTGGGGCAAACCATGGATGTGGGTAACATGATTGGTTTAGCATTTGAGCCCTTAGCCACACTAGCTAAAAATCAGTTAATTTTAAATTTAAAGAAAAGAACAATATGCTCGAAAACCACAAATGCATTGGATTTGATTTCATCTTATGTGATATAGCACAACAAGATTAGAGCGCCTCCCTAAGAAGCCCTCTCTAGGTACAGATATCATTATGTGAATACTTTACTTATCCTGTTGGGCAAACCATGGATGTAGGTGCCATGATTGGTTTAGCATTTGAGCCCTTAGCCACACCAGCTAAAAATTAGTTAATTTTAAATTTAAAGAAAAGAACAATATGCTTGAAAACCACAAATGCATTGGATTTGATTCTATCTTATGTGATATAGCACAACAAGATTATAGCACCTCCCTAAGAACACCTCCCTAAGAACTTCTGGCCTTATCCCTTGAACTATCCTCAAGTTCAAAAAAAAAGAAAACAAAATGCTTGAAAACCACAAATGCCTTTGGATATGATTCCATCTTATGTGATCATAATAGAAAGAGACAGGAAGTTAAGTCTGGACCATGACACCTAGGTGATATAGCACAGCAAGATTAGAGCACCTCCCTAAGAACTTCTGGCCTTATCCCTTGAACTATCCTCAACTTACAAAAAAATAGAAAACAAAATGCTTGAAAACCACAAATGCCTTTAGATATGATTGCGTTTTATGTGATCATAATAGAAAGAGACAGGAAGTTAAGTCTGGACGATGCAGGAGAAGAAAAAATATATGCACACCATTGACAAAACTGAAGATTTCATGAGTAATATAGTATTGACAACAATAAAAGATTTCAGATTTTATAACTCATTTATGCCAAAAACGATGTGTGCATTACACAGATACTGTACACAAAACCTCATCTACAAAATTTACAAATTCCAGTCCAATAATTGATCATCTGCTACATCCAAATCCAAATCTAAGTCCAAAGAGGAGGCAGACCTAGATCATCATCAGATGTTTTGAAAAGAGAGCTAATTAAACTCTGGGTAGAATTAGAAATAGATGAAGATGAAGAAGATGACTCGCCTTCATTGTCGTCCTCTTCTTCATCGTCATCTTCATCAGAAGTGTCACAGCAGCACGAAGAGTAGCTATCACTTGTGGAAGATCGAGCATCATGTGGCAGTGTCAATCTAAGCATGGAAGCTGCAGCAGAAGAGTTGCTTCTACAGAATGGTGGTGAAAAATTGTCCAAGTCATAATAGACCTTAGAAGAGAAGAGCATGTCTCTTAATCTGTTGTTTCTTCTCGAAGAGCTCCATGCAAGGAAGGCTGGCAGCCAGCTCCAAGCAGGCGTCCTGCACATCTACACCAATTAGATCATAATCAGAGACACCATCTGCGTAATATAAAGATGCTAAAAGCAAGCAAACACCTAAATGAAAGTCAAAATGGCCAAAAAATGTTTCCAGATAGATAAACCAGCTATGCTACACTCAAATACAGAGATCAATGAAACCATAACAGTAGATCAACAAATGTCATAATTTATATTTACTTAATGCAAAGGTGGCGGCGGTCGTCTTCATTGTTCATCTCCCAGGCCTCTACCCCTGCTAGTTAGCCTCTTAAAAGAAATAGTCCGTGCTGCAAATCAACTCCAACATAATGCTCTGTTCTTGCAATTCATACAAGAAATAGGGCATGTTGCAGGCATGGACTAAAAAATCACCTTTCAAACTCACTCTGCGTTGATGAAAGCCAACTACATCCAAACAGAATGTCAAATGGCATTTCCACAAACCTTTCTTCTACTTCTCTCGCTGCAACAGAAAATGGGCCACACGTGTCCATGCTCGAATCCATCGGCACATGCAAATTTCAATCCTGCCATGAGTTGAAGCTGGAACACACGCGGTTGCCCTAGAAAAACAAAGAGAAAACCCTAATACAGTAGGGACTAAAAAACAATACCTATTTCAACAACAATAAGCAAAACAAAATATTTGTCAATGGGAAAAAAGGCTCAAAATATTTGTCAATGGGAAAAAAGGCTCTAGCTAATACTGTTGTCTCAATATTCATCAAAATTAAAACACCTTAGGCTAAACATTGATTATTTCCATTACACAAATTTCAATGGAAAAATAATATAAAGTGGGGACTAAAAAAACTTAGGCTAAAATTTGATTATTGCAGTTGCACAAATTTCGACACCAAAAAAATACTTAACCAGCAAAAACAACAGTTACAGGGACTAAAAATTGATTGCCACATAGCAAGGATAGATTAATTCAATGCAGTAAATGTACAACTAATGCAAACATGAAAATTCTATCACACAGTGATTGAATATAAATATGAAAAAGCATTGTTAATTGTAATTTGACATATTCAATTAGACACTAATTGTTAGCTTACATTAGGCATGGTTATTTAACATCCAATATTGTATTTATATTTTAATATTTTAAAAGGCACCCAAGTTTGTTTCTACCCAAGATAAAACATTACCATTGGGATAGAACTGTATCAAGTGGATCAAACTATAAGCACTAAATTGTCAAAGATCCTCAAATTGTCACGTCTCAATCATCTCAGTACTGGGATACCATATTAACCCAAAATTCATTACCATCTGCAAATATAAAGCATTATTGCACTATGAATCATTCAAAACACATCTTATAAGACCTATCAATATCATAATCAAGCCTCGTAATACAGTTCATTGCTACTTGAATGGGTCATTGAAATATCTATGCAATATTTAAAAAGTTCAACAGTTTCCGTATGCAAAGCACTGCAATATAAACAAGATGAACCAGCCAAGTCAAAGGCATATCATTTAGCTATAGTATAATGAAATATGATTGATTTTTTAGTCCTAACTGGTCAGCTTTATAGATTTACTTCCCATATACTTAACCATATAAAGCCTTTCTGGAACGCGCTTTTACTTGGTCATTAAATATAAAATAGAAAGGACTTTCCCAGCTCCCATGGCCAACAATAGTCTACCTCTTAATTTTTTTAGAAAACATTTAGTACATCAAAGCAGGCAAATGTCACCTGAAATGAAAACAAAACAATTTTTAATTTTTAATTTTAAAAGCATAAAGCTGGGACATTATATGCTACACGTACAACACTCTATATAAATAGTTTCCTTTGTAATTTAAGTATATATTTTATTAGATTGTGCACTATGGAATTTCAGTTATTAATGGAATTACTATGTTTAATTAATTTTCACTATAATGTTAATTAATATAGATATTTTAAATATATCTATGTATAAGATATAGACAAATATCATTATAATATATTTATAATGGTGAAATTTGTACACACATAATTTTTATTTAGTTTTGTGTTTGAATTGAGGTAATGCTTTAATATATGTATATAGTGACAAATGGCACAATTTTGTATATTATTGAGCTCATTGTCAGTCTTTTTATCCATTTATATATACATATCCCTTTCGATGCAGGAACACCCCAGTGCACGTGCAATCGACATCAATAAAAAATATTTTTAGTTGTTTATTTCAGTTTTGGTTTTCTTGGGTTTTGTTTTGGCATCTCACAATGTTGAAGACACACTTTGTGGTCAGATTGGCAAGAAACTAGTTTTCGTTCGGTGCATAATACGCTGGGTTCACAAAAACAATTTTTCAGGTGGATTGGCGAGGTTTGATGATGAATCCTCTTATGAGCATGTTTTTGACTCAATTTCAGAATTGATGTTGAGGGTTTCATGATCAGATTCTTCCTATTTTTGAGATATAATTGTTTCACGACTTGCGCTGGCAGTTTTGTGAAACATTAAAATTTTAATTTCCATGAGGCGTGACGTAGAATAGCTCGGTGGAGGTCTTAGGAGTGTTGAATTACACATCTGTGCAAGTTTTCAAGTGATTTTGAGCCCCTGGTGAAAATTTATCACCGTAATCAGTTTTGAGCTTCATTGACCAATTGTCGAATGCCACTGTTTGGTGCAGTTCACATATTTGCTTCTTTCAATGACACTTTTGTGACTAATTTGTTTGGAAGGACTTGTGAATTGGACTGATGATATGAACGTCGAATTTGATAGCTCATCTGTCACTCGCATGAGGCCGAATTGTAACGAGTTTGTACCAATTTCTTCATCATACACTAGTCAGGTCAACCCAAATGTTCAGGGTTCATCCACAAAAATTAATTAACATTCTATCAATCACCAATGAAGGCTATCAAGGGTAATATTAATGTTTGGGGAGTATGAACATCAGGTAATGATGCAAATCTTGGCGAATTCAAACATAAATAGGCATAATTGCTTGATATTGCAGAATGGTTGGTATCGACGCGACCTTATGTGGAGTAAAGGATCTATTTTTGTTGAGTTAATACATATAACATTTGACAAAGCAAATTCTTATGACTCTATCCCAACGTTGAAATTTAAAAGGAAGCCACATTGGATTTAATTTCATTACCTTTGGATTTAATTTCATTACTTTTGACAAGCACAGAAGGCAGTACCTTTTATGGGTCATTGATTATGATGGAGGCTGTGGCCTGAGGAGGAATAAAAGACTTTAAACATTCTAAAATTCATTGGAAATGGATCGTTTCATCTTCTGTAGGATAATGACATTGAAGAGTAAAGAAAAATGAAAACATGAGGAGGGGGTCGATCTTTGAAGAAGAACAGGGTAATTTCAAGCTATGATAAAGTTCGTTGCCCATGGATAACATAAATCACTGGAATGAAGTATAGTTTGTTGTCAAAAGGAAGAAAAGTAAGTTGAGTTTCAATGAAGAGTTAGGTAGCATAATGGAATCGGCCTTTGGAAGGGACATATCTCTATGAGACATTGTGAACAATGTTTAAATAAAAACAAAGAACACTTCCAACAATAAAGTTTGTAGAGTGTTGAGAGGGGAATAACATGGAAGTTTGAAAGGAGAAGGCAGTTAAAATTAGCGTGACCAATTAGGAGAGTGCGTTGCATAGCAGAGAAAAAGGAGGAATAAGAGGCGATGCCAGAAGCAAAAGGTCCCTGCTACCTTAGAAGAGAAGATGAAGGAAGATAGTGTGCCATCAGAGAGCCAATGTAGAAGGAGAATGTGAGCGCTAAAGGGGGGAAAAGGAAGGAACCAGATTGAGAGCTGTTGAAGTGGGAAGTTTTTCATCATCCTAAAGAGAGGATAGATTGAGATTGATTGTGTAAGACTGGCCATTGAAGGTGATGAGTTATGTATTTTGTAATATGCATATGATATTTCATTTTTGGATCTGAATTGAATAAAATGAAATCCATTTCTATTGCAATCTTTGTATTAGGAGCAAAGTGTTGCATGGGAATCTGTGATTGATTGTGTGTGTTTTTGTCAAGAGGGGAGTACCTTTTGCACCATATGGTATCAGACCAGGGGATCTTGAGAGTGGAGAGAATCCACCAAGACTTGCGGGTAGAGTAGAGGATGTGCGGCAAAGAAGATCGTGTGTGAGGATTGCTGCAGGTAGAGAGAAGCCCTGAGCAATCGAGAGCTAGGGAGCCACGAAAAGAAGCGTGATTGCAGATTGTAGAGCATGAGGTGAGAGTTGTGAAAGATTGCAGTAGATGAGATGGAGATATTACCGAGGAAGAAGCACGTGATTTGGGAAGCGTAGAGATGGTACGAAGAAAATAAGACATGGAGGATGATCGTCAATATAAACAAGTGATTGGATAAGCTAGATAAATTGGAGGCACATCTGAGTGGACAAAAATACATGAGAAAGAAGGATGAGGATGGAATGAATAGCGAAGGGCCTACAATAGAGGTAGTTGAAGAGGAGAAGAATCAAGATAAAGTGATTGAATACGAGGAGGTTGTGGTGAAGGATCGGAAAGAAGATGATTTATTATCGTAGATTTTGATGGTGGAGAATGAATGGTTAGAGAAGATCACAGTGATTGAAGATGAGAAGACAAGCATTGCAGCAACAAAAGTAGAAGCTAATGATGCAGCTGATGGTGAATTGCAGCAGCGAATGAAGAGGTAAATCTTGTAGCATTTTATGATGATGTTTTTGTACTTCCACTTGAGGTAGTTAGGGTTGAAGAGTGTGGAGAAAAACCTATAGAAATCTTCAATTTCCATAAGGTATTCGATGAAGATTTATATACTGTAGTCTATGATATGAGTGACATGAGAGTTTGGTGGAGGCCAATTACTAGTGTGCTAGATCCCTCAAAGGAGAGGAGAGGAGAAATAATTTGATGGAGGATAGCACATGGTAGATGTAAATCCATGAGAGGAGAGAAATGTAGTGAATGGAGTTGTTGGAGGAAGATGACAGTTGTTCTGACATGGTGTTGGAAGAGTAGGAAAAATAATTGATCTTGTGCACTTATTCTAGAGATGGAGGTCACTGCGGGTTGGTTGCAACCTGGAAGAATAGTTTGACTACTCAACTCCACCTTTGTGAGCCTATGCTCACAAAATTTTTACCCGATGTGTCTAATACACAAGCACCCTGCGCACATGCAATCGACATCACCAAAAAATATTTTTAATTTTTTATTTCAGTTTTAGTTTTCTTGGGTTTTGTTTTGGCATCTCACAATGTTGGGGACACATGGTGTCGTCAGATTGGTAGGAACTAGTTTTTGCTAGTTGTCAGTTTCAATGCATAATAGGTTGGCTTCACTAAAATAATTGTATACACCTAAAAATGGCATGACTCCACTTAAATAAATATTTTAAATATTTATTTTACCTTCACATTCCTCTATCAATAACTAAATACATTTATCTATTTATTTGATTCACTTCTTCTCATTTAATTAAATAAATACATTAATTTAATTAATTAAATTCATCTACATCAACTTCATTCTTCTAAATAATTAAATAATTTTAATTATTTAATTAAAACCTTTTATTCTTCCAAATTTAAATAAAATACAAATTTTATTTAAATAAAATCTAAATCCTCCACTAAATAAAATATATTTTTATATTTTATTTTATTCTTCAAATATCTTCAAAAATAAAATATATTCTTATATTTTATTCCTCTCATTTATCCACAAGATAATTAAATAAATCTTTTTATTTAATTATGCATTCTTATCTTCAAAAATCATTCTTATCTTCCAAAAATGCTTTCCTCTTGTCACACAAAAGCAAAAGTTGAGTTACAAAAGCAAAATTAGTTTTAAAGCATCTTTAAAGCAAATCTTCTCTCAAATTAGAAAAATAAATTCTAATTTAATAAAATTAAATCTCATCCTCATCAAGAGAGGAGTTAACTCAACAAAGCTACTTTTTGAATGACATGTGTCTTCTTCCATTTGTTGCACATTCCTCAACAATCCTCCTCTGTTGATCTTCTCTTTTCTTCTCAACCATTGATCTTCCCTCACCTTTTTCTATAAATATAACCTTCTTCTCTTCATTTCAGATATTAGGATTTTGTGTAAACTTATGTTGCAGAGATACCGGCGCGCCTTTGGCACCCCTACTCCCATTTGAGCATCCTCATTCATAATCCATTTCTATATTTGAAGCTCATCTTCAAATACATAAGTATCACAACCATTCTTCCTTTGTCATCTTCAACAAGCAAGCAAGCAAAAGCTTCTGAGGGCTTCACATTCAAAATCATAGAAAGATAGGTGAACTACAGAAGGCGAAAGGTAAAAGGTGAAGGTATTATTATTTTTCATTGTTTTGAATCCTCCTTTTATTTTCATATTCTGTAGATGTTTGGGTTTTATTATTCATTGATTTGATTAACCTATTTTCCCCCTCACATTTTGGTGCCCACCGTGGGGCCCTTGCCCCCTTTACTAATCAAAAACTGAGTGTTTGTAAGTGATAGGTCCGTACAGGTGATGAATAGGTCTCTGACAGAGAGTTTTTGCGCATTGGACTTCAAAAACAGTGCATACACCTCGTGAAGCTGCACATTCGCTTCTCCGACGCATCTGACCTCCCAAGTGACGCATTCACCTCATGAATTGGCACATGCGATAGTCTGGCGCATCTGACCTCCATAGTTGCACATTCAACCTCCGCAGTTGCACATTCATCTTTGGATTCAGCACTGAGTTCTACTTGCACATACATCCTGTCTAAATTGTGCATTTGTCTGAGTTGTGCATTTACTCCATATTTTTGTGCATCTGTTCTGTCAAACGGTGCATGTGCTGTTATTGCACATATACCTCATGATCTTGCACTTTTGATTTCTATTCTTCCGCTTTTGTACAAAGACGCATACACTCCCTATTTCTGCGCATTCAGGCTACAATGTTGCGCATCTGTCTTCTACTTTTTTGTTGTATGGTTTTTTATTTTTGCATGTTGAGCTAATGTCAATTTTGCAAGAGTAGTGGCTAGATTAGGTCATTTAGATGATTTGACTAGCTCACTTAGACTAACTAGGGGTGAAAGTAACAAGTGCATTTCATAACAAACTTCACTTAGTCTTCTAACTAGGAAGGAAGTAAATGAATCTTATTGCTATCGGTGCATTGTTGATTTATTTTCTAGTTTAACCACTGCTATCTTTACAAATGGGAAATGAACAATGCTATGTCTTAATCACTTTCAAAGTTAACAAATGGGGAATGAACAATGCTATGATCTAAACACTTCCAAGTTAACAATCGTGTGAGTGCACAAGTAGATTAACTCATTTAGTTTTTCTATTTTTAACTAGGTTGGATAAACAAGTGTTTTATGTGCTTGCGAATGACAATAGGCTTATGCTCTCCCCTTAACTGGGTGATCAAAGTGCCAGACTTCTCATTCTTTTTGTCAAAACTTTAGGGGGGCCTACCCTTGGATGCACACTTATCCAAGTGGGAATGACCTTGAGTGGTAACAGGCTAAAGCCAAGCCCTACCAAGCCACTTAAAATAAATTATGCTTGGGGTGAAAACCTCAAGCAACGAGTGCTGTTGTGTTACACCGATGGTCAACCTCCCCCAAAACCCTCATAGGCGTAACCCTTTGAGGCTGAGAGACTCCATAACGGAGAGTAGCGCCGCCGCATGTGTAACCACTTGAATGGTTGCCCTAACTAAGAACCAATTATGTAGAAAGCCAAAAACCCCTATTTGTTGATGCAAAGGGTAGAGCCCTTGAAGCGGCCTCGATTCAAGTGACTCTTAGTAGAGGTAGCAAGGACAATCCTAAGGTTCGGTGTGTGGATAAGCCTAAGGAAACTTGAATCTGGTATGTGTGAGAAGCGAGTGCCGTGGAGGGGAGCCGGTGCTACCAGATTCTGGAGCTACATGCTTTGAGTGGCACAACTACAGTATTCAACAAATATTGTCATATCCAACCTAGGTTGTACTTGTCTTTGAGTCAAAATAGTCCAAAAACACAAAAAAATATAAAAAGATAAAAATCATGGAAAACTTCTGTGTGTTTTCTGTGCTCTTTCCATAATTGAACATCAACAGCATCAGAAACACCAAGTTTTTCAAACCAAAAATAGCAAAAATCCTAAAAATGATCCAAAATTTCCAAAATTCAGAGAAAACAAGCAATTTAGCCAGAGTTGCACATCCGCACCGACCTTTTGCGCATTTGAGGTGACTTTCTATGCATCTGCTAGTATTACGCATCCACATCCTTTTTTGGCGCATGCAAACTTCACCAGTGTTGCACATATATATCGACTTTTTGCGCATCTGCCTTTTGCTGTTGTGCATCCAAACCAATAATTTTTTCTAGTCTTGTATCAATGGAAAACCAATTAGAATATATCAGTCAAAAACTCCAATATCTACAATTGCAAGTAAACTCAGATCCCTCGCTCCAAGATTGTGTAGCAATTTCTCAACAAATGCAAGTCTTACAATAGGAAATGGCAATCTTGTAAGCTAAACATGCCAGTACTAGCTACGCCTCACCCCAAAATCGTATATCCTTTTCCCATACTCATGACAAGGTAAGCACCACCTTAAGTAAGAAATCATATACCACCCCATCTACTAGTCCTCCTTCGCCACCTTCTAAGACACACATGCCAAAACGTACCAGTTCCACACCAACACCACCATCTAGTTCTCAAACTCTAAATGGATGACCAAAAAAGAATCAGATGAGTGGTGGGAAAGAGTTTTTCCAAATTTATACAACCAGAGAAAAGCTAGAGAGAAAGCTAAATCCCCTCATTCACTTATCCATACACCTACCAATGATGTGATCCAAGGGCTACAAGCAAAGAGTCAACCATGTCCCCAAATTCTGGTCCTTGACCTTACCAAAAATCATTCATGTAATCCGCAATCCCTGGAGCTTATTGAAGAACCTCCTACCATACACCAAAGTCAAGGTCCATCGTGTCTTCATATTGTTGACCAAGAACAGATCCAAGAGTCTTCTACCTCAACTTCAATTCAAGAACACCAAGAGTTATGTCAAGAGCACACTTTAGAGCATGTGGAAACATCCACCCCTTGTCTAAATCAAGATCAAAGCACTCCCATCCAACCCCAACATAACCTCTATCTTTTCAATGATCCTATACCTATACATGAGCAAGAGATCCAATTTCCAATCATGCATAACCTATATCAAGATACTACCTCTGATGAAGAAGCTACCCCTAAGCAACTTGATCCTATGCATGAACTAGAGACCCAAGTTTAGCCCCCCATAACCTCTATCTTATCTATGATCAAGATATTATCGTTGATGAAGAACTTATACAAGAGAACATTAATCCCATCATACTAAATCCCATCTATGATGAAGAGCCTATCTATGATCAAGCAGACCATGATACTCTTAGCCCACTTTATGAGTTCCATGGTCCTAAGCCTATCCATCTTCCATCTAGTCCTATCCATACTCCAACAACTTCCACTTCCTTTTATGAGATGTGTACCTTGCAAGCAAGCATAAAAGATCAAACCAAAAATACTCTTCCGCCATCCATTATCGACCATGCTACAAATCCCCCATTGTATATCCTTGGTCTTAACACCTTCATTCATGAGTGTTCCTCCTTAGAACACCAACCACCATTATCCTCTATCCCACCTTCTTCATCCAATAAGGAACTTGTGTCTAGTGTTCCACCTACACATAATCCCGCTGTCCACCGCATGCTCCAACATATGAACTATCAAGGTAAAGGCTTAGGCCTTCATGAACAAGGTATTTTGGAACCTATCCATTTCCATGTTCCCCCACCTTCATACGGCCTTGGATACATACCCCAAGGTGAGCAATCTCAAGATGTTGGTACTTCCTCCACTCCTCCTAAGTCTACTACTTTCCATCGCAAACCCTATCATATCCCCAAAACATATGTCGCCATTCCACCATCATCCTACATTTGTCAAAAGCTTGTGACAATACACCTTCCACCATCCAATCTACCCCCGCTACTTCCAAATCCTAATATCCCTCCATACATGTTACCACCACTTCTTCCAGCACCTTATTCGCCCATCTATAAATCTTCTAACAATCCCAATCATGACCAACCAATGCACATGTTGTCTAAACAAAGGGCTTCCACAAACCTCACTTCCACCATCCCAAGAGAATTCAACAACAAAAATCTGGATGCCTCTACCTACAAAGTAAAAAATCCTAAGAGTCCTCATGACCTAGGATATAACATCCAAGAATCAAAGAAACATCCTTCTTCAGAGCTGCATACGCCCACACACTTATATACCAAACTAAAAAAGGTGTGGGTCCGCATCCAACAAATGGTTGCCTCTGAAGTTGCATCAAAGCTGCATACACCCGAACCCATACCTCCAAAGGTACTATCTAAAAGCAAAATAGTTTGGGTACCTAAGCAAAAAGCCCTCCAGTTACATGAGGCATCTACCTCTCAAGAATCTCAACCATCCATTTCCTCCTGTTCCATCCAAAAGTCTCAAATTCTTCCATCCCATATGGCAAGCAAAAATTAGAAAAATACTCAGTCTATGTGGATCCCTACATACCTACCTCATTCACCCACAAGCAAAAGTCTCTATTGCTTCCTAAACTACTTTCCCATCACCAGCTTCAATGTTTATCATGGTATGTGCAACCGTTGGTCATGATTCCCTTCCATTCCACAACACTTCCATATAACTCCATCTCCCCTCCCTTCTACTACTATCCTACATATCTTCCTCATCCTATGGTCCATGCTTTTGCATAAACTTTCCTTCTATCCTTGCATAAGTCCTTATGTATTCTGCATCATCATCCACTATCTACCTACTTCGTCTCACTTTCATGCAATCCCCTACCAACATCTATGAGCACACTTGACATGGTCCATGCGACGGCATCTTTCTAGCGGGACTATCATCTTTCAAGGAACTAGATACCTTGAGTCTCTCCTTATCCATATCCACCTTCTCCTATCTAAATATTCAAGAAAAAAAAAAGAGTAAAGAGAAATCCCTTCATCCAATGGTGAAAACTTGGCAAACAGGCGCCTTGGATAAGTACCATGATGAAAACCTGGCAAACAAGCATTATGTGTAAATTGATCTTCCATGTCACCTACACTTGGGGGCACCTTGTCTCATCGGCATATCACTTTTCTCCTACCAGTTTCCCTCCATACGATTTCCTATCACATCCTTCTATCCATTACGTACCTATCTTATCATGTCCATCCATCCTAAATCTTCCTTTCCTCTATTTTTGATCTTGATAAAGATTGGGGGCACAATGTTGACAAATGTTTTAGGTGCCTCTTGACATACCTTATCCCTCCAAGCCATGCCAATCCTTCATTATCCTCTCATCCTCCTATCGTCATAAGCGTTGCCATGAAAAGTCCTAGGTATTTACCTACAATAGGGCATGTTATTCTTATGCGACATAGTCCTTGGAGATCACATCCTTGTTTCCTTCTATCAACTATTGCCCATCCTCATACCTACCCATTCCATTCTTTATCACCCATACATCTGCCTATCCATGGTGTTTCCCTTGTCATCAGTATCTAGCATTAAGGCTATCCATAATTCTTATCCAGTATCATGTCCATAGTGTCAGGCTATCATAGCCTCTGTCATCAGTGTTATCTATTCCATATCTGATCCATAGCTATTCCATATATGTTTCATGTCTGATCCCTATCTGACCCGTATCTATTCCATATCATGTCTCATCCGATCCATAGCTTAGGTCCGGTAGGGTTCTCCTCGAACTACGTCACCTCTAAGCTATCACATAGGCAAGGCCATTATCAATGCACCCCCGAGGCTCCTCTTCCTATCCATCCTGTGTCTTGTCATCTATCCCTCTATCTGTCCGTGTCCACACCTTTTCACTAGCACCATACCGAAACACTCAAGCTAATTCTATATCAATTATGGAAAAAAGACACATCTAATGCAAAGAATGTTTTGTGAATAGGTTAACTTACAAGGTCTTGGATTTTTGTCATTATGTCTTCCTATGCTACTCGAGGATGCCAAAAGCTAGAGATGCTATGATGGGGGCATAATCTTTTCCTTTGTCTGTTGTTTGTGGATCAAACTTTAGTATTGTGACGACTTCTATCTAACGACATGATCAGCAAAAGATTATCAAGGACTTCAGAGGTCTGAACATGAAAAAGGGCAATCCTTGTCTATAGAAACACAAGAAATACTCAGGTCATCTAGATTCAATTTTGACTAGATGCTTGTATTAACTTGCTATATCAAAATCCACGTAAGTAATACTCAAGTCATCTCGGTTTAATTATACCTAGATGCTTGTATTTTCTTACAACATAATAAAGCCCAATGATGAAATGAGCACTTCAAAATACTTGCTATATCAAGATGACAAATATCCATATCCATATCCATAACATATCCAATTGCGTCTCATATCTGTATCTATATCCAATTGCATTTCTCCATATCCCATGCAATAAAGATTCCATGCAGAATATCAATGTTTGCAAAAGCTTGTGATTTCTTCTGTCAAGTCATTTCTTCTATCGCTCAAATTTTTATCTGTCTTCATATCTCTCATCAACAGTTCTAGCTGTTAGTCCTGAGCAGCGATCCACATGCAAGTCTATCCTTAATCCATACCAATCGAGTCAAGTCAATCTTGTTAAATTATCCAATCACAATCAGTGGTCTTGATCCTAATCTTGTCGCAAACCATATCAATCAGTCATAACTATCCTTCATGTTGCTCTAGGGATATATCATTCCCTACCATGACAACACTGTCGTATATTGTTATCATATCAAATGTCTTAGACAAGATGTTGCATTATCGAAACCAGACCCAGAGTCTTATACAACATGTTTCATTTCTGACACCAGACATCATTGATCTATATCGTTGGTTTACCGCTTGACCGGGGCAATACCTTGCTTGTTCTTGTATCATTTGTGCATTCTTGCTTGTTTGCTTGTGTGTGTCATAATTTTATCTTGCATCACATATCATTCACCTCTTTCTTCTGCATCCAACCATTTCTTCTCTTGTCAACCTATCTCATCGTGAGATTGTTCATCTCACACCTTCTACCTTCTCCCTGTCCAATCTCCTGAGGGGGCATCCTGTCATTAAACTTGTACCAGGGGCAAACTGGGGCATGTATCATTGTTGAAAATTCTTATTCTTTGAAACAACGTGATAAAACACATTGCATCAAAGAGGGGCAAAATGTATACACCTAAAAATGGCATGACTCCACTTAAGTAAATATTTTAAATATTTATTTCACCTTCACATTCCTCTATCAATAAATAAATACATTTATTTAATTAATTAAATTCATTTACATCAACTTCATTCTTCTAAATAATTAAATAATTTTAATTATTTAATTAAAACCTTTTATTCTTCCAAATTTAAATAAAATACAAATTTTATTTAAATAAAATCTAAATCCTCCACTAAATAAAATATATTTTTATATTTTATTTTATTCTTCAAATATCTTCACAAAAATAAAATGTATTCTTATATTTTATTCCTCTCATTTATCCACAAGATAATTAAATAAATCTTTTTATTTAATTATGCATTCTTATCTTCGATTTTATTTTTTTTCGGGAATAGAGATGGCGTTCGCGTGCTCTGCAAGCTGAGCTAGGGCGACCATGCCCTAGCTCGTTCTCTGTGTGTTGCTCACTTATGCATTGTGGGGGGGTTTTTTGAAGCTTTCGGGGTGGTGGTGGTGGGTTTTTTTCTTTTCTGGAGGCCTTCTTGCTGCCGTCTGGGTGGCTTGTGGGTGGAAGGGTTTTGATCCTTCCCATGGGGTCTTGTCTTTTTCTTTTTCTCGGAAACATGTCCTGGGGGTTTGCATGCCTGTTGGGGATCTTGTTTTTTGCTATGCAGGGTGGGGAAACATCTGGGGCTAGCCCCAAATTGGATTTCCGATCAGCAATTGGTTCAAAGCCTTCGGTGCATGGAGTGAATGTTTTTGATAATACGCTATTTTCTTCAGAGATGGAGATGAATGATCTAGAATCAATTAGTGGTTCCCAAATAACGAAGATTGATGGGTGTTTGGAAAGATGCAAAGAGTGACCGAAGTTGATTATCCCGATGGAAATGCTTGCAGATGATATTGAATACTATTCAAGGCGCTCTTTTTATTGCAAGTTCATGGGTTTGAGAGTCTCGCTCTAATTTTTGGAATCCTAGGCTCAGCGGACTTGGATGCTGGAGGGGGAGATGGAGATTAGGCTCCTTGCGAACAACTTTTTTATGGTCTCTTTTGATTGCATGGTAGATCGGAATAAGGTCTTCGAGGGTGGCCCCTATTTTTATAACCAGGTGGGTTTGTTTATCAAGCCATGGCATGCTGGCTTCAACCCGATGAAGGCACTACCGAGTCGGATCCCAGTTTGGGTTTGGTTGCCGTGGTTTCCAGTTGAGTGTTGGCGAGATGACGTGTTGCATTTGGTGGCTTCAATGCTCGGTAAACCTGTTGGGTCTTCACAACAGACATAGTATAAAAAAGGTAATGACTTTTGCTCGTATCTGTGTAGAAATTTATTTAAGAAAGCCACTACCAGATTCTATTGAAGTGAGTGCTGGATCATATACTTGGGTGCAATAGCTAGATTACGAAACCCTACCTTTTCGGTGTCGTCTTTGTCATGAATATGGTCACTTCCAGTGTAGGTGCCCTAGGGCTAAGCCTGTGGTGCCCCAACCTTCTCAGCCTTCTCGTAATCCACCTAGGGTTGAAAATGGTAAGGAGCCTATTCTGGGTGATGATAATGGAGATGATGGCTATGTCCCTGTCAAGGCTCGCAATAGGAATTGGGGCCAGAAGCGGACCTTGAGGGAGAGGCAGGTTGATGAAACTTTTAATAGGTTTGAGGTGCTGGATGATCTCAGTCAGGGGGAAGTGAATCCGAGGTTGTTGAACTTGGATCAGGGAACTTTGGGTACAGGATAGGATGGGCCACCATTGGAGGCCATGCAGGTTGTGCAAGAGATTGGGGTTGGGCAGATGGCTATGGATCAACAATTAATTGTCCAGACTGAACAAGAATCTTCTATTGGAGCTTCGAAGAGTGGTGGAGGTGGTTCCCCATTGCCCCTGAAAGGAGGCAAGAATGTGGGGAAGAGCTCTTTAGCCTCCTCTCTTTTGGGTATTCAGCAAATTGAACTGAAGAAAGGGGTTGGTGATAGGACTTCCAAGCTCGGAAGGAAGAAGGATATGGAGAAGATTAAATTAATTAGGGAAAATTTGGTGGAGTTAGGGTCAATCAAGACTCTGGATTCACATTTTTCATGCCCCTAGAAATGATTGTTCTCTCATGGAATGTAAGGGGCTTGAACAGTGGCCCTCGACAAAAAGTTATTCGTGATTTGGTTAGGAATCATTCTCTGAATGTTCTTTTTCTTCAGGAGACTAAATTATCTATAGATAATATGTTGGCCATGGCTCCTAAGTTGTGAAAATATGGTGAGTGCCAGTGTATGGGGGCTCTTGGTGCTTTTGGAGGGGTGGCTTTCTTTTGGAACACTCAGAAGATTTTCCCTCTTTGGTGGATGTCCTCTAGATCCTCTATATCCCTAGTTGCCTCTTGGTATGAGACTGGTGAGTGTATTCTCCTCTCTAATGTGTATGCTCCTATTGAGTTTCTAGGTAAACAACTTCTATGGTCCCATCTTCATTTTGTTCGTAGCTTAGCTCCTTACCATCCATGGGTTATGGCTGGCGATTTTAATGCTATTGTGGAGTTGTCTAAGAAAAGAGGTGGTATTCCTAGGTTGGAGCCTTCTGCTCTATTATTAAAAGATAGAATTTCTGAATTAAATCTTATTGATGTTCTGCCAAATAATGGTCGCTTCACTTGGAATAATAGGAGAATTGGTGAGAGTTGTGTTGCTGAGAGGCTTGTGGTGTAGGAGCACCTTGGAAAATTAATATTGCCCTGGAAAAATCTTTGAGTTTGATTAAATTTGTATGCTTCCATATTGTAATGAGGTTTATCAAGTCATTTTAATGTGTTTAGGTCATTAGGCGTTTCAAAAATGCAAAATATTGCAAACCATGTAAAGGTTGTCAATGTAAAATTGGGAAAAAGATGCAAACTTGGAAGGTGAAGAGTCATTTGGCTCTTGGTTCACTCCAAATCAGTTATGAACTGAAGAGACATGTATTAATGCCTTTAAAAGGCCTTGTAACCATGAAGAATTCATGGGTGGCTGAAGATTTGAGCATGGAATGAGAAAAAATAATGTTTTCCTATATTTTCTTTCAAAAATTTGCTATCTTTTGCTATTGTACGGCCCTATATGGAATTGAATAGATGCCTAATAGATTGAAAATGTTAGATCCTTCAACCACCTTCCATTTTCTTCTTGTCCCATGCATTTTTATTTATTTTTATGAAAGATATGAGTGTTTTATGGATTGTAATTTTCTGATTTTCCCTGCAACAGTCCTGTTGCAGCATTTGGTACAGTTTTGTATAGACATATATAGGAACAAGTCATATATGGTTGGAAATATTATTGAGTCTACTTTTCATTTCTTTTTGTTGCATCAAATTTCATTGAGATTTGAATAAGTTATGGCATTTTTATTGAGGGTAGGTCTGTAGAGTTTAATTTTCTGAAAATACAATCTAAAAATATGCATGGTACGACGTGGTACAACCTCACATTGATGCATATAATAGATGGATGGAAATATATGTGTTTCTAGTTTACAATTATTTTGGTTTGGTATAATTTCATTAGAGATATTGTAATTTTGGTGAGGGCAGGTCTGAACACTGCCTAGGGTTTGTAGTTTTGGGAAAAGAGTCATAACTTTCTCCCCTACCATTGGATCTTCATGAAAATTAGATGAAAAGTCTTTATTAATGTTCTCTTCAACCTGACAAAAGAAATTAGATTAGTTCTTTGATTTGTTAATGTTATTGAGAATAGTTTTGGTCCTCCTACCTCTGCATCATATTGGTATCAGAGCTGGCGAAAGATTTGGGTGGTGTGTTTTTTTTTTCTGTCACTGAGAAGGCAGGTGAAGAGCGAGAAGATCTTGATTGTGTAGATAGATCACCGAGGGAGGCAATCTACACCTTTTGGATTTTGTGTTGCTCAGTTGTTTGGTTGCAGGTTCTTGTTCCATCTAGTTGCAAGAAGGATGTTTTCTGAGATTGTGTGTGGGCAGACAAGATGAGGTCTGTCATGACCATTCTCCAATAGAGATTTAGCTGGAGAAGGATGCATAGAGAAACCACTGAGGAGAGAGTGGTAGGTGCATCACCAGGATTTGTTGTTGGGTGAGATGAATGGTTTGGTGAGTTGGTTTGTTGTGAAGCAGTGAGAGAGATGGATACCTGAAGAAGCACTTGATGTTGCAGCCCGAAGAGTACTCCACTGATGGGAGTAGAAGGAGCCTGAGGATGCTCTGTGAAGATGGTAGTTTGTTTTGTTGGTTGGTTGGTCACCATTTCTATAGATTTGAAGATTGTAGCTGAGAAGATTGAAGATAAAGACAAAGGAAAGAGACTTTTGTTGTAGATACATTCCCAAGGGACTTGGAAATTTTGTTGGTTGGTTGTATGGTGCAGGAGCACCTTAGCAAATTAATATTGCCAAGGAAAAATCTTTGAGTTTGATTAAATTTGTATGCTTCCACATTGTAATGAGGTTTATCAATTCATTTTTATTTGTTTAGGTCATTAGGAGTTTTTAAAATGCAAAATATTGCAAACCATGTAAAGGTTGTCAATGTAAAATTGGGAAAAAGATGCAAACTTAGAAGGTGAAGAGTCATTTGGCTCTTGGTTCACTCCAAATCAGTTATGAACTAAAGAGACATGTATTAATGCCTTTAAAAGGCCTTGTAACCATGAAGAATTCGTGGGTGGCTGAAGATTTGAGCATGGAATGAGAAAAAATAATGTTTTCCTATATTTTCCTTCAGAAATTTGCTGTCTTTTGCTATTGTACGGCCCTATATGGAATTGAATAGATGCCTAATAGATTGAAAATGTTAGATCCTTCAACCACCTTCTATTTTCTTCTTGTCCCATGCATTTTTATTTATTTTTGTTAAAGATATGAGTGTTTTATGGATTGTAATTTTTTGATTTTCCCTGCAACAGTCCTATTGCAGCATTTGGTACAATTTTGTACGGACATATACAAGAGCAAGCCATATATGGTTGGAAAGAGAATTGAGTCTACTTTCCATTTATTTTTGTTGCATCAAATTTCATTGAGATTTGAATAAGTTATGGCATTTTTATTTAGGGTAGGTCTGCAGAGTTTAATTTTCTGAAAATACAATCTAAAAATATGCATGGTACGACTTGGTACTGCCTCATATTGATGCATATAATAGATGGATGGAAATATATGTGTTTCTAGTTTACAATTATTTTGGTTTGGTATAATTTCATTAGGTTTTGTGAGAGATATTGCAATTTTGGTGAGGGCAGGTCTGAACACTGCCTAGGGTTTGTAGTTTTGGGAAAAGAGTCATAACTTTCTCCCCTACCATTGGATCTTCATGAAAATTGGAGGAAAAATACGTATTAATGTTCTATTCAACCTGACCAAAGAAATTGGATTAGTTCTTTGATTTTTTAATGTTATTGAGGATAGTTTTTGTCCTCCTACCTCTGCGTCAGCTTGATCGATTCTTAGTTTCCTGTTATTGGGTTGGAGACTTATGGTCCACTCGATCTGAAATTCTTGATTGGAGAGGTTCTGATCATTGGCCTATTAAGCTTAGTATTACCTTTTCTTGGGGGCCTTATTCTCCCTCATTCAAGTTCCAGATTATGTGGTTACAGGATCCTACTCTTCATGAACTTGTGGCTGAGTGGTGGCGGATTGGTAGACCAACTTTTGGTACGGCAATGTACACATTCTCCAAGCTCCTTCAGTTTGTCAAATATCAGCTTAAAAGGTGGAATCAGCGATGTTTTGGTAATATCTTTCATGCTAAGGTTGCTGCCCAGGAGCAGTTGAATAATATTACGCGGTTGATTCATGAGAATGAGGCCTCTGAGGATCTTCTAAGGGAGGAGGCTAATACTTTGAAAGTGGTTGAGGAATTTGAATTGCGGGAAGAAATCTATTGGAAGCAAAAGGCCCGGGTTGAATGGTTACAGGAAGGTGATAAAAACACTGCCTTCTTCTTCAATTCTGTTAAGGACAGGAGGCATGGTAATTCCATTCCTTTTTTGGTGAATGATAGGGGTGAACGTCTTGCCTCGTTTTAGGAAATCTCTGTTGAGGCATCTCAGTATTTTGCTACTTTATTTAGGGAGGATTCATGAGGGGGCTCTGTTGAGGAAGCACAGGTTCTTTCTTATATTCCTCAGTTTGTCTCTAGGGATGCGAATGAGTATCTGATGAAAGATATCTCTCTTGATGAGCTGGAGGGGATTGTGTTTCAGATGAAGAAGGGTAAAGCTCCTGGTCCTGATGGTTTCCCAATTGATTTTTTTCAAGAATTCTAGGATATCATAAAGTTAGATCTTCTAGCGATTGTCCTTGAGTCCCAGAGGAATAAGCAGATGCTTCGTGCTCTAAATTCCACCTTCCTTGCTCTCATACCCAAGTGTGAAGGGGCTGATAGGTTATCTCAGTTCTAGCCTATCTCTCTTTGCAATGTGGCTTACAAAATCATTTCTAAGTTATTGGCTGAGAGATTGAAGAAGTGGCTTAAAGTGCTGATTTCAGAGGAACAGAGTGGATTTGTGGCAGGTCGACAGATTCTTGATAGGGTTGTCATTGCTACAGAGACCATCCACTCCATGGACAACTCCCACGAGAAGGCTATGTTCATTAAGTTGGATATTGCTAAGGCTTATGACAGGGTTAGATGGTCTTTTTTGCAAAAGATCCTTGTTTCTTTTGGTTTTGGTGAGGAGTGGATCCAATGGGTCATGAGTTGTGTCACGTCTGTTTCTTTCTCAGTTTTGATAAATGGAGATCATTCTGAACTTTTTGGTGCCTCAAGGGGCTTGCGCCAAGGGGATCCTCTTTCTCCGTATCTTTTTCTGCTTCTTGTGGAAGGCCTTGGACGTTTGTTGAAAAGAAGGGTGGAGCTTGGCACCATTCAGGGTTGGCGATGGGGTGGAGACTTGCCTCTACAATCTCATTTACAGTTTGATGATGATACTGCCTTGATGGGGATGGCTACTGTTAGGGAAGCTACTAACTTAAGGTAGGTGTTGGACATATATCTTGTTGCTTCAGGACAATTGATTAATGAGGAGAAGTCATCCATATTCTTCTTCAATACGCCATCCTCCATTCAGAGAAGAATTGCTAATATCTTGAGGTTTCAGATAGGGGTTCTCCCTTTGACGTATCTGGGTTTCCCAATTTCTGTTCGCCATCTTCCCAAGGGTTCTTGGCAGAATATTATTGATAAACTCCATGCAAAAGTTAATCATTGGACACACAGATAGTTGTCTTTTGTGGGGCAGGTTCAGCTTCTCAAGTCGGTGGTGCAGGCTCTTCCTACCTACCAATGTATGCTTCAGGTGGCTCCGATGGGTTTTTTGAGGGAGTTGGATTCTCTTGCAAGGTAGTTCTTATGGGCGAGATGTTTGTCATCCTCCAAGTGGAGCCTGGTCAAGTGGGATGTTGTGTGTAGCCCAAAGCAATTTGGTGGTCTTGGTCTTCGAAAGTCTACGTTATCTGGAATGGCTGTGGCTGCTAAGCTATTTTGGAGATGGTGTCTGGAACCGGATCAGCCGTGGGCCAGGATATTATCTCATAAGTATTTCCTAGGGATTCCACGGTAGGATCTCCCTCATTACCCTCTTGAGGGGAAAGGTTCAGTGATTTGGAATACTCTTCAGAAGGGTGCAAAGCTTATCAAGGAAGGTTTATTTTGGATTTGTAGATGGGGAACTAAAGCTCTCTTCTAGTCGGATTCTTGGGATGGATTCCCTCCACTTACTTCTCAGTTCCCCAACCTTCTTCCTTTGTGCCAAAGATTTCTCGAGGCTGGCTAGGCTAGGGTGAGTGACTTCAAGTCTGTTGCTTCTTTTGGTCAGTTGGAGGTAGCTCATTGGAAGGATCCCGCAGTGTGGCTAGATTTGGGACTTGCAAAAGATAGTGCTGAGCTTCACAAGATTCTTCATAGTTGGAGTTGTAGTTCTCTTCTATAAGAGGATATTCTTGCTTGGACCCATAATCCTAAGGGGGTTTACTCTATTGCTTCTGGTTATCAGGTGTTACTAGCTCAGAAGCTAACTGGGGTAGAGGTTCATTGGTGGAAAAGGGTGTGGAATAAACTCTCGTGGCCTAAATGCAGCTGCTTTGTTTGGACTTTGGCTTGGAATAGGTGTTTGACCTGGGATAACATTTGTAAATAGGGATTTCAAGGACCTTCAATTTGTGTTTTGTGTGGGGGATCAGAAGAGGATTCTTCACACTTGTTCTTCCGGTGCCCCTTTGTTGTGCAGCTTTGGCATTGGTGGTGGGAGGTATGGAAGCTTCCTTGTATTCATGTGTGCTCTTTGGTTGAATTGTGGGATAGTATGGGAAGACCTCCTTCTATGGCTTCCTTTTTGCAGGAAGTTTGGTTCATGGGTCCTACCTTTCTGCTTTGGCAGATTTGGCTGGAGCGGAACCGCCGAATTTTTCGTGATCAGAAGTTGGTGGGTTGGCAAGTTTGGCTATGCATGCTAGGAATGGTGTAGGAGTCAGTTTCAGCTAAATTTGATGTGGTTTTCCCCTTAGAGAGAGGTGATGATGAGTTGGTGGCTAGACTGGGTCTTCAAGAAATTCATTCTTCTTTTGTCAATTCTAGGAACTATAGGCATGGGAAAAAGAGGGTCCAACGGGTTGGAAGGTGGTTACCTCCTCCCAATGGATTTTTAAAGATCAATACTAACGGTTCTTCTAGGGGCAATCCTGGGCCTGTTGGAATTGGTGGAGTTGGTAGGGACTCAGTTGGGTCGGTGAGTTTTTTGTTCTCTATACATGAGGGGGTGAAGACTATTAACTTCATGTAGGGTTTGGCAATTCTGCATGCTATTGAGAGGGCCCTTGCTTTGGGCTGGAGAAAAGTTATATGTGAAGTAGATTCATAGATTTTGATTAATCTCTTAAATGAGCGAAAGATATCTGCTATTAATTGGTAGTTGGCTTCGGTAGTTCAGCGGATTCTTCAGGTTAGGTCTCGGATGGAGGAAGCATCCTTTGTTCACATCCTGAGGGAGTGGAATCGAGTTGCTGACTGCTTGGCCAAATGGGCCTCTGAGCATGATAGTGGTTGGAAGGTTGAGGATTGGGATCAGGTTAACCCTGAGCTGCATCTGGATTTAGACTGGTTCTTGGAGGAGGATAGGAGGATACATGGGGATAGTTGATGTTGTTTATGCTGTAGGGTTTTCGCCTTGTTTTCTGGGGCTAGGTCCCTTGGTTATTATTGTAATGCTCTTTTCTGATTTCTAATAAAGTTTTTACCCCTTTGTTTTTTTTAAAAAAATTATGCATTCTTATCTTCCAAAAATACTTTCCTCTTGTCACACAAAAGCAAAAGCTGAGTTACAAAAGCAAAATCAGTTTTAAAGCATCTTTAAAGCAAATCTTCTCTGAAATTAGAAAAATAAATTCTAATTTAATAAAATCAAATCCCATCCTCATCAAGAGAAGAGTTAACTCAACAAAGCTACTTTTCGAATGACATGTGTCCTTCCATTTGTTGCACGTTCCTCAACAATCCTCTTCCATTGATCTTCTCTTTTCTTCTCAACCATTGATCTTCCCTCACTTTTTTCTATAAATAAAACCTTCTTCTCTTCATTTCAGATATTGGGATTTTATGTAAACTTATGTTGCAGAGATACTGGCGCACCTTTGGCACCCCTACTCCCATTTGAGCATCCTCATTCATAATCTATTTCTGTATTTGAAGCTCATCTTCAAATACATAAGTATCACAGCCATTCTTTCTTTGTCATCTTCAACAAGCAAGCAAGAAAAAGCTTTTGAGGGCTTCACATTCAAGATCAAAGAAAGATAGGCAAACTACGAAAGGCGAAAGGTAAAATGTGAAGGTATTATTATTTTTCATTGTTTTGAATCCTCTTATTTTCATATTCTGTAGATGTTTGGGTTTTATTATTCATTGATTTGATTAACCTATTTTCCCCCTCACGAAAATTATTCAAATGGATTGGTGAGGTTTGATAATGTATCCTCTTACAAGCAGGTTGTTGACTCCATTTTTGAATTGATGCCAAAGATTTTGTGATCATATTCTACCTAGTTTTGGAGATATAATTGTTTAGTGACTTGCATTAGTAGTTTGGTGAAACATTAAAATTTCAATTTCCCTGAGACTTGATGTGGAACAACTAGGTGGAGGTCTTAGGATTGTTGAATTAAACATCTGTACAAGTTTTTAGGTGATTTTGATCCCGTGGTGAAAAGTTATGGCCGAAGTTGGTTTTTAGCTTTGTTGACCGATTGTCGAGTGACACTATTTGGTGTAGTTCACATATTTTCTTCTTTTAATGATACTTTTGTGACTAATTTGTCTCAAAGGACTTGTGCATTTTATTGATGATATGAAGCTCAAATTTTATAGCTCATTTGTCACCCGAAGGAGGCCAAATTGTAATGAGTTTGCATCAATTTCTTCATCATACACCAGTCAGGTCAGTCTAGATGTTCAGGGTTCATCCATAGAGATTGATTAACATTTTATCAATTAGAAACAAACACTATAAAGGATAATATTAATGTTTGGGGAGTATGAATAGTAGGTAATTATGTAGATCTAGGCAAATTCAAAGATAAATAGGCATAATTGTTTGATATTGCAGAATGTTTGGTATAGGTGTGGCCTTACATGGAGTAAGGGGTATATTGTTATTGAGTGAATACATATAACATTTCATAATGAAAATTCTTATGTCTCTATCCCAACACTCAAATTCAGAAGGATGCCACGTTGGATTTAATTTCATTACTTTTGAAAAGAACACAAGGCACCACCTTTTATGGGCCTTTGATTATGATGGAGGCCACGACCTGAGGAGGAATAAAAGACTTTAAACATTCTAAAATTCATTGGAAATGGATCATTTCATCTTCTATAGGATAATGACATTGAAGAGTAAAGAAAAATGAAAATGTGAGGAGGGGGTCGATCTCTGAAGAAGAACAGGGGAATTTCATGTTGTAATAAAGTTCACTACCCATGGATAATAGAAATCATTCAAATGAAGTATAGTTTGTTGTCAAATGGAAGAGAAGTAAGTTGAGGTTCAAAGAATAGGGAGGTAGCAAAATGGAATCAGCCTTTGGAAGGGATGTCTCTCTATCAGACATTGTGAATGATGTTTCAATAAAATCAAAGAATGATGCCAATAGTAAAGTTTGTAGAGTGTTGAGAGGGGAATAGTGTGGAAGTTTGAAAGTTGAAGACAGTTAAAAATAGTGCAGCCAGTTGGGAGAGTGCATGGAACAACAGAGAAAATGAGGAATAACAGGTGATGCTAGAAGGAAAAGGTGCCCACTACCTTAGAAGGGAAGATGAAGGCAGATATAGTGTTATCAGAGAGCCACTACAAAAGGAGATTGTGACTGCCAAAGAGGGGAAAATGAAGGCGCCAAAGTGAGAGTTGCTAAAGTGGGCAGCTTTCGTTAGCCCAAAGAGAGGATAGATTGATATTGATGTGTGAGAGTGGCCATTCAAGGCCAAGGATTATGTATTCTCTAATAAGAATATGATATTTCATTTTTGTATCTAAATTGGATAAAGTTGAAATCCATTTCTATTGCAATCTTTGTATTAGGGACAGTGTGTTGTCTTGGAATATGTGATTGATTGTGTGTTTTTTTCAAGAGGGGAATACCCTTTGTACGACATTTACATGTAGCCCTATTCTATCCATGTATACCTCTTCTATTGCATCTATCTATGCACCTATATCCATTTAGTTGTTTTCCAATCAGTTACCCATTATCCCATTCTATGTAGAATATCAACTATAAGTCATATTGTTCTAAAATCACGTATATAATTGATCAAAGTGCAATATATATGAGTTGAGTGCTTCATACTATATCTTTACCACTAAAACATGTGAGAATTCTGTAAGAGTCAATGTGACTTGTTGTGATGTTCACAACACACCCCATTATGCTCCTTAGCAAAATGGGGACCCCTGTTGATGTTTTGCTTTTTGCTTCTACTTGTGTTTGTCTGCTTTCTGGCGGTTTGGTAAAAATGAAGGCCAGGTGCATCATCATCATGATATTGATGAGGTAGGTCATCATCATGAGGTCAATTTGTCAAAGTTCATATTTTATTGCTGTGACCTCATATTTAGAAAGAGCTTGAAATTCCATGCAGGTTTGCCTTTTACTTCACTTGAAAATTCATCCATATGTGGAAGTTATGCACAGTCAAAGTTTTGGTCAAACCTGATATTCGCAGGAGGATCATCATTTTTTTTCTCCTCAGTCATGTTGTCAAGGTCATCATGATCTTGGTCTATCACCCGATAAAAATCATGCAGTTGCAATATCCGGACGTCAATCTTAGGTGGTAGTGCCCTTTACCCGTCAAATGGCCTTATGCGCATCGTGAGCATCATGATTTTAGGAGGGTCATATTTTATAAACTCAGTTTTGCTGTATGAAGAATGTCATCATCATATTTGAGGCGCCCCCTCGATAATATCCTGAGGTTCAAATATCTGGACATCAACTTTGAGTCATAGTAAGTTTTCCCCGTCGAGCGGTCTTTTGCATCGCGAGCATCATGATATTTTTACATCGCCTAATATTATAATATCATGCTGATATTATAAGATCACCCTGACTTAGAAAATCCACCATCGGCATATTTGCATGCGCATGTTAAAATCCTATCGGAGGGTCATCATCCTGATATTTGCTGAAATTTGCTAAGATGATGATGACATCTTCATATCCTCCTGATCTCCTTTTTGCAATATCATGATGATCACCCTATCTTTTAAGGGATGGTGATATCCCATTCCTCAACAGCATGATCATATTTTAAATATCACCCTAGTGCTAACCTGATGATGACCTCAACTCATCCTTATCCTTCGAAGAAAAAATATGATGATGACGTCATCATGATATTCGATGAGGAGGATCATCATATTTTTTTTTTATCCTGTCATATTGTCAACATCATCATGATCTTGTTTGTCTACCTGATATTTCGTAAAGTCCTCCTGCCGAGAAAGAACGACCTTTTGCAAATATCCTGATGATCATCATCATCACATTTGCCCTTCGGCAGGATATTTTCCAAAACATGATCCGGTTAGCGAAACATCCTGATGACATCATGTTCTAAGTTTAACAAAGGCCCCGGATATCATGATGATGTCATCCCGATCTGATAAACGAAGAAGCTAATATCCTGATGATCATCATCATCACATTTCCCTTCGGCAGGATATCTTCCAAAACACGATCCGGTTCGCGATTATGATGATGACGTCTTATTCTAAGTTCGACAAAAGCCCCAAATATGCTGATGATCATCATCATCCTGTTCTTTCGAGAGGGTTGCCTTGGCCGCAAAGGGGTCGTATTACATTCATCATCCTGATCATGCTCCTTAGGTGACCCGATATCATAATTATCCCCTGATCTTAACTGAACATGATGATGACGTCATCTTTTGCATTTTAATGAAGCTCGATTATGACGATGATGTCACCATCATTTTCCTTTCCTCAGCAGCAGGATCATATTCCATATCCTCCTATTCTCCTTCAACATGATGATGATGATGATGATGATGTTCTTTTCCCCAATATACAGAAGCGAAACATCCTGATGACGTCATCTGGACCATCAGAAGGGAGAGCATCATATTTCCAGAATATCATGCAGATGAAGTGAACATCGGCCAAATAGAGAATATTGGCCAACATGTTTTTTGACACGCCGATAGCGATAGTCATGCCGATGGGCGGAAAATGAAGCGGTGGAGTTTTAAACCATTTTTTTGGCGCCCGTGGCATTTTTTCGGTCAGCGATGGTTGACCCGATGGGTTTTGAGCGGTCTGAATGCGTTTTGAACGCGTTTTGAGAGTATTCTAGATCTGATTTCCACAATTTTGCGTAGTCACCTGGGTTTAAATGATTATTTTAATTTCCTGTTGTTTATGTGATAAATGAAATACTTATTGCTTGTCTTGTCTTGCAGGCTTGCAGTTGAGGAAGCAGCTGGAAAGTCAACACAGTGACCTCATGGAGGAAGGAAATCTGATCTCAGGAGCAGGAAGATAAGGATGAAGTGCGAAAAAGTCAAGGCCATTCAAGTGAAGGACAGAGTTGCAGCTGAGAGTATTACTACAACAGACAAACAAGAGTTATTGCTGAGCTATCGGAACTTCTCAGAAGGGGCAATATTTCGCCCAGATTTGACACTGCTCAGAGATATTTTGAAGAGCTGGTTCACCTGTATTTATTGCTGTAACTAGGGGTTTGAACCAGGGGTTCAGTTAGGTTTTTGCTGTAGTGAGGACAATCAGAATGTCTTTATATTGTGCCTCTCTACACTGTAATACTTTACAACAGGGATTTTAGGAAAACAACAGTGGCTACAACAGGATTTTTTCTTTTAGGAACGTACAGCAAGTTAGCATAGTTTAGAAGTAGAAGAAGGAGGTCACCTGTTTGTCTGCAGTAAGGTGCGCGTGGAATGGCCGGCTGTCTTACTATATCTGTAAAGCTTGTAAGTTCTCTGTAGTATGATCAATGAAACTAAGAGTCATTCCTATATTGTAAATCATGTATGACTATTCGTTTCTAATACAATAGAATCTGGAGTTCTACATCTATCTTCTGAGTGTTCTCCTGCTCTTCTTTGTGTTTTGAAATATCTTCTTTGAGAGCTTGCAATTTTAAATGTATGTTTGTGAAAATGCTCAAAACTTGCATTTAAGGTTTTTACTGTGGATTTGATCAAATTACTGTGGTATTTACATAGTGCATAACAGAAACAATTAGATCCTTCGGTAGATTAAATGAGGTATAGATTAGATCTTTCTAACTTTTCCCAACCCATCTGAATATTTAGCTGGAAACGTAGAAATCTAAAGGAAATTGTCTCAAATTTGAAGAAGCATGCATAACAGAGCTATAAGTAGACAGTTTTCATAAATAGATAAAGAAGAAAGCTGCAAAAATTCAAGAAAACCATCTAAAACTTGCAGCACAGTATCACTTTTATGCAAAGGAATGAAAAGTATTGACATCTCTCATGACCTTTTTGCACATTCTTAGTCCAATAAACCACCAAACAAACCTAAACTACGTAAGGCCCCTTGAACATTACAGCTTCACATTGACCAACTGAACTTGACCAACCGAACCATTGTAGACTTGGGATTAGTTGAATCTCAAATGATTCCTTCTTATCTTTCAAGTATAGTTTTAGTTCATTATATGTGAATTTTAACTTATTGTTATGATTGCATCAAAACAATCACCAACAGTTTTCTGGCGCTAGAAGCTGGCGCTAGAAGGAGGGCCTTCCTGAGTTAGGTTTCATTTCAAACTGGCTAACGACAGTAATAGAGTGACTAGGTCTAGATCCAGTTCAGGAGATATATTTGTGCAACTACCTGATACAAGGCGAAGTAAAAGCCCTTTAATTTGGAATCCAAAGATATCGCAAGTGGGAAGTTCATCTGGAACACCTCCTGGGTCACCTTTTAACATCCGTAATATTGTAAGTCCTGATAGATCACTGTTCAGATCTTTAAATCTTGGTTCAGGCACTCCTGGAGGTCTCAATCCTCCTCTAAATCCTAATCCGCCAATCAATCCAGGTATTCCTGCAAGTTCAAGTCAAGCTCAAACACCTGCAATGGCTTATTTCGATGTCAATTCTCCCATACTCTTCAATGATTATCATGAGATGCCAAAAAATCTGGAAAAGATATGTCCCAAATACCAGATGCATCAGGACCCAGAAGATCATATTAGAATATTTAAGGAAGCATGTTTTAGGGCTATGTTAGAGCATGAGGATGTTGTGTGTAGATTGTTTCCTTACACCTTTAATGAGCAGGCCTCTAGCTGGTACGTAAACTTACCCAATGGTTACATTTCTTCCTGGGCACTTATGGAAGAAGCATTTCTGTCAAGATTTAGAGGACCCATTGATCCTTGCGCTTTGTATAATAAATTGGCTGCTATAAAACGAGGTGAGGGAGAGCTAATTGATAATTTCAATGACAGATTTCAAAAGGCCTATTCTAGGCTAGTACCCCCTTATACCATAGATGATGCTCCCTTGTTGGCTATGTACTATGCTACCTTGGATCCTTTAACTGCCATGTTTATCAAAAGAAAACCTGACATAGATTCAATATCCAAAGCCTATAAAGAGGCAGCCTCAGTGAACCAAGAAATGAGACATACAACTTATAGTCCATTTGTCAATGGAGGAAATTTTGGGGTGCAGAATCAGGCACACCCATGGAATGGAGTCCCTGTGCAGCATGCTCCACTAGTAAATCCGGTTCCTTCTTACACACCTGTGTATAATCCTACTCCAATCCAAGCTATAACTCCTTACACGGCTAGTACTTCCAATAATAGTCAAAATAATGGTCAGCCTTTCTTCCAACTTCCTAGGGATGTAACTGTGGCAAAAGCACAAGAGGATAGGGAAGAAATCAAAGAGATTACTGCACATTTGAAAAGATTAACAACCGAAGTGACACAGCTAAGAAATGAGAACCTCTATGGAAGAAGCAACCAAAACTACAATCCACATCAAAATCACAACCAAGGCCAAAATCAGAATTATAGTCTCAACCAAAATCAGCAGTACAATCAGAACCAAAGCTACAATCAGCATCAAGGCCCCAGTCAGGGGCAACCAATGCAAAATAGGGGGCCAGTGATAGATAATAGGACCTGGGGCAATAATAACAAAAATCAGAATCAACCTAGGCCACCCAAGACATGGAACACTGGGCCCAACAATGGTACTCTGGCTTCTCCTTTTGAGAATATAGATAATCATGGTGCAAAACAAACAACTGGCATACAAATGGCCAGTACAGCACCCAAAAATTGGTGCAGATTTCACAATACCAATGCCCATGCTGAGCACGATTGTCCACAGTTCCACTTGGCAGCTAGTATTTTCAACATAGATGTACAGCCTCCTACCTCTGAATTTCTCATTCCTAAGGGTAATGAGGTAGTACCCTCAGAATATGACACAGCATTAGTCTTAGAAACGTTTACCTTTGCAACTGCAGAAGAGAAAGAAGATGAATTGCTAGAGGATGAACCATACTGTTGTGAAAGTCTTTATCCTGAATCAGCCTTTGTGTTAAATGCTTTTCAGTTTCCTTTTGAATCTAAAAATGAGATATTAAATGAAATAGAGGAGGTGCAGGCCTTTCAACAGACAAATAAAGGTCACACCTACAATTTGAGGAACAACCCTAGGCCAGGAGGACCTTTCACCACTTCCACTCCTCTGAATAACATCAATACACCCCCAGATCAGAATGCTAGCAACAATCCTGCCATACTTAAAGCTAGTCAGCACACAAATAATGGAACAATAGTGCAAAAGGATCAAACAAGTAAGACAGAAGCAATAGAGACAACAAGATTAATGAATTACTTATAAGAGGAAATAAAGAAAATTAAGGTCAGTATACCTCTAAATGAATTATTGAAGACCCCAGGGATCAGAAATGCTTTCTTAAAATCCCTGGATACATCCATAACAAACAAGGTGTCTGCTGATATAACTGTTCCTAATAGTGATTTATCACCTAAGGAGAAGGGTAAGAAAGTTGAGCAGCCTTCCAATACAAATGTGGTAATACATGCGGATAAGAGGGATACTCAACCTTTCTTGTTAACTGTTAGGTTGTGTGGGAAGAATATACACAATTGCATGGTAGATTCTGGTGCTTCAGCGAACGTAATGCCCTTAGGAATATGTAAAACTCTCGGGCTGACTCCCACCAAATCTGCCAAGGTTGTCACGCAATTAGATAAGACCGAGGTTAGCATGATAGGAGAACTCATGAACATTCAAGTGCAATTAGCTTCAGACCCTAGGGTAAGCCAAATCATTGACATTCAAGTAGTGGATATACCCGTAAATTATGGAATGTTGCTAAGTAGGGATTGGTCCAAGACATTAAACGGATATATGGCTACTGACTTTTCACACATGTGGTTACCGTGGAGAGGCATCCCAAACCAGATCAGAATAGAGGCAGAGCCCAGAATGAAACATATGATAACAGAGTATAATCAAACTAATGAAATATTGTATGCTGCTGTTGAACCAGGTGTCTATAGAATTACCAACAATGGGATGCAGATTGAAGAGATTATGATGTTAAACATTAGAAAGAAGTGTGTCAGCAATAGAACGGCACTATTCATTGAGTCTGACGGAAATTCTTCAGATGAAGGAAATAATGCAATAGACAAATTTGGTCGTGCCATTAGACGAGAGGTGGAAGAGTGCGTTACACACAATCTCCCAGTCCAATGTAAGTTATATAAAAATAGGTGTAGAGTCCATGATAGGCAACATTCTGAGGAGAATTGTGAAATATGCAAAGATATCATTGAATATGAATACAAAAAGTGCATAGGGAGGATAGAGTCACAAGAGAAAAATGAGAATCCTGATCTGACACAGAGATATGTTCAGGATAATATAGATGCCTTGATTCCAGATTTAGGAAAAGAAATAGAAGACGAGGGTAGTTATCTTTCTGAGTTGCAAACTAAAAACACACATATGCAAGATAACCAAACGGAAAAACCCATGAATAAACAAGATAACACCCCACAGGCAATAAAAGGGACAAAGTATGCCAAGGTAAAAGATCAAAAAAGTAAAGATGGCATGTGGACGTTAAAATGTGATGGGTCCAAATCAAAACAAGGCGCAGGCGTGAGTATTGAACTCATAAATCCTCAAGGTAAATCACATTTGGCAGCATATAGATTACAATTTTCCTGCACTAACAATATTGCTGAATATGAGGCCCTAATTTTAGGACTTGTCATAGCCATCAAGAAAGGGGTAAAAACCATCAGAGTATTTTCAGACTCTGAATTAGTAGTCAGACAAGTGAGGAAACTATATGCCTGCAATTATAAGAAAATGATTAGTTACAGACATAGAGTATGGAGTTTAATGGATTCATTTGATGCTTTTAACATAGAGCATATTCCTAGAGAGCTAAACCACAGGCCAGATGCGTTAGCAGTTGCTGCTAGTACATTAGAACCATTGACACTGACAGGACTAAGATGATTTGCTGTTGAGCTAGTTAACATGCCCAGTATACCAGACAACATTACACACTTTCAGGTATTTGGAGGGGATCAGCAAATTATTAATTTTCTGACTTGTAATGAGGCATTTGAGGCTCAAATCATTGATGAACAAGAAAGGCCTGAAGTAACATGGGACGAAGAAGATATGATCAACTTAAAGAGCAACTTCTTACCAAAAGGAGTAATTGAATTAGAACACATTTTTGACTTCGACGGGGTAATAAGACAGAAAGACTTACCCAAAACAGAAGGGGGTAGGTATGATTTACATAACTTAGGGACTGAGCTAAATCCACAAAATGTACTAATTGGGAAAGTTTGCTCTAAGAAAATCAGAAAAGAGGTTCTGGACGTTCTGAAAAAATATAAACATGTCATAGCATGGACTTATGAAGACTTGAAAACATTTGATGAGTCCATCATAACTCACGTAATACCTTTAAGAAAAGAAGTCAAACCATTTAGGCAGAAATAGAGGCCTGTAAATGCCATTCTAGAGCATTTAATCTTTGAGGAAGTTAAAAAATTACTGTCCGCTGGAATAATTTTCCCAGTCAGACATTCTGTCTGGGTAGCTAACTTAGTACCAGTGAGAAAGAAAAACGGAGACATCAGGTTGTGCATAGATTTTAGAAATTTGAACAAGGCTTCTGAAAAGGATAATTATCCTTTGCCCCCAATAGACGAAGTACTGTAAGCAGTAAATGGCGCAAAGATGATGTCTTTTTTAGATGGTTTTTCAGGTTATAACCAGGTCTTAATTGATAGAGAAGATAGACTAAAAACCACCTTCACTTGCAAATGGGGAAATTATGCGTATAGAAGAATGCCTTTTGGTCTAATTAATGCAGGTGCCACTTTTCAGAGGGCCATGGACGTTGCATTCCGTGGATTATCAGGTAAATGCATTGTTGTGTATATGGATGATTTAACTGTGTATTCCAAGAATGCATCCACCCACGCTGAAGACCTCAGAAAAGTACTCCAGCGATGTGAAAGGTATGGGATTTCCCTTAATCCTAAGAAATGTATATTTGGCATAACTGAAGGTAAATTATTAGGCCATGTCATTTCTGAAAATGGAATTTCAATTGATCCGGATAGAATAGAATCCATAAAAAATTTGCAAATACCAAACAGTAGGAAAGAATTGAAATCATTTTTTGGTAAAATTAACTTTGATCGGAAGTTTATAACAGGTTTTGCAGAGATCGTGCAGCTGTTGAATGCTATGTTGAAGAAAGATGCACAGATGGAATGGACACCAGTGGCCAAAGCCGCATTTGAAGATATCAAGGAGGCAATTTCTAATGCCCCTGTATTGGCAAGTCCAGACTACACAAGCCCGTTTTACATCTACTCCTTTGCATCTTCTCATTCCGTTGCTGCTGCCTTGACACAGAAAGGTGAAAATAATGAAGAGAGGCCCATAGCATTTACGAGTGCGCCTCTGAAGGATGCACAGCTGAGATATCTATGTATCGAAAGACAGGCATTCGCATTAGTGAAGGCAGTGAAAAAATTTAGACACTATATTCTGCGCAGCCAGATTAAAGCCATAGTACCAGACGCAGCAGTAAAAATGTTGCTGATGCAAAACGAGCCTAGAGAAAAAAGAGCCAAATGGATCACCACACTGCAAGAATTCGACATGGAGATCATTCCCTCAAAGCTGGTCAAAGGGCAGGCGTTGGTGCAGACAATAGCAAACATGGATCCAAATCTGATAAAACAACAATATGTATTGAATTCCCAAGACGCATCAGGCTGGTACGATGATTTAAGCACCTTCCTGATAGCTGGAAAGTACCCAAGCAAGATGAAAGCTTCTCAGAGGAGAGCTTTGAAGATTAAGGCACAAAATTATATGGTGCAAGGAGGTCTTCTATTCAGGAAGAACCATGATGGAATTTATCTGAGATGCATAAATAGAACTGAAGCTGATAGAGTGTTGACAGAACTACATGACAAGTACGGAACCGGCCATGGTTCCCATTTAGCTACAACACACAAAATATTGAGAGCGGGCTATTACTGGCCCACTATGTTCAAAGATACTAAGAGTCACATCAGAAGTTGCCACACCTGTCAGACTGCAGCAGACAAAGGGAGAAATTTGGCCAATCCACTGCAACCTGTGATTGAATCCAGACCATTTGCACAGTGGGGCTTGGATTTTATCGGAGTTATCAATCCCCCATCTTCTGCAGGACACAAATTTATATTGATGGTAACGGACTATTGTACAAGGTGGACTGAGGCCACCTGCTGCAAATTTTCTACAACTGAGGTAGTTATCAAGTTCCTTGAAGAAAACATTCTCACTAGGTTTGGAACGCCCTATTCATTGGTATGTGATAACGGCCCTGCTTTCTCTTCTTTAAAATTTTCTAAATGGGCATTTGAATATGGGATTATTCTAAGGTTTTCTTCGAATTATTACCCTTAAGGTAATGGACTGGCTGAATCAACAAACAAAATTTTATTAGACATAATCAAGAGGTTAATTGCCAAAAGTCCTAGAGAGTGGAATACTTTGTTAAGATATGCATTATGGGTAGACAGGACCAAGTTTAAAATAGCTTTAGGTAGCACACCTTATCACTTAGTTTATGGGACTGATCCCATACTTTCGGTTAATCTGAGAATACCAACCTGGAAGTTTGCCAATGAATATCTAGGCTTTGATAACCATAGGGAAGCCAGAATAGTGCAAATGTTACAACTAGAGGAGAAAAGAGGTCAAGCCCTCGAGAAGTTTGCCAAACACCAAGCAGTTGTTAAGAGGTGGTTTGACAAAAGGGTAAGAGTCAAGACATTTAGGATATCAGACTTAGTGTTGTGCTGGGACAAAGCACATGAAAAGAAAGGAAGCCTGGAAAATTTGATAAATTATGGCTGGGTCCATTACAAGTCTCAGAAATAATAGGAGATAACACCTTTAGACTTAAGACCTTGACTGGAGAAGATGTGCCATTACCAGTTAATGGCCAGCATTTGAAACACTACTTCCAGGCTTGAGGTAAAAGGGGCAGTCCCTTTTTCTTAATGTAAAGTGCTGTGGATAATGTACAGTTCTTCTTTTGCTATTTTCTTTTGGGTTGGCTGTTTGTATAGCTTGTCCTCTATTTGTTTTTGCTTTTTATTTCTTTCTGTTTGTACAGTTTTTTCTTTTGTTGTGTTGTTTGTACAGCCTGTTTGTTTGGTTTGTTTGTTGTCTCCTCAACAGGGATCTTTATTTTACTTTAGAGTATTAAGGAGCAAAATTAGCAACCATTCAAAACAGTATAAAATTTAGGATATTCAGGTTAACCATTTGCAATTTACACATAATTTGTCACTGTCATGAATGTAGAGAGTTGTTCATCTTCTGAAGTTTTGTATTCAATAAATGTGATTGAGAATTCGAAGCAAGTTTCTCACGATGACACACCTAAAATCCTTGGGTTTGTTGAACTTACCAGTGTAGATATTAGGTGAAAAATCAGAGGTCACCCTTGCTACCATTACAATTCTCAGCTTAATTTCAGCAAGTGTCCACTCCTTGCATCATGAAGTTACAAATTGCTATATCTAATGAAATCTTTCAAAATTAGAAAACAAATAAATAAATAAATAAATAAAGCGGATTATACTGAAAATCCAGATTAAGCCATCTAAGTAACTCTACCGGGGCTATGGACGCTCGCTGGCAGTGGGGCTCTACTTAGGAGAATTGTAACGATAACCTTGCCGGGGCTATAGACGCTCGCTGGCAGCAAGGCTCTATCCAGTCGGCTATGAGGGAATATCCTCACCTACGTAGGCTAATGTCAGTCACTGGTTTGTTCAACCGATCTTCAAGATGAGGATAATTAATCACATGCACACAACTAAACTGAAAATGGAAGTTCATGCATCTTTATTGAATACTTTGAGTCTCAAGCTGAATAGTAATTTGCAAGAAAGATAGTTGGAAGTTATGAGTTCATTTCATCTAGTTTCCTTGAACACTCTGAATTTAATTGTTTTGTTTTGGTTGCTAGTTGTTGTGATGTTCACAACACGCCCCATTATGCTCCTTAGCAAAATGGGGACCCCTGCTGATGTTTTGCTTTTTGCTTCTGCTTGTGTTTGTCTGCTTTCTGGCAGTTTGGTAAAAATGAAGGTCAGATGCATCATCATCATGATATTCGATGAGGTAGGTCATCATCATGAGGTCAATTTGTCAAAGTTCATATTTTATTGCTGTGACCTCATATTTAGAAAGAGCTTGAAATTCCATGCAGGTTTGCCTTTTACTTCACTTGAAAATTCGTCCATATGTGGAAGTTATGCACAGTCAAAGTTTTGGTCAAACCTGATATTCGCAGGAGGATCATCATTTTTTTTCTCCTCAGTCATGTTGTCAAGGTCATCATGATCTTGGTCTATCACCCGATAAAAATCATGCAGTCGCAATATCCGGACGTCAATCTTAGGTGGTAGTGCCCTTTACCCGTCAAATGGCCTTATGCGCATCATGAGCATCATGATTTTAGGAGGGTCATATTTTATAAACTCGGTTTTGCTGTATGAAGAACGTCATCATCATATTTGAGGCGCCCCCCCGATAATATCCTGAGGTTCAAATATCCGGACGTCAACTTTGAGTCATAGTAAGTTTTCCCCGTCGAGCGGTCTTTTGCATCGCGAGCATCATGATATTTTTACATCGCCTAATATTATAATATCATGCTGATATTATAAGATCACCCTGACTTAGAAAATCCACCATCGGCATATTTGCATGCGCATGTTAAAATCCTATCGGAGGGTCATCATCCTGATATTTGCTGAAATTTGCTAAGATGATGATGACATCTTCATATCCTCCTGATCTCCTTTTTGCAATATCATGATGATCACCCTATCTTTTAAGGGATGGTGATATTCCATTCCTCAACAGCATGATCATATTTTAAATATCACCCTAGCGCTAACCTGATGATGACCTCAACTCATCCTTATGCTCTGAAGAAAAAATATGATGATGACGTCATCATGATATTCGATGAGGAGGATCATCATATTTTTTTTTTTATCCTGTCATATTGTCAAGATCATCATGATCTTGTTTGTCTACCTGATATTTCATAAAGTCCTCCTGCCAAGAAAGAACGACCTTTTGCAAATATCCTGATGATCATCATCATCACATTTGCCCTTCAGCAGGATATTTTCCAAAACATGATCCGGTTAGTGAAACATCCTGATGACGTCATGTTCTAAGTTTAACAAAGGCCCCGGATATCATGATGACGTCATCCCGATCTGATAAACGAAGAAGCTAATATCCTGATGATCATCATCATCACATTTCCCTTCGGCAGGATATCTTCCAAAACACGATCCGGTTCGCGATTATGATGATGACGTCTTATTCTAAGTTCGACAAAAGCCCCAAATATCCTGATGATCATCATCATCCTGATCTTTCGAGAGGGTTGCCTTGGCCGCAAAGGGGTCGTATTACATTCATCATCCTGATCATGCTCCTTAGGTGACCCGATATCATAATTATCCCCTGATCTTAACTAAACATGATGATGACGTCATCTTTTGCATTTTAATGAAGCCCAATTATGATGTTGACGTCACCATCATTTTCCTTTCCTCAGCAGCAGGATCATATTCCATATCCTCCTATTCTCCTTCAACATGATGATGATGATGATGATGATGTTCTTTTCCCCAATATACAGAAGCGAAACATCCTGATGACATCATCTGGACCTTCAGAAGGGAGAGCATCATATTTCCAGAATATCATGCAGATGAAGTGAACATCGGCCAAATAGAGAATATCGGCCAACATGTTTTTTGACACGCCGATAGCGATAGTCATGCCGATGGGTGGGAAATGAAGCAGTGGAGTTTTAAACCATTTTTTTGGCGCCCGTGGCATTTTTTCGGTCAGCGATGGTTGACCCGATGGGTTTTGAGCGGTCTGAATGCGTTTTGAACGCGTTTTGAGAGTATTCTAGATCCGATTTCCACAATTTTGCGCAGTCACCTGGGTTTAAACGATTATTTTAATTTCCTGCTGTTTATGTTATAAATGAAATACTTATTGCTTGTCTTGTCTTGCAGGCTTGCAGTTGAGGAAGCAGCTGGAAAGTCAACACAGTGACCTCATGGAGGAAGGAAATCTGATCTCAGGAGCAGGAAGATAAGGATGAAGTGTGAAAAAGTCAAGGCCATTCAAGTGAAGGACAGAGTTGCAGCTGAGAGTATTACTACAACAGACAAACAAGAGTTATTGCTGAGCTGCCGGAACTTCTCAGAAGGGGCAATATTTCGCCCAGATTTGACACTGCTCAGAGATACTTTGAAGAGCTGGTTCACCTGTATTTATTGCTGTAACCAGGGGTTTGAACCAGGGGTTCAGTTAGCTTTTTGCTGTAGTGAGGACAATCAGAATGTCTTTATATTGTGCCTCTCTACACTGTAATACTTTACAACAGGGATTTTAGGAAAACAACAGTGGCTACAACAGGATGTTTTCTTTTAGGAATGTACAGCAAGTTAGCATAGTTTAGAAGTAGAAGAAGGAGGTCGCCTGTTTGTCTGCAGTAAGGTGCGCGTGGAATGTCCGGCTGTCTTACTGTATCTGTAAAGCTTGTAAGTTCTCTGTAGTATGATCAATGAAACTAAGAGTCATTCCTATATTGTAAATCATGTATGACTATTCGTTTCTAATACAATAGAATCTAGAGTTCTGCATCTATCTTCTGAGTGTTCTCCTGCTCTTCTTTGTGTTTTGAAATATCTTCTTTGAGAGCTTGCAATTTTAAATGTATGTTTGTGAAAATGCTCAGAACTTGCATTTAAGGTTTTTACTGTGGATTTGATCAAATTACTGTGGTATTTACATAGTGCATAACAGAAACAATTAGATCCTTCGATAGATTAAATGAGGTATAGATTAGATCTTTCTAACTTTTCCCAACCCATCTGAATATTTAGCTGGAAACGTAGAAATCTAAAGGAAATTGTCTCAAATTTGAAGAAGCATGCATAACAGAGCTATAAGTAGACAGTTTTCATAAATAGATAAAGAAGAAAGCTACAAAAATTCAAGAAAACCATCTAAAACTTGCAGCACAGTATCACTTTTATGCAAAGGAATGAAAAGTATTGACATATCTCATGACCTTTTTGGACATTCTTAGTCCAGTAAACCACCAAACAAACCTAAACTACGTAAGGCCCCTTGAACATTACAGCTTCACATTGACCAACTGAACTTGACCAACCGAACCATTGTAGACTTGGGATTAGTTGAATCTCAAATGATTCCTTCTTATCTTTCAAGTATAGTTTCAGTTCATTATATGTGAATTTTAACTTATTGTTATGATTGCATCAAAACAATCACCAACATGACTCAGCAAGCGAGGATCCTTGCAATCAAGACAACCTTCCACACAACTTAGATAAAAGAGAAGATGCTAAAACAATGGAGCAAGTATTCAATACACAAAACTATATTAAATTGTTCTCAAAATGTCATGAAATACAATGAGAGATCCTTTCTTATAAAGGAAAGGATGACAATCAAGGAGTTGTAGTTATGTGACAAGTGTCACATTCCTATCACATGTGACAACTAGAGGATAGGATTCCAACTAGAGCACATGTGTAGGATAAGACAACTCACTACAACTATCAACAACTAGAAACAATTAGAAGACTCACTAAGTTAGCTTAACGTGTGAATTAAGTGTGATGTGTGAATATTATTTAACTAATAAATAGTTAAATAATATGAATTATCCACACAAGGGGAAATTGACTAAAGGTAAAAGCACAAACATGTGTCACACTTTATAAAGGAATTGGCCAATAGCAAAAATATTTATGAACTTCGACCTCATAAAAGTGGTGTTTATGTTTTAAATTTCAAAAGGATGTAAACAAATGAAATGTAGATCTCTTGATGATTTTTATGCTTATAATTTTTTAAAAATTTTAAAAATTTATTTTGACAATATTTTTATAAATTTAAGAGCAAATTTTGAATTGCTAAAAATTTCTGGAAAAAGTGACTTTGAGTCCACGTCACAAAAAAAAAGATCAAACAATCTTATTGTTCCCTATTTTTTTTCCCAAATAGAGGAGTTCAATATCTAGTGCATGGAGAAAAAAAATCAGTTTTCAATGCATATTTTCTTCATAATATTGTTTTAAAGTTAAACTTTACAGAATTTGATAGTTTTCATTCCACGTCAACTTTTGTATAATTTTTTATCATTTTTACAAAACCAATTATACCCTTTTGGAGAGAACTCTTTCCTCTAGTGTACCATTTAATTTTGAAAAAATTTGGATGTGTTTTGATATTTTTGTTTTTAATTTCTAATTAGTGTCATCTCTGATTTTAATAGCCTACTTGCAATAATTTAAAAAAAAAACATATTAAAACCAATCAAAATATTAAAAAAAAATCATATTTGGATTCTAGACTCTAAGCTCTACAAAAGGGTATTTTTTGAGTTTTGAAATAATCCATTCTGATTAAAGAAATATTCATTTTAAGTTGAGAATTTTAGAAAACCAGCGAAAATGAGGAGGTGGCTGCCATGTAAGATGCCACATAGACGATTTCAGGCGAATCGATTTGGGGATGAAATTGACTCACCTAAAATTACCTAATTCTGGCATCCTCCACCGGTCGGTAGTTTGCTTTTTTTTTTTTAAACTTATATATATATGGCTTCAATTTTTATGATTTTTCTCAATTCAAGCATCAAGGAGAAAATAGAAGAAGCAAAATTTTTCACAATAGAAGCTAAGTTTTTTTAAAAAAAAATTTCAATTCAAGCATTTGGAGAAACCACACTAAAGGAGTTTTTTTGGCAAGAGAGGCTACAAATTTTCAAGGTATGTAACATGATTCTCAACTTATTTAATCATTTTACCATGTAGAAATTGAACTTCATGAGTTATTTATTAGGATGTATATGTGTGTGTAGATGAATTAAAACAAACAATTTATGATAGGGAATAAAAGAAATAGATTAAGGTTGTATGACCGAAAAAGAGATGAAAAAACCCTAGGAACATCTAGTCAAGAACAACCCATTGAAATTATTGATGAACAATTTTAAGGGCGTGTTAATGAACAAGTACAAGATGAAATTGGTAGTAGTGATAGAAATATTTTTCATGGAATGGAAAATCTTATGGAGATGGATGAGGATGCTCTTTTCAAAAACATTTCACCTGAACATATGTTACCTAAAAGCACAATAAAATTGCACTCTAAAAGAATTTGGGATGAATTTTTTGAATAAAAATCTCTAATTGGAAGAGCACAATTATGTGCAAAGTTATTTAGGCAAAAAGAAATGACCCCTATTTTGGAGTTGTTAGGAGTTGATAACAAGAAAAAATCTTCAAATTTAGTAAATCAAACAGTAATTGAAAACTTGCAAACAACATTGGATTCTATTCAAACCAAGAGTCGAAGTTTTGATTTAAGTGCTGCACGTAGAGCATTGATGACTATAATTTCTAGTAAGAAATTATCACATAGAAGACAAGTTAAAGCAATTTCTCAATTAGTAAATGTATCTAGGAGAACTGTTCAAAGATATATCAAGAAGAGAAATAGATTAGATGAAAACATTGAAAATAATTGGTTAAATATTTGTTGAGTCCCTTGGAGAGATAGAATTTCAGAAGATGTAAAACAAAAAGTAATTGGATATTAGACCGATCACTCCCATGCTTCTTCCAATAGAAGGGACACTATACAAATAAAAGATGAAGATGGTAAAAAAATTGTTTATCCAAATCATTTTATAGATACAACACAAAGTGAATTTTTTGAAGCATTCAAGCAAGAATTTTCATAGGTGAAGATTTCTCAAAGGATGGTTGAGAATTTACGACCAAGTTTTGTACGTATAAATAAAGTATGTGAAACTTGTTGCTACCGAAATCATGTTGAATTTCATCTACACCTACAGTCATATAAAAATCTTATGGCAATAGTTAATCCAAATGTAGCCATCCCTAGAAGTACAACACAATTTGTGAAGTCTATCTTATGTGAAAAATTAGAAGATTCAGATGAATTCAATATATAGTGTATAAGAAATATGTGTACATTGTGGAAATTTGACAAAATTTTTACTATTTGATAATATTGATCATTCAATGTCAGTTGTTTGGAAGAGATTTGAATATGAGAAATACTCAACAAAGTCAGGAGCTGAATCTAGAAAAATTGTTTTGAGAGAGAGTGAATTGCCCTGCAACGAGTTTATGAACAAATTTTGTAACATTGTATACCCACATATCCAACATTGTCATGGCACAAGATGGTAGGCAAAGCAATTTCATGACTCATAGGATTGTTTCCCACTGGGTTGTATTCTCTCTATTGTAGATTTTTCTAAAAATTATATATTTAGTCCTCAAACTGAGATTCAAAATCAATATTATCATTCAGAGAAAGTTGCAATCTTTGTACAAGTTTGCTATAGACATGTTGAGTTATTTCTAGATGAGGTAGAGAGTACCAAAGATGATCAAATTATCATCAAGGAGGTTCACTTTTATATCAGCAATGATACGGGTCATGATAGAAGCTATGTAGCACATTGCTTTCAAATATTTTTAGAAGATTTGAGAGAACGTGGCATTAATGCATCACAACACTAGATTTGGTCTGATGGATGTGCGAGTAAGAGTATTATTATTTTTTAATTTTTAATTTTTAATTTAAAAAATTATTAAAAATTTAAGACTTGAATTTTTAACTAATTTTTGGTTTTCAAATTGTTGTTTATATTAAACTATTTATATAGGACAATTTAAGTCTACAAAAGCATTTAATTGGTTAATGCAATAACATGCTAATTCTAGCATAAATTTTTTGTGGAATTATTTTTAGAGTGGACATGGAAAAGGAGAGCATGATGGAGCAGTAGCATGTGTAAAACATGCACCTCACTAATATGAACTTACAGGTAATGTACTAGATACGAAATTTACAAAATTTAAAATTATTGAATACAAGTCTACAATTATTTATGTAATTGATGTACAATGATTTTTAAATTCTCACCTCTTACCTAGGCACTTCACCAACATGAAATTGTAGGTAACACCATACAAAATGCAAATCAAATTGTTGAATGGTGCAAAAGCCATTTTTGTGCCCGTGACTCAATATACAACAAATGCTATTTTTGGGAAGTTAAAGGTATGTTAATTGAATTTATGTTATTTGAAAACTTTAATATTTAAATTAAAACTTACACATGTGATTTAATTGAATTTTAGTTTTAATTGAGATGCTCAAGAATTTGTTCATATGTACAGATATTGATCAGTCGAATCCATATAATTGTCAAGTAATTAATGGTGTTAGAAGTTTGCATCTAGTCATGACTATAGGACATAGCAAGCCTCTTACTATTCAAGAGAGAAAAATCATGTTTCTGTGTTGATTGCATTGAGAACAATGCAAATACTCAACAATGTCCAAATGTAAGCAATGGATATGTTTCACAATGGGAAATAAAACAAATAGTATCAATGCCTCCCTTTGGAGATAGTGACATTGCAGATGTATATGATCCTATATATTCAGTTGGTTATGAACGTGTATCAGATTTAGTTGTTATAGGTAAGTTGTACATAATTGATTTATATTACGTAGATTGTAATACAGTTTTGAACATTTGATTTACTTTGTTCAACTCAAATGTATAAACATGTTTACTTGTGGCACATGTACAGGAGATATTTTTGTTGTGGTTGTAGATCCTGACAATATAGAAGGTGTAGATTACTATCTACTAAGATGCACACAAGAAAAATCAAAATTGTTATAATTAATGAAAGATAGTGATGGACAATCATATCTCATTGGATCAGTTGTTGTTGAAGGCACCTATTATCAACAAGTAAAGATAGATAAAAATGGTATTATATTTATTGATTATGCTAGGACAAAAAGTTCTACAGTACAGTCACTTAGTTATAGCAACAAGATTAAGCTTGGAAACTTTACAAAAAAGAGGACGTGGCCAACAAAAGTGGAGGTTGTCTATTGAAGATCACAAAAAGATTTTAGAGATAATAAAAGATAGAGAAGATCCAGATTATATATACCAAGAGCTCTAACTACATTATTGAAGAGTGAGTTGAACCAATCGATACATGGTATGAAGGTATATGGACACTTGAATTATCTATTGATTATTGATTTATTTTAAAACATGTACATGTGATTCTTGATAGTTCTTTCCTTTCAAATTTTAATTTCAATGGTTCTTAGTTCAAATTTTATTATAATCAAACATGATCAAGCTACAAACAACCTATAAATTTATTTACACAGATTTTTGTTTTTGCAATTATGTACATCTATGCCTATAAGGATTTCAAGTTAAATAAAATTGAACTTCATGTTGTATAGGTATGATTTCTATTAAACTATACATAGATAGTCTTAGATGTCTTAGGTGTCTAGAGGTGTCTTAAAGGTCTTACAGTTTCTTAGGTGTTTTAGGTCTTAGGTGTCTAGGTGTCTTAAATGTGTCTTAAATATATAGATTCTAGACCTATCTTAGGTCTTACATGTCTTAGATATATGTCTTAAGTGTCTTTAAGCTAGATTATGCATCTTAAACCTTTCTTAGGTGTTTTAGGTGTCTTAGGTGTCTTGAATGTGTCTTCAGTAGATATGTTAAGTGTCTTAAAGGTCTTAGGTGTCAAGTACTATATGTCTTAAGTTTCTTAGCTGTCTTCTAGATATGTCTTAATTCTTAGCTATTTTAGAGGTGTACTATGATGTCAAGTATAGGTCTTAGGTTTCTTAGGTGTTTTAAGACTTAAAGGTGTCTAGGTGTCTTAAATATGTCAAGTAGGTATGTCTTCTAAGTGTCTTGAAGGTCTTAGGTGTCTTAGTATATGTCTCAAAAGTGTCTTAAAGGTCTTAGGTGTCTTTGCGTGAAAATCTTTCAAACCCTAGGTCACTGTCAGTGTCAGAAAAAGGCCGTCATGAAATGTGGCAATTTGATTTTTTTTAATAGCATGATTTTGGGCGAAACTATCTCGCCCCTAGATTGACTCACTTGAAAATAGATTGCCACATATGCGCCATGCAGCGGTTATGTGTATTTGGGTGAAACTATCTCACCCCCAAATTGATTCGCCCAAAAATGACTCCCTCTAAATTGTTTTGTTGGCCAAAAGTGTGACACAACTTTGTGCTTTTACCCCTAAACTAGTTAGGAAAAAACCCTATTCACACCAACACGCCCCTTAAGTGAAACTTAGGGAGTCACTAACTAAAACAAGGATGAAATGATGGGTCCCGACTACTAGGCCATGTTAGGTACCCATGTACAACAAATCTCAAGTGGAGAAAAGGAGAAAACCTCATGGGACAAAACTCCTCTCCAAAAGTGAGAATGCAGAAAACAAATGAAATGAAATATGTGATGGAAGGAGCACTCAAGACCCCCCTAGAACTACATCCAACACATATGTACAATCAATTACCCCCCATACAAGAGCAAGTGTGAGACTATAGGTTCCCCCCACAATGAAGTAGCTCTTGTGCCGATGGTGAATGCCTGAAGAAGAATGCTGAAGAGAATCCAAAGCCTATAAACAAAATTCTTCCCCTTAGGAAGAAACAGGTCCAAAGGCTAATGTAGAGGAAACTCCATCTCAAGGTATGAGGGAAAAAGCCTCATGATGGGTTATGTCTCTGAAAACTACTGAAATATCCACATGTCAGATTCAAGGAATGGCACAACACAATGAGGTGTGACCAATCCAAATTACCTAAGTCCTCATCCTCTCCCAAGGAGGATTCATCTAAGAAGGAGAGACCAAAGTCTGCATATAGCAAGAAACTAGGACAAGATGAGAATAAGTGTTTATAGTAAAAAAATTGATGAGTTGACTCACATTATTCAAAAGCACAATATCAAAATGCCATCATCATCACCTTGTCCATCCTCTTATTTGACACCATCATCATCTACATAGACAAGAACAACAATCTTGTAATAATCTTTTGTATTCATTGATAGAATAACATTATTCTCTCATTTGATCTCTATTGTGCTTTCATGAAGTCCTAGATCTTGGGTGGCTCCAATCATAGCCAAGTCTAACAAATTTGTGTGTTGAATCTATGCATCAGATATGGTAGTTGGGATCACTTATTTTCATGATTAATTTACCATTGGAAGATTGTACAATCTTATATTTCTAGCTATGTGAAGATTGGTTACACAAGGATTATTTTCTTTGCTAAATTTATTTGTTTTACCAGATAAAATTTGACATCATGATAAGGGTAAATGCACCAAGAAGTAGTCAAAAATCAATTTGAAGCAAAATATGACATAACGTGAGTGCACTATAATGCATAGCATTATGGCTTGGAATGGCTTAGAAATCCTCATCCATAATGCACACACATTATTTATTCATTAAAAATAAAGAAAAACCCAACTTTTTTGAATTTATAATGCATGCACATTATAATGCACATGAGTTATACCATGAATGCATTTCATTTAATGCTTCTTTCGAATCCCACCCTTAGGATTGGATTTGACTTTCATATCCAAGCCAAATAGTTGGGCCTACATGTAAGGTGCCCAAAGACGCGTTTTCGAGAAAACATAGAAAAACAACCAAATCTCAAGCATGCTCTCCATTAGGTTTATATGGTTTTTAATGTTAATATGAAAAATTCCAGGATGACTTCAATTTTTTATTAGATCTCTAACCATGTATTTAAAAAAAAAATTAAAAACATTAAGGTTTCCATCTTTAATTTCTTTTACTAGTATTTTTTTGCCAAAAACCTATCTATAGTATTTTTTATGTTATTTTTTATTTGTTCATCTAAATTTCAAACAGAGTACAGTTTTAGATGAACTAGACTCTATTCTATACACATTTAAAAAATGAATTTCAATTAATTTTTTTTTAAATTTAGGGGGGAGAATTCTTGAATTTTTGTTATTTAGAATGTGTCCACTTCAAAAGTTTATAAAAACATATATTCATTAAAAAATTAGTAGAAAAATCAAGCCTAAACTATGTGATGTTCACTAATTTTACACTGAAGTGATTTGTGAAATAATTTCACAAAGTCAGCATTTTAGGGGGAGCACACTAAACGCTATGTTTATTTTTTAGACAAAAATAGGAGCACTTTGTGTGCTCCCCTATTTGAACCTCTTAATCGCCATCTTTTTTTTTAAATTAGTAGTTTAGAAGCTAGATTTTGAGCCCTATGAATCTTGTTCTTGTCACATCTTCAAATTTTGAGCATGGATATCCTTAATTTCTCATCCAAAATTAATTTTTAACAATTTTGAAAAAAAAGGCCACTTTTGACTCCCTTTTGGTCCCCATTTTCATGCACATACACATAATAAAGATTTTTTATTTAATTTTTTTTTTACCTTTAATCTTTTTCCTTTTTCCTTGAAAATCTTATAGGGCTACCTAGGATTAGATGAGTTTTTAAATTAGAGTTTAGATTAGCTTAAACTTGTGCTATGATTCTGAAAAGTTGAATTTATCTAGTTGCAATTATTTATCATTGGTAATTTACACATGAATAAGAAGGACAACTTAAGTGAGATCAATCTTAAATTAGATAGAAGCAACTAATAAATATTTTTTTAATTGGTAAAATATGAAAAGCACCTAAACATATTGGTATATGCACAAAGTTGTGGGACCAAAAAGTCACCACTTTAGATTTTCGCATGCAAGAGAAAATGCAAGCGCATTATAATGCACTCATATTATAATGCGCTCACATTATCTATTTAATAAAGTAAAAACAAAAACAAAAACAAAAACCCCCACGTCCATTCTGCATTTTTGCAAGGAAAAACCAGTCACAAGAGCGCAAGTGTGTTGGAGGAAGGAGAAATCAAGCAAGTTCTAAGTGTAATTGACATTTTCACCATGCCACCTCGCCAATCCCACTTCTGAAGACATTGTGAAGGAAATGTAAAGGGTGTAGTAGTTGAAGAAGGTAGGGTTTGATTGATTTTTGTGAGTTTGAAAAGGAATTTTTACTTTTACAATGTTTGATTGTTTTTTATGTTGAATTTACAATCTATGAGACACCATAGAACACTAATCCAATAGAGGAGGCTAAAAACGATCCCCAAAATCCTAAAAAACCCCTATCTTCATATCCTCACAATGAAAGGGACACATAGGAAAACTATTTATGAAAAATTGAAGAAAACAAAAAACATCTTCAAACCCTAATTTTGAAACTTTAAATAGTCCAAGTGTAAGCACTGATCATAGAAGAGTGCTTGCCATGTCATTAGAGGTGATTGTTTCTCACATTAAATTGGTGACAAACAAAATCACCAAATGGAATGACTATAGGGAGAGGTGTCAGCAATACTATGCAAACAAATTGTCTTACAAACAAGTGCAGGACCAAAAATTTACAAAATATGCATTATGTTCACAATTTATCAATCCTAAAACTGGCCAAACATTAGAATCTAAGACTTGCAAATGCTTCCTAATTCATTGGTGTAGGAACAAAGATATATCCCAAAACTTTTGGGATAGATGGTACATGATGTTTGACGAGTGTCCATGTAACAACAATGAGGTGCCACAATATTTCTTGAGGAAACTCTATTGTGAGTTCATCATCAAAAAGATTCCTAATTATTTTGACATTTGAGAGTTCCAAGGAAGAGGTGGTTGCTCTACCCAAGATAGAGAGGGGGCACAGTGAGACCAAAACCATGTACCTAGACCCCTATTGAGGCTAGCACGCATGTCACTCCCTTTGACTTTGAAGGAGAGTGTTGAGGTGGAGACACTACATTCATTAAGTTCTCTCATGCAGTCTCTATCACAACATGATGATGATCTTACCTAGGTCGATGAGGGTGAGAGAAGAAGGCATCATTTGTCCCCACATCTTTGTAGTTCATGTGGGAAATTGTGTGATTATGGGACACAGGACTCTCAGTAGGACTCTTGGCAGTATATTGCGATGCAGGGGCAGTAGCCAGTGATGGACACATCCATATTAGATGATCTTGTTCTCATAGATGATGTCTTATAGCATACATTTGGTATTGACTCCCAGGTAATTTTTTACAAGGTTCATCTTTTGTATTTGAAATTTGTAATTAATTTTAAATATAACTATCTATATTATAAGTCAAAAATAATGTATGTAATTGTTTACGAAATGAAATTCTAGGGTTAGAGTCTTCATCCTATGACTGTTAGCCATCTAGTGGCAGGTTATGAGAGGAGGTCGAGTCAGAAGGTATGTAATTTATCACATGATCATAAACATAGTACATATATCAATGGTAATCTTATTTAGTGACAATTTGATAATTTCAACAGGGAGCTTCACTAGCATCTCCATGATTTTCTTGGTCCCCTGGATGCAAAATCACTTTTATAGAGGTAAATTTAACCATTTTTAATCATTATGTATTTAAATAATGTTATGTATCTATTTTGCTCAAATAACCTTGAACTCTATTTTTAGATGTTGAATATGGAAACTCCTCATCTTCATGAGTTAGTGGAGGCAGGCATTGTTGCAGCTGTGTTGTCTTCAAATCCTTTGACCAAGGTATAAGCCAGTAACATGTAAATGTCATTTTGTATTTCTTATTTTATCTCATGTCATTTGATGTACACAAATTATATCTATGTTTAGTCAATTTTTCTTCTTGAAGCTTCTCACAGGAGGTCACAACTCCAACCCATCCAGGTATGGATGAAGAGAGAGAAAAGATGATCAAGAGGGATCATCAGCTAGTGGTAAGTTATCGATTACATATGTGATGTTATATATTTTATGTTTTCTATATTCATGTGAATATTGCTTGATTGTATTAACAAGCAGAGCTGCAAAAATCTTTGTCGACGAGGTCTAGTCAACGAGAGAGAGAGGATAAGTCACCAATTAGCTCTCCATCTTCATGGCCAAGCAAGGTCCATAGATTATTTCATAGCAGTTCATAGGAAACCAGATTTTGGGACATTTGTTTGTATGCCTAGATGGCTTTATATACATACTTTTGTATGTTACCGATGTATATCTTTGTATAGGCCTGTATGGATTTGTGTGTACATACCTATATGTCTTTATATATAGACTAGATGCTCTATTCATGACATTATGTATATTACAGTTTACATTAAATATTTAATATGATGATCAATTATCATTACAATAATTTGGTTTTACACATGCCAATTGCATTTTCTTGAAAGTTTAAAAATCATTTTCAAATAATCTATTTTGTGCATATCTTGCAATCATTGCATTCCATGAGACTATGCATTTCTTTGAGGCATCATGTCAAATAGTTCATGTACCTTGTCTATGCTTCCACACTTTGCATATATGTCTACAAGGGCAACTACAAATACAACATGTGACAAAACTCCTATATCCTTTATGTTTTGATGGTTGTCCACACCCTATTCCCTAGATCCCATTTTGGCATAGGCAAGGAGAATGTTGGATAAGGTTGTGCAATTTGGTTTTAGACGTGCCAATTGCATTTGGTTGAAAGTTTCTTTTGTGCATTTGCTTGAAAGATTCTAAAGCCTTATTAAAAATCCATTTTGTGCATATCTTGCAATCATTTCAATCCATGAGACAACATTTCTTTAAGGCATCGTGTCAAACAATTCACATACCTTGTATATGCTTCCACACTTTGCATACATGTCTCACAAAGTAGTTGCAACTACAATATTTGACAAAATTCATATATCCTTTATGCTTTTATGGACATCCATACTATGTTCCAAAGATTGTCTAGATATGACTATCCAGATATGACTGTTTCAATGTATGAGGTAGTTTTTGAAATGTAGAAGTCCCACCAACACATGATATACCTCTAGTAGTGTGTAGAATAGTGAAAACTATCTTGGCAAACCCAAGGGTCTGTTAACTATCCCAAGTAGACACAACTATATCATGTGATATTACCCCATCTATTGGAGGATCTAGGTGGATGGCCTTGATCAATCTTCTCTCTAAAGCAAGATGTGTTTTCTTATGGAGATCTTAAGGGTCAATACCTTCTAAAGTGACATGAAAACTAGTCCTCTATAACTATTGATATTTCAAAGACCTTGCAAACCCTCTTACCAAATGTATTTGACAAGCTAGGATCTCAAAACCCAATCCTATTTACTGTAATTTCTCTTGGAGTACATACATATCACAAAAGGACTAAATCCATTATAATGCATGGAGGCTTCATGATTGTCCTAGTGAACCTCATCAATGCCTTGATTGTATTGAGATAGTAGGTGATATTATGACACATTTGGATCACAACTTGAGGTTCTATAATAGTCCCATATTCAAGATGACTATGCAATGTATAAGGGAACATGTGTAGATAAGACACATATATTATCCTTCCTCCACCCTAAAACTTCATTACCCTCATAAATATTGGGGTACATCACAAAGGACTAGTTATATTATTATGCAAGGAGGCTGTACTCAAGACTATCTTGATGGCATCATACCTTCCTTGACTATCCTATAGTACATGCACCCACCAATATCAATACTCTATCTTCCTTAACTATTTAATACCTCCTTGACAAGTCACTATCTATTCAAGACAACCTCATTGTGATTATAATTGTCCTAATAACTATGCTAATGACATGTATGGTTTTCTTTTAGTTGACGCCCCAATATTCCCTACCATATGAATAACAGAGCATGTGGGACTGAAACACGGATCCCACATGCTTTTTATATGTTGTTTTTGGTTCACAAAAATGTGCTCACGTTATAATGCGAGCGTGTTTTCTCAAGCATGGAAAGTATAAGTTCTTTACTGCATTGAAAGTCTTAAGTGTTGTCATGCATGGAAACTAATAAGTGTTTTAAGTGCATGGAAAGTGGGGAGGGAGGTATAGAGGTGATAGAGAGGGGTAGGAGGTATAGAGGGGATGGAGAGGGTAGGAGGTTAAGAGGGGAGAGAGAGATAGAGAGAAAGAGAGACAAGAGATGAGGCAAAGAGTGGAGGGAAAGAGATAAAGATAGAGAGATTTCTTTTGACATGCAACTCTAAACCTGAGAAACCCTAATCCCAAGCAACCCTAAACCCAAGCAACCCTAAACCCCTAAACCCAAGCAACTCTAAACCCCTAGACCATAAATAATTCCCCTAAACCCTAAACTCAAGTAACCCTAAACATCTAAACCCTATATAATGCCCCTAAACCCTAACCCCTAAACTCAAGCAACCCTAAATCTCTATCTCTCAATCTTTATTGTCCCTTTACCTCTCAATCTCTCTCCCTATGTCTCTATCCATTTCCCACACTCTCTATCTCCCTATCTCTCCCCTTGATCTCCTCTAGATCTCCCTATCAATCCTCTCCCTCTCTCTCTCTCTATAAACCCTAAACCCTACACCTCCAAACCATAACCCCTGACCCCTAAACCATAAACTCTAAACCATAAACCCTAAATAATGCCCCTAACCCCTAGCCCCCAACCCCTGAACCTTAAACTTGAGTAACCCTAAATCCCTAAAACCTAAATAATTCTCCTAAACCCTTACCCTAACCCCTAACCCCTAGCCCCTAGCCCCTGAACCCTAAACATATAAACCCTAAATAATGCCCATGAACCCTTACCTCTTTCTCTCTAAACCCATAAACCCTAAATCTCACTCTCTATCTCCTTATCTCTCCCCTTCATCTCCTCTATATCTCCCTATCGGTCCTCTCTCTTTAAACCATAAACCTTAAACCTCTAAACCTTAACCCCTAAACCATAAACCATAAACCCTAAACCCTAAATAATGCCCCTAAACTCTAAACCCAAGAATCCATAAACCTCTATCTCCCTATCTCTCCCCTATCTCCCTATCTCTATCATCCCTCTACCTCTCAATCTATCTCCCTATTTGTCCCCTCTATCTCTATCTTTATCTCTCGCAATCTCTATCAGTCCCCTCTCTTTATCTCTCTCTAAACCCTATAACCTAAACCCCTAACCCCTTAACCCTAAACCCACAAACCCTAAACCCTAAATCCCTAAACCCTAATCACTAACCCCTAAACCCTAAACCCTAAATTATTCCATTGAACCCTAACCCCTAAACCCTAAACCCTAAACTTGAGAAACCCTAAACTCATAAACTCTAAATAATTCTGATAAGTGAGGGGAGAGAGAGGGGAGAGATAGAGAGAGAGTGAGAGAGAGATAGGGAGAGAGGAGAGATATAGGGAGATAGAGAGAGATAAAGAGTGTAAGTTTTCTTGTTTCTATTTCCTTCATTGATAAGGGAGAGGGAGATATAGAGGGGAGAGATAGGGAGATAGAGGAATGATAGCGGAGAGAGAGGCAAGAGATAGGGAGATAAAGAGAGATAGATAGGTAGAGAGAGGAGATAAATAGGGAGAGATAGAGGAGATAGAGGAGAGAGATAGGGAGATAGAGAGTGAGTGAGATGCTAGAGATATAGGGAGAGAGATTGAGAGGTAGAGGGACTATAGAGATAGGAAGATATATGGTAGAGATAGGGAGATATAGGTTTACAATTGCTCAGATTTAGAGGCATTGTTTAGGGTTTAGAGGTTTAGAGAGAGAGAGAGTAGTAGGTCTAGAGGGGAGGGAAGTAGAGAGTGAGAGAGAGGGTAGTGATGTGGAGCATCCATACAACTTATTTTAAAAGCTTTGAAGTTTTAAATATGTCCAAACTTTTAGTTAAATGTTTAGGTATCCGAGTGAGCATGACTAGTTACCTTCACTCACGTAGTTGAGATATCTATAACTACCTTCTTTTAGTTAATAAAACAAAAAAGGTCATTTTGGTTAGGGATGATAGTGTTGATTTTGGTAGCTAGGTCGGATCCCTCCTAGAAACCGACCTAGTCATAAAATGCTGAATGGCCTATTGGCTTTAGCATTTTGAGAATCTCAGTTGTATTATCTCAGTTGGCAATAGGGATATTATGCCTAGACCCAAAGGTAAGTCTGTCGTATCTTCCAAATGGTTGTTTAAACTTAAACATGTTGCTGATGGAAGTATTGAGAAATACAAAGCTAGATTTGTGGCTCGTGGCTTCTCTCAGAAAGAAGGCATAGATTATGAGGAAACCTTTGCCCCTATTGCTCGATATACCTCTATCAGGACTATCATTACTATTATTGCAGCTAAGGGATGGAAGTTGCATCAGATGGATGTAAAGATAACCTTCCTCAATGGTGTTATTGAAGAAGAGGTCTACATTGAGCAACCTGAAGGCTTTGTGATCCATAAGAAAGAATCTCGTGTATACAGATTGAAGAAAGCATTATATGGTCTTAAGTAGGCTCCCTGTGCTTGGTATGAAAGAATTGACAAGTACTTGGTAAGCTTAGGTTTCTATAAGAATGATGTTGATCCTAAACTTTACTTCAAGGTATTCAATGGTGAAATGTTGATTTTGGTTTTATATGTTGATGACTTATTCCTAACTGCAGAAGATCATCTCATTCCTAGATGTAAGGAAGAATTGACTTCAGAATTTGAAATGAAAGATCTAGGTCTCATGCATTTCTTTCTAGGGTTAGAAGTATGGCAAAGACCCAATGAAATTATACCATTGATATTTTGAAGAGATTTGGAATATTAGATTGTAAACCTATGCCTACTCCTATGGAAACTAACTTGAAGAAGTTGAGTGAATATGCAACTAGGTCTAATCTTGTGGTTCCTACTAAATACAGGCAGCTGATTGGATCCTTGATGTATCTAGTTAACACTAGACCTGATATTTGTTATGCAATGAGTGCCCTTAGCCAGTTCATGTGTGAACCAAGGCAGATTCATCTTGTTGCAGCCAAGCATATCTTGAGATATTTGTGTGGCACAGTTGGATATGGATTGAAGTACTCTTCCAATACAGTCATTACCTTGGAAGGCTATTCTGATTCTGATTGGACAGGAAGTGTCAGTGATAGAAAGAGCACTTCTGGAGTTTGCTTCAACTTGGTATCTGCCATGATATCTTACTATAGCAGGAAACAATCTTTAGTAGCATTGAGTACTGCTGAAGCAGAATATATTGCAGCTTGTGTGGCATCTCAAGAAGCAGTGTGGCTTTGAAAACTCCTTGCAGGATTGTTTAGACAACCTTGGGAGCCTACAGTTATTCATAGTGATAACTAGAGATGTGTGAAGCTCTCTACCAATCCTGTGTTTCATGACAGATCAAAGTATGTGGAAACTCAGTATCACTATATCTAGGATATGGTGCAAAGGAATGCTATTTAGCTGAAGTACATTAGCACTGATGAGCAAATAGCAGATGTTCTCACCAAACCTCTTGCTCGAGTGAAGGTTGCATATTTTTGAGACAAGCTTGGAGTTGTGGAGAACGAAGCCCTAGCTGAGAGGGAGTCTCAGCATCAGTGATACATTATACTATATCTTCCACCCTCTGCGAGTAGGCATGGTGGTAATGCACTCTTCTCTGGGAGAAGTTTGAGGTGAAAGCCCTCTTCCACCCTCTACGAGTAGGCATGGTGGATCCACCCTCTGCAAGTAGGTATGGTGGATATCATGGGAGAAATTCCATGATGTGCTTGTTCACCCTCTGGGAGTATCTATGGTAAATGTCATGTGAAGATCACAATAAGCACTTATGTTTTCATCTATGGGAGTAGCCATGGTGGTAGTCACTATGTGACTTGATCCTTATGAAGGAATCCTCCCTAGCTAAGAGGGAGTGTTGATTTTGGTAGCTAGGTTTGATCCCTCTTAGAGACCGACCTAGTCATAAAATGTTGAATGACCTATCAACTTTAGCATTTTGAGAATTTCTGTTGTATTATCTGATTTAAGGCAGGCCCTATTTGGGCGAATTCATTCAATGTATCTTGAAATTGCAAATAGGTCTGGACCTATTTTAATGTAACGTGTATGTAATTATTTGAATTATTATAACTTGGCGCCAAACTGTATAAGGCCGACCAAGGTTATTGTTTGTGCAATCTCATATAAATGTAAGGTGACTTGTAGTCACAATTCATAGCAACACACATCGAATTCTGCTATGAGAAAATGATCCATCAGCAATCTACTTCAAGTCTAGCAATATTCATCTGCAATTAGTAAGTTGCCTTGCTGATAGGTTCAACGGTTCAACAGGTTCAACCATTTGATAGGTTCAACGGTTCAATGGGTTCAACCATTTGATAGGTTCAATGGTTCAACAGGTTCAACTGATCGACAGGTTCAACCATTCGATAGGTTCAACGGTTCAACAGGTTCAACCGATCGATAGGTTCAATGGTTCAATAGGTTCAACGGTTCAACAGGTTCAACAGTTTAAGGAGTTCAATGGTTCAACCAGTTCAGTGGTTTGATAATTGATTTATTCATCCTACTTTCATTTGCAATCAACAACAAATCTGCTACATGGTGAAGCAAATTTGATCTTGCATGGGCGAAGTTGTTTCAGGATTATCTAGGGCTGCTGAACCTCTGTGCTTACTGTGCAATCACCTCATGAGAAAGCGAACTTCATTCTGAACATTATAATCAGTTCAGTTTAGAACTAAAGTTTAGACAAGTTGTATTCTTGGTGTCTATGATTTTGTGCCCTAGCTGGGCAAAGTTGTAATTTGCCCCTGCCATTAATCTAATCAGATCTAAGATTTTCTTGCTGGGTTTTTCACCTCTAAGAGAGAGGTTTTCCCAGGGTAACTCTATGTTATGTGTGAAATTATGTTTGTTTGATTCTTACTGCATTCTAATTTTAAAAATTAATAGATAGAACAGGAGGAGGAGCTCATAAAAAGTCCAAAATGGTGGCAGAACAGTCCATTTTTGTAGTACATCAATCCTACAGTAAGACTGTAGAATAGTAACATTTATAAACAAAACTATGAAAGAACATTCATCCTATCGGCATGGCGGAGGTTGTGAACAACACCAAAATCAGGTTGGAGAAACAATGAAAAAGAACATAGTAAAACATAATGTGGCAGCCTATGAGTACATCGGTCAGGATCTAAAGGTTTCGAAGACCTCTGTAGTATAATCTGCAACACATTACTTACTTGTTAAGGCACATTTTGGTATTTTCTTCTAGTTGGTGTTATCCCATATTGTAGTAGAGTTAAATTTGGATTGTATTTGTTGTCACAAGACTAGTCTTTTAAAATTTATGGAAGAAATATCATTCTTGTTATCTTTTGTTTGGAAGCTTTTAAGGGTCTTCACATGGATAGTAGTGGGCTTGTGTGTAGTAGTTAAAGATTATTAAAAAATTTTATCTGTTCGGGCTATGTTGTATGTCATTTTCAAGATTTGAGGACCATTTCATGACTTTATTTTAAGACTGTAACCTCAGAACAGGTTACTGCATTTAATTTTGTGTAGTTCAAGACTATTTCAGGCTTGTCAACACCCTCAGTATATAAGACATATTGCAGTTTTAAAACTTGTTTTTGTTCTTTGGAATACCGCTATCATTTTGGATAAATACAAATAGAATTGCAGATTGAAATAAAAAGAACGATTTGGGATCTGTTCTAAATCTCTGCATCATTTTTGGTATCAAAGCTTAGAAGATGCCATGGGAGAAGAAATGAGGTAGATTTTACTTGTTTTATTTTTATGTTTCCTTTACATATGATGAATGTGAGAGTTGCGAGAGTTCAATGGAAGCTGAAGAAGAAGAGAAGGTTAGTTGCTAGAGAATAAAGAGAAGGTAATTATGTTTTGCTGAATTTTATTTTGTTTGAAGAAAATTGTGGAGGCCTTTTGAAGGCATTGAGAAGAAGCAAGGTGAAACAAACTTGCTTGAAAAAAAAAGAGAAACAACACATAACGAATGGAAGTGTTGAGGAGGATAGTCTATGAAGACTTGAAGAGTAAGAAGTTGCTCACTGAACAACAAATGAGAGAGAGAAGTGAAAAGAAGAAAATAGAAAAGGAAGAGAGAGCAAAATAGACAAAAGTTTAGCAAGAGATAAGAGCCATATGAGAGGATTTTGCAAAAGCAATGAAAAATATGGAAGAACAAATTAAGAGTATAATAATCAGTGTGCAATGTTGGGATATCACCATTAGAAAATTTGTCAAATGGTGGAAATAGGAAATTGTTGAGAGGAGAAAGAAGAACAAATTGAGAAGAAAGATAAAAAATTGATCAAGATGCCAGATGAGCTAGAGCCATCCAAGGACAAAGAACAGTCCATTGTGACTCAAAATTTTATTTCTGACAATACTGTTGAAAATGTGTTTATAGGTGTAGTAGATGAAGCAGTTGAAGATGTTGAAACAATGAACTAGCAGAACAATATATTGACTGAAGAAATATAAATGATTGAATAAGATACAAATAAAAGGATTCAAAATGAGGTGATAAAAGATATTTTGCAAAAGACTACGAAGACGCAATGGAAGCATGATGGAGAAAAAGAACTTAAAGTTGCAGTCCAAGTTGTAGCTAGAATGACAAAACAAACAAAAGCACATGGTTACATTGTACCAAGTTGGCCTTAGTTAAAGGCAAAGAATAAAGCAAGTGCAGAGGGAAACAATGCGGAACAAAACAATGCAAATTTGTTGAAAGATTGGAAGGAAAGAAAAAAAATCATATTTGAGCCAGCACTCAAATCTCTCCATGTGGAGACTATGATGCAGAAGCATCCATTTAGCTAATTTTAAAAGATTTAAAGTTTTAAATATGTCCAAATTTTTAGTTAAATGTTTAGGTATCTGAGTGAGAATGGTTAGTTACCTTCACTCAGGTAGTTGAGATATCTGTAACTACCTTCTTTTAGTTAATAAAACAAAAAAAAGGTCATTTTGGTTAGGGATGACAAAACAAAAGGAGGAGCTCATACAAAGTCCAAAATGGTGGTAGAACAATCCATTTTTGCAGTACATCAATCCTACTGTAAGACTGTGGAATAGTAATGTTTGTAGACAAAACTGTGAAAGAACATTCATCCTATCGGCGTGGCAGAGGTTGTGAACAACACCAAAATTAGGTTGGAGAAATAGTGAAAAAGAACATAGCAAAACATAATGTGGCGGCCTATGTGTACATTAGTTAGGATATAAAGGTTTCGAAGACCTCTATAGTATAATCTGTAATGCATTACTTACTCGTTAAGGCACATTTTCGTATTTTCTTCTAGTTAGTGTTATCCCATATTGTAGCAGAGTTAAAACTGGATTGTATTTGTTGTCACAAGACTAGTCTTTTGAAATTTATGGAAGAAATATCATTCTTGTTATCTTTTGTTTGGAAGCTTATGAAGGGTCCTAACATGGACAATAGTGGGCTTGTGTGTAGTAATTATAGACTGTCAGAAATCTTAATCTATTCTGGCTATGTTGGATGTCATTTTCAATATTTGAGGACCATTTCTTCACTTTATTTTAACACTGTAACCTTAGAATAGGCTACTGCATTTAATTTTGTGTAGTTCAAGACTATTGCATGCTTGTCAACACCCTCAGTATATAAGAGATATTACAGTTTAAAAACATGTTTTTGTTCTTTGGAATACTGCTATCATTTTGGATAAATACAAATAGTATTGTGGATTGAAATAAAAAGAACGATTTAGGATCTGTTCTAAACCTCTGCATCAGGTAGGAGGTAGAGAGGGGAGGAAAGTAGAGTGAGAGAGAGGGTAGGAGGTAGTGAGGGGAGGGAAGTAGAGAGTGAGAGATAGAGTAGGAGGTAGTGAGGGGAGGGAAGTAGAGAGTGATGGAGAGTGTAGGAGGTAGAGATGGGAGGGAAGTAGACAGTAAGAGAGAGGTTAGGAGGTAGAGAGGGGAGGGAAGTAGAGAGTGAGAGAGAGGATAGGAGGTAGAGAGGGGAGGGAAGTAGAGAGTGAGAGAGAGGGTAGGAGGTAGAGAGAGGGAAGGAAAGAGTGAGAAGAGAGGGTAGGAGGTAGAGAGGGGAGGGAAGTAGAGAGTGAGAGAGAGAGAGGAGAAAAGTAGAGGTGGGAGAGAGATGAGAGGAGAGATAGAATAATAGAGAGGGGTAAGGATGGAAGGAGTGAGATGATTTTATTTCACCATAACGTGAGCATGTTATAACACACTCATCTTATGCTTTCCCTTGGTAATTTCCAAGCCTTTGGCTTGGAATTGCCTTGGGCTTCCAACCCAAAGGCTTGGACTGTGTTTTGGATGTTCAAAGACACATTTTTCCATATTGTAACAAAAATCACATAATCTAGAGCATGCTCCCCATCAGCGTATTCATTGACATTACATCATAAAAAGGTGTGTTAAGCCCTTGGTCACAAGGGGGGAACCTCCAAAGGATTTAAGCCCTTAGGCACAACATACCTAAGGAGGCTTAAATTTCACCTCAATTTTCTCTGATTTTGTAATTGAAGTCTTCAGACACCTCTCAATTTTCTATTTCCATGCATTTTTTTAGAAATTTTTAGGTTGAAATCAAGATTATTTGTAGCCTTCATCCACCCTTTAATTTTCCAAGAAAAAAATATTTTTGGGAATTTTGAGGGCAAAATTGAGATGAACTCCAACCTTGAGCTACCCTTCCAATTTCCATGATAAAGGCATTTCTTTAATTTTTTGAGTGCAAAATTAGGCAACATAGGAAAATAAAGAAATTAATGTAACTTTTGATAGTCTACTCGAAAATGAGTGCCATTTTTTTAAGTGGTTAATTTTTTATGCCCAATCCATTGGACACGATTTCACACTCATATTATAAATTGCCATTCTTCATTCCAATTGGACTTGTCTATGCACTCCAATCTCCAATTATAAAGTGCCAATTTTATTTATTTATTTATTTATTTTGGGGGGGTTTACTACAGAATCAAGGGGGAGTTCATCATGGTGTTTGGAATTTATTTCCATCCTTTTGTTGTCAAGATAACTTTAAAAAATTATTTGTTCTAGAAATAAGGGATAAAGAATCGCTGTATTGAGCATGATCTATTACCCTATCTCCTTGGTCTTGTTCTTTAGCCTAATGATTATGAACATAAAAATGCATGGTTTAACAAGAATGACAATGTCTATGGACTAATATGTCTTACTATTTCAGATGATTTTCTACATCACATAGAGCACACTAAGTACCCTTATACTGCCTAAACCATCATCCAGCAGTTGTATTGAGACTTTGAATTTTCATCTGATAGTGATGTTTTCTTGGATAACCAAGCTCTTGTGGATGATACTAAGACTTCTGATGTCCCATCTTCTATGGACACATCCTCATGGGATGATCAGTCTATTTGGTTGACATATATTGATGGCCCATCTCTTATTAAGGAAACTCCTACAATACCTTTTGCTACTTCTAAGATTATAGTTCCTTCTTTGAAAGATTCCAATGATTCTTCACAACAAGGTCATTTATGTCTTCTAGATTTACTTCATTGGGACACATTTCTACCAGACATCTCTTGCTTGTTTTTTGAGTCCCGCAATCAGATCTAGATGGCACACTTGAAGACATTCAACTCCTCTTTGATGAAAGTTCTTTTATCCTTGCACTTGAGTTTAGAGAGGCTTTATTGAGGGCTTCTAGAGATTATTTGTAGGAGGACATCTCATGGGATTTGCTTTGTAGCCACATGGCATGCATTGGAAATCCACACATCACTTCTTTGGATCCTACTCTTCATCAATTTTCGCATGCCTTTGAGAGGTAACTTATTTTAGTTAGGCATGGGACACCTGGTTTGGTTGTGACTCATTTCAGCATCAACATTGGGAAACACAAGCAACTTCTAGAACCATACATCCTGATTCTTTCATGCATTCCACTTGAGTGGGAATTCATCAGTTTGATAGCTCAAGGTTTCTATCTTCTGAAAGAAAGAGGCATCATTTGTTGAAGAGGGAACTACTACAACATTTGACATTTGAAATTTTGTGTTGAATTTTTTTCTCTTCTTTGTGGAGGCACACATGGGCCCTATCTTGTAGGGATTTCAGGACTTTTGCTTCATTTTCCCTCATTTGGGGGGATTTTTTCCCATTAGGTTTTATCCTCTTCTTTATATGAGGTTGCATTGTACTTGGGTACCTTAGCAGGCCTAGTTTCCATGACCCAATCCTTTTGTACCCACCTAAACTATGCTTAAGAGGGGTGATGGTGTAAAATTTATCATTTAGGGTCAGTGCAAGAAGTTGGGTCCACTTTTTGGCCAAAAAGTGGAAGTGTTTTCCCTGATTTTCAGAATTTGTCGCATTTGACCTTAAAATTTGAAGCACTTAGAAATGGAATCTTTAAAAAAGTCACTAAATATAAAATGTAGTACTCGGAGTCTAGTTTCTAAATATGTAATTTTTTTCAATACCCAGATGATACAAATTAATTTTCAATAGGCATTTCTAAAAACCACTATTTAAAAGTCACTTTTTTTTTACCATACCATGCACGTGTACGGCCAACATAATTTGACCTAAATAAAATTATTTTTCAAAATCCTTTTGGGAAAACATGTGTAGTACAGTGAAGTTTGATGAGGATATTTTTTTATAATTTTTTTCTAAATAATTTTTTTTTTATTAATTTTTTATTAGGCCTAATTGGTACTTTTGAAAAACCCTCGTGTACGGCCAACATAATTTGAGCAAAAAAAATCATAAAATTAATTAATTTTTTTTTATTGTGTAAATAATGATGTGTAGATTGATGACATATAATTTTTTTTAAAAAAAAATTTAAAAATTAAAAGTTATTAAAAAAATACAATCACCTATCATTTAAAGTTTTTGGACTAGTTTGCTTATAAATTAAATAATAAATAGAAGAACATGTCCAATTACAAAAAAAATTATATATTTGAAAACTAGACAATGTCATCTGTAATGGGTTTTCATTTCGTAAAAAAATTCAAAAAAAAAGCCCTCAGCCATACAGGTAAACTCAGTGTTTCTTCTTGTTTTGTACTTAGAAAAAAATTTGCAGGCCCAAGGCTCAAGGTCAGTCAACCATGCCTATCCCGAGCCTAAAACCCAAGCAAAGGTTAGGGAAAAAGCGGCGGAGATTTCTAATTTCAAATAACGGGTACCCATTATAAAACGGGTACGCGTTACATAACGGGTACCCGTTTCTATTATACCCGTTATTTCCCATATTAGGGAAAAAAGTACTTTCCCTGTATCCCTGCAACTTGCAAGTCTGATATGTACGGCGCGACAACAATAATTTCTGTATTTTTTTACTTACAATTGTTTTGTGGAATCTCTTAACAGGTCATATTCTATTCAGATTTTGAAAGGAGTCAATCATATGAACAATTCTGAAGTGAAATCAAGTGCATGAGCTATTTTCAAGAGGAATAAAGCAAAAGAGTTTTTGTTTTTACATCTACCTTTTACTTCAAAATTTATGGAACAAAGGATCTACATCTAATTCTACTTCAAAAGTTCAAATAAGGACATCAATTATGAAATTGGATCAAGTATCAATTGTTATTTTATCAAGAGGGCTTGGTAATCATGGGATCAAATCAACGTCAAAGAAAAAAACAAAGGACGGTAATGACACCTCAAGAAATTGAAGCAAATAGAGAGAAGGAAGCCAAAAGGCAAAGAGATAGAAGAGCAAGGATTCAAGAGATGAAGAATATTGAAGCATCTAGTTCCATGAGTATTGAAGAGAAAGACATTCAAGAGAGTAAAAATGATGGGATGAATGTAGATGATGCAAATGCGGAAATGGTGAATTTGGAAGAAAATGTGTCTATAGAAACAAATGCATGTATGTCTTCAAACCCAACTTTCGAAGATATGAAAAATGTGACTATACAAACAAATCCAGGTATGTCTTCACAGCCAACTTTCAATGTTATGGAAAATAGGACTATAGAAACAAATCCAGGTGTGTCTTTGGAGCCAACTTTCAATGATATAGAACACACGACTATAGAAACAAATCAGGTGCGTCTTCGGAGCCAACTTTCAATGATATGAAAAACACGACTATAGAAACAAATCCAGGTATGTCTTCAAACCCACCTATTGATGATATGAATGAGAATGATATCCCTTTTAGGAGTGAAAATGAAAATGTTTTATTTGAGATTGAAAGAAATGTCTTAGATAATCTTCCTGGTAAGATTTCTTGGAGGCAAATGAGAACTCATGCAAATAGATTATATAAAGATTTTTTTATAGAAAAAGTCTTGGATTTCAATGTCAACTTATGATGCAATTGATGAAGATGTGGAAATTGCGAAAAGTAATGAAAAAGTTAGGCATATTTGTAAAACCTAAAAAAAAAGATGAATCAATGAAACAAGTTTTATCTAGTGTTGCTAATGCTATTGATTCTATTGGTAAAAAGAGTCGATCTAAAGATAGCAATGCAGCACGAAGAGCTATAACAACTGCTTTAGTCAATAAATCATCTTCTACTAAAAGAATGATAAGTAAGACAAGTGAAATTCTAAAGATAAATCCTAAAACTTTGAGAAGAGCAGCAAAGAGAAGAGAATCTATTGAAAAAGATCCAATTAACCAATGTTGGAGTTTTGGTAGACTCCCAAGGTATGACATGAAATTAAATAGTGAAATCAAATTTTTAATTGAAAAATATTGGCATGATAATACAAGGGTATCATCTAATGTTAGAGATGTTTTAAAATTACGAGTGGGGTCTAAAATTCGTGATCCTCATCCAAAACATCTATTAGACATGACTCAAACTGAATTATATAAAAAATTCTTAGATGATTTAGTGTTAGAACCTTTTAATATTACCATAAGCCAAAGATCTTTTGAGAAATGTAAACTTTGGTATGTGAAAATTAATAAACAGCGAATCTCTTGTTGTTGTAAAACTCGTGCAATTTCGTTATTATTATGATCTTTTTCGATATATACATTCTACTTTGCATACTAACGAAATTATGCGGGAATGTGGTATTAATATGCCACCTCAAACAATTAAGGAGTTTGTAGTAGGTTTGTTTTGTGAAACATCTACTGGATACTTATTTTATTCAAAAGCATGTATTTTTGGACAATGCAATAGATGTGGCAACTTTTCATTGTTAGGAGAATGTATGCATGAAAATATTTCACATGAATTTGGACAACAATTAGTGGATGTGAAAAGATTCAAGAATGTTGAATATTCTTTAAAAGATGGAAAAATTGGAAAGCATTGTGAGTTAGTCACTGAGAAAATTTGTGTGCATGCATTCATCAAAGATTTTAAGGATAATATTGTATCCAAATATGTCAAACACTCCCAATATGCTCAGTGGCTTGATGGACAATTCCGTTCATGTAAAAACACCTTTCCAATTGGAACTATCCTATCAGTGGTTGACTTTGCAGAAAACTATACTCTTGCTCCACAAGAGGAAATTCAATCTCAGTATTATAATTCAGTGCAGGTGGCCATATTTGTTCATATTGTATACAGACATGCAGATGATAGTATAGAAGATAATAGAAAAATTTTGAGGGAGTATCATTTCTATTTGAGTGATAACCGGTTACACTCTTCAGAGTTTGTGCAATATTGTTTCACAAAATTTTATGAAAGTTTAAAAGAAAGAGGAATCCAGATGACACAACATTTCATATGGTCAGATAATTGTACAGGGCAATTCAAAAATGCAAGAATGTTTTATTGGCTATGTAAGGCTCACAAAGAAATCAATATCCAACATATGTGGAGTTTTTTTGAAGCTGGACATGGTAAAGGAGAACATGATGGAGCTGGAGCATGTGTGAAAAGAGCTCTTGCTAGAGAGCAACTAAAATTTGAGGATACAACCAAATTTAGAGATGCACGTGCAATTGTGGATTGGTGTAATGAAAAGTTATCTACGGGATCAAGTCAGAACTCTACAATTCGATGATTCTTTTGGTTAGTTGAAGAAGAGAATATTCCTACTCGACTTGATTGTGAGACAATAACTGGACCAACAGAATGGCATTCATTTAAGAGTTCAAATGCAAGCACATGGACTATATGGACTAGGGAGCTTGCATGTTTTTGTTAATTTTGTATTACAAGTGATTGGGGAGCATGTGAAAATACAGAATGGGTTGAAGAATGGAAACAAAGATCCTTGACACCTACAGAAACACAAGATCAACTTAAAACAACAATTGAAGATGATAATCAAATGTTTGCATCAGATGACTATGATCGTGTTTCAGACCTTGTACAAGAAGGTACTTTTGCTTTCAATTTTTTTTATTGTCAATTTTTTGTACATCCTGTATATAATTAATTATATATGTATGCATCCACAAATTTATGTGATTTAGGTACATGTCATGTCACTTTATTGAATTACATAATTTTTTTGTAGGACATGTCTATGCTGTTATTGCACCTGAGGGCAATGAAGAGGAAACCGAGTATTGGTTGGCTTGATGTGTTGAGACAAAACAAAAGTTGTTACATCCTAGAGTGGATGATGATAACATGGAGTATCCAACAGGTTCTGTGGTTGTTGTTGGCACTTGGCTACGAAAATATCTAATAAGAAGGAATGGAGTGCCTGCATTTGAAGATTATGAAACACATAAGAAGATCATACACTACTCACATTTGGTTGTGGCAACAAATATAAAACTAGTCAGGTATCAAGGCAAACCTTCTAATAAACAGTTATGGACACTTTCGATGGAAGAACATGAGTCAATTATAGATGCATTACAAAAAAATGAGGATGCAAATGGTACAATGGAATAAATTTTCAGGTAAGTAAACAATACTCTTACATCCCCAAGTTAAATTCTTTCATTCTCATTTTAGCTTCTATATTATTCCCCTTGTCTTAAATTTTGTATCGACCCATGGAAATATATAGTTAATTTACTTGTACATTTGAACATTACTTTTTGCAGGTGTATCCTACACAAGTAGTCAAATGTGCATGATTGTCAATAGGAGTTATCACCATACAAGTATGTGAGGTCAATTTTGTAATCTTCAACTAAAAATGAACACAAATTAGGTAATTACATATATATATACTCAAATATTTATCATCCATCCTCTAAAGACACCCGCTTGTACATCCCCTTAAGCCATCCTCTTCCATCCCCTTAAGCCATCAAGTTTTATTTTATACTTTGTAAATTGACTAGTGTACATCTCTCCAAGTAAGCTATCCTCTTTTGTATTCCCTTAAGACATCCTCTTCTAGCTCCCCTTTGAATTAATCATCTTATACATCCCCTAAATCCATCTTCTTATGTATCCCCTTAAGACATCCTCTTAGCTCCCCTTAAGCCATCGTCAAGTTGTATCCTCTTTTTTGTTATTTAGTACATATTGCATTAATATTTTGTGTTTTTGGTACATATTCTTTCATTCTCATTTACATTCATTATTTCTTGCAGGTGTATCCTACAAGTAGATTTTTCCATGATTGCCACTACAAGATTTGATCATAATGTAAATTGTAGATCAATTTTGTAGTCATGTCAAACTAATGTTAGTCAAGAGGTTTTCACAGTAATTGATGATCAAGTATATTGTGTGGATAAGATTCAAATGAATTTCCTTAGATAGTTTCTTCTTTAAAAGAGTTCTAGTTTCTCTACAAGAATTGTTCATGCTACTTCTTGAATAATTTCAAATTGTGATAAATTTATTTGTATCTTATATTGTGTGGATAAGAAAATTGAATTTCTTTGTAGTTTCTTCTAAATTTATCTATTAGATAATTGTAACACCAAATTTATCCATTAGATAATTGTAACACCAAACTTAATTTAGGTTTGTGAGGCAGTTAATAGATTGTTCACTATGCATAATGATTGATACAATGGGAAAGGTGACAAACCTAAAATAGTCCAAAATTTGGGATGCATATTCACATTTAAGGAAGTCTCTGGACAATCATCATGTATTTCTAAAATGTGAATATGCATCCCAAATTTTGGACTATTTTAAAGAAATATGGTGCATTTAGGAACTTGGTGATTGTTGGGGTAAAGAGGAATATATGATCATACTAGAAGAGGTGGATTAGGCCCATAATTGGCCAAGGTTGCTTTGAATAAGGTTAAAACAAGGAGATACCCATGTTGATATTCACACCCTTTGGTCCACACCTACATTGGGATGGATTAAGCTTGAAATTTTGATGGATAGCCAAGGGTAATCCTAGTGAAGTAGGAGGAGTATGTTTATTAAGAGATGATAAGGGAAAACCTCTACCTATCTTAGCTTATGATTTTGGTGTCAAGAACAATAATATGGTAGATTCTAGGGCCATGATATCCAGGGCCTCAAGATGACTTGGAAACTAAACAAGATATCCCTTAGTGTGGAAGGAGATTCCAAGATCAACATTGCTCATATGAAAAAGCATAGATGAAGCTCAAGTGGTTATTGGAAACTATTCTATTAGAATCTAGAAACTTGGTGAATAAGTTTAAATCTATCTCCTTCAAACATATCAAACGAAAAGGTAATTATATTCTAGACTAGGCAGATAATGGAAGAAATCATTAAATTGCTCCTAGACATCTAGAATTTGTTGGGAAGAATAATTTTGTTATGTATTCAACTCAATCCCTAAGTTGTGCCTCCATGCTATCAAATGTTACTTGTATCTACCTTCTATACAATGATATTGAAGGGGTAGAAGGTTAGGCTAAGGATTTCTATATTGCTACTTAGATAAATTCCACAACTTCAATGTGTGGCATGAGCATATGCACAAAGCCTTGGAGGATATTTCTACGATAATGAAGATAAACCTTCATCTTGATGCTAAATTGGATGATTCTATCTACTATGAGAATTAAGATGAGGAGGAGGTGACATAAATCCCTCCTATCAAATTTGAACAATGTTAAAAATGTCAAGGAAGTGGTAGAGGCTTTGTAAGGCTTGTGTAAATTTCAGTTTATTAGTCCCACCACCCTAGGATAAAGTTTTTTAGTTTATTAGTAATTCTAACACTACTTCAACTTATTACTCTAGGTTGAGGGCCACTATAATTTTCCCTACCACTAATATATCTTAAGACACCTATTGGTTTATGTTTGATGTCATTGTAGTATGTACCTTTTTAAAGATAGATAGTATATTTTATGGAGTTTGAGATAATAGGGAATATCACAAACTTTTATGGAATAGTTGATGTCATGATATGTGGTGTTTCAATTCACATATTTTAATAGAAACTCTTTAGTAAATTGATGGTAGTATGTTCATGGCAATGACACATTATTTTAGAAAAGAATCACATCCTTAAGGTTGAATCCATTTTTGGCATTTCTAGTGAGACAAATTTGAGAGGGATAACACATATAACATAGATGGATCTACTAAACACTTTGTTACTAAAATCCAAACTTTTGGCATTCTTTTTGTTCACTATTTCAAGAAAAACTATTGAACCATAATGCATTTAACCACTTCTTAAAAATTTAAAAATGTAGTAGAGAGAAATCTTCTAACATACATCTCAATTAAATAATTTATAATCTAGAAGTGAACAATGAAGCATATTTAACATATTTAACAATGAAGCATATTTAACATACTAAACTACATTCAAGCATATATACTCAATAATATATACATGTAGATCTAGATCTAGATAAGTCCATGAAATACTATAAAATATCTAGGTAGGACCCATGAAATGTGTACTTTAAAACATCTACTCATCATCAGCATATAAATAAATACAAATCACAGTTCATGAAATACTGAAATATATCTAGAAGAACATGTCATAGCAAGTTCGACATAGATAGTCAAAGTCCTGGAATGGCATATATAAAAAATAATGTCCACATCATACAGTTTAGTCTATGAAATAAAACTCTATGTCAGGGATGATCATCACTCAAGTTCAAATCTGAAAGAGGCCTCTTTCTTCCTCATGAAATGGATGGATCTACCTCATGCTGTACACACAAGAGAAAGAACTTGCAATCAGATTTAAAAATTTTAAAAATGACATATGAAATTAAATATTTAAATGTAGGCTTTAAAGTGTGCATTTAAATTACCATCTCACTTTCCACATTTTGTTGTGTAGGTGGTATAACTGTTTCATCTTCATGACCAAAAGTTTCACTTGCTAATTGCTAGAATTTCAAATAAAGCAAGTTTGAAATAAGTTACAATTTAAAATTAGCATATAAAGACCTAGAAATTGCACATATAGAAAATTTTAAAGTAAAGTTTAGGACCTGAAAATGTGTAGATGGCTCATGAATTTGTCCCTGAGTACCAACCTGACCAATAGTCTCACTCCTATCATCCTACACTTACATATATATGGGTGCATATATACATTTATATAAACTCAACAAAAGAAACTTAGTACAAATTTAGTACAATTTTTTAAAACACACACCGGGGAATACTCAGGCATAGTAGCTGTCGATGGAGGATCAATGGAAGAAACACCTGAGCCAGGTGGTCGATCAGACATGGGAACTGCCACATGACCTGAGCCTTGCTGCAATAGTAGTGTTTCACATACATGTATGTATATAGTTATTTATTTAATTATACACAGTAAATGTTAATTTAAAATATAATATTGATAAGTTTCAAAAGAAAAATGAAACTAGAATTAGATACATATGGTTTTAGGGTTAAGATATATTGGTTTACCCCGTAAGGTGTGCCAACCTCTACAGCTGTCGATGCAAAACTCAATGTATCAAATCGTGATGTGGCCCTAGAGCGACTTGAGATCTGTACAACAAATAGTTTACAATTATATAAATTAATTCATTAAATTATTTATAAAAAATTTGATCTACGTTCAAATTATACACTTGAAATATTTAATAAAATGTGGTCAATGTACCTATGTAGGATTATCATCCGAATATAGTAGATCCAAGTATGACTCCACTCCGGCTGTAGCTGCATCTGATGTGGATGTAGGAGCAGGACCATAACATGGTTGATTACAATTTGTACACAAATGTGCCCCTGACAGGCCTGGAGCTCAATGCTGAGATGCATCAACTCCTCCATGATGCTCTCCACCACTGAATTCAGCTGCCATGTGGGCAGCTTGTTCAGTGAGATTGCCTGAGAGTCTACTCAATGCTCCTAATGTCGACAAAACTGACTGCTGCTTAATAGGTGCAGGAATCGTGGGCAAAATAGGAGCAACCATAGGAGCAGGAGGAACAGGTCGATTGCGGTCAACTCGTGCCCCTGGTCTGTGTTGTGGCATGCCACGACCAACACCCTGAAAATCTCTCATATCAAAATAATTGGGTTTTTGACCCAATTGAAACTCCACCCATAATTTTCTCAAAAAATATAGCGGCACCTCACAATTAGCATGTGGTGGGTGATCAAACACCATCCACCACCGATCCCAAAAATGTCTCGAAATCCCCTCATGCGTACACCACTTAATTGATATTCTTTTTTTTGTTGCAGCTATAGGTTGATTAGTTTTTGGGTGACGAAAAAATGGGGCTAATGTTTGTTTTGTAATGTGGAGGTCATGGATGTCTTTATATGAAAGACCATCTACATAGAATTGCCTCCTCTCCTCCCGCCAAAGCTGAAATCTATTTAGGTCTGCATTGATAGACCTAACAGAATCAATAATGGTTTGCATCGAAGATGCAAACCGAACCACATGTGGAGGCATCAAGTGAGTTTGATTATTAATCAAATTAATGTTCTCCTCAATTGTATTAATATTTTCATTAATGTTTTGCCGCAATCGGGCCTCATCAAATGGAGGGGGTGGGGGGTTTTGAGGTGGAGAGGGTGGGGGGTTTTGAGGTGGATCACGGGGTGGGGGGGTTCCATAAAGAATGTCATCTATTAAAAATTCATCTAGACTCTAGTCATCCATTAGATCTGTCTCCTGCAAATTTTCAAATATGTAAATTCATATAAAAAACTTACAAATGTATAATTTCACAATTTTTATATATATATGTATATTGAAAACTTACAAACAAATATCTATAAATTTAAACTTAATCTAGAATAGATCTTTAATGATTTAGTTTAAAATATCCATGAATTCAGAGAGCACGTAATACTTGAAAATTAAACACATGCACAAGTTTATCATATAATATGAACAATCAAATGATGATGCCTCATACCGATGTCTCCTTAAATTAATCCAACATTTCCCTAAAATATTATATTCTCCTTCCTACTTCATTCCTCTTTAACCATTTTTTAGAGGGTTTTTGAACTATAGAATTGGTATTTATAGATAAAATATGGAATAATTAGAAAAAAGATCTCACAAAAATTACCAAGAGGAAGTTATGCAAAAAATTACAACATAAAGCTATGTCTAAATTTTTAGATCATTAAATTCACATAGTGGACAAGGTTGTAGGTTCTAGGTCCTAGTCATACACCAAGGTGTCACTCTACCTAACAAGGTCTCAAGTCGTATCATCATTTTTCTCAAAATTATAATGGAAGTTACATTTTGACACCTTATATAGTCCAAATTTAAAAGTGCATGCCAAGTGTATTAGATTCCCATTTCTCTATTAATCAGGCTACTTCTAGCTTCTAAGTTAAGCTCAATTGTGATGGTGTGACATGAAGATGTCTACGTGATGCCCTGACATTATAGGTTCCTGACATTATAGGTTCCTATTTCTCTTCCTATATTAACTCCAATTTTACTATAGGCTTCTCATGTGTCTCAAAAGAGCGGTACAGATTATGACTTAATTGAACATTGCATGCTACTTTTATACTACATTTATTACCAATACTACATTTATAACAATAGTGACCTTGTTAAAGACTACATTTATACCAATACTACAACATTGTATTCCAACAATATGAGTTACCTTCTGCTGAAGTGTAAAAACCCTAAAATATCATTTTGAAACCTTATTAAATGTTAATTTCCAAACCCTAATATGAGAATTTGAAACCCTAAAATGTCATTTTAAAACTCTATTACGTGAATTTTCAAACCCTAATACATCATTTTGATACCCTAAAAGGTGAAAAGTTCAAAGCCCTAAACATCTAAGTTTTAGAACCCTAAAATTTATATTTGAAACCCTAAATTGTGGATGTCAAGTTCCCCAAATTGTAAATTTGAAACTATAAAATGTGGATGTCAAGTGTAGAAGAATGTTTTCCTCAATATTTTTAAATGAACTAAGGGTAGGCGAAGGATTAAGGAATGATCCCAACTTCATATAAGATTGCACACCGTATGTCGATATGCGACTATATTAATCCATCTACTAGAATGGACCCAAAACTAAATGAGAATTAGCATAGGCCTACAAATGTCACCATTGCACTAGTTAATACATGTTGATGTTATCTAAATCATATTTAATTGTGAAACTAAAACAAGAGGAGAGAAAATTAAGTGTTAATTTCCAAACCCTAATATGAGAATTTGAAACCCTAAAATGTCATTTTAAAACTCTATTACGTGAATTTTCAAACCCTAATACATCATTTTGATACCCTAAAAGGTGAAAAGTGAAGCCCTAAACATCTACTTTAGAACCATAAAATTTATATTTGAAACTCTAAATTGTGGATGTCAAGTTCCCTAAATTGTAAATTTGAAACTATAAAATGTGGATGTCAAGGACCTAGAAGAATGTTTTCCTCAATATTTTTAAATGAACTAAGGGTAGGTGAAGGATCAAGGAATGATCCCAACTTCATATAAGATTGCACACCGTATGTTGATATGCAACTATATATTAATCCATCTACTAGAATCCAGACCCAAAACTAAATGAGAATTAGCATAGGTCTACAAATGTCACCATTGGGTGCTAGTTAATACATTGATGTTATCTAAATCATATTTAATTGTGAAACTAAAACAAGAGGAGAGAAAATTATTTATTGAAGTAAAATATAGATGCAAATTTGTTATTCCAAGTTTAAAATCTTATGGCCATAGTGCATCAAACATGTTGGATAAACACTATGGACTCAAGGGAAGCAGGTAAAACAAGTATATAACTAGAACAACACAGGCTATAGAAAACACATCCTCATTGGTCCATCATTTAAATGTATCATGAAGGTATCAAGGATGGAAGGATCACATGTCACAAAAGATTATCCAAGCTTCTAGATAGGTTGAATCAAAAAGGTATATATCACTATTTACATGCTCAAACCCTAATCAAGATATGATAGGAAAAGATAAACAAGGACATGAATGCAAACCGTAGGTTTATCTATTTAAGAAAAAGATAAAAACTTGAGAAATTAGATCTAAGAACTGTAATTAAAAAAAGGCCAAACCAGTACTATAAAATCCTAGGTGATGGAATGTCAAGTTCACTAATAAATATAAAGGAAATCCATTTGACTATTACTGGATACAATTTCAATACATCTAACAGTTGTGTTACACAAAATGAACCACTAGTCAATGATCATAGTGCCTTACACTTGAAGATGATTGGGGTCCATTAGAATTTATATCTTATAGTTTTGGTGAGTATCATGTGGATCTTAAAAGGCTTATGGTATTCCATTATTAAATACATATGACCAAATATCGTTCTATTTTAATATGGACCCTTAAATAATGTGATATTTCATAGAATGGAAAGAGTCTAGGAGTTTAATATGGTTCATATACATTACACTCAAGTGAAAACTATGGTCAGGTTCACAAATAAATGTAAAGGAATATCATTTAACTATTATTAGATACTTGTAATTTCGATATATCTAACAATTAAGTGACACAAAATTAACCCCTAAGATCAATGATCATAATGTTTTACAAGAAGATGATTTGGGTCCATTAGACTTTATGTCTTATATTTTTGGTGATAGCAACCTTACTGGCATATCAGATAGGAACTTCTAATAGCCAACAATGACAGATATCAAAGATAGGGTATAGTCTTATAGCCAACAATGACAAATAAAAAATAGGGTATATAGTTTTATATGATTCCTCAATATTCATCTTGATACATTTAGTGTACCCTAAGTTAATCATCAACACTGAAGCATCTACATGCCTCCTCTTGATACATTTTCATCTTCAAACTTATCCCTTTTATCATTATATTACATATACTAGTTTGGTTTTTTAGGGTTTAGGTTTTTAGGGTTTGTAGGACAACATGGTTTTAGGGTTTATAGTTTGGTTTTTTAGGGTTTATAGTTTACATTTTTAGAGTTTGCAGTACAACATGGTTTCAGGGTTTATAATTTGGTTTTTTAGGGTTTATAGTTTAGGTTTTTAGGGTTTATAGTTTCAGTTTTTTAGGGTTTATAGTTTAAGTTTTTTAGGGTTTGTAGTAACATGGTTTTAGGGTTTGCAGTAACCTGGTTTTAGGGTTTACAGTAACATACAATCACAAAATTCTAATAACAAGTAAAACACTTAAATAACAAATAAAACCCTAATTTTTATTTTAACCCTACAATTAGGAAAAAAACATTTAAAACACACTAAAGATAGGTAGAGAACCAACCTGGAAGAGCTCAAGGGTGACGAGGTGGCGGGAGGAGGTGAGAGGGCAAAAAAAACTATGTTGTTTCCCTTGTCTAGTGCTTGACAACGCGTACCCGTTTCTTGGTGTCCGCTGTCACTGTCGTCCTCTGTGGGTGAAAATGAGCCCGCAGAACTCTTTTTTTTTAAATATATAATTTTTTGAAAATGGGTACCCGTTACTAAACGAGTACCCGTTTAGGCTCGGGTGCCCGTTGCTAAATGGGTACCCGTTACTAAACGGGTACCCATTTAGGCTCGGGCGCCCGTTCCTAAACGGGTACCCGTTTCTTTGAAAACGGGTACCCGTTACTGGCGGCATTTTTTTTGCCCGCGCGACTTCCCCTATATGTGGACCCAGTTTCTTGCAGGTACCCTTTACATAATTTATGGGTTTTATTTTACCCATGTAGGTTAAACTTAGGTGGTGAGTTGGTAGTTAGAGAGTTAGTTTCTTCTCAAAGTTCTCTCAAACTTTGTTAGTAAATTTGAACAAACCTTCTCTCTAAAATTGAGAATTTGATTTTCTCAATTTTGCTTTATATACCTCTCAAAATCTTAATGCAAATACATCTTCTACCTACAATTTCATGTTAAATTGATATTGGCATTTCATCATACATTGCTTTAATGCCCTATAAATTCCTAAAAAAGACCCAAAAATATCTAAGTTTTTCCTTTGACAGCCCTTTTGGGCCTGCTAGGAACTTGTCAGATGTTGCAAGTGATCCTGAAACTATTGGAACCTCTGACAAGTTCCTTGGTTTCTATTTGGCATGAACATAGAAGTGGAACTTGTTGGTGGTTTTCATAGTTCCTAGAACCACTAAAACCTCCTAATTAGTTCCTAGGTTCTTCCTCACATTTGAATTGCCAACAAATAAAGTGACCAAGGAAGAAAGATAAGAAAACAAACTAAGGAGGTTTGTTTTTGGTGGGTAACAAACCTCCAACAAGGAGGAACAAGAAGAAACTTTGGTGAAGACAATGAAGAAGAAGAATAATATAGAGGTCAACAATTCTGGTGGTTCCTAGAACTACAAAAAATCTGAAATGGTTCCAAATTTCCCTACCTCCCTACATGCAGTTCTTTCCTCTTTCATTTTCATTTTTTCAGGAACCTTGGGGATCTTGGAACCTTTGCATGTGTTCCCTAGTTCCCTGAAATTTCTCACTCCCTTTCTCCCCAATCCTAATCCCTCTTCAAGATCCTGGTCCTAGTCCCTATCCAATCCCCTTTTCCAATCCCTCTCTATATCCTGGTCTAGGTCCTTATATAATCCCCAATCCTGATTCCCCTTCAGATCCTAGTCTCACTCCTGCTCTTATCCTTGATCCCCAATTCCTGAGTACTCTCAATCCCTGATCTTCCACCTTTCTTCTTCCTATGTTCCACATCACCCTTGACTTCAAGTTCCTAGCCCTTTACTTTTCCCCTTTCTGCTTGTAGGTTTCTAGATTCTCTTGGAACCTTTGTACCCAGTCTCAGCATCCCTAGGTTCTTGAGTCCTCTGAAAACCCGAAATGCTGACAAAGTGCAAAAAATGTGATAGGATATTTCAATGACTCCCAAGTTCACCATTAATGGCCTGATTTCACCCTTGCAACTTCTCAAAGGCTATTTTCTAAACCAATCACATCTAATCTTCCATGGGCACAATTCCATATGCACTTATTTGATTGTGGTTGGTAAAAATCATGATTTTTGTGGGTCTTCTTTGTCCTAGCATTCATTGTGATGGGTGAATTTTAAGCTCTTGATGCTCTTTAAATTCCCACCCATGGATTAGGGAACATGACTGATAGGATATAAATATTGTTTCTTTTCTCATTTCAACTATAGGTCGTTGAACCAATTTTAAGGAGGTGCAAGTGCTCGTGGTTATTCTAGGGCATCAAACAAAGATATTCTTGGCTATAAATGAGGGAATACATCTGATACAACATATGAGGAATTTATAAATCACATCTATAAAGTAGTATTTCTCCATGGTCATTTGTAACAACTCATGGGAATGTATAGTCAAAACTGTATATTTTATCTCACCACATTTGCTAGTGCAATTGTAATAGAGATTGGATAAATGTATGACAACATTTTAATGCAATACAAAGCTTTTGTGTTGGTATTTTTTTATTGCATATAGGTTGTTGTAGTTTAGTTATAGATTAGTAAGTATGTCCATTGTATAAGATGTAATTTTTTATATGTATGTAAATGCACATCTGATTCTGTTGATGTTTTACTAGATGCATCTCCCTCCTTTTTGTTGTTCACAACACTATTGCCTAGTGGAGTATGCACTGATATAAATTAGTGAAGGGACAACACTCTCATTCAATCCTCTTCTATCTTGGGTAGTTGTAGGAGTAAGAGTAGGAGTATAGTAGGTTTTACAAATTTTTAATGATTTAGTATTATAACTAGGGAATCATTTTGAGCAATACCAAACTTTTTAAATCATTTGTGAATCATTTTCATGCATGCCTACACCTTGTAAATTGTGTAATGAAAGTTAATTGGATTCATCTTAAGGGATATCATATTGTTTCCATCTCTTAGGATATGTTAAGTTGGAAATCATTTTGAAGACCTAGGTAATTTAGTGTTTCCAAGTTTGTAGTTGTTGCCATTTACATTTTGTTGTGCATTGAATTTGGTATCCCATCAACTTATGCCAACATTTTGGTGTCATTACTAGGGATGAAAGTATTGTTGGGTTAAATTCAATTGAAGACTCTATTTGTGAGATAAACCCAGAATTAGTTTGTGCCTTGGAGATTAGTTAACTTCAAGGATTTTATCTTTGGAAGAGGTGTCGATTGTACTGTCAAGAAAGGATGTTTGTTGTTGCTGATCCTTATTGCTATTGGTGATTCAAGACCCCATTTCAAGTGTGCAATAGTTCAATGTTAAAGGTACATGTTTTATCATTCCTATCTTTGAGATAGACAATTTGTAATGCCTCTACTTTATGTCTAGCATTGTAGAATGTCTTAGTCATGGACTATAGGTTTAGAAATGAAGACACTAGGGCCATTCCTTCATTTGTGTCACAATATATTTCATTCCCTAGATATTATGATGAATATAGTGCATGTGACCATTCTAGTAATGCTTGTTCTAGTCATGGATTTTCCTTTTATACAATCCCAAACTTATATGCACCCATATAAAATTAAAAAGAACTTTCTAGGTAGCAATATGGAATTGAAAAATGAAATCATCTACTAGAGTCCATGTTGCAGCAAGAAAGAGAAATTGAAGATCGTGTTAGGCTATTTGAGTCTAGGTTGCAATGTAATGATTTCCCTACTACTATAAAAAATCAAGTTTCTTAGTCCCTTGTCATTTGTTTGGATTCAATTCACAAAAAACTAGACCTCTCTTGGGTTGACTACAAAATGTAAAACATGCCAACCAAGGTCTACAATTAGATGCCCAGGTTTGAAGGGTATAATATTCAGGAAGGGAACACACACGTCGATAATTTTTTAGATTTTATGGACCTAATTCCTTACCTCTACCATTGTGTGCTCATGCTCTTGGATGCCACATTAGAGGCATATGACTAGTATATTGTCTTATGTACCTACATGCCTATTTCTACCATCAAGAGACACATTGCTATTTCTATTTGCCTATATTGGGGGCATCCTTGCTACCTTTAGATTTATCACTAGATGACATTATTTCCATGTTTTATCTTTCTATATACTTGACACGCTTACTACACAATATCACATTTACTTTATATGTTTATCCTTAGATTACATTTATATTTTATGTATTATTTTTCTCTCTCCTTAATTTCCTTGTATCCTATGGATGTCACTGATAGAAGGGGACATATATTGTCACTAGAATTCCTATGATCGATATTTCAAGTAGTGATAACTGCTACATAAAGTATCATGATTGCTTCTAGATGGAGCTTTCGCACATTGTGTGGAATTCTTTAAAATTCCACATTGCAAAATAACATATTAGTTTCCATACAAGAAGAACTTCCTAGATTTACTCATTTCCCATATTTGAAATTTTCTAGACAATTAGGCATTTACTTGTATTTTGTGCCCATTTTAATTTGTGATATAGAAGCTACTTGTTGCACTTGTTTTTTCCTATTTTTCAAATTTCCACGGAGTGTGCATGTGAGAGGTTCAATACACATGATAACATTCAATGGAGTCAATTGCATTATATGGACCTAGATATACATTAATCTCTAAATGTTTACTATACATGTGTGATTGTAAGTGCCTACATACTTTGAGCTACATGAATATTCAATAGGGCACATGCACCTCAAAGTGGGGGGAAATTATAATGGTGAAATTTACATACCTATGCCAATTCTCACTTAGTTATGTTCCCCTTTTGGGAGAATGTCTTAGTAGAATTACATACATGAATAGATGTCACAATCTTCTATGAAGTTGGGCTCATTTCTCTATCCTTCACATAAATTTCCATATATATATCAATGTTCACATTATCTATTTTCACACACATTCTCATAGAATCCACATTTATTGCACCCTTTATGACTAGATGGTCATTCCCTACATAGACATCACTATTCCATCATCTCTGATCAATCCCACCTCCATGGATTTGATTCTTAAAACTCCAAATTTTAAATCCATATTTGCTTAAGTTTCACCCATTCCCTAGTGAGCCTATTAAACACATGTTTGCATGATTTTTTCCTACATGCTTGCATTTAGAGGTATTTAACTACATTCATTTATCATCCACAAACATTATTTAAATAGAATTCTCATTTAAGCAAGAGCATTCTACAAGCACCTCAATTCTAAGATCACCAAGAATGAAAGTAAATCTACATTGCACCATCATAGGACATTTACATGATTGCTTATTGTCTTTGATCCTTATCATGACTTTCTAGATTATTAAATATCTTGTTGTCTTTGATCATAGCAATCTAGTGGCCCCTTACAGGTATTATTAAATATCTATAGTCCTTAAAGAAAACATCAGTGAATTCATTGAACAAAAATGTAGTGGTGCACAAGTTGTAGGATCAAATCCATGATAAATAGAGCAAATTCATGCTTGCATACTCATCTCAAAGTTACACACTTGACACAAATAGACACAATGATATTATATAGAATCCAAGGTGAGAATACACTAAGGTTATTGGTTGTCTAACATTAGATCATAAAAAATAATGCCACATCAAATCTAAGCCTTCTTTGTCAAACCTAAAGTTAAGTCTCCAAATTATATACCATATTTACTATCCTAATATAATATTTAGTATTTCAATTATTGTATCTAAACTCTCATTTACTAATCTAAATTAATTTATACTTATATTTAGAGATCTTAGCCTATTAGGAATGTTTATTTCCCTTTACAATTGTATGTATCTCATACTTAATTTTTAATATTTTATTGAATGGGTCTTTTATCTGAAGCCGTAGTTTGCAATGACATTATATAAAAAGGGAATGTTGGGATTAACGACAGCACGCAACTATTACAAAATAGTCTATAGGGTAGTTGGAAATATTAGATGTGATACTCCACACCATATTTTTATCTGTTGAAAAACTCATAGACAAATGTATAGAGACAACTAACCATACTATAGAAAACCAAGATCATGGAATAGACTAACAAGCACATGAATTGCAATGGAATTGACCAAATGTATTATTCAATAAGGTGAGTATAAATAGAGTTGTCTTAAGTACTTGAATCTCCATGAAAAGAGGATAGCACTCCTCTATCATGGAGTTGTGCCAAGTAACCTCCCACAAACATAGCTCAAGGTGGTGATGCAAGTTGACACCTCTCAAAATAGCTCCAACTACTTTGACAAGCTCAAATGAGCATGTGTCAATATGCCTAAGTAGGTTTAATTACAAATGTGTACACCTATAGATTAAAGGTATACACTAACACCCCCCCCTTAAGCATAGCTTAGGTGAGTATTATGAAAAATGGGTCCCAGCTATAAGCCTGGTGAGGTACCCATGTACAATGCAAAAGAAAAATGAGTCCCGGCCATGAAGCTTGATAAGGTACTCAAGTACAATGCAAACTCCCAAAACTGGAGTAAGATAGAAAACCCAATGGGAGAAAACTATCCTCCAAAAAGAGAGATTAGACAGGTGAAGAAGTACTACTTCTTTCACTAAGTACAATATAAGATTCCCCCAATAGGAGAGAAAATGATAGAAGGTCTATGAGACCCCCCATAATACATGTCCTACTATAGTGAATCTAGATAGTCGACAAAGGATGCAAATGTAGATCCAAGAATGCCGAACAATGTTCCTTCCCTTGGGAGGAAATGAAACAACCTGAAGATGCAGGATATCTTCCCATGTGAGAAGATGTATGTATGATCTTGAATCATGTTGAAGCTAATCCAAGGATGATGGTGCCCATGTTGATATCTTCAAAGAGTGCTCAAGTGTCCCCATGTTGATGTTGAAGGATGCCATAATCAAATCAGGTGCATGCACAATAGATGAGGATGTTGATGATCCAGAACCATGTGTAGGACAATGTTGATGCAGCTTTATCGAAACTATCATTGAAGAGAAGACTAATGTCCTCAATGTGTGATTCCATGTTAGTAATGCGGGACTCTACAAACAGACAAGTGATGTCAGGTAGAAATCTGTCCCAATCAACAATGGTAGGAAGACTCATATCCTATTGTAAAGAGGCACCGAAATCTTTTGAAGAAGCGACTCTGGAATCTAATGAAGCAACAATAGGAGTGATGACTTCTTCTATGTCACTGGAACATTCTATTTATGTATCATGATTAGAGATGAGAGTTGTGATCAAGGTAGGATCAAATGTGGGAATGGAGAAACATTCGAGTCTCCATATATCTCCCAAATTTTGATCCATAATGCATGTGGACAGTCAATATCCATGATGGAATACAAAGTGGCATCTGGTATATGTAAATTGATCAATCTAACAATGTGATCACGATGATTAAACCACTTAGCCTTCTGAGATTGTTTACTAGGTTCAAGGACAAGTCCATATAGATGAGGTATGAGATTATGGAAGCAGATATGTTTCAGGATGCCTTCACACTAGGACTTATAGTTTCCCTTCTTTAGGTTGATTACAGAAGAGTGAGTTTCATATCCCATGATTAGAAGAAGTTAATTCGTCTACACAAAAGAAAGTCAACACATTAGGCAACCCAAATTAGGTGACCCCCTAATTGAACTTTATGTAAAGTGGCACTTTATAAGTTGAGGGCATGATTACTCTTTGCTTAATTTCCCCCCCTTAAAGTGACACTTTATAAAGGTAGTACCTTTTGAAGAATGAACACACAAGACTATCCCCTCTTGATTATGTATTTTTCCCCCAAATTTGGCACTTTATAGAAGGAGTGCTTTGTAGGTCACCCAAAAATAACATAAAAAGGCACTTTATAATTTTAATGTGATTTTATGCTAGTTGGATCTATGACAAAAAACATTCACTTTTGCAAAAGGAAGCACTCAAATCCGAGTTAATTTTCAAAAGTTATTTGAGTTGCAAGATTGTGAAATTACAAAAAAATCCTTCTTGAGCAAATTTTTTTTTCAGATAGTTAGAAAATAAATTTTGCATTGAAAATTTGTGAGAGAGAAAAAGAAATTAGGAGGAAATTTAAGCCCCCTTGGGCTGTGTACGACTAGGGGCTAAAACCCTATGTGACCAGGGGGTACAATTTTCAAAAGGTTCCCCACTTTCCTTGCTTACATTAGCCCGCTGTTTTCTCACCTCAGCAAAATTGACATTTTTGTCAATGAAGAGTTCTATCAATGAATAGTGTTGCAATGTGAGTGAATAACTTTAACGGGTGTCATGGAAATCAAAAGGGCCTCAAAGACCATTGGGAGGAGGCCAACTTACTGCATGTCAGGGCACTTCATGGCTATGAAGAGGCACACTGCTCAGCGTCCTTCTGCCTGCTACGTAGAGCACTTCAAAGGGAATTTTTGAGAGACATGTGGTCATGCCAGAGAAAGGTGTCGTAGCTATGAAGACACGCCTTTGTGTGATGAGGGCTTGGACAAGCCTGTCGAGGGTCCATTTGTTTCTCCCGATGGTCAATCAACCCCAACAAGGGCATTTGATGGTGGTCCTATGTTGAGCCCATCTATGGCCTTTCTCCTTCTGTGGGTACCGATACAAATGAACACATAGTTAAAAAAAACAATCAAACCAAACAATAAACAATGCCTCATAGTATGAAGCTCAGCGTGAATGGGGGCGAGTAGCACAAAAAGTAAATAATAGCTTGAAACTAATCCAAGAAGCTCTGATACCGTGTATAAAACCAAGATCATGGAATAGACTAACAAGCACACGAATTGCAATGGAATCGACCAAATGTATTAGCCAATAAGGTGAGTATAAATAGAGTTGTCTTAGGTATCTGAATCTCTATGAAAAGAGGATAGGACTCCTCTATCATGGAGTTGTGACAAGTAACCTCCCACAAACATAGCGCAAGGTGTCGATGCAAGTTGACACCTCTTAAAACAACTCCAACTACTTTGACAAGTTCAAATGAACATGTACCAATATGCCTAAGTGGGCTTAATTACAAATGTGTATGCCTATAGATTAAAGGTATACACTAAGACATACCCATTACATAGGGATTTTTAAAAAGTTATAAGAGATAAGCAAAAGGACATACATTTTAGTTCAAACATTTAATATCGAGATAAGACACACACTCATGGAGCACTATAATTTGACGATAAACTATATTTTTGTAACTATACAAGCAAGATATGAGATGAGAATCACAAATAACAATTCTATGATACTAGAATTAAAACATACAATTATTTCTGGTAACTATGCAAGCAGGATACTATCAAGATATGAAGTTTGTTGTTATTGCTCCTTATTGTTAAGGATGCCATTTCAAGTGTGTAGTAGTTCAATGTTAAAGGTACATGGTTTCTCGTTCATATCTTTGAGATACACAATTTGTAATGCCTCTACTTTATGTCTAGCATTGTGGAATGTTTTAGTCATAGACTATAGGTTTAGAAGTGAAGACTCTAGGGCTATTCCTTAATTTGTGTCCCCATATATTTCATGCACTAGATATTATGATGAATATAGTCCTTATAACTATTCTAGTAATGCTTGTTCTAGTCATGGCTTTGCATTTTATACAAGCCTAAACTTATATGCAGCCATATCAAATTAAAAAGAACTCGCTAGGTAGAAATATAAAATTGAAAAATGAAATCATCAACTAGAGTCCATGTTGCAGCAAGAAAGATAAATTGAAGATCATGTTGAGCTATTTGAGTCTATGTTGCAATCTAATGCTTTCCCTACTGCTATTAAATATCAAGTTGCTAAGACCCTTTTCATTCTCCGGGATTCAATTTACAAATAGCTAGACCTCTCTTGAATTGACTATAAAATGTAAAATATGCCAACCAAGGTCTACAATTAGATGCCCAAGTTTGAAGGGTATAATATTTGGGAAGGGGACACACACGTTGATGATTTTTTAGATTTTATGGACCTAATTCCTTACCTCTACCATTGTGTTCTCATGCTCTTGGATGCCACATTGGTGGCATATGACTAGTATATTGTCTTATGTACCTATATGCCTATTTTCATTTGCCTTTATTGGGGGCAACCTTCCTACCTTTAGATTTATCACTAGATGACATTATTTCCATGTTTTATCATTCTATATATTTGACATGCTTACTACACAATATCACATTTACTTTATATGTTTATTCTTAGATTACATTATATTTTATGTATTATTTTTCTCTCTCCTCTAATTCCTTGCATCCTATGGTTGTTGTAGAGTGTCAAAACTCTACATTTTGCATCAATCGCAGTCATTCATGGGTTTCCTTTTTGTTTCTGTGGAGTTTCAAATATTGCTACACGGGTTTCTAGATTTCTGTGAAAGCTACCAAGTGTTAAGCCATAGTTAAAGCCAGATTTTTTGTTTCCTTTGTGTGGAGCGTGCTACGTAGTAGTTAGTTTCTTATGTTTTAAGTTTTAGCTTGCTGCGGAGGTCACCATGTGTCATATGTAGAGGCAGTCCCTAAAGTTTCAAGTTTTGTGCAGAGTGCATCATCTGTCCCTTTTAAGGAACGTGGAGGTTGCCGCATGTTACTTTCCACATCATGCTATTGTTTGTAAAGGAGATGGTGGGCCACAGTTTGTTTTAAGTTTCAAGCCAATGGAGAATGCCACGTGGTTGATGCAGAAGAAGAGTTGTTTTGTTTATGCCCCTTTCTAGCAAGTAACTTAAGTTTCTAAAGTGAACGTAGAACCCGCCAAGTGTTAGCTTCCGTAGGAGTTTCAAGAGTTTCTAATGTTTAAGCAGTGATGCAGGTGCCGCCACTTGTTAGATAGCGAGCACGCGGAAGATGCCACCTATCCTAGTTTTGTCCCTTTGAAGGTAGTGAGCGCTGACGCTATGGGTCCCGGTATTAATATGTAAGTTTCTAAGTGATGCGAGTTGTGACAGATGTCAACAACGGAGTTCACCCTAATATAAAGACACAGTTTTGAAGGCTTTGTGGAGGAAGACACATAGATGTTTCAAAAGCTACGGAGTGCGACAAGTGTCATTTTCCTGTTCTTTCTTGAGAAACAAAGGAGTTTCTCATTTTGCTGCGGACAATGCCATCTATCATAGAATGTTCCATTTTAAGTGTGCGGGTCTCGCCTAGTGTCTATCCCTTAATGGAAGGAGGTGTGCCACATATTTTTGCCCCAGCCAATGAGTTTGTAGGAAAAGACTATTGTAGATTTGAAGGATCGTAACCGCTAGAGACTTCCAGTTATCTTCAGTTCCGGTGGGCCATTGGGATTTGGTTGTTACAGACAATCTGGGGCTGGATCTTTGGTTATAAATATGTAATATTTGCAAGAGATAGATATAATTTGATATACAGAGATACACATATATAGAATTTTCATAAGTTTTGTAGTCAGAAGAAGTTGGAGACTTTGTTGTGGTCAGTTGATATCATTTTGCCTTTGTTTTGTTATTCTTGATTTGAAAGTTAATGTACCTATGCATGTATCTGTGCCTTTTATGTTGCTGGAAAATTAATGAGAAGAACTCTATTCTATGGCTTAGTTGATATTATTTGTGTCATTGTAAAGTATCTGATTGTGAGCCTTTGATTATATTTATTTCATCTATTTATGTTAATCATGCAGTATCTGCTCTTTAATATAACTGAATCTTGAGGATAGTTTTCACTGTACTTAATTTTAAGGAAATACTTTTACTCAGGTGCATCGCCATAGTTAGTTTTCTTAACTGTATCTGTAATCCTATTAGCTTCTACCCTTTTCCTCAAAACCCTTTTAAACTAGAGAAGAGACAGCTTCTTTAAAATTTAGAGGTTGTTTCAAGTAGCAAGTCCCACATTCTTGAAACTTCCCATGTTGGTGTTGGAACCTGTGCAATTTTATACATCAATAGTTTTTGGCATGCCCGGTGGGACCTTTCTTGAAGTTTTTGTCAAGATCGTATGAGCCAGAGAGCCACAAGGAGCCAGAGCTGTGGACCTAGAATAAGAGCTCAGTCTGCTGCTAATCTAGGCATTCTTTTACCACCACTAGTAGCTACTCAAAGGAGAAGAGTGAATCAGTTTGCAGTAGTACAAAGAGTAAATATAGGAGCACCTGTAGCCCCAAGGAACTATGCAAATTGGAACACTAGCAGTCCTCTAATTTTCTCAGTACCACCAGCAACTTGGGATGCTATTCCAGCCAATACTCTAAAGGCTCTACTTAAGTTCAGTGGGGAATATTTTAAGACACCTAAAGAGCATCTGCAAGATGTATCTAATGTGTGTACAGTACATGTTATCACTCAATAGAATGTGGCCATAAGATTGTTAGCAGCCTCTTTCAAAGGGAAGGCTCTGGATTGGTATAGATCTCTCACTCCAAACACAATATCTACATAGGATCAGCTTGGGGATTCTTTCTTTCCAAAATTTAAGGAGAAAGGTGATAAATCCTCCTTGCTACAATAATTGATCACTATCAAAAGGGCACCACAGGAAGCCATGACTGATTTCAACTCAAGATTTCAAAAGACTTGGGAGAGAATTCCTGCTACAGCAAGACCATTACCAGGTATGGCTATTGTGTTTTACCTTAAAGCTTTAAACTCAGATATATCAGTGATGATTCAGTCTCTTAGAGGTCAGACACTACCAGAAGCATATGAGTTGGTAGTCAAGGTTGAAAATAACTTGATAGATGCTAGAAAATTACCCCTAAGGCCTCCCATGCTGATGTTTGCAGAAACTACCTTACCTTTGCCACAAGAAGCTCCTAATCTTACAGTTCCACCTATGTCTATGTATTTCTTTCCTCAACAACCTGCTAAGGCAACCACCTCTGTTCAACCATCTTAAATGGATGATGTCAAGAACATTTTAAGGACCTTCTCAAATGAGATAATTAATCTAAAGAGACAACAAAATCCCTATCTAAAGCCCCCTTATCAAGGTTACCAAGGAAATAAACCTCCCTTTTAGCCAAATCTATATCAAGGCCCTCAAAGGCAAGCTAATCCTCAGCCTTCAAACCAGTTGGTTACAGTCCCTACACCTTTACAAACTGTTCCTCCTAGTCCCAATAGGGAAATTGTTCTAGGGCAAAATAATTTTGCAGATGGCACAAATGCTTGGTGCTTTCCCTACAATAATGCCCATATGCCCACAGACTGTCCCAAAGAAAATTTACAGCAAAAGATAGTAGAACAGAGAGGGTTAGAAGGACAATTTTTAACTTCTAACACTCCACCATATCAGTCTCCTGGTGTTTAAAACGTAGTCATGGTGGCCCAGATGCAAGGGATGTCCATACAACAAGAAGAGGAAATAGCCCCTGAACATGCTTTATTTTCATGGATTGAAGAAGAAGGTTTAATGTTTCTGAATGAGGCATCTACTTCAAAGAAACCATTGGTGCAGTCAGATTATTATACCAGGTCATAGAGGAGAATGATGGAGCAACCTGAAGTCACTAATAATGAAATCATAGGAACCCCTCCTTTTCAAAATCATCAGGACATAATCTCTAGACAAGAAATGCCTCAGCCTGTGTAGAACCAAGTAGCCTCACAACAGGTTCTAGAAAAGACAAGGTATCCTTATTATTCAAAGGCCCAAGCATTAGGACCTGTGAATGTGGTGGACCAGCTAAAAAGAACTCTAACACATGTATCAATTTGGGATATGTTAGCTATTCCTGAGCAAAAGACACTGCTGCAGGAAGCTCTGCAGGGTCAAGAGGCCCGTAAACACTTTAGTACTAAGGGAGGAGCTATTGATAAAGAGAAGCTTCAGCTCAAAGATACTGTACCTCTGCAGACAATAGCTCTATTAAACAATGGACCTGAGGTAGGTAAATCTAAACTAGATCCCTTTTATTTAACTCTAATAGTTGGGAAGAAACTATTGCATAATGCAATGATAGACTCTGGGGCCAGTACTACAGTAATGCCAAAACAGATAGCAGATGCTTTAAAAATAAAATATGAGCCACTTACAAGAGGGGTTATGTAGTTGGATGGGAAATCTGTTCAAACAATAGGAAAAATCAAACAACTTCCACTACAACTGTATACTTGCCCCGATATAATTCTCAATCAGGATGTGGTAGTCATAGATATTCCCCCTGTATAATTTGGTTTATGCTTATCTAGAGATTTCATAGCCAAAATAGGAGGTTACATGTCGCTAAATTGGTCACACCTCATCCTGAGAACCAAATATGGGACAAAGATGAAAATACTATCTAAGCCATTATCCAAAGATCATATCACAAATGAACCAACCCCAAAGTTAGAATCATCCCATGCTATGCTAAATAAAGAGGAGAGAATATTTGTTGAAGAGTTAGGTGACTGGACTAAATATGACCAATAGGAAGAAGAGAATAATCAGTTATTGACTATGATGTAGAGTGATCCCTATGGAAATAATGACTCCACAGGTCTAGGCACTTATGTCATATTTGAAGAAGACCAAGAGATACCTAATGTTTTAAGGAAAGAAACCTCATAGAGTCAAGAATCTGAAAAAGACTCAGAAATCTGGACCCTAAATTTTGATGGGGCTAGGAGTAAAAATGGTGCTAGAGTAGGAATTTGCCTTACTACCCCAAATGGTGAGAAAATTTTAAGAGCCATTCGCTTTTAGTTTGCCTATACCTATAATGATGCTGAATATGAATTATTGGTGCATGGACTCATGTTGGCAAAGAAAAAGGGAATAAAGAATCTAATAGTAAGAGGAGATTCAAAACTGGTGGTAAAACAAATCAGAGAGAAGGCAATAGCCAAAAATGTGAGAATGAGATCCTATAGGCATAGAATTTGGGCCCTAATAGATGGTTTTGAGGCTTTCAATATTAAGGTAGTTCCCAGAGCCCAAAATTCTGAGCTAGATAGAATGGCACAGATTGGTTCATAGTTTAACCTAGCAAATGATCTGTTAGTTAACAATGAGTCAGTAAAAGTTATAGTGAGACCAACTATTCCAGATAATGACCAAAATTGGCCAGTTTTTGATAATGATTTCCATGTACTCTCATTCTTACAACAATCAGGTGAGTTTGCTGATCAATTACATCCTAAAATTGAAGAAGCATATGGTGACCAAATTATCCAGCTAAAGTCAAATAAAGTCCCTAAAGGACTGATCAGTTTAGAAAACTTGTTTGACCTAGAGGATGTAAGCCTAGAGAAGAGGAGGTTTCAGCCAAATAAGGAAGATTATTCTGAGATCCAAGTTAGTGAAGGAAGAAAATTGAAAATTGGAAATTCTACAACCTAGCAAGAAAGGGAAAGCTTGATTGATTTGTGTGAAAAATATGATAGGGTGATTGCTTGGACCTATGAAGACCTCCATGGTTATAATAGAGACATCATACAACACACCATAGAGCTTACTGAAGGATCTAAACCAGTCTGACAGAAGCAAAGGACAGTGAATCGTAGAATTGAGCCTTTAATGGTGGATGAGCTGCAAAAGCTCTTAGAATCAAAGATTATTTTTCCAATTAAGCATTCAACCTAGGTATCAAACCTAGTGCCAATAAGAAAAAATATTGGTGACATAAGACTCTATGTAGATTTCAGGGATCTGAATAGAGCATCTTGGAAAGATCATTATCCCTTGCCCTCTATGGAACAGATTCTACAGACTGTGGCTGGGTCAGAAAGGTTTTCCTTGCTAGATGGTTTCTCTGGGTACAATCAGATTTGGTTAGCAGATGAAGACCAACACAAGACTACATTCACTACAAAGTGGGGAACCTTTGCATATGCTAAGATGCCTTTTGGCCTTTCAAATGCTGGAGCTACCTTTCAGCGAGCAATGGATGTAGCATTTGGGGAACTTATAAATAAAATCATTCTGATCTATCTAGATGACCTCACTATTTTTTCCAAAAATGCTATAGATCATTTTGATCATTTGGAGGCTATTTTTAAGAAATGTCAAGAGTTTGGAATATCTCTGAATCCTAAGAAATGTATATTTGTAGTACCTCGGGGTAAACTTTTACGGCATATAGTGTCAAAGGAAGGAGTCTATATTGATCCAGAAAAAGTCACTGCCATAATGAACCTATCTCTGCCAATTAATAAGAAAGCAGTTCAATCCTTTCTAGGGAAAATCAACTTTGTTAGCCGGTTCATATTTGATTTTGCAGGTCTAATTAGACCAATGACATTGTTGCTTAAAAAGGATCTAGATTTCAAATGGACTACAGAAGGAAGACAGGCTTTTGAAGAAATCAAGAAAGTCATTTCAATAGCCCTAGTACTCAGAAACCTAGATTTTTCTAAATCTTTCATAATGTATGTGTATGGGGGAGAATTCAGTGTTGTTGTTTTAACTCAGAAGGATGATCAGCAAGAAGGAGAACACCCAATAGCCTTTTTCTCTAGGACTCTTAGGGAATATGAGGCTAGATACAATTTTGTGGAGAAGTAGGCGTATGCCATGGTAAAAGCCCTTAAAAAATTTAGACATATGGTAATAGGAAATAAGATCCTGATATTAGTGGCTCATCCTAGTGTAAGAGAGTATATTATGGAGGGTGAGATCACTGAGAAAAGAGCCAATTGGATAACAAAGATCCTAGAATATGATGTAGAAGTAAGACCCACCAAGTTAGTCAGAGGCAAAGGATTGTGCCAATATATGACTCAAGACATGGAAAGAATGGTGAGACAAGAAATAGAAAGTGAAAATGTATTGAAAATCCAAGAGGTTGATCAAGACTCCTGGGTGAAAAATAGAATACAATTTATGAAGCATGGGATTTTCCCAAATGAGCTCTCCCATGATAAGAGAAGATACTATAGGCAGCAAGGGGCCAATTTTGTACTAATTGACCATATTTTATTTAAAAGAAATGTTGATGGTATACTTTTGAGATGTATAGAGAAAGATGAAGCTCAAAGAATACTACATGAATTACACCATGGAGCCTCAGGTGGACACTTTTTAGCAAGGACTACTGCAATCAAAGTGACTCAAGCAGGACATTTTTGGCCCACTCTATTTTTAGATTTCTATTAGCTGGTTAAAGAATGCCAGGCTTGTTAGTTCTATACAGGAAAAAGGAGAAATGCAGCAATGCCTCTAAGCCCCATAGTGGTGGATGAACGCTTCGCTCAATGGGGTCTAGATTTTATTTGTATGATCAATCCAGTGTCAAGTATGGGACATAAATGGATCCTCATAGCAACAGATTACTTTACCAGATGGAGTGAAGTAGTACCACTCAAAGAGGCAACAAAAAAGACTATACTAGAGTTTTAGAAGGCATAACTGTTCGGTTTGATCCTCCTCATACCATTATATCAGATAATGCTAAGGCATCTTTGGGAACCAAACTATCAGAGTTTGCATTAATGAATGGGATTCATTTGAAGACTTCTTCAAATTATTACCCTCAGGGTAATGGTCTGGCAGAGTCCACTAATAAGAACCTGATCAGACTCATTAAGAGGATAGGGACTAATTATCACAGAGAGTGGCATAAACTACTTAATACAACACTGTGGGCTGATAGGATCACACCAAATCAAGTGACTAAAATGTCTCCGTATGAATTAGTTTATGGTAAACCAATAGTAATGCCACTAAGTGTAGAGATCCCTACTTTGCAACTATTAAAGCAAATAGAAATTGAAGAAAATGGCCCCATGCAAGTTAGACTTGCTGAACTATTGAAGGTAGAAGAGAAAAGAGAAAAGGCACATGAGCCACTAATGAAACATTAGAAAATAGTTAAGGACTATTTTGATAAGAAGATTTCAAATCCCTTTTTTGAGGTTAGCTCTCTAGTATTGAAATGGGATGAAAGAGCTGCTAAGCCAGGTTCACATAGCAAATTTGAATCATTGTGGACTGGTCCTTACAAAATTTGTTCCTGCAAGAAACAAAATTCATTCAAACTGGAGACCATGGATGGGGAACCTGAAGAGATTCCTGTAAATGGGATCTATATGAAACATTTCAATTAAGCAGAGGCTCTTATGTATCATAGTTAGTTAGTTTCCTTCCTTTTCTTGCTTTCGTATTTTTCCCACTTTTTTTCCCTCGCTTTCCCTTTCAATAAGTGTTCGGTGAACACGTGTCTGTAGTGCAAAGTCCCTTCTCTTTTGGTCTCTCATTTATTAAGGTTGTTTAGCAATCCCCAAATTCCCTGGAAGTACACACTTTTCAGAAAGGATAGCCACTCCCGTAACATATCTAACACTCCTTTTCATGCAGATTTCAAAAAGATGTACACTAACTATTTCTCAGTGTTAATGTCATTTATAAGATAATATGTGTCATTGATCACCTCTATAAAGCCCCAATGAATTAGTACTAAATCCTAACTATAGCTCTCATTTGTTTCTATCTCTCTGTTTTGAATCACTGTTGCATCCGACTTCCGTCCCTATCAAGTGCTTCTCAGCTCTGTGTCATTCTTGATAAGTAGTTTCATCCTTTCCTATGTCAAGCTTCCCATATTCTCCCCGCAGATACAAATATGTCTGAAGCATAGTCTCCTTAGGAGGGGCTTGGGATTTATGAGTCAATTGATAGGCTGTTGAGTAGAAAACCATACACTTCAGCGCCTACGCAACCAAAAAGAGCCTATCCAAGGACAAGGGTCCCTGAGGTAGGGTATTCTATTGACCCAGCAAAGGTGAAGGATTATGCAAATGACATTTTTTACATGACCCTTCAAAAGATTACTAAGACTCTCTGGGAGGGGGCACATCAGAGGTGTATTCAAAAGGAAAAAAATGGATAGTCTGAAACTTTTGGTATGAGAATATGGACCTTGTGGCTGGCACAGTTCCTGGTTCCAAGTATAAACCTGTGTCCTGAGCTAATTGAGCTATGCACAGAGCTATTTCATGCACCGTCTAATACCATACAATAGGGCCCTTTCATAGTGCATATTATGCCCAAGGCCATAAGGGACATTCTAGCCTTGCAACATGATAGAACAACCACAATTCCAACTATTCCTAAAATGAAAAATACATGGGCAAATGTAAACAACAAAATTAGGTTCCTCAATTCAGAGATGTAGTTAGGAGATGCTAACACCTAGATGTCCACACTGCCCACTGGGAGGGCACAATTTAGTCAAAATGTTCAAGAGGCACTATCAATGATAGCCTTCATTTTTGGGATGAAAGAGGACAACACAGTCCATGACTGGAAAATAGCTATCATTTTTAGATTGAAAATTATGGACAAGTCACAAGAATACCGGCTGGAGTTCTCAGAGTAAATTGCTCACACCATAATTGATCAACTCGTGAATTTCAAGTCCAAGCGAGTCTTCAGGTATTCTGCTTATCTATTCCATCTAATGCTATATCAAAACCATAGTCTTTTTGTACCATATATGCATTTAAATATTTATGACCCAGATTTTGGCCAAAACAAAACTATCTTTGTGTCTACATGGACACATGTGTTATCTGAGGCATCCAACCCTTATGATTTTTGGGAACTTTTTGTAGGCCTTGCCTTTTGCCAATTAAGCCCTAAACCTATAGAACATAGATTGACACAGGGTATAAGAGGATTTATGACCAACTACCCAATTCCCTGTGATTATTTCTTTGGGGCACACAATACTATCATCAGAGTCCATGGTTTCAATGAGGAGCCCATGCTATTACCCAAAATATTGACCCCTAGGGTCATATTCTTGGAAGTGACCCGACAGGTGTTTGTGGTTGACAATGAGTTTGGCCACAAGAAAAAGAAAAAGATGTATGACATCCCATGGGTCAGGAAAAATATGGCACTAGAGGTTAGAGATGCAGAGCACTTTTTGCTAAGAAAGCTAGCTGCCCTTGGTTTCTTCATCATTGAAGATAAATGGAAGTATGACCTAGACAGCTTTCTGGACTCCTGGATTAGGAATAACAAAGTCCATGCTAAAATGGTACATGAGGGTCGACTATTCTGGGAAGATAGAAGAAATCCAAAAGAAGACAACCCTGATCTATATGTTGAACTAGCAGATTTGCCTTATGAAGGGCCTAGGCCATGGGAGAATTTTTATGTTAAAGAAAAAGTTTATGACCCTAAGATAAGAATGTTTGCTGGTTTGAAGAAGTCATTGAAGGCCCAAGATTGGAAGCCAGAGAAGATTAAAGCCTATTGGAAGTATAGGTAAGAAATTTTAGAGTTAACAAATGAGCTATGGATATGTCACTTTTCATATAGCTATGGATATGTCACTATGGATGTAGTCTCATTTAGTAGCTCAACCCTACCTGCTACCTACTGATACCTACTTAGGCTACTCAGGCCCAGAATGCTTCTCTTAAGTTTGAGCTAGCACAGGAAAAGGCTACTGTGAATGTTTTGAGACAGGAGAAAGCCACCTTGGAGAAGAAATACCAAGAGAAGTTGCAGCAAGCCACACAATTCCAACAAAAGTTGTTGAGTGAGTAGAATGCTAATGGTGCAATTTAGGCACAACTCCTTGCAGAGCAACAAAGAACAAAACAGGTAACAATTGAGTTAGCCAATAGGCCACAGAATGTTGGAGTTTTGAATCTGGTGAAAGAGCTCTATGTTTCAATTTGGGAAAGAATCTCTAAGGAGATTATTCAGCTAAGGCCCTCTTTAACATTTTTGTTAAATGCTCAATAGTTGTACGAGAAGGTTGAGACTTCTATGCAAGTCACCTTGTCAACAGTTTCTTTGAGAGTTTAAAACTCTAAACTTTTGTTAAAGAAATTATATCATACAACAGATGAAACTATGTTAGCAGTAGGTATCAGTGATAGAATGATCACTGCTAAGAAGGTCAATGAGGTCTTGAGCTGCAATTCTGCAGCTACAAATTGCCAAGAACTCCTGGATACAGTGAAGGAAGGGGTGAAGGATACGAAGAAACATATAGAGGACCTGGTACAACTGGGGCTTCCTTCACCATTCCCAGACAATAACACAGTGCTAATGATTGATGACATCAAGGCCCTTCTCTTGACCAGGCAAAATGATTAAACAATTTTCCAAGGTTTAAGTGATTCTTCATCAGTCAAGGAAGTGGAAGCTATGTTGATACCTATGGCCTAGCTGGAGTTTCAGTTAAAAGCTGTGGTACAAATTTTGCAGACATTTTCCCACAAGGATATAATTAATCTTGATTTTGCTTTTCAAGATTTACAGAGTAGATAGGGACTCTCTGATTTAGAATGGTCAGTTTACTAGACGGCATTACAGAATCTATGACTCTAGGTTATGTTTCAATATATATATATATATATATATATATTTGCCAGTTTTGAGTTCTTTCCGAGCAGGCTCAGAAGACCTCTTGGTCACCAAGAACTGTAGAGTGTCAAAACTCTACATTTTGTATCAGTCACAGCCATTTGCAGGTTTCCTTTTTATTTCTGTGGAGTTTCAAATATTGCTACATGGGTTTCTAGCTTTGTGTGGAAGTCGCCAAGTGTCAAGCCACAGTTAAAGCCACATTTTTTGTTTCCTTTCTGCGGAGCGCGCCATGTAGCGGTAAGTTTCTTATGTTTTAAATTTCAGCTTGTTGTGGAGGTCACCATGTGTCATATGCGGAGGCAGTCCCTAAAGTTACAAGTTTTGTGTGGAGTGCATCGTATGTCCCTTTTAAGTAATGTGGAGGTTGTTGCGTGTTGCTTTCCACATCATGCTATTGTTTGTAAAGGAGATAGTGGGCCACAGTCTGTTTTAAGTTTCAAGCTAGTGGAGAATGCCACGTGGTTGATGTGGAAGAAGAGTTGTTTTGTTTATGCCCCTTTTCGGCAATTAACTTAAGTTTCTAAAGTGAACATGGAACCCACCAAGTGTCAGCTTCTACAGGAGTTTCAAGAGATTCTAATGTTTCAAGCAGTGATGCAGGTGCTGCCACCTGTTAGATAGCAAGCGCACAGAAGATGGCACCTGTCCCAGTTTTGTCCCTTTGAAGGTAGTGAACACTAAGGCTATGGGTCCCGATATTAATATGTAAGTTTCTAAGTGATGCGGGTTGTGACAAATGTCAACAGGGGAGTTCACTTGAATATAAAGATAGTTTTGAAGGCTTTGTGGAGGAAGACACGTAGATGTTCCAAAAGCTGTGAAGTGTGACAAGTGTCATTTTCCTGTTCTTTCTTGAGAAACAAAGGAGTTTCTCATTTTGCTGCGGACACTACCATCTGTCATAGAATGTTCCATTTTAAGTGCGTAGGTCTTGCCTAGTGTCTGTCCCTTAATGGAAGGAGGTGTGCCACATATTTTTGCCCCAGCCAATGAGTTTGTAGGAAAAGACTGTTATAGATTTTAAGGATCATAACCACTAGAGATGTCTAGTTATCTTCAGTTCTGTTAGGCCGTTGGGATTTGGTTGTTACAGACAATCTGGGGCTAGATAATTGGTTATAAATATGTAATATTTGCAAAATCTAGATATAATTTGATATACAGAGATACACATATATAGAATTTCCATAAGTTTTGTAGTCAGAAGAAGTTGGAGACTTTGTTGTGGCTAGTTGATATCATTTTGCCTTTGTTTTGTTATTCTTGATTAGAAAGTTAATGTACCTGTGCTTGTATCTGTGCCTTTTATGTTGGTAGAAAATTAATTAGAAGAACTCTATTATGTGCCTTCGTTGATATTATCTATGTCATTACAAAGTATCTGATTGTGAGCCTTTGATTATATTCATTGCATCTGTTTATGTTAATCATGCAGTATCTACTCTTTAATATAACTAAATCTTGAGGATAGTTTTTACTGTGCTTAATTTGAAGGAAATACTTTTACTCAGGTGCATCACCATAGTTAGTTTGCTTAAATGTATCTGTAATCCTGTTAGCTTCTACCCTTTTCCTCAAAACCCTTTTAAAATAGAGAAGAGCCAACTTCTTTAAAATCTGGTGGTTGTTTCAAGTAGCAAGTCCCACATTCTTGAAACTTCCTATGTTGGTGTTGGAACTTGCGCAATTTTATACATCAACAGTTGCCACCGATAGAAGGGGGCATATATTGTCACTAGAATTCCTATGATCGATCTTTCAAGTAGTGACAACTGCTACATAAAGAATCACCATTGCTTCTAGATGGAGCTTTACCACATAGTGTGGAATTATTTAAAATTCCACATTCCAAAATAACATATCAGTTTCCATACAAAACAACTTCCTACATTTACTCATTTCCTATCTTTGAAATTTTCTAGACAATTAGGCATTTACTTGTATTTTGTGCCTATTTAACTTGTGATATAGAAGTTATACATTGCACCTTTTTCCCTATTTTGCAAATTTCCACAGAGTGGGCATACGAGAGGATAAATACACATGATAACATTCAATGGAGTCCATTGAATTATATGGACCTAGATATACTTTTATCTCTAAATGTTTATATAAGAACCTAAGATCAACAAAGTTGTAAGCTAGCATCAAATCTGAGTAGTTGATTAGGCAAATAGATGAGTACATATAGCCTTGAGTAACCTTGAGTTAATGGGAGTTAGTCCCATAACTTAAGGAGATCTCAAGTAGATGTGGCAAGTTAATTGAAGTGAAAGAGTTTGAAGGACTCTTCCTAACTGTCACACACCCAACTGAGGTGTCTTATGCCATGTGCATAGAATGAGGCTTCCAAATAAGGCCAAATGAAAGCCAAATGAAATGTGTACACTAATACCCCCCTTAAGCACAACTTAGGTGGGTGTAAAAGATGGGTCCTGACAACAAGGCCTGATGAGGTACCCATGTACAAATAAAACTCTCATAAGTGGAGAAAGGTAGAAAACCCAATGGGAAAAAACTACCCCCCAAAAGAAAAAAAATATGCATGAATCTAGAATTTGCTTGTGTATCGATGTCTACTGAACTACGACTAATGACTCCATAGATGATAGTATCATGAGTATTCAGGAAAATTAACCAAATTTGAGATGTGATCCGATGCAAGATTCAAGTTCATTTACCATAGGCTCTCGATGTGAGATATGAACTGATGTGAATCCATTGCAAGATTATGGATCATTTACCATAGGCTCTCAAAAAAGGTTTGAAGGATCATTCGATCCACCTATTTCTCAATCCCAGCTTCTTTTAGTTGCAACCTCATTGACTTAAATTAGGTGACATAATCCTCTACAGTATTAGAGTCATTTAGACTTATACTTATGAGGTATTTAGCTCATGACTTCTTTGCTTGATGACCTTCCCTTGGGTGTTTTCAAGGTCATAATAGAAGTACTTAGAGTTAGATTTGATCACACTTATTAAACTATGAGATGTATTATACAACTTACAAGTACGGAAAGAAAAATTAACTCAATAATACCCCCCATTACTTTGATCCCCCCTACTTTGTGGCACTTCATAAATTTCTTAGTGCATTAGACAATAATTAACTATTTCTAACACTAAAAGAATAAAAATGCCTTTGATGGTTACAGAAAAAGGTTAACATATAGTTATTGTTATCTAACAATAATGCTATAAACGCTAACTATTTTATCATGCAACAAAATATGAATAAAAGAAGCCTTAAAAAGGGGTTGATTGAGTCCTTAATAGGACTCTACCATCATAGCCTAATTTGAGGGCGTAGAGGTTGGAAAAAGAGGCTATCCGGATAGGAAAGCCCTCTGATGTGCCTTTGACGATATCCTCCTTGCTTCTGAAGAAGAAATATCCCACAATAAAGCTAAGGACAACAACGATGAAGACTACACCATTAAAAGACATGACGACTAAGCATGAGCAAATATCCCAATCAAGCATTCACTCCAAATATGAGTGATTCCAGGTAGGAAGGCGCATTGAATAGATGGAAAGGTCATTGGAAAGGCTAAGAACAGATGGAGTAGTAGATTCCTCTATAGATGAAAGTGAAAGGATTCTAGTCTCTCTGTGCGTGAGAATGGTTCCTTATGCTTCAGGTGTGTATCCACCTAGCCACGATCCTTCTCAGTGTTCACAGCTAGCTTTCCATGCAAGGCGTTGGGCCTGTACAAGAGGGGCATCAAGCCTCTGTGAGGGTGAACTTCACTTGCCCTACCACAAACTGTGACCTCTCTCCTTTGAACAACGTCTTGGGCAACACTTCGGTGTCTCACAAAAGGCAGAGAAGTGCAAAGGCTTGGTTGTTTGAGTGCAACCTACTCTTTGAGACTCACGACCCTTTAAATCAAGGCATAAAATGATGACAAAACCCTTTGTTTGATCTCAAACACCAGAAATGCCTTTGAAGAACACTCGGCATCAGTTGTGATAGAGGCATGACCTCAACATCGATCCCTCTGTGCATGGAGGGCATCAGACCTGGGCATGAGCAGTGTAGGTGCTGACTTGTGTGTGGCTACGTAGGGGTAGGGCGCATATTTATGAGGGTGTTTTGGCTCTACAATGAGCAGTGACTTGGCCACCATCAGATAGAGTACTCGTAATAGTCACATTAAGATCCCTTGTGCAGGTCGTTCAGCTTTCCAACCAGGCTGTTCAGCTTCCAAACTACACCATGACCTCTAAAAAGTCTTTCCACTATACAGATCACCCTTCCACTCCAAAGACGCCTCACAAGTCACAAAGATCTCCTCTTGGAATGAAATTGACCTTCTGTGATAGGTTGTTCAATAGTGTCGACAAACAACAAACCCTTATTCTAGATTCACGTCTCCCAGAAGAACCAGCAATAGCTTAGTGAGGCTCTAATACCATATAAGAACCTAAGATCAACAAAGTTGTAAGCTAGCATCAAATCTAAGTAGTTGATTAGGAAAATAGATGAGTACATATAGCCTTGAGTAACCTTGAGTTAATGGGAGTTAGTCCCATAACTTAAGGAGATCTCAAGTAGATGTAGCAAGTTAAGTGGAGTGAAAGAGTTTGAAGGACTCTTCCTAACTGTCACACACCCAACTGAGGTGTCTTATGCCATGTGCATAAAATGAGGCTTCCAAATAAGGCCAAATGAAAGCCAAATGAAATGTGTACACTAATAGTTTACTATACATATGTGATTGTAAGTGCCTACATACTTTGAGCTACATGACTATTCTATGGGTCACATGCACCTCAAAGTGGGGGAGAATTATAATGGTGAAATTTACATACCTATGCCAATTCTCACTTAGTTTTGTTCACCTTTTGGGAGAATGTTTTAGTAGAATTACATATGAATAGATGTCACAAACTGCTATAAAGTTGGGCTCATTTCTCTAGCCTTCACATAAATTTCCATATATATATATATATATATATATATATATATATATATATATATATATATATATATATATATATATATATATATATATATATATATATCTCAACACCTTATCTATTTCACACACATTCAAATCAAATCCACATTTATTGTACCCTTTATGATTAGACATTCATTCCCTACATATACATCACTATTCCATCATCTCTCATCAATCCCACCTCCATGAATTTGATTCTTAAAACTCCAAATTTTAAATCCATATTTGCTTAAGTTTCACCCATTCCACTAGTGAGCCTATTAAACACATGTTTGCATGATTTTTTCCTACATGTGTGTATTTAGAGGTATTCAACTTCATTTATTTATCATCCACAAACATTATTTAAATAGCATTCTTATTTAAGCAAGGGAATTCTACAAGCACCTGAATTAGATCACCAAGAACGAAAGTAAATCTACATTGCATCATCATAGGACATCTACATGATTGATTATTGTCTTTGATCCTTATCATGCCTTTCTAGATTATTAAATATCTAGTTGTTTTTTATCATAGCAATCTAGTGGCCCTTTAAAGGTATTATTAAATATCAATAGTCCTCAAAGAAAACATTAGTGAATTCATCGAACCAAAATGTAAAGGTGTCATCCCAAAGTTACATACTTGATGCAAATAGAGACATGGATCTTATATAGAATCCAAGGTGAGAATACACTAAGGTTATTGGTTTCCTAACATTAGATCATAAAAATTAATGCCACATCAAATCTAATCCTTCTTCATCAAACCTGAAGTTATGTCTACAAATTATCTACCATATTTACTATCATAATATAATATTTAGTATTTCAATTATTGTACCTACAACTTTCATTTATTAATCTAAATTAATTTATACTTATATTTATACATCTTATTTGATTAGCATATTAGGAATGTTTATTTTCCTTTACAATTGTATGTATATGTACTTAATTTTTAATATTTTTATTGAATGGGATTTTTTTTTCTTAAAGTATAGGGTAAAAGCACAAATCTGTGTCACACTTTCAGCCGACTTATCAGCACAAGTGAATTTAAGTATTTCTAACCAAAAATTAATTTTGGTCAAACATATGATCTTGTAAGATTCATTCTAGCTAAGTTAGATATGTGCACAACTTTTCCAACTAAAATTGTTGGCTAAATGCATATGTAGCACCAGATGAGGCCAATTTACCAAAAAAATAAAATTATTTAAAAAACTTGATATTTCAACAACTTCTACTTGTGTAAATAATATTTTAAAAAAAATATAAAAATACCCTTTTGTAGATCTATAAGTTTAGTTTTCCAAAAAAAAAAATTAATAGTTTAATTATTATTTATATTTTACTTTTTATTTTTACTAAAAGTAGGTTATCAGCACAAAACAGTAAGTCAATTACCATGTCAAGGAAAAATAGTAAAACTTATTTTAAAAAATTGAAAAAAAATGATGCCCTAAATAAAAGAATCTATATCAAGATGGTATCATTTTTTTTCTATTTTAGATAAATAGTTAATATGAAAGTTGACGTTGACTGGAAACAATTATGTTTTAATACACGTACATTTTAATATTTGTTTAAAAATATATGTTTATCAAAATTGAAAAAAAATATATCCATGCCCTAAAGTTTCAAGTTATAAATACAGACAAAAAAATTGAAGAAAAACAAATAAAATTTACTATATAAAGATTGACGTTTCAAGTAACTTCATTTTTCAGCATTTTATCAGCAACTAAATTATAGTGTCAATTTATTAAAAACTATATTCAAATAATTTTTTAATTTTTTCAAAAAAATAGAAACATAAAATATACTAAAAAATAAATATTTTATTGATTTACATCATTTCAAAATTTAAAGCATATATGTCACTTTAGTTTGTAATGACATTATTTAACAAGAGACGTCAGGTTCCTACCATTTTGACAATCAATTTTGTTAAAATAGATAACATGTTTGTTTACATATTTAGTTTATACAATTTAAATAGTTTATGAATTAAAAGATTTAGTATATGAGTAGTTATATACCATATATCCTAAACATTAGTCATAATAATATAAAGTAGGTGTTCTGATATAAGAAAATAACTATTAGCATGAATTATGAGAAATTAGAGATATATTTCTTAATGTAGATAATATCCATTAGTTATTAAATATGGATTATTAAGATAACAAGGATATACCTATAGTATAAGGATTTTAAATGTGAATTAATTGCATTATATAAAATGATTGTGAATTTCCTTTGAATAATTTTGTGTAGATGATATTACTATACAATCATATTATATATAATATCATAGTGCCTAATTTGAGGTGTTATTTCAATAAAACCATTGAGTGTATTATTCTATATAATTGATATAATTGATGTAATTGGTGTAATCCCCTTATCTGTCATTTATTGTCTCCAAGCTATCTTGATATGTTCAAAATAAGTCCTTATAACAATATTAAAAAAATTTAGTGTATCATTATATTGCTTGGATAATACAAAAATAATAAAATAATCATAATATTATGATAAGAATAATATATTAGTTAAATAATATTCTAATTAATATACCATAGATAAGATAATAATTATATAATATTATGATTAACATATATATTGATAGTTATTAAAATAAAGTATTAATAAATACTACCAATAATTAGTAATATGATCTGTTTAAATCTTATAATTATTATATAGTATATTATTATAATTATTAATACTAATTAATATATATTATATAATTATATATTAGTATAATTAATCATATAAATATTACAATATTATATAATAATAAATTATTATAATTATTATATTAATATTAATACTATATATTAGTATTATAATAATATCAATATATTATTATAGTTATTATAATAATATATTAATATAATTATTATAATAATTAATAATAATAATAATAATAAATTAGGCTGAAAGCCTTGAGCAATACATGATGAATTATATAGATGAAGGGCCTAGATTAAAAGGACTACCATGAAATCAATTGTCCATTGATTGTTTTTCAAAATGTCATAAATGATTAAAAAAAAATCACCTTACCTTTATCACTTTGACAATTGATAATTTAGTAGGCATGAGTTTTCCATAGTCCACGATAGTATATGAAAGTGCTTCTGGATTCAACTGTGTATATTTTTGCGTCAACGTTTTGGATCATACTCAATGATCCATCATCAAGAAGAGGAGAATTCATGGAGTATGATCCGAAACATTGATGCAAAAATATACACAGTTGAATCTAGAAGCACTCTGATAATTTGTTAATTTTTTATTTTGTTTCGTTTTACTTGGTAAGCTATATATTCTTCGAGCCAGCTCATTATTTCTTCTATTCTATCTTAAATAATATTAGGGTTTAAAAGCCACTGAAATTCTATAATAACATTGGCAAAAATATAATGCCTATAACAATGGAAAATGATTAATACTTGCTATAAGAAATTTATTTATTTTAACTCAAACTCATACTATTGCAAAATTATTAACTCTAACCATATTTCAATATAATAATAAAACTATCTACATGCCCATTGAACCTAAGGAATCATAAATAATAGATTAAATAATGAGTGGATTTTTATGTATCTATGCCTAGATTTTTGGAACATAATACCCCTTCCCATTTTTTACATATAGAAAGATGATAGTTTAATATAAGTGAAAGAAGACAATAGTTAATGTGAAATTTTAATAACAATTGATAAAATAATTTAGTGGATTAAATAACTTATAAATTAATAGATAATAAAAAATATCTAACAAATTCTATAATTTCTTCAGAAAATTTTCAGCCTGCTCATTGAACCTATGGGTCCAATTGCTAATAATAATTATAGTAGAGAAAAATGAGAGTTATACAGAGAATGGGCACCAACGTGAAAGGTATGAAACTTTTAACAAAGAAAATTTATTTATAAATAAACATAAAATTTAGCCTATTTTTTCTCTATACTATTAAAAATATAAAACCTACAGCCTACAGGCGAGTATACTTGGTAGCCCGTACAAAAATCCGCTTGCCACGCTGCTGGAACACTGATTCTCCTCTCAGTTCAGGTTTTAAATTCATGTCAGATGCTAGACTGCGTTTTAGAGACTCATCTACGAAACAAGAATATAATATAACACCGGACTGCTATATTCAGTTTACTCATAGTAATTAATAATTTATTATATGGTGAGTACAAGATAGTATCAACATGGTACTTATCTCTTAAATGTGTATTGAATATTTAAATTGTAATAAAATTTAAATACTAATTTTATTTTTCACCTTTACTATTCATAGGATTGTCTAATAGGAAACAAATAAATCACATTTATTAAATTATAAAAAAAATAAAAATTATAAACTATAGCACATTTGTAAAATGAATTTAATGCTTTTCACTGTCAAATGGGCAAAACAAATTGCATCACATGGATGCATAAATAATCCTGCCAAAGGCAAACTAAAAAGGGAATGTTGGGATTAACGACAGCACACAATAAATTACACTGGTTGAAAATAGTAGACGTGATAACGAAAGCTCCAGAGACAGTTAACTATACCCATTACATAGGGATCTTAACAAAGTTATAAGACATAAGCGAAAGGACATACATTTAGACGTTGAAACTTATAATATCCAGATAAGCCACACACTCATGGAGCACTATAATTTGAAGATAAACTATATTCTGGTAACTATGCAAGCAGGATATGAAATGAGAATGACAAACAACAATTCTATGATACTAGAATTAAAACATACAATTATTTCTGGTAATTATTCAAGCAGGATATAAAATGAGTATCACAAATACCAAATCCTTACTAGCAAATCAATTGATCAGGTGCCGCCGAGGTTCTTTCTGATTGTGTCCACTTCAGTAGGATCAATCTGCAATGACTTAGCCAGGACTTGGCTGGGAATGGCCGGGTTAGAGGCAAAAACAGCTAAAGGAATTACAGAAGCACCCAGAGCTTGACTGTTAAAAGCTCCTATTAAAGAGGCAGTTGTCCATCCCGTGTTCGGAACAGACTGTATGAGGCCTTTGAGGAACACAAAAACGTCTCCCGTTTTGATCTCAGCAGAGAAAAGCTCGTTGATGGCGTCCACGAAGCCAACGGTGAGATTTCCTTGCAGAACGAAGACTATTTCAGTGGCTCTTGGATGAGTGTGAGGAGGAACCTCTCCTCCAACCGCCACATCTACACTAGCAAATAAGATTGCCTGATGTGTTTCCTTCGCTGCTCAGAATAGATGTGGTAAAGTCCTTTGGAGAAGCGTCACTGGGATTCATACAAGGCAGCCCATTTATAAATGCTTTGGACGATGTGGTATCAGCTATGCAAAAATCCTGCAAAGCATCTGGGTCTGAACTTATTGTGGGCACTAATAACAGCATTAGGAGGGGAACCAAAAAATATGCCATTGAAATTGTAACTGCTAATTTAAATCTAGCAATGATCATAACAATTAATTTGGGGTTTCCACCTTTGTGTGCGTGTATATATAGAGATTTACAAAGTTCTAAGGGACCTTTAATTTAATTAAAAAAAAAAAATTCTTTAAAGATAAAGGTAGTGGAACCACCCATACTATATATTATAATATAAACCTAATTAAAAAAAAGTGATGAATATATCATCTGGCAGCCAAAATATATAGGCATAGAAAAGGTTTATGTACAAACAAAGAGATCAGGAAGACATATCACACGGCAAACATAGAGCTACTCAGAATTTGAATCATGGTGCTCTTAAGGCGGTGGCATGGGGAAAGGGAAACGGCTATCGGCCAATCAGAATGGCCATCCCATGCATATGCCCATCCTATGGCCGTGCCTGGGAATGTTAGTTCCATGCGTCAGTTCGTATTTCCTTCACATTCTTTCGGCCTAATAAATACACTATCAGTTCGTATTTCGTTCCTCCACGTTCTGCGAATTTTCAACGTTTGGGTACTAGGTGAGTGATCCCTTTAAAAAATTTGCTGCAAAAATTCATTTCATTGTAATATATATTTAATAATAATTTCATTTCACTGTAATATATATAATAATTAATTAATTTATAATCACATGATAATAATAATAATAATAACATTGTAATATATACTATAATAATATATAATATATAATAATAATAACATAGTAATATATACTTTGGGACAGGGTGTGTTTTTTTCTTATGAAGTACTTCACTCTGGAGGGGCGCTTCACTAAATTCTGCAATTATCATCTTCCCCTTCTGAATCACTTTAGACGCAATGCTCATATTAGTTTTCCATTTTATTTATTGTCTTCCCTTGAGCATTTGGTTCTTAGGGTTAAAGCTAAGTTGGCCAAGAAACCCTCCAAGAAACCCATCCCTCTGCATCAGGTTCTTATCCTCTGCCTTTACAACGTCCATCTTGCCCTGGAGCCCTCTAAGCCTATTCAGACTAATAGTGGGGAAATGTCTTCAAACCCTGATAATATTGTTGTTTCTGAAGAGCCGTACCTTTCCCATGTTTCTCCTAAGACGAAAGGGGTTTCTTTTTCCACTATTGAGGAGATTCTCATTGGTACCACTACCAACACCCCGGTGTCTAAAGTTAATACGAAGAGCAAGAAGAGGAAGATAAAAGATGTGGAGGAAGATACTGTGGGGGCTGCCGTGGGGACCGCTAATATTCTTTGTAGTACTCCTGTGGGGCAGGGCAGCAAATCTAATTTGTCTGCGAAAATAATTAAGGAGGGTTTTTTCCTCAAGGGTTAGACGGTCAAGGAGGATTGCTGGAAAACCTGCACCTAAGGCCAAACTGATAGACTATTTTGAGAGTGCGTCAGATGAATCCACCCAGGGTGATGAGGCTAAGGTTATGGATGTGCAGGAGATTTCTGAGGATGCTGATCGTAAGCATGGGAATAAAGTGTTGGAGGCTACTGCTGGGGATGCTGGGGATTCTACGGATAATGTTGGTGAAGCGTATGGGACAGACATTGTTGTTCTATGGGGCCGTGTTGAGAAGCTGGAACAGACTTTTTCCTCTATGCTCAGGCGTACAGTTCTTCTTAATATTTCTGTGCTGCAGGGTCTTGGGGCTACCATTGCTGCTGACACTGATGAAAACTCTAAAAAGTTGGATAATTTCATTGAATCCATGGTTAAACAAGGAGAGAATCTTTCTCCTTAGGTCTTGTTTCTTTTATGCTGGTGACTATCTGTTATTTCATATATACTGTATTTAGTCTGGTGTGGCTATCTTTGTTGTTTATGCTGGGTAAGTAGACTATGCTATATCTGCTTTGAGGTACTTTTTGTGCTGTTGCCTTTAAGGTTTCTTTTTGCTACTTTGTAAGGGTTCAACCCCTTGTTTTAGCTGCCTTATATTATCAAAAACATAGTAATATACTATAATAATTATTAAATATAATAATATTAATTAATTTATTTATAATAATTAGTATTATATAATATATTATATAATAATAATATAAATTTAATTAAATTTATATTAAATTATTACATTAAATATTAAATTAGGGTTTTTAATAATTAGTACTATATAAAATAGTTAGGTTTATAATAATTAATATTATATTAGTAATATTATTAATATATATAATTATACTATATTATATAGTATATAATAATATATATTATTATAATTAATAATCATCCGCATAAGCGAAAGCAAAGAGATAGGAGAGCGAAGAGCGGAGCAGTTATAGGGGCGTGGAGTAGAATGGAAGAAAAATGACGAATGGAGGTAGAATGGCAGGGATCGGGAAAACCCTAACTCATCCCCTCAAAAAAAAGGCACGGAATATGGTGGATGAAAATGCTAAGGCCCCTGGAAATTGTGCTACGGGTGAGCTAATAAAGATGGCGTAGCAGGAAGAGAGGCACGAGAGGTGTCGCAGGTGGGTGATCAGACAGAAGGGCTGATCATTAATGATGCATTAAAATTGGCAAAAGATGGTTTGCGTTTGCAAGAGGAGCTAGGCAGCGAAGGAATCAGGCAGCTTGTGGTTGTTCTTCGGTAGAGGGTGAATGAATTTAAGCATAGGAAGGTTCAGAGCTCTCTAAGGTGCATGGAATCTCCCTCCCCTAATCCTCTCTCTATTTTTCCTCCCTCTGCTATGCAAAATCACTCAAAGGGCAACTACAAACTATGCCAAAATGCTTCAAATCCTTTTCACGCATGTAGCAATTTTTGCAAGGAGACGATCCTCTCACTCAATCCTATGGCTGACCTAGCACCATCCAGGGAGAACATCTCTACTGCTCTGGATCCCCCGCCTCCTTTGTTGGTAATTCTTCCAGCCCCGTGCTCCTCCTGGCTTCTAGGTGACTGCAAGGTGGATTTGGCCTTGGAGCCTATGGATTTTCATATATCTGATGAGAGCATAAGGAAAGCCTCCTTAGACATTGGGTCATGATCTTTGATCTTTAGATCGGTGGACGACGACCTCCTGTTAATGATTTCATTGCTTGGTGCAAGAGCTCTTGGGACAAAATGTCTCCACCTTCTGTGGAATTGCTGGATTATGGTTTCTTTTTTGTTGTCTTTCAAAATTTTGAAAATTGCAGGTTTGTGCTGGATAATGGTCCTTGATTTTTTTGGTAGATCTGGCTTATTCATGACCACCTGAACCCCTTTCTTTGATCCTGCAAATTTCTAAATTTCATCTATCCCAATTTGGTTGTGCCTATACAATTTACCTCTAGTGATGCATAATCCTTATCAAATCAAATCTTTCGTCAACCAATTTGGCTCCTTCATTAAAAATAAGGAAGGGACAGTTCACCCTGATAGATATAGCCAAGCCTTTGCCCCATACAATTAGCATCAACTCATCTCATGGCTCTTGGCTTCAATTTATTAATTATGAAGGGCTTCCTGAAAGATGCTTCAGGTGCAACCAACTTGGCCATAAGATTGTTGGCTGCCAATATAAAATTAGTAAGGTCCAATGGGCCATCAATATCAAGAAATGAGTTTGCAAGGAGGGCAATCCCAATGCAGATTTTGTTTGGAGAAATCATGGTATGTTCTTGGATCACCCTTCTTCGTCTCCCCCTGAAGAGGGGGCAAAGGAGCACTCTGAAAACAATTTTGTACCATCTTGTGGGGCCGAGGATGCACTGCCCCAACAAGTGAATATGGATCAGCAGTTGAATTTTGGGGTCTCAGCGAATAAGGATTCAAATGCTCAAGACCCTTCAGATCAGGTAGAGGCCCTTGCTTGCTCAATGAGGCGCTCCTTTCCCCAGACTACTGGTAGGGATACAAGTTTGGTTAAGGGCGGCAAGCGTAGGGGAAGGAGAACTAAAGATGAGAAACATAGATTGGACACTTTGGATGCTATTGGTGAACGCACTCAGTGGATGATGGAAGAGCTCCTAAAAGGAGCAAAAGAAAACAAAAGAAAGGCTGATTCATTGAGGCTCTATTGGTTTTCATCATATCTTTGCTAGTCTTTTAATTATCTGTGTTGTCCCTTTCTCTCCTCCTTCCTGTCTTATCTGCTCCCTGATTTTGGGTCTTAAGCACTCTTATTTTTATTTTCTTTTATGTTATATGAAAAAACACTTCTTACGGATCCAAAAAAAAATATTATTATTATGTAATAATATAAATAAATATATTAAATTTATATTATTATTACATTATTAAATATAATAATATTCATATTATTATTACATTATTAAAATCAACAAAGAGGACTAGAGAGGAGACCCCATAGGGAGAGATCACCGTGTGATGATATAGGACCATACTCAGATCCATAGAGTTAGAGCATTGGTGAATCATTTTTAGGCATCTACTATAGCATTTCACTATCATTAGAACCTAGCTGGTACTATTGCAATGAGTTTGCACTTATCTAGTTATTAATCTATTGATTGCAAACCAATCAAAAGACATGATTATTTTTCTTGTCGAGCAAATTTAATTTAAATTTGTACTTTTCCTATGTCAACATGATAAATTTTTAACAAAAAATTATTGAAAAAAGATTTATATGTATTGTCATTGACTGAAAAAAAATGACCTCTTCTCTGTGGATTGTCAAAGAGTGCAACAAAAAGCTATAAATGTGGAGAGAATTTTGGTTTGAGGGGAGGATGTGGCAAGTAAACAAATTATGAACACAAATTTTGTCTCTCACTAGTTTTTATGATTTTAATTTTTTGATTCATTAGTTAAACGTAAAAATTACTTTTTGTCAAAGGGACAAAGTTATAATATTAATAATACTATTAAAAATATAGGATTCTACACATTTTATTTTATGAAATTAGATTATTTCTAGAATTTCAATTTTAGTTACTCCAGAGTTAAAAATCTAGTAGTTCAATTTTATTTACTAAAAACTTAAAAATCTTCAATATCATGAAAAATATTTCGCGATGTTATTACATTTTTCATGTTATTCTTCAAACATACAATATTTTAATGTATTTTAAATTATTATAGTATTAATATTATTACATTATAATATCTTAAGAAAACATTTCAAATCTCCACATAATATAATATGTAGGCTTTGTAAAGTTTAGTTTTATAGTTAAGGAAATGTTTGTGTTATTTAATAGGCTTTGTAAAGTTTAGTTTTATAGCTAAGTAAATATTTTAGTGTTATTTTATTTTTACCAAATTAAATTATTTCTAAGATTTCAATTTTATTTACCCAAAGACATTTCAAAACGAGTTCACATAAACTTTTCCATATACATTAAATTCTAGAAATATAATAGTTACAAATTTATTTGAAATGATAAACAATTCTTTATTTTATAAAAAAATATTACTAAACCACAATATTAGATTAATTAAAATAATTAAAATCATGTTCTCTAAAAGTACTTACTATTATTACTTAAACAAAAAATTAAATAACAAACATAAAATTAATATGTTAGGCAGACATTTCAAATAGGGCTAGGGTTCTACACATTTTATTTTATGAAATTAGATTATTTTAGGGATTTCAATTTTATTTACTCAAAGAGTTAAAAAATCTAAGATTTCAATTTTATTTCGTCAAAAGTTAAAAATCTAGTATCACAAAAAAATTTGGCCATGTTATTACATTTTTTATTTTATTTTTCAAACTTACAATATTTTAATGCATTTTAAATTATAAAAGAATTAGTATTATTACATTTTAAGGAAATATTTATCTTATTTAATAGGCTTTGTAAAGTTTAGTTTTATACTTCTGGAAATATTTTAGTCCTATATTATTTTTGAGATTTCAATTTTTATTTACCTAAGACATTTCAACACTCTTCAAAAATTAATTTTTCAATTTTTGGAATGCAATTTGTCTATACAACCAATACCTTATCAATAAAAAAATTATAGCTAAACAAATACTATATACAACCAATAGCTAATCAATAAAGAAATTAGAACTAAAGGAATACTATAATAACAACACTACAAGGTAGGTACTGGCCACTAGGTGGCACTTGTTTACATTTGTGGTAGTGTTTGGCCCCAACTCTAATTAATCTAGGTTAATTACTTTCTTATCATTTGCATCTATTTAATTAGTCTATATTTATGTAAAATACTATATTCCCCCACAATTTTTATATGGTTAACTAGAAATTAGCACTTACAAAAATCCAAGGTATGCCCCTATTTCTACTAGTCAAAACACACCATGATATGATGGATCATAGTGACCCTGAGTAGGTGTAGTAGGAAGCTCAAAAGATAAATAAAATGCCAAAAGCAACAATCATATATGGTCACATGTTATTATAAGACAATCATATATCTAACTATGACATGTACATAAGGAAAACATATATATTTAAATGGTTAAAGCTCCAAAACATGCATAAGGAAAAATCATATTAAATATTGATTTCTAGTCATCATGGACAGTAAGATTGCAAGAAATAAATATATAACATGTTATTATTTAGAATTCCACCATTCTAAAGTGAATATACATTCATATTTAAATGTTTAAAGATCGAAAGCATGCACATAAGGAAAAAATATTGTATATCAATTTTTATATGTAAAAGTGTAGAATAATTCTCTACACATATACAAACTTGGCATTTATACCAACTCAAACTATTTTTTACAAAACTTTTGCCATAACAATAATAATAATATATATTATTATATACTATATAATATAATATAATATAATTATATATTATATATATTAATAATAATATTACTAATATAATATTAATTATTATAAACACTCACTATTTTATACTACTAATTATTAAAAACCCTAATTATTTTAAATCAAAATTATATAGCATAACATTATTAAATATAATAATTAAATTTATATTATTTTTACATTATTATAAAAAGTTAATAAAATTAATATATAATTATATGTATAACATGTAAGACATTGATTAAATTAATATATAATTATATAGCATAACATTATTAAATATAATAATATTTATTAAGGTATTTCAAAATCTAATCCTATTTAACATAATTTTAACCATAATTTTGGTTGTGACTCTAATAATAACATTAACCCTAATGTCAAGCATAATCCCAACCCTAATTTGAACCCTAATTATATTTAGAATTATTATATAATATATTATATAATTTTAATTATTATAAATAAATAAATTAATATTATTTTATATTTAATAATTATTATAGTATATTACAATGTTGTTGTTGTTGTTGTTATTGTTATTATTATTATTATTATTATTATTATGTGATTATAAATAAATAAATTATTATATATTTTACAGTGAAATGAAATTATTATTAAATATATATTACAATGAAATGAATTTCTGCAGCAGATTTTTTAAGGGGATCACTCATCGTAGTACCCAAACATTGGAAATTGTGCAGGAACGAAATACAAATTGAGGGTGTATTTATTAGGCCAAAAGAATGTGAAGGAAATACGAACTGATGCACGGAACCGACATTCCCCAGGGACAGCCATAGGATGGGCATATGCATGGGATGGCCATTCTGATGGCCCGATAGCCGTTTTCCCCTCTTGATAACAGTGCGAAATCTAGAATGACTCAAATTTCTCCAAGGCTTCCCAAGCCTGATCGAGGATGTACCTAATGTTCCAATTTTCCATCCATCTCTTTTGAACTACTCTAATGATGATCTGAGAATTCTCTTCGATCCACACATTCTTAAAACATTGGTTAACGCAAGTTGGAGCCCATGAACGAGAGCAAAAGCTTCAGCAATGTTGTTAGCAATTTGGTTGCTTTTGCTGCTAGGAGTTTCCCCTTCTTATCCCTTATGATACATCCGGTACCTCAAAATTAATCTTGACAAAATGTTTCTCTGGCGGGCACCATTTTACACTGGACCTTTAATTTAATATAATCTAGAAAGTTTGCACTCTAATTTGGAAGGGCGAAAAAAATATTATAATTGATGGCCAAACAGCGATGGCCGGTTAAGGCCAGCAAACAATTTTGGACTCACCTGGGACTGGAACTTGACCGTTTCTGGCTTCCCAAAAGTCTTAAAACTTCTGTTTTTAAATTTTGCTTCCATTTTTTCTCTTAACGTGTAGGTAGTATGTATTTTAATCATCTGAGAACCAATAATAATAGAATTAATGGTCAAACAAGATGACAGTGTACGTGGGGCCGCAAATTTCGATTGCCCACCCTTCATAATGGTTGTGGACTGGTTTTAGGGTTTAAAATCCTATATTACAACTCAAATTTTGTGCTTGCGGTAGAGTTTAACTTTGTGAACGAGAATATACTTTACCAATGTTAATGTAGGTTAATTAAACGAATGATTAAGCATAAAATAATTTAGAATAATTCATTAGAGTAGTTACCTGAATTGATAATTGAAATTATTATTTGTGAACGTAAATGTGAAGGGATTGGATATTATCTTGTGGAAAAACAATGCAGAATAACCCATAATGCAACACTGATTTCGCTGACCTCAATATTGGAAATCAAAGATCTTAATCTGATGTGTGTGTCAAGATTGTAGCAAGTTAAATTTGCACTATATAGCATTAACACCACCCAGTGTGGAAATGATCATTCAAATTGTGGACTCTTATAATTAGTGGTGCCTAAAATTTTAATGACTGTTCTAGTGTAAAGACTAGCGATCTTGAAAAATACTTTGGGAAAATCATTAGATTACAATGGCAAAGTTCTCCTAGGTCAACCCCTAGATTGGACTAATTTTATGGTCATGTGAAACATCAAGGACATCATTCTACAATCATGCCAATCTCCAGTAATGTTTTGATCCAAAATTAGGTTCCTTTTAGTGCTATAAAGTAATGCGTTTCTTGAATGAATCTTCTACTAAAAATATAGAAGTTTCAATAGAATTGGATATGAACGAATGGAAAATGAATGCCCTTAAATTTTATGACATAGCAATTAATCGTGCAAATGCATACCATGTTAGCTCATAATGGCTAGTGTAATAAGTGGGAGTTGACAAATGCTGAATATGAATATTTAAAATCTAGCCCGGTTATTTTCACATGGTTTAGGATATGTCCCACATGTTGCAAAATTGACTCAAGACAAGGAAATGTGAATATTAATGTGGAGAATGATAGTCTAGACATGGTAGAAAAATACAAGTAATAATTTGAAATATGTAAGGATACATATATCATAAAATCGAATAGGAGGAAATATGTATATGTGGGGATAGTTAAGAGACTAAGGAATAAAGTCAAATTTGTGGAAGAGTGTCATTTGCTGATATATAATTTTGTTAATCCATTCCACCAAAATGGGTTGAAAAATAAATCTGAATTGGCATTGTCCATTATATTTTAGCTACACTTTAATGTGCATCTAAATTCTAAATTAACACTCACAAATGCACATGTAATGTAAATATTCAAAAATAGAGTCCATATAAACTATTAAACCCAACTAGATATCTTTGTGTTCTCATACATCCTTAGATAATAGCACTTGACTCTGCTACAAAGTTTGAATATTGTCCTATCCTAGGTTGCTTGATTTTGATGGCTTTACTTTTTGTGATCAAGTCCAATATTATTTTCTACTCTTGGAGATTTGTCTTTCTTCAAGGCTTTCCTCTTTGAAGAAGTGGTGACTCTAGTATGTGCTCTTGAGTATTTTGGTGTAATTATTATCTATTTTGAGAAAAAGGTGTCTCAACCTTGCATTCCTAATGTTCATTTTCTTGTATTTTGTATGCATTCCCTATTTTGTCTTCTAGTGTATTTTGACTTCTTGTGGGAGAGTTGGCATCCCAATTCTAGGTGAATTTGTATTCCAGTAGGTTAGTTTTTGAGAAGTTATATTCCCGTAGGTTAGTTATAAAGGAAATAAATGGCTTTATAAAGCCAATTGTATTGCAATGTAAAATGACATGAATATCTCAATATCATTTTCAATATTTGTGTTTTCTAAAAGTAAATGATCTTTGAATGTTTGCAAACAATAACATAAGGTTTTATAACCTTAGAACAATATATAAATGTTATAAGTGTATGACCTTGATAAAATTATGTTCTAACAGATATTCCATTCCATCTCCCATTCTTGTTTCCTTACACACCATATGAAGTCTATACCTTATTATTCACACATTCAACTAATTTTTCGTTATCTTAATCCATCCTTAGCTTAATGTGATGAATGTTATTTCATCTATATCCATTAGTATCTAAAATTTCGTAAAAAAGACATTGGCATCACCATCTCGCCTAGTTGCTATCAGCTACTCTTTATTTCGAGAAACATGCCATTGTTTATTATTGGCGAACCCCATCCACTTGACTTAGACCATGTAAGGATATGTTATTTTTTATTTATCAATCTTATGCTACTAAGTATATCACTCTTCCTTCTCCTCCTCCTACCTCATGATTGCCACCTTCTCTTATTCATCTTTCTCATGTACTTCTGCTTCTCCTCTTAACCATTCACAACTTAAAGATAAACAAAAAAAAAACATTTAGGACCCATCCTCACATAATTCAAAAAATAAATCTATGTGTCATCCTCCCATAGACCTCCTCATTGTAGGTAACCTATTTCCCAACCTCCACCTCAAACTTAAGAAAAACCTTACGACTGAACAAAAGATTTTTTTTAGAGAACTATGGTTTTTCTAGTCCAATCTACCCTTCCTCCTATTATTTCATAGACACTAGACATTCCTCCTTTACCACATCAAGTGAACCTTCCTAATATTAATGGAATTCCTTGCTCTATCCTTGCTTCTCTCATTCCACTCACCCATGTTCATCACCCTTTATTCCCTAATAGCCTTAAGCTATTAACCCTTGACATTGTTGTCCCTCCCCCACTACCAAGTAAATGAAAATTTGAACACTACTCCACCCCACCTCAATATCATCCTTGATACAACCTGATGAGTTCTCATGATTATTCTATATCCTTGACATCCCCTCTTCATCACAATGTTATGGCCTCTCTTCCATAGCCTTCTAATCCTATAGCTATTATCACTATTGACATTATTATGAATATGGCACCTATGGAATTCTTTCCACCTAAGTTAGCAACCAATTTAGGTGACAGGTATCTCCTTAGCTTGGTTGTAGATATTCATTCTCTCTTAGTGATACATATTTTCATTGTCCATTTCACATGTTTTCAGTATTCTAGAGAATGTTGATCCCTATACCATTCATGTAAAGAGCAAATGAAACAAACCAAATTAAACACAAAACTAAACAGAATCAAAACAATACACAGAACAACAAATTTACGTGCCTCACCAATTTGGCTACATCCATGGGAAGCAGGGGAAAATCACTTTATTATCTCTATTTTACACAGTACATATCTCTTATCTGGTGAATACAACAACATCATATCTATTTAGTTATTACATTATCCAATGAAGGATTGGAATTCTCCAAAGGAAAACCAAGAGTCATTAGTTTTGGCGGGAGAAGGCAAAGCCCACGGTGACTATTGGACTTCACCTTCCAACAATCTCCCACTTGAAGTCCAAATACTACTATCCAGAGATTTTCCCCCACTTCAGGCTTATTGTCACATCTTGACAATGCCAAGAGAAGCCCTACAAAAATTGAGCTTCTCCCTTGAAACAATCTTTGTTAATGCATCAACCAGATTCACCTTTGTATGAATCTTGTCTATTGTTAGTTTTCCCTCTTGAAGAACACTCTGGATGAAGTGATACTTCAGCTCAATGTGCTTAGTTCTATTATGAAACACTACATTCTTAGCCAAGTGACTAGCATTGTTTCTATCACAAAAGAGAGTGAAATCATGTTGTTTGCATCCCAATTCACCCAACAATTGCTACAACCATATCATTTCCTTAGCACCTTCAATAAGAGCAATGTATTTGGCTTTAGTAGTTGAAAGTTCAACCACTTGTTGAAACCTAGAAACCCAGCTGATCACTGCCCCAACAAAGGTAAAAACATAACCAGTAGTTTATCGTCATTTATCCAAATCACCGGCCATATTAGAATCAACACAACCTTACAGCTGTGCATCTTTCCTTCTAAAGCACAAAACATGATCATAAGTGCCTTTCAAATATCGTAGAATCCACTTGACTGCTTGCCAATGAGTTTTACCCAGATTGCTCATAAATCTGCTCACTACTCCCACTGCATGGGCAATGTTAGGACGAGTGCATACCATGGCATACATGAGACTTCTAATAGTGGATGAGTAAGGAATTCCCTTCATATATTCTTGATCTTCTTGTGTCTTGGGACATATTTCAGAGGACAAACAAAAATGATCAGCAAGTGGGGTGCTTACAGCCTTTGCACCACTCATATTGAACCTGTCCAAGACCTTATTGATATATTTCTCTTGTGATAATCTGATCTATCTTTTATGTCTATCCCAAATTATAGTCATACCAATAATTCTCTTTGCTTCCATATCATCAACATATAGCAGAAAAAGAACAAACTCACCATTTTCCAATACTTTGTAGTAGACACATGGATTAGATTCACATCTGGTGAAGTGTTGCTCAGCCATGAAGGAATCAAACTTGAGGTACCATTGCCTTGGGGCTTTTTGAGCCCATACAAAGTCTTCAATATGCAATATAATTTTTCTTGTCCTTCTTTCCCAAATCCTTCGTGTTGTTGCATATATAATTCCACATCTATGTCACCATGGAGAAATACAGTTTTAACATCAAGTTGTTCTAACTCAAGATCATACACGATTGCCAAACCCAAAACTGTGAGATAGTGGTCATCTTCACAATTGGTGAGAAAATGTCATTAAATTCTATCCCCTTTTGCTTATCATACCACTTCACCACCAATATAGCTCAATATCATTTCTTTCCACCTTCTTCTACTTTCAATTTGTACACCCATTGATTTTTCAATGCTCTTCGATTGGGTGGAAGACTCACCAAGTCCCATGTGTGATTAGCTAATAATGAATCTATTTCCTCCTTCATCACTTCCATCCATTTCTCACTATTTTTATCACTATAGGCATCTCTGAATATTGTTGGCACTGCTTGATCAGAGATTAACAATTGATGGATGAAGTCATCAATTTTGCAGGAGGTTTTCTCTCTCTGGTTGAACTCCTCAACTGAAGAAATTGATTCTACAGACTACTTTGTTCATGACTTTGATCACTATTTCCCAGTCCTTGCAAATTGCCTTGTGCCTCATTGTTATTTCCATTTCTCAAATTTTCGGATGTCAAACTTCTCAAATTTGGTATTGTCACACTTGGCACATTACATGCTTTCATCATAGACTGCGTAGAAGTTTTTTCAAACTGCATAGGATATGAATAATGAGACATATCATGTAAATATGTAGCACCATATCCATGAAGAGGGTGCTGAAAAGTGCAATTAGACAAAGCCGTTGAGAAAGGCAAAGACTTGGCAGCGTTCGATTGTAGTGGCTACGTGGGATGTAAAGGAGGCAGATTTGAATCATTATAAACTTGTGTTGAATTTAAAACCTATGTTGGAGATGGAGGAGGTAGCGTGGAATTTCCAGGTGGCTGCGGTTGAGATAAAATAGTTTGATCTACATTTTTAAGAGTCTCCATAATATTTTCCAAGGGCTGTGTGACATATGGAGACTGGGAAGAATGTCAGGAAGGTAGCGTAGGAAATAAACAGGGGTGCGTGGAATTCAGAAGGGGCTGTGTAGAAATCAATGAAGGCAATGTATTAGTGTTTGAAAACTGCATATGGCATAAAGGAACTTGTTGTGTATCAATGTTTGAAGACAACATTGAAGTTGTATTTGGATGTGGCAATGAATTATGAGGCAAAGAACATAAATCACTCCCACTGGATATGTTTGGTGCCACATTTGGATGTGAAAACTACGAAAAATACACCACTTCCATTTGAGATGTCATCCACAGGCACATACTCTTTTGCTTGTGTCCCCTGTGCTTGCAGACCTGGAAATACTTTCTCATTAAATATCACATGACGACTGTGAACTATTTGTTTGGCAATCGGATCCCACAATCAATATCTATACTGTTCCTCTTCATAGCCAACAAAAATACATTTTTCAATTTGACATCCAATTTAGTTCTCTTCTCTTTGGGAATGTGAGCAAAAGCCTCGTAGTTGAAGACATGTAAATGATTGTAAGAAATCCTTCTTCTCAACCATCTCTCCTCTGGAATGTCAAGATCCAATCAAGATGAAGGGTCTCAATTGATCAAGTACACCGATGTATTCACTGCCTCTACCCAAAATTCCTTGCCCAAACTTGCATTAGAGAGCATACTCCGAGCTCTCTCCAAGATTGTTTGATTTAGCCTCTCAGCTGTACCATTTTCTTGAGGGGTGAATGGAACAATCTTAATATGATGGATGCCATTACCTGCAAAAAATTTTCAAACTCCAAAGAGCAAAACTCTCCTCCATTATCCATTTTCAAACACTTTATTTATTCCCGATTTGATTCTCAACAATAGATTTGAAAAATTTAAATTTGCTAAATGCTTCTGATTTTCTATTTAACATATAAACCCAAACTTTGTGGGTGCAATCATCAAGAAAAGTAACAAAATAATTTTCCCCTCCAATGGAGGTTACCTGCATAGGACCAAACATGTTTGAGTGCACAAGCTCCAAGGGCCTTGTCTTCTTGTCATTTTTGGTTTTAGAGAAGTTGATCCACCTTTGTTTACCATAGATATAATGCTTACACAACTCTAAATTAGTAGATTGCAAACCTATAAGTTGATCCCTTTTGAGAAAACTTTATGTCCTTGCTTGCTCATATGCTCTAGCCTCTTGTACCAAAGCTCCACCCCACTATCCACAACCGTCATCACAGCTCCTACTTCAGAATGGCACTCTAGCACATAAAAAGTACCCAATTTGCTACCTCTTGCAATGACTACAGCTCCTTTGGTCACCTTCCAAGTGTTTGAAGAAAAGGTGATGCTACACCCATGAGCATCAAGTTGTCCCACGAAAATTAGATTCCTCTTGAGCTTAGGAACATGTCTCACATCCTGCAATAGCTGCTTGTTTCCATTCTTTAATCTCAACATCACATCACCTTTGCTAATGATATCATTGTAGGAGTCAAGGACAACACTAAGAGGGGGTGTGAATCAGTGTTGTGTGAATTTTCAAATCTTTTTCAAACTTTAACTTGCAGAGCACAAAGGAGAGAACGCTATCATTGATTTGTCAAACACATATGCACATAACTGAGAATGAAAAATAAAAAGAAACTCATGAGTAAAACATACAACCACAGGGAGAAGATCAATATGAATCAAGACACAAGAATTGCACGAGTGGAAAACCCTCCAGGGGTAGAAAAACCACTCCAGAATTGCCTCACTGGCTACAATATGTATCTAGGAGCACCAACTCCAATACCAAATAGAAGCACCCACTTCCAACACTGATATACCTCACTAGTAAACAAATAGGTCTCACTAACCAACAAGCCTCACTGGCTAATACAAGGCCTCACTGGCAAACTAAATCTTCACACTTAAAAAAAATCTTCCACAAAAATGTGCCTTCAGAAAATCTTCAATATCTAAAAAAAAATTTCTATTTCATACAAACATATCTTTTTAATATCTTGTAACTCCCAAGCCACATGTATTCACAAATAAGAATCTTCTAAACTTTCCATCTCCCACACATTCTATCTACAAACCTTTCTAACTTAAGTGTCTCTTCAACTTCAGTGAAAGATAGAGAAATATGCATGTTTTATTGCTTTTTAAAGCACAGAGGACGTCAAAATTAACATAGTTTACTAACCATTGGAGATCACATACAAATTTAAACCTTATCCCTCCAATCCCCAAAGCCCGCCAGATGTTAATTCAACAATTGTCGTAGATAGAGATTTTCCCGCGGAGCACAAAGAGCATTAACCTGGTGACCGGGCACCCTAGCCATCAGGGCCAGTAAAAATAATGATCCACCACCCTTTAAGTTGTCACTTAAGTGACTTTAACTGCTTTGACCACTCAACATTGAATTAAAACAAAAGTGCATTGATGGCTTGAATGGGCTTTAGAGGAAGGTAAAAGATAACATAGGTTTATTTAGGTCTGTGAAACAAGGTTTCTTTTAGGTCTTTGATGCTTAGGTTTGTTTAGGATTTAGAACATAGAAAATAACATTTCACTAATCAAAGACATTACATATGATAATTAGAGTATTAGCCCTCATCAATATGCTTTTGAATGTCAAAGTATCACCAAGATCTTGAACAAGCTAGGAAACCAAATCACCTCAAATGTGAAACAATGAAGAGCAATCTGTCACTATATGTGTCACTTGTCACTATAACATCATAAGTCACTTGTAAGAGTCTTACCAACTAAAACTATCAAGAAATAGAGATGAACACCATATGAATACTGAGATCATACCATACCTCCAAACCACTGTGATTACAACAAGCCACAATCAAGAGTGTGCCAAGATTGCATGATATGATGAAGACCACTCATGATGCCAACCTATGCCACTTTCACTGAAAGCATGAAGACATGAACATGCATCCTTAACAGGATCCTATATCTGATTTCACAAACACCTTTTGATGAGATCAATATATATCAACATGCAAGCAAAAGATTCAAGACTCCATCAACACTGCCAAACCTTGCATCATAACCATATGCAATGCATCATACCTCCTCCTTTATCTACATTATTATTGCAATTCTGTCATGTTGCCATCATGAAGAAACTTTGTCATGACAAATCCAAATCAACTGAGGAACACATCAAGCATGTTCACAAAGTGAACTTTTGTAAACTCCAATAACATGACATCCTGAAGACATCTCAATCATGAAGAACACCATGAAGTAACTTCACCAAGAATCCTTTTTGACATCAATGACAATCAGTCACCATCAATCTCCCCCTGTGTCATTGATGGCAAAACTACCTGATACTTGTTTTCTTTCTCCCCCTTTTTGACATCTGATGACAAAACCAGAGTTAACTCCCCCTGAGAACAACTCCAATTAAAGATGTTATAGCATGACCATAACCATTACAAACACATTGCATTATGAAGACTTTGTTATCTTGTTATCTTCAACCAAAAATTTAGAACCACTTACCAAAATCTTTGATACCACTTGTCTTTCAAAGTATTGAAGGCACTGAATGCAATTTTGCTAAACTTATCCTGAACAACAACATTTCAATCTTGAGAGCAAAAAAAGTACCATGAAACTTACATCTGAAGCACAATACCACTTCTTATTATAATACCACTATGAAGATGAAGACAGACACACTCCTAATGACATCACATGTGATTGAAAGATAAACTTTCAAAAAACAAACAATTCTTCTACAATCAACAACACTTTTTGAGCCACATGACAAATCTCCAATGAATCTATTTGCTTCCCTTTAAGGTTCACAAACAAATCACTACTCAGAAATACCACTGGTAAACACTGACAAGACTAATCAACATAACTCAACTCAACTCAGCACTGATCCACTTCCTGAAATAGTCCTGAAGCAACATATCAACCTGAAGTATACCATCCATTCACTAACAATCAACCTTCTGAACACTTTTGCAAAGAAATCATAAACATGCCAATACTCTTTGATAAACAGATTTGTAGGCAAAAATCAAGAAGACTCCTTATCACACAGTTCTCAACACAAGATGCCAAGATGACCATTTTTTATAAGACCTTTACTTGCCTTTGATTTGAAGAAATACAAGATTCACCATCAATGTCATAAGAAACTCTAGATTATCATCTTCTTTTGACACTATCTTCAAATCACCTGAAAGCTCCAAGATACATGTCATAAAACATAACTCAACAGAGTAAAAGATATAATCATCAAACTGACTCCTTGATATGAACTATCATCCTGCAACCAAACAATTCTTGCACACCATTTCTGACATGACAGAGAATGAAAACCATTTGAATAAATGAAGACTATCCTGTTGTTTCTACACAACTATTTACAACACACTATCAAAACTGATACATACATAACCACATCTGAAACATACTGCAATCAACAAGAATCCTTGCCTCCTGACTTCATGATTCAAAACAAGATATTATTGCAACAACACTTTCCAAAACACTTTGGATTGTAATACCATGACAATTCAACCTTTGTAATCATCAACATGATCAAGAACAATTTGTGCATATAAACTCTTGAAACACCTTTTCAACATAATAAGCCAAAGAATATCTAAAACACTGTCATATACTAAACATCAACATTGTTAGCAACATCATCATCAACTATTTCAAAGCATGGCAAGAATGATAGACAGACAAGATCATCATATCAAATGATCTTCTTCTTGAAACTTCTTGGGGTTAACTGATAGAAAATTTGATACCTCCCCCTTACTTCATGCTATATTATGCAATAGATGAAATTTGTGCAAGATGCACAAGCTTAGATTCTGACTTCTCTTTACTTTCTTTCTGCTTCCAAAATTTCAAAGGTGATTTCTTCCTCCAAACCTTTTCTACCTCTTTGCATTTCCAACCTATCAAATTAGGTGATACTTTTCTACAACTAAATGCTTTGTGACCGGGAGAATTGCAATTATAACAAATTATTATGTAATCATAATCAAATGATTGAGTATTTATATTATGCTTCCAAGCAGTATCATACCTTCTATTCATTTTGCAGTTTCTTTGAATGTGACCAGCATTATTGCACTTGTAACATACAAGGTTAGTATTCCTTCTGCAATCAACTGCTTTATGCCTAAAATGATTGCAAGTATAACAGTAACCATTAAATGAATAGTTATACCTGTACATGTAAGCTTGTCTTATAGGTGCAGGTTTTTTGAAATTTCTTCTTTGATTGTGCACAAATTCATCTCTCATTTTCTGTTCAGCTTCACTCTTCCTTTCACCTTCTCTAGCAACATGACTTAAATCAATTTTACTTCTAGGAGTCTCTCTAGCTTTGGAACATTCCCCTTCTTCAGTACTTTTTTCAAACAACAGATTCTTGTACAACTTAGAGGAAGCCTTTTCTAACTCCTTTCTTAAAGAGACTATTTTTTATTCTAGTTTTAGATTCTCAATCCTTGTAACTTCAAGGTCAGATATTGAGACATCAGCTATCCTCTTAGCTTCTTCAATTTCTATCTTTAATCTAGCAATTAGTTTGTCTGAATCATCAATATATGTCTTTAAACTTATAATTTGACATCTAGCCTCTTCAAGATCTGTAGATACAATTTGAAGTTCTGAAAGTACATTGTCTTTAGATTCTCTTTCTTGTTGCAGCTGCAATTTTAGTTTATGATTTTCCTTCTTATAATTCTTGAGTTCACTTAGAACATAAATGAGCTCTCCTTCCAAATCAATCTCACAATCTTGTTCATCATAATCCTGATCATGATCTTCTTCTGAATCTAATTGGGTCTCAACTTCTTCACGTGATTGCCTTTCATTGCCACTTTCTTCATACACCAGAGTGTCCTCTTCTTTATAATTATCTTGATAAATTCTTTTCAATTCTTTCCAGATATCCTGAGCTATTTCACACTGCACAACCTTACAAGATATATCATTAGATAAACTAGATAAAATAACTTTCTTGGCTATATGATTGCATTTAAGAGCCTCTTTGTAATTTGAAGAATTACCATTCTCAACTGACATTAAAACATCATATCCTAAGGAGGATAAATACACTTGCATTCTAACATACCAAACTGAGGAACATCTAAAAATTTTTCTTCTAAGACAATATTAGATTCAATTTGGAGAACATCTTTATCATCTGACTTTATATCAACATTTGCATTTGATATGGATGATTTCTTTTGTGTCTTTTGACCAAAAAGAATCTTAACATTTCTCATGTTCTTAATTCTCCTGCACTTACCCATTGAACTCCACTACCAGAAACTACCCGAGCCTATTAGACTTCAAATAGGGAAACTTTCTCTGATACCAATTGTAGGAGTCAAGGACAACACTGAGAGGGGGGGTGAATCAGTGTTGTGTGAATTTTCAAATCTTTTTCAAACTTTAACTTGCAAAACACAAAGGAGAGAACACTATCATTGATTTGTCAAACACATATGCACATAACTAAGAATGAAAAACAAAAAGAAACTCATGAGTAAAACATACAACCATAGAGAGAAGATCAATATGAATCAAGACACAAGAATTGCATGAGTGGAAAACCCTCCAGGGGTAGAAAAACCACTCCAGAATTGCCTCACTCGCTTAACTAATAAAACATGCCTCACTGGGTACAATATGTATCTAGGAGCACCAACTCCTTATGGAGCACCAACTCCTTATGGAGCACCAACTCCAATACCAAATAGAAGCACCCACTTCCAACACTGATATACCTCACTGGTAAACAAATAGGTCTCACTGACCAACAAGCCTCACTGGCAAACCAAATCTTCACTAGAAGTAATAAACGAGTTCAGAGGGACACTCTGTTTCCATTCAATTCAAAACATTTCTTCTCTCACATATGTTTGTCAAATGGCCATTCTATTCAAGATCAATCCTACATTTGGATACACTCAACAACACTGCATACTCTATATGTTTCATTTGTCTTACAAGTCATGCCATCAATGCACCTAAAAAACAATTTTATACAAAATTGAATAACCTTCCACCTACAAAGAAAAAATCTTTTCATATTCCTCTACTTTGTATAATAATTTTCATCTATAAAAACTTTTTCTATATAAATCTTTTCTTCAATTTTGATCTTCCATCTTCCCTTCAATCTCTTCAATGATGCTTCATATTCCTGCAAAAAAACACTTTCTCTGATAGCAAACAAAAAAAAAAAAAATCTTCAATATGTTGCCTCTCAAATCATGTTGCCCTTATGAGGATTAAAAATATCTTCCATATTTTCAATCATATCACACAAAAATCTTCAATAAACCTTTAATCTTCCCTGATAAGAAAATAAAATACTCCTTCACTATCTTTAGATCCCCTCTTTAGATTTCCTCTATATGAAGACAAGAAAAAATAAAATCATCTTAACACTCAAAAAAAATCTTCCACAAAAATGTGCCTTCAGAAACTCTTCAATATCTCAAAAAAAATTTGTATTTCATACAAACATATCTTTTTAATATCTTGTAACTCTCGAGCCACATGTATTCACAAATAAGAATCTTCTAAACTTTCCATCTCCCACACATTCTATCTACAAACCTTTCTAACTTAAGTGTCTCTTCAACTTCAGTGAAAGATAGAGAAATATGCATGTTTTATTGCTTTTTAAAGCACAGAGGACGTCAAAATTAACATAGTTTACTGACCATTGGAGATCACATACAAATTTAAACCTTATCCCTCCAATCCCTGAAGCCCACCACATGTTAATTCAACAATGGTCGTAGATAGAGATTTTCCCGCGGAGCACAAAGAGCATTAACCTGGTGACCGGGCACCCTAGCCATCGAGGCTGGTAAAAATAATGATCCACTACCCTTTAAGTTGTCACTTAAGTGACTTTAACTACTTCGACCGGTCAACATTGAATTAAAACAAAAGTGCATTGATGGCTTGAATGGGCTTTAAAGGAAGGTAAAAGATAACGTAGGTTTATTTAGGTCTGTGAAACAAGGTTTCTTTTAGGTCTTTGATGCTTAGGTTTGTTTAGGATTTAGAACATAGAAAATGGCATTTCACTAATCAAAGACATTACATATGACAATTAGAGTATTAGCCCTCATCAATATGCTTTTGAATGTCAAAGCATCACCAAGATCTTGAACAAGCTAGGAAACCAAATCACCTCAAATGTGAAACAATGAAGAGCAATCTGTCACTATATGTGTCACTTGTCACTATAACATCATAAGCCACTTGTAAGAGTCTTACCAACTAAAACTATCAAAAAACAGAGATGAACACCATATGAATACTAAGATCATACCATACCTCCAAACCATTATGATTACAATAAGCCACAATCAAGAGTGTGCCAAGATTGCATGATATGATGAAGATCACTCATGATGCCAACCTATGCCACTTTCACTGAAAGCATGAAGACATGAACATGCATCCTTAACAGGATCCTATATCTGATTTCACAAACACCTTTTGATGAGATCAATATATATCAACATGCAAGCAAAAGATTCAAGACTCCATCAACACCGCCAAACCTTGCATCATAACACATATGCAATGCATTATACCTCCTCCTTTATCTACATTATAATTACAATTCTGTCATGTTGCCATCATGAAGAAACTTTGTCATGACAAATCCAAATCAACTAAGGAACACATCAAGCATGTTCACAAAGTGAACTTTTGTAAACTCCAATAACATGACATCCTAAGTACATCTCAATCATGAAGAACACCATGAAGTAACTTCACCAAGAATCCTTTTTGACATTAATGACAATCAGTTACCATCAATCACATGGCTCATTGTCACCAAGGTAGACTCTCCCAAGTTTACCTTCTTCATAGTTTTGAAGGACTTCCTGGTATGAGGTTGCATGAAAAGAAGCACCGAAGTCCAATACCCATGAATCAGCTGTAGTTTCACATGTTGCAAACACTAAAGCCCCTCCATCATCTACATACGTAGTGTTAACCTCATTTTATTTTAGCTGATTTTGTGCCTTCTTGTATGACTAGTAGTTCTTCTTGATGTGTCCTTATTTTTCACAAAACTAGCAACCTTCATTTCTTCCTCTAGGCTTCTCTTTGCAGATTTTGATCTTCTCCTATTATTTTTGCCTCTTTCTTGAGATCCCCCTCTATTGCCGAACACCAAATCATCTCTTGAAGAGTTTCCTTGATTCTTTCTTCCCATGTCTTCACCAAGAAAAGTGTTAAGAACATCATCGAATTTTAGTTTGTTTTTGTTGGACACCTAAGTGTTGATTGCCATCACTACTCCTTCCCAGCTATCTGGTATAGAGCACAACATTAAGATGGCTTTGATTTCATCATCCGTCTTTATGTCCACTGAAATCAATTGGTTGATTAATGTATTGAATTCATTCAAGTGATTCATCATGTTGCTTCCTTCCTTTATCTTTAAATTATACAATTTCTTCATGAGAAAAAAATTGTTGGAAGCTGAAACCAACTCATACATATTAGACAATTTGTCCCACAATCCTTTTGCAATCTTTTCAGTTGCAATGTTGAATAATACAATACTGGATACAGAAATAATAATTGTTGCTCTTGCTTTCTTGTCTATTCTCTCCCACTCTTCATCATCCATCATAGTTGGCATCTTGAATTTGCCTTCGAGCGCGATACAGAGATCTCTTTGAATCAGCAATGATTCTATCTGCATTTTCCACATTGTGAAATTTTGTCCTGAGAATTTTTCAATTCTCCATTTAACCGCTTCTTCCATCTTTCCAGAATTTCTTCATGAATTCCCAATCAGCTCCTTCACTAACCTCTGATACCGATTGTTGATGTAAAGAGCAGATAAAACAAACCAAATTAAACACAGAACTAAGCAGAATCAAAACAATACACAAAACATCAAATTTATGTGATTCACCAATTTGGCTACATCCACGAAAAGTAGGGGAAAATCATTTTATTATCTCTGTTTTACACATACATATCTCTTACGTGGTGAATACAACAGTAGCATATCTATTTTAGTTGTTACATTATCCAATGAAGGATTGGAATTCTCCAAAGGAAAACCAAGAGTTATTAGTTTTGGCGGGAGAAGGCAAAGCCCATGGTGACTGTTCCTTCCAACATATACATCTCTAGAATGTTCAGTCACCTCCTTCTATTATTTCTACATTGCTCCCTCTTCTAAATCCCACATAATTTGACAGTCTTGCGTCATGGGATGACCATGATTGGGATGGTGGCAATTTGTTAGATGAGATGTTTGATGAGTAGGTACTTCTACTTTGTCTCTTGTGTATTTACATATTTGTGTTTTTTTTTTCAACATTATAGTGATGATTGTTTGCTTTATGTTGACATATCTATATATTCCTTGCACATGTATTATATGTCTATGTTAGTTCCCACTGGAAGACCCATGATACTCCTATAAGTATATGGATATAAGAGGAATGCCATGTTTTTTTTTTCCTTTTTTTCTCTCACATTCTTTGTATGTATATTGTTATTTGTATTGTTTAAACACATTTTGGGATGATGCAAAGAATTTAGATATTTAGATCTCATTCATGCTAACCCAAAATGTTTAGGACAATTGTGTGCTTTTTACCCTTTCTATTTGTTGTTTGATTTCCTTCGGGATAAGGTAAAACATTCAAATTTTTGTTCATATAGATTCATGTTGACAGAATTAGAAAGATTTTTAACTTTTAATCTCTATTTGGTGTATACCTTCTGCCTATATGATCATAGTTCTATATGCCCTAGGCAATGATGAAAATTCCAATTACAAAATAGTCTACAGAGTGGTAGGAAATATTGGACGTGATAACGAAAGCTCCACACTACATTTTTCTCTGTTGAAAAAACTCATAGACAAATATACAGAGACAGTTACCCATACCCATTACATAGGGATTTTAACAAAGTTATAAGAGATAAGCAAAAGAACATACATTTTAATTGAAACATATAATATCCAGATAAGCCACACACTTATGGAGCACTATAATTTGAAGACAGACTATTTTTTGGTAACTATGCAAGCAGGATATGAGATGAGAATCACAAATAACAATTCTATGATACTAGAATTAAAACATACAATTATTTCTGGGAACTATGCAAGCAGGATATAAAATGAATATCACAAATAGCAATTCCTTAATAGCAAATCAATTGCTCAGGTGCCACTGAGGTTCTTTCTGATTGTGTCCACTTCAGCAAGATTTATCTGGAATGACTTAGCCAGGACTTGGTTGGGAATGGCCGGGTTAGAGGCAAAAACAGCTAAAGAAATTACAGAAGCACCCGGAGCTTGACTGTTAAAAGCTCCTATTAGAGAGGTAGTTGTCCATCCCGTGTTCTGAACAAAGTGTATGAGGCCTTTGGGGAACACAAAAACGTCTCCCGTTTTAATCTCAGCAGAGAAAAGCTTGTTGGTGGTGTCCACGAGGCCAACGGTGAGATTTCCTTGCAGAACGAAGACTATTTCAGTGGCTCTTGGATGAGTGTGAGGAGGAACTTCTCCTCCGACCACCACATCTACACGAGCAAATACTATACCCATCGTGTTTATACCAGGGAGGGCTTCTGCTGTTGTAAAAACCACGCTCGATCCGAACAGATTGCCTGATGTGTTTGCTTGGCTGCTCAGAATAGATGTGGTAAAGTCCTTCAGAGAAGCGTTACTGGGATTCATACAAGGCAGCCCATTTGTAAATACTGTGGACGAGGTGGTATCTGCTATGCAAAAATCCTGCAAAGCATCTAGGTCTGAACTTATTGTGGGCACTAATAACAGCATTAGAAGTCCAAGCTGTCGCCAAGTCCCAAGTACGGTCAGTTTGATTCTCCCATGGATTCGTTTTGGGTTACGAAGCTGTCTCATTTATTTTTACATTTATTCTCTTTGAAGGCTTTCTGACATTCTGCAGGAGCGCATTTCCAAGCTCTTAATGGGATGAATGTATTAAGACAGTTGGGATAGTGTCAAATGTCCCACCTACAATGGGAGGATAGCATATCTATTTTCGCCTTATGTTCATTAATAGATAATGCCGTGCAAGGACTGGCTGGTTCTTGGTTGTCCTTTGACGGCGTAACGGCTTAATCCTCCCGCCTTCTCCTACCTGCTTTGGACACGTAGTCACCCCTACTTGCCCTCTTATGGACTGGAAGAGTACTCCATCTGTGTGGCTGACGCTCGCATCTTTACTTCTCCGCCAGCCCTCAAATCCTTTTTGTCTTCCTATTTTCTTTGGACTCTTCTCAAGATTGAGTTTCTAATGGCTCTGTTCTTTTTGTTCTCCTTGCTCTGCCGCTTCCCTGTCCTCTCCGTGTTGTTTCCTCTTTCTCAGTTGCCTCACTTCTGACTAAAGTGGGCGATGGTGGATACGCGACTAAACTAGAGGCTTTTCTTCCCTGCCCTTGATTGGGAACCAGTGATACGGGGGTGAGTGAAGGCGATTGACCTCATGACCCTCATCGACTCTGACTGCACTCTTTCTCAGTTCGCAATCAGGAATATCGTGGGTCATGCCTGGATCAGAGGTTTCGAGGGATGCGTGTTAAACTATTTAGATATTGTCTCACAGCTTCTTTCCAACATAATGGATCTTGTTATGGATGGGGATTATGTGCACTCCCTTGTGGCAGGCTTGTTCTTTAAGAACATTTACATAGTGGAACGTTGGGAAGCGGCAGTGTCTAATTACCGCATGGAGGAAGGTGATGCTCTCATTGGAGGGCTCTTTAATCTTACAACTCTACGGAATTCTCCTCCTTAGCAAGTCATTTACAGAGCTATGCAGTCTAGTATCAAATCCCTTTGCAGTGAGGATTTAGATGATGCCCTACGAGCTTACTGTTTTCTTCTCTCCAAGAAAAGAAGCGAGCGTATAAGGGATGTTTTCACAGCCATTCGATTCCTTAGAGTCCATGCGTCTGATATGGCCCTAGGGATGCCCTTTTATGCTTTGGCAGATTTGGAGGAAGGGGATCAGTCAGCGGCCACAGCGGACCTGGACGAAAGGGCTCTGTCGGCTGCTCCACCAGCGACTTAAGGTATGTCGGGGGGTTGGTGATGGTGAGGTGTTTTGTTGTTTTGTCTGTCTCTAGCTCTGTTTTGCTCGGTGGTGCTAGTTTCATCTTTCAGAGGGGGTTGGTGGTCGGTGGTCAGGGGTCAGCGTGGGTGATGGTAGATTTATCTACTATTTTTTGATGTTTTCTTTTATCATGTTCTATCTGGTCTGGTCAGGACCCTGACATGTAATTTCTATTTTTCTTTTTGCATTACGAATGCTGCAGCTATGTAAAACTCTTCTCCCTTAATCTATGGGTGCTCCGCCACCTTTTTCTGTTTTAAAAAAAAAATAACAGCATTAGAAGGGGAACAAAAAAGTATGCCATTGCAATTGTAACTGCTAATTTAAATCTAGCAAAGATCATAAAAATTAATTTGGGGTTTCTGCCTTTGTGCGCGTGTATACAAAGCTCTAATGAACCATTATTTTAATGGTAATCTAGAAATTTTGCACTCCAATTTGTAAGGGCAAAAAAAAAGATTATAATTGATGGCCAAACAGCGACAGCCGGTTAAGGCCGGCAAATAATTTTGGACTGACCTGGGACTAGAATTTGACCGTTTCTGGCTTCTCAAAAGTCTTAAAACTACTGTTTTAAAATTTTGCTTCCATTTTTTCTCTTAACATGTAGGTAGTATGTGTTTTAATCATCTGAGAAGCAGTAATAATAGAATTAATGGTCTAACAAGACAGCAGTGTACGTGGGGCCGGAATTTTGGATTGCCCAGCCTTCATAATGGTTGTGGCCTGGTTTTAGGGTTTAAAATCCTATATTACAACTCAAATTTTGTGCTTCTGGTATAGTTTAACTTTGTGAATGAGAATATACTTTACCTAATGTTAATGTAGGTTAATCAAACGACTGATTAAGCATAAAATAATTTAGAATAATTCATTAGAGTAGTTACCTGAATTGATAATTGAAATTATTATTTGTGAACGTAAATGTGAAGGGATTGGATATTATCTTGTGGGAAAACAATGAAGGATAACCCATAATGCAACAATGATTTGCTGACCTCATTATTGGAAATGAAAGATCTTAATCTGACATGTGTGTCAAGGTTGTAACAATTATAAAATAGTATGCAAGTTAAATTTGCACTATAGCATTAACACCACATAGTGTGGAAATGATCATTCAAATTGTTGACTCTTGTAATTAGTGGTGACTAAAACTTTGATGTCTGTTCTAGTGTAAAGACTAGCATTCTTGAAAAAAACTTTGGAAAAATCACTAGATTACAATGGTAAAGTTCTCCTAGGTCAACCCTTAGATTGGACTAAATTTATGGTCGTGCAAAACATCAAGGACATCAGCATCAGTCTGCAATCATGCAAATCTCCAATAATGTTTTGATTGAAATTAGGTTCCTTTTAGTGCTATAAAGTAATGTGTCCATTGAATGAATCTTTTCCTCAAAATATAGGATTTTGGTTAGGAATTGGATATGAATGAATGTAAAAATGCCTTTAAATTCCATGACATAGCAATTAATTGTGAAAATGTGTACCATGTTAGCTAATAATGGCTAGTATAATAAGTGGGAGTTGCCAAATTTTGAATATGAATATTTAAAATCTAGGGGTTATTTCCACATGGTTCAAGATCTGTCCCATGTGTTGTAAAATTGGCTCAAGACAAGGAAATGTGAATATTAATGTGGGGAATGAAAGTCTAGACATGGTGGATAAAATACAAATAATAAATTGAAATATGCAAGGATACATATATCATAACATTGAATAGGAGGAAATATGTATAGGTAGGGATAGTTAAGAGATCAAGGAATAAACCCAAATCTACAGAAGAGTGTCATTTGTTGATATATAATTTTGTCAATCTATTCCATCAAAATGGGTTAAAAGATAAATCTGAATTGGCATATAGCTATACAATTTTCAACCATTATATTTTAGCAACACTTTAATGTGCATCTAAATTCTAAATGAACACTCACAAATGCACATGTAATGTAAATACTCAGACATAAAAATGATATTAGGGTCCATGTAAAGTAGTAAACCCAACTAGATATATTTGTGTTCTCTTTGATCTTTGGAAAATAGTGACTCTGCTATAGGGTTTGAATGTTTTCCTATCCTAAGTTTCTTGATTTTGATAGCACAGGTTCATGTAGCTGCCTATTAATGGCAGACCTTTTGGCAAACTCCAGCCAGAAACTTAAACAACTAAACAGGAATAGGGCAACAATAAATTTTACTATAATCAGACTTCAGACCCATACCCCGACTTAAGATTTACAACATTCACACTTTCAGATCTACTGAGACAATAGAATTAGAATGCTAATCCTTTCTAACTGGATGACAGGTACTCCACAAAAGAACAGTATAACATCACCAATTTGTTCAAGCACTACACAAGGAAGACAACAGTCTCAGACAATGAATAAGAACATGAATAACAAAATACTTTAATTTCAGGATTAAACAATTATTACAATATTCTTGATTCACTCAGGAATTGGCCTCTCTGGCTTAACACTCATCATACATACAGAGACCTTCAACAGTATTTATCTCTTTCCATAGACTATCGGCCTGCCTATCATCTCTATCAGCTTTCTTATATTGGTCTTTCCCCTCTATCAATCCTTCCTCTCTTTTCAGGTTGTCTGCACTTGTTTTTATCATCCTCGACTATCTGGCTTCCTCTCGTTGGCCTCTTTTCATTCTTCCATCTTAGACAATTCAGTCTCTAGTGATTACTCTTTCATTATGCGGCTCCTTCATGGGCTTGCCAGTTTGGCCTTTCTTCTGTCTTCTACCACCCCGACCTCAACTATTAACTTTCTTCTTTCTGTATCAATCGGCCTTCTTGTTTCAGCCCGACACTTAGGTCAATTTTCTTTTCTTGTTGCGGTTCATTTGTTGTCTTTTACTAGTTTGACCTTCCTTTGTTTTTGATATCTAAACCAGCCTCTTCATACTTTCCTGTGGCCTTCCTCGTAGCCTTGTTCTTCCACACATGACCACCACTCCTTCCTTATCTTCCTTCCATCAAATCTTCTTTATGCATTCTTCCTTCTTGGTCATTACACAATAGAATTCAAACTGTCCTCTGCATGCCATAACCATCGATTCCATCTTCTGCAACTCTTCCTATTCACTTTGTCTTTTTTCTCTCCACTATGTAACTGATGAACCAAACTGCTCATGACTACTTGACTCATAATCATTTATTTTTTCAGTGTCGAAGGCCACTTCTATCAATTACCTTCATTCTACCCATGTAGTGATAGTAATCAATGTGTACCATATTCTCTTAACCTCATGTCCAAATAGTGACAGTAACTCAAACCTACCCTTATTCTATCATCAAGACCAAAAAGTCCTAACCAGAACCTACCACACTGAACTTAAAACATGACAAAACTAAAAATAAAAAAATTTAGGTCAATGCCCCTGCATTAGACTCCCCAGGGGACAAAGATCATGTGCTCCTGCACATAGAGCCAGTATTCAAAACTCATTTTTTTGTGTTCTTCTTCCGCTTCTTCCATAGTCTTTTTGGCACCTTCAACATATTCATCCTACAATGTTGTTCATCATACCACTCCACACTAACTAGACTTCTTGCTATCTCATTCATCCACAAATCGGCCCTTCCAAACATACGAAGGTTAAGGAACTTTGTATATATGTTCCTAATTGATTCTACTTCAGCCATCGGGTTCTCTGTTATACCAAATTCATGTTTAGACAAATCTACATCCAACATTACATGTACTTCCTTTTTCGATATCCCAATTGAATAACCACAAATTATTTTTAATATCCTTTCCCTTATCATACTCTCTTGTAAATTTATGCTCAAACCTCCCATTGATAAATACTCTAAAAATATATATATACACATTCTTATAAAAGACCATTTTGTTTACCTTGGTCTACACCGCTGCACCTTCTTCATTAGCACCAACTAAATCCTTTCTTCCTTCATCCATTGCTGTCCTATTTTAATGCATACCTCTACAATCATTGTTCCTTTGTCTTCCCGATTCAAACTCATATAATGGTGTCCACAAAACATCTATGACACCCTTATTTTCTACCCCTCCTTCAATTTCCATCTCTACCTTGTTTCCATCATGAATTTTATTTTTATCTTCTTTACTTTCTGCTGCCTCAGCTTTTTTATCTTTGTTCTCTGTTGCTCTTCCTTCACTCTTCATGTCTTTCTCTGTGTTTCTCTTTTGGTTTCCACTTTTCTTGGCCAACACATTCTTCATTTCTCTCATGTACTCATTACTAGACATTCCACTCTGCCTTCCTTTGCTCTCCTTCCACTTTTTATATCTTTATTTTCTCCTTTTCTCTTCATCCACGATCAGCTACAACTTTTCCTCATGTTCATAAATTTCATTCAAAGTTTCAACATCATCCTTACACAAATCAGATAGGCTACCTTTTTTCTTACACTTACCTTTCTTCTCTTCCTCAAACTCTAGTGCATGCTTGGTGGCATTATCCTCCTTTTCCTTCTCTAGGGGCTCTATCATGCATTCCTCTTTATTGGGCTAGTCAATATATATACCTCTCCTCTTCTCTTTCTTTGTCTGCTTCTCCTTGTCAACTTCCTCTTCTACTGCTGTCCCATGCTGCACTACACACGTTGGGTTCTTCACCTTCTTAAGTTGATGCCTTGTTGCCTTTGCGCTTGGCCTATCTTCTTGTCTCCTCTTAATCTCTAGCATGTCCTCCATCCTTGATGCTAAAAAGTTAGTACAAACCACTCCTTCTCTTGGCTACACAATTGCAATTGATTTTTTTTGCCAATATGGTATTATGTACCCATGATCTACTAATTTAACTTTTTCCCTTTGAACTTGCATATTTACATTCCCATTTCCACTTGCATGATCAAAAACACCATCAAAATGAACTTTTACCTTTCCATTAGTCTACTGCCCCAATTTGCTAACATTCTTGGTTGCATGTTTGGCCACCTCCTCCTCTTCACATGCTTTCTTCTTTTTCTCATTAGCTCACTTTGTATCTTTAGGTACCTTGCATTGCACCGCTGTTACAAACTGTCTTCCCTTATCTATTACTACAACTTGTCCTCTTTCACTCTTATCTCCATCTTTGTCTACGGGCTCTCTTCTTGCCCTTTCTTATTTTACCTCCAAAGGCTTGTTCTTAGTCTTCTTCATACATGCATCCACACTTTTAAACAAATCAGTAGCAAATGCATCAAGAGACCAAAATGTCTCTTCAGGTGCCTTGTAACATCCTCATCCGAATAGACAAGAAAAACTAGGTTTTCACAAAGGTAAATTTTTTTTTTACTAGGTAATCAAATACAAAAGAAACTTATCTATAATCCAATCCAACATTTTTCATTTTATCATAATCATGATCTCATTTATATAAAACTGAAAGAAATGATATACAATAAACATTTTATTTTCTAACAATATGAAATTTTCTTGAAACAAACAAATATTGGAAACATACCATTAACATGCATCTCGATTGTCGACCCTTCACATTCAAGACTTGGCATTCCTCAATATTTGGAAGAGAAAGTATCTTCAAGGAGCTTAACCTCCAACCGCAGACTGTCGGTCTCCCACACTCCTTCCTAACTAGAAGTGGCCCTACCCTACTCAAGAGGATAGACTTAGGATAACCATCGGTGTTTGCCATTTGAGCTCTGGTGTTGTAACTTACATGTCTTGTTATCGTGCAGATCCCTAGATACCCTCTAGTCATGCACGACACTCCACAAGAAACGCCATCTAGTTACAGTGAACGTTTGATGCACTTGAGGATAGTACACCACCTTGGCCAAAGGATTTGTTTTTAATTAGCGTTCTAAGAATGCATGAACTTGGTTCACCCACCCTACTCAACTTGAATTGATCGAAATCCTGCAGTTTCCTATTTGTATAGTTTGAACCAATTAATGACCTTGATGACCTCAAGGGTTTAGGATTTCCTCCTGTAATAGTGCATGGCACAACATTTACTCTAATCTCGAGTTCATAGTTTCATAAACTCATATTCATGTAAAAACATTGTTTAATAACGCCCACTCCTAAGTGGTTTCACACTTGTTTACTCAGTTTCCATGTTTGCACAACACACTCGAGTATCTAAAACAATTTCCCGTTATCCCAGAATTCAAGGGTTCTAGACTCTTAAGGCCTACAAAATGATACTAGAATCATCGCATGCAACATAATCTGGATTCAAAATGTGGGATTTCCCACTCTACTTGCTCGTTACAAAACCATGACAGTTTTCGACACAAGTACATTAACTCCCTACTTCCCTTTCCAAGTCAATTAATTTTGCATAAGCTATTGAAGTAAGAATCGCAAAATAAAATAATTAAAGATTTGGACTCTTTCTTATGACCTTAGAGATGACCAAACACATGGTCGACCTCTAACAAAAGATAAAAGACGAAAACAACTCAAGCTAGTTGAAACTACAACTTCGGCTATCAAACACATTAAAGTTTACGTCAAACATGCTTTAAATCTGTGGTTTTAATCTCCCACACAACATGCATGTGGAGCAAAGTGTTTTCTCACTATGGAGTTATTGTTTCAAGTGTTCCAAGGGCGGTTGAAAATTGATATCTCAGTCTTAAAGGAACTTCTTTTAGCTTACGTCTTTACCGGCTGTTTGAACTTTGTAGTTTACGGTTGTATCATGTGGTGATCATTCTTAGGTGAATGCACATTGAGAGTTATGTTCTAACATCATACGACGTCAACCATGAGAGGTAATGATCTATTTTCTAAGTTCTCAAATACTAACAGACAACAGCATTACTATTTTAGAGGTTTCTATTGCCATAATACATCAATGATACATTTATGATGATCAACTTCTCACAGAAACGCAGAAAAAGACATTATCATCATATTATATTTGTTGTAAGCATATTACCTTATTCAGCAATGAAGAGCACAGTGAATACTGAAGCCTCCCTTCAATCCTCACTGCCGACCACCACAGATAAGCTCCTTCCATTATCTCTCTGTCAATTCCAATGACAAAACTCAACAGACTTCCCCCCCGAACTCATTCCTCTCTTTGCCGTTTATTTCCTCCTTTAAAAACCACCATAGTCTCCTCCTGACTATCCTCCCTATCTCTCTATTTCCTAACCTCTCCAAACCCTACCTCCTTCCACGATGAAGGATTCAAATGCCTTTCTCTATATTCTCTATCGTTTCACTCTTTCTCAAGCCACGACAGTCCCTACAAACTCACTCCTAACTCCTCAGAAGTCGATCCCCCTCAAAAAACCAAACCCTCTCCTTTCACATTGTGACAACCCTCTCTCTTCCATCAATAGTATCTCTCACACCTCACCCACGTTTCTCTATCCTCTCTCTGCAAACCAAAACAAACCTTCCTACAACTCCTATCTTCACTCCCTTATCTCTGACCACTACCAAGAAGATTCCCCTCCGACGATATAGTATAACTGACATCTAAACCTCGCTTACCAATTCTAACTCCACCTTACAATGGTTCCTGATCTCCCTCTCTCAAATGAGGGAGCATCAGCATTAATTGCCAGTTAAACTTATTATCCACAGCATAATTCGCCACAACATAGCGAAGGAAAAGGAGTAACTTCTAACTGAGGTTTCAAAATCTAACCAACACATGCCTATCCACAAGGGTCGGTATTAACTACAACTATCCGACTCCACACTTGCAGAGGTCCCAACCAAAAGGAGGTTCTAAATGACAACGTCATATAGCAATTTCATCATTCTATTGCAAGAAGACCTCTAACCTTCAAGAGAAACTAAAAGATGAATGGAGGAATTAAATGCATCAAGGTAGCGGATAATAAATGCCTACGACATCTCTATGGCTGAATAAGAAAAGGAGGTAAAGACCACTCTATATAAGAGACTCAAGGTCAGACCAAAATAACTTGCGATCAAAGCTAAAAGAAAGGACTCATGCTAAACGATGACCATAACAAATTATTTCACACTATGGTTTTAAATCGACATTCGTCGATCTACAAGAAAGGAATAAATTCACAACACAAGTTCGACGCATTTTTACGACAATCACGATGGATTGATCGTAACGTAAATGAGTTTCCTACAACGTTGGATGCACAAAGCTGACTTCTCGCATCTTTCGACTACGAGACATGATTTACAATTTCACCATAAGAAGGTTCATTTAATTACTTATAAATGAAATAATAAACGTCTATATAAGTCGACATGCTATGGTGGACTTACGATGACATCGATGACTCCAAGATTCTATATGATGACTTTCGACTAGGATGTTACACTTTATCCTCTAACGTCGACATCTAGTTAACTAACCCAACCGACAAACAAGACTAAATTGATGGTTCCAAGGTTTATCTACCTATTTGGCATTCTCATTAACAAACACCCATGGTTAATTTCAAAAGTCTATACTCCCTCTCGAAGATACTTTCTCTTCCCGTCGAACACAGTCCACCTGTTCCTGCAACGACAGTCTCACATACAATTTTGTGGTCAAAGCACCTATATTCCAAATCACATCATAATATATCCAAAACATCATTGTATTTAACAAAAAGACATTTAGTCTACAATATCATATTGATCGTAAGCATTAGATTCCATAATTTCATAAAACAACTTTGTAAAATAAATCGTCAGTTTCCATGTCGTCCACAACATATTAAATTACTGAAATTTGCAAGGAAATAAATGGCATAATTGTTTCCAAAAAGAGGGATGTAACATAGCCTTCGCCTTTAAAAATCATCGTCCCCGATGATTAAGTTTATCAAGCAAAATTTAAACTTAAAACAAACTTTTTATAAAGCAACATTAATGTCTTTGAAAAGTTTAGGAAATCTTTGGTAAATATCTTTATAATCTTCCCAAGTGGCACTATCCTCGTGATATTGGTCCCACTGTATTTTGCATTGCAAAACTTCTCGATTACGTAAACGAAGTATATGCATTTCGAGCACCTTGAGTGGCTCGATCACAACCACCCCAGGTTCTTGCATCTGTAAGGAATTCCAGTTAAGGATGTGGTTATTACCTACAAAATATTTCTTTAAATACGAAACATGAAAAACATTATGCATCTTAGACAAGGTTGGAGGTAGAGCAACTTTGTAGGCAACTGGATTAATAATCTCAAGAACTTCGAAAGGTCTGACATAACGAGGAGCCAATTTCGAAGATTTACCAAATTTTATAGAACTCTTTTGGGGTTTCACTCACAAAAGCACTTTCTCACCAACAGAGAAGTGTCTAGGCACTCGTTTCCGATCTGCATAACTCTTTTGCCTGTCATTGGCTTCTGCCAACCTCTTCCTAATCACTTTAACTTTTTCTTCCGTATCAGCAAGCATTTCAGGTCCAATGCTTATCCTATCTTCCAGCTTATCCCAGCTTATAGGAGTTCAGCATTTCCTTCCATATAATGCTTCAAATGGCACCATCTTAATGGCAGAATGATAGGAGTTGTTATAGGTAAATTCGACAAGAGGTAGATATTCCTCCCATCTGTATTGCTGATCCATGCAATACATTCTCAAAAGGTCTTCTAATACCTGATTCACTCTTTCTGTCTATCTGTCAGTTTCAGGATGGTAAGCAGTACTTACATTCAGTTTAGTCCGTAATGCAGAAAATAAGGTTTGCCAAAACTGTGAAGTTATCCGAGCATCTCTATCTGATATTATCTTTTTAGGTACCCCATGCAATCTAAAAATTTCTTGCATAAATTTTCAAGCCAAAAGATGTGCTCCATTTGTCAAATTTCCCGGTATGAAATGTGCAACCTTGGTTAGTTTATCCACAACAACCAATATTGCATCATCCCTGTTCTTAGACATTGGTAACCCCTGGACAAAATCCATACTAAGAACTTGCCATTTCCATTCCGAAATATCATGCAGGTATAACAATCCAGCAGGATGTTGGTGTTCTGCTTTAACTCTCTGACACTCCAAACAACTAGCTACAAACTTTGCAGCATCGCTTTTCATTCCCTTCCAGAAATCTAATGGCTTGACATCCGCTAACAGTTTTGTTACACCAGGGTGTCCAGAGTAAGGAGCACAGTGAACTTCCTTCCACACAAGGTTTCTAAGTTCTACTAAATCAGGAACATAAATTCTTCCCTTGAATCTCAGCAATCCATTGGATTCAAAACTGAATCCGTCATATCTTGGGTCCTTAGGGTTTAGGTGCAGAGCCTGTTTCACTTGCTCATAATACTCATCTCCAGATAAGTTTTGCAATACTAAGTCTTTAAAGTTAGCATGAATGGAGATTATAGAGGCTATGTGCCTTCTTCTGCTTAAGGCATCAGCTACTCGGTTTTCCTTGCCTTTGATAGAAGAAATTTCAAAGTCATAATCTGATATTAATTCCAACCATCTCCTTTGCCTTGCATTGAGATTAGGTTGTGTGAATATGTAGCGAAGGCTTTGATGATCAGATTTTAAAATAAAAGTCCTTCCCAACAAATAATGTCGCCACATCTGAAGGGCGTGAACCACTGCTGCCATCTCTAGGTCATGAGGAGCGTAGTTCTACTCATAATTTTTCAGCTTCCTTGACTCATAGGCTACTACCCTACCATCTTGCATAAGTACACCTCTCAATCCTTCCCCCGAGGCATCAGTGATAACCTCAAACTCTCCCTCAGGATCAAGAACTTTCAAAATTGGAGCAGTTGTTAATTTTTCTTTTAACAAGTCAAACACCTTCTGACATTCATCTGTCCAAACAAACCTTTTTCCCTTTCTCTGCAAGGAGGTAATTGGGCTAGCAATGCTTGAGAAATTCAACACAAATTTCCTGTAATACCCTGCCAATCCCATGAAACTTCGTACCTCTGACACATTGGTAGGTTCAGGCCATTCTATAATAGCTTTTATTTTGGCCGGATCAACTGATATCCCATCGGCTGATATTATGTGCCCCAAATACTATACTTCTTTCTGAAAGAAGGTGCACTTTGAGAGTTTCGCATACAATTTGTGTTCCCTTAAACGTTGCAAGACTATTTGAAGATGCCGTGCATGCTCCTCCTCATTTTTGGAATAAATCAAAATGTCATCAATGAAAACTAACACAAACTTATCAAGACAATCTTTGAATACACTATTCATGAGATTCATGAAAGCAACAGGTGCATTGGTCAATCCAAATGGCAACACCGTGAACTCATAATGACCATACCTCGTTCTAAATGCTGTCTTGGGAATATCTTCGTCTTTCAACCTTAACTGATGGTATCTAGATCTCATATCTATCTTGGAAAAGACCGATGCACCATACATTTGGTCAAATAGATCATCAATTCGTGGCAAGGGATACTTGTTCTTTATAGTTGCCTTGTTAAGCATCCTATAATCTATGCACAGCCTTAGAGTTCCATCTTTCTTTTTGACAAAGATAACTGGGGCTCCCCATGGTGATACACTTGGCCTAATTAGATTCTTAGACAATAGCTCCTGCAACTGAGCTTTTAATTCCATAAGTTCAGTGGTAGTCATACGATATGAAGCTTTAGAGATTGGCTCCGATCCTGGTTTAATATCTATGCCAAAGTCAAATGCTCTCTTTCGAGGCAAGCCTGGTAACTCCTCGGGAAATACATCCCTGAAGTTGCATAGATATGGATATCTTTCCTCAAATGATTGTTTCTCCGAGGTTTCCTCTACTAGGTCCATCTTGACTACAAAAAGTTGACATCCCTTTCACCTAGCCCGCTTTAGTTGTTTTGATGAAATGGATCTAACCTTTATTTCCCTCTGTATTCCTTGGAGATTTGCTGTTTTTCCCATCTCATCCAGACACTCAATGGTTTTATGAAAGCAATGTACTTTGGCTTGATGTTTCCACAACCAATTCATTCCTAGGATGACATCGTAGGACCCTAAAGGTGCTACGTATAAGTTTGCCTCAATGGTGAAGTTAGAAACATCAATCCTAGCTTCGAACAAACATTGCTCTACCTGAGCCTTTGAGTTATTTGCATACTCAACTGTCCAAGGTTTTGACATAAAACCAGCTTTTCTAGAAAATTTACTTAGGACTCTAGGTGATACAAAATTTTCTGTTGCACCAGTATCAAATAGAATAGAAACAGGAACTCCAAATAAGGTACCTGTCATCTCAATAGGAGTGATCTGATACTCCACTTGCTGATTGTCAAGAGCAGCATGAATCCTTTGCTGAAAGGCTTCCTGTTGTGAAGGAAGCTCCGTGTTCCTAGGCCTCCCATTCAGCTTCTTGTTGGGGCAATGGTTGGCATAATGATTTCCTCTACAAGAAAAGCATCCTCCTATAGGTCCTCACTTCTCAGATGGCCTACTTGCAGAACCACCATTCTTCTTAAAATTTACATTTCTCTTAAAATCTTCGCCTCTTCGTTCATTACCAAATCCTCCTTGATTCTTTCGATTTCCCTTATCAAACCTCCTGTTTTCATATCCCTTATCATTTTTCCTTTTATAGGACTAATCGTTGTAGTTCTTATCAAACTTCTTGCGTTTCTTATCATAGTAAGCAGAGATAGATTTGATCTTCTGCTCCTGTTTAATTGCCTTTTCATAAACTTGATCCATCGTGCTTGGACCATGCACTTCCACCTCACCACCGATCTGAGGATTGAGTCCCATGATGAACTTTCTGATTTGGAACCTTTCATCCTTTTGATATTGGGAAACATACTTCAGTAGTCTAGTGAATTTTTCTGCGTACTCGACCACAGATAGTTCACCTTGCCTAAGGTTTTGGAAATCCGTTAACTTCTGATCAAAGTATAACTGAGGTAACCACCATTTTTGGAATAGTTCCACGAACTCATCCCATGTCACCTTCAAGGGACTTAATTCCAGCTCCATTTTCTTATTCATCCACCAAGTGGACGCTTCCCCAGATAGCTGATAGGCTCCCCACATGGCTTTAGTAACCTCAGAGTAATTTCTGATCTCAAAATATTTCTCCATCTTCGTTAACCATGCTTCCGCTGCATCTCTAGTTTTCGTTCCATCAAACTTTGGAGGGTTAACCTTCTTCATATCCTTAGATAACTCTAATGCAAGTTTATCCTTGGTTCTTCTTTGGGCTTCACTGTTGTCAGGATGTTCACTTGACGTGCCATTATCCCGATGTTTACTCTTGCTTGAATAATACGAGTTCTCGTTTCCACCCTCTGTGTTGCTAGTTCCATCCATTTTCCTCTCTAGTTTGTTCAACCTTTCCTTGGTTTCAGTGAGCATGTTTAGAATCCTATCCAACTTGTCAGTGGAGTTTTCCTGAGAGTTATGACATTCCCGATCCTCCCCCTCGTTAAACTCTGATTGGTCCATGCTAATTTAGTTTCACACCTGTTTAAGCAAATACTAATCAGTTTTATGCTTATCATATTAAACATCATCAAAAGAACACAACAATTGATCATAATCATAATTGTTCTCAAACCAGAATTTTGTCTTTATTCATTTTGCAAAATTGTTTCAACATCATTAGAGATAGACATATCTCATGTTTTTACTCAGCATTAACTAATGGAGTCTAACCTTCGGATTCATTGTCCGACACATAATCACGAGGTGTATACCCCTCAGACTCACTATCAGAAGATAGCTCAATAATCTCAGCTCTAGGTACTACACGAGGATCTCTAGTGATCATGGGTATACTACTAGGTACACCCTCAGGTACACTAACAGGTACACTATCAGTTACAATCCAGGAGCAGCGGTTGATCATGATTCAAGCTGCCATCACTGTTCCCTCTAGGAGTTCTCTCCTCACTCACTTAAGTCGTGACATTGCATTGGCTAAGGTTTCCACATCATCAAGCCAAATGTCATTTTCGTCATTAGTTTTCTCTATGGTCTTGATCATTGCAAGCCGCTTCTGTTTAGCTTGCAGATAACACTTCTTACCTGCGAAGGATTTTCTTGCAGTTTTCTTGGTGTATACCATCCTGGCACAATAAATCAAATCATTAGCTACCCGCATAATGTTGATTTCCTAATCAAGTTAGTGGACTCATCAACCCTAGTGCTGAACCTGGTTAGCTCTGATACCATATGTAACATCCTCATCCGAATAGACAAGAAAAACTAGGTTTTCACAAAGGTAATTTTTTTTTTACTAGGTAATCAAATACAAAAGAAACTTATCTATAATCCAATACAACATTTTTCATTTTATCATAATCACGATCTCATTTATATAAAACTGAAAGAAATGATATACATTAAACATTTTATTTTCTAACAATATGAAATTTTCTTGAAACAAACAAATATTGGAAACATACCATTAACATGCATCTCGATTGTCGACCCTTCACATTCAAGACTTGGCATTCCTCAATATTTGGAAGAGAAAGTATCTTCAAGGAGCTTAACCTCCAACCACAGACCGTTGGTCTCCCGCACTCCTTCCTAACTGGACGTGGCCCTACCCTACTCAAGAGGATAGACTAAGGATAACCATTGGTGTTTGCCATCTGAGCTCTTGTGCTGTAACTTACGTGTCTTGTTATCGTGTAGATCCCTAGATACCCTCTAGTCATGCACGACACTCCACAAGAACGCCATCCAGTTATGGTGAACGTTCGATGCACTTGAGGATAGTACACCACCTTGGCCAAAGGATTTGTTTTTAATTAGCGTTCCAAGAACGCATGAACTTGGTTCACCCACCCTACTTGACTTGAATTGATCAAAATCCTATAGTTTCCTATTTGTATACTTTGAACCAATTAACGACATTGATGACCTCAAGGGTTTAGGATTTCCTCCTTTAATAGCTCATGGCGCAACATTTACTCTAATCTCGAGTTCATAGTTTCATAAACTCATATTCATGTAAAAACATTGTTTAATAACACCCACTCCTAAGTGGTTTCACACTTGTTTACTCAGTTTCCATGTTTGCACAACACACTCAAGTATCTAAAACAATTTCCCGTTATCCCAGAATTCAAGGGTTCTAGACTCTTAAGGCCTACAAAATGATACTAGAATCATTGCATGCAATGTAATCTGGATTCAAAATGCAGGTTTTCCCACTCTACTTGCTCGTTACAAAACCATGATGGTTTTCGACACAAGTACATTAACTCTCTACTTTCCTTTCCAAGTCAATTAATTTTGCATAAGTTATTGAGGTAAGAATTGCAAAATAAAATAATGAAAGATTTGGACTTGTTGATGACTGTTTTGATGCAATCATAACAATAAGTCAAAATTCACATGACATGAACTGTAACTATACTTGAAAGACAAGAAGGAATCATTTGGTGATTCAACTAATCCCAAGTCTACAATGGTTCAGTTGGTCAAGTTCAGTTGGTCAATGTGAAGCTGTAATGTTCAAGGGGCCTTACGTAGTTTAGGTTTGTTCTGTGGTTTACTGGCCTAAGAATATGCAAAAAGGTCATGAGATATGTCAATGCTTTTCATTCCTTTGCATAAGAGTGATACTGGGCTGCAAGTTTCAGAGGGTTTTCTTGGATTTTTTGCAGCTTCCTTCTTCATGTACTTATGAAAACTGTCTACTTAGACTCTGTTATCATGCTTCTTCAAATTTGAGACAATTTCCTTTGGATTTCTACGTTTTCAGCTAGATATTTCAGATGGGTTGGGAAAAGTTAGAGAGATCTAATCTATACTTCATCTAATCTACCGAAGGATCTAAGTGTTTCTGTTATCCACTATGTAAATACCACAGTAATCTGATCAAATCCACAGTAAAAACCTTAAATGTAAGTCCTGAGCATTTTCACAAACATACATTTAAAATTGCAAGCTCTCAAAGAAGATATTTCAAAACACAAAGAAGAGCAGGAGAACACTCAGAAGATAGATGCAGAACTCCAGATTCTATTGCATTAGAAACGAATAGCCATACATGATTTACAATATAAGAATGACTCTTAGTTTCATTGATCATACTACAGAGAACTTACAAGCTTTACAGATACAGTAAGGTAGCCAGACATTCCACGCGCACCTTACTGCAGACAAACAGGCGACCTCCTTCTTCTACTTCTAAATTATGCTAAGCTAACTGCTGTATTTTCCTAGAATCTCTGTTGTGTAGCCCCTGTTGTAAAGTATTACAGTGTAGAGAGGCACAATATATAACATCCTGATTGTCCTCACTACAGCAAAAACCTAACTAAACCCCTGATTCAAACCTCTAGTTACAGCAATAAATGCAGGTGAACCAGTTCTCAAAAATATCTCAGAGCAGTGGTCAAATCTGGGCGAAATATTGCCCCTTCTGAGAAGTTCCAGCAGCTGGGCAATAACTTCTGTTTGTCTTTTGCAGAAATACCTCCAGCTGCGACCTTCCTCTTCACTTGAATGGCTTTGACTTTTGCATTTCATCTCTATCTTCCTGCTCCTGAGATCTGATCTTCTGCCTCCATGAAGTCACAGTGTTGACTTTCAGCTGCTTCCTCAACTGCAAGCCTGCAAGACAAGACAAGCAATAAGTATTCCATTTATCACAAAGCAGCATGAAAATTAAAATAAGCATTTAAATACAGGTGACTGCGCAAGATCGCGGAAATCAGATCCAAAATCCGCTCAAAACGCGTCAAAAATGCGCCCAAGCTGCTGAAAATTGATGGGTCAATCATCGCTGACCAGGAAAATGCCAGAGGCGCAAAAAAAAAAAACACTTTAAAACTCCACCGCTTCATTTCCCGCCCATCAGCATGATCATCCCTGTCGGTGCGTCAAAAAACAGGTTAGTCGATATACCTCATCATCATGATATTCTGGAAATAGCATTCCCTCCTGAAGGTTCAGATGAATGTCATCATGATGATTCGCTTCCGCATATTGGAGAAAAGAACAACAACATCATCATCATCATGTTTAAGAAGAAAAGGAGGATGCGAATTATAATCATGCTGCCGAGGAAAGGAAGATGATGGTGACGTCATCATGATATTCGGGCTTCATTGAAATGCTAAGGATGACGTCATCATCATGTTCGGTTAAGATCAGGGGGATAATTGTGATATCGGGTCACCCAAGGAGCATGATCAGGATGATGAGCATAATATGACCCTTTTGCGACCAAGGCAACCCTCTCGAGAAAAATCAGCATGATGAAGATCATCATCATATTTGGGGCGTATGTCGAACTTGGAATAGAACGTCATCATGATAATCGGGAACCGGATCGTGTTTGAAAAAAAGTATCCCGCTTGAAGGAAAAAATGATGATGATGAAGGATAATCATCAGGATATTTACTTCTTCGTTATAAGATCGGGATGACGTCATCATGATAATTCGGAGCCTTCATTAAACTTGAACATGACGTCATCATGATAATTCGCCAACCGGATCATGTTTGGAAAATATCCTGCCGAAGGGAAAATGTGATGATGATGATCATCAGGATACTTGCAAAAGGTTGCATTTCATCGGCAGGAGGACTTGGCGAAATATCGGGCGAACAAACAAGATCATGATGATCTTGACAATCAGGACAGGATAAAGAATGATGATGATGTCATCATCATATTTGCGCTAGGGTGATATTGTAAAATATGATGATGCTGATCATCAGGATATTTACTTCTCATCGATTTATCATGATGACGTCATCATGATATTTTGTCTTCGAAGCACAAGGATAAGTTGGTCATCATGATATTTCGGCTAGGGTGATATTACAAAATATGATGATGCTGTTTAAGAAATGCAATATCGAACCCTTCTTAATAGATAGGCTGATCATCATGATGTTTCAGCAAATGGATATCAGGAGGATATGAAGATGATGATCCTCCTTCGAAATTATCATGATGATGCCTTCATTACTTAGCGAATTTTAGCGAATGTTCTATGAAAGATCAGGATGATGATCATGATGTTGCGAAAGGAGACCAGGAGGATATGAAGTCGTCGTCATCATCCTTCGAATGTCAGCAAATATCATGATCATGACCCTCCAATAGGTTTATAGCACGCGCATGCAAATATGCCGAAGGTGAATTTGTTAAGTCAGGGTGATCTTATACCATCAGCATGATATTTTAAGATCAGGCGATGCAAGGATATCATGATGATGCTCGCGATGCAAAGATCGCTCGACGGGGTAACTTACCTTGACTTTAAAGTTGATGTCATCATGATATTTCGAACCTCAGGATATTATCGGGGGGGGGGTTCAAATATGATGATGATGACGTTTATACAGCAAAACCGAGTTTATAAAATATGACGCTCCTAAGGAAATCATGATGCTGATGATGCGCACAAGGCCTTTTGACGGGTAAAAAGCACTACAACCTAAGGTTGACGTCCGGATGTTGCGACTGCATGATTTTTTAGTGGGTGATAGACCAAGATCATGATGATCCTGTCAACATGACTTAGGATAAAAAATGATGATCCTCCTGCGAATATCAGGTTTGACCAAGACTTTGACCGTGCATAACTTTCACATATGGACGAATTTTCAAGTAAAGTAAAAGGCAAACCTTCATGAAATTTCAAGCTCTTTCAAAATATGAGGTCACAGAAACAAAATATGAACTTTGACAAACAGACCTCATGATGATGACCTACCCTATGCAATATCATGATGATGATGCACCTGACCTTCATTTTTACCAGACCGCCAGGAAGCAGGAAAAAACACAAGCAGAAGCAAAAAGCAAGACATCAGCAGGGGTCCTTGTTTTGCTAAGGAGCAAAATGGGGCGTGTTGTGAACATCACAACAACTAGCAACCAAAACAAAACAATTAAATTCAGAGTGTTCAAGGAAACTAGATGTAATGAACTCATAACTTCCAACTATCTTTTCCTGCAAATTACTATTCAGCTTGAGACTCAAAGTGTTCAATAAAGATGCATGAATTTCCATTTTCAGTTTAGTTGTGTGCATGTGATTAATTATCCTCATCTTGAAGATCGGTTGAACAAACCAGTGACTGACATTAGCCTACGTAGGTGAGGATATTCCCTCATAGCCGACCGGATAGAGCCTTGCTGCCAGCGAGCGTCTATAGCCCCGGCAAGGTTATCGTTACAATTCTCCTAAGTAGAGCCCCACTGCCAGCGAGCGTCCATAGCCCCGGTAGAGTTACTTAGATGGCTTAATCTGGATTTTCAGTATAATCCGCTTTATTCATTTATTTATTTATTTTTTGTTTTCTAATTTTGAAAGATTTCATAAGATATAGCAATTTGTAACTTCATGATGATGCAAGGAGTGGACACTTGCTGAAATTAAGCTGAGAATTGTAATGGTAGCAAGGGTGACCTCTGATTTTTCACCTAATATCTACACTGGTAGGTTCAAAAAACCCAAGGATTTTAGGTGTGTCATCGTGAGAAACCTGCTTCGAATTCTCAATCACATTTATTGAATACAAAACTTCAGAAGATGAACAACTCTCTACATTCATGACAGTGACAGGTTATGTGTAAATTTCAAATGGTTAACCTGAATATCCTAAATTATATACTGTTTTGAATGGTTGCTAGTTCTGCTCCTTAATACTCTACAGTAAAATAAAGATCCCTGCTGAGGAGACAACAAACAAACCAAGCAAACAGGCTGTACAAACAACACAGCAACAGAAAAAACTGTACAAGCAGACAGAAACAAAAAGAAGACAAGCTATACAAACAACCAACCAAAGAAGAAAACAGGAAAAGAAGAACACACCAAAAAAAACAACTAACAACTACCCCATCAGACTATATACCAGCCCCTCCAAGGCAAACTGAAACCCAGGAAAAAAGACCCAAGAACACCCCTACTTGCATATTTCTTTAGGTTGTGCAGGAGTAACAGGGTACTGGTGATGGTTCTCATCCTAGCAGATTTATCTTTGAATTCTGAAAAAAATTCTGATATTCTAGATTCATTGTGTTTATCAGAATAGCTCTTAACTAGTAACTGAGGCTGCTCATCGGGTTTATGATTAATCCATATGCATGTCTTATCTCTTGAATTCCCATAATCAAAATAGCATTTATCATTGTTTACTAAGGAAAGGAAAGAGACAACCTGATGTGCCTTTAGCTCTGTGGAACACACTTGTTCATTGATAGCTGGCTCTTCATTTAGCTCTGCATTTTCATTGCCCAGCTCTATGTCTAGTCCTTCTTCAAGTTGAAAGATGAATGACTCTAAATGTATCATATCTTCATCTTCATCTAGCTTTGTTCCTTCATTCTGGATGTTCAGTTTATCCTCAAACTTAGCACACCTCTCAATGTTCTCATCATTTTCCTGCATATCAGCACTTAAGTAAGTATCTTTATCATCATAATCTGACATACAGAAATTATATATTTCTAAATCACTTGAGAGTAAAGGTGGGACAACATCTTTTGATTGACAGGAGTACTCCCCTGTTTTATTTTCAACATAGTATGAGGGTGATGTCTGATTATGCACAACAGCTCCATGATCCTCTGTATCTTCTTTTTTCAAAAATTGTTCATCAGATGACTCACAGTTATCGTCCAGTGTGGAGTCTGCTTCTATTAACCTGCAACAATCATCACATGATTCCTGGAGAGAGATCTTATTATCCTTTATTCCTAGCATTGGTTCCATCGTTGTATCCTCTACACATTTAACGACCGTTGCTGCTGCATCCTCCTGTCGCTCAATAATCTCCTCACTTCCCTGCCAACTTTTAGCATTATACACATATTGGACTGGGAAATTGTATGTAACGCACTCTTCCACCTCTTGTCTAATGTCATGACCAAATCTGTCTATTGCATTGTTTTCCTCATCTGAAGAATTTCCGTCAGACTCAATGAATAGTGCTGTTCTATTGCTGACACACTTCTTTCTACTGTTTAACATCATAACCTCCTCAATCTGCGTCCCATTGTTGGTAACTCTATAGACACCTGGCTCAACAGCAGCATCTAAGATTTCATTAGTTCGATTATACTCTGTTATCATATGTCTCATTCTGGGCTCTGCCTCTATTCTGATCTGGTTTGGGACGCCTCTCCATGGTAACCACATGTGTGAAAAGTCAGTAGCCATATACCCGTTTAATGTCTTGGACCAATCCCTACTCAGCAACATTCCATAATTTACGGGTATATCCACTACTTGGATGTCAATGATTTGGCTCACCCTAGGGTCTGAAGCTAACTGCACCTGTATGTTCATGAGTTCTCCTATCACACTAACCTCGGTCTTATCTAATTGTGTGACAACCTTGGCAGATTTGGTGGGAGTCAGCCTGAGAGTTTTACATATTCCTAAGGGCATTACGTTGGCTGAAGCACCAGAATCTACCATGCAATTGTGTATATTCTTCCCACACAACCTAACAGTTAACAAGAAAGGTTGAGTATCCCTCTTATCCGCATGTATTACTACATTTGTGTTGGAAGGCTGCTCAACTTTCTTACCCTTCTCCTTAGGTGGTGAATCACTAATAGGAACAGCTATATCAGCAGACACCATGCTTGTTATGGATGTGTCCAGGGATTTTAAAAAAGCATTTCTGATCCCTGGGGTCTTCAATAATTCATTTAGAGGTATGCTGACCTTCATTTTCTTTATTTCCTCTGACAAGTAATTCATTAGTCTTGTTGTCTCTACTACTTCTGTCTTACTTGTTTGATCCTTTTGCACTGCTGTTCCGTTATTTGTGTGCTGACTAGCTTTAAGTATGGCAGGATTGTTGCTAGCATTCTGATCTGGGGGTGTATTGATGTTATTCGGGGGAGTGGAAGTGGTGAAAGGTCCTCCCAGCCTAGGGTTGCTCCTCAAATTGTAGGTGTGGCTTTTATTTGTCTGTTGAAAGGCCTGCACCTCCTCTGTTTCATTTAATATCTCGTTTTCAGATTCAAAAGGAAACTGAAAAGCATTTAACACAAAGGCTGATTCAGGATAAAGACTTTCACAACAGTATGGTTCATCCTCTAGCAATTCATCCTCCCTCTCTTCTGCAGTTGCAAAGGTAAACGTTTCTAAGACTAATGCTGTGTCATATTCTGAGGGTACTACCTCATTACCCTTAGGAATGAGAAATTCTGAGGTAGGAGGCTGTACATCTACGTTGAAGATACTAGCTGCCAAGTGGAACTGTGGACAGTCATGCTCAGCATGGGCATTAGTATTGTGAAATCTGCACCAATTTTTGGGTGTTGTATTGGCCATTTGTATGTTAGTTATTTGTTTTGCACCATGATTATCTGTATTCTCGAAAGGAGAAGCCAGAGTACCATTGTTGGGCCCAGTGTTCCATGTCTTGGGTGGCCTAGGTTGATTCTGGTTCTTGTTATTATTGCCCCAGGTCCTATTATCTATCACTGGCCCCCTATTTTGCATTGGTTGCCCCTGACTGGGGCCTTGATGCTGATTGTAGTTTTGGTTTTGATTGTACTGCTGATTCTGGTTTAGACTATAATTCTGATTTTGGCCTTGGTTGTGACCTTGAGGTGGATTGTAGTTTTGGTTGCTTCTGCCATAGAGATTCTCATTTCTTAGCTGTGTCACTTCGGTTGTTAATCTCTTCAGATGTGCAGTAATTTCTTTGATGTCTTCCCTATCCTCTTGTGCTTTTGCCACAGTTACATCCCTAGGAAGTTGGAAGAAAGGCTGACCATTATTTTGACTGTTATTGGAAGTACTAGCCGTGTAAGGAGTTATAGCCTGGATTGGAGTAGGATTATACACAGGTGTGTAAGAAGGAACCGGATTTATTAGTGGAGCATGCTGCACAGGGACTCCATTCCATGGGTGTACCTGATTCTGCACCCCAAAATTTCCTCCAAATGGACTGTAAGTTGTATGTCTCATTTCTTGGTTGACTGAGGCTGCTTCTTTATAGGCTTTGGATATTGAATCTATGTCAGGTTTCCTTTTGACAAACATGGCAGTTAAAGGATCCAAGGCAGCATAGTACATAGCCAGCAAGGGAGCATCATCTATGATATAAGGGGCTGCTAGCCTAGAATAGGCCTTTTGAAATCTGTCATTGAAATTATCAATTAACTCTCCCTCACCTCGTTTTATAGCAGCCAACTTATGATACAAAGCACAAGGGTCAATGGGTCCTCTAAATCTTGACAGAAATGCTTCTTCCATAAGTGCCCAGGAAGAAATGTAACTATTGGGTAAGTTTACATACCAGCTAGAGGCCTGCTCATTAAAGGTGTAAGGAAACAACCTACACACAACATCCTCGTGCTCTAACATAGCCCTAAAACATGCTTCCTTAAATATTCTAATATGATCTTCTGGGTCTTGATGCAACTGGTATTTGGGACATATCTTTTCTGGATTTTTTGGCATGTCATGATAATCATTGAAGAATATGGGAGAATTGACATCGAAATAAGCCATTGCAGGTGTTTGAGCTTGATTTGAACTCGTAGAAATACCTGGATTGATTGGTGGATTAGGATTTAGAGGAGGATTGAGACCTCTAGGAGTGCCTGAACCAAGATTTAAAGATCTGAACAGTGATCTGTCAGGACTTATAATACTACAGATGTTAAAAGGTGACCCAGGAGGTGTTCCAGATGAACTTCCTGCTTGCGATATCTTTGGATTCCAAATTAAAGGGCTTTTACTTCGCCTTGTATCAGGTAGTTGCACAAATATATCTCCTGAACTGGACCTACACCTAGTCACTCTGTTACTGTCGTTAGCCAGTTTGAAATGAAACCTAACTCAGGCAGGCCCTCCTTCTAGCGCCAGAAAACTGTTGATGACTGTTTTGATGCAATCATAACAATAAGTCAAAATTCACATGACATGAACTGTAACTATACTTGAAAGACAAGAAGGAATCATTTGGTGATTCAACTAATCCCAAGTCTACAATGGTTCGGTTGGTCAAGTTCAGTTGGTCAATGTGAAGCTGTAATGTTCAAGGGGCCTTACGTAGTTTAGGTTTGTTCTGTGGTTTACTGGCCTAAGAATATGCAAAAAGGTCATGAGATATGTCAATGCTTTTCATTCCTTTGCATAAGAGTGATACTGGGCTGCAAGTTTCAGAGGGTTTTCTTAGATTTTTTGCAGCTTCCTTCTTCATGTACTTATGAAAACTGTCTACTTAGACTCTGTTATCATGCTTCTTCAAATTTGAGACAATTTCCTTTGGATTTCTACGTTTTCAGCTAGATATTTCAGATGGGTTGGGAAAAGTTAGAGAGATCTAATCTATACTTCATCTAATCTACCGAAGGATCTAAGTGTTTCTGTTATCCACTATGTAAATACCACAGTAATCTGATCAAATCCACAGTAAAAACCTTAAATGTAAGTCCTGAGCATTTTCACAAACATACATTTAAAATTGCAAGCTCTCAAAGAAGATATTTCAAAACACAAAGAAGAGCAGGAGAACACTCAGAAGATAGATGCAGAACTCCAGATTCTATTGCATTAGAAACGAATAGCCATACATGATTTACAATGTAAGAATGACTCTTAGTTTCATTGATCATACTACAGAGAACTTACAAGCTTTACAGATACAGTAAGGCAGCCAGACATTCCACGCGCACCTTACTGCAGACAAACAGGTGACCTCCTTCTTCTACTTCTAAATTATGCTAAGCTAACTGCTGTATTTTCCTAGAATCTCTGTTGTGTAGCCCCTGTTGTAAAGTATTACAGTGTAGAGAGGCACAATATATAACATCCTGATTGTCCTCACTACAGCAAAAACCTAACTAAACCCCTGATTCAAACCTCTAGTTACAGCAATAAATGCAGGTGAACCAGTTCTCAAAAATATCTCAGAGCAGTGGTCAAATCTGGGCGAAATATTGCCCCTTCTGAGAAGTTCCAGCAGCTGGGCAATAACTTCTGTTTGTCTTTTGCAGAAATACCTCCAGCTGCGACCTTCCTCTTCACTTGAATGGCTTTGACCTTTTGCATTTCATCACTATCTTCTTGCTCCTGAGATCAGATCTTCTGCCTCCATGAGGTCACTGTATTGACTTTCCAGCTGCTTCCTCAACTGCAAGCCTGCAAGACAAGACAAGTAATATGTATTCCATTTATGACAAAACAGCATGAAAATAGAATAAGCGTTTAAATACAGGTGACAGCGCAAGATCGGGGAAATCAGATCCAAAATCTGCTCAAAACGCGTCAAAAATGCGCCCAAGCTGCTGAAAATTGATGGGTCAATCATCGCTGACCGGGAAAATGCCAGAGGCGCCAAAAAAAACACTTTAAAACTCCACCGCTTCATTTCCCGCCCATCGGCATGATCATCCCTGTCGGTGCGTCAAAAAAACAGGTTAGTCGATATACCTCATCATCATGATATTCTGGAAATAGCATTCCCTCTTGAAGGTCCAGATGAATGTCATCATGATGATTCGCTTCTGCATATTCGGGGAAAAGAACAACAACATCATCATCATCATGTTGAAGAAGAAAAGGAGGAAACGAAAATAATCATGCTGCCGAGGAAAGGAAGATGATGGTGACGTCATCATGATATTCGGGCTTCATTGAAATGCTAAGGATGACGTCATCATCATGTTCGGTTAAGATCAGGGGGATAATTGTGATATCGGGTCACCCAAGGAGCATGATCAGGATGATGAGCATAATATGACCCTTTTGCGACCAAGGCAACCCTCTCGAGAAAAATCAGCATGATGAAGATCATCATCATATTTGGGGCGTATGTCAAACTTGGAATAGAACGTCATCATGATAATCGGGAACCGGATCGTGTTTGAAAAAAAGTATCCCGCTTGAAGGAAAAAATGATGATGATGAAGGATAATCATCAGGATATTTACTTCTTCGTTATAAGATCGGGATGACGTCATCATGATAATTCGGAGCCTTCGTTAAACTTGAACATGACGTCATCATGATAATTCGCCAACCGGATCATGTTTGGAAAATATCCTGCCGAAGGGAAAATGTGATGATGATGATCATCAGGATACTTGCAAAAGGTTGCATTTCATCCGCAGGAGGACTTGGCGAAATATCGGGCGAACAAACAAGATCATGATGATCTTGACAATCAGGACAGGATAAAGAATGATGATGACGTCATCATCATATTCGCGCTAGGGTGATATTGTAAAATATGATGATGCTGATCATCAGGATATTTACTTCTCATCGATTTATCATGATGACGTCATCATGATATTTTGTCTTCGAAGCACAAGGATAAGTTGGTCATCATGATATTTCGGCTAGGGTGATATTACAAAATATGATGATGATGTTTAAGAAATGCAATATCGAACCCTTCTTAATAGATAGGCTGATCATCATGATGTTTCGGCAAACGGATATCAGGAGGATATGAAGATGATGATCCTCCTTCGAAATTATCATGATGATGCCTTCATTACTTAGCGAATTTCAGCGAATGTTCTGTGAAAGATCAGGATGATGATCATGATGTTGCGAAAGGAGACCAGGAGGATATGAAGTCGTCGTCGTCATCCTTCAAATGTCAGCAAATATCATGATCATGACCCTCCAATAGGTTTATAGCACGCGCATGCAAATATGCCGAAGGTGAATTTGTTAAGTCAGGGTGATCTTATACCATCAGCATGATATTTTAAGATTAGGCGATGCAAGGATATCATGATGATGCTCACGATGCAAAGATCGCTCGACGGGGTAACTTACCTTGACTTTAAAGTTGATGTCATCATGATATTTCGAACCTCAGGATATTATCGGGGGGGGGTTCAAATATGATGATGATGATGCTCTTCAGCAAAACCGAGTTTATAATATGACCTTCCTAAAATATATCATGATGCTGCATAATGCGAAGATCATGATGATCCTGTCAACATGACTTAGAATAAAAAATGATGATGATCCTCCTGCGAATATCAGGTTTGACCAAGACTTTGACCGTGCATAACTTCCACATATGGACGAATTTTCAAGTGAAGTAAAAGGCAAACCTGCATGAAATTTCAAGCTTTTTCTAAGTATGAAGTCACAGAAACAAAATATGAAATTTGACAAACTGACCTCATGATGATGCCCTGCCCTATGCAACATCATGATGATGATGCACCTGACCATTTTTTACCAGACCGCCAGGAAGCAGAAAAAACACAAGCAGAAGCAAAAAGCAAGACATCAGCAGGGGTCCTCGTTTTGCTAAGGAGCAAAATGGGGCGTGTTGTGAACATCACAACAGGACTCTTTCTTATGACCTTAGAGATGGCCAAACACATGGTCGACCTCTAACAAAAGATAAAAGACGAAAATGACTCAAGCTAGTTGCAACTACAACTTTGGCTATCAAACACATTAAAGTTTACGTCAAACATGCTTTAAATCTGTGGTTTTAATCTCCCACACAACACGCACGTGGAGAAAAGTGTTTTCTCACTATGGAGTTATTGTTTCAAGTGTTCCAAGGGTGGTTGAAAATTGATATCTTAGTCTTAAAGGAACTTCTTTTAGCTTACGTCTTTACCGGCTGTTTGAAGTTTGTAGTTTACGGTTGTATCATGCGGTGATCATTCTTAGGTGAATGCACATTGAGAGTTATGTTCTAACATCATACGACATCAACCATGAGAGGTAATGATCTATTTTCTAAGTTCTCAAATACTAACAAACAACAACATTACTATTTTAGAGGTTTCTATTGCCATAATACAGCAATGATACATTTATGATGATCAACTTCTCACAGAAACGCAGAAAAAGACATTATCATCATATTATATTTGTTGTAAGCATATTACCTTCTTCAGCAATGAAGAGCACAACGAATGCCGAAGCCTCCCTTCAATCCTCACTGCCAACCACCACAGATAAGCTCCTTCTATTATCTCTCTGTCAATTCCAATGACAAAACTCTACAGACTTCCCCCCCAAACTCACTCCTCTCTCTGCCATTTATTTCCTCCTTTAAAAACCACCACAGTCTCCTCCCGACTATCCTCCCTATCTCTCTATTTCCTAACCTCTCCAAACCCCACCTCCTTCCACGATGAAGGATTCAAATGCCTTTCTCTATATTCTCTGCCGTATCACTCTTTCTCAGGCCACGACAGTCCCTACAAACTAACTCCTAACTCCTCAGAAGTCGATCCCCCTCAGAAAACTGATCCCTCTTCTTTCACATCGTGACAGCCCTCTCTCTTCCGTCGATAGTATCTCTCCCACCTCACCCACGTTTCTCTATCCTCTCTCCGCAGACCAAAACAAACCTTCCTACAACTCCTATCTTCACTCCCTTATCTCCGACCACTACCAAGAAGATTCCCCTCCAATGATATAGTATAACTGACATCTAAACCTCGCTTACCAATTCTAACTCCACCTTACAACGGTTCTTGATCTCCCTCTCTCAGATGTGGGAGCATCAGCATTAATTTCTAGTTAAACTTATTATCCACGGCATAATTCGCCACAACACAGCGAAGGAAAAGGACTAACTTCTAACTAAGGTTTCAAAATCTAACCAACACATTCCTATCCACAAGGGTTGGTATTAACTACAACTATCCGACTCCACAGTTGCAGTGGTCCTAACCAAAAGGAGGTTCTAAATGACAACGTCACATAGCAACTTCGTCATTCTATCGCAAGAAGACCTCTAACCTTCAAGAGCAACTAAAAGATGAATGGAGGAATTAAACACAACAAGGTAGTGGATAATAAATGCCTATGGCATCTCTATGGCTGACTAAGAAAAGGAGGTAAAGACCACTCTAGATAAGAGACTCAAGGTCAGACCAAAATAACTCGCGGTCAAAGCTAAAAGAAAGGACTCATTCTAAACGACGACCATAACAAATTATTTCATGCTATGGTTTTAAATTGACATTCGTTGATCTACAAGAAAGGAATAAATTCACAACACAAGTTTGACGCGTTTTTATGACAATCACGATGGATTGATCGTAACGCAAACGAGTTTCCTACAACGTTGGATACACAAAGCCGACTTCTCGCATCTTTTGACTACGAGACATGATTTACAATTTCACCACAAGAAGGTTCATTTAATTACTTATAAACGAAATAATAAATGTCTATATAAGTCGACTTGCTATGGTGGACTTACGATGACATCGACGACTCCAAGATTCTATATGACGACTTTCGACTAGGATGTTACACTTTATCCTCTGACGTTGACATCTAGTTAACTAACCCAACTGACAAACAAGACTAAATTGATGGTTCCAAGGTTTATCTACCTATTTGGCATTCTCATTAACAAACACCCATGGTTAATTTCCAAAGTCTATACTCTATCTCGAAGATACTTTCTCTTCCCATCGAACACGGTCCACCTATTCCTGCAACGACAGTCTCACATACAATTTTGTGGTCAAAGCACCTATATTCCTAATCACATCATAATATATCCAAAACATCATTGCATTTAACAAAAAGACATTTAGTCTACAATATCATATTGATCGTAATCATTAGATTCCACAATTTCATAAAACAACTTTGTAAAATAAATCGTCAGTTTCCATGTCGTCCACAACATATTAAATTACTGAAATTTGCAAGGAAATAAATGGCATAATTGTTTCCAAAAAGAGGGATGTAACATGCCTCTTCCATAGACACTTTCTTCTCCTCTTCTTTAAGTGCTTCTTGCTGCACTTTCTCTTTTCTCTTTTCCTTAGTGTCTTTAATGAGGATTTCCCTCTTCTCTTCTTGTCCTTTTTTTGCAACCAGAACCTTGTCAGGAAAATAAATCTTTTCCAAATTTTCCATTCTTCTTGCAATCTATTCCAATTCCTCTCAGAACTTTCTACTCTCTACTTCATCCTAATATCTTTCCCAAAATGAGATTATGATGGGTCTCCTTACATTAATACCCATCCTCTAACTGCTGCAAAAAAATCTCTTACCTTCCACAACTACCCTCTACCCAACAATGAACTTGAAAAATGCTACTCTAAAAACTCCCTCTGCCCACTCTCACTTCGTGAAGGAAATTATACACCTTGTACTCAGTTTATCTTTGTTGGAGGATAGCAGTTACAAGCCCTTTCTCATGCCTGCAACAACAAATGCTCTCATGTCTACTTCTTTTACAATTCTATCAACCCTCTCATACCTTATTCTTTAGCATACTTTTCACTATGCCAGTGATCTTCTTCCTCTATCCTTTACCCAGTCTTATGGGTTCTTCAACAGTGTGCCAATCTGCAAACACACATAACACTCCAAGATTCTTGTAAACATCAAACTACCAAAACCTTTAGCAAACTTTTATCGCCCAGATCTTTTAGGGCTCTGGTTCTACTCCATAACCTGTCAAAACATCAACACATATATTCTTATGAACATAACTGATTCTTTACACATGCATTTCTTTGCAACTCTCCACTTCTCTTCTGAGACCTTTTCTGTGCTCTGATAACAATCTAATAGAATGGGCTCATGTAGCTACCTATTAATGGCAGACCTTGTAGTAAACTTCAGCTAGAAACTTAACCAACTAAACATGAGCAAGGCAACAATAACTTTTCCTAGAATCAGACTTCAGACCCATACCCCGACTTAAGATTCACAACATTCACACTTTCAGACCTACTGTCAAAATAGAACCAATATACTAATACTTTCTAACCAAATGATAGGAACTGCACAAAAGTATAGTATAACATCACCAATTTACTCAAGTATTACACAAGGAAGATAACAATCTTAGATAATGAACACGAATAGGAATAACACAATACTTTAATTTCAAGATTAAACAATTATTATAAATGCTTGATCTTCACTCAAGAATCAACCTCTCTGACTTAACACTCATTTTTCTTATAGATACCTTCAATAGTATTTATCTCTTTCCATAGACTATCAACCTACCTATCATATATATTAGCTTTCTTATATTGGTCATTCCTCTCTATCAATCCTTCCTCTCTTTTTGGGCTATCTGTACTCGTTTTTATTAGCCTCAACTGTCTGGCTTCCTCTCGTCAGTCTCTTCTCATTCTTTGATCTCAGATGATCCAGTCTCTAGTGATTACTCTTTCATTCTGCAGCTCCTTCATGGGCTTGCCAATTCGGCCTTTCTTCTATCTTCTACCCCCCTGATCTCAATTATTCGCTTTCTTCTTTCTATATCAATTAGCCTTCTTGTTTCAGCCTGACACTTAGGTTGATTTTGTTTTCTTGCTACGGTTCCTTCGTTACCTTTTACCAGTTCGGCCTTCCTCTATTTTCAGTGTCTAAATCAGCCTCTTCATACTTTCATGTGGCCTTCCTCACGGCCTTCTTGTTCCACACATGACCACCACTCCTTCCTTATCTTCCTTTTGTCAAATCTTCTTTATGCATTCTTCCTTATTGGTCATTACATAATAGAATTCAAACCGTCCTCTACATGCCATAACTGTTGATTCCATCTGCTACAACTCTTCCTATTAACTTTATCTTTTTTCTCTCCACTATGTAACTGATGAACCAAACTGCTCCTGACTGCCTAACTCATAATCATTTATTCTTCCAGTACTAAATGCCACTTGTATCAATTACCTTCATTTTGCCCACGTAGTGAAGTAATCAATGTCTACCATAATCTCTTAACCTCCCATCCAAATAGTGACAGTAACTCAAACATGACCTTATTCTGCCATCAAGACCAAAACTTCCTAATCAGAACCTACCACACTGAACTTGAAACATGAGAAAACTAAAAATCATAATTTTTAGGTCGATGCCCCTACATCAAATTTTGATGGCTTTACTTGTGATTAAGTTCAATATTATTTTCTACTCTTGGAGATTTTTCTTTCTTCAATAATTTCCTCTTTGAAGAGGTGGTGACTCTAGTATGTGTTCTTGAGTATTTTGGTGTGAGTATTATCTATGTTGAGAAAAAGGTGTCTCAACTTTGCATGACTAATGTTCATTTTCTTTTATTTTGTATGCATTCCCTATTTTGTCTTCTAGTGTATTTTGACTTCTTGTGGAGAGTTGGCATCCCAATTTAAGATGACTTGGATTTCACCTTTAGTGAGTTTTTGTCATCACATGAGAAGGTAGGGATCTGACTTTGACTTGGCATAGTTTACTCATGTGTAGACATCCTGTGGTCTATGTAAGGTCATTAAGGTGGGACTTATGGAAAATTCTTATGATGCATAAGAGCATGTAAAAGGGAGTTATTTGGAAACCTGACTAGAATTATGATAGGTATAGACACTTGTTGTGGAACATCTTTGAATAGGTTGAATAAGGATAAATTGGGGTACCCAAGTTGGGTGGTCAAATATGATAGGTTATGACATTGTAAGTTGTGTAAGGAATATGCTAAAAATAGGCAAGAGGACTAAGACCAAGAAGGTGGCATTGGAATTTGGACTCAATCTTGGGTGACATATTTGTTGTTATTTCGATAATGGTTTTCCTAAACCATTTATTTTTTAGTATAAATTCTTCACTCCCAAAATGTTTTTTTAGAAATTTCATTGCTTTTGATAAAATTCTAGGTCCACCCATGCTCAAATATAGACATACTAAAAATAGTAATCCCTGCCATTTTTAGCCCTTTTTGGAAACTATGAATGTTCCAAACCATTCTTCAAGATAACAGGTATTCATAAAAACTAAAATTTGAAAGAATAGAAAACAAAATCATTTTTCTTTTCAGTTATGCAAGATTTCTCTTACACCTTTGGATGTTCTTGCATCAAAAAGTGTAATAACTTCTGTAGTTGACTAGTAAATGAGAACCTACAGAGAAACAAAAAAAGTGAAAGAAAATATTTTAGATGATGCAAGATAGTTTTTCTTCACAAAATGATGCCCATACATTAGAAACCTAAATGTGAGAAGCATTATGATTGTGACATAGGTAACCTAGTCATAACATTGAAAAAACCATCATGATTGTGGAGGATGAGGATCACAAGGACTTAATAAATCACGTATCATCGAAAGATCATGTAGCATATAAAATGATAACTAGTCAATAAAACATAAAGAAAATATAAAATATAATAGGGTAGATGAGTAAAATAAGAAATGTAGATAGGCATGGAGAGCTCATAATAATTTTGTAGGAAAGATACCCCAATAATTTTGAAGCAAAGCATAAACCATAACATAATAAGTGGAAGGAGAATATGAGCTACAACAAACATGAAATAGTCAAATAGGCCAAAGTGTAAGGACTCACATAATAAATAACTAGGGACAATAAAAATAAACATGACATCGAACAAAAGGCCCAAGTAGAAATGATACAATGAATAAGCAAGAAATTACACGAATAACACAACATATGTTCAAAGTCAATTGTGTCATCATGCACCACAAAACATGTCTTTATGTCATCCACATGATAAATATTCAACATGGACACATAAACATAAAGCCAGTAAAAGAAGGAAAAACTCTAAAATGTTGCAAATAGTTAGAAGGAAATGTTAGGATATCTAACTAATGAAGTTATTCCTCATGATGTATATCAAGTGGTTTTTCTTTAATGTCATGTGTGGCTTGAATGTATTGTGTGACTAGTATAACTTGAACAATACTAATCTCTTTATGAACGTACTTTTCTTCCATATGGTTCACCTCATAGAATGTAGGAGAACATCTTGGACTCAATCTAGTTTAGGAGAGGATGGAGTAATAACAAAGGTAGGTTTAGTATAGGCATAACCTATATGGATCATAAAATAAAAAGATAACTTATGAGAAGGTATGACAATGTCAATACTATCTTCATACACATGAAATTTAGAAAAATAAGTGATTAAAGCATGTGGAGGGTTCATAAGAGAAATGTAAAGAAAACAAGATAAATCAAACTATTGTAAGGATTTACCAATAATATGGAGTCTAAACTTATTAATAAATATGACATCATCATCAACATACTCATTATTAGAAAGAAAGAATGGATTAACATATAATTAAGCATGTGTACTACCATCATAGTCATCAAGTAATATTTCTTCACTAATGTTAATAATACTATCATGTAGTGTATGATAAGACAAAGTTTTATTAATGTGAGCTACATAATAAGCTAATTTGAGCTAGAATTAAGTTGTATACTAGCATCATGTAAGACATCACCATGTGAAAGGATATCATAAGCATATATAGGGCTAACATAAGATGTAGAAATATAATCATCATTAAATGGATCATCATGTATATAAGAAGCCAATTCTATAAAATTTCACACATTTATTTAAATGTTTATCTAAGCTAAGTGTGAATAGTATGGCTCTCTATTGCATTGAGTATTATTTCATTGAATATAAGATATTTTAGATAAACAGTAAGTTTCATAAATTCCATGAAATAGTCCATAGATTATTCATCCTCCAAAAGAATCAGGAAGGAACCACTTATAGCTACTAACAAGCTATCAAGGACAAAAATTGGGAATAAATATACCCTAAGTGACAAGGGCTTTATAAATCTATTTCGCTATAGTATATGTGAGTTAATTTACAATAATTTAGACATCAAAAGGGAGATAAATGAATTCTACATTTGTGGACCTAAAGAGTGATTTTTTAAATTGACATCCATTTAGGGTTGATGAATATTTAAGAATATCAAATAATAGAATTTTCACTATTTGGTAAATGTTTCCTTGAAGGAACGAGCTTTGAGCATGGCTAGAGTAAAATAATACTCAATTATATAATACGATGGGAAGTGCCTGCAAAGGACACGTTGTAAGTTCCCTATGGTGTCCTTCATTCAGTGGTGTACTTTAAACCCTATCGCTTGTGCCCTTTGATCTCATGATGACTTTGTTGTCCTTTGTTAGCTTGTCTTGAGCTTCACTTCCTACGGTGTTTTTTGTTTTGATAAAGGAAGATGGCCCTTGTGTTCTACTAGCCACCTTTTTTCCTTTTTCCGTGTTTTCTTATGTCGTGTCTTCTTCCTTGTAGCTCCTCTGCACTTGAATCTTTCCCTTTCCCAGTGACAGGTTTCTATGGCTGACACATGACTCGACCAAAGATTGTTTTTCCCAGCGCTTGATTGGGAATCAGAGATTAGGGGCAGGTTAAATCTGCAGACTTGATGACAATGCTTGACTGGGACTGTGTAATGTCCCTTACCCACCCTGCCCTAGAATTCGCTTGTGGATTTTATTTTCTTTAAATATTCTCTTGGAATCGTACTTGTAATAGTATATATATATATATATATATATATATATATATATATATATATATATGTACAAATCCATATTGCCATACGTCAGTTCTAATATCAATTTCCCAGCAATTGAACATAATCAACTTATAAAAGAAAACACATAAGAAAGAAGAATCACTCAGCATGCTAGGGAGAAGAAGTCATAAATCCTTAGTAGCCTAAGGCCTACCACAATCCTATTGCCCGAACCCTTGACGAGGGCCTATGGGGGCTGGTCCTTTTGCCGAATCCCTCGTTCGGGCCTATGGGGGCATATTCCAATGTGGGACCCCCATCCCTCCATAATCCAAACCTTTGACTCAGGGCTACGAGAGCATAATGCCCAAACCCTTGTCTCAAGCCTATGGGGACAGAACCTTAGATGAGGTTTATAGGCAATCTACTAAGACTTATGCATTCACCCCTCCTGGCTAAATCACAAACAAAATATATGCAGTTTCCACACAGTTCCAATTTATACAATTTGCCTTTAGCACTAGGAAATGAATCATATAGTAGTATATGATGCAACATATGATTTATCAGAGTGCAAACAGTTTCTAGCTAGTTTCAAATATGCAGTTATTCTTTTATCTATTTTCATTATGCTTCCATTATGCTAAAAGAGATTCAAACAGAAATGTAGATGACAGGACAAAAACAATAATCAGAGAAGTTATATTTATTCACAGTCATCCTTCTTATAGTTTTCTAGTTTTATGGCTTCATTCTGATACAAACTACTATACAATATAACAGCCATGATTTATATACACCTGCAGATGGAAATTAGTACCTAGACATATCATAATGATCTACAGTTATTATACTAATGAAAGTCACAATTGCCATGACACAATTCCCTTATTTCCTAGTCCCAATTTCCTCACAATAGAATGAATTAAACCATGTCAGGGATAGGCTTATGCATTTTAAATGAGAAAGACAAAACATATGAATTAATATTATTGTTGAATAGAGGGAACTAGATGCTAGGACTGAGTGAGGAATCTCACCTGAGCTTTGATGAACACATCATCAATTTCTTATGTCTCATATGAATATGCTGCAATTATTGTCTTTAATTTCATTATATATATATATATATATATATTCTAAACTCAAGAAAATATATATATATATCTTATTCTCTCTTGATGCTGGTATGCTTAGTTATGTACTTCACTTTAGAATATATATATTCTTAATTTTAGTAAAGTATTTTATTCTCCTTTATCCTTTTCGTATTGAATGAAGGATGATGGTGATCTAACTTCCATTGCATTTCTGTTTTGTTTTTTATTTTTTATTTTGATGAGATATCTTCACAATGCCCACCAATATTCTCTTTATATCTTGATCGGTGCCTTTTCATCAATAGTCACCACTTTATATGGTGATCACTGACCTATTTGTTCATTCACTGCTTAGTTAATATTATTTAATAATAATCACTCCTTTATTAGAGTGTCTACTCTTGTATTCACTGGTTGTAAGGAATATTAATAGTTACTTAACAATTGCTACTTTATTCTCTTATATGAGATATTTGCTGCAAAAAGTCAAGTCTTATAATATATATATAAATATATTTATTTATATAAATTTATAATTTTATAATAATATTTATTTATATAAGATTATATATATATATTTAAATTATAATATTGGATATTTAATATTTATGATTATATATATATATTTATAATATAAAATAGTCATAATGATGTTATATTTATATGTTATAAATTATATAATAGTATTATTATATTATATATTAATACTTAAATCAATAATACAATAAATATATTGTATTTTCATAATATTAATTAATATTAGTATATATGTTGATTAAATATATTTGACCAAAGTGATTTCTCTGTCCATGATGTTTAAATCTTTAATTTAAACAATGCCCTAATATGGGGACATGATAGCCCTCCCCACTCAAAATTGCTTGTCCTCAAGCAATCGCAATGAATTACCTTGTATTATAATGCTTACCCTTAATGTGGAATAGTCATTTTTCAGAGCTATTAGAGTTTGCCTCTTTTGCCTGACTATTACTTAGGTTTTGAAGTAGAGCTTGGTTGGTTCTCATTTTGTTCTATTAATGCTTGGGTTTTCTTATCACTACTTTCCATGAAGGCCCTAAGTTCATCTCTGAGTGGGTCTTCCATGAGGTTGTTTCCTAGGGTACTATTCCTAGAGCCTCTTTAGTGATAGGTTTGCATATTTCCCATAGGATGGCAGGAAAGATGCTCTTATACCACTGTAATGTCCCTTCTTAGAATTTGCTTGTGGATTTTATTTTCTTTAAATATTCTTTTGGAATCGTACCTATAACAGTATATATATATGTACAAATCCATATTGCCATACGTCAGTTCTAATATCAATTTCCCAGCAATTCAACATAATCAACTTACAAATGAAAAGACATAAGAAAGAAGAGTCACTCAGCATGCCAGGGAGGAGAAGTCATAAATCTTTAGTAGCCTAAGGCCTACTACAGTCCTATTGCCTGAACCCTTGATGAGGGCCTATGGGGGCTGGTCCTTTTGCCGAATCCCTGATCTGGGCCTATGGGGGCATATTCCAATGTGGGACCCCCATCCCTCCATGGTCCAAACCTTTGACTCAAGGCTATGGGAGCATAATGCCCAAACCCTTATCTCACGCCTATGGGGATAGAACCTTAGATGGGGTTTATAGGCAATCTACTAAGACTTATGCATTCACCCCTCCTGGCTAAATCACAAACAAAATATATGCAGTTTCCACACACTTCCAATTTATACAATTTGCCTTTAGTACTAGGAAATGAATCATATAGTAGTATATAATGCAACATACAATATATCAGAGTGCAAACAGTTTCTAGCCAGTTTCAAATATGTAGTTATTCTTTTATCTATTTTCATTCTACTTCCATTATGCTATAAGAGATTCAAATAGAAATGTAGATGACAGGACAAAAATAATAATCAGAGAAGTTATATTTATTCACAGTCATCCTTCTTATAGTTTCCTAGTTTTATGGCTTCATTCTGATACAAACTACTGTACAATATAACAGCCATGATTTATATACACCTGCAGATGGAAATTAGTACCTAGACATATCATAATGATCTACGATTATTATCCTAATGAAAGTCACAATTGCCATGACACAATTCCCTTATTTCCTAGTCCCAATTTCCTCACAGATGAATGAATTAAACCATGTCAGGGATAGGTTTATGCATTTTAAATGAGAAAGACAAAACATATGAATTGATATTATTGTTGAATAGAGGGAACTAGATGCTAGGACTGAGTGAGGAATCTCACCTAAGCCTTGATGAACACATCATTAATTTCTTATGTCTACAATTATTATCATTAATTTCATAATATATATATATATGTGTGTGTGTGTGTATATATTCTAAACTCAAGAAAAAATATATATATATATATATATATATATATATATATATATATATATATATCTTATTCTCTCTTGATGCTGGTATGCTTAGTTATGTACTTCACTTTAGAATATATATACTCTTAATTTTAGTAAAGTATTTTATTCTCCTTTATCCTTTTCCTATTGAATGAATGATTATGGTGATCTAACTTCCATTGCATTTTTGTTTTGTGTTTTTTTTTATTCTGATGAGATATCTTCACAATGCCCACCAATATTCTCTTTATATCTTGATCGGTGCCTTTTCATCAATAGTCACCACTTTATATGGTGATCGCTGACCTATTTGTTCATTCACTGCTTAGTTAATATTATTTAATAATAATCACTCCTTTATTAGAATGTCTACTCTTGTATTCGCTGCTTGTAAGGAATATTAATAGTTACTTAACAATTGCTACTTTATTCTTTTATATGAGATATTTGCTGCAAAAAGTCAAGTCTTATAATATATATATAAATATATTTATTTATATAAATTTATAATGTTACAATAATATTTATTTATATAAGATTATATATATATATATATATATTTAAATTATAATATTGAATATTTAATAATTATGCTTATATATATATTTATAATATAAAATAGTCATAATGATGTTATATTTATATGTTATAAATTATATAATAGTATTATTATATTATATAATAATACAATAAATATATTGTATTTTCATAATATTAATTAATATTAGTATATATGTTTATTAAATATATTTGACCAAGGTGATTTCTCTGTCCATAATGTTTAAATCTTTAATTTAAAAAATGCCCTAATATGGGGACATGACAGACTGCATTCTCATACAATTGGCAGTCAGGAATATCATTGGACATGCTTGGATAAGAGGATATGAGGGCCGCTTTTTAAACTACTCAGATGTGGTCTCCTAGCTTTTATCCAATAATATGGACCTAGTCATGGATGGTGAGTATGTGCATGCTCTAGGTTCAGGCCTATTTTTCAAAAACATTTACAATGTTGATAGGTGGGAAATGGTAGTAGCTGCTTACAACATGGATTAGGGGAAGGCTCTAATTGGGGGGCTCTTCAACCTTGCAATCACTTTACCGGGCCTTCCAATCTAGTCTAAAATCTTTGAGCAGTGATGAGATTGATGATGTTTTGCATTCCCATTGTTTTCTAATCTCTAAGAAAAAAGCTAACAGGATTAAGGATGTGTTTACGGCTATCCAGTTTTTAAGGATCCATGCCCCTGACTTAACACCACGTATGCCCTGGTATGCTCTGGAGGACCCTGATGAAGGAATCTAGCCAATTGCCACTGTGGACCTAGACGAGCAGAATCTTCCTGCAGCTCCTGCAGCAGCGTGAGGGGGAGGTGTCGGGTCATGTTTTTTGGTGTTCTGGTGTTGGAGGTAGTCTGCTTAAGATTGGTATCTCCTCTTATGGTGGTTAGTGTTAGTGTTTATTCGTCTTATTTTGTTTAGCTCCCATGGAGGAATAGTCTTTTTCCTTCCTGGGTTGGTGGTCGGTTGTGCTACGGCTCTACGTCTATCTGGCTGGGTGACTGAAGGTTATGGAATTATTTTTTTTGCTATTTTTTGTTAGATCTGGCCGTTGCTGGGCCTTCCGTTTTGTGTTTGGTTATCTTCAGCTCTGGACTTGTTCTTTTTATTTGTAAAAACTCTTTTATTAATCTACAGGTGCATGTCACCTTTTTCTGGTTTTAAAAAAAAAAAAAATTATATAATACGATTTACATAATTCAATTTTGATAAAAAGCGATTTCTAGATGGAAGATCAAATCCATGTTATTTAAGATAAACCTACTATAGATGAATACCAATTTTTTAAGCTTAAAAACTAAAGGAGAAAAATATATGATACAAAGAGACACGGATTTAGAATTTATCCTTTAATAAGCATTCAATATAGTATTAAAATTACACATTGTGATAATCCCATACTACCCATGGTTGCGGATGGATTTAGTGTTTCCCTAGTTGATAATAGGTCATGGTGAATTGGTATACATAGCCTCCAAATACAACATGTGGAGATAATGAAAAATATTGTGCAAAACAATCTGATGTAATCTAAAAGAATAGCAATCAATTTCATGGAGTTTATTAGAAATCTATGGAATACCATGTGTACGTATTCAATAGAAAGAACGCAGTTACAAAGGAATCTTTGGGATTCAATGATATTACAAAGAAACAACCCCAAGGTATTGAATGAGAGATCCACAATGGCCCAGGAAGAGAGTTAGGAAACAAATACAGTCTAGTAATAGGAATCAAGTACCTACAAGATATTTGTAAATTTTGTTAGATGATATTTATTTTCTCTATTGGAAATATAAGCACCATGATCTTTGTAATCCTCAACCAATTTAACTTTATTATTTAAACTGGTATACCGGGTCTATAATTTATCATTGAAATGTTATACAAAGAATTATTTAGATATTCACAGGAATTCTCAAGTAGTATCCTCCTAATATCTCCTCTTGAAAATAATGACTTAGTTTCCGTATAGTATAATAATGTAAGTGATATGAAAAAAAAGCATTGTCCACTAGTCAATCCATATACTCATGCACCAAGGATGAGGAACTAATTTATAAAACATTGTGATGTGAGAAATTGTTTTCTCATGGTGAAGATGAGCTATTTTCAAATAATATTAAGACTTAGCATTTTATGTTCATTGTCCTTACCATAATAAAAACCAGATGGGAAAGGTGGAGACAAAATAGATTCATAAAGCACACTTAGTGGTTGATATGAATCAATTGAAAAGAAGAAAATGTCATATTCAATCATTTGAACAATTGATCCTTTCATTATCTAATGTTGAACCATATGAAACAAGTGAAAGTGCTCATGGAACAACTATGATGATTCGAGTAGAAAATAGATAGCTTTTTTTCTTGTAGAACCATGCTTCATGGTCTCCAACACACTATCACAAGGAAAATACATTTTTTTAAAGGTCTATTTAGTTAAGCATGATAAAATATATGAACAAAATATGGTGTGTTCTCCAAAGAGAATCCATTGACAAAAGGCAAAATTTCACTCTTTCAATGGAATTATTATATACATAAATGTTGGAATTAAATAGCATTTGGTTAGCCATACTAGACATTAGTCTAGAAAATAATTGGAGAAAGAACTATGGTAACACCTCCATGATAAACTTCATGGTAAAACATGTTGCATACAACCCTAGGATATAATATATTTTACTGACTAAAAAAATTGGTCAATAAAACATCTTGCTGAAATTTTTTAATGTAATAGAACATAATTTTCTACTAACCTCAAACGTGTAATTCTAGGTTAGGCCATTCAATCCATAAACATTTCAAGTATAAAATCTATTAAGAAACAGAAAGTCTCATCTTCTCCTCATCCAAATCATCTAATGTGGTGTAATTGTTCCTATAATCTTCTTTTGATTGCCTCCCATGAATTCTCCTGTCTAGAATGCATGATGCTTTCCATACATATATTCCTCCTCTTTGGAGGTAGTAGAGGAATAATATGTGAGTGATGAGTAATAATTTAATGAGGAAACATTAATATATTAGATAAAATCCTATCTTATTCACCTCTTGAAGATCTTGTAATGGTTAAGCTATGAAAACTATATCATCTGACTTGGAGCAAATCATGACTTCTTAAGAAGTGTTAGATAATGGCGGAGTAACTTGAGTACTAGATAGAGCTAACATAGAGTTATCTAAGGAGCTGCCTCCACTCCTCTTATTTTAGGGGTTTAAAGGCCATAGTTATCTTGTTCTTCGTTGGTTACCTCTTTTGTTCCTAGTTGTTATTCATCTACATGAGGTATTGGAAAGAACTTTAAAAACTAATCTAGATATAAATTACCAGTGCGTAGTTTTAAAAACTATTTCAAATGGGTTTAAATATTCAAAAACTCATGCTAGATTAATCTAAATTATTTGACATATAGGAATACCATTCCCAGTTTGGATTGTGGGAAACAAGTCTAAATTATTTAAAATATGCATACATTTAGTCTAATTTATTTAGAGTAAAATTCAGTTCAATCTTGTGTGTAGTTCATAAGTCTAGAATATTTAAAATAGTTCTTTGGAAATGAATTTAACGTTATCAATTGTGAGCTTCATAACTAGTTGAATATTTTCTATTATATAGTAGGTTCTACTTTTATTTTCATCATATTAGCATCAAAAGCATGTGTACGTGTCGGAAGAATTAATGTTGAACATAGATTGATACAAACATTTAGTTTGTTGAATCTCAATAGTCTCATTCAAACAATTTAAGGGGTTAACCAAAAGACATTTGTTATTTTAGATAATAAATAAATAAAATGTATTCTTTTTATGACCTAAAAATGATGCACATACATTATAAGGTAGTTATCCAAACTCCAAAAGATAAAAGCAAGCTAGTAAAATCCACCTAGATTAAGATTTCAATATTTCCTTTATCAAACACAACAAAATGTAGTCCCAAAGAAAAAGGACAACCAAAATATTCTAAATAAACTAGGGTCTATATTAAACAATGGAAGTAATGCTCCAATTGGAAAACCTAAATAAATACAAAAACTTGATCATATTGTAGAGTGCATCTACTTTAATATCATAAAGTGAAGTAGATTAAGCTAGTTAGCAAGTATTCTACCACATGAAATACGTACTACACAAATAAAATTATATTGCTCACACCTAGTTTAAAAATTACTAGATTTAATGATTTCCAAAGCAATACTAGACAAGGTATTTTAAGATTAAGGTTTGTTAGCTTGTGGACAACTTTCAAGGTTAATTTGTGAGCTCGTTTGGGAGACATAATTACCACACATTTCTTTGCCCATTACAATGTCAATGGATCCACAAATCATCATAGTGGTATTATAAAGCAAAATTGATTGCCACATAACAAAAGATAGACTAATTCAATATAATTATGAAAAATAATTGTGTTGTAATTTGACATATTTAATCAGCCACTCATTCTTAGTTTACATCAGGCATAGTTATTTAGCATCCAATGTTGTGTCTCATGAAAGGTTTGTTTCTACCCAAGATAAAACATAACCATTAGGATAGTACTGTATCAAGTGGATGGAACTATAAGCACTAAATTGTCAAAGATTCTCAAATTCTCATGTCTCAATCATCTCAGTTCTACTAAATTGTCTCATGTGGATCAAACTATAAACACTAAATTGTCAAAGATTCTCAAATTCTCACGTCTCAATCATCTCAGTTCTACTAAATTGTCAAAGATTCTCAAATTCTCACGTCTTAATCATCTCAGGTCTAAGATATCATATTAAGTTCTGAATTTCAGTATTTGTCTCTTTGTGAACATTATAGCACTCAATGTTCATTACAATCTGCAAATATAAAACATTATTGCACTATGAATCATTCAAAACACGTCTTATAGGACCTATTAACATCATATTCAAGCATCGTAATACAGTTTACTACTTGAATAAGTCTTTGATATATCTATGCAATATTTAAAAAGCTCAACAGTTTCCTGTATGCCACTGCAATATCACAAGATGAACCAGCCAAGTCAAACGCATATCGTTTAGCTGTATATTTAATTATAATTGATTTTTTAGTCCGACCTGGTCAGCTTTATAGATTTACTTCCCATATACTTAAGCATATAAAGCCTTTCTGAAACGCGCTTTTACTTTGTCATTAAATATAAAACAGAAAGGACTTGCCCAGCTCCCATGGCCAACGCGCTTGTACATCATAGCAGTAGATGTCACCTGAAATGAAAACAAAACAACTTACAAAATAAAAAGAAAAATAAAGTTGATGACATTATATGTTACACGTGCATCTCTCTATATAAATAGTTTAGTTTGCAATTCAAAATGTATAAATTGGGCTTTTACTGGGTCATTAAATATAAAATAGAAAAAACTTGCCCAGCTCTCATGGCCAACAACAGTCTTCCTCTTAATAATTTAGAAATTAGAAAACAGTTAGTACATCAAAGCGGCAAACACGTCGATAAGGGCGTGGTTCGGTGGTTATGTCACGCGGTTGTAGTGGTGGCCACCAGAGTTCAAACCCCCGCTGGGCCAAGCAGGCTCTATGAGATCCCTCGTGTTGTGGGCAAAAATATTTGCGTGGTGTTGTGGCCTCACTAAATATTTTTTAATTTTTTTATTTAAAAACATAAAGTTGGGACATTAGATGCTACTCTTACAACACTATATCTAAATAGGGGAGAGGACCTAGTAGTTGAGCACCTTAACTTTAGGCCTCTCAAAATCATACATGGCAATTTCCAATCACTCCAAAAATTTTACAGCAGCTTATTTGGCAAGGCCCCTTCTTATAACTAAGGTTTCAGGGTACCATCATCAAATATGATGCCACACCAGCACTTTTTGTTGAGGTATCAAATAGTTCCCCCAAAAAAAGATGGACCAATAGGTGTGTATTAAGTCATTTTTGTTGGTGTGTTGATATGGCATGACATGATTGGTTGTTTTTGAAATCTAATAAGCACATTTTGTTCAATTATAATTACTTATAGTAACACTAACAACCTTAAAGTCACAATTGCTAGAGCTATACTTTTTAAAATATTGAGTCTTAAATACACAAATACTAGCACACCTTTTGGAATATGCTCAGCAATTGGGTCCTCTCCCCTAGTTTCCTTTGCAATTTAAGTATATATTTTACTAGATGGTGTACTATGGAATTTCAGTTATTAATGTGATTATTATATTTAATTAATTTTGACTATATTGTTAATTAATATAGGTGTTTTAAATACATCAATGTAAAAGATTAGAGAGATATCAATATAGGACTTGTAATGGTGAATTTTGCATACTCATACAATTTTTTTCTAGTTTTTTGCTTCTTTTGAGGTAATGCTTTAACACATGTATATACTAACAAACGGCATAGTTTTGTGCAATATTGGGCTCATTCCCATAGTCTTTTTATCCATTTATATATGCACATATCCCTAAACACATAGCCCTATCCTATTCATTTATATCTATTCTGTTGCATCTATCTATGCACCTATGTCCATTTAGTTGTTTGCCACCTCAGTTAACCATTATCCCATTCTATGTAGAATATAAACTATAAGTGATATTGTTCTAAAATCATGTGTAATTTATCAAAGAGCAATATATATGAGTTGAGTGCTTCATAATATATCTTTACTGCTAAACCCTATGAGAATTTGAGTGTTGAATCTATGCATGGGATATGGTAGTTGGACTCACTTATTTTCATGATTAATTTACCATTGAAAGATTGTACCATCCTATCTTTCTATCTATATGAAGTTTGGTTACATAATGATTGTTTTTTTGACCGAACTTATTTGTTTTACCAAATCAAATTTGACATCATGATAAGGGTATGTGCACCAAGATGGGGGACCAAAAGGTGACCAAAAATCAATTTGAAGTAAAATACAACATAACATGAGCATGTTATAATGTATTAACATTATGGATTGGCATGGTTCAGAAATCCCAAGTCATAACACATGCGTGTTATTTTTCCATTAAAAAGAAAAAATATTTTTTTTTGTTAATTTATAATGTGTGCATATGTTATAATGCACATGTGTTATGACATGAACATGTTTCAATTAAACTTGCTTTGGAATCCTAGCCTAAGCACCCTTAGGCTTGTATTTGGCTTAGATATCTGAGCCAAAGTGTTGGGCCTACATGTTAGATACCCAAAGACACGTTTTCAAGAAAACATAGAAAAATGGCTAAATCACAAACGTGCTCTCCATTAGGTTTATACGTTTTCCAATTCTAATCTGAAAAAATGCTAGCATGAATTCAAATCTTTTATTAGCTTTCTAACCATGTATTTTTTTATAAAATCTGAAAACATTAAGGTTTTCATCCTTAATTTCTTTTGCTAGTGTCTTCTTGTTTTGTTGAAAACCTATGTATAATACCTTTTGGTGTCATTTTTTATCTATTCATCCAAATTTGAAACAAATTATATTTTTCGATTCTAGACTCTATTATATACACATTGAAAAAAAATGAATTAGTTTTCAAAAAATTTAGAGGGAGCATGCACAAATTTTTGTTTTTAGGATGTGTGCACTTTAAAAACTCATAAAAACATATATTCATTAAAAAATTACTAAAAACAATTAGACATAAACTACGTGATGTTAGTTAATTTTCCACTAAAGTGATTTCTGAAATACTTTTAAAAAGTCAATATTTTAGGGGGAGCACACTAGATGCTATGTTATATTTTTGACAAAAACATAAGAATTTTATGTGCTCCCCTTATTTGAACCTCTTAATCTCCACCACTTTTTAAAAAATAAATTAGTAGTTTAAAAACTAAATTCCAAGCACTACAAATCTTGTTCTTTTCATATCTTCAAAGTTTGAGCATGGCTATATTATATTTCTCATCCAAGATTAGTTTTTATTGATTTTAGAAAAAAAGTGGTCACTTTTGACCCCCTTTGGTCCCCCATTTTCATGCACATATGCATAATAAAGATTTATTCTTTAACTTTCTTCTTATCCTTAATCTTTTACATTTTTCCGTGAAAATATTGTAGGGTTAGGATTAGATGAGTATTTAAATTAGAGTTTAGATTAGTTTAAACTTGTGCTATGTTTATGAAAAGTTGAATTTATCTAGTTGCAATTATTTGTCATTGATAATTTACACATGAATAAGAAGAATGACTTCAATGATATCAATGTTAAATTAGATAGAAGCAATTGATAAATGTTAATTTACTAACCAAAATATAAGTTCAGTAAGACATGTTACATTTTCTTTAGTTAGAACTATAACCCCTTCAATCGAACAATCATTATCAACCTCTAGGCTACCCAACTATACCAAGACCTAGTTATATAAACCTTGGGGAAAATATTTTTTCTTCAAGTAGAAAAATCTATTCCACTCAAGTTATTGTGTCAAACAATACATAAAAATCATTGATGCTAGAAGGGGAGCTATCCAACTAGTTCACCTGTGACAACTATAAATAAAGTCTATTCAAGGTGGATTTGAACTACTATATCTCACTCAACACATTTAAACTAGAGTTGAAAAAACAAAACCTTGATCTAGAGATACTCAGTTTACTAATAATTCACCTGGAGTTATTCATTTTGCCAACCATTTTGATATTCCTAAAATACAAGAAATGGCCATCCTAGCTCTAAAATTAGTAGGTAGAAAACCTTTGAGCATAGAAAGACTAGCTCATGATTTATCAAATAATGTTCAAATGTTTTTCCAAAAGTACATACATGATGGAACATGATTTGTTGAAAAGTAGATTTAGTCTTACAAAGATGCTTTGATCTACTTATGAGTCAAACATTAAGATGTTCCATTTTAAATGTTTCCCTATAGACTAGATGAATGTTCTTATTATTGGTATATATAAGCTTACCATCCACTTCTATAAATTATTGGATTATTCTTAAGACTATATTAGCTAATCATTTAAGACCATCCATTGATTCTATAGTTATGTACCATCAATTTGCCTCTACTTGTAGGGAGCTTAGTGAACCTACAAGACCTTTCAACATTTACTTTCATAAATTATATACTAAATTATTAGCACTATATGCATCAATAGAAGATTTTTTCATTTAGATTTACCTTAGAGATTTGAACTAAGAGATTTGAACTATAATACACCAAGACTTTTCCAAAGACATTAAGAATAACAATGGATGAAAAAAATTATTACATTGCAATTAAAACACTAACCTATGACAATTACACACAAACTCACATCAACTACAATAACATCTCACAACAATAGACAAGGTGTGCATAGTTAGTGAAAAAAGCATGAATACACAAGAAAAAAACTTAGTCATGAGGAAATAACCTCACAATGAACTTGTGAAGACATAAAGTTCTAGCTATCCTTGTCGAATGGATCCAAGACCATGATCTCTAGCATTCATGATAAAGAAGAATAGGGTGAGAGTGGTGTAGTGATTCATCTCTCAAACCCAAACCATACACATCACATATCCACCATGCAAGGAATTTTTTAGTGGCTATATGTCACCATTTGGCTATTTTTTCAATTTCTACCCCTCAAATTCTGCTATTTTAGGCTCTTTAGAAGTCTCCAATTTTCCCATATTTGATAAATTTTCCCTAATCTTGAAACAAATTCAACTTGAGTTAGAAACTTTAATTCTCTAATATAGACACATATCACACTATCATGTATAAAATATTGGGTACTAATCTCCTTAGTTTGTCAAGAGCTATTTTTTTTTATACTTGCTCCATTTCAACATCTTTATTTAACGATTATATAATTATAGGAAATTTTGAAATTGAATCACCATAAAATTTAAATATTAATAAAAATATTACCATCCACTCTAAAATTTTATTTTCTAATCTGGAAAATGTCACCTAGGATAATATGATTCTTTCTAGTGGATTCACCAAGTTTTATATAAAAAAATTAAGAGGTCACTTCTTAAAGTTATACCATGCTGGCATTAGGTTGAAACACCATCCAAACCTTCAATTCACTCACCTAGGAGGTAAGACAATTGGGAGATCCAAGATCCCACCTAGCCACCAAAGGACTAGTAATTCTCACACAAAGACATGACTTCTAAAGTTCCAAGAGGAATAAAACACAAGCTACCCAATGTACCAACATACTAAGATAATAGGAATCTGTGGTAGACCATCGAGAACAAATTACTTTTTGGAAACATTTTTAAGAAAGGTATAGAAGTTCTCACTATCTATAGATTTCCCCTATTGGGATAAAATCACCCCTATCTCCATTGCAAGTGCCCCAAGAACTTGACCAAATCACCCTTCTTGTAAATGCAAATGACTTCTATTGTAAATAGTGATTTTAAATAGGAAATAGGGCCTAAGAGGACAATGTGGTTCCTAGAAGCACATAAGTGTGTCCTAAGGTCAACCCAAGGATCTACAACAAGCCTAAAGACACAAATAACTTACAACACTAAATTACCATATTTTAGGACAAGGGTCAAGGATACAAAACCTGAGATGAGTGAAGGGCTAGGCTTAGACAAGCCTAAAGCTACCAAACACTAGAATTATGAAATTTGCACATCTTAAGGGTTGTCTACTAATGGTTTTAACCATAAACTTCATTTATGTCTAAGGTTCATTTAGACACATTAAATATTCATGAATTCTACTAATTCAATTTTAACCAAACTCACTTTACCATTCATAACCATTGGTGGTACACATAAAATGTGGGCATAAAAGATCAATGAAACTCGTAAACATACTAAAAAGGATACATAGCCCCAATAATTGTAGGATTAGACTTCATTAGATCTCAAACAATTAATGAATTTATGCACAAAGCCCTAATAAAATTGGGTGAAATATTATCTTAGGTCTACAGTGAAAGGGATATTCAATAGCTTGTCATCTTAAGTAGATCCCTTCAATTCACCCATGCCATTAGAGAAGGATATAAATAATTAACCTAGGTCTAAGAGGTCTACCAACATTCTTGAACATAATGATAAAAACTTGAAATATCATGTTTAGTTAATGTAAGCCTCTTTATTAATTAGGATTTATAAAGACCTTAGGTTTTGAATGATAGATAGACACAATGACACTCATGTTATAGATGTAAACAAATAAACTAAAATGAGCCTCTATTAGACTTCAAAATTCTATTTTTAGATGCATCTGCCTATATCACTATAAACAGCCAGCAATAGCCAACCTTTGGCCTAGTTCATTCCATACGTCAAGGCTGTCCTCTTGCACCTACTCTATATGTACTAGCTATATAAGGTTTTGGATACCTTCTGGCTCATTCTATATCACAAGGTTTTGTTCATGGAATTTCTCTCCCTAATTCTTCCTACCAATTGGTTAATGGCCATTTTACTGATGACTCCTTTTTAACTTTACTGGAAAAGGAAATTATAGTGAAAAATGCTCTTGGCTACCTCAAAACCTTATGTTTATCCTCTGGTTCTTCCATCCAATGGCACAAAATGTTATGTTACAGGAAATCAATTCTTCCCATTCCACATTCGATTCAATAGTATGGCTAGTGCTGGGTTGCTCATGGTGAAATCTTTAGATTTCTTGGAATCCCTTTTGCCTTCCAAGCCACCTCTGGAGATCTCTGGTAGATAGTTCTTTCTCGAGTGGAACAAACTTGCCTTCTGGATTTTTAAACCACGTTCTATGGCTGGGAAATTCCAAGTATGTTCTAAGGTTTTAGTAGTAACTCATGTTTACTACTCTTCTTGTTGGGCTCCTTCAAAAGCCTCATATGAAAAATTGGAAAAACTTTTGAGAGATTTCCTTTGGACCTCTTCTGAAACTCGTCGTTGTTTTCATCATGTTGCATGGGAGTTTTGCTGGTTACCCAAAGATTCAGGTGGCCTTGGTCTTCTTTCTACCTAGCGCCAAGGCACTTCTTTGTGTGTAAAATGGATAATTCATGCTCTCATAGGCAGTGAGGTGTGGAAAATTTTTCTTAGACAGAATATAGAAATGGGCCATCCTATTCACAGACCCTCTTGGAAAGGAATTGGTTTTTTAACCATCCTTGTCATGAGAGTGCCAGTGCATGTCTTAGGGACCTTTGTGGCTAAGAGCATTTGGAATGCCTGGGAGAAAGTTAAACCACTGCTCCACTGGACTAGAGCTAGGTTTTGTGATGGCCTCTCATTGAATCAACAGAACATATGGTGGTCACCCAGCTTATCTAGTGCATGCCATCCATTAGCCAAGTTGTCCTGGTTAAAAGCTCTCATATTTCATAAAAAGGGTATCTAGACTCTTCGAGACATTTTTCATAGACCCACCATGAGTCTTATGACATAGGAAACTCTTCGACTTTGATTTGTTCTTCAAAGCCATGATTAGGCCACCTATGATGGCATTGTCAATGCTATTCTAGCAGACATGGTTCACAAAGTGGGAATCCTTTCCATCAAGCCTTGGTGGAAAGACTGCAAGTGGTATCCAAACACTCCAATGCAAAATTATAATCCTAGGCTTGGTTATTGTTGGCTCTCATCACATTTGCCAATGGTAGACACTGTCAATAAGTGATGGCTACTTCACTCTTTAGTGTCTATTTGGTACATCAGATTTTCCACTGTATGGTCATCCATTCTTGAGCCAAAGCTAGCCCATTTTGCCTAGTGTCTTCTTTTTCAAGGTTTACCAGTCGGGGCAAGGCTTTTTCATCTCAGGGTTCAAGACCTCCATTGCCCTTTTTGTCGACAAGTTGAAACTTTTTAGTATCTCTTCTGGTTTTGAACTAGGGCTCAGCATATGTGGCACTAGATTCATGATTTCTTTAAACCCTTCAAGCCAGAGCCTCTTTCATGGCAGATAATACTTCTGGGTGATTCTCCTATGTTCACTACCACATTTACTCAGAGTTGGCATATTTTTAGGCTAGAAATTCTCTTTACAATTTGGAAAGATCGTAATTCTTACATATTTTTTGAACACCACATTCAAACGTTTGTGTCTCTTTATGTTAAAGCTATTATATGTTCTAATGTTCTACTACAGATTCAAGTTCAAGAAAACAAAGTGGCACTCAAGGTTTCTCACATGAACTTTTGGATCACTGGGGTAATGTACCTTGCACAGTGGCATGGGTACCTCCCTCTCCTACCTCTCTCAAAGCATGATCACCTTCTCATGGCCAAGAATGAAGGAGTGGGTCTGCCAGGGACTCCCAACCCCATTCTCAATCTCCTCCTCACTATCGATCTCTTCATCATAGGTGATCATCCTCTCCACGTAATCAAGGATGGACTTCTAGTCGTCATGTGGGTGGTGTGGGTGATACAGTAGGTTGGCCCTCTGGTGGCAATGTAGATGCTGATGACAATATCAGTTGGCCTGCTGGTGGTGTGTTCAATCCAACCAACACTGGTTGGGATAGCAGCAAATCTTTTATGCACCTAGATTTGACCATTTCACCTCAACGCAAGGAAACTATTGCAGAGAATGAACAAAATGATGATGGTTGGGCTCCACCTGATGTCATCCCAGACCCCGCAGCAATATGGGGTAACTCAGATGACAAGGAGCTCCCTTCTGGATTTGCATTAGCTGCATGATATTCATTTCTGTTATGTTTTTATAATTTATGTTATATGTAATTTTGGGTGAGTACCCTTAGACTTTCTAGAACTCTCTGGACTCTGCCCATATGATAGTTATTTTGGGGTGTGCCTTTATACCACCCAACCCATTTTTTGTGAAAGTGTTTTATTTATCTTCTAATTAATAGATAATATCACATTTTCATCAAAAAAATTTAGACATTAATGTTATCTACTCAATTGACTTGCAAGATAGTAAATTAGAATTCATAGGAGGTCATAGGATTGCCAATGAGCTTGCTAAGGAGTCAAATTTCAAATGACATTCCTTGACCAACATTAAAGATAACACTATGTTAGGTTTTATAATTAAATCTAGGTCCTTGTGGAATGTTCGATGTGAACATGAAAAGACTATAGACATGGATGACTACGTAAATTCCTATTAATGGTAATCTCAGGTTTGAAAAATGTCAAGAATCTAACATCTTAAAGACAAGTCATGAATTAAATGAATTTTTTAGAGTGACGTATGAAATATAGAATTCTAAAACATGATAAGGGGATCATTGTGCAATTAAGATCAATTTAGTTGACCATGGATTCAAAGCATGGATTCCTCACGTAAGTCATAGAAATGAATGTGAATGGATTCCTCAATTAAGTTAGAGCAATGATCATGATATTTCCCTCTCTATTGTTGTCCTTGATGTCAAATACACAAACTCTCTGGTTTGTGGCACAATGACAGTTGTATCATGATAGTTGGGTTGTACCATGACAACTTTGGTATTGGTACTTGGTATTCGAAAACATTTGGTTGACTTGGTATTCATGATGTTTTTCATCTGACATTAGGATGGTATTGGTATTCATGATGTTTAACATTTGATGCAAGTGCTCATGTTCTTGATATGTTGATGTTCTTGATGATGTTCTTGTTGTGTTGATAATGCTCATAATGTTGTTCACTTGGGTGTTGATGGGGTTCGATCTTGAAGAGACATCAAACATACATCAAACATGTGATACTGTGTGGCAATGATATCCAACAGGTGAGTCATGAAGAGACATCAAACATGTGATACTGTGTGGCAATGATATCCAATAGGTGATGATATATAGGTGCTGGAGTTTATGTGATAACTTGTTCATCTTGTCTACATATGATAAAGTGTTGGATCATCTTGATGTTTATGGTTCATGGAACTTGTTCATCTTGTCTACATATGATGAAGTGTTAGATCATCTGGATGTTTATGGCTCATGGCTCAAAGAGGTTTGCATGCTATATATATTGATTTTTACCTCATCAGGATGCCTTGAATTTAATGATTAGGTTTAGAACAAGAAATGATGCAAGGTTTATGTCAAGGTACAAAACATGATGCAAGCAGGGTTCTTGATGTCTTCATCATAAATAGTTCACATGGTTCTTCAACAATACACATCTTAAGGTAATTAGCACAAGACTTGTAATGATCATTGAGGTCATTTCTAATATGGAAGATTTCTTACTTCAGCTTGATCAACATTCAGATTCTTTGATGTTGCACATACCAAGTCTTGATCATTTTTCAAAGTGGCATATAACCTATTTGATGGCATCATTGAAGGGATTTCATTCTTGGTAATCTTCATGTGTCTTAACTCTGCAACTCAGGCATGAGGTGTTAAACTTATTTTTGTTATCTATCCTTAATATCTCTCTTGTATTTTTAAGGAGGCTTCATTTTCTTAAAAGATGTTAAAGTTGTGTGAAGGAGATTATAATTCCTAACTTCAAAAGCTAGTGAAAGGCACCATTTAGAGTTGTTTGATGCAAATAAAAGTAGTCATCAAATGTAGTTTTGGGCACTTAAGTTATAACCTACCTAGCAGGTGTTGAGCATTTTTCAGTAGGTAAAAAGAAGGTGAGAACAATCTTAGTGACCGGCCCTTTCTAGGGCAAACTTGATCTCTCGGTGGTTAGAATATACATTAGGCAAAAATATTGTTTGTATTTTTATTTTGCAAGGTCAAACTTAGAGACATGAAATCTCTCGACCTAGGGTTTCTTTTGTGTGAAGATTGTTGCAAGGATTCTATTATCATGAAGAAGGATCTTAGAGATTTGACACAGCTTGAACTATAAGTGAGCTTTAGCTAGTCTAAGGTGAGCTAGATAGTTATTCGTAGTTCAAAGACACAGCAAAGATTTTGATGACTTGTTGGCAATTGACAGGTGTTATCCTTCCTCTTTGGGTTAATGATTTTCTTGTTAAGATTTTGGTTCTAAAATGGGTTTGTTTTCTTTTAACACTGTTTCGTAAAAATGCAGAGATCTTAATGTGGGTTCTGTGACGGTGAAAGCTTTATTGTTTGTTTACAAAGCTTATTATGGGGCATGGGATTAGTTTTTAAAACATGATATATATCTTGTGACTAGAAGTTATTGTGTTTGACATGGAGATTGGGTTTCATGACATACTCATTTGTGTCTTTGCAGAATCTACCGACCATGTTTAAGAAGCAATTTTTTTCTAGTAAACAGTTTTGTGAAGATTACACGTGTTATACTCCATTTGACAATATGGGTCAGGGTTTAGTAAATGTCAATGGCATATAGATATTTCCTTTAACCCATATGTAGTTATTTGTTAATGACAGTGTGAGATGTTTTTCATACATCCATATGTAAAAGTTTACAAGGACTTAATGGTTTTAAAAAGAATTAAAATCTCTTTACCATGGTAGTTGTTGAAGAAGTTGTAAATTGTTGTAGGCAGTTTGGAAAAGGCAGTTACATTTATAAACTATTTGATGATAAACTAAAAAGAAATCAGGACTTATAAAACATCTTGTTGAGATGTTAATGAGTGTTGTATATCCTTGCAATATCATTAAGATAGCAACACTATGTATCATTGAAAAATTATTGTTGATCTGTGAGTTGTGTGTGCACAATTATGGTCATGGATTCTTGAGTCTCAAATGAAATGAGACAGTCAAGAACTCGTTTGTAAGGAAATAGAGTAACCCTCTATATTGATTCAAATTCTATATTGTATTCATTAGATTGTATAAAATCCAGTGAGGCACAAAAAGCCAGTGAGGCACAAACAACCAGTGAGGCACAAACAACTAGTGAGACAGAAATAGCCAATGAGGCACGAAAAGCTAGTGAGGCATCTATATTTGCTAGTAAAGCACATTTTGATTAAGCTAGTGAGGCATTTAATGAGTGTTTTTTCTACCCCATGAGGGTTTTCCACTCCTGAAATCATTATCTTATGGTCTCTTTATTACATGGCTCATTTGTTCATTACACTTGTATGTTCAATTCCTTAGTGCAAAATAACATGCATTAATAAGGATTTAATATGCAATCTTTCTTCTATTTTTGATAGTCTAAAATAAAAGTAGATACAGTGTTTTGTCTACAACACTGATTCACTCCCTCTCTCAGTGTTGTCAAGTACTCCAACAAGTGGTACCAGAGCACAGGTTCCCTATCAAAGTCTAACATGCTTGGGTAAGTCCTGATAGCGAAGTACCATGGGAAAGGGTAGAAGAAATAGAGTAAAGAAAGAGGACAAACAAAAGGTTGTACAACAAGTCTTGATTAAGTCATGTGATGAGTTGTTGCCTAAGTCACCTTTGAAAGTTGACACAAAGTGTTATAAAGAAAATAAATTTGTTAAGATTGATGGTGCAGAAGGAGACTTCTTTGTGGATAAAGATGGACATGAATTTGATGAAGATGACTATGAATTAGATATTGAAGGAGAACTTCTATGTGCTCTAGAAATGAACAAGTATCTTGAAAATGAGAATCAGGGATTAAATGTTCAACTTCAACAAGAGAAGGATTCTAAGACTAAGGTACTCTCTGATCTTGCAAAATTTTATGTTGAATTTGAACAGACAAGAAAGTTGATTGTAGATTTAAGAAGTCAAGTTGATGAATCTAATAAACAGATTATCAATCTAAAAATTGAAGTGTAGAAGCCAAAATAATAATAGATATGACTAAATCTGATCTTGAAGTAAAAATAATAGAATGTCTAAAGTTAGAGAAAGAAATAGTCTCTTTGAGAAATGATTTGGAAGAAGCATCTTCAAGATTACAAAAGAATATTCAATTTGAAAAGAGTACTAACTGCTTGAATGACATGTTTAGCAAGCAAAGGTATTATAGGGATATCATTGGCTTGCGTTATGAGAAAGGAGAATATTCCAAGACATTTCACTCTACTGCACCTGAGGTTGAATCCAAGAAGAAAGCTAAAGCTAATATTGTTGATAACAAATCTTCAAGATTTCCATTTATCAGGTATAATTATTCACAGTTCCATGGTTATTGCTATGCATGTCATGTTTATGGTCATAGGGCCAGAGATTGTAAAAGAAATGGTTTTGGGTGGAATAAAGAGAAAAGTTTTTATAGCTGGTCAAATCAGAACTACAATAATGCTTGTTATTATTGTAATAAAGTTGGTCATTCTTAAAAAATCTATTGGAGCATGCAAGGTATGACTCTCTTAGATCATCTAGAAGAAACTATTCTTCTCTTGATTAAAACTACAATGTTTTGTGTTATAAATGCAATATGTTTAGGCACAAAGCACAATTGTGTAGAGGAAAGATAAAACTAACTGGAGACTACATGTTCAAGCAAAAGCAAGTGAATGCCTTGGGCAAGGAAAAAAATATCCTATACTAGTTTGGAGAAGAAAACAAAGTCAAGAAGAAGGAAAAACTAATCTTGTGCATGCTGCACAAGAAACTCTCACAACTATTTAGAGGATTGCATAAATTGAGGGGGAGTGGTCTTTTGTTATATTTCACAAACTGTATGGTTATTAGATAAGAGGAGAATTCATGATGTTGATCCAAGATGAAAGATTATTATTGATACATAATTGTGAAGGTGGTAGGTATTCATCTTCAATGACTACATTATTTGCAACTATGACTATTCCCCAGAGCTGTCTTTGTGATTGAGTATTTGCATTGAGATGATCAATCTACTAGTATGATGTTTACTTGTACATGCATGGACAATGATAGCACTCCTTAATACTTGGAGACTATAGTTGGCAATGATGCTCCTTTAGACAGCTTTATCTTTGAAAGTGTTTTGAATATTTGGCATTGCCTGGATGATAGTGCATGTGCTTTATCTCAGTTAATTCTTTATTCTCTCTGCTTGTGCAAATTCCAACCTATTTGATAACTGATAGTTTGGTGCTAAAACAGTAATTTTCGTTAGATATATACTTTCACTACTCTCTACTTCTTGATTAGTATGTGGACAAGATTTCCATGGAGTAGCTGTGTGCAAATTTTTTATTGCCTGATTTAGCATATTGAGTAGTTTGATCATCATTGTGATTTCCTTGTGATCTAAGGACAACAACATTTGATCATAGTATGGTAAATAGCTTTATTCTTGGATGAGGTGATAGATTGTAAGAGAAACACCTAGAATAATAAGTCCACTTAGACTTTGCTCTCTTCCAGCTCCATTGGATGGGTATGAGTATTCTTGATGCAAGGCAGCTCTTGAAGGTGGTTAATAGAGGTATATGTGTTTATAGTTACTGCACTCATGACTTTGAATAGTTGTTGATAGTCATCATACAACACAAAGAGTCAAATGGTGTGAAACTTTGTCATAGACAGTGCAGTGGCAATATATGTTTTTTGTTTATAGTCAGTAGCAGCTCCTTATTTGCAATTATGGAGATATAATTATTATGATGGTGTTGATGTCATAAAGGAGTAGTATATTTTTCATAATGGTGTATGGCATGTCAGCATATTTCATTTTATGATAGTATTTCTTTTGGTGATTTGGTGAGCATAGTTTTGGTATATGCATACATTGTGTTTCACATATTTGTTCTTATGCATGGTTTTAGGGGGAGATTTCCTATATATAGATTACATGACTATTATTCTTTGATGGCATTTGTTTTGTGGAATTATATTTCATGCTACTATAGTGATGACACTGTAAGTATCTCCTTTTATTACGTGGTTACTCATATCTATTTGCATCATGACTATATTGTTCAACAATACACTTAGTTGTTGTGATTGGGTTTTGATACTTTTACAGTGTATGTGTGATGCATTCATGAGGCATTGATGAGAACCTCTACACTATGTTTTTGTGATGGTTTAGTTTGTGATCATGGATATATTAAGGAAGTTTTCTTTTGTATATGAAATTTTATACTATGATAGAAATGTCAGTTATGGTTGACTTGGATTGGGAGTAGTAACAGTGTTGTGATATCTTCAAGTGGTACTGTGCTTAATACAGTGTTATTTTTTCAAACTTCAATGGTATATACTTATGCTGATGACATCTATGTTTTTGCTCTTTGATGGTCTATTGTTTCACATGATTGGCATATGTTGTTGTCCTTGATAGTACTTTCACTCTTCTATTATGATACATGTTCTTTATGTGTTCATTCTTTGGTACTGACAGTGCAATGCTATTTCAGGATATTTCAGATACTTTGTGCTATATTGGCCAGTGATGGTATGCTTTATATTTCTTTGCTTATCATTTCTTTCTGCAGCATACTGGATTATGGTTCCTGATGTTTTGATCTATCTTTGAGGCAATTGCACAATTCTTCCTCCCTTTGTCTTTGATGCAAAAAGGGGGGAGAGAGTTGTGTTTTGCCATCAAGGACGAAGGGGGAGTTTGTTTCCCTCTTAGTTGTCCTTGATGTCAAATAAACAAAAAATCTAGTTTGTGGCACAATGACAATTGTATCATGATAGTTGGGTTGTATCATGACAGTTGGCATTGGTACTTGGTATTCATGATGTTATCATTTGACACTAGGATGGTATTGGTATTCATGATGTTTAGCATTTGATGCAAGTGCTCATGTTCTTGATATGTTGATGTTCTTGTTGTGTTGATAATGCTCATAATGTTGTTCACTTGGGTGTTGATGGCGTTCAATCTTGAAGAGACATCAAATAGACATCAAACATGTGATATTGTATGGCAATGATATCCAACAAGTGGGTCTTGAAGAGACATCAAATAGATATCAAACATGTGATACTATGTGGCAATGATATCCAATAGGTGATGATATATAGGTGATGGAGTTTATGTGATAACTTTCTCATCTTGTCTACATATGATGATGTGTTGGATCATCTTGATGTTTATGGCTCATGGAACTTGTTCATCTTGTCTACATATGATGAAGTCTTGGATCATCTTGATGTTTATGGCTCATGGCTCAAAGAGGTTTGCATGCTATATATTGATTTTTACCTCATCAAGATGCCTTGAATTTAATGATTAGGTTTAGAATGAGAAATGATGCAAGGTTTATGTCAAGGTGCAATATAGGATGCAAGTAGGGTTCATGATGTCTTCATCATAAATATTTTACATGGTTCTTCAAAAGGACACATCTTAAGGTAATCATAACAAGACTTGTAATGGTCATTGAGGTTATTTCTGATATGGAAGGTTTCTTACTTCAGCCTAATCAACATTCAGATTCTCTGATGTTGCACTTACCAAGTCTTGATCATTTTTCAAAGTGGCACATAACCTATTTGATTGAATCATTGAAGGGATTTCATTCTTGGTAATCCTCGTGTGTCTTAACTCTATAACTAAGGCATGAGGGGTTAAACTTGTTTTTGTTATCTTTCCTTAATATCTCTTTTGTATTTTTAAGGAGGCTTCATTTTGTTAAAAGATGTTAAAGTTGTGTAAATGAGATTATAATTCCTAACTTGAAAAGTTAGTGAAAGGCACCATTTAGAGTTGTTTTATGCAAATAAAGGCAATCATCAAAGGCATTTTCAAGCACTTAAGTTATAACCGACCTAGTAGGTGTCGATCATTTTTCAACAGGTAAAAAGAAGGTGAGAACAGTCTTAGTGGCCGGCCCTTTCTATGGTAAACTAGATCTCTCGGTGGTTAGAAAATACATTGGGGAAAAAGATTGTTTGTATTTTTATTTTGCAAGGTTGAACTTGCAGACATGGAGTCTCTTGACCTAGGGTTTCTTTTGTATGAAGATTGTTGCAAAGATTCTATTATCATGAAGAAGGATCTTAGAGATTTGATAGAGTTTGAATTGTAATTGAGCTTCGTCTAGTCTAAGATGAGCTAGATAGTTATTCATAGTTCAAAGACACATCGAAGATTTTGATGACTTGTCAGCAATTGACAAGTGTTATCCTTCCTCTTTGGGTTAGTGATTTTCCTATTAAGATTTTGGTTCTGAAATGGGTTTGTTTTCTTTTAATACTGTTCCATAAAAATGCAAAGATCTCAATGTGTGTTTTGTGATAGTCAAAGCTTTATTGTTTGTTTGCAAGGCTTAGTATGGGGCACGAGATTAGTTTTAAAACATGATTTATATGTTGTGACTAGAAGTTATTATTTTTGACTTGGAGCTGAGGTTTCATGACATACTCATTTGTGTCTTTACATAATTCGTTGACCATGTTTAAGAAGTAGTTTTATTTTGGTAAATATTTTTGTGAAGATTACACGTGTTATACTCTATTTGACAATATGGGTTAGGTTTTAGTAAATATGAATGGCATAAAGATATTTCCTTTAGGCCATATGCAATTATTTGTTAACGACAGTTTGAGAAGTTTTTCATACATCCATATGAAAAATGTTACAAGGACTTAATGGTTTTAACAAGCATTAAAATCTCCTTACCATGGTAGTTGTTGAAGAAATTGTAAACTATTGTAGGCAGCTTGGAAAAGGAAGTTACATTTATAAACTGTTTGATGAAAAACTAAAACAAAATCAAGACTTATAAAACACCTTGTTGAGATGTTGATGAATGTTGTATATCCTTGCAATATCATTAAGATAGCAACACTGTGTATCATTGAAAAATTATTCTTGATCTGTGAGTTGTATGTGCACAATTATGGTCATGGATTCTTGAGTCTCAATGAAATGAGATAGTCAAGAACTGGTTTTTAAGGAAACATAGTAACCCTCTTTATTGATTCAAATTCTGTATTGTATTCATTAGATTGTATAAAGCTAGTGAGGTACAAATAGCCAGTGAGGCACAAACAACCAATGAGGCACAAACAGCCAGTGAGGTAGAAATAGACAATGAGGTAAGGAAAGCCAGTGAAGCACATAGGCAGTGAGGCATCTATATTTTCTAGTGAAACACATTTTGATTAAGCCAGTGAGTCATTTAATGAGTGGTTTTTCTACCCCATGAGGGTTTTCCACTCTTGAAATCATTGTCATATGGTCTCTTTTTTGCATGGATCATTTGTTCATTACACTTGTATGTTCAATTCCTTAGTTCACAATAACTTGCATTAATAAGGCTTTAATATGCAATCTTTCTTCTATTTTTGATAGTCTAAAATAAACATAAATGAAGTGTTTTATCTACAACACTGATTCACTCCCCTCTCAATGTTGTCAAGTACTCCAACAAGTGGTATCAGAGAATAGGTTCCCTATCAAAGTCTAACATGCTTAGGTAGGTGATGATAGTGGAGTACCATGGGAAAGGGTAGAAGAAATAGAGAAAAGAAAGAGGTCAAACAAAAGGTTGTACAACATGTCTCGATTAAGTCATGTGATGAGTTGTTGCCTAAGTCACCTTTGAAAGTTGACACAAAGTGTTATAAAGAAAATGAATTTTTTGTTAAGATTGATGGTGCAAAAGGAGACTTCGTTGTGGATGAATATGGACATGAATTTGATGAAGATGACTGTGAATTGGGTATTGAAGGAGAACTTTTATGTGCTCTAGAAATGAACAAGTATCTTGAAAATGAGAATTAGGGATTAAAGGTTCAACTTCAACAAGAGAAGGATTCTAAGACTAAGGTACTCTCTAATCTTACAAAAGTTTCTATTGAATTTGAACAGACAAGAAAGTTGACTATAGATTTAAGAAGTCAAGTTGATGTATCTGACAAACAAATTATCAGTCTAAAAACTAAAGTTGTAGAAGCTAAAAGAATAATAGATATGACTAAATATGATCTTGAAGTAAAAAGAATAGAATGTCTGAAGTTAGAGAATGAAATAGTCCCTTTGAGAAAGGATTTGGAAGAAGCATCTTCAAAATTGTAAAAGAATATTCAATTTTAAAAGAGTATTGACTTCCTGAATAACATGTTGAGCAAGCAAAGGTATTACAGGGATATTACTAGCTTGGGTTATGAGAAAGGAGAATGTTCCAAGACAAGAGATACTGCTAAGAAAAAGATAGACCTGACATTTCACTCTACTGCACCTGAGGTTGAATCCAAGAAGAAACCTAAAGTTAATATTCATGATAACAAATCTTCAATATTTCCACCTATCATGTATAATTATTCACAATTCCATGGTTATTGCTATGCATGTCATGTTTATGGTCATAGGGCCAGAGATTGTAAAAGAAATGGTTTGGGGTGGAATAAAGAGAAATTTTTTTATGGCTGGTCAAATCAGAACTACAATAATGCTTGTTATAATTGTAATAAAGTTGGCCATTTTGCAAAAAGTTGTTGGATGCATGCAAGGTATGACTTTCTCAGATCATCTAGAAGAAACTATTTTTCTCTTGATCAAAAACTACAATGTTTTGTCTTATAAATGCAATTGTTTGGGCACAAAGCACAATGGTGTAGAAGAAGGATAAAACCAACTGGAAAAGCAAGTGAATGCCTTGGGCAAGGACAACACATATCGTATACTAGTTTGGAGAAGAAAACAAAGTCAAGAAGAAGGAAAAACTAATCTTGTGCATGCTACACACGAAACTCTTATTACTATTTAGAGGATTGCATAAATTGAGGGGGAGTGGTCTTTTGTTATATTTCACAAACCCTATGATTATTAGCTAAGAGGAGAATTCATGATGCTGATCCAAGATGAAATATTATTGTTGATACATAATTGTGAAGGTGGTACGTATTCATCTTCAATGACTACGTTATTTGCAACCATGACTATTCCCTAGAGCTATCTTGGTGATTGAGTATTTGCATTGAGATGATCAATCTACGAGTATGATGTTTACTTGCACATGCATGGATAGTGATAGCACTCCTCAATACTTGGAGACTGTAGTTGGTAATGATGGTCATTTAGACAACTTTATCTTTGAAAGTGGTTTGAATATTTGACATTGCTTGGATGATAGTGCATGTGCGCTATCTTAGTTAATTCTTTATTCTATCTGCCTATGCAAATTCCAACCTATTTGATAATTGACAGTTTGGTGCTAAAACAATGATTTTCATTAGATATATACTTTCACTACTCTCTACTTCTTGATTAGTATGTGGACAAGGTTTCCATGGAGTGGTTGTGTGCAATTTTTTTATTACTTTATTTAGCATATTGAGTGGTTTTATCATCATTGTGATTTCCTTGTGATCTAAGGATAACAACATTTGATCACAGTATGGTAAATAGCTTTATTCTTGGATGAGGTGACAGATGGTAAGTGAGACACAAAATAATAAGTGTACTTAGACTTTGCTCTCTTGGCTCCATTGGATTGGTATAAGTATTCTTGATGCAAGGCAGCTCTTGAAGGTGGTTAATGAAGGTATATGTGTTGACAGTTACTGCACTCATGAGTCTAAATAGCTGTTGATAGTCATCATACAAAACAAAGAGTCAAATGGTGTGAAACTTTGTCATATACAGTGTAATGGTAATATATGTTTTTTGTTGAGAGTCAGTAGTAGCTCCTTATTTGCAATTATGGAGATATAATTGTTATGATGGTGTTGATGTCATAAAGGAGTAGCATATTTGTTTTAATGAGTAGACTGCTTCTGGATTAAATTGTGTATGTTTTAGCTTCAACATTTTGGATCATGCTCAATGATCCATCATCAGGAAGAGGACAATATGTGAATTGGATAGCAAACTAGACCTTATAAAGGAATTTGAGAGGAAGATAAGGCAAGGAACACAATACAAAGGGTAGGAGAGGATGTGTAAGAAAGAAAATACATAAAAGATGGGAATAAAAATATATGTATATCCACAAGTATGAGCATGCAATAAAAGCATGTGTGTGTGTGTGTGTGTGTGTGTGTGTGTGTGTGCTTCCATATTAAAGTTAACAAAAACATAAATAATACTATAAAATACTATATTATCTATATTACATTATATATATATATATATATATATATATATATATATATATATATATATATATATATATATATATATATATATATATATATATATATATATATATATATATATATATATAAGAGAACAGAAAACATACCAAATATACATAAAAGAGAAAATAGAATGAAAAATAAATTAAAAAAACTAAAAAAGGGTTAAACCACACAAGCACATGCATGAGCATAAATTAAACTATATATAATAAAAAAGGAAATAAAGGAAATAATACAAAAGAGGGGATGTGTAAGAAATAAATAAAATAAGGAATAAAAATACATATTAAAAATAAATGTATACCCACATAAGCATTGGTGAATTTTCTATATGCAAATATATTCATACACTATATACAAATTGGAACTAAAAGTAAGCATTAAATATATACAAATTATATATATATTTAATGCTTACTTTTAGTTCTAATTTGTATATATTGTATATATTTAATGCTTACTTTTAGTTCCAATTTGTATATAGTGTATGAATATATTTGCATATAGAAAATTTACCAATGCTTATGTGGGTATACATCTATTTTTAATATGTATTTTTATTCCTTATTTTATTTATTTCTTACACGTCCCCTCCTTTTGTATTATTTCCTTTATTTCCTTTTTTACTATATATAGTTTAATTTATGCTCATGCATGTGCTTGTGTGGTTTCACCCTTTTTTAATTTATTTTATTCATTTTTCATTCTCTTATATATATATATATATATATATATATATATATATATATATATATATATATATATATATATAGTATTTTATAGTATTATTTATGTATTTGTTAACTTTAGTATGGAAGCACATATATTTTTATTCCCAGCTTTTATGTATTTTCTTTCTTACACATCCTCTCCTACCCTTCATATTGCATTCCTTGCCTTATCTTCCTCTCAAATTCCTTTATAAGGTCTAGTTTGCTATCCAATTCACACATTGTCCTCTTCTTGATGATGGATCATTGAGCATGATCTAAAACATTGAAGCAAAAACATACACAGTTTAATCCAGAAGCACTCTACCCATTATTCATGGACTGTGGAAAACTCATGCCTACTATATTTGTTTTATCACAATATTTCTTTCGGTGATTTGGTGAGCATAGTTCTGATATATGCATACAGTTTGTTTCACATGTTTGTTCTTATGCATGGTTTTAGGGGAGATTTCCTTTGTATAGATTACACGACTATTATTCTTTGATGGCATTTGTTTTGTGGAATTATATTGTATGTTCCTATAGTGATGACACTCTGAGTATCTTATTTCAGTATGTGGTTGCTCATATTTGTTTACATCATGACTATATGGTTTAACATTACACTCAGCTATTGTGATCAGTTTTTGATACTTTTACAGTGTATGTGTGATACATTGATGAGGCAGTGATGACAACCTGGACACTATGTTTTTATGATGGTTCAGTTTGTGATCATGGATTTATTGAGGAATTTTTTTTTGTATATGAAATCTTATATTGTGATAGAAATAGTAGTTAAGGTTGGCTTAGATTGGGAGCAGTAACAGTGTTGTGATATCTTCAAGTGGTACTGTGCTTAATACAGTGTTATTTTTTCAAACTTCAGTGGTATATTCTTATGCTGATGACATCTATGTTTTTACTCTTTGATGGTCTACTGTTTCACATGATTGCAAATGTTGTTGTCCTTGATAGTACTTTCTCTCTCCTGTTGTGATACATGTTCTTTATGTGTTCATTCTTTGGTACCGATAGTGCAGTGTTGTTTCAGGACATTTTGGATACATTGTGCTACATTGGCCAGTGATGGTATGATTTATATTTCTTTACTTATCATTTCTTTCTGTAGCATATTGGATTATGGTTGCTGATGTTTTGATCTATCTTTGAGGCAATTGAACAATTCTTCCTCCCTTTGTCTTTGATGCAAAAATGGGGAGAGAGAGTTGTGTTTTCCATCAAGGACAAGGTGGGAGTTTGTTGCCCTCTTAGATGTTGTCCTTAATGTCAAATACATAAACTCTTCAGTTTGTGGTGTTGGGACAAGAAAATTTAAAATTTTCTTGTATTCTTACTCATCCATATTTTGACCAAATCATAAAACATTTCGCCCAAAATCAGAATTGCAATTGATATATCCCATAAAATCCTATGACTTATATCACAAATAATGTAAAAGGCCTCAATTTTTAATATCACCAGGACCTCATGCCAGTTATACCGATCCATGAGAAAATTGTTGAAATAGCCATCGACATGAGACTAAGGGTCAGGGAGAAGATTTTAGAAGTCACCGATGGAGAAAATGATACCAATGGCCTTTCATCGGAGAGAAAGTTACCAGTCATGCCGATCGGTATAAGATATTACTATCGGCAAATACTCTACAAGATCTCCCGATGATGTGGATCATACTGATAAGAAAGTTCAGTATGACTCTCACCGAAGCATCCAGTGGAACGAAGGGAGCATTCGATCATATATAGAAGATACAAAACTGAACGGTCAAAAGTTTTGTATATTTCTCTGTATCTATACAAGATATAAAGCGCAAAAATCTTGCAGATACAAAACAAGCAGATGCATGCATGGGCCCCACCATAAACAGATAAACAAATGCATTTGTATAAAACATACAAGATGATATACAAAGCCATATACATGTCACGGAATCGAAAGAATTATGAAATGAGATGTAATTGTTGTATATTTGATGCTTTGTATGTATGTTTTGGAAACATGCATTATGATATCCATACAATGTGGAATTCAGGAAAGATTGAAATTTGGTTAAAAGGATGCATCGGGACTTAATGTATATCAGAGGATGCATTTCACGGTATATACAAGTCAGAATCGAAAAGGGCTACATATTGTGATTTATAAAATAAGAAGTCCAAAAGGAAGATGCAAGTGAGTTTGTAGGTATAGGGTCTTGTATCTAAGAGATTGATACAAGCATTGTTGTATCGCAGAGATACAATTAGAAAAGTGAAGTGGGTCCCACCATTTGCATGTTGGGTTTGTATAATTACAATGTATGTTTTCAAGATGCAAGCCTATATGCAAAGTGAAAGATACAAGTTAAAGATACAAGCCAGATGTCAAAAGAAGTTCAATCTAGAAAGATCTTTGTATATTCAAATGCTTGTATGTTTATGATATACATACCCGATATACAAAGAAAGTAAAAGCATCGTGAGAGAAAAGGTAAAGAGAGGGTTTGCATAAGGTTATTGTATATGTGCTTGTATATAATGAGGCAATACAATAGAATATATACAAAGGTGGATCTAATTGAGAATTAAGATTGGGAGAGCTTTATTTGGAGTCTGTGATTGTATATTGCAATGTATGTATACAAGATATAAATACAAATGCATATGAGATACAAAGGAAATGTATATACAAATGCGTGAAACACCATGTGGGCCCCATCGCCAATGGCTATACAAGTTTATGCAAGCCCGGATTTGAATGATAGATTAGATATTGTGAATTTTAGCTAGGGTCCGCTATTGTATATAAAGCACATGCATTCGATATACAAAAGGGTGATACAAATCAAATTCATTTCATAAACCTGGTTGGGTCCACTCTTGTATATGAAACGAAATGTATGCAATATACAAAATATTTGTATATATAGAGTCACAACTCCGATGATTCCTCAGGTGTATGTTGCAAATACATAAAATATATGGATACACTACAATACAAAGGCAAAGGGCATCCCACCTGCGACGACCAAAGTATTTTAACAGTAAGAAGGTCAAGATTTTTTTTTTATTAAAGTAACAAAAGGTTGCATCAGATGTATGAAGAGTCATGACCCTACAACTACAAAACATATATAAGGGGAACCAAGGCTGAGAAACAAGAGAATAATCAGCAATAGAATATATACTTATAATTTACAATGTTTCTCAAAGACCATGTTGCAACTTTATTATTGAAGAACTAAATTGAAGGTCTCTGATTTAGTGGTTCTATTCTAGCATCAATTGTTTGTTAAGATTATTCAATTGTGTGGTTGTCTCTAGTTCAATATTTCCTTGTTATTCAAATTAATATATCATGTATATAGTTAATTTGTCAATGCACATTTGTTGTATCTGTGTGATTGAATAAATTGGTTTCCATTAGAGGAATTAAAATCCTTCTGATCAATCACAATAACCTAGAAGTGTTAGTTTGGATTACTAAGAAGAACCATATAATTAGGATTACCATTCTGTTTCCAAGTTAATATTATATTTTATTCTTGCATATTTCATTCAATTGGTTCCTTCAAGAAAGGATTAAATTATCTTCTGGTGAATTACAAGAGATCTGATTATAGTGGTTGGATTGTTAAGGAGAGTTTGATAGTCATTTCCTTACATGTTTATACAAGTTATAAACTCAAATATTGTGCCAAATAGTTAGAATTATTTCCCATTATAAGCCACTAGTCGTAGTCCTTCATTTGACTTTGTTTACCCAACAAGGCACTGGTCTTATTTTAATTAATCATTTAAAATCCCTTTTATTAGCTAAGTACAGTCATAAATACACCTTGATATCACTTATACAATTTATACTAACCATTCATTAGATATTAGATATAGAATTACTTCGAAAGTTTTCATCTATCCTACACCATTTGCCATTGTAGGTAGATTCAGTTACTTAGAAAAAATGTTTACATTCAGTCTGCTTTAATTTCTGAAGGTTCACCCACCAAGGTGTAGCAGGACCTAAAGTGTAGGGAGTTATCAAACCCTAAAGGTTGATTCCATCGCGTTAGTTTAAAAATATTGTGAATCTAAGCATAGAGCCTAGCATCCTCTTAGGATTAGCAAGCTGCATTTTTGAGACCTAACATGTGGCACAATGATAGTTCTATCATGACAGTTGGCATTGGTAATTGGTATTCAGCAAAATTTGGTTGACTTGGTATTCATGATGTTATTCATCTGACATTAGGATGGTATTGGTATTCATAATGTTTAGAATTTGATGCAAGTGCTTGTGTTATTGATATGTTGATGTTCTTGATGATGTTTTTTTTGTGTTTATAATGCTCATAATGTTGTTCACTTGGGTGCTGATGGGTTTCAGTCTTGAAGAGACATCAAACAAACATCAAACATGTGATACTATGTGGCAATGATATCCAACAGGTGATGATATATAGGTGCTCAAGTTTATGTGATAACTTTCTCATCTTGTCTACATATGATGAAGTGTTGGATCATCTTGATGTTTATGACTCATGAAACTTGTTCATCTTGTTTACATATGATGAAGTGTTGGATAATATTGATGTTTATGGCTCATGGATCAAAGAGGTTTTCATGCTATATATATTGATTTTTACCTCATTAGGATGCCTTAAATTTAATGATCAGGTTTAGAATGAGAAATGATGCAAGGTTTATGTCAAGGTGCAAAACAAGATGCAAGCAGGGTTCATGATATCTTCATCATAAATAGTTCACATGGTTCTTCAACAAGACACATCTTAAGGTAATCAACACAAGACTTGTAATGATCATTGAGGTTGTTTCTGATATGGAAGCTTTCTTACTTCATCTTGATCAACATTCAGATTCTCTAATGTTGCACTTACCAAGTCTTGATCATTTTTCAAAGTGGCACATAACCTATTTGATGGCATCATTGAAGGGATTTCATTCTTGGTAATCTTCATGTGTCTTAACTCTACAACTTAGGCATGAGGGGTTAAACTTGTTTTTGTTATCTTTCCTTAATATATCTCTTGTATTTTTAAGGAGGCTTCATTTTCTTAGAAGATGTTAAAGTTGTGTAAAGGAGATTATAATTCCTAACTTCAAAAGTTAGTGAAAGGTAGAATTTAGAGTTGTTTTATACAAATAAAAGCAGTCATCAAAGGCATTTTTGGGCACTTATGTTATATCCTGCCTAGCAGGTGTCAAGCATTTTTCAACAAGTAAAAAGAAGGTGAGAACAATCTTAGTGACTGGCCCTTTCTAGGGAAAACTGGATCTCTAAGTGGTTAGAATATACATTGAGCAAAAATATTATTTGTATTTTAATTTTGTAAGGTCGAACTTAGAGACATGAAGTCTCTCAACCTAGGGTTTCTTTTTTATGAAGATTGTTGCAAAGATTCTGTTATCATGAAGAAGGATCTTAGAGATTTGACAGAGCTCAAACTGTAAGTGAGCTATAGCTAGGCTAAGGTGAGCTGGACAGTTATTCGTAGTTCAAAGGCACAACAAAGATTTTGATGACTTGTCGGCAATTGACAGCTGTTATCCTTCCTCTTTGGGTTAATGATTTTCTTGTTAAGATTTTGGTTCTGAAATGGGTTTGTTTTCATTTAATATTGTTCCATAAAAATGTAGAGATATTAATGTGGGTTTTGTGACAGTCGAAGCTTTATTGTTTTCTTACAAAGCTTATTATTGGGCACAGGATTAATTTTTAAAACATGATTTATATGTTGTGACTAGAAGTTACTATGTTTGACTTGGAGCTTGGGTTTCATGACATACTCATTTGTGTCTTTGCATAATCTGTCGACCATGTTTAAGAAGCAATTTGTCCTGGTAAACATTTTTGTGAAGATTACATGTGTTATACTCCATTTGACAATATGGGTTAGGGTTTAGTAAATGTGAATGGCATAAATATATTTCCTTTAATCCATTTGTAGTTATTTGTTGATAGAAGTTTGATAAGTTTATCATACATCCATATGATAAAGGTTACAAGGACTTAATGGTTTTAACAAGCATTAAAATCTCTTTACCATGGCAGTTATTGAAGAAGTTGTAAACTATTGTAGGTAGTTTTGAAAAGGTAGTTGCCTTTATAAACTATTTGATGAAAAACTGAAAAGAAATCAGGACTTATGAAAACACCTTGTTGAGATGTTGTATATCCTTACAATGTCATTAAGATAGAAACACTGTGTATCATTGAAAAATCATTTTTGATATGTGAGTTGTATGTGCACAATTATGGTCATGGATTCTTGAGTCTCAAATGAAATGAGATAGTCAAGAACAAGTTTGTAAGGAAACAAAGTAACCCTCTATATTGATTCAAATTCTATATTGTATTCATGAGATTGTATAAAAGCTAGTGAGGAACAAATAGCCAGTGAGGCACAAATAGCCAATGAGACAGAAAATTAGTGAGGCAAAAATAGACAGTGAGGAACAAAAATCTATATTTGCTAGTGAAGCACATTTTGATTAAGCCAATGAGGCATTTAATGAGTGGTTTTTCTATCCCATGAGAGTTTTCCACTCCTGAAATCATTGTCTTATGGTCTCTTTGTTGCATGGCTCATTTGTTCATTACACTTGTATGTTAAGTTCCTTTGTTCACAATAACTTGCATTAATAAGGCTTTAATATGCAATCTTTCCTCTATTTTTGAAAGTCTGAAATAAAAGCAAATAAAGTGTGTTATCTACAACATTGATTCACCCCCCCCCTCTCAGTGTTGTCAAGTACTCCAACACATGATACCCAAGATAAAAGAGTGTAGGACATGCAAGACTAAACTCAACAAGGCTAAAAAATCAAGAAAGTAAAAACTTCAGGGGTTTCATCATATCTAAGGGAAATTAGGGTGAGTTGCAAATGCATATGTTATCCTATTGATCTAACTCATGATATTGAAACAATTCTTGATCAATATTTAGTTGCATGTGTGGGTTTGGGGATTTCTTGAGCAAAATATGTTTAAATTCTAGACATAAGAAACCTATTGAATTTGACCTCAATGTGGTTCAAGAATAGACTTCATAAAAATTGAATGTTTAATTTGTTAGGCATGAATCCCCAAATAAATTTTGGAAATATTATGTCTTAGGTCTTGGGTGATAGGGATACATAAAGATATGTCATCATAATCATCTTAAGTGGAACAATTTAGTTAAGCCACATCATAGCCAAGGCTATATCATGAGTTAACATAAGTCTATATAGTCTACTAATGTTCTTAAATAGAAGGATCCAAACATGAAATATCATGATTAGATGATGCAATCCTCCCAATCAATTAGGATTTATAACCTATCTTTAGGGATATGAGGATACTTGAACACATCGAGGCTTATGTTACAGAAACAAATAGACAAGATAAACCAAGCCTATAATAATCATTCAATTCAAGACATGAGTGTTATTTACTTAATGGAATTATAAGACTCAATATATTAGAATTCACGAGAGGTAACATGGGTTTGTAGATCATATTAAGGAATCAAAATTTAACTGTAATTGTTAATAGACATGAAAGATACTATTGATTTAGAGTTTATAATAAACTATGGGTCCATATGGAATTTTGGATGTGAACATGATAAAACTATAGACATGGATGACTAAGTGAGTTTCTAGAAATAATAATAATCTTATATCTAGTAGACAAGTCATGCAACAAACCAAGCACTAAGAGTTATGGGTTAAACATATAATTTTGAAACTTGATCAGGGGATACTGATGTAATTATGATTTTTTAGTCCACCCTAGATCTAAGTAGTGATAAATCTATTCCATTGCATAGATAGTACTAACTCATAAAAGAAGGAGATTTATAAACTTCAATGGATACCTTAATTCAATCATAAAAATGGTCATAAACGCCTAGGATATGAGAGTGTAAGACATGAAAAATTAAACTCAAAAGGTTGAAAAATTAATACACTAACAAATAAGGGGGTTCCATATTTTCCAAGGGAAATTATAGTGTGTTAAAAATATAGAAAACTATTCCTCATCTAGAAAAGATACACAATAAATTCATTAATACTCACAACAACTACTCTAGAACTAATCATAACTTTAAAGTTAAAATGATTTTAGGTGGAGTTTATTTATACTCCATCAATACAAGATAATATTAAAAAAATATAGGTATTCGGTAATGATTATCAAATTATCTATTTCATCACTAATTATAGCATATTTGAGTCTCAAATCATACACAAACTAGAAAAGGATGATGTATACCTAGATGAGGATGGTGAATATAAAGAAAAATATTATTCCTAAAGGTATGGTTTCATGAGAATGCCTCTTCAATATGGATTATCAAGATCATAGAAAATGCTTCTTAAGGAGGATTATTTGATGCTAAAACTTTTTGAGATACTAGAGAACCTAAAAATATTTTCTTACCAAAATCTTGTACTAAGAAAGAGAAGCTAGGAATTACACATGTTTTCAAAGATTACAAGGATGTAATAGCTTGGAGTTATGAAGAGTTAAATTTGTATGATACAACCATAATTACTGACATTATTCCCCTTAAGCTATATGCATAATCTTTTTCATGAAATATAGATCATTCTAAATTCTTGGTTTGAGCCTCTTACTTTTAAAGAAATGCAAAAGTATTTGTTAACTAACATTATTTTCTAAGTTATATATTCTACTTGGCTTGAATTTTTTTCCTTTTTAAAATAACAATGGAGAAACATGCTTTTGTTTAGATTTCAAAAATTTATACAAAACATTTTAAAATGGGAATTACCCACTCCAATTGTTGGATGAAGTGTTGTAGGTAGTAAATGATTCTTAGATGATGTCTTTTTGGCATGGTTATTTTTGATAGAATGAAGTTATGGTAGACTATAAATTATACTAAATTAAGATTGTAGGGTAAGTGCAGGAAGATGGGGGGCCAAAAAGGGGTCTTAAGTGGCCACTTTTTTTTTTAAATCAGGAAATACTGGCCTTGGATGAGAAATTGAGCATAGTTACACTCAAAATTTGGAGATGCAACCAAAACAATGTTTGTAGTGCTCTGAGTCTACTTTCTAAACTACTATTTTGTTTTGAAAATGACATAGATTAAGGGGTTCAAAAGAGGGAGCCACAGAAATTGGTTTTGTTTCTGTCAAAAAAACATAACATAGCATGTTTTGTGGCTCCCTCAAAAGGTCAACTTTTTTTTGGTATTTTTAAAATCACTACAGTGAGAAATTAGCTAATAGCATGTAGTTTATACCCAATTTTCTGATAATTTTTTGATGAATATTTGATTTTTTACTAATTTTCAAAGTGGACACATCCTAAAAAATAGAATTTTGGCCGTGCTACCCCTATAAATTTTGAAAACTAATTGAAAATTATTTTTTTTATTTTTTTAATATTTGTAGAATGGAGTCTAGTTTCTAAATATGTAATTTTTTTGAAATTTGAATGAATAGTTAATTTACAATAAAAAAAGACCAAATAGTGGTTTTTGCCTAAAAATGGACATGCAAACAAAAGAAATTAAAGACGAAAGGCTTAACATTGTTAAAATGTGAAAAAAATCACATCGCCAAAAAGCTAAAAGAAAACCTAACATTACCCAAGTGTTCAATTTGTTTGACCTTGAAACATGTGCAAATCTAAGGGTTAACATGAAAAAAATTATGTGAAATTTTGAAGAATATAGAAAAACACGTCTGTGACTGTTCATAAGGCACTCCAAGCCTTTGGGTTAGAAATCCAAAGCAAATCCCAAGCCCAAGGCTTGGGATTCCCAAAGCAAGACGTAACGTGAGCGCGTTATGATGTGCTCGCGTTCTATTTTGCTTTGCATTTTTCCTTTACCGCAAGTCTATTGTTTGTCATGTTTGACATAATGCGAGCGCATTATAACTTGCTCGCGTTATGTTCCCCTTAAATTTTTTTACGTTCAAGGCAATTAATCATGAGGATTAAGGGATAAGGGATAGGGTTGGAGGGTTTAGGGACAAGGGATTAGCATTTAAGGTATAGTATCGAGCCCGTTGAGGGTCTAGGAATAGGGATAGTGTTTAGGGTTTAGGGATGAGGGATTAGAGTTGAGGGATGACAGATTAGGGTTGAGGGTTTAGGGTTTAGGGTTTAGGGATAGGGTTGAGGGTTGAGGGATCAGAGTTAAGGGTTGAGGGATTAGGGTTTGACATTGAGGGTTGAGGTTCAAGGGTTAAGGGTTTAGGGATAGGGTTTAGGGTCGAGGGATTAGGGTTAAAGTAGAGTGTGGAGGGTGTAAGGATTAGGGATAGGGTTGGAGGATTTAGGGATAAGGGATTAGGGTTTAAGGTATAGTATCAAGTCTGTTGAGGGTTTAGGAATAGCGATAGCATTTAGGGTTTAGGGATGAGGAATTAGAGTTGAGGGATGACGGATTAGGGTTGAGGGTTGAGGGATTAGGGTTTAGGGATAAGGTTTAGGGTTGAGGGTTGAGGGATTAAGGTTTAAGGTATAGTGTTGAGGGTTGAGGGTTTAGGATTAGGGTTTAGGGTTGACAGATTAACATTTAATGTCAAGGTTAGGGTTAGAGTGTCAAGGGTAGAGGGATTAGGGATAGGGTTTAAGGTTGAAGGTTTAAGGATTGAGAGTTGAGGCTTTAGGGATGAGGGTTTAAGGCTTAAGATATAGTGTCAAGTGTTGAGGGTGTAGGGATAGGGTTTAAGTTTTAAGGGTTAAGGGTTGAGGGATATGGATTAGGGTTTAAGGTATAGTGTTGAGGGTTGATGGTTTTGGGATAGGGTTTAGGTTTGAGGGATTAGGGTTTAGGGTTGATGAATTAGGGTTTAATGTTGAGAGTTGAGGGTTGAGGGTTGAGGGTTGAGGGTTGAGGTTGAGAGATAGGGTTAATGGTCAAGGGATTAGGGTTAAATAAGAGTGTCGAGGGTAGAGGGATTAGGGTTTAAGGTATAGTATCGAGCCTGTTGAGGGTCTAGGAATAGTGATAGCATTTAGGGTTTAGGGATGAGGGATTAGAGTTGAGGGATGACTGATGATGGATTAGGGTTGAGGGTTGAGGGATTAGGGTTTAAGGTATAGTGTTGAGGGTTTAGGGATAGGGTTTAGGGTTGAGGGATTAGAGTGAAGGGTTGAGGGATTAGAATTTGACGTTGAGGGTTGAGGGTTTAGGGTTGAGGGTTTAGGGATAGGGTTGAGGGTCGAGGGATCAGATTTAAGGGTTAAGGGATTAGGGTTTGATGTTGAAGGTTGAGGGTTGAGGTTCGAGGGTCAAGGGTTTAGGGATAGGGTTGAGGGTCGAGGAATTAGGGTTAAAGTAGAGTGTGGAGGGTATAAGAATTAGGGATAGGGTTAGAGGGTTTAGGGATAAGGCATTAGGGTTTAAGGTATAGTATTGAGTCTGTTGAGGGTGTAGGAATAGGGATAGCATTTAGGCTTTAGGGATGAGGGATTAGAGTTGAGGGATGATGGATTAGGGTTGAGGGTTGAGGGATTAGGGTTTAGGGATAATGTTTAGGGTTGAGGGATGAGGGATTAGGGTTTAAGGTATCATGTTGAGGGTTTAGGGATAGGGTTTAGGGTTGAGGGATTAGGATTTGACGTTGAGGGTTGAGGGTTTAGGGTTAGGGTTGAGAGATGAGGCATTAGAGTTAAGGGTTGAGGGATTAGGGTTTGACATTAAGGTTTGAGGGTTGAGGTTTGAGGGTCAAGATTTTAGGGATAGGGTTGAGGTTCAAGGGATTAGGGTTAAAGTAGAGTGTGGAGTGTGTAAAGATTAGGGATAGGGTTGGAGGGTTTAGGGATAAGGCATTAGGGTTTAAGGTATAGTATCGATTCTGTTGAGGGTTTAGGAATAAGGATAGCATTTAAGGTTTAGGGATGAGGGATTAGAGTTGAGGGATGATGGATTAGGGTTGAGGGTTGAGGGATTAGGGTTTAGAGATAAGGTTTAGGGTTGAGGGTTGAGGGATTAGGGTTTAAGGTATAGTGTTCAGGGTTGAGGGTTTAGGATTAGGGTTTAGGGTTGGCAAATTAGCATTTAATGTTGAGGTTAGGGTTAGAGTGTCAAGGGTAGAGGGATTAGGGATAGGGTTTAGGGTTGAAGGTTTAAGGATTGAGGGTTGAGGCTTTAGGGTTGAGGGATTAGAATTTGATGTTGAGGGTTGAGGGTTTAGGGTTGAGGGTTTAGGGATAGGGTTGAGGGTCGAGGGATCAGAGTTAAGGGTTGTGGGTTGAGGTTCGAGGGTCAAGGTTTTAGGGATAGGGTTGAGGGTTGAGGAATTAGGGTTAAAGTAGAGTGTGGAGGGTATAAAGATTAGGGATAGGGTTGGAGGGTTTAGGGATAAGGGATTAGGGTTTAAAGTATAGTATCGAGTCTGTTGGGGGTGTAGGAATAGGGATAGCATTTAGGGTTTAGGGATGAGGGATTAGAGTTGAGGGATGACGTATTAGGGTTGAGGGTTGAGGGATTAGGGTTTAGGGATAATGTTTAGGGTTGAGGGCTGAGGGATTAGGGTTTAAGGTATAGTGTTGAGGGTTTAGGGATAGGGTTTAGGGTTGAGGGATTAGAGTGAAGGGTTGAGGGATTAGGATTTGACGTTGAGGGTTGAGGGTTTAGGGTTAGGGTTGAGAGATGAGGGATCAGAGTTAAGGGTTGAGGGATTAGGGTTTGATGTCGAGGGTTGAGGGTTGAGGTTTGAGGGTCAAGGGTTTAGGGATAGGGTTGAGGTTCAAGGGATTAGGGTTAAAGTAGAGTGTGGAGGGTGTAAGGATTACGGATAGGGTTGGAGGGTTTAGGGATAAGGGATTAGGGTTTAAGGTATAGTATTGAGTCTGTTGAGGGTTTAGGAATATGGATAGCATTTAGGGTTTAGGGATGAGGGATTAGAGTTGAGGGATGATGCATTAGGGTTGAGGGTTGAGGGATTACGGTTTAGGGATAAGGTTTAGGGTTGAGGGTAGAGGTATTAGGGTTTAAGGTATAGTGTTGAGGTTTGAGGGTTTAGGATTAGGGTTTAAGGTTGATGGATTAGCATTTAATGTCGAAGTTAGGGTTAGAGTGTCGAGGGTAGAGGGATTAGGGATAGGGTTTAGGGTTGAAGGTTTAAGGATTGAGGGTTGAGGCTTTAGGGATGAGGGTTTAAGGCTTAAGATATAGTGTCAAGTGTTGAGGGTGTAGGGATAGGGTTTAAGTTTTAAGGGTGAAGGGTTGAGGGATAGGGATTAGGGTTTAAGGTATAGTGTTGATGGTTGATGGTTTAGGGATAGGGTTTAGGTTTGAGGGATTAGGGTTTAGGGTTGATGAATTAGGGTTTAATGTTGAGAGTTGAGGGTTGGGGGTTTAGGGTTGAGGGTTGAGGTTGAGGGATATGGTTAATGGTCAAGGGATTAGGGTTAATTAAGAGTGTCAAGGGTAGAGGGATTAGGGTTTAAGGTATAGTATCGAGCCTGTTGAGGGTCTAGGAATAGGGATAGCAATTAGGGTTTAGGGATGAGGGATTAGAGTTGAGAGATGACGGATGATAGATTAGGGTTGAGGGTTGAGGGATTAGGGTTTAGGGACAAGGTTTAGGGTTAGGGTTGAGGGATTAGGGTTTAAGGTATAGTGTTGAGGGTTTAGGGATAGGGTTTAGGGTTGAGGGATTAGAGTGAAGGGTTGAGGGATTAGAATTTGACATTGAGGGTTGAGGGTTTAGGGTTGAGGGTTAAGGGATAGGGTTGAGGGTCGAGGGATCAGAGTTAAGGGTTGAGGGATTAGGGTTTGATGTTGAGGTTTGAGGGTTGAGGTTTGAGGGTCAAGGGTTTAGGGATAGGGTTGAGGGTCGAGGAATTAGGGTTAAAGTAGAGTGTGGAGGGTATAAGGATTAGGGATAGGGTTGGAGGGTTTAGGGATAGAGGATTAGGGTTTAAGGTATAGTATCGAGTCTGTTGAGGGTGTAGGAATACGGATAGCCTTTAGGGTTTAGGGATGACGGATTAGAGTTGAGGGAAGATGGATTAGGTTTGAGGGTTGAGGGATTAGGGTTTAGGGATAAGCTTTAGGGTTAAGGGCTAAGGGATTAGGGTTTAAGGTATAGTGTTGAGGGTTTAGGGATAGGGTTCAGGGTTGAGGGATTAGAGTGAAGGGTTGAGGGATTAGGATTTGACATTGAGCGTTGAGGGTTGAGGGTTTAGGGTTAGGGTTAAGAGATGAGGGATGAGAGTTAAGGGTTGAGGGATTAGGTTTTGACGTTGAGGGTTGAGGGTTGAGGTTTGAGGGTCAAGGATTTAGGGATAGGGTTGAGGTTCAAGGGATTAGGGTTAAAGTAGAGTGTGGAGGGTGTAAGGATTAG